>OX637287.1:33160473-34448598 GCA_951799445.1 Pseudisothecium myosuroides | reverse complement strand
ATTTCACAAGCAAAACCATGCATGCATAACTTAAAAGCCTAGCTAGCTGTGCATGCAAAGCAGGAGAAGGGTCTTCAAATTCAACATTACTACTTGAGCGGGATTGATTGTTTACTTGTGTTTTTAAATGCAATGGTCACCATTTCCCACCTACCCCCAAAAAAATCCAACATTAAGCTTACTACTTAGCATAGAAAAAGGGGTTGTCAAAGCTTAGAGTAACTTGTCATTTGTCATTTGTTTAAAATAAAAAACAAAAAAAGCTTAGAGTTAACTTAATGCATGATAAACTGCAAGTACAGAACAAGACAGGACAGCAGTTGAATGGCCAGTTGGCCCCTGCACGGAGAACAGAAGAGCATCGAAACAGGGCTCTCCTCACCCCAACTGTTTATAAATGGAATCAATGAATTCATGCACAAGTGCTTCTGCAAAATTATTCCTCCTCGGGCTAGCAATTTTGAAATTCCATAACGTCATCGTGTCTGTCTACCGAATCAACATTGGCGTTACGCCCAGCAATATATATAATGTCCAAAAATTCAGCAATCAAAAGCAAGTTGATAACATGATATGACTTCAGACAATTTCTTACCGCTAGCTAGCTTCAAGACAGTAGTCTCTGGTCAAAAGAAAAAACTAGAAAAAAAAATCTCCCTTGGAGAAGAAGATTATTCCTCATGGCTTCATGATGGCAGCATGGAGGTATGCTCAGGCTTGCTTTTGTAAAACAGTCCTGAGGATATTATTGGTTTGCTACTTGGTTACCTTTAGATCTGATTACTTAGAACATCAGTTCCATAACTACATTGCCGGTATTCCACAACTTCAGTACTTTCAGGTCGCCTGCCCTGAAACACAAATCTATACTTGTCCTAAAATTTTGTACTCCATAGTAGATTTGTGTCTCAATTTTTTGCACAGGAATTTACGCCGATTTAACCCCTAAAGGCCCAAGGCTTTTTTTCTGCCAAGAAACCATCAAAACTGCCATTTCTATAGCAAGGAGTAAAAAAAAAATGAAAAATATTTTTTTTTCACATCTAACCGTAGGATCTTAAACCTAACTAGTATGAGAATGTGTGGAAAAAATTTCAGAATTTTTGACCGCTCAGATTGAAAGATATCTGCGTTTAAAGTGGAAAAAACAAATATTTCAGCACACTGCGGGACTAGATTTTTTGACTTTAAACATTTTTCACTTAAAATTTTTGCACTACAAAGTTTTGGGCTTCAAATCTTTATAGCGGAGAATTGAGTTGAGAGTCTAGGGGGAAAAAATTATTCAAAAAAACTTAATTATCATTCCTAAAAAATTTATTAAGTAGAAGTAGGTATGAGATAGAAGGAAAATCTAAAACATTAATATATTTTAGATGGAATTAAAATACACTAATCCCAATGGTGAGATTGTTCTAGCAAGTAAACTAAACCATGAGATTTTTTTTTTTTTAAATTGAAAAAATAGCATTTAGAAATGCATCCTACAAGTTATTTTTTTCAAGAAGATGCTCTAACTGCCCGAAAAACAAGAATGTCCATAACTTTCTCATAACAAATCCAAATGAAATGAATCAAAGCTTTTGAGATAGACAAAAATATAATCTATGAGAAAAAAAATATTTTAAAAAAAAAATCAATTTTTTGCCAAATTTTTCCTGCTGCCCGGACTGCCCAGTTACGAAAAAAAGTAACATATTTGGCTATAACTTTTGACTCCTATTTCCAAATGTGCTGAAATTTAGTGCATATGAAAGATATTCCTCGCGCCCACCTTCTATTAAATTTTCAGCTTAAAATATGGAAATCTCTAGCCACACGGACCTGCCCAAAATTTCTATACGGCCAAAAAACGCATGCCGGTCCTTTAGGGGTTAATGAAATTGTCTTAACATTTAGTAGCATGTGTTGATGTTGCCTTGGTTCTACACATCAGGAAAAAGCCCCCCTTCGCTGCAGTACTGTTTCAGTGGCTACGCAATATAATACCAAAAACTTACTGTTGCAGTACTACCTGCAGTACTGCAACAATAATTTTTTGGTATTATATTGCGTAGCCACTGAAACAGTACTACAACAATACTGAAGCAATAGGGGGGTACTTTCCTGATGCAGTGATGGTGTGCTTCTACATCCTCCACCTGTCTAATTCATCAGTAGCTACTGATGAAGCACTGTTGGGGTGTGGAATATACCACACCATCACTGTAGAGCTACTGAATGTTATGGTCAATGTAGGATTGTCGTTGTTTTGGGAAGGGGGTAATGCCTGCTTGGCAGTGGCTATAATGTAATTTTTTTTGTTGCATTGGATATAAATTTGTATCATTTCTATTGTTAAAGAAGAAGAAAGAAAGACCTAAGCAAAAAAAAAATATTTGGAACTGAGATAAATAAGTAGAATATGTGGCCATTTTACAACTTCTTGAATATGTAGAAGGTATAATAATGATCTAAATTAGAAGTATTACGTGTCATTGGATCCAGCTCAATATAAATTCAAACTTTTGTAATTGTTGTGTAAGTCAATTCATGCACCTTATATGTCAAATACACAAGAAATGTCATGTTGCACTCCAAACTAGTCTTCTTAGACTCTCAAGGATTAATATCTTCCATGACAAGTAGATAAGCTAGTCCATTTCCTTACCACTGATAGAAGTAAGTTGATCCAAGCGAACCAAAATTAGAATCTTGGGTGTATTTAGAAAAAAATGCAGGATTGAAATGGACAAATTAATAGCGATGAGAAGTAGGAATGTGTTAATTGGAAGTAGTTAGTAACATAATGTAGGATTTGATTAGGGAAGGAGTATTGGTGGTTGGACAATGGAGTTTTATTTTGTTTTGAATGTTTATGTGGTGGGTTTAAGTGGTATGTAGTGTTGGGTATGTTAGTTGTATTGTTACTATAATAATTCAAGCCTAGTTGTAATGATAGAGGTTAAAAAGTGTCCAGATGCATCATATATGTGTACTTGTTTCTTAATGTGGATTGTTGAATATTTTTGTGAGTATGTTTCTATCTGGGTTAAATACATTTGGTAGTATTGGTACAAGGGAGAGAATAAGTGGTGGAGTGATGAAGTGACTGTTTTTGAATTGTGATTTGTATATAGTATATAAGTGTTCAACTAAGTAGATACATGTTGTTTTTGTCTTTGTTATAGTATTGATGTAAGAGGTGTAGATTATAGTTTGAGATGTTCTAATAATTTGTGTCATCAAGTACTCTTGGTCAATTCTACAATTAGCTTATTCTTTGTGGCTTGCTCCTTTTCTCTCTTCCACATGATAAGGCCGGAAATGCAACTTAAGTTAGTAAATTTTTGTGGCTTGTTCCCTCTCTCTCTTCCACATGATATGCAAATTAAATTAGTAAATTTCTGTTAAGACTTTGGACAATTTCAATAAACATAAATCTATGCATGTCCTTGTTTTCAAAGAAAAAACTGCTTGTTCATCTCCTCTTTGGCAATTGAAAGATCGCGAAATACTTCGATTGGAATTGCCTTGGAGTGGCCAATTCCTGTCTACTTCCTGAACTCTTTGTACCTCTAATCTGAGACGAATTCAAGATTTTTGCAGAATTTTTTGTTTGTTTACGCAGCACCACAAGAATGTTATGTACAGGTATTATGACAAATCTCTTCAATTGATTTTTGTAAATGGCAATGTGAAAAACATTGCAAAATCAAACGTAGCATATATATAAAGACAAGATGTTAACTGATATAAGCTTACTGGAATCTAACATCTCAATTTCTATTGCAGACTGAGAAAAGAATACTACCTGAATTTCAATCTTTTGAAACAGAAGGGGCAGGCCAACTTCATAGCAGATTGCAATAGCTACTTCTTCAAAAGTATCTGCGTGGCCAATTATGTACCTATCCGTTAAGACATTGATAGTATTGGTCGTTGGAATCATAATCTAGAAACTTAGAGCATCTACAATGCGCCCGTCAACAGTGCCTCTATCGTTACTTTCCCGGGCAAAAAGTTGTTTGTATTAAAAATTGTGCTCCAATGCAACCTCTATGGGTCCCGGCACTTTCACGGTCTCGGTATGCGACCTCCCCACTCCGGCAAATTTCCAAAATTTGAAGGGCCCACAAGTTGGCTCCCGGTAGAAATAATAATGATTGTCAACCCTTTTCAGCATTATTAAACGTGCCAATCAATTCAACCTTCCCTTGATTCAATGAAAAGTCTTTTTTTAATGTAAGATTCTTTTCTTTCTCTCTTTTTAAAATGCAAAAACTCCATTTGACCGTTTGGATTGCCGGCTTTGCATTGAATCGATTTGTTCTAAAATAAATCCGGCACTATGAAGGCCTCGTGGAATGTTCCAACGTTTTTTGATACATGGATTGTTTAGCGAGGCTGCATTGTGGATGCTCTTAGGGTTTTAATTGATTTACGGACTTGCTCCTCGAAGGCTTTCTTCTGTACATGATGTGTCTTTGTGTGTCAGCTTAGGTTTCTTTGTTTTGTTCACCCATAAGCGTACAAGCACACCAGTGGCAAAGAAAAGGCGGAGTATAAATTTTATCTTGTGGGGTTAACAAGAGTTTCAAATAGAACTCATGTATAGATAAATATTCCTCCGGAGATTGAGACTTAGTTCCACACAAAGAGGGAATTACAACCCTCGAGGGATGAGCAAGGATCAAAAAGTACCCACCCTCCCCATGCGGTTTACACACCTTTATTATTTCCTTCCAACAACCATCATTTTGAAGCTAGATTATTAGATTATTATCCTATGGGTGTAGATTATCACCCTCAAAGGTTTGAGATATAGCCCAAGTATCAAGTCATGCACAAAATTGGATTAAGGTGCAAATTTGTCCTTATGATACCATTAGATGTTTTTGGGGTCTCTGGAGGGCCGTTCCTCGATCTGGACCGATTTTGTGAATAGCGATACGATTGTCAGAAAATATTTATTATTATTATTATTATTATTATTATTATTATTATTATTATTATTTATTTTATTTTTATTTTTATTTTATTTTATTTTTTTTTCAAATATCATTTTGAGCAAAAAAACAAATTCTTTCAAAATGATGTGGCAATCGTTCTACCACATCAGCATACTGGTGCAACACGTTTTTGGAGTTTGGAACGTAGGGAAACTCGCAGCCCTCCAAGACCCCCGAATCCCTTCTAATGATACAATTGAGTTCAATTAGAAATCATAAACTTTTACCTTTTACATTTTCCCTTTGGTGTGAAGTTACAATGCCCTTATAAAGTTCCCCACCTCCATCTTCCCCTAAAACAAAACAAAAATGGGAAATTCTTTGTGAGGGCTCCATACCCTTTGAGTGTCAGATAAGGTAGGTATCCCAAAACCGCCACTAATTGCTACTGTGCCTAATTACTACTATTAGACTGTTCAAATCCTTATATATTCTTATTGGCAAGGGAAAGGAGGTTCCAACGCACCAAAAAACGCAACATTTGGATACTGTATGCAAAAGTTATGAAGGAACAAAGTTTGGTTCTAAAAGCATTTCTATCACAGAGGTACATAACTGATTTTGGAGATGTACACACACCGAAGATGGCTGTCGTATAATTACAAATCGCCATACACAACACATCGTGTAACTATAACCGTCAATCAAAACATCAATCAAAATCAACACAAAAGAGTGTCAAAAACACCCTCTCAAGTGTCAAGTTGAGAAACTTAACAATCTACACACACAAAATCAAGCGGCTCTCACTCCACAAAGGAAGAATCTAAGAGTGCAAGTGTGAGAGAAGAAGTGAAGACTTTACTAAATGATAAACCTCCATCTCCAAGTAAAGCCAAGAACTCACAATCCTCTCCAAAAACACTCACAAAACTTGACTTGACAACAATGTCAAGTCAAGGAGCTCTCCCCACCTAAACATTCAAACCCTAAGATAGATGAACTGTAATATTTAGATGAAACTCATCCAAAACTAAGATGAACTCTTATGGGAGTTCATCTAATACTATAATATGATGTAGAATGGGCCCGATGTCGCCTCACGGGACATGGCGCTTTAAGGTCACTGGTGCATTTGGGATGCCTACTTTAGTACGGTAGGGGAATATGTCAATGGTTGAAGCTCTCTCTAAGCAACTGGCAAAGATATTGTTGGTTAATGAACCCATCTAAGACCATCCGTATCCAATATTTGATTGCCACCTCTACAAAAATGGGCCTCTATGATCGAAAAGAACCAACGGCAAGTTCAAAGTTAGCTGGTGGAATTGGTAAAAAAAAAGGTTGCAATTTAAAAACATTGGCAAAAAACCGGTGAAAAAGTCCATTAAATTTACATTCATAATAAAAAATAGAGGAAATAACCGGATTCCGTACTTGAAAAAACGGTTCAATTTGGGGATCGTAGGAAAATAGCTTGTAAAACTCAAAAAACTTCCCGAACGCTGATGGCCCGATTGAGGTTATAATTAACAGCATGTGGTGAGTTCTACTGCAGATATGCACAGGGAGATCATCCTGATTTCCCACACAAGAACATCAAAAATTTCCCTGATGATTTTGCGCTACGAATGGGAGCCGGAATTAAGGAAGAGGCCACAGGGAAAATCCACGGCGCAAATTCTTTCTGCTGGCAAAACTCAATACAATTAAGGGGTAGTAAGTTATTCCGGAAACCTGGAAAGATCATCTCTCTGAGATTAATTAGAGTTTGCAGTACAATCTTCATTATTCTCCACGAGTGCTCACAAGCTGAATCAAACTCTTGTAAATGCCATGGACAGCTGGCACGCAGTTTCCATTGAAATCTAGCGATTGCTAGCAAGAGTTTCAGGTTGATCAGATTCGGAAAGCAAATCACCAAGTGTATTATAAATCGACGGTGGCATACTGGCAATTGATACAATCTCTAGCTAGTCAGAAACCCCAATTCAAACGAAGTGAAGTGACGTGTCTGTGAAAATCCCAAATGTGAAAGATTCAGGAGATGGCTGCTCCCACGAATCAACCTCTCTGCACATACATCTCCTGAACTCCAAATCTCCGAAAAAGCGCACGAGCAAGCAACTGAAATCTTAGCCCCAGTACAAATTTCCGTTACAAGAATCTAGGAAGCACGGAAGCTGCAATGCTGCATCACATAACTTCACAAGGAGGACTTCGACTTAGATCTATCTGGGAGCTTTGAATTGATCGAGAATCAGTTGACTTCAAAACTGGGATTAAAATAACGTGGTTTTGTCAGAACTAGAATTTCAGTTCTCATCCTCAAGATCAGTCCCAAGACTCGCAACGTACTGACTGGTTCATTTGAATAACGGAAAGTTCAATTTCATGTGACCCCAAACAGTTGTGAGATCGCTGCTTTTGAGCACAGGCTGTCATTCTTTCTGTCCTTCAGCACTTGAGGGTTAGCATGTATATCCGCTTTGTAAGAGGAGAGTCAGTTCCTTTTAAGGAGGGTCAGTCGTCCTCAGACATGCAGCGATATCTCTCGATTTGAGTTCAAACCCACACCAAAATATTAAACTGAAAGTAGAGATCGATCGATCGATGCATGCAAGAGTAAGCGTAACTGAATTGAAACTGCAAGTCTATGCACGCCATCCACACAGGTGTGGATAGGAGGAGCTAGCTTTCTTCGTAAGTGAGCACTTTTACAAGCTTAGTGACAAGATTAAAGCTGAGATTAGTGAGGAATGCTCTTCGATTTGGTGTATCTAAGAATTGTCTTTGTTTTCAATTGCATTTACTTGCCTTGGTGGGAATTTGGCCCTTTTCTTCATTTCGCCCAATCTTCCTCCACTTCCGTCGGACTGGGACCCAGATACGATTAGTTCCCCGGTCTCTGTTGTGTTCGATCTCGTTTCGCACGGTAATGTAGAGGCTACTGGTTTTTTCCAAAACACAAGAACAAGAACTGCAAGTCTACGAAGTTCAGTTGTTGCACTGAGGCAAAAACACCTGAGGCTGACGAGAATCTAATATTTCCTGGAAGAAAAGCTTAGCTTCACACGAAAGAGCAGTTAGCTTATGACAAGCATGATCCAACTGGACTCACATGACTGACGACGGCCTGGCGTTGATGCAAAAATCTAAAATAAGATGACACATGAAGCTGGTGCAATTCTCGAGAGCCGCCATTCGTTAATTAACTCCCCCTGCCACTTGGCGGCAAATCCCATGCTGACCTTTTTACACAAATTCAGCTGCAAACAATAATGTAAGCTTATTGATACATTCTCCAGTATCTACTCCTCTTTCAAGGAAAAACAAATACCCGGAGTACCCTTTTTTTTAATTTTATTTGGCACAGATGAATCAAAAAAATTAAAAATTAAAAAAAAATTAAAAAGAAAGAAAAGAAATGGTAGTCACTTATTATCCAGGGGCAGCACGAGGAATACTCTTTTCTCATGTAGCCAATCCCATGTCTTCCATCTTTGTAAGAAGAGCCAGAATTCTTTTTTCTTTCTAACTGAACTGAACTTCAGGCCTTGTCAGTGGAATAAATCACTTTACTAGGAACTGTACCAGAGTGCAAGTGTGATAACCCTAATCATTCCCTTTAACTTAAACGAGGAGATTAGATTATAACTTAAGCTCGACAATGATTTCCTCGGGTCTAAGTTACTAGACTCAGGTTCCAATGTGGCAATAATATTATATTAAAAAAGAATTCAGCCCAAATGAGAACTGTCAGTGACTTGAGAGCATCCATTTGGATGAGTCTTTGTTCATGTATAATGGTTTAAAATTGGATTATATTGTCTCGGGGTGTGAGCCGGGCTACGTCTTCCCTTTTTAAACATCAATTTCTTCATGTAACTTATTAGGATTTTGCGGCGGCATGTCACGTAACGCCGCTTCCTCTTCTGCGGATTCAGTTCAGTACTTGAGTTAATCCTCTTTCTGAACTTTAACTAACTTAACCCAAAAGCTTGGAGGATAATTACTGGGATTAATTTCCTGCCAGTTCACCATCACGCATGCGGGTTCAGTTCACCCTAGATTTTGGATGAGCGAGGTCCAGTTCGTTCACGTGGCAAGTTTCCTTTGGATGAAGGGTTGAAACAGATCAGATCTTCAGTTGGATCCAAAACAGGGAGAATCATTGGACTCACATCTTTGATCTGTTCAGGGACAGGATCTCGTGAATTTAAGGAAAAAGCTGGAGTTTCTCTTGGTGCGATATTGCTTGTAATAAGGGCAATCCAGGAAGCGGAGGACGGAAGAAGTGGCAAATTGAAAAAGTTTTCTTACTGCAGGATCGAAAGGGCGAGCTAGCTAGGCCGCTACGGTCCGCTACGGTCGTACGTAGCATCGAAGCTACGAATTTTTTTATGGCTTGGCAACCTGGAGAAATCAATCTGAGTCCAAACATTTTTGGGTCTAGTAGTCTAGGTCTTCAAACATAGTTATTCCAGGAGTTGTATTTTTCCCCAAGTGTTTTTTACAGCTACAAGCTAAGCTACTGTCTGCAGTCACTTGTGCCTTGTTGAAGTCAGTGTTTTGATTTTCGGATGTTACTCCTGGAGATCGACGCGTCAGGCAGTCTGTTTATGAGGTAGGAAGACTTCTTTTGCTGCAACGCTGCCGAATTTTATTTTTTTCCTTTTTTGAAACAAATGAAACGACGCTGCCGAAATTTCAAAAATCACTGCCATGGCAACTTCATTGTTTGTTTAATTCAGCCCTGAGGCCGGTTATTAGATTGTGACTTTGTTTGTTTCAAAAAAAGAGTTCAAAAAAGATTGTGACCTTGTGAGGAGGATGCTTCAGAGGGCCAGATGGCCAGACTGAAGGCCAGTGAGAATCGAAGCTGCGCGCAGCAGGTGCTTCTTTCAAAAAAACGAACTTAACTCACTGCTGCAGAATTTCCCAATTTCTGGCACCTAACTGACGTTGAACATATGGTCGAATTCAAGGCTAGTTGCCGGTGAGTAAGTTTCGATCAAGTTGCCATTAGTATAACTAATCTAGTTAATGTTTTCAACGAGCTCAACGACCTCAACGAGACTTTCATCAGTCTTCTACTTTTGCAATGAAATTCCGTTTCATTTGTGTCCAAAAAAAAAAAAAGGGGCTTTCATCAGTCTCCACTCTCCAGTATTGAGCATTTTTTTTTTTTTTTTTTTTGACACAAACAGTATTGAGCATTTGAGCTCAAGGTCGATGAGCCTGAATTTGAGCTCATGGTTGAATTTTTTTAATTTATTATTAGTATTTTCTTCTCAGGCGTGAAGTTCAACGTCAGAGGAGGGGACAACAATTGAAATTATATTTTTATGACTACGTAAAAATTTGTTATGATTTTTGGAACTGGGGTTGGTATGTTCTTTGGGCTGCTTTTCGCAATATTTGGAATAAAACTTACTTTCTATAAGTTCCTAAAAAAAGATGTAAGAAAAGTGTATGAGGTGCAAAAAACGACCAATTTAAAGGAGAAAAAGAAAAATGTATGAGGATAGAAACAATGAACAGGAAGTACCGGCATCTAGTTACGACCTAGCCAAATTTTTTTGAAGATTTCCAAATGGCATAGAAATGTTTAGGATGGGTTACCAAATGAAAAAATAATATTTTCGGAAATGGACCGGGTAGGAAAATTAAACCTCGGCAATTTGGCTGTCCGTCCTAGGGATATATAGGAAAATTACCGATGTAAATACCTTTTTCTCGGCGGGTAGCCGACTAGTCATATACTTTCTAGCAATTTTTTTTAATGTGTACATAGTATACTTATATTCTTATAAAGTTATAAGTCTATCACACATTCACACCAACTCACCAATTATCCTTTGTTAAGAGGCATCAACAGTGAATGGCTTTTACTCATTGTCAATCTGTAAAAGTGTGAAATTGAAAATCTGCAGTGCTAACCAACCTCCGGAAAATACTCAGACCCTCTTTGGGATCCTTGTATTTTTAGAAGGCTACATCCTTGGCCCTAGTTTGGTAGGGGCTTAGCCAAATTCAATTCCTGCCAAGGATACATCAAACAAAAAAGTGGAGAGCCTCCGGAAAATACTTGGACCTTCTTTGGGATCCTTGTATTTTTAGAAGGCTACATCCTTGGCCCTAGTTTGGTAGGGGCTTAGCCAAATTCAATTCCTGCCGAGGATACATCAAACAAAAAAGTGGGGAGTAAAAATAAAACTCCCCCACCGAAAACAAAAAACTGGCTCTATTTTCCACATTTAGGAAAATGGCCAAATGGAAATATAGAAATCCGGCAAATTGCCTAATGAAATTTCAAAATGTAGGATTGCAACCGGAAAAAAATCTACTTCTTAGGCTGACTTCCGAGTAAAATTTAAAAAAAACAAGCCAGCTTCAAGAATGAAGGAAATGGTCCGTTTACTGTAAGGATACTTTCCGGACAGTGGATAGAAAGCGACCAATTTAACCCGTTAACCCAAAAGCGACGCCAGCGCCATTCCATGGTCTTTAAATGACAACAGCATGAGCTAGGAAGACTTTGAAAGCATTTTTTCATCCGTATTTTCTTAGGTGACTTTCCATGTTGGATTATGAAGAGTATCCAATTGAGTTTTAGTCTTGCAACTCTTTGTCTTCAAGTAAATTAGAAGTTAGTAAAAAAAACGGATCACAAAATATGCTATTTTAGTGTATTTTGGGAAGTTGTTGCTCCTTGCTCTAAATCTGAAATTTCTCTACAAAAATGATATTTTTTGAATTTGAACCCAACTAACAAAATGAAGGCCAATTACTCTAGTTTTTACTCCAATTTGAATTTTGGAAAAATTCCTAATTTTGAATATTTTATTGCAATTTGAACTTTGGATGTATTTTCAATGTCTATTATTTTCTAATTATAGAATGACACGGAAACTGAGTTTACACCATGATGTTTGTCATTGTAATATACACACATGGTGAAATTTTCAGATTTTTTGAAATGATTTTCTATTTGATGTGATTTTTCTTCACTTTTTCTTCAAAAATTCTCAAAAAAATCTAATTTTTTGTGAAGTAAAGAAGACATGTAATTTCATCTCTGAAAAATAAATACAAATTTTTTCATACATATCTAATTGCAAAATGGCAACAAATTGAGTGATGGACAGTGAGGCTTGGAATCAGTGGTCATGGGTCCGTCATTTAGGCCGGTTAAGGACCATTTGTCCCTTCGAGAGACAAGTGGGATTTAAAGCAAGTACCTATGGACTGAATTTTTGTCCTGATTTTTTGAATTTTTTTTAAAGATAGAAAAATTGATTACCATCGCGGAATATTATTTTTTTTTTCAATCAGTGCCCGGGAACAAAAGCTATGCCCAAATTAGTTCAAAGCAAGGCAGGGGGGGAAGAGGGGGGTAGCAAAAAAAATATTCAAAAACTTGCATTTTTTTAAAAAAAAATTCTCATAGATTATATTTTTGTCTACGAGGAAAGATTTGATTCATTCCATTTGGATTTGTTATGAGAAAGTTATGGACAATCTTGTTTTTCAAGCAATTAGAGCATTTTCTTGAAAAAATAATTGTATAATTCATTTCTGAATGCAATTTTCACAATTTTTCAAAGAAAATAAGTTCCACTTGGTTTAGTTTGCTTTCTAGAACAATCTCACCATTGGGATTAGTGCATTTTAATTCCATCATAGAAAAATTAATAATTTAGTTTTCTTTCTATCTTGAAACTACTTCTATTTCATAATTTTTTAAAGAATAAAAATTAAGTTTTTCTATTTTTTTTTCCTAGACTCTCAACTCAATTCTCCATTATGAAGATTTAAAGCTCAAAACTTTGTAGTGCAAAAAATTTAAGTTAAGAAGGTTCAAAGTCAAAAAATCTTGTCCCGCATTGTGCTGAATTTATTTTTTTTCATTTTAAATGCAGATGTCATGCAATCTGTATGGTCAAAAATTCTGAATTTTTTTCCACACACTCATAATAATTAGGTGTAAGATCCTACGGTTAGATGTGCCAAAAAAATTATTTTCAAACTGTTTTTACTCTTTGCTATAGAAATGGCAGTTTTGAGTATTTTTTGGTAGAAAAAGGCATTAGTCCTTTAGTAGTTAAGAGCTAATTTAAATTTTTGGGTGTGTGACAACCATTGAATATATTTTTCAGTTAATCCATATAGTCCCAAGGCCTTTTTTTCATCAAAAGCCATTCAAAATTGTCATTTCAATTGCAAAGAGAAAAAAAAATTAAAATTAGATTTGAACTGATTTGATTTGGGGGGGGGGATCTAACCATAGGACCTTATACTAGATTAGTGTAAAAATGCGTGGAAGAAATTTCAAAAACTTTAATTGCGTAGATTGCAAGATATTTACATTTAAAGTGAAGATAATAAAAAAATTCTACGTTGCTCGACTAGGGTTTTAAGCTTTGACTCTTCTTAACTTAAAGTTTTTGCACTAAATAATGATTTTGAATTTCTAATTTCTTATGTTGAAGAATTGAGTTGAGAATCTAGAAAAAAATAATTATAAAATAAACACTTAATTTTCACTCATTAAAAAATTGTTGAATAGAAGTAGGTTCAAGATTGAAGGGAAAACTAAACCGTTAACATCTCTAAGCTAGAATCGAAACACAATAAGCTTGATTGTTTTAGCAAAAGATCTTAACCTTGTGAAACCTTTTTTTTTGAAAAATTGTAAAACTCAGTTCAAAAACGAATCCTACAAAAAAAAATTTGCAAGAAGATGCTTTGATTGCCCCCAAAACAAGACTGTCCATAACTTTCACATAACATATCCAAATGATTGGAATGAAATCAAAGCTCCCCATGTAGATGAAAATACAATATATGATAAACAAAAAAAACTCAATGTTTTTCAATTTTTTTTCCAATTTTTAGTAGGTCTTTTTTATGCTCATTGGACTACAATTTTGGCTTACGGCGCTATAACTTTTGCTCCCAAGCACCAATAATTGAAATAAAAGTTATACTCCCCAAAACTAATTTACTTTTCTATCTTCACAAAAAAAAATTCAAAATTCTCGATGAATATTGAGGCCATATTTAGGAGCTTGCTTAAAGTCCATTTTGTTCCCTCCAGAAACAATGGGACTTTTGGGTTAAATTTTGGAAAGGAAATTCGAAGGTACACCTACTATGGCTCTAAAAATTGTTGTTTCATATTTTATGGATTCTTGAAGAATTACGTATTGAATTGGAATTGGAATTAGATAAGGCTGTGTAGTTGATATGTTCACTACATGTATATTAACCTTTTAAGGACCAAACATTCAAATTTTTGAATAATGGATGAATGAAAATACATCCCAAGTACACAAAAGTACGTTATTTCATCCATCACTGTTTTTAAAGATTCTTGTATGAATTCTTTAACATTTGTATGGTATAGATTCTAAAGACATTGCCTTGCAAATATTCTACTGTAATTCAAAGGATACTACTAGGTCTAGCCTTAAAAAGTTATCTTTTCAATTCAAAAAATGACCATTCAAAGATGACTTGAATAAAAAAATAAAACATAAAATAAAAATCTTTAAAAATCACTATGATTAAAATTTAACGTTTTGAACTTAAAGAAAAAAATCTTAAGAAAATCACAAATATTCAACATTTTAGAGGGAATTTTCAATTTTTGGCTTGAAATTGATTTGAAAAATATATTTTTTGGTATACTAGTTGATCTAACCGTATGGATATGATCTACATATCATATTTTACAACTATTGTTTGAGAGTCATCATAAAAATTCTTCTTCTAAATTTTACTTTGTAATACATCTACACAATTTTAGAAATTTGGACTTCCCCTGGTCCTTAAGGGGTTAAAGAATGCAATATGCACCTTTGTAATAGAGAACAATTTTGGAGACTAAATTATGTTAGCACTTCCTAGGTACTTTAGTTTAAAAGAGTCTCTACATCCCATCTAACCTCCCCAAACAATATAGGAGTGCATTCATAATGGTCATTTACTATAAAATTTGAAATGATTCCATTGTTTTCAAAAGCGGCTAAAATAACATGGGCCTATAATTGACATTTGTGTGATGGTTTCACTCCCAAATTGTATATTGAAGTACCTACTATAGTGACTATGTTACTATATTATTTAAACTTAAAAGTAGAATCACTCAAATCACTCAAATCCTAGCATACTCCCGAAAGTGAGTACTAAAGTATATAGAAAATAAATAGTTTATTATTGCACGTTGTTCTGCTTATAGATATTGAAAGTAGAATACAATTTTAGACTTTTAACCTCACACATAACTTTTACATATTATAAATGAATGTCATTCTTGGACCCCATCCATCTTTAGTGGCAATTTGACTTTATGTGATTAAAATGAGAGTACATATATAAACAATAATGTTTGTCAAGTAGTGAGGATAGACAGTGACTTCTTTGCCAAGAGTTTTTGAACACTTGGTGCAAAAATGAAGTCTTATGCTCTGGCACTCTTCACAAGCCTGAGTGACATCTTTCTTTCAATCTCCCACCTAGATTGGGAAATCCGCGTGAGCTGGATTGATTGTTTCCTTTTGGGTTTTTTAATTCATGGTCACCGCACTCTTTTCAAAATAATAATAATAATAATAATGTTGGTCAAAGAAACTTTTTCATTTGAGGTGATCTACCTAAAGTCATCTCATTTATTCAAGAACTAAATCAAGTGAATTTGTGTCAAACACTAGCAAGTTATATTTAAAACTTAAAAGCATTTACATATATAGCAAAAGATAAAATTCCAAACTATAAAAAATTAAACTCGTGCATAAGATAAATTATATTTTATAGTAATAAAACATTTCCATATATAAGTTTACAAACTAATAATGTAGTTGAAAGTTTTCTTCATAGGAATCAAAATTAAACCTATAATTAAAAGTTTTACTTAGTATAGATTATAAAGTTTTGTAATGGTTAAATTTTATTCTATATCCAAATAAACCTTGAAGCGTTGCAAAGGACTCAAATTGTTCAATGAATGACTCTCTAAAAAATTGGAGGAATGAAAAATGCACCTATTCATATGCAAATTTGAACATTTTGGGTTGATTACCTCAATGATAGACCTTGTCATTCTAGAATGAAAGAGTATTCCGTAGTCTATGTCTATATATTTAAAATATTTTTATAGCTAAAAGCTCTCTCATATATAGGATTAATACCTCAATGAGTTTAAAGCTATTCCACATATATGATAGAAAATATTTCTATACAAAGAAAACAAAATAAAAGCAAAACAAAATGAAAGTACTCTATTAGAGAGTCAAATTAGATATATATAAACTAGTTTTGTCAAAAACTACCATGTGTCATCTAAGATTTGTTCAAGATAACGGGGACCCATCAAAATCTAATGTGCAAATTCAATTTGGTACTTCCTTGTTGACAATGACCCTCATGCATGGTAAAAATAAAATAAAAGCTAAAAGAAATCAAGCCCATTCCAAGACTTCAATTTTTTACTTTAAGAATTCCAATGCTCAAATAAAATTCCATGCATTTAGCACATTTCCATTTGTTTAACCCCTAAAGGCCCAAGGTTTTTTTTTTTGCCAAAAAACACTCAAAACTGCCATTTCTAAAGCAAGGAGTAAAAAAATTAAAAAAATTTTTTTTGCACATCTAACCATAGGATCTTACACCTAACTTGTATGAGAATTTGTGGAAAAAAATTCAATATTTTTGACCGCTCAGATTGCAAGATATCTGTGATTAAAGTGAAAAAAACAAGATTTTCAGCACATTGTGGGATTAGATTTTTTGACTTTATAAACATTTTTAACTTAAAATTTTTACACTACAAAGTTTTGAGCTTTAAATCTTCATGGTAGAGAATTGAGATGAGAGTCTAGGAAAAAAAATAAAAATTCAAAAAAACTTAATTATCATTCTTAAAAAAATTGTTAAGTAGAAGTAGGTACAAGATAGAAGGAAAATCTAAAATATTCATATATTTTAGATGGAATTAAAATGCACTAATTCCAATGGTGAGATTGTTCTAGCAAGTAAACTAAACCATGCGAAAAAAATTGAATTTTTTTGAAAAATTGCATTCAAAAATGAATCCTATAAGTTATTTTTTTCAAGAAGATGCTCTAATTGCATGAATAACAAGAATGTCCATAACTTTTTCATAACAAATCCACATGAAATGAATCAAAGCTTTCCAAATAGATAAAAATAGAACCTATGAGAATTTATTTATTTTTAAATTCAAATTTTTGCAATTTTTTTTTGATGTTTGGGCTGCCCCCCATCCCTTGTTTTCAACTTATTTGGTCATAATTATTGTTCTTGGGCCCCGATTGTGAAAAAAATTGTAATCCGACAAAGCTTATCAGTTTTTTTATCTTCAAAAAAGTTTCAAAAAATCATGATAAAAATTCAGCCCCGTAGGAACCCGTCTGCCTGAAATCCCATTTGTCCCCCGAAGGGACAAAGGGCCTTTAGGAATTAATCAAAATTTTGTCCATTTTGATATGTGAATCATTTTTGCACTTCCAAACAACCCTAATTTACTATTTATCAAAACATTCATCATTCTCATTTGCAATTTTACTTGTATTGAAGCCAACCCCAACATAAAGTAATTTTTTACTAATTCACGGATAAATGCAATAACTTGTCTCTTATTATGTGATAGTTGATTTTGTAATTCTTGAACTCTCCTCAAAAATTCAAAGTCTCTAATTCCAAATATTAATTCAAATTTGATCATCATTAGAAAAAAATAAATTATAATCTTTTTTCAAATTCATTCCAAATTCTATTGGGATATGAGTTGATTCTTCTTGGCTTTTGAGATGAATAAAGTTGAAGTACAAAATTTTAATTAATTGAGACTTTGACCCATTTGTACAAAAAGACAGATAAATGGCAAATTTACCAAAAAGTCAAATTGCATCATTTGTTCCTAACATTGTGTAACCATACAATGTATGGTCTTTCTTATGCTATGAAGGTATTATTATTCGTTAGATGCATAGGAGGAATTTATATGTTAATTCAAGAGCTGGAGCTGACTGAGGAGCCATACAAGACAATTTTCTTTATTGTGAGGGTGCTATAACATTATTAAACAACACTAGGGGGTCTCTTTTGTTGCTCCCAAAAGCGGAAGCCCTAGCACTGCAAGTTTTTAGTCAACCAATGACACTAGCATTCCAACTTCTCAACCAACCTATGACTCTTTGCAAATTAAACTAAATTCACTCTTGGGGGAACCCAAAGACATCCTTCTATACAAAGTATGCATCAAGGACACATTATCCATACTTGTCAAAAACAAAGACCTCCACTATACAATAAGGTCGTCTAAACAATGCCAGACTATAAAACGGGAATTTTCAAAAGTAATCCTTGAGCATCTGCTCATGCATCTCAATGCAATCTTTATCAGTATTGGGGACATTTCTAAGACAAGAAACAACAACAACAACAACAACAACAACAACAACAACAACAACAACAACAACAACAACAACAACAACAACAACAACAACAACAACAACAACAAAAGGCTTCTAAAGTCGTTGCCAACCCTAAATCCTAATCCCAAAGACAAGTTGAAAACAAGCATGTCTTCCTTGTCATCTTCAAGAAAATGTGCATGACTAGCTAGGAAACGGGCCTTCCAAGCATCCATCTCTAAAGCTTGTAGCCACCAAAAAGAAATTACAAAAATAAGCTTAATACAACACAAACATGAAGTTGATCTCCTCTACAGAAAGACCTTGCAACCACAACTCACAACCTACAAGCAAGGAACATAGACCTTCTCCAAATTCAGAGCCATGTTATACTCCAACATGGGCCCAACCTCCTTTCCTAGTCAAATTGGTTTGTAGCCCTTTGTTGCGTCCAACTAGTGTGTCATAGTAGAGTTCAAGGGTGGCTCAACAAGACTTGGCCAATGTTGCACCTGCTTGAGGGCCTTCACCGTGGGGAATAAATCGAATGCATATCCCGAGGACCTCACTATTAGCTAGATTTAGAAAATAGGTATGTCCGAACATGGGGTCCAAATTTTAAAAATTGAAGATTATTTTTTCTACTATAAGGTACCAACAAAGCCATTTATGGCATTGCAACTTAGAAAGGGCATCCAAAAATATTTTTTTTTCCAAATTTTAAAAGTAATACAACACCTACTTTATTCAAAAGTATTACTTCACCTCATCCAAGGCTAATAAGTTTCTAACAAAGTTGGATTTGGGGGATTTGGAGCCAATCTTATGCATTGAATGCACAATGTTGTAGTCATTGCCATTATTCAAAGGTTGAGAATGGAACCTTGTGAATGGTTTACTCCTTGGAGGACCAAGTATAGGTTCAACATATGCAAAAAAATCTTAGGTAGGTTCCTACGAAGTGAATTTTAGTCAAATGTTCACAAAATTTTGACACAAGGTGTGAATGTGCATTCGGGTGTAGAAACATTATTTTTTTTCCAATTAGGCATCCAAATTAGAAGTTATGTGGTCATAAATTTTTTGGGTAACCCAAGTAGTTTTAGGCAACATGTACAAAAATCCTCCTATAATTTGAAATTTGGCACATATGTAACTTACATGATACAAGATGCAAATGTAAAAATAAACATATGTGTAGTGTAAAAGCCTCACTCTAGGAAGGGTTAAAGTTTGGGAAAAAAAAATTCTTCTAACTTCAAACATTATAATCACACCATTTAATCACGAAGACTGGCAACATTTTAGATAGCAATAGGATACCTTATAGTCTCCCCCCACCAAAAGTAATATATGTAGTGACCCCCCTAAGATGCATAATTATATGTTTGAATGCCATACTGTTGGTTAAAACCAACACTGATATAAGGTGGGCACTCCCAAATACACTAGTGACCCTAAATCACCATCTTCACTCTGTGTACATCTCCAAAATCAATTATGTATTTAGGTGGAAGAAATTGTTGTAGAACCAAACTTTGTTCCTTCATAACTTTTTTTTTTTTGAAAGGAAGGTGACCATTGCATTAAAAAACACAAATAAAACAAGCCCCAAGGGGGAAGAAAGTCAGTCCAGTTGTTCCTTCATAACTTTTGCACACACTATCCAAATGTCTCGTTCTTTGGTGCATTGGAACCTCCTTTCACTTGCCAATAAGGAAATATAGAAATTTGAACAGTCTGATAATAGTAATTAGGCACAGTAGCAAATAGTGGCGATTTGGGGGGTACCAACCCACCTTATGCTGTAAGCAGAAGAGCCCAATTAGTGGCAGCCACAGAATTGGTGGCACTACAAATTGGTAATCTTTTTTTTTGTGGAAATCAGTACAATGCTGCGCAGCAGTACAATTAACTGAATTTCCATAGGTACTGAACTTACAGTCATTTCATCTCTCGAGGCCGGCTTGGGTAAACTAGCGTCGCACGCACTAGTAGCATTAATCAAACTGTACTAATCCAGCTTCCTCCTGCAGTCCTTTCTCCGCTTGAAGATGACTATGCAAGCCAGGACGTCACCATTCGGTTTCTATTGGTACATTTACATGCTGTGCAGACGGAATTCCATGGTACCCAGGTGCAAAATTGACACTTTACCTGGCCATTTATGTATGGACCATGCCCCTAGCGTTGGCGTCCTAGTTCACGCCAAAAAGCCGGGGGTCCGGGGTCCGGGGTTGGGGTCCGGGGAGGCCCAGTAGGTAGAGGAGTTGGCTAGGGATCCATCTCCAAGTAGGTGAATACCGGTACTCCGGCAACGCACTGTTCGGGTCCGGTAGGGTGAAGGCCCAACTAACTGACTGTTAAGTGCAGCTTAGTTACAGACGAGTGAGCGAGTTCATTCCTTTCACAAGGAGCAATTGACGAAACTCACCATTTCGGTACCGGATGGTTGGCAAAGGGTGGGTCAAATTCCAACCATGGTGATCCTTTTCTTGATTGGGTAGCCGAGCTTTCAGCTTGGGTGCGGATTTGTGCAGAATGTTTGGTAAAGTCAAACTTTATTCCTCTCGTTTTTGAAGGTTGGATGAATGATTGGGCATCGATTTATCAAAATAACTAACTATGGGAATATTCCTAGTTATCCTTCTTGAAACTATCACATGTGAAGGTCAAATTCGGCATAAATTAAGTCTTTTTTGTAAAAAAATGCCACATATCATCTTATGAAAGGTGTAAAGTGACGTGGACCTTTGAGAATTTGACGTGGAATTCAGTGATTTTAAATCCTAAGTGCTCGATTAGACCTTCATATATGGTAATGACTAAAGGCCACAACCTTGATTTTCTAATTCCTATCATTTGAGAAGAAGTGGTGGCTATTTCAATGTCAATTTCTTTGAAAGAGTCTGAAAAGGAAAGAGTAATTGAGGTTTAAGATGGATGAAGAAATGCCATAAAATTCTTCAAGGCTCTTAGTTGAGCTCAAAGGCATTTGAAATCATCATCTTTACAAAAAACATTTTTAAAAACCCAAATGACCTAAGAGGTCACCTTGGACATTGTCCTTGCAAGGGGACAAAATGGATTTTAGATAGACTTCTATAGTCTCAATTTTCTTGGGTTTTTTTCAACTTTTTTAGAAGATTGGAAACACATTAGCTATGTGGGCATGTAGTTTTTATTTCAACGAGTGCCCCAAAGCAAAAATTATGGCATCCTAAGTATAAATTTCAACTTACTAAGCACAAAAACAAATCCACGAGAACTTTAATTTTTTTTAATTTTTTTTTAATAGATAATCTTTTGTCTATATGGAAAGGTTTGCTTTGTTTCATTTGAATAAGTGATGAGAAAGTTATGAAGCATCTTGTTTGTGGGCAATTATAGCATCTTCTTGAAAAATAATATTAATTTTTTTTTTCTCAATTTTCACATTTTAAAAAAAAAAGCACGCAAAGTTTTATTATGCTTGCTAGAATAATGTCACCATTGCAATTAGTGTGTTTCAATTCCATATTAGAATTATATACAATTTAGTTTTTCCCTCTATCTTGTGCCTACTTCTACTTAACATTTTTTTTGAAAATAAAAATCACCTTGTTTGTTTTTTTGAATTTTTTTCCTAGATTCCCAACTCATTTCTTCAAGACAATTTTTTTTTAATTCAAAGTTTGTAGTACAAAAGCTTTAAGTTAAGAAAAATTTAAAGTCTTATAATCTAGTCACACAAGGTGCAAAAAACTTGCTTTCTTATTTTTAAATGCAAATATGTTGCATACTATTTGGCCATAGTTTTTGAATTTTTTTCCACACATTCTTACACTAATCTAGTACAAGATTCTATAGCTAGATAATTATACAAAAAAACAATTTTCAATTTTTTTGGCTCTTTGCAACAAAAATGACTATTTTGAGTGTTTTTTAATGGAAAAAAGGCCATGATGCTTCAAGGATTAAATTGGGTCAATGTATTGGCCTCTGACCTACCCAACACCACTTGTTTTTTTGCAAAATAACTTGCGGAAGGCACATTAGATCCCTTTTATATTGTTGGACACTTCAAAAATGGAAACTCTCTAAATTAATTGCTTGTAGCTTTGCCATATGTTTTTATACCTTCAAATTTGACTTCAATTTTGTGGATGGTTAATTTTGAATTTCTCAACCTCTTTTCTCTAATTTAGCATTTGTGATTCCAAATATGAATTCAAATTTTCCAAATTTGATTATTGGTGATAAATAATAAATTCCAAGCATTTTCACCTCCCAACAAAGTTCATGGTAATAGCTGAGGGAGCTCTTTGGAATGTCCTCATCGTACACACAATGTAAATACACCGCTTATCTCTTATATTAAATGCAAACTTGTGTCATAGTTTCTTTGAGATATGCTTTGGATGATAGCGATTTCAAGTTCTAATTACAAACTAGTGAAAAGCTAGAAGTTTATTTGGAGGGGCTAATATAAAATGTGCATTGAAGATGCCCTAGTAAACCCTAATGACATCCATCTTCTCACTGAAACCTTGCAACTTGAGGAAACCTTTCTGGAATTATCGCATTGCAGCAAGCATCAATAGTTGAAACTATTCCCGCTGGAATTTGATTTTTTTGACCTTTTCTAACGCAATTGGAATTTTTCTTCTCCAATTTCCAATGCACTGAAACGGCAGGCATGGAACAAATTCAGAGCTGCACTGATTTTAATTAGAAGAACAGCGTGCTACTATTTCAGTATCTAACTCAGTTGCAAGTCGGCACGTTGACACTGATGAATGAGGTGTTTTCATTGGGTCTTTGATGCAATACAGAAGCAAATTTGTCACTCCGAGTCTCAAATCCCGCCACTCCGTCACTGACAATTAAGAATAACTTAGAATTAATCTGAACAAACTCCAATGTTGGGGCTGCCATAGCTACAACAAGTTGAAAGCGGGTTAACGCCTCATTAACTTATAATTTGAGGAATGAGGAGCAAACAAGTTGTGATGGAATTTGCTTGATACATTCCAGGGAATGTGCTCTTTTCCTTTCTGTCAGAGAATCAATCCATCTCTACAGAAGAGCTACAGAACAGCTTCGGCTGTTTGATTTTTAAGCTTATTTTACAACCTACTGTTTTCTAAAGTGATTATGCTTCCCAACCATTCTCAGCTTCTCACGTAAATATTCTCGGAGTGCTCACCGCAAGCAGTCTCGTTCAATGCCAAGGAATGGCACCACAGATCTTCCAGATTCTTCGTCGGTCGTGGCCACTTCCAGCACTCCTCCAGAACTATAAAGGGTAACCTACTGTAGGTTTTTAACTTACATCCCATGTAAATGGAGAGTGTAGTGGGAAAATTCTACTATCTATATATGTTCTGGAGAGAGAAAAATAACAACCTTTTCATAACTTTGAAAGGTTGTTGTCATGTCACCAAAATTATGAGTCGAAACTATCAGATTCATTGATGGATAGTTGTATTCTTCATTTTCAGAGTTTCTTTGAAAGTCATTCATTGGACACATTCATAGAACACTTTTAGTCCTCAACAGAGTTTCATGGTTACATTGCAAAGAAGTGAGAACAAAGTACTAGAAAGTAATCAAGATCCTAGCTAAAAGGAATGAGATTGGAGGTCAAGGTGTGAACTGATTTTTAATAGGTTGCATGCATGTCTCAACAAGCCAAATTGTAGAAAATGTAGGAGAAATAATAATCTAGTGCTTCTCATTATACCGATTAGAACTCTTGAATAGTTGTCTCTTTCTAACTATACTGGCATAAATAGTGTCTCCCCAAGCAAGATGGCACGCTTGATGTATGTTGATGCTATTCTAAGCCACTACTATGTTGCTTCAATTTTTTGATTTGGTTCCTTAGATGGTTGAAGAAGTGTCAAAACAAAAAAAAGCACACAAAGAAGATGAATGTACAAATTAATAGAAGTAGTATCTGAATTATCTTCACAAAGTATGAATTTATTATGAATTTTTGAATTGATTTTTCTATAGTCCACCAGTGCCACTAGATCACTCTAAACCTAACAAAAAAAACATCGTTAGTGGCCGTCTTCCTAACCTAAAAGTGTTCACAATGTCAAGACCATATAATGACCGCATTCTTTGATGGTTTATGCTGGAAAAGTATACAACAATACTAGCGTGCAAGCGCAAAGATGTGAGCCTACAAGCCTTGAACCTAGTTGTAAGTATGTATCTACAACCATTTGAAGGTGTTTATAATGTACGTACTTATAATATAGGTACACTATAACTTGGAAAGAGTCTATAATATTAGGTACTTATAATCATAGAAGGTGTTTATAATTTAGACTCTTGGGCTCATGGGCTTATAGATTCTATACTCAAATGCTAGTATTCCCCGAAAAGTATATGACTTCATTGTAGATACTAAGTTAGTGCCAACTTCTCACTTGTACATCAAAAAATGGCATTGTCACATTCCAAGATTGTACATCACTTGAAATAAATACAAAAAGAAAACAATTTCAATTGACTTGTTGCGAGGTAAATTGCACTACATAAGTTTTCTCCTACAATCAATTTTGTTGTGAGCAATGCAAGTAAATTGTGGTGTAACTACTCTATTCTAAATTCATTGTAATTACACTTTCTAAGATCGCGTCCTTTCTTATGGTTTAAAATCCTAGGAAATGGAATGATGTCATTAGTTAGTAAAAACTACTATACATGTAATCACTATCACATTTTTGTAGTCAAATTTAGTATTCATAAAATATTTAGCTAATATAGAAACACTACTATTAATTTTAAAATAAATAGATAATATTTTCTATAATATTTTTTCTAAATTGTCGTTAAAATAATATGAATTAAAAAATTATAATTATAATTATTTTAATTATGTTACAAATTTATAAAATAATTTTGAATTTTGTAAAAAGAATGCCAAAGGCGTCAACTAAAAATAGAATATAAGAGCTTAGTGTCTTGGAATTTCTTTTCTACTAGTGACCCAACGAGGGGGATGCATTGGGAGGTCCCTTTTTTGTGGGATGTTGCCAAACACTACCTTACGAGATCCTTTTCATAGGTACTAGATTCCATGATACAAACTTCTATTCCCTCCATCATGCAATACTAAACAAATTAGTTCAATTATTGTGCCTTGTAAATATTACACTAACTCCAAAATTATCAAGTCACATTAGTTGTTTTTTGATTTTATATAGGGTACTTTAATTAATAAAAATTTACATCAACACAATACTTTGAACTTGTTTTTCCTTGAAACTTGATCAAACTTAAATTTGACACTCAAAAAGTCTTTTTTTTTTTGCTTTCAAGCAAAATGAAGCTTCTAAAGTGAAGTTTCTACTCTATATGAAAATTTCCTAGATTTAAGCATTTTCTATATACTATAAAGCACTTCTCCTTCATAATTTTCAGAGTTTTTTTTAGCTTGTTTTGAATTTGCTATAGGTTTTCTTCACTTTCTCTTCAAATTTTTTTGATAATTTTATTTTTTCACCAATTTTTTTGAAACATTTGATGACATACAATAGATATGTGATTTCATTAATGAAAACTAAAACAAAAAATGTTTTCATTTAAACAATATAACAACAAAGTGGAGGATACCAAATGGAGGATGGCCAAGATGAACCACCCCCCTCCCTTGTTTTCGTGAAGTTCCAAACTTTTTTTAACAAGGGGTGCTTGTTAAAAAAGAAGATCCCCTATATTGTGCTTGATTGATCTATTTTCAACACTACTCCAATCTAGTATGGGGCCTCTGAATTGCAAATATGAATTCAAAATTTCCAAATTTTATCATGCATGGCAAATAAAAAAGTCCTGTATTTTCCCAAGGGTAAAACTGGGGATGAAGGCAAAGCAATGGTCACCGTTTTAAAAAAAGAACCCCCCCCCAAAAAAACTGGGGATGAAGGAGGGGGTCGGTTCACCCTGGCCTGGAGGATTGGGAAGTTTGACTACCGGGTCATACCCGGTTATACCCGGTCCTCACATGCCTTCCCATTAAAAAGGAAACGCCAAATTCTCCATATTAATTTCAGAGTGTCCATGTTCCTATTTTATTCCAGTCGAAGGCGGCTTCCAAGTCAATCACAAAATGATCCGAAATAGGCACACCCTAAGTAATAATAAAATATTGCCCCTAGCTAGCCAGCCCCCCCACCCCAACCCCCAAAGCCTCCATAATAACCACTCAAGGTAAGTGAGTAAGTGACGCCTCAAGCCCTGCCCAACATAAACATAAAAACAGCTGCAGCTTTCAATGAAGGGACCTCGGACTCTGGACCCAACTCACTCCGACCGTTGGACGCCTCCCAACACCGCCCCTCGAACCCACGCCCCCACTCCCACCGACCGTTGGACGCGACGTCTTCGCAGCACGTTATATATACCGCTCCCACCAGCGACCATTGTGCACTCGCTCCATTGTCTCGTCTTCTACAATTCCTTCACTCTGCGTTGCGATCGACACCTTGTCGCGTTTTGCAACCTGTTGTAGAAGTCATTTGCAGGATTTTAGTGACGGAGTGATCTGCCGCTGAGACCGGGTGCAGTTGCAGAGCTAATCACATAAATTTATCTTAGTCCTGAGTTCTCTTTGAGCTTGTGTAGAGACTATGTCTGGAGTTGCACTTGCACTTTCAGTGTTCTTTTAGTGTTCATTTAGAGTTCGTTTAGTGTTCTCTTAGTGTAAGTGCTTGTTGCATTTGCAAGGATTCAGGCACTGGTTTCGATCACGCAGAGGATTGTCCGGAGTTCGGCGCTGTAGGAAGCCGGACTGGAGTTCCAAGTTTGACGGTACGCGGGCTTTGGAGCGAACTTGTAGCCCGGCTTGTGGCTCCCCAGTAGAATTTAGTGGATCCCCAGTAGCGTACTGTATCATGGGTGCCAAGCAGGTCGAGAAGGAGACTGCATCGGCAGTGGTGCTCCCGAAGGAGAAGATGATGTTTGACTCGTCCATGCGGTTCAAGAAAATTTGCGTCTTCTGCGGAAGCAGCAGTGGCAAGAAGAGCGTGTTCAGCGATGAGGCACTTAACCTCGGGACAGAATTGGTTAGTATGGAACCACACGTGTATTTTAATTATAATATTCCGATCCGTTGTGAAGATGGTACAGTAGCTAGCTATGCATGGCCTAGCTAAGAGACGGAATCACTGGTGTTGTATTGGCCTTGTAATGGGTTGGTTCGTGTGAAGTACTCACTAGTATTTGTCGCCCATTGAAGGAGAATTACGTGGTGGAAGACTACTGAGTGACTAACGTGGTGTTTGTATTGCAGGTGAACCGGAAGATTGATTTGGTGTATGGCGGAGGAAGTATTGGACTCATGGGTCAAGTAGCCCAGACTGTCAAGGCCGGAGGTGGTCATGTGGTCGGGTTAGTAATTCCTCTTGCTCATTGAAGGTTCGAAATTGTAACTTCATACGTATTTTGATGTTATCTAAACGGGAGAGAACTCTCAGTTTAGTACCAGTGAATTACTTCTATTGTACTAAGCTGATATTTGTTGATTCTTAACCACTTCGATCGATCGATGAACATGGACTGATGACAGCTGGAATTTTCCCTGTTGGTTTTTATGCAGTGTGATTCCAAAGGCTCTAATCGGTGCAGAGGTATGCCAACTGAACAGGGCCTGTGATCGATTTGGTTGAGTTTTTTTTTTCTAGAACGGATGACTTAATCACCCCAGCAGCTAGACCGCTTTCATTTCCTTGATTTCACTGAAATGGACTTGATTAATATTCTGACTCGTAACCCTCTCTGATTGCAGCTCACTGGAAGCACTGTGGGGGAACTCATTGCCGTCTCTGATATGCATCAAAGGAAAGCTGAAATGTTTCGTCAAGCGGATGCCTTCATTGCTCTTCCAGGTCTGCTTTCTTTCTTTCGAGTGAACCGTGGTTTCAGGGTGCGTGAGTCTGTTGAACAGAGAAAGGGAATTAATTAATAAATAAATAGTTGTCTAAACTGATATACTTCGATATGACGTGCAGGAGGTTATGGAACCCTGGAAGAGCTGGTTGAAGTGATAACGTGGAATCAGCTCGGCATCCACAAGAAGCCGGTACGGTGTACATATTGAAGTAGAATTTGTTCGCAGCTTCGGGGCAATATTGATTCATTATTTGATATATATATTGTAGTGATCACTGTCACATTCACTCATGGGCCTCTTGGATGATTTTAATTTTCAGGTCGGGCTTCTGAACGTGGATGGATTCTATGACACTTTGCTGACATTCTTCGACAAGCAACTGGAGGAGGAGTTTTTCGACAATTCTGCACGCAGTATTGTGGTCTCGGCACCCACTGCCAGCGAATTGCTTGACAAGCTGGAGGCTTACTCTCCAACACTTGCCTCCAGCCTGCCCAAACTGTGCTGGGAAGTGGAACGGCCATGTGGCTTGGGGTACACCACCTCCCCTATTGCTGGGGTCGGCCAGTGAGGCGGGTGAAATCTTATGACATTCGAATGTTGTACATATTGAGGAACATTTCCAAACCTCCAAACATTTTCAAGCATGCATTTCCAAGCATTGGAGATCGAATTTCATGTCATGTCCCTTGACAACAACCAATTTTGACACCACCAGTCTGTGCCTGCTCGGTCGACTCCATGGATGTAATTTTTTGATGGTCACTCATTATATGATGGAGTCTGCTCCGCATCGACACTGTTCTGTTTCTTACCAGAAGGTATGGACATTGATTGAATTGTTACCGTGACAAGTGTTGATTAATCTTCGATCATTCAGATGCCAATTCGTCCATAGGCCTTGCTTAGTTTCATATCTAGTACTCATCGATTTGTGTTAATTTTGTGCAGATATTTGTATATCCGTGAAATGGAACAGAGATTTACGAACGGAACATTTGCCTGTCGAACCTTCACCGAAGATCGTGTTTAATTAGTGTTGCATCTCGTTTGACACCTTGATGTACGTAGGCATTTTTTCACTCCAGTATATAGCCCCATGGCGTGGGTGTATTATTTCAACATCACTTAGTTCCTTAGTACATTTCAATAAATAATTCATTGACACCATCCATTCTTGATCAGTTCTGGCCCTCTATGCTTGGTCTGCATTGATACATTCGTTATGACGACTTTGTTGTTCGTCGGAGTACTCCATTCTTCACTTTACTGTAAATTACACCACTGAGTTCAAACGAAGTTAGAATGTCAACATCAACTTCAATGCCTAGGCAGTGTTTAGAAATGCCTGTCCGTGTGTTTTGTAAATGGAGAATTCGAGCAAGAAACGTCGTACCCAGTTGGTACTGGTGCAAATTGATTTTCTTTTCTTGTTGTGGCTCATTTAATACTGAAGTATCTTCTGCCGTCGCTGGTCTGATATGGTTTGACTTGGACTCGTCCGTTTGAAGCCATGTACAAGAAGATTCAGTACGTAGTACTGTGGCCCGGCCGCCCTTGGGGGCAAAAGGACTTCCTAAATTGAGGTCTCTCCTGCTAATTTTGCCCCCCCTGATGTGGCCCTGACCCTACACAACTGCAAATTGTTCCCGTGTCCTTCATTCTGCGGTCTAGAAGGAAGTTTCACTTATTTTTGGTAAGTATTTGAATGCTAAAATGGGGTACACAAGATATTGTTCCAAAACAAAGTTCAATTTCGTTAATTTGGCGGAATTCCCCTGTTTTGACACTTCGATGTCGGAAATCAATCTACACTAGTCCAAGCTTTGTGTAGAGGAATCTCACAACTTTTTGTGCCCAGAATCGAGTGAATGTGACGGAATTGATGATGACAGGGATTGATTTACGTTTAGTACAATTGTGCAAATCTTACCCATTTCAACTGAAAAATGTTAATTTTGAATTTTTGATTCAAATTTATTTCTGAATATTTCTTAGTGATGAGGTTCACCTCCCAGACCACGACAACGTAACGGTATGATCAGGAATTGTTTCAGGAGGAACAATATCTCTTTGAAGAAAAATTTACCATTGGATTTCGATGGTACCGGTACTAACTACTAACCTGCAAGTTTTCAGTCTTCTGGTTACAAATTTTGGATTTCACTAGATAAGCAGACCCTTCTTCCAGTGACCTGCAAATTCCACTCATACCGTTATTAGAGTTATCCTTAAAGAAGTTGCCCTACACCTGACTGTTCACAATTTCACAGCATTATTCATTAGATTCACCCCTATTTTTCCAACGAAGGAAGGTCAGCACCTCAACTTTGAACGACTTCGAGAAGAACTCTATCTGTTGAGACTCTCGCTCTTATCGTACCAAATGAATTCGTGTTTCAATTTCTGGGAGTAGGTGATCACGGAGCCAATGAGAAAATAAGATGTCAGTGCTCATTGAAAGGGTTTAATTAAAGGGAGGACTGGTGCAAATGCATAAAAAGAACGTCAAGATTAGGAGATCCCAACAAGAAACAACGTCACCAAGTGAGTACACAAGTAGGGGTTCCTCAGATAAGCTTACTCCGAAGTTATTCGTGTTGCGTTGCAATGAAGCGGTGGAAGTGTGGAACATTGTGTTATTGAGATCATATATGGATGGTAAATATTAATTAGCTCTTGACTCAGATCTACCCAGCATGAACAGATAGACGTTTCTTAGAACTCACAATCTCACATAATGTTACAGTAATTTAGTACTCCGAGTAAAGAATTGTGCCCAAAGGTGCATTAGGAGACTGTTTCAGTAACTAATTAAGCATTGTTCTCGACTTACATTATAAAATTTTATTAACCCTCCTCGATCAGTTCCTGAGTGCCCACCTCCAATGGAATGCAGTAAATTGTGCCGACAATACTACTGTAGTGGTATTAGAAGCTTCTAGTTTTCCATGTCTGCAGTTTGATATGGCCCTTTGAAATGGTATCTATGAATGGTAACTAACCCTTAAACGACATTTTTGGTGCAATTAGGACAGCTCAAACTTGCCATTAGATGTTTTTTGGGTCTTTGGAGGGCCGTTTCAGCATAACATTCAGTAGCCTTTAGAGAGGCTGCCTTTTCCTCCCTGGAGTCCTCATCCACGACTTTCATCCCCACATAATTACTTAATGTAAGCTTCGGTACCGGGATAGTGACAATACATTATGGTATGTTCCATTTTCTTTTCTTAATTTTAGGACTAGACATACAGAATCAACAAATATTTGTAGTGAAAGATGTTGGCGGAAAGTCCAATGAGTAATACACTAATGCAGTATTAATATTTGTAATCAATAACTTATTTTGGGTTTTAAAGTGAAAAGACAACTCTATATATACACATAGGATGGTAGGAGGTAGAACAATCCATGTGGGATAAATAAACTTAGAATTTGTAGGTTCTCATGCACTCATACTTAAGTCAAAAACAAAGAATTGTGTTAAAACTAGAATTTCAGACCTCATTTAGGCATGGTAAAATAACTTTTCTCAAAAAACTTTGAACTTAAAAAAGTTGGTAAATGAAGATAAGTTTCACCTTCAAAAATCCGTTTTGGATTTTGAATCTCCAATCAAAAGTTATGGACAAAGTTTTGGAGAGGGTTTGAAATGAATTTTTAAAAGTGTTAAAGAAAATGTCCATTCCAAACCCTCTCCAAAATTTGTCCATAACTTTTGATTGGAGATTCAAAATCCCAAACGGATTTTTGAAGGTGAAACTTATCTTCATTTACCAAATTTTTTTGGTTCAAAGTTTTTTAAGAAAAGTTATTTTATTATGCCTAAATGAGGTCTGAAATTCTGCTTTTAACACAATTCTTTGTTTTTGACTTAAGTATGAGTGCATGAGAACCTACAAATTCTAATTTACATATCCCACATGGGTTATTCTACCTCCTACCACTCCATGAGCATATAAAAAAATTTCTTCTCACTTCAAAAGCATTATATATAAATAGATTCCAATTCAAAGTGAAGTAATTCTACAATAACATTGAAATCAATAATCTCAATGAATCCATTAGCATTTTCTTTAAAGTTCCTATTGTTCTGTTTTTAGTTTTACATGGAAATTTCTAATTTGCCACTACTTACAGTGTATAGTCGTGGCGCGGGCACCAAGTTAAATTCTGACAATTCTAGACAACTGTCCCCATAGCTATTGATTTGGTGCGGAATATACTGCACCATTTCATTCGGGGGAGGGCAAAGCCAGTGACTGCTACTAAATGTTATGAGGGCCATTCCCCAATCTGACCCAACTCTGTGAACAACGGTACATTGTTAGAAAATATTTATTATTATTATTATTTTTTTTTTTCAAATATCATTTTGAGCCAAAATTAATTAATTAATTTTTTCCAAAAATGATGTGGCAGTCGCTGTGCCACATCTGCTAGCTGCTACAGCGCGTTCTCGCAGTTTGGGAACGCAGGGGAACTTGCAACCCTCCAAGACCCCCGAATCCCATCTAATGATTTTGAAAATCTCTTATATTAGCATCGTGAAGCTTGATCAATCAATGATGACATTCCCTCCTCCCAAACAACCAACAACCTCAAACTATTAGAAAATTTCTAGCAAACATTCCAATGCAAAAATCACACATTCAAATTGTGATTCAAAATATAAATTGGAGCTTGATAGATACATTTCCTAGAGACAAAGATGATGATTTGAAAAGTTTGAATTAGAGTTCAACAATGGAGATGCTTTTTAGAAGATTCCTTGAAAATCTAGTCCTTTAGGTGAGGTCTAACATTTTGAGGTTAATTCTAAGGCTCTTTGATGTAAGTTATATTATACTCAAACTATCACAAAAAGGCACTATAATTGGAGAATTTAAAACATCTCTTCCAACTTTTATTGTAGGATCTTATAGTTACTTTGTAATTCTACTACCTTACTGATTTATAGGTTTAATTCCTTGCCATTTTAAAAATCATAACATTTGAAAGTAGGGGCTGAAATTGTTTCTTCTCCCCCCCAAAATTTGGCCAATGGTGATTTGGAGGGACAAAGATGCATTTATTTTTCAAACAAATATAATAATTATAGTTAACATTCTTCTGCCAGTAGGTTGGATACATATGTGCAAATTTTTATGATATTTGAAAATGTTTAACATTAACAAGTGTAAGTTCAATGGAAATTTTAAATTGACAATAAATCTTATATGACAATGCATCATGACAACCACAATGGTGAAAATGTTGTAGCAAACAAGCTAGATCCATTGTTTGAACCTCTTGTAAACAAACAAACAAACAAACAAACAAACAAACAAATAAACAAACAAACAAATAAATAAATAAATAAATAGTATTACTCCGTATTACTAATAGTAATAATAATTAATAACTTCAACCTTACAACCATCATGAATGAAGAGTTTATTAAAGATAATTCAACTATGCATGTATGCCTTATAGACATGTTTAGGCAAAGGCTACCCTTTCTATTTCTTTTTAGAGGTAGACTCCAAAGCAACTTAGAATTATGAACAACCTACATGAGTAAAAGTCAATTAGTAGTACAGTAGAACCTCTCTAAGTTGATAGAGTTGGTATCGGTCTGACACATTAAGTTAGAGAGGTTATTACATTAGGGAGGGTCATCATGTTCGTATGTGGTTCATATTGTTAAGTTGGGACCAACAATCAATACTTCCTGACAACACTTTATTGACTTAGAGGGGATCAACTTAGAGAGGTTCTACTATAATTGATAACTAATAATATTGAATAGTTCGACTTATTATATAAATTAATATGAGATTTTGCTTTATAGGTAATGCACGTATTTGATAATGCTCAAAGTAAATTATACCTTCTTGGTCTAATTGAACTTATGTAAGCTCAAAATTTCAATCAAATCAACTATTGAAGGTGCATATTAAAAAATAATTACTTAAAATCTGAAAACAAGGGTCATCCTAGAATTCACCTTCCAACCACTCAATCTTGTAATGTGCACCTTCAATGCTTGATTTAATAAAAATAAAATTGGCTTTTTACGAGTATGCCTAGAGTGAATTTGCACGATCTGCTAGAATTAGAAATGAATTTCTAAGCTTTGAAGAGTCCAAAATTTGACTTTTTTGAGTTCCTCAATATTTTCAACTCTATACATAAGAGGGAAACTACATTTTAGAAGTAGCTTTGCCTTGTTGTCAAACTAAAACAACCAACAAACTCAAGTTCTATGTTAAATAGTTTTCCAAAAATCAAAATTTGCTACTCCTACTCTTTGTCAACCTTTCCTCTAATTGTTGGCCAACAATTCTGCTTCTCCTCTTACTACTATTGTACACTTTTATGCAAAACTCTAGAATTTCTTTGTCTTTTCAACAAGGATTGATTGATCTTGTGTGCATAAAAGTTTGCCCTTAATCAAAGAAGGTACAATTTACTCCATAAAATTATCAAATGCATTCATTTCTATGAGGCAAAAATGAGAAAACAATATAAAATTTCATATAAAATTTATAAAAATAGGTCAAAATAGAAAAGTTTCATTAATAATAGTCGTAGTATGAGCTACCTTACCTAGGGCAGAACAATTGAACGATAATTAACCCCTAATGATCCAAGAGACCATTTTCTGGTAGCTGCCCCAACTGCCCATGCTCAAATTTTGAATTTTTAAAAATAAAAATTATTTTTAGAAAATATACCACGTTAGAAATCCAATGGCAGTAATTTCATCAAATTTTGAGTTAAACTTTGCCTTGTTTAAGTTGAGTGGTGTAGTGTACTTTACAATTCATTTTTGGAGTTTTGGTTTGGCCATGGACTGAAGAATCAACCAAGCAATGCAATTGTTGCCCACCTCAAAAAGGGCAGATCCACTTCAAAAAGGAAAAATTCAAGGAGCTCAAGGAGATGACAAGTGTCCCACTTGTTTTTCTTACAAACACTACTCTCATTTCAATGTCCACCAAGCATTGCAAGCTCCACCATCAATTGAAAATGCTTTGAATGTTGTGAAATTTCAGATGACCATTCTCAACTCTTTTGTCTTTCACTGAGCACAAAAGGCCATTATTTTGAAATATTCTTACTAAGATATGCTCCTTCAAAGTGTGCTGTCCTGTTTTTCCATTGATCCAAACAAAACTTCAAATTTAAATATCTACTACACTGTGAGGTCAAATACTCTGAATTTTTTTGAGGTTCTCACTTTCAATGTGAACTTCAAGATCCTATAGTTACATTGTATCTAATCTCAAGAAAAAATGAGAAAAAAATTGCTCAAGTTCTTGGTAGTTTTGGCCCACTTTGAAAGTACACCCCCGCCTTGGGTCATTAGGGATTAAAGATACCTTCTTGAATTGTCCAACCAAAGCGATAGTAACTAAGATACAATTGTTCAAAAAACAATTTCTTGAATTGCATTTTAGTGACTTTTAAGATATATGCACCCATATTCATCACTGTCATTAGGAAAAATTTCAGCCCTAAAGAAGGATGCCAGTTTTTTATTTTTGTGACCCCCGGGGTGCAATTATAGAAAAAAAATGATTTAAAAAATAAAATAAAATAGAATTTTTTTCAACCTGACGTAGCGCTGATGAGGCACTAGTAGTACCACATCATTTTTCAAATTAAAAAAATTAATTAATTAATTTTTTTCTTTTTTTTCCTAAATGCACCGGGGGAGAGGGGGGCAAGGTTCGTGGCCTTGTTGAGGGCTGAAATTTTTCCTAATGCTAGAAGGCAACTACATTTGAATCAAAAAGTGATACTAAGACCTAGATAGGATGAAAAAAAATGTACACAGTCATTCAAAATATGAGAACCTATAAAACTCTAGTGTCAATTTTGAGTACACTTAGAGACATTATTTTGAAATTCAAAACTTCTTCATATGGTATCCAAGTAATGCATGCTAAAGTGTGTTGGAATCCTCTTTCACTTGCCAATAAGTTGCAATATTGTGAATTTCATTAGAATGGCAATATTCCATACACCATTCTCAGACTGTGAGGTCTAAACCACTTGGGACTGGTATAGAATTCAGATTGCTGGAAGGTGAAAAGGAGAAGTGTTATAGGCTTCGAATGGAAGCCCCGGTAAACCGGCGCAGTCTAAACCATGTAGGATTGGTATAGATTTTAGACCCCACAGTCTAAATTGTAAAAGTGCAGAAGTTGTAGAATGATTGCCATTTTAACAAAATTCCCCATCTATCAAAATGATCTATGTTTATGTTCAACTTAGTAATAGTAAGTATACTCAACTGGTGGGCTATTAGTGTTCATTATGGGTGCACTTCCCATAGCAGGAGTACCAAAGAGACAATATTTAAGGAAGTTCCTGGAACGCCAACCGAGTTCTGAGAGTTACCACCAGCTCACTCCACCAGCTCACTCGCACTTGGCATGACCTGTATGAGCAGACCGAGTTAATCCGGCAGTTGGTACCGCCAGTACCGCAATGCCAACAGACAGTCGCCACAAGGCCCACAACCGGATAGAGTTTCCAAGTACACGCAGGGGGGGTTCACAAACGTGCGTATGCATGACAGTTTCCAGCAAAATTGGCAGGGGAAGTACATTCCCTTTGAATGTCCAGCCTATTGGAGGTGTGCTTCAGCGAATTGTTGGCTAACTTCACTTACAGTGCTCGCAGAAGCTTCCCCGGACGTTTTTAATGTCTGCCGTTTTCATCTGCCACTACTTACGTGGTGGCCTGTCTGGAAAGAAAATGAGGAATTAGGAGCCTGGGAATTAGGAGGAAGTCATGACGCTTCTATAATTGTCACCGTACTAATCACATGTGTAATTCAGAATTTACTTAACTTATAGCTTGGGGCATCAAAAGCAAGCGAATGCAAGGAAGATTGTACTCTATCAATTCATTGTCCTGAAGCTGCATCAACCTTGACACAGTCACAGTGTATGTTTCCGCTCCATTTTTCTTTTTTCAAAGAAACGGGGACAATTGTATTAAAATACACAAGAAGAGAAAACAATCAGTCCGGCGTTTCCGCTCCATTTGATCACCAGACCAACCAAGAATTTTTTCTCTGCATCAACAGATGATTATTGATCATTCAACGTGATGATGAAAGTCGATTACATGTCTTGCACCGATTCCACCACTGCCCCAAGAATGCGGCATGTGCGGGACTTCAAGCTTTCCGTCTTGTAAACCGCCCTGGAGATTCCAAGTTAAGTTAGAGCAGATTCTCTGGGAGGCATTCACCGACCCGGGCTCAAGACCTCGAAGCTCTGAGAGCTGTATTTCGACAAGGTCGACATTTTCCTTCGGCGGTTCGATAATACATGGCTGCAATCCGATTTTTTGGTGTGCGCTCTCACCTTGAGATTAGCTGGAAACTGGCTCTCCCCAAGATGATCCCCCTCTGTGTTTCATCGGCCTCTGGTTGTGTCCGTTGGGACCTTGTTGATTAGTCCTCTACTCCTCTGTAAACGAAAAAATGCTCGCCGCGGAGTTTTCCTCTGGTTCTTCCTTTTCAATGGAAATTGTCCATGTGTTTCAAAAAAAAAAGTTGATTACATTCTCGTTAGCGAGGCACAGATTCGGAGAATACATGACTGATTGGTTTGAGAATCTCTCCCTTCATCAAATTGAGCTCTACTATTGTAAAATATGGTGACATGGGATCCCTTAACATGCCATTCAAGACTATAAGAGGAGCGCCAAAAACGATTATGTCCAGTATAGTGTGTGCACATCAATAGCTTTCAAAATAAAGTTTGACAATTATACCTTATTTGGGTGACAATTCTCCATCACACGCCATTGATAACCCACACAGAGTCACGTACTTGTGAACGGGATCATTCACTTCAGAAATAATTCACTATACAACGCCGCCCTTACAGCGGCTTATCGCTGCTATTCACTCTACCTCGACAGTGATGACCTAAATTTCATGGGCTATCATCAGATCCTACAATTAACAACTGCGTCATATCCTCCGCACACATGCAACTCTCAGGTCATCACCTTAGAAAAATAAGAACCCATCCAATATACTCTTCTCAGAGTTCACCAATTGCCGCTTCCCAAATGTATCACTGACCTCACAATTATTCCATGAGAGTGATTTAAACTAAATCCTAAAACCTAATGTTCGGAACCTTAATGTAACCCTAATGCTTGCCATTGAGGGCAACGTAGTCACCCTGATAAAGCTCTAGCGGCAGTCGCGGCTCCGCTGTGACCACCAAGTCCGTCATCCTTGGGGTCACCAGTCCCGGCTTCTCCCTCATATCAATCTCCTCCGGCTGCTGATTATAAGTGCTCCAATCAAACCCATGCAACAAGCTCGCCACCGACAGATGCACCACGGCCAACCCTAACGCAGCCCCAGGGCACTGCCTCCTCCCCACTGAGAACGGAATCAAATGGAAGTCCCTCCCCAGCATGGTGACATCACTCTTCAGAAACCTGTCTGGGTTGAACTCCAAGGGGTTGCTCCAGTGAGCAGGGTCACGTCCAATAGACCACAAGTTGAGCATCACGGTGGTGTGCGCTGGGATGTCGTAGCCTGCGAGTGTGGCGTCCTCCAAGTTGTAGTGGGGGATGCCGAGAGGGGCAGCAGGGTGAAGACGGAAAAGCTCTTTCACGCAGGCTTGTAAGAAGGGCAAGTTCTTGATGTCGGACTCGTCGACGAGACGAGAGTTGCCGACGACGGCATCGAGCTCTTCTTGGAGGCGTTTCATGTAGTGGGGGTAGTGGAGAAGCTCTGCGATTGCCCATTCGATGGAGACCGAGGTGGTGTCGCTGCCTGCTATGATGAAATCCTGCAAATTGGGGGACCACAACGTGTTAAACAACCGAACAGACTAATTTTTTGCTTCCCTAATATGTGTGGTAATGTAAAGTTTCCATTCACCGTACAGCAAGGGAAAGGCTCCATTCACTATACAGGGGAAGTTTGGGCCTTTGCCTTCAACAATCTAGAAACTTGTGCCCTCTCAAATTCTGCACATTTATTTTGCGTTAAGTTCAAAATCAATTACCAAAAATGTCACTAGATTAAGTGTTGACACACTTAACACAAATCAAAGTTCAGCTATATGGGGAATAGAGCATCTAATGTACAGCATGGGTAATGGAGCCTCTACTTTTGGTTGCACGGAGATTATGTGCATGTGACTGTTTCTAAAGGCACCGGGATGGATAACCACTTTTGACACTTTAGAGAACGTTTGCAGATTTGGTTCATGAGTTCGGTAGGAGTAGATTAGGTGCGTTAGTTTGTGTACTTGCAAATTATGTCATGATTGAGTCGGCCGGCAAAAAACCGTCACTTTTGGTCCGGGGAAATAACGAAAATGGAAATTGTCACCGGGGACTGTGCCATATAGGGAACTGATAGCTTTGGGGGTGAATTGAGTATGATATTTGTTCTGGAGGAGGGATGCACGTGGTTCGTTGTTATCGAATTGTTAAGACTCTGGGGAAAGGACTTACGAAGAGAATGGCAGCCATGGCGTGATCGGGGAGCTTGTTCTCTCCTTGTTGAGAGAGGAGAATGTCCACCAAATTCATTTTGTCGGCGTCTACGTTGGGTCCTGCGCTGGATTTGTGTTTCTCGACTAAACTCTTGGCGATTTTGAGCATCCTGGCTGCTAAATTCCGTAGCTTCGCCTTGTGGCCCTGTAACCATGGAAACACACCTTGTTCATACCGAGAAATGTATACCACTAATAAATATGAAAATTACTAATGAAAATTGACTGCAAGCGGATTCAAGATTCAAGTGTTTATATAAAATTTCCAAGTTTAAGTAAACAGGAAACGGAGTCGAGGATCTTACCGTGAAATCGTAGATGTCAAGCATGGGAATGAAGTCGCCGGGGTAGATGACGCCAGCCAAATTGACAGCCTCCTTCACCACGCCCTTCAAGGTGCTCATCTCCTCCCGGGTGAGGCACTCAGTGTCACCCAGATGGGGCTTGGCAAAAATCATGCGCACCAAATTATCAATCCCCATCTCCTGCAGCTTGGACGTCATGTTCACTGGCCCTCCCGCTTGGTAATCTGCCAGCACGGATCCCATCACATGCTTGACCTCAATCTGTCTCAAAACCTGCACCACAGTTACCCCCAACAAGAAATTAATAAAATTATGACAAAACGGTCTATTCGTGACATTTGTTGTACGAAATTGACTCATTCAGCACAAGCGCTCCCAGGAAGCTGCTCATACCAGCGTGTGTACCCGGTGTGCACATTTTTCATTTTGGGAAAAGCGCAGGAACTCATTATTCACAAACAGGTGGTCATCGTTGGAAAATTTGAATTCAAGTTTGGACTCCGAGATAGTTGGGGGAGGTTGAGAAACAAGAAACTAAACAGAAACACAGGAAGATTTTTACATTTACTTGCCATGGTGAAAATTCTGGAGTCGTGCATACCCACTGTATTAATACTGCTATACTTTTCTGTTTAGACGTGACAACGTGACGAAAAGCAAGCACGACTTTCCAAACGTCAAAAGAGACTCGTGTTTTGATTGGAATTCGATGCCTTCCACAGCGATCTACAACCTCCCACTTTGAATGGTTCAAAATCGGTTTAAACTGTTGGAGCCTTCCGTGTGATTGGATCCTCGAAAATTGGATAGAATCATAATTAGCTCGTGAACTGGAAAGAAACTCTCCACAAATGGAAGGATGCATCTCTGTTGTGAGATCCCAACGCATGTTGAGAAATTAATGCTGGCTTAGATCGAAGGGGAGCAGGCTTTGCATTGCTAATTGCGGGGCTAAATGTGAGGAAGTTTGAGGACAGATGAAGAATCGGTAACCTCCACTGAAAGATATCTATTAAAGACATCTTGAACAGGAGACATCTAGGGTGCCTAAGCATACTGCAGGGGGGTTTCCGGATTCTAACCGAAATTGGATTACAAAATAAACCCAACGACGGTTACAGAAACCGAGTTAGTCTTTCTGTAGCAGCTTGTTTAGCTTGCTGTGAAGTGGAAAGGCGACAGTACCTGAGAGAGAGCCACACGCTTCGGCGACAGAAGCTCCACAGTGTAAATTTTTCGGATATGTTTGTAGTAGTTCCCAAACGGTGCAAACACAATGCTCGTGAAGTCCATTCCCAGCGTCTTGCCGGCCGTCAGAAACGGCCGTGACGCAAACGCCTGGTCGTTGTGCTTCAGCACCTGCTCGGCCATGGCCGCTGTGCTCACCAGCAGAGTCGACCGACTGCCCATGGTAATCATCGTCAAAGGACCATTCTGCTCACTGATCCTTGCGAACGTGCGGTGAGCCGCTTCGTTGTCGTCCATCAAGTGCAAATGCCCAATGATCGGCATCCGCCCTTTGGGACTCGGCGGCAAATTCATCTTCCTCTTCAGCACTTTCGAATGTAGAAACCACAGCGTCGCCACGAGGGCTACTACGCCCACAACCACTGAAACCACAGTCACCTCCATCGCTCCAAATCGTATAAAACCCAACCAACCAACCAACTAACCAACCAATCAATCAACGAACTAACCAACCAACCAACGTAACCCAATCAACAACAACCTAAGTCCCAACACTCAAAACTCTCATCGATCATGCACACGAACTGATCGATCAGGAAAAGCGTATCGATCGCAGCGCATGCACGCACGTCGTGTGTGTGTGTGTTCCACGTCCAGAACGTGTAGCTAGTAGTACTCTTGTGTGCAATGCAAGATGAGCTAGCGGGTAGTCAGGTACTCGTAAAATAAGGTAGTGAGAGCTGTGTCTGCTGCCTCTTTTCAAGGCTCATGCGCCTGGTGTTGGCCTGTAGGGCCCGCTTTTCCATGTAGTATCCGCAAGACAGACTTCCCACTGACTTTTCAAGGAAATTTCGGGTATAGTCAACGGATTCGGCAAACTCGGCAACTCCATTATGGGTCTTCAGTTCGCGTGTAGGGACGGAGGTAATTCTGCACTGGAACGCAGCCACTTTCAAAGGGGGATACGGTTCTCATCGCGTCCTCGACGCGCGCGACAGCGAGAGAATTGGGTCGCAGCGCCCAGCGTAGAATTGCTCCTCAATTTCGGGCTCCAGGTCAGGGTAAAGCGTGTCAAAGGTGCTTACTTTGTCTGAATCGTGGAGAGAAAAGAGAAGCGACGCGGCAGGGGAGGTCTACGTCGAAGAGACTTGGTAATGAGCCGGCCCTACGAGGGGAGCCCGCCGGGGAGACGCCGGACAAGAGCCGTGTGGGTTTCACCTGGCGCTGATAGCCTGATACTGTACTGGGCTTCAAGTACATGTTGATGACTTTTTTTTTTTTTTTTTAAACCTGGAACCTAGGTTTTATTTTAGGTTTGAGGTGTTTGTTTTTCTTGCATGTGTGTGTGTTTTTCTTGCATGTGTGGTGTTTTTCTTCAAAGCAAGTATCCCACTTTTACTTCCCATTAATAAATTCATTGGAGAGCATCTTGAATACAAGCATCCATAACATACATGGACACTGCCTTTTGCTCTACATGAAGTGTATTCTTATAGAAAAAAGGAGCAAATATAAATTTTTACAATGAAAGGAATAGTGGGGATGGACAAACTTTTTTTAAGATGTTTCTAGTTTTTGGTTTGCACAAACAAATTGGGTCTCAAGGAACTTTTTTCAAAGTCGCATTTTTAGCAATTTTAAAAATACAAGGTTCAATCTAGTGTGATTAAGAACACAAGATAATAAATTTGAATGATTAAAAATTTCTTAAAGATGTTCTAAACAAATATGCTAATAATATCAATCTTTAAATTTCAAAAATTGACGCGTATATAAATATTTTTAAAATTTGTAGGATCCAACTTGATCATTTTGACATTCTACTCCTTATGTTTGAATATGTATACAAATTTGAGAGGATATTTTATTTCTCATTTAAAAAAGTAAAAAAATACTGCATTTGCCTTAAATTCCAATATAATTTTTTGAAGGGTAAAAAAACATTATTTTTTTTAAAATAATTTATCTTCTACCAAAGCTGCATTTTTTGATAATAAGTTGATCATCCAAAATTGTTATAATCTAAAAGTCCAATGGTCAATATTTTCTGCAATTAATTCTATGCATACTAGAGAAAGTAGTCTTTACTTTTGAATAGTTAAAATTAAAAATTTCAAGCACATCCATATGTAAGAAAAACCAAAGTGGAGCAAGTCATTGAAAATCTCTATTGTCAAGAAGTTGTTAGGCCTTGAGGAGTTAACTTGAAATTTTTGTACTACAAATTTTTGAGGTAAAAAACTTTATGTAGGTACAAAATTTGTAGGTAAGGATTTGTAAAAAAATTTATATAGGTAAAGGAAAATTGAGTTAAGAGTCTAGGAAAACACATTCATAAAATGAAACTTCATTTTCATTTAAAAAAAAATTGTTAAGTAGGTATAATATGGAAAGAAACCTAAATCATTAATAACTTTAAAATGGAATTGAAACATGTGAATACTAAAGGTTTGATTGTTTTAGTAAGCAATCCAAAACTTGGGGACCATTTTTTTAGTGAGTATTATAAAAATTGAATTAAAAATTGATTCCTTTGCATTATTTCTTCAAGAAGATGTTATGATTGCTCCAAAGTACAGTGACAAACAAAACTGAATACTAATGTGAAACGTTTTCATTCAAATAAACATATCATAAGCATCAATGGACAAAGCCCAAAAGAGTATATACAAAAGTTGTAGTATACAACATACTACACATTAACACGGAATTTTGAAGAAAAAATTAGTTGTGATTTGAGAGAAAATCAATTTCAAAGTTAGCCATGTCTAAAACTCAGTTTTGTTCAACATGATTTGGAATTACTTTATTATTTGTCAATTTTTTCTTAGAACTCTAAATTTTTTTTTGTGCCTTGGCATGTTGGTATACATTATTTCAGATTGTTGTACCCAAAAATTGAAGGAAATTGACATTTATAGAATTTAAAATACCAACAATTTTACAAACATGCAAATGATGTTTGTTCTTACAATATTTGATTCTTTTTTTGAATTGAGAGCATGGAATAGCATTAGCTATTGTAGAAAGAGTATAGGTTGCAGTATAGACTATTGTTACATCTTAACCCCTAAAGGACCGGACTACGTTTTATGGCCGTATAGAAATTTTGGGCAGGTCCGTGTGACTAGAGATTTCCATATTATAAGCTGAAATTTTAAGAGAAGGTGGGCGCAAGGAATATCTTTCATATGCACTAAATTTCAAGACATTTGGAAATAGGAGTCAAAAGTTATGGCCAAATATGTTACTTTTTTTTGTAACTGGGCAGTCCAGGCAGCAAGAAAAATTTGGCAAAAATTTGATTTTTTTTTTAATATTTTTTTTCTTGTAGATTATATTTTTGTCTATCTAGAAAGCTTTGATTCATTTCATTTGGATTTGTTATGAGAAAGTTATGGACATTCTTGTTTTTCGGGCAGTTAGAGCATCTTCTTGAAAAAAATAACTTGTAAAATTCATTTCTAAATGCTATTTTTGCAATTTAAAAAAAAAAAAATTCTCATGGTTTAGTTTACTTGCTAGAACAATCTCACCATTGGAATTAGTGTATTTTAATTCCATCTAAAATATATTAATGTTTTAGATTTTCCTTCTATCTCATATCTACTTCTACTTAGTAATTTTTTTAGGAATGATAATTAAGTTTTTTTGAATATTATTTTTTTTCCTAGACTCTCAACTCAATTCTCCACTATAAAGATTTGAAGCACAAAACTCTGTAGTGCAAAAATTTTAAGTGAAAAATGTTTAAAGTCAAAAAATCTAGTCCCGCAATGTGCTGAAATACTTGTTTTTTCCACTTTAAACGCAGATTTCTTGCAATCTGAGCAGTCAAAAATTCTGAAATTTTTTCCACACATTCTCATACTAGTTAGGTTTAAGATCCTATGGTTATATGTGGAAAAAAAACATTTTTCATTTATTTTTACTCCTTGCTATAGAAATGGCAGTTTTGATGTTTTTTTGGCAGAAAAACGGCCTTGGGCCTTTAGGGGTTAATGCCTTTGCATTTGAAATATTTGTTGAATTAGACAATGCATTCAATTTATATTTTGCAGTCGTATAATGCGTTTTTAAATTCAATTTCTTTGTCTGATGACTAGAGTTTATGATGTACAAAATTGATCCAACAAATTCCAAAAAAATAAATTATCATTGTCAATTTCATCAAAAAACGACCAATTTGATGAAGGATAGTGATCTTTGGCAATTTTCAGATTTTTAACGATATTGACAATGATAATTTAATTTTTTGGAATTTGTTAAAGATAGGGCCACCGCTTCAAATGTACACCTTTTGTACATTGTTGGTACAAAGAAAAAACAAAGTATACAAATAGTGTACATTTGAGGACGTGGGACAAAGAAAAAGTAAAGTGTACAAACAGTGTACATTTGAGGATGCGGGACAAAGAAAAAGTGAAGTGTACAAATAATGTACATTTGAGGAGGTGGTCGATTTTAGAGCTTCAGTGCTTAACCCCTAAAGGACCATTGTCCGTTCGGGGGACAAATGGGACTTGGGGCAGGTACCTACGGGCTGAAATTTTCTCCTAATTTTTTGAAACTTTTTGTGAACATGAAGAATTGAGAGAGGTACGTGGCATAAAAAAAAAATTGAAATCGGACCTTTCAGCGAGAAATTATGCCATTTCTTGGAATGCGTGGGGAGTGGGGACGGGGGCAGTAAAAAAATTTTGCAAAATTAAATTTTTTTTTTTTTAATATTTTTTTTCTCATAGATTATATTTTTGTCTATCTGGAAAGCTTTTATTCACCTCATTTGGATTCGTTATGAGGAAGTTATGGACATTCTTGTTTTTCGGGCAGTTAGAGCATCTTCTTGAAAAAAATAACTTGTAGGATGCATTTCGGAATGCAATTTTTGTAATTTTGTAATTTTTTTTTTGGAATGGTTTAGTTTACTTTCTAGAACAATCTCACCAATGGGATTAGTGCATTTTAATTCCATCTAAAATATATGAATATTTTAAATTTTCCTTCTATCTTGTACCTACTTCTACTTAACAATTTTTTTAAGAATGATAATTAAGTTTTTTTGGATTTTTTTTTTTTCCCTAGACTTTCAACTCAATTCTCCATTGTAAAGATTTAAAGCTCAAAACGTTGTAGTGCAAAAATTTTAAGTTAAAAATGTTTAAAGTCAAAAATTCTGGTCCCGCAATGTGCTGAAAAACTTGTTTTTCCCACTTTAAACGCAGATATCTTGCAATCTGTGCGGTCAAAAATTCTGAAATTTTTTCCACACATTCTCATACCAGTTAGGTGTAAGATCCTACGGTCAGATATGAAAAAAAAACAATTAAATTTTTTTTTTACTCTTTGCTATAGAAATGGCAGTTTTGAGTGTTTTTTGGGAGAAAATAGGCTGCGGAACTTTAGGGGTTAAACAACCTCCTACCTTAGAGCAACCCCATAGCAAGGCGCCAAAGGCACTCAACACGGGCAATGGGCGGGTCATGGCTTAGAAATTGCCCCATGGCACGCACACCAAGAGCAAAAATATGCCCGGCCACTTCAAAAAATGAAGAGGGCAAGGGCAAGCAAAGAGTCTTGAACGCGGCTCGCCAAGCTATTTAATAATCTTTTGAATCCCTCCTTTTGAAAGCTTCTCTTCAAAAATTGAAGAGAATTTTTTTTAAATACTCCCTCTGTTCCAAAATGATCTTCCTGTTGGAGTTAAATTTTTGTCCCAAAATGATCTTCCTGTTGCACTTTGTGACATCTTAAATTGGTCAAATTTGGCTTTTATTTTTATTTGGGACCAACAAAACAACTTCCAGTAGTAGTTCCCCCTCCATTTACGCAATCATCAGTCACAAGACAAATGAAATGATTAATGAGGTCAATCAACATTGTTTGTTTTTATTTTTTGCATCTCTTTGAATATTTCCCAATTGAAGAAAATGAAGCTTTGGGAGACGGAACAAAAGTTTACACATGGGTGTGGGAATATACTAAATGTCTACAAAATGATAATCACACACTCAACAATTAATTAACCACTGGTGATCTTTGAAAATGCCCAAAAAATACTACTTTTCAATATTCCAAAATTACATTTTGAAAGAGGACTTGAAACTCAAAGTTTCTAGAATGCCAGGAGTGCACCAAACTCTATTTATAGTGCAAAAATGATTTTTAAAATGTTGTTTTTTGCCTTAATCTGGATTAATTTGTCTAACAAGAAGATCATTTTGGGACAGAGGTAATAATAAAATAAGAAGTATGGTGCACCTTTTGACGACTTGGTGAGTCTTCCCATGGGGCCGAGACTCTTCAAACGAAATGGCGGCACGCCAAACAACAAGTCCCTGTTTGGCGCCCCTGCTCCGCACATTAGGGCATCACCACCGCTGGCTCACCAAGTGCAGCTTTGGTGAGTGGACTTGAAGACTGGGGCTTCACCGCTCACCCTCTACCCCACGGCTGACGCACTAGGCAAGGGCGCCAAGTTGGATATCCGAAAAAAGAATTTCATGATTTTGAAATTAAACTTCAGAAAAATCAATTTTCAATGCTTTAAGAGGAAACTTTCATTACTTCTCAAGCAATTTCATCTTGTTTTTGAGATTGTGGGTTAGAAGTGAAGCTCACTATATACACATGGGGTGCTAGGAAGTAGAAAAAAACAATGTGGGATAAGTAAATTTGAATTGGAGTAGGAGCTCAACCATTTCTAGTTTATTCAAAAATAGGAATTGTGTTAAAAGTAGAATTTCGGGCCTAATTTTGGCATAGCAGAATAACTTTTTCCAAAAAACTTTGAACTAAGAAAATTTGGTAGATCAATCTAACTTTCATCTCCAAAAATCCGTTTGAGATTTAGAATCTCCAATCAAATGTTATGGACAAATTTCAGAGATAATTTCGAAGGGATTTTTTTTGACATTTTCAAACAATATCTCTGAAATTTGTCTATAACATTTGATTGGAGATTCTAAATCTCAAACGGATTTTTGGAGATGAAAGTTAGATTGATCTACCACATTTTTTTAGTTCAAAGCTTTTTGGAAAAAGTTAATCTACTATGCCTAAATTAGGTTTGAAATTCTACTTTTAACACAATTACTACATTTGAATAATCTAGAAGTGGTTAAGTTCCTACTCCATCTAATTTACTTATCCCACATTGTTTGTTCTACCTCCTACCACCCCATCTAAATATAATGATCTACTCTTCTCAATTGAAATCCATCTAAAGTTAGAAATACTTTCAACACAATTTAGATAGACGCAAGTGAAGGCAACTTTCTTGAAGTCAAAAGTATTTTCTTCCCTTTGTTTCTCACACAAATGAAACGAATTTCATAGCAGTTAAATTCATTTAATTACATTTGAGCGTCAGATGGGGAGGTTGGTACCTCGAAGTCAGGGTAAGAAGTGAGTGAAACCCCATAGTGAGCCGCGCTAGGGACTCCCCATTTTCCCGTCCCCTCTTCAATACTTGAAGAGCCCATGCATTTTGGGTGAGTCCCCTCTTCAATACTTGAAGAACCCATGCATTTTGGGTGAGTCCGCGTGCGTGCTGTGGGACAATTAACCCTTAAAGGACATATCAATTCCGAGGGGCATGCTGTCCAGAGAATAACAGGAACTATGGGAGCTTGAATCAACAGCTCTTTTTGAAAATTGTCTCATTTTCTTGCTCATCACAAGAGGCATGGAACTAGGTTTTGGTTAACCCCTAAAGGACCAAGGCCTTTTTTCTGCCCAAAAACACTCAAAACTGCCATATCTATAGCAAAGAGTAAAAAAAATTAAAAATTGTTCTTTTTACACATCTAACCATAGGATCTTACACCTAACTAGTATGAGAGTGTGTGGAAAAAATTTCAGAATTTTTGACCGCACAGATTGCAAGATATTTGCGTTTAAAGTGAAAAAAACAAGTTTTTCAGCACATTGCCGGACTAGATTTTTTGATTTTGAACATTTTTAAATTAAAATTTTTGCACTACAGCGTTTTGAGCTTTAAATCTTTATAGTGGAGAATTGAGTTGAGAGTCTAGGATAAAAATATATATTCAAAAAAACTTAATTATCATTCTTAAGAAAATTGTTAAGTAGAAGTAGGTATGAGATAGAAGGTAAATCTAAAATATTAATATACTTTAGATGGAATTCAAATACACTAATCCCAATGGTGAGATTTTTCTAACAAGTAAATCAGACCATGCAAAAAAAAAAAATTGAAAAATTTGAAAATTTGCATTCAGAAATGAATCCTACAAGTTATTTTTTTCAAGAAGATGCTCTAACTGCCCGAAAAACAAGAATGTCCATAACTCTCTCATAACATATCCAAATGAAATGAATCAAAGCTTTCCAGATAGACAAAAATATAATCTATGAGAAAAAAAATACTAAAAAAAAAATTCAAATTTTTGTCCATTTTTGTTTGGCTGCCCGGGCTGCCCGCCGTCCCCTCGTTTGAGCTTATTTGGTCATAACTTTTTTTCCCGGGCACCGATTGTGAAAAAAATTATATTCCCACGAAGCTAATCAGATTTTCTACCTCCAAAAAAAGTTTCAAAAAATCAGGAGAAAATTTCAGCTCATAGGTACCTACCCGAAAACGCATTTGTCCCCCAAAGGGACAACGGTCCTTTAGGGGTTAATTTGAATCGTGATCACTACAGGGAGAGTGATCTTCATTGGCTTGTGTAGAGGAGGAGGCGCTTCTTTTCCAACGTTGCCCGAGGGAGAGAGTTGTTCGTCTTCATTCCCCGTCCAGTCCCACAATTTGTTAGAACATCTGTAGCACCTCATTGCCCGCCCCAATATTACTGTAGAAGATTCCTTGGGCTGCCCGGTGAGGACCCAAAATGTCCTTTAAGAGTTAAATTGGCAGGGCCCAGCCACTTCCCGGGTTTGAGTCAGATTTGGAGCCGCCGTGACGATGCTCTTTAGCTATGCGGATGCCCTTACAATAGCCCCACAACAGATTTCTAAAGGTTTTGTACCATTGATCTTCGATAATAGAGGAATGTCCTCCGTTGATTTGCTTCAGCATGTTGCTGTGGGGCTGCTTCAGGAAGCGACGGAACTACGGAAGTGGCTCCGCAGTCCCCACCATTAATATTCTTCTGTCGTCAAGCTCGTGACGGACACCTTCTGAAAAGAAAGCTCTAGACCATTTCCCATTCTCACTGTCTTCGGTCAGTGCACGCCGCTCAGTCTACAGTTCGGCAACGACAGCCCACTTGCTACTTGTTAATTAAGTTTAAGTTAAAGCCGTCTTCCCTCGCACCATCAGCCATGTGTGTCGTGTCTATTTGTGTCTTTTTCTGTTGTTGTTGTTTCCCTTGTTTTCTCCTGTCGAAATTAGAAAGTGTTGCCAGTGCAGAGAAAAGAGTGACAGCACGGACAGCACTCGTGCGCCAACAATTCTATTTTGTCATTGGGAAGGGAAGACTTGGTAGTGAAGGATGTGAGTGGGTTCCCTGTTTGCTTCCCAACAAACAAAAAAACTGAAAGTTCCGAGTTGGTGTTACGGGATGGCAGCAGCCCAGTGATCTGCTTCTTCTTCAATTTTAACCACATTTCAGTTCTGCTGTGAACTGAACCGCCGTTGAAGACGAGGTCAAAAGTCTAATCCTGACGACTCAGGATCCATGTGACTATTGTTTTGCAGGTAACCACGGTTGACACCTAAGAGCATCCCCACCTGTCCTATAACTTGGATGAACTGTTAAGAGGCGCCTCCAAAACAACCCCACCCATCCTTTAAAACGGATGGCCTCTTAGGAGGTGCAAGCCGAAAATGCTCTGCGCCTGGCAAAAGGGTACCAATTTGCAGGCCACCCTGTGGCCTCCACAACAAGAAGCGACAAGCTCCACGAAGGGTGGCAGAGGTTCGGAGGTGAGTCGTCAGGCTGTGAGTCGTTCGATTATGACCTCTTAAGAGGCCATGGGTGGGGCGAGCCTGGTCCCTGGCTGCCAAGCCCCCACCTCTGGCAGGTCGAGGCCGCCTGCATTTTGCAGGACGGGTGGCCTTGCTCTAAGTTGACGTAACATTGTTTACCAAGGAGGCACCCTGCTTTCTGCATCCTTGAAAACGGGACTCCTCCTGTGAACAAAATTGTCTTCTATGGCTCCTCCTATACCAATTAGTGTTTTTATTTTGAGCAAAAATTTGCTTGACCCGCCAGATTTTAACCTCTCTATTGTTGTCCCTCCTAAAATTGGGCTATGCAGTGAAGCAAGCAACATAACATTGTTAACTGGCTCATATGGCTCCCCCCAGGTGGAGGTATAATGCCCCCAAAGATACCTGGGGGAGCATTTAGTTATAATCTGTGGCAATTCTGATTGGGGGGTTGTGCTGACTTTCTCTTTGTGATGTCAGAGATCACTGTCTCATTCGCTGGGGGGCTCCTGATCTGGGGGGAGCAAAAGGGACCCCCCCAGTGATGGTTAATAATGTTATGAAGGTGGCAAGGCTGTTAACCCCTAAAGGACCGGCATGCATTTTTTGGCCGTATAGAAATTTTGGGCAGGTCCGTGTGATTAGAGATTTCCATATTTTAAGCTGAAATTTTTATAGAAGGTGGGCGCGAGGAATATCTTTCATATGTACTAAATTTCAGGACATTTGGAAATAGGAGTCAAAAGTTATGGCCAAATATGTTACTTTTTTTCGTAACTGGGCAGTTCGGGCAGCAAGAAAAATTTGGCAAAAATTTGATTTTTTTTTTTTTAATATTTTTTTTCTTGTAGATTATATTTTTGTCTATCTGGAAAGCTTTGATTCATTTCATTTGGATTTGTTACGAAAAAGTAATGGACATTCTTGTTTTTCGGGCAATTAGAGCATCTTCTTGAAAAAAATAACTTGTAGGATGCATTTCTGAATGCTATTTTTGCAATTTAAAAAAAAAAAAAAATTCTCATGGTTTAGTTTACTTGCTAGAACAATCTCACCATTGGGATTAGTGTATTTTAATTCCATCTAAAATATATTAATGTTTTAGACTTTCCTTCTATCTCGTACCTACTTCTACTTAATAAATTTTTTAGGAATGATAATTAAGTTTTTTTGAATATTATTTTTTTCCCTAGACTCTCAACTCAATTCTCCACTATAAATATTTGAAGTAGTAAACTCTGTAGTGCAAAAATTTTAAGTGAAAAATGTTTAAAGTCAAAAAATCTAGTCCCGCAATGTGCTGAAATACTTGTTTTTTCCACTTTAAACGCAGATATCTTGCAATCTGTGCCGTCAAAAATTCTGAAATTTTTTCCACACATTCTCATACTTGTTAGGTGTAAGATCCTACGGTTATATGTGGAAAAAAAACATTTTTCATGTTTTTTTACTCCTTGCTATAGAAATGGCAGTTTTGATGGTTTTTTGGCAGAAAAAAAGCCTTGGGCCTTTAGGGGTTAAAAAAACAAATTGTAGGCAACTTCAATATTGGAATTAATCGATGAATCACTTCCTTCTAGGCATCCAGTAAAGCATAATACCTTTCCAACATGGGCAGGGATGCTCCCTATGCCTAGTCAATGCAATATAACATTGTATAACCAGGCAACAGTCCTCCCTATGCTGGGAAGAATATAATGCCTCTCTAGATGCATGGAGTATTATGCTTCTCTAGATGCATTGGAGAAACTTTCAATGTAATTCGAGGACTAGGGTTGGCTAAGGAGGAGCCATAGAAGACAATTTTGTTCCCTAAGCTACTTGAAAAGTCCCCTTTTCAAAGATGCAAAAGAAAACCGTGCGTCATTGGTAAACAATGTTATGATTGTTATCCAGGTTTTGGTTTGAAATGGTGTCTGTGATTGGAGAGTTCTCTTCGTAATTATTTTTTTTATTTTTTCAGTAAATATCAGGTTTCTATTTTATGATTCTGGATTCCTTTTTGACATATGCCACCGATGCCAATTGTGTGGCAGTCACACCAGTGACATCACTTCTCTAGTAGTCAATTGTGTTTACCAGGTTCCTATTTTACTATTCCCTCATCTTCTTTACTCCAATGCCATGATAGTCATGTGATGCGTGCCTGGACTATTAACCGCACCAATTGTGTGATCAGTTTCATTTGTCCAGCCATGTGGCTTGAATGGCTGTTTTGTACTCTTTTTTTGCAATGGAATTCCATCTGTCAAAAATTAAAAATTAAAAAAATAAAATTGTGTGATGAGTTCAATTCGAGGTCCAGCAGACAAAGGAGAGAGGGAGTGATGTGACAAGTACATGGGTCTCTTATTATAGGGTGCACTTTGAGGTGCTAAAACTTAGCCACTACGGTGCAGAAGAAGATCAAATTGAGCTCCTTCTCACAAGGGCCGGCACGAAACCAAGCAACAAGTGGCTGTTTGTTAACCCAGTAACGCCGCCGGCGTCATTCTGTGGCGTCGGGATCAGGGCTTTTTTTTTGGCTTTCTGGTGCCAGATTGCACCAGAAAAAAAATCTGGCTAAAAAAGGTTATAAAAAATGCCAAAAAAATTGGATGAAATCGCCAGACAACTTTGAAATTAAAAATTATATTAGATGAAATCGCCTAATTGTGGATGAAAACCATACTATACATCCAATAAGTAGATGAATGTTGCAATTTGGAGCACCACTATAACATTTTATATCGCCACTATGGCACTTCTTCAAAAATGAAAAAAAAAGCCTTGGTCGGGATGACAATACTGTGAGCTGCACAAAGTCTGAAAGTATTTTTTCATCCGGATATTTCTTGTTGACCTTTCGTGTTGGGTTATGAAGAGTATCCAATTGAGTTTGTAGTCTTGCAAGTGTTTGTCTTCACGTAAATGAGAAGTTAGTGAAAAAAACGGATCAGAAAATATGCTATTTTAGTTTATTTTGGGAAGTTTTTGCTCCTTGCTCTAAATCTGAAATTTCTCCACAAAAATGATATTTTTTGAATTTGAGCCCAACTAACAAAATGAGGGTCATCTACTCTAGTTTCTACTCCAATTTGAATTTTGGAAAAATTCCTAATATTGAATATTTTATTGCAATTTGAACTTTGGATGCATTTTCAATGTCTAATATTTTCTAATTATAGAATGACACGGAAATTGAGTTTACACCATGATGTTTGTCACCATAATATACACACATGGTGAAATTTTCTGATTTTTTGAATTTTTTTTCTATTTGATATGATTTTTCTTCACTATTTCTTCAAAAATTCTCAAAAAAATCAAATTGTCACAAAAAAATCTAAAAAATGTATGAAGTATAGAAGACATGTAGTTCTATCTCTGAAAAATAAATATAAAAATTTTCATTCATATCTAGTTGCAAAATGGTAGAAAATTGAGTGATAGGCAGTGAGGCTTGAAATCAGCGGTCATAGGTCCGTCCTTTAAGGGTTAAAGACCTCGCATGCGACATGGTCACAAGCTTAAGCACGAGAGCTTTAACTGAAGTTAGTACAATATATTTGTGTCATGTCATTTGAGAATGTACGATGGGGAGGTAAAACTCCTTCCACTATTCAAAGCACCGAAATTCTTACGGCTTTGAGGAAGCCATTTGCGAGTAGGCATTGCTCGAGGCATTGTTGAGGGCATGGGTCGGAAGAGCTTTTAAATTAGTATAGTATATTTATGTCATGTCATTCAAGAATGTACAATGGGGAGGTAGAACTCCTTCCACTATTCAAAGCACCGATTTCTTATGGCTTTGAGGAAGCCATTTGCTAATAGGCATTGTAGAGGGCATGGGTCGGAATGGGCCGGCATAGGTCGGAATGTAATAAATAACTTACGATGTTGAATAAGTTTTCATTTTGACAAATATTTTAGAATGCATGGGTCGGAATGTAATAAACGACTTTTGATATTGACGAAGTTTTCATCTTGAAAGATATCTTAGGGTGCATGGATTAGAATGCAATAAATAACTTTTGATAATTGACAAAGTCTTCATCTTGAGTTCAAGATGCTACACGAAAAGAATTTAAATTACTATCATGAGTTTTTTGATGCTAAAGTGAGGAAATAAGTGTACTCCAAGTATGAAATATATAGATGCATTTGTACTTTTTTTAATTGTATTTATTTAGTACATCTAATTATGAATTGTTTTCAAACAACTATATTTATTTTTTTGAAGGTGGATGAGATGGAGACATATTGATCTACCATTCATTGTCAAACTTGTTAAAAGTGACTATATGCAGGTTGTTTTGCAAAACTCAAGACCTCAGTTTACCCCTAAAGACCCAAGGGAATCATCCTTCCACAATCAACACCAATTTATTGTTTCTTAAAAATCAACAAAAAATATTTCTGAGACTCATTTTTTTCAAAAATCTAACAGTAGAATCTTGTTCATTACAGTTAATTAGTAAGTCATACAATTTTCAAAGAAATTGACCTTATTAATTTTGAGATATTTGCAATCAAAGCTAAATAACAACATAAAACAACAGATCTCCTCACTAGCAAAATGACCTTGAAGTCATATCTAAAAAAATTCAGAAATGTAGAGTTTGCCTTATATTACCAATTGCAATAATAAATATATAGTTGATAACATGCATGCCAATTTTTCCTAGCATAGGAGTCATGGAAAGTTACTTATAAAGCTTTGTAATCAATGGAGATCTACTAAAAAAACAAGAATTTCACTTGTCTAAGCCCGACAACTATTTGTTCCAACCAATTAGTCATACAATCCAGGGAATATTTTTTCTTAGCATAACCTCTCATTGCCTAGGTTTCCCCCCGAGACAACCCACATTGAGCATCCTTTGAAGTGTGTGAGTTTTTAAAATTACACTAAATGGAGATTTTGTCCAAATTAGAAGTTTTTTCGGTCATAAAAAGAAAACTTGTTAGACTATGTGTGAAAAAAATACTTTTCAAAAAAAAAAAAAATTGGTTTGCGAAGCCCATCAAAGAAGGAATGTAACCGAACAATGGTCACTTGAGCTTTAAGGAGTTAAATATAATTTATTGAAGCCTCCTATGAAGAATTGTAGACAAATTTAGAAGATTGTAGGAGGTACTTTTGTATACCTTGTCTTGAACTTTTGTTTATAATTTTTGATCGGAATCTTCAAATCACTACCACAACAAAGTTTTGAGACTGAAGTTTATATTGAATTCCTACATTTTTTTAGATCAATGTTTTTGAAAAAAGATGATTAATCATGTGTACACAAAGTTTGAAATATGCCAAGTGGAACACTACAGTACTATGTTTAAAGTCTATGAGCTATTAAGCTAGCTCCCACATCTTTTGAAGAAAATCACGAAAACTCAAAATAGACTCAAAAAAATAGTTTCCTATCAAACTTTGTATCTTCATGGAAAACTTTGAGTCATTCCATTTAGATCATTGATGTGAAAGTTATAAAGAATCTTGTTTCTTGAATATTAGAGCAAGTTCTTGAAAAATATTTGATAGGATTCATTTTTAAATTCAATTTTCACAATGTTCCAAAAAAAAGAGATTCTTAGGGTTTAGATTGCTTGTTTCAACAATCTCACCATTAGAAATGACATGTTTTAATTGAATCTTGGAATTATTAACAATTTAGGGATTTTTTGCCTTTGTATCCTAGTCTACTTAACAAAATTTTAATGAATGAAAATCAAGTTTGATTGAATTTTTTTCCTAGATTCTCAACTCAATTTTCCACCGTAAAGTTTTTTCCTACAAAATTGTGTAACGCATAATTTCAAATAAGGAGAAAAAAAGAGTGTTTTATTCACTTTAAACTCTAATATCTTGCAATTGACAAGGTCAAAGTTTTTGAAATTTCTTCTACATACTCTCAAACTAGTCTAAAGCAAGATCCAATTGTTGAATATGCAAAAAAAAATTGATGTTTTTGCTCTTTGCAATAGTATTGACAATTTTGGAAGGGGGTGTTTTGGTAAAAATTAGTCATAGAACTTTAGGAGTTTAAATTACTACATTGATACAAACATGGACTTAGTAGACCATTATTACAACCATAAAAGTAACTTAGATATAATCTTAAGATCCATTTCATATATTAGGTCAAGTTTGTCACAAATCATTATTTATAATGTATTATCTTATGAATTTTTACCTCATCACATTTCATCTTTTGCGTTGAAGCAAGGTTAAAGTTTAAACAACACAATTGATCTTCTATAACAACAAGTAGGTGTATCATTGTATATACTGAAAAACTTATGAAGTTTAAATCCCACATCACACAATTCAGTTGGTTAATGCCATCAATTGTTTACAAACCCACATCTTTTTTAGGCTATGAGATGGCCATCCTTGGCATCAGTGTATTTGAATTCCCTCATCTCATGTATGCGCATGATTTTGGCAAGTGTATGTATACTTGTTACCTAATTTTGGACGCAAGCACGCAATATTTGTCTCCAATTTGACCATCATACCAGTTTAGTTTAGAAAAAGGAAGAAAATAGCAGTAAGTAAATATTGATCACAATTAAAATAAGTCTCAAGTAGTCAGACTACTAACAAGTATATGCAAAAATGAAAAAGGCAAATATAAATAAAATGAGGTTTCACATTTATTTCTATAAATTGAATGAGTAAATAAATTAAGTTATTCAAAGCATGTTAGAACATTCAATAGGTTGCAATTGGTTTCTCTTAGTAGAGGGCCCCCGTTATATGGTTTCAAATCCCTAAGCATCAATACAGTTTTTTTTTGTAATCTAGGAGTATTTGAACAAGTGGGAAGGCAATTCATGAACAACTCATTTTTTATAATACCTTTGAATGTACATAGTCAAATGAAGTATATAAAGTTGTACATATCAGAAGACAAACTTTATTTCACTAAATTGCATACATCACAAGCTATGACTCAAGGCCAAACTTTTGTATAATATTGCAAAAGTCTTATTGTTTACAATGCGAGCCTTAAATATGAGATTATCTAGCTACAATGCATACTACCAATAGTACCTCCCTAATATTCGACCTAAGCATTAGAGGAGATCTGAGCCTCTGGGAAAAAAAAGTCTTTAAAATGCTAAAAGAATACTAAATTTTTATTTTATTTTTAAAAAAAAAAAAAAAAATGACGTGGCAGTCGCTTGGCCACGTCAGACTGGCCATTTGGCAGCGTCCCAGTAGTCCTGCAGAGTTCCCACAGTCCGGGAACTCATGGTCTTTTAGAAGCCCAAATCTCCTCTAATGGCACTTTTGTACTTTTGCCTTTGATCTTTGTTTTAGCCCATATAACAAACTCTACTTGAATTGCACTTGTATCTATTTTCTCCTTGTTCATCCCTATGAGAGTGAACATTCGTTTGATGGATGATGAATGTTTAAATGATCTTATTATAGGAACTCTACAATATGAATGAGTTACATCTAAATATTTTGATTTTTTCTATCTACACTTCAGCAATATGATTAGCCTACTTAGTGCTCACTCAATGCTTCATGATTTTTGTACAAGGTTTTGAATTAATTCGTAAAGAATGGAAATTGAGATTAAAATTTTTTGCAAAAATAAAGATCATATGTAGGTTCTTCTCAAGTCATAATTTTGTTTGGCTAATGATCTCTAGATCTACATTCCAAATCCTATCAAACTCTCTTAAAGATAAATATATTGTTACAATTGCCCCTTTTATAAATAAGATAAAATATGCTATACCTAGTTTTTGAAAATTCTAAAAGATAATGATTTGAATAAACACATGCTAACAATTGGACCACACAAAGTAATTAGAAGATGGCCTAGAATGACACTCAAGTCATTTGAAATAACCAATTTGGTCTCCATATATAGTCACCATTTCTACTAGTGCAATCTACAAGCTTCACTGTTAATGAAGATTCAATCAAATGTTTAGCTAACATTTGATGTGAGTAATGTTAGAAGATGGTGTAAATGATTTAACAAGGATACCATTAGAAGCAATGTTAAATTTATTGATGAAATTTGGCCAAAAGACAACTTTAGGAGGTCATATTCAATATCCATTGTCAACCCCTAAAAATCATTTTTCGTTGCTAAACTACGGATGATAATCATAAAAAAATAGATGAAATTATAGAAATAGAATGAATAAGTAAAAAAATTTAGATAGAAAATGATTTCTATCCAAAATGTTTAGATGATGAATTTTATTGTTGCCACTATCTAATGATAAATTTTGAAATATTGAAAAGAACATTTTATAATTGGATGGATGATGGATTTATAAATAAGGTAGGCATACTCAAACTTGCCTACAACCAATTACATTCAATTTTGCTATGCTATTTAATTCAAATTTGCTATGTTACATTCTTATGCAATGAAAATCAATTTCATGTTTACAATATGGTGGATCATTGTCATTATTGAGATGGAGTTGAAAGGGTTGGAATTGGTTTGAAAAGTAAAGTTTTTATAAATTTCATGAACAAAAGGACTTGGTTTATGCAAGTGGCTAAAGGTTCATTCAATATTCCACAAGCTTGAAGGATAATTTCCCATTACCATTGCAATCCTATAAGAAATAACATAGCTATAGTAGCATTCAAATAGACAAGAATACCATTCTCCAAGAACAACCATGAGAAGCTACATTTTTTATTTTGTCCATCTATAATGTCTCTTCTTTTTTTCAAAAATGAGTTGATCAAAATACATATAGTATATTCTTTATTTTGTCGTTCTTTTGCCCCAAATTTTTTTGAGTTCAATAAGAAAATATGTGCAACTACTAATAGAAAGACACAAGAAAGACATGGCTTTGTACCATAGTGTCATAATTAGTTGTTCATAATCTACATCATTGAGACTAATTATCATAACTAGCTTTAAGTTCTTCAATGCTAAGTATGCCAAGGCTTCCTTGATTGAAAATAAATAAATTTTGTTACCAAATTCTTGAAAAATTTCAATATCAATTAGGGTCGTTTTGTTATTTTAACTTTGATGGGGGCATTTTTTGTTCCTGTGTGAGACAACGTTTTTTTTAGGCGATTTGTTGCCAGTTTCCCTTCCTTGTTGACCATTGCGCTTGGCTCCCTTCATATATACACCTTTGGTAGAAGGGCACCCAAGGCTTTCCTGTTCATCTACAGTTCTAAAAAAGAAACACTAGTGTAAGAGGAATGGAGACTCTGTGTCCTTGTTCTATAATAACTCAATTGTTGTGATTAGGTACACAAGTAGAAAGTTGGTCCTAGAGTACTAGAACTTGGTGCTTCAGGCCCATTTGGGCTCTAAACTTTTGTGTTTTTAGTGATGCTGCAAGACCAACTTTCTACTAGTGGTAGTAGCTACATTAGAATCTATATTTAGCTACACTAGCTATTTACTCAAGGCTGTAACTTTTTATGAAAGATGAATATTTTTATTTAGAGCGCATATATCAATACTACTCAAGGAATAAGATTTCTATAAACATAGTTGATAAAAATATTCAGAAAGAATAAAAATTTATAGCATTTATAAATCAATTAGTGTAGGTGACACTAAACATGCCATTTTTTTAGTGTAGTGTTCATATCCTCTGTGGTGTCTTTATAGGCATCCAGGTGGTTTGGCCTTGTGCTTTAAGTCCCTTTTTATTTAATAGAATTGGATCATATGGCCTTGTTTGTGCCTATATATGTGTTTATATATATATATATATATATATATATATTAGTGATTTAATCCTAGAATGACAAGTCTGTAATCACATATTTTAAATCTCATTGTCCATCATTCTACTTGCTCCATTTTGCAATTTGGTATGAATGAAATTTTTAATATTTATTTTTGAGAGATCAAATCATATGTCTACTACAAAACATAAAATTTTCAAATTTTTTGGGAAAAATTTGAAATGACTGTGAATTTTTTAAGAAGATATGAAGAAAATTCATATCACATACAAAATATACTCAAAAATCTGAAATTCCCATTGTAGATGTATATTTTTACCTATAGATGTATAAACCAAAGCTACTATATCATTCTAAAATTAAAAAATCAACAAATCATAGTTATAGACCCAAAGTTCATACTTGGAGTAGAAACTGCACTTGATAAACTTCATTTCATTAGTCAGAATCAAATTCAAAAAATATCATTTTTATGGCATAGAGATACATCACGAATAAATAGCAAGAAATGGCCAAAACGCACTGCAAGGGTGATTTATGGATTAACCTTATAACACCCTCACGGACACTAAGTGTTCGCCGGATGACAAAGAATGCTTTCATGTAAGACAGATGTGCAGATGTTCATCCTTGAAATTTAGTGTGGAAAGGGAAAATCTTGGGTAATAGTTTGACCTCCAACAATTGCTCTTGGAATTTTTTAAGCGAGTGATTCTCGCAATACCAATAAGGATGGTTTCCATAGTCACTAGCCCCACTATCAAGGGTTAAGCATCTTCTTCTTTAGAAAAGTTAATAATACCATCAGCCCATAAAAGGCGGATCCATGACCATTGATTTCAAGCCTCATTGCCCATCGCTTAGTTTATTATCATTTTGCAACTAGATATGAATGGAAATTTTTTACTTTATTTTTTAGAGATGGAATTATATGTCTTCATTACTTCATAAAAAATTTAAATTTTTTTGTAAAAAATTGATTTTTTGAGAATTTTTGAAGAAAAAGTGTAGAAAAATTATATCAAATAGAAAATTATTTCAAAAAATTAGAAAATTTCACCATGTGTGTATATTATAGTGACAAACATCATGGTGTAAACTTAATTTCCGTATCATTCTATAATTAGAAAATAATAGACATTGAAAATACATCCAAAGTTCAAATTGCAATAAAATATTCAATATTAGGATTTTTTTTCAAAACTCAAATTGGATTAGAAACTAGAGTAGATGACCTTCATTTTGTTAGTTGGGCCCAAACTCAAAAAATATCATTTTGTGGAGAAATTTTAGATTTAGAGCAAGGAACAACAACTTCCCAAAATACACTAAAATAGCATATTTTTGTGATCCGTTTATTTTACTAACTTCTCATGTATGTGAAGACAAACACTGGCAAGACTACAAACTCAATTGAATACTCTTTATAACCCACAATGAAAGATCAACAAGAACGACATGGATGGTGTTACAATGGAAAAAATTTACAATACTGTTCACTGAATGTACTCAAGCAATTTCCCGGAGAACATTTCCTTTACCTCCTACTGTAAGTTATGTTTAGCCAAAGGATCTCTTGCTCTTTGCAATGAAATTCCGTTTCATTTGTGTAAAAAAAAAGAAAAAAGGATCTCTTGCGTCAGCAGCCGCGTTTCAGGGTTAAGGAATCAACCATCTGTCAGAAAATAAGCACTGTTTACTTCAACTTAAGTCAACTGCATGATTGAAAGTAAGTCAATTATCGGTCAGAAACTAAGTCAACTTCTTCCTCTTTTTGTCTCTTTCTTTTTAATTTTTCTCATCAGTAAACTGCCTTCCAAGTTACTTATTAAGTAAGAAATCAAAGCTGGAACTTCCTGAATTTGATTCAATAATTAGTCTTTAGATAGAAACTGCAGACCAAGTCAATGTTACTATCGTCCAGGTCTGTGCAGTCAGTCCTACACACTCCTTCTGTATCAACACTGTGTCTGGGTTTTTTTAGGGTTTTGTTGACATTGAGTTCCTTTTGGAACCCCAAAATACAGTTAATATTTCAAAAAATAAAATACCGGTATTATTGTGTAAGATGACTTGCTGACCCTCGAACTGGTCAAAAAATCTGAGTAGATGCATTAATTAAACATCCATAATTGTGATTAGACTAGCTAACCATAATTTGAGTTCACGAATTTGGAATGTCCATGAATACAGTTTACTAGAAAGTTTTCTCATTATCACAAAAGATATTTGGACATTCCAACTGCTTAACACCAACTGGGGAAGTCAGAGTGTATTTCTCTTTCATGCCTTTCTTCTTCTTTGGTAGCTGAGGGAAGGGAGAATTGGTCCTCGATGGATGTGGATGGTTGGTAAAACGTCGTTTTTTCAGCCCTGTTCCTGTAGACTAAAATGCATTGATTCAATCTTTAGAAGAGTAATAATTCCTCTAAAGTGTGAAGTCTATTTGTTGGGGCAAGATTAAAAAATTGACCGCAAGGAAACTGATGTGTTGAGCGTTGGCTAGCATACACATCCACATCCCTTTGCTTGACTTGTTCTCAGCATTCTCCACCTCCACGGCTCCAAGGATTGAACACTGCAATTGCATGGAAAGCAGAAATAAATCAGGCGGTTGCTGACACCAGAGTAGTGTAAAGTCGACCTTGAATTAAAAGAAAGGGAAAACACACACAAAGAAAATACTTTCGTCTCAATCAAGGAGTAGGACTTCTTGGCATCTCGAGCTTGTTGCTTTGACCTGTGCAATCTGACTTATCCTCAAGACAAGGAAGTCTGAACAGCTCAGCTTTTCATTGCTCTTGCAGACTCGGAATAGAGACCAGAAATGTTATGATAAAATGATGTTACCTAGTTGCGGCGACCTTGTCTAAAAGGGTGTGGATTCCTTGGGTACAAAGTGTGCATTTTCAAAATGAAGTCATACCGTTTGATCCCTGTAAATATAATATCACCTGCGACAGCCACAAGCATAGGAATAAATTGTTTCATTGCATTCCAGGAGATTGATCATTGTCTTTGTGCCTGACAGCATTTACTGCACGTTTAAACGCATACCGCACTGCATATTTACAGATAACCGATACAATTTATTCCGTATTATTTTATGACACAGCTCTCAGGTCCACGAGAAACGCTATCTCACCTGAAATCTGTCGTTGAAGGGGTCAGCAGTTGGTGTACTCTTCATTCCTCCACTAAAATGCTTGGCATTGCCAACACAGGTGGCTGCAACTATCAGAATTACAGTCCACTGACCTTCGTCTGCCTGAAAACAAACATACCAATGCCCACCACCACACAGAATGACCTCCTTAATAATCAATGCGCATTTGATCGAAACAACATGGTTGTATTCAGAAATTGACCGGAGCCTATGGAAACATCAGTTGCTCCAGCCAAATTGATTTTCAACGAGTCATGGACCCTATCAGATTAGACAGGAAGAGTATAACAAGCAGTCAGAGAACACACCCTCAGAGGTGTTCGCAGCTGCGTTATAATCATATCAGCATTGCCTTCAGCTGCAGCGAGGTGGCCTGCCTCGCACTCCTGCAGATCACCGCAGACATTTGTAAAATGCAACCCCAACTTCCAGGCTCTATACTAGAGCACAAGCAAAATCTAGAGCTACTCGAAAGATGTCATGTAAAATAGAAAAGAAAATAACCTTCAATTCCCAGAAATGCCTCATACATGTTCAGCCTACCTGCCACACCATTTCAGGCAATCAAATCCCGTCAAAGTTCATAGCTGCTGATTCATTCGTGGAACCTAGAGACAATATATAGGAAGTAATGTATCAATGGCATCCTAGTCAACATGCGCCACTGCAAGTATCAGCATATTCACTAACATTTAACTTGCAAATGGAGACTGGCTACACTGAGGAAGTACCGATTCACATTGTCGTCACGAAATTGCACTCGGCCTAAATCTATCCTCTGCCTATAACCTGCACCAACCCAGTAAATAGGGAGAGCAAGGAATACCTCATTCAAATATAATGCCATATGAACGAAGTCGTCCCATATCAGAAGGATATTTGTGCCATTATTTCATTCAAATTTCAAATATGGGTAACCAATGTGCGTCATAATATCCATAAGTGGTTCTATGAGGAAAACCATCTTGCTCTTCATCTGACAACATATAAACAAACATGACATGATTTAGATTCAATCAATATGCCTAAGAATGGTGTGCAGCAGCATGCTACTTCTACGTGCTCTGAAGTGTCAACCTGAGAGCCACTGTCGGGGGGGGGGGGGGGCTCCTTCTTCAAAATTCTTGATCTCAAATTGTAAGACGATGTGTCGCAAACAATCGGAGCATCTTGGATTCCCTAATCCTCCCTTTAATTAGGAGATGAGTCCAAGTTGTCAGGATCTTTTTTCAAGAATGCTACGGTTAACAACTTTTTCCAACTTTAATTGAGGAGAATGGTGGAAATCACGCCTTTAACAAGACGATCAATGGCTTGGTGCTTATCATTCGATTTCCTAACGAGGTAGACCAGTCACATGACAGGAAAATCGCGTAAGACAACAACAGGAACCGACCTCAGTTCACGGAGTCACAGAGTACAAATTTGCGTCAGCATTACCTCCCATAATCGGGTAAAAGATATGAAACGCAACAAGTAGTAGTTAGAATTGTGTAACAAATTCGTTTGAAAAAATTTACAATCACGAGAGGTTATTCAGTTTGAAATTACACAACCCATAGGCAAAGTCCTGATGCTCACCATCCGAAATGGCGTGCAAGGTCGGATACCATACCCATAGAAATGAACTGCCATAAATTGACCAAAAACAGCATTGAGAACCGCAAAAATCAGACTCAAGATTCTGATCCACTTATGCTCTGCCTGACCAGTGACACAAGGTAGGAAGCAATCGTCACTACCTGTGCACAAAAAGAAAGACGAGTATAATAATATTTGAAAATCTCCACATTGGTGCTAAGAATGATCCTAAAAACATCAATGTTACACCCAAATGACAAAATGGGTCGAATTTATTACTCCAAGGACCGTCCAGAAAAGCCTAGAAAAGCCTCCACGTGTTTGGACCAACTTTCCATCCTCGAAGAATCCATTGAGCACCTGCTACAATATAGTGCAGTCAGCTCCCCAGACAACAAGACAATTTCATGATTTCTAAATGCTCTCTTTCAACAATGCAAATCCCCTCTTGAAACAACGCTGGAAAAAAGAAAATTCGGGTTCCTTCAACCGGGAGGTTCCTCCGAACATCCTAATGATGATTTTTAATTTTTTTTCAACATGTTCAACAAGGGATTTGTACTAGTGTTTCGTACCCTCAAAATGCAAAAACGTTGCAAATATTACTAACATAACATTCCACAACCCAGAGACTTTCTCCCTAACAATAAAACATCCCTTCTCTACTACCTATTTGACGCAATTTGTTTGGTTACGTGTCTATTATATTGCCTTTCACGTATTAATATATAATGATGGAATGAGCCAACATGAGTTGCATTCTCAAATTACGGAAACAGCTGATTTCACATCCGAATGTATGCACAGAGCCGGTGAATTACAGTGTTGAACAAGATGTTGTTTTCAAAGAATGCTTTAATACCCGTATATCCTACCTGTACTTGCTCCCGCCAAATTAATTTTCAACAAGTCATAGACCCTATCAGATTACACTGGAAGAAAATAAGAACAGATCACGAGCCGTCAGAGAACCCACCCTCAGGGGTGTTAGCAGCTGCGTTATAATCATGTAGGAATGATCAGCATTGCCTTCAGCTGCAGCGATTGACCTGCCTCGCACTCCTGCAGATCACGCAGACATTTGTAAAATGCAACCCAACATTCAGGTTCTATACTAGAGCACAGGCAGCCAGATTAAAGAGGTCAGGATGTCAACACCTGCTACTGAAACACAACAGCTTCACTGAAAAAGTCCTCGTGCAGAGTCCCATCCCCTCCCACATCAACCACAGCAGTAGCTCCATCTCGGACCCCCTATTCCAGATCAAAACGCAATGATACTCAGATACCGCGCTACGTAGTTGAACATCAATACGATGTCGCTTTGCATATAAAAAATTCAGCAAAATGTACCTTAAAAAACAAAAAAATTTAAAAAAAGAGGCAAGAGCTCTGTTAAGAATTCGCTCTCAAAGTGAACTCTTAAACCACCTCTCTCATCATTTAACAGGATCCACAGGATCTTTCTTGCCACCTCAACTGCTTGCAAAAGACCAGTGGTGAGCACCTTACGAATCTGACAAGATTTTCACACACATTTACGAACACCGAAAGGTCCCAACCTCAGTACCCCTACAACCTAAACCCTAAAAGTATGTAAGTATGTAAAACCCTAAACCTTGCTCAAACACGAGGTGCAAGGTTAGGCTGCATTTTGTGTCGTTGCTGAAGGAAAATTTGATATTTCCAGCAAAAGAAGAGTTGTGGCAACGTAATGAATGCACAGACCCTGACTACTCGTTCCAATTGGGGGGCATAAGAAACAATTGCAGCATCTACAAATTGGATGCTACAAGCTAGAAAATATTTGTACTAGAGGGATTCAATACATACACATTGTTGCGCTGCGAATTCCTGAGCTTCTTGTCCGACATTGCAATGGCGAAGACGACGATCCCACAGGTTGTGCTCATCAAGTGCGCTGCCTTTCGTACTGTATAACTTAGTTCGACAATCCAATTCCAAAATTTGTGCAAAAAATTCCTCAGAAACTCAAGGCACTGAAAACCACTCAAACTAACTGCAGAATTCACATGTGATTCATGTACTCCGTCTCCTCTGTTTCATCATCAACGTTGGCATTCTGCCACGTGACATCTACGCATTCGTCAAGACTCGTGAGGAATCCCACGTGGATTTTCCACCCACACCTCCGCAGTGCCTAGTGCCAGGTGCTAAGCAGTGTTTTTTTAAGGCATTTAAACGCCTAAAAGCACCAAAAATAATTGGGGGGAACCAAGCCTTGAGGAAAATTTGAAGAAAAATTGGATGATGATGCCAAGTTGTTCCAATTTTTGAAAATAATTTGGATGAAATTGCAAATTTTAAATGAAATTCATCCAAATATGTGTCCGATGAAAAGATAGTTCTATCCAAAGTAGCAATGAATAGTAAAATATTTGGCTACATCATTTTCTTGCATATTTCCACTTCAACACTTCTCCAAAAAAAACCAAAATACCTTGGTGCCAAGTGCCTAGTGCTAAATGCTAGCCTATTTATTAAGGTGGAAGTGCCTAAAACCAATTTGAATCCTAAATCGATTTTAAAATTCTATAGATGCAAGTAGTCCAAAATGTTCTAAATGTGTATATGAATGCCAAAAACAATTTAGTTTACATGAATCTGTTGAATTTTATAGTATATTTATGCAAATTCAAAACTTACAACTTTTTCTGAAAAGTTATGATTTTCAAATTGCTTTTGTGTTGAAAATAGTCTCATTTGTTGATTCCACATCTGAATATGAGGAATTGTTGAAGTGGATGGTAATTAATAGGCACTTCCACCATATTGTAAGATAGCATGATCCATTGTAGATCCTTTGGTCTTCTACATTTTAGACACTTATTAGACAAATTTACAATTTCCCCCAATTGACAAACTAGGGAATATTTCACATTTGCTTTGGTCAACTCATTTTTCTGAAAATGAACATACATTATAGGTGATTAAAGCAAAAATATATACATTCATTATTTTTTCTAAGGGCAGACTATCCTCGTCCATTTGACTTTGTTGATTTCCTACATGATTTAATGATAATCTACAAGCGTTCCTAAATATTAAAGGATAAGGAATGAAATTTTTTGCTAAGTGTACAAATAGCAATGCTGAATGTTGTTTTCATTGAACTAATAAAATTGTCACTTTTCAACCCATTTCCATCCTTTTAATATTAATTTGTCATAATGTGAATATGAGTACAATTTTCACTACATTCGGTTGCAATAGAGCAAGATTGGATACATGAGTAGAAGTCACAAATGGACTAAGGTCCATTTGGATATGTCTACCATACTAGTGTATCAATCAAGTTGACTTGGTTGCAACCTTGGTCAATTTTTATTTATTTTTCCTTGTATTATTTTCTTAATATTACTTGAATTAAGGTAATGTGCTACAAAGCTAACCTTGTTGCAAAATCAACCCCTACATATTCTTGCTTGAATTGTGTGTCTATTAAACATTAGAGCTTATAATTGGTTAACTTTTGAATTAGCAATTAGTAATTAGCAATTAGCAATTAGCAATTAGCAATTGGCAAAATTTTATTGTAATTAGCAATTAGCAATTGGAAAAATGGCATATTTCATATGCCATTGTAATTAGCAATTAGCTATTTTATAGTTTATTCATATAGTGTTCAATTTTAATAATGAAAGAATTTCTAAAATTTTCTTTAAATTTTCAACAAGATTCAACAAAATCTAAATTACTCTAATAACAAAAACCAGGCTAATGGGTATATGTGGTTGCTTGGAGGTGTAGTTACCTTAGTTTGGTTGGGGTTGCAAGAAATCCCATACAAAAGGAGCCTCAAAATTCACATTCTAACTCAAAAGAAAAGAGAGCAATCTATGGTAGCATTTCTTTCATGTTCTTTGATGTAAGAAATGTACACCTATGATCAACATTGCCCCAAATGCAACACCTACATTTGAACCAAAAAACATCACAAGAACCTTCATATATAAATGTACACAAAACATGAGAGTCAATGAGACCCTAGTATTGTTTTTTGATACACCTAAAGACAAATAAAAAAATACCATTCATTCATAACTTACTCATACAATGTCAAAATTATGCATGCTAAAGTACTTTAGAATCTTCTTTTGATAGCCAATAAGATCCAATATATGTAATTTATGTTTAATAATAGAAATTGTACTGAGTTGTTATTAATGACAATTATAGTTAGGCAAGTTCAATGATAACTTTGTCTCTACGCTAGCTAGTAACATGTGCCCTCAACTTTTCAAATTTTAAAGTCCTACGCAATGTTGAATCTTGTTAATTTCGTATCCCTTCCATTTAAATTTATTTTTTGAATTGTAGGATATCATACAAGAGTACATGGAAGAAATTGTTCTCCCTCTTCAATGCCATTTTCACGTACATTTGTGCCACAATGAGAAATTTTGTTAAAATGGCATATGAAATATGCCATTTTTCCATTGAATTCCTTCTTTAGCCCTACAATCTAGGCCTAGTTTAGATTTTAGGCCGTACGGTCTAAACTGTAAAGCGTCAAGTTAGTGGAATACCACCATTTTAACGAAATATCAGTTCACATAAGATGTCAAAACTAAATGTGAGCCTCGAAAGTTTGAGTAACTTGTCAAGATCACTCCCGCCCCTCCCATTCCTCCTTCCCATGCATTATACTGCATGCATGCTTGCATCAAAGAGAAGCCCCTTGCCACTGATATAGCAAGGATACAAATAGTGACACTCTCAAACTTCCAAGCCTAGACTGGTGTGCAGAAAGACAATAGGAACCCTGTTTGATTGCAGCATCTCGCTCTCATGGGGAGCTAGCTATCCAAGTGATCCTAGAACTGATTTCACATGAAGATGATGAAGTTAAGTGCATCAGTGCAAGCTCTTATTGGATCTTATCGGCGAGTGAAAGAGGATTCCAGTGCACTTTAGCATGCATTATCTGGACATTGTATGAATAAGTTCTGAAATTTCAAAGTATTGTTGTATGCATACCAAAAATTGACACCAGGCTCTCCTAGATCCTAAGGTTTGGGTTGTGTGCATCTTGTGTCATCAATATCTATTTTTTTGTGTTGCATTTTGGTCCAAATGCAAGTGAGTGGCATTTGGGGCATACCTTAAAGTGAATTCAAAACCAAATGGAATCTGTAAAGATTGAATATGCTAATGTTAAGCAAATGTTGTTGAAGACCTATTTGCATTTGTGAGCTTTTGCATCATCTTCTTCTACATGATTCAGACTCATGAAAGCACACTGTAAGTTACACAACATGTCATCTCTGATATCACTCCCTTGTCGGTGCTTGTGTGAATTACTTGCAAGACTTTCAAGTATAAGTTTCACTTCGGCAATCTCTGAATCATTTGCTTGTTCCACCATCTTCATGACTCTTACTGCTTTACTCAAATGCATTTGAGCGTGTGTATCAATCTTCAGGTGTTTATCAGTGAAGAGGCCGCCCTGAAATGGGTTTCTTTCTCTCAATCCGTTTGACTTCACATAAGGTAACTACACCTAAAATCAACCATTTAAGCAATTCAGCAATAGTTCTCATTATTATATTGGAAAACTTTTTGTGGGGTCTTGTTGGTAGTCCAAAGGAAATTTTAGATTCTCTGAGAATGCATTTTTTGGACACCGTATGAATAAACTATGAATATTCAAAGTATTGAAAATAGTTGTTTCTAAAATCGACCCTAAACTCTCATAAATAGTGGGAGTACATTAATTTTAAGCAAGAATCTGTAGGGGTCAGTTTTTGAAAGGGGTTGAAATTGGGTGTAGTTACCTTAAAGTGAACCGGCCCATTATTGCCACCTTATCAATTCCACCCTCATATACCCATGAACTACATTTCAAAGGCAAAATGTACAGCACACGTACATGAGGCAAAATTGAGAAGGTGGCGGTAATGGGCTGGCTCACTTTAAGTTAGTTTCTTCCCACAACAATGGCCTTTCAACAACTGGCTTTGTTAGCACTTTATGAAGAGACTTGTTTGCAACAGCTTAACTTAACTTACTAAGCTTAATCCCTAAATGCCCAAGGCGTCAAATTCTATTGTTAACAATACTTGGAAGTTAAATAAAACCTTACCAAATTATTATTTTTAGTATTTTATATATTTTTAAAATCTGTTTGAAGTCTAGTATTAGCATCAAAAATTTGATTTTAGAATGAATGATTATGATTTTTCTATTCAAGATTTTGTGCAAGGGTGTCCATGCAAATCTCGATTTTCTAATGTTGAGGGCTCTTGGAAATGAGCCTCAAATACACTAGAACTTGGAGAGAAAATCACACCTGAAATCTCATTAGAAATTCATTTTAAAAAATTGTAAATAGATTTTGGGAAGCCGTAAATTGATTGAAAAGCATATTATGCCCTTTAATCTCATATTTTTTTGGTGACCAATTTTTAGTTTTAAAATGTGAAAAGAAGATTGAAAGACTTCAAATCACTTTCCTAGTTTTACCACCCTCATGATCAAACATTATAATCTTTCAATCCATGAGTGATATTGTTGTGTCTTCTTTTCCCATATAATCTCGTACAGCTCTAGTTTGAATTTGTATGGTTACAACTCTATCCTAAATAAAATTAATAAAACTTATCAAAATGTTGGCTTTTTATTCAATTTAGAGCAAATTCCAAGAAGTTGAAAAAAGACCTTAAGCATTGAGGATTTAAGCACTTCACCATGGCATATCAGACCCAACACCTTCATGTTAGATGTGTTAAGGTGGATACCCCCCAAAATTGCCAATTCTTTACTACTCTGCCTATTTATTGTTATTAGACTGGTCAAATTTTCATTGATTTTTTTGTTGGCAAGTAAAAGGAGGTTCCAACGGATCGAAGAACACAACATTTGGATATTATATACAAAAGTTAGGAAGTAGGCTCAAAGCTGGAATGATTTCTTCTACAAACATATTGATTTTTGAGATTTACACAGAGTGATGTTGGTGGTTTTAGGTAGGGTGCGATTTTGGGTGTACCCACCTTATTTGGAGCTAGGGCTACAGCTCCTACCAAAAATTTGCTCTAGGAATTCCTTCAGCTCATAGTTTCTTTCTCATAGTTCAAGGATTTGTTGGAACATGAAAAATTATATAGTGAACTCTACTTGACAATATACACAATCCCATCTCAAAGATGACTATTTTAATCTCTAAAGTCCCAAGGCCTTTTTTTCATCAAATTTCGCTCAAAACTGCCATTTCTATTGCAAATTGCAAAAAACTTTAGACATTTTTTTTTTTCATATATCTAAATGTAGGTTCTTGCATTAGATTGATATAAAATTGTGTAGAAGAAATTTCAGAAACTTTCTAGTATGGATTACAAGATATTTGCATTTGAAGTGAAGAAAACATGGGGGGAATTACCTTGCCAACCTTAATTTTAAGGCTTTGAATTTTCTTAACTTAAAATTTTTGCACTACACATGTTAAATTAATGAAATTTATGTTGAAGAATTGAACTGAAAGCCTAAGAAAAAAAATTCAAAAAAAAATATTTGATTTTCATTCTTTAAAAATGTTAAGTAGAAGTAGGTCCAAGATTGAACAAAAAACAAAATTGTTAATAGCTGTAAGATGGAATCAAAACACAATAATTCCATTGGTAAGATTATTCTAGCAAACAAACTTAAACTTGTCAAATAATTTTTTTGAAAAATCGTAAAAAATGGCATTCAAAAATGAATCCTGTAAATTCTTTTTTCAAAAAAATTCTTTGATTACCCCCCAAAACAAGATTGTCCATATCTTTTATATCACTTGTCTAAATAGAATGAATGAAATCTCTTCCATCTAAATAAGAATACTTCTATGAGAGACAAATTTTGAAATTTTTATATTGACTTCTTGTGATTTTTCTGGTGATGCTTAACAAAACCCGTTTTGCACTTAGGGTGACAAAACTTCTACTTTTGTCAATTAGTTGAAATAAAAATTATATTTCCAGAAAGCTAATGTATTTTTTTATTTTTTTTTTAAATTCATAAATTCATAAAGAAATTAAAATAGTAGGAGCCTACTTGAAATTTACCTTGTCCCCTGAGGGAACAATTAGACTTTAGACCCTAAAGTTTGAAGCCTTTTTTCCATCAAAACCACTCAAAACTGCCACTTCTATAGCAAAGAGCAAAAAAAATTAAAAATGATTTTTTTGTATATTTAGCCATAGGGTCTTGTACTAGACTAGTATAAGAATGTGTAGAAGAAATTTCAAAAACTTTGACCTTGCAAATTGCAAGATATTTGCATTTAAAGTGATGGAAACAAGCTTTTTGGCACCTCGCTCAACTACATTTTTTGGCTTTGAACCTTCTTAACCCCTAAATGCCCAAGGCCTTTTTTGAACTTCTAGGAATTTGCTCTAAATTGAACAAAAAAACAACATTTGATAAGTTGCATCAATTTTTTATGAATTGTAACCATACAAATTCAAACTAGACATGTTAGAGGTCACATAGGAAAAGAAAACACAACAATATCACTTATGAATTGAAAGATTATAATGTTTGAATATGAGGGTGTTAAAACTACGAAAGTGACTTGAAGTCTTTCAATCCTCTTTTCATATGCCAAATCTAAAAATTTGGTCAACAAAAAAATATGAGGTTAAAGGACCTAACATGCATAATTCCAATCAATTTATGGCTTCTCAAAATCTACTCTACAATTTTTTTAAATGAATTTCTAATGTGATTTTTCCTCCAAGATCTAGTGTATTTGAGGCTCATTTCCAAGAGCCCTCAACACTACAAAAAGTCAAGATTGCAATGGGTACCCTTGCACAAAATCTTGAATAAAAAAATCATAATCCATCATTTCAAAAATCGGACTTTTGACGCTAAAACTAAACTTCAAAAAAAATTTAACTTAAAATTACTAAAAATAGCAACTTGTTTAGGTTTTATTTAACTTCAAAGTTTTGATGACACCAAAATTTGGGGCCTCGGGCATTTAGGGATTAACTAAATTTTTTTTTTCTATTGATTTTAAATTTCTAATTTTACATGATGAAGAATTGAGTTGAGAGTCTATGAATTTTTTTTTAAAAAAATACTTAGTTTTCACTTGTTAAAAAATTGTTAAATAGAAGTAGGTTCAAGATTGAAGGAAAATCTAAATTGTTAATAGTTCTAAGATGGAATTGAAATATACTTATTTCAACGGTGAGATTGTTGTAGCAAGAGATCTTAACCTTGTGAAAAAAAAATTTATGAAAAATTGTGAAAATTGATGGCAGAAATGAATCCTACAAGTTATTTTTTCAAGAAGATGCTTTGATTGCCCCCCAAAACAAGATTGTCTATAACTTTCACATAACAAATCCAAATGGACTAAATCAAAGCTTCTCTTGTAGCTAAAAATACAATCTATACAAAACAAATTTTTAAATTTATTTATTTAAAGTTTTTCTGAGGTTTTTTTTTCTACCCGTTGAATTAAAAAAAGGGCTTTTTGTGCCATAACTTTTTCTCCCGGGCTCCAATTGAAATAAAAATTACATTTTCAGAAAGCTAATGAGTTTTTCTATCTTTACAAAAAAATTCAAAAAATCATGACAAATATTGAGACCGTAGGAGCCTACCCATAATCCATTTTGTCCCGCAATGGGACTTCAGGGGTTAGGCATTAAGTTTTTTTCAAGGCTATGATTTAAGTTATGAGGATCGTGCTTAAGGTAGACATACCCAATACCAACCATTGACCTAATACCATTCAAATGTAGGGCTGTCATTGATTCTAGAGTGAGAATCTATGACAATAGTACATGTAGTAGTGGTATAAATTTTCATTCTAGAATCAACGAGGGTCCTACATTTAGGTGGTATTAAGTCAACGGTTGGTATTAGGTTAAGCTACCTTAATATGTGAGATACAGTCATGAAAATGAACTATTTTTAAAAAAATTCAATCATTTTGGCAAAGCCAACATGGATTGCATCCAATTTGGGTTTTGGTAGGTTTATCATGCCCTTGGTATCTTCAGTCGGTTTTCGAGAGTCTTCAGTTTTCCAGAGTCTTCAGCGGTTTCGCAGTCGTTGTGGAAGTGTAGAAATGTAGAATCATTTCCAATCCTTGCCTGGATCTCGCATCACCTACTACAAACTAGACTACAGATGATCTTCAAGAACTAGAAGGACATAAGACTTACCTCTGATGTTCCTCAGTTATGTTTGACTTTGTACTTGTGGATCTCTACCATACAGAAACTGCAGATTTTATTTCCTTGTACTGTAGGGATGAGAGTAAGGTAAGGTAACTACACCTAAAATCGACCAGTCAACCCCTAAAGGACTAAGGCCTTTTTTCTACCCAAAAATACTCAAAACTGCCATTTCTATAGCAAAGAGTAAAAAAAATTCAAAAATGTTTTTTTTTTCCACATCTAACCGTAGTATCTTGCATCTAACTAGTATGAGAGTGTGTGGAAAAAATTTCAAAATTTTTGACCACACAGATTGCAAGATATCTACATTTAAAGTGAAAAAAACAAGTTTTTCATAACATTGCAGGACTAAGGTAAACCAGCCCATGGTGGTCAAACTTTGGAGTCTACCCTCATGCCATTGCTGAAATTTTTCAATTTTTTTCCCACACAAAGATAAGTATGAGAGATAGTGAGGACATTTGAAATTATATTTTTTGGACCAAGTATGAATTAGTTTTGAATTTTTGAAGTGATCAGCCCATAGGGGGCTGTAGGCCACCTCATGACCAACAAAATCGAATCCAATATGGTCATCTTCCTACCCAATGCAATCACAACATTTTCAAACATGGAAGACCTAAAAAATCAGTTTTTACAAAGAATTTTACATTGAAAAGTTGGAAGTATCTATTGAGGTCACTAATTACTCCATAACTACCATGTAAGGCATTGATTGTGGTCTGAAAAACCACTATGGGGTCATTAGGTGTCCATCATGGGTCATTTGACCACCATGGGCTAGTTTACCATAGATTTTTTGACTTTGAACATTTTTAACTTAAAATTTTTGCACTACAGAGTTTTGAGCTTTAAATCTTTATAGTGGAGAATTGAGTTGAGAGTCTAGGAGAAAAAAAACAAAAAAACTTAATTATCATTCTTAAAAAAATTGTTAAGTAGAAGTAGGTATGAGACAAAAGGAAAATCTAAAATATGAATATATTTTAGATGGAATTAAAATGCACTAATCCCAATGGTGAGATTTTTTTAGTAATTAAACTAAACCATGCAAAAAAAAAATTGAAAAATTTGAAAAATTGCATTCAGAAATGAATCCTACAACTTATTTTTTTCAAGAAGATGCTCTAATGCCCAAAAAACAAGAATGTCCATAACTTTTTCATGACAAATCCAAATGAAATGAATCAAAGCTTTCCATACAGAAAAAATATAATCTATGGAAAAAAAATATTTTAAAAAAATTCAAATTTTTGTAATTTTTTTTGCTGCCCGGACTGCCCCCCGTCCCTTGTTTTGAGCTTATTTGGTCATAACTTTTGTTCCCGGGCACCGATTGTGAAAAAAATTATATTCCCACAAAGCTTATCAATTTTTCTATTTCAAAAAGAAGTTTCAAAAAATCACAACAAAATTTCAGCCCGTAGGTACATGCCCCAAAACACATTTGTCCCTGAAGGGACAACAGTCCTTTAGGGGTTAAGCAATTCTGCATGCTTTCCATTATTATATTGACAAACTTTTTGTACGATCTTGTTGGTAGTCAAAAGGAGATTCTAGATTCTCTTAGGATGCATTTTTTGGACACCATATAAATAAACTATAAATATTCAAAGTGCTGAAAATAGGTGTTTCTAAAATCAACCCTACACTCTCATGAATAGTGGGAGTACATTTTAGGCAAGAATTTGTAGGGGTCGATTTTAGAAAGGGGACAAAATTAGGTGTAGTTACCTTAACCTTTAAAGGACCACCATGCATTTTTTGGCAACATAGAAATTTTGGGCAGGTACATGTAACTAGAGATTTACATATTTTAGGCTGAAATTTTAATAGAAGGTAGGGACAAGGAATTTCTTTCATATGCACTAAATTTCATGACATTTGAAAATATGAGTCAAAAGTACTTTGACTTTGTACTTTTGGATCTTTATTATACAAAAACTGCAAATTTTATGTCTTTGTACTGTAGGGACAAGAGTATGGTAAACAACCTATGATAGGCAAAATGACTAGTTCAATTTGCCTTGTTGACATTATTGAATTTTTATAAATAAAATTCATACAAAGATAAGCATGAGAAATAGAGTGTGTGTCCAATTGGCTCCAAAGAGTCTCTAGACTACCCCCAAATTACCAAATTGTGTACCCATAATGGTCATCTTACCACCTAAAGCAATCACAATATTTCCTAACATGGACATGACATAACATGAAGGGGAAAAAAAACTACTTCTAGTGATGAATTTACATTAGAAAGGTAGAAGTTCCTATTGCAATTCATTGAACACCATCACCCAAGGTATTGATTGTAGCCACTAACTCAACCTAATTAGCTCAAATCTCATTTATTGCAATTTTTTGGTCATTGGTTGATGTAAGATTGTAACGGATCATTTCCTAAGTGTTTACATTGGGTGGTTTGTCTATCATAGGGTTGGTTTACTTTAAATGAGCAAATTGAATAGTTTTGGTTGTTAGTAGCAACATTACATGCTACCATTCTGTATAGGTTTGTGGAGATTTTCATTTTTAGTAATTCAAAAAAAAGCCATAAAAAAGCCATTTAAATAATTATGTTGTTGTTTATTTAATTATTTCATGAAGTTCATCCATGCATCTTGCAATTGTGGGATAAATGGTGCAACTTGGATGGTATTGGAAGGCACCTTATAATTTCATGTAATTTAGACCTATGAGGCAAAAATGTTGTATTTTAAGATATTTTTCTCATTGTAGATTATATAAAATTGGAAAAGTAGTCAAAATAGGGAACATGTTGGGTCCTCATAGTTGCGACAACAATATAGTAATGATAGGTGTTTATGAATAGGCAAGTGTTTGCTTATTCTTGCAATGACCTTTATGTTGGAGTTAGTTTTTCCATTTCTTTAATGCATTGGCGTACATACAAGGTTCATTTTATGAGGTTGAGGTGCATGGCAAAAAAGGGATTTTCAAAACATACGACTAAATCAACAAACAATACCAAAAAACTCATGAGAAAAAAATTTGGATCTATTTGACTTCTTAGGTATGGAGAAACTAAAGATAAAACATATGATCGGCTTTCATCACAAAAGATGATCACGAAAGATGTTCACAAAAGGAAGTTGTAGCTTAGCAAAAATAAAAATATAGCTTCTAGTACAATATAGTATTTAAAAGCCAAATAATGTTGTTCTTTCAAAAAAAATGTCTACAATGTTCTAACAAATTTTATTTTTTCATATCATAATGTTGACCCTCAACTATTTATAAGTGTATATTCTTTGCAACACTTCATATACTCTAAAGAATGAAAACTTCCAAAACCATTGAAAATTGTGTGGGATCATAGTTAAACACATGTATAATGTATCATTTTTGAACAAAAATAAAGTAGAAGTATTACTAAATTGTTTCAAAAAATCTGCTAGCACCTAATGTTCATTGAATCAAACTGCCTCAAAAAATCTTGTTTTCTACAAATGTACTTTGTACAAACATTATGATGCACCATCCAATAATTAAAAAAAATTATAATATATAAATTTATGGGATATATGTAGTTATTTACAATTAAATGATTATTAAAATATTTATATGCAAACAAGTGTACATCTATTTCAATTAATAGGTCACTTCTTGGTGTAGGACTTAAGTAGGCACTAAAGGACTAAAGAACATAATATTATTAATCCCATACTAGTGGAATGTTTTTGGTGAACAATGTAGGTTGAGATAGTTGAAGATTGTTGCTTTCAATCAAAGTCTTGATGCATAATGTAAATTCTTGATTGCATGTTGGATGCAAAATTCTGCGTTCCAACGTTTCAACACAGAATTTGACAAGTAAAATGCAGAATTTTGTGTTAGAATGCAAAATTTTGCATTGAGAAGGGAGAACTCAACAAAACCAATTCCACACTTTTTGTTGGGTACAATGCAGTTTCTGTCAAGTAAAACGCAGATTTGACAAGTAAAACGTAGTTTTCTTCCTGTGTGATGACATCTTACAGTACATGTTGGCATCAAGATAGCATCTAATGTTGCTTACTGGTATCTACATGGCATCTAAGTTTGATAGATGGCATATCCAAGGTCCCAAAGATCAAATGTTGGATGGACAATATCCTTGACGAGTGACCAAAATCAAGCTTTGTTCATAAAATGAGACCCAATGTATATTGTGTTTTTACATGAGAATGGTCCAAAGTTGAATTTAAATGATGGCAATAAAGGATTTTCTGAGCTACCAATATAGTAGTGTCAAAATTTGGTATTAATAACAATGTCAAAATCAAATACTATTAGCAAGTAAGATTATATTCTAATATAAACTAGGGTTCTGCTACTCTCAGAGTGTACCAGTGATGTCCAATAGGAGGTTTTGGGGCTCAGTTTTTGGTTTTAGAGACTTTGGCAATGCTATTTATTTACACAGATATCAAAGCTCCAAAGCATGGTTGGTGGTATCAACTTTAGGAAACAACATGAACTTCCCGGCTTTGTCAATGTAGTTTAGCATGTCTACGCCATATTTATGGAGACAATATAAACTAACGTTTGTGCAAGATGCAGAAAATGTGATGTCTATGGCGTATAGTATTGCAAAGAGCCCACATAATACTACCAAGTGGCGTATAGTATTGCAAAGAGCCCACATAATACTATACGCAACAAAAATGTCCGAATTAACACAATCCCAAGTGCAAATCTACAAAAAAAATTAAATGTCAAAAAATATTCAAAGAGCGGTTTCATGCCAAATGTCATCTAAAGACCACATTTTCAAAGAAATGGAATGTCTAATTGCTACAAAATGACAACTACTAGATCGACAAGAAAAAAACAAGATCACATACGACGACACCAATCCAGACTCTCAGAAGTCCCAATAAAAATTGTAATTTAATCTACACTATTTCTCCCTACTTGCACAAAAATCTCACTTTACTACACTCAAAATCTTTAAGCAACACTAAAAAAACTAAATAAAATCTTAAATTGCGCACTCTATGTTCTAAAGCTAATAAATCCGTTTGAAATGCAAAAAATTGAAGAAGAACAAATTGATTCCCCTACTAGAAAATATTGTCTAAATCAAGCCATTTGAAGCAACAAAAATGTCCGAATTAACACAAAACACAACCAAAATGTATAAAATTTTATTAATTCGTGTCCAAATCAAGTTGTCCAAAGCAACAAAACATGTTGATGTGGACATTGTTTTCTACTAGTGCCGCAATATCATCAAAACTTGCAACATTGACAAACATTTTCAAATTCTTGAAATAGAGAGATCTACACCTCTACATCTCCCAAAAATGAGCTCCAAATTCTGAAAACCAGACCAAAAAGACGCACATGGACTCTCAAGAAAGTTGGTGCGATGGCAAATACAATGATGGCAATTGCAAGTGAGATCAAAATTGGAAAGTTGCGGTAGGCAAAAACATCTCTTAAACTTGGATATGCAAAACAAAGCTTGGAGAGTCCTCAATGATTGTCTTTCTTAGGTGAACACTTGCTTCTACTATAGTACAACCCTAGTTTTTCAAACTCCTAGACCGTAAAATGGGATGGTAGGTAGGCAGGTAGGTAATTTACATGGTATAAAATGAAGTATTAGCCTAACCACCAAATATCCCAAATGCTTATTTGGTCAATTTTAGGTGTAGGATTTAGGAAAACACAACATCTTGTACAAAAGTCTTTATAATTCATTTTTGGGGGATTCAAATATACACTAAAAAACAAAACCGAGTACAGATTTGAAACTTTTTCATTCAAATAGCTATACCATTAGCATCAATGGGCAAATTCCAAAAGTTGATACACAAAAATTGTAGTGCGCAACATTAACACATTACTATGGAAGTTTCCAAAAAAATTAGTTGTGATGTGAAAGAAAATTAATTCCAAAGTTAGCCATGTTAAAACTTGATTTTGTACGCTATAATTTGGAACTACTTTATATTTTATCAATATTTTTTTTAAACTCAAAAATTTGATCAATTGCCAAAAATTACACTAACGTTCATCAAATTGGTAGTTTTTTGATGATATTGACAATGATAATTTAATTTTTTGGAGATTTTTTGGATCCTTTATGTGCATCATGAATTCCAATCTTTGGTTAAGAAAATTGAATTTGAAAACACATTATAGGGCTACAAAATATAAATCAAATGCATTGTCTAATCCAACAAATATTTCAAATGCAAGGGCTTTAAGATATAATGGTCTATGTTGCAACCTATACTCTCTCTACAATAGCTAATACAATCCCATGCTCTCAATTCCCAAAAAAAATTCAAATATTGTGAGAACCAATGTCATTTGTATGTTTGGCAAATTGTTGATATTTTAAATTCTATTAATGTCAATTTCCTTCAATTTTTGTGTACAACAATTTGAAATGATATATACCAACATTTTACGGCCCAAAAAAAAATTTGAAGTTTTAAAAAAAATTGACAAAATATAAAGTAGTTCCAAATTATAGCGTACAAAATCGAGTTTTAACATGGCTAACTTTAGAATTAATTTTTTTTCACATCACAACTAATTTTTTTTAGAAACTTCCATAGTAATGTGTTACATGTTGCACACTACAACTTCTGTATATCAACTTTTGGAATTTGCCCATTGATGCTAATGGTATGGCTATTTAAATGAAAAAGTTTCAAATCTGTACTTGGTGTTGTTTGTCAGTGTATATTGGAGTATTGAAAAGTTGATTTTCAACTCTTAAAACACATTTTAAAAATACCGAGATTTCTTCAGTGTCTTATGTTAACCCTCAAATTCTTAAGAAGAAAAGTGTACATGTCTTTTGGATGATTTCAAGAAAATTTCCAAAGATGAAAAAAAATGTTTTTCATCTAATTTCTATTTGGGGACTTTTGCAACTTATCCTCCTTTCTCTTGATCTGAATTTTTGCCATCAAAATGTTCTTTTTTGAATTTGAGTCCAACTATTGAAGTGAAGATTATTTATCAAATTTAGCTTCAAATAGAAATTTTGGAAAATTTCTAAAACTAAATATTTTATAGCAATTTGAACTTTGAACTTACAATCATAGAGTATTGATTTTTTTATTTTAGAATGACATTTAAAAAAAATGCACCATAATATTCTATACTATTATATAAACCTAAGGATAAATTTTCAAATTTTTTGAGCATATTTGATATGATATGAATTGTTTCACTTTTTATTAAAAAAATTCATGGTAATTTCTAGAAGATGCAAAAAATTTACAACTAATAGAAGGCATGTAGTTTCATCTCTAAAAAATAAATATAATTGATAGTTGCAAAATGAAGGTTGAAAAAAATATTTATATGCTTATCCTTCCAAGGTTATAAGGTTTGTTGGCTTTGGAGGTATATGTTGACCAATAGCCGGTATCGAACCTTGTATTTGTTAATACATAAATCCCAAAGATCTTGATTCAATGGTTGCAAAGTGGACCCTACATTCCACTTGGTTTTGTAAGTCTTTATGATTGCCTCAAAAATCTTTCAATTCTCATATTCAAATTCAAATTTTTCCAATCTTTGTTTTGGATATTAATTGAGCTCCAAGGTTCCTTTGGTTTCCTCAAAAAACTTTTAACCCCTAAAGGACCGGGGGTGTTTGAATATAGTCCTTGTTTTCTTGACTAGCTCTTGTAACAAGCATAATTCCTCATTTGTGTAGAATTTTGATGATCGCCACCGTTAAAAGGAAGCAAGACTTATTTAGCTTTCCTATAATAAAAAAAGATCAACAAAATTGCACAATTTTTGAGAAAATGCCACCGCTGACAAGATTAATGAAATTTGTTTGGTTAGGGAGTCCTTTGTATGTATGCCGAAATCAAAATGTTGAAATCGGAATGCTCAAAAGTGCTCCAAAAATTCTGAATTTTTTCCCACATGTGCATATCATCATAATATTGATGTGCAATTTTTTAATATCATTTTGAGGTGTAGAAAAAAAGATACGAGAATGTGAAGTAATGGCCCACAATGCCTTTTCCATTCTCAAAAATTCACCCAAAATTGCATACTCATCATTTCTTTATTGGATTGCAATGATAGATTTAGCAGAGAAAATCATCTAGGGTCTCTTTGTTGCTTACAGACTGTTAGTGAGGTTCACATATCAAATTTTTTACAAATGTAGTTGTAGAAGCCATCGGATGGCCTTCTGGTCCTTTAGGGGTTAAATTCCCTCAATTGAAAAGACATTGAATTCTTGGGGGCTTCAATTTGAGTCATGTGACTTTGAAATTCCATTACTTTTGTCATGGCTTCAAAATTACATAATTTTTGTTTTGGCTTCATTCCACCATTTTTTACCTAACTTCATTCCATCATTTAAGTCTTGACTTTATTCCAACATTTTAGTCCTAGCTTCATTCCATCATTCTGGTCGTGACTTCAATTTTAATTGTGGCTTCAAATGTACTCCACAGTTACAAAGTTGACCCTATATTTGTCAAACCTCAAAGATATATCCAAAAATTGGCTAAAACAATTTCAGCCTAAAAGTTGTTTGTAGGATGAAAACTCAAAAGCATCCAATTATTGATGCATAAATAGGAAAGTGCATGCTTTATTGTAATTTTGATGATGGATATAATGGATCAAAGTCATAAAATATTTAAAAACAAATATTAAAAAATATAAGGCAACTCCACCTACCATTTTGGAATAAACTAAAGTCATAATTCAAAACTTGTTTTTGAGTAAAATAACATGTAGTATAGGTGGTTTTAAAGCAAAAACACATTGCTTGCCATTAGGGGGACTCTTCTCATCCATTTGGATTTTGATGTGATTCTCCTAATTCCTTATAGGTTGTAATGATAATCTACAGTACAAGCTCCGGCCCTTAAGCTTGCAAAATAATGAATGAAATTTTTGCTTTAGATAGAACCTACATGTTGGCATCCATTGAAGTTATAAAATCATAATTTTTTGACCCGTTCCAACCTTTTCAACCTCAATTTCACTCAAAAGTGGTCATAATGCCACCCCTTCATAGTTTCCACTATATTGGAATGCAACATGTTGAAATTAGGCCTAGAAGAGTAGGGATCACAATTGAGTTTTGGGTGATTTTGGACCTGTGGACTAAATTATAAGCGGATTATGCACTTTGTCTCTTCTCTACATAATTGTGCCATGATTTTGCCTTGATATTAGGTAGGAGGTCCTAAAATAGACTCTAATAAGTCTTTAAAAACGTCCTAGAACTGAGAAGTATATTTTGCTTTCTTCAATGCACCATCAATGTACCATTAGTGTATATTTCAGGAGGTGGACGCTTTTAGTGACCACTATATTTCAACTTCAAAACTTTATAATTAACTAATTCTACAAAGGTCTAAAAAATGTGAAACAACTTAGGTTACATGCCATTTTTTTTTAATCAACATTTACCAAAAAATATTTCAAGGAGTTTAGCTTCCTTCCAAATGTAATTAGACCCTTTGGTTAAAGGATTTGTCCATGACCACTAATTTCAAGCCTCACTACCAACGCTTATTTTTGGGGTCAAATTTTGCCAGCTCACAAAAAGGAGCTAATACGCTTACGTCCCTTGAAATTTAATTCAATGGCATGCTATGAGGAACACTGGAGCTATAATAATAAAAAAATTGCTTGCTACCTATCAGTTTGTTTGCTATCATAATATATGAATGAAAATTTTTATATTTATTTTTCAAAGGTGAATTCATATTTCTACTAGGAAATAATATTTTTCAATTTTTTTGGGAAAAATTTGAAATTACTATGAATTTTTAAGAAAAATAAAAAATAAAATTCATATCAAATACAAAATATACTTAAAAAATTTGATTTAAAAAATCAAAGATGTATATTATAGTCTATAACATCATGGTATAAACCAAAGTTATTGTGTCATTCTAAAATTAAACAATCAACAAACTATGGTTATAGGCCTAAAGTTCATATTGCTATAAAAGATTGGAATTTATGAATTTTTCAAAATTTTCAATTAGAATACAAACTACACTTGATAATCTTCATTTCATTGGTTGAACTCAAAATCACAAAATATCATTTTTTGGGTTGAAATTCACATCAAGTGTGATTAGCAAAAAATGGTCCAAATACACTACTAATAAGGGTGATCCTTGGATTAAGCATCTCCTTCTTTAGAAAAGTCAATAATACCATTATAAGGGGATTTGCATTACTATTCATTGAAAATGAACTCAAGCAACTTCTAAGAACAAAAAATTGGACAAAAAAACGTTTTTTTTTTTTTTCCATCCTACAATCTTTGTTGAAGTGAAATCCAAAGGAACAAAAAACATCTACAACAAAAGCATCCTTTAGGAGTTAAAGGTTTGCTTTCTAGACCTACCCTACATGAAGGATAGATTTGGCATAAATTTAGTCATTTTTGTGAAAGTGCCAAATGTCATCTTGTGATTGGTGTGAGGTGACGTGGACCCCTCAGAATGTGATGTGGAAATTCAATTTCGACACATGAGTGCCGAATCAGACCTTCAAGTACGTGTAATATGTCCAGATGAGAGAGACAAATGAATGGGTGGGTGATGATATTCCTTCATTTCTCATACGGTAGCACTGTCTGACGCCTTTGCACGATGCCGAAATGTTGTCCAGACTAATAAGCTTGTCACTCGGTGTCCTTACAGACACATGCCTGACTGATGGTGCGTAAGTAGACGCTGACAAATTTGGAAAAAATGGGCTCCCTGAGCGGCAACAAAGTCCACTTCAAATAATGCAGCTCAGTCCCTTTCGACACCTACTGGTACCATCCTTGCCATCAGTGGGGGTTCACAATTTGCAGCACAGAAGGTGGGCACCCGGCCATGAAAAACCCGACAGTTTTGGCTCCTGTGCATGGTTACTATTGTTAGTCAGGTCCAATTTTCATGTTGTCTTGTAGGTTCCCAATGCACTGAAGAACGTGGTATTTGGATACCGTATGCAAAAGTTAGGAAGGGTCCAAGTTTTTCAGTTTTGGTAGAGGTTTTGGAATTCAGTTTCTTCCAAGATACGTATGTATTGATTTTGGAGATGTGCACAGAGTGATGATGGTGGTTACAAAGCACGATGCGATTTTGGGTGTACCTACTTTATATGTCATTGAATGAGAGTTGGATTGTGAATATGGATGAACTTGCACACAAGCTTGCACTTGACTTTGTGAGTGAGGAGCCAATCACTCTTATAATTATGCCCGTAGAGAACCTTTGAGGGTATATTCCAATGCATTGATTATCCTATTGAAATGGCGGGTGAGCATTGGAATCATTAGTTAGTGAAGGTAAAGGACTTTAGTGTTTTGGAGTCTAATATACTCATATCTAAAGTAAGGCTAAAATCTTCATTTATATTTAGTCTTTAACAAACCCAATTGTAGGATCCTTTAGTTAATTTGTCAGTATTTCCTTTGCAAATTTGAGAGTAAAAATCTTCATCCATTGCAAGTTCAATTTGTCTAAACTGTAAAAACAAATTTAACCAAAAAAAACTTACATATTCATTGTTAAAAAAATTATAAAATAGAAGGTGGTTCTAGATGAAAGAAAAAACTAAGTAGCTAATATTCTTGACGAGAAATTGAAAATTATAGTATAAATGCCAATCGTGAGGATGTCCTAGTAAGTACCATGTATCTTGTGTTTTTGCTTTTATTTGGACTTTTTCAAAGTTGAGCTTAAAAAATGACTACATGTTTTTTCTACCTTCATTGCTTGCAAACTAATACCATTAGATGCATTAGAAGAGAATTGAGGGGTGTAGAAGACTGCGAGTTCCCAGGCAGTTCCCTACCTGGGAACTCTGCCACACGCGCAGGCTGATGTGGTCGAAAAAGTGCCATGTCAGATTTTTCGATTTTTTTTTGGGGGGTAATAAGGATTTGATAGCAGCTTGACGTTCCCTTCCTGCATCGAGAACAGATTTGGGAACGGGCCTGAAACGGCCCTCCAATGCCCCCAAATCTCTTCTAATGTTTTTGGGGTCTCTGGAGGGGCGTTTTGGGGGCGTTCCCCGATCTAGCTCGATTCTGTGAACAATGATATGCTGTCAGAAAATATTTGTTACAAAAAGAAGAAGTTCAAATATCATTTTAAGCAATTTTTTTTTCCTTCCAAAAATGACGTGGTAGTCGTTGTCTAGGAACGCGGGGGAACTCGCAGCCCTCCAAGACCCCCCAATCCCATCTAATGTCTTCATAATTTTCATCTCATTATTTGGAACTAAATGGTTCAAATGTTTTTATATAGATATCAATATGTACAATCTAATAAAATTAATTCATTTTATTTAAAAATACATTTTTAGCTATTTGTTTTGATATTGAAATCAAATAAAAACCTTATAACTTTTGCAAAAAATTTCAGAATGACATAAAACAAAGTTTCACATGTACATTAGGATGATTAGCATCCATATTCAAAAATTCACTCTAAAATTCCAAATTCTAAAGCAAATAGAGCTTGCATGAGTTCTCAAAAAGTCCAAAGTAGGCTCCTCGGTCCTTTAGGATTTAATGTTACAACCAAGAAGATAATAAGCACCAATACAATAAAGTAATTTGCTAAGTAGGTCAAATGGGACACAAAAAGGGTACAAACTAGAAAATTATGGGGATGAGACCATGGATTTGATTGCCTTGTAATTAATCCCTCAATGATAGTAAGAGCCATTTTAACCCCAAAATATCCAGGGTTTTTTTGAAGCTTCTTGGAAATTTCTCTAAATTTAATAGAAAGCCAACATTTTGATAAGTTTTAATTTTTTTTAAAATTGTAATTATATAAATTTAAACTAAGACATGTCAGAAATCACATGGGAAAAAAAACAAAAACATCACTAATGGATTGAAAGATTATAATTAATGTTTGATCATGAGGGTGTTAAAATTGTGAAAATAATTTGAAATCTTTCAATCATCTTTTCACATATCAAATCTAAAAAAATTCCCACCAAAAAAGATGAGGTTAAAAGGCATAATATGCATAACCCCAATCAATTTATAACTTCTCAAAATCTACTATATTATTTTTTTAAATGAATTTCTAATGTGATTTTTTTCCAATCTAGTGTATTTGAGGATCATTTCCAAAAGCCCTAAACACTAGAAAATCAAGATTTGCAATGGAAACCCTTGCACAAATCTTGAAAAGAAAAGTTATAATCATTCATTTTTAAAATTGGATTTTTGATGCTAAAACTAGATTTTAAAATTCAAAATTCAAAATATAAACTATTAAAAATAGTAACTTGGTCACTTTTTATTTAACTTCAAAGTATTGTCAACACCAAATTTTGGTGTCTTGGACATTTAGGGGATAAACAATAACATATTTGACTTTAGAATATGGATTTTGTACTAAAATATGGCAAGACATACACGGCAATTGGATTGACAATTCATTGATTAACATCTTTTATTTTGGATATAATTTGAACATCTAAATCATATGATACTCAAATAAAGGCACCATAGAGGTAGGATATATGACAATTTTATAGCTTCCTAGACATTTAGGAGATTTAGAGGTGCCATAAGGATCCAAATTTGAAGTGCCATTTGTTATTGGATCCCATTAAGCATGAGAAGAAAATTAAGGCATATAATAGTGATATACAAATTGAGCTTGAGGCATTCAATAAGGACTTTTCAATAGGGTTGTAAGTGAGAAGTTAAATAACTAAAAATATCAAATCATTTCCTTTGGGTGTTGTGAATTCAACTACTTTCATTTTATATTGAAAGTTTTTAGTAGTTGTCTTTTATCTAATTTTCATTGGTTTTGAGGATGAAAGTGCATTAAACCTTTTCAACAACCAAATTTGGGGATTTGCAAAGTGTTGGTGCAATATAAGAAGGTTCCTTGTGCGGCAAACATTAAATGAAATTAATTAGAGAAAAGGTCTTAAATTACTTTGAATTGAGAAGTTTTCAAGGAACTACAAGGTCTCTTATATTGATCCAAGGTTTTCAATGAACTTTTCATTAATCTACAACAATAGAAAGTTCCTTGAAATTTTTTGGTGTTTTGAAAAGAGCTCAAGCTAGGGTCTAAGAGATGGAATCTTGCACAACAAGTTAAGTTAATTTGGATAGTGTATTTCAAAGACAAGTCTCTTGAAGTTTTGTCAACACTTCTTTTAAGAGTTTTTTTCTACGACAATGGAAAGTTCCTTAAAATTCTTAAAGTTTAGGAGAAAGACTCACAATTAGGACCTAGGGGATAGAAGCTTCTAGGATAAGTTAGATTTGATTACTTCGAGGACAAGTATTTTGAAGACTTTTCAACACTTTTTAATACTGCAAGAGATTTTAGTAGAATTAGGGTAGCGATGGAACAAATATTAATGAGTGACCAAGATCCACTTTTAATGAATCCTTGGTCTTTGACCAAAAGAATGAAAATAATTTTCCACCTAAAATTAATTTTTTTGGTGGCACTTTGCCACTAGAGCTCTATTCCATTGAAATTGTAGACTTTTGAAGCCAATTTTAATCTTTTAAAAGGTTATAAAATTTTAAAAATAGGCAATAAAATATTTTTTGGAAAGTTAACTTTTCAATACAATATTTGGTAACAAATAACAACAACAAAAAACAGTGTAGTGCTAAGACAATGAATAAAAAATTCATTGAGGAATTCTTTTATAATATGATCTTTAAACATTTTTTTTAAGAACTTCACCACCTTTGTAAAAATTCATAAATGTATCCTCAATTTTCATTTACATTCCTTTGACAAGAATGCACTTTCAAGAATTTCTGGGCCTAAGTATGACCATTAGGGATCAACCTATGAAATTGTAAATTGTTTAACCCCTAAAGGACCAAAGTCTCCTTGGGGGACTTTTGGGATTTTGGGCAGGCTTGTGTGACCTCAAATTTTAACCTGATTTTTTTATTTTTTATTTGAAGAAAGGGAATCACATTAGCTTTCTAAAAATATAATTTTTTTTTTCAATTGGTGCCTTGGAGCAAAAGTTATGCCACCTTAAGTCAAAAAAGTTGTTCGCCAGGCAAAACAAAAAATAAAATTTAAATGAATTTGTTTAGTTTTTAATTTTTTTCTCGAAGATCATGTTTTTGTCTACATTTGAAACTTTGATTCATTCTATATGGACTAATAATGAGAAAGTTATGAACAATCTTATTTTTTGGGCAATCTAAGCATCTTCTTCAGAAAACAATTTATAGAATTCATTTCTAAATGCAATTTATGCAATTTTTCAATTTTATTTTGACAAGGTTAAGTTTGTTTGCAAGAATAATCTCACCATTGGGATTACGGAGTTTCAATTCCATCTTGGAGTTATTAACGATTTAGTGTTTTGTTCAATTTTCGACCTACTTCTACTTCACAATTTTTTAATGAATGAAAATCAAGTGTTTTTTTTTCTAAATTTTTTTTCCCCAACTTTCAACTCAAATGTTCAACATAAAATACTTTAAATTTATGGTTTGTAGTGCAAAAATTTTCCACAAATGGTGACCAAAGTCATATGAAATTGTGGACCAACAATCAATTTTTTTTTTCCAACTTTGAATGCTAATATCTTCCAATCCGTACAGTCAAACTTCATGAAATTTTTATTACATGATATGAGACAAGTGAAGTACAAGATCCTACGGTTTGATTTTAAAAAAATGTTTTTTTTGGTTTCTTGGGTGATCGTAGCAGACATAGCAGTTTGAGTGGTTTTGGAGCCAAAAAATGCCTTGGTCCTTTAGGAGTTAAGCCCATTGGTACAGCAATATCTAAGTTTTAGATGATGAACAAAAAACTTTAAGTCAATATTACATCCAAATATCTTCTCATACATCTTATGCAATAATTGAATTTTTAAAACATAAACTATTTTTTGTGACTATATTAATGAAATTGAGGTAATGATATTTACACATGAAGGGCTACTTACATATGTACTTTAGCTAGAGTTTCCCAAACAAGCCTTTGCATATAGGCCATTACTTTGGCTTTCGTGTCTCTACTTAGCTTTCCATTTTTAACACTAAGTTAAGTGCCTTCCTAATCTCGTCGGTAATCCAGCACTAATTTCTTGTTTCTCCCGTCCCGAACCCTAATTTCCCTCGTCGTCTCCCCCTATTTCCCCTCCCCATTTCCGCCCTCGGCATTCGTGCTCTCTCTCTCTCTGTCTCTCTCTCTCTGTGTCTCTCCTCCGGAGCTCTCCGGCACTCGGTACCGATCCATTTGTTTATTCTTTGTTTTGTTTTGTTTCCATGTTCATGAATTTTCATGTCAGTGCCATTTGCTGAATGCTCCTTAACTTCATGATGTTGCAGCGTTAAGTTCTGGCATTGCATTGCATTGCTAACTACCTGCATTGCCGCATTTGGATGTCTCGGCCCTTGTTTTCCCCTGCTTTTTTTTGCATACGCCGATGTGATCGAGTTCACTTGTAGTTTGCTTTTAGTAATTTTCTTTTGTTAGTGCAAGCGAGTTTTTGTTTCAACTGTAAGCATCGGCGCATTTCTTTTTTGGTGTATTTGTCCCGGTTTTTGTAGTCGAATTCATTCCAAAAGAAGCGATGATGGATTCGTATTCGGTATGATTGAGGAACGGAATCGCTAAGGTTCTGCGTTCTGGTTTTTCCTTGATGATGTAGTTGTGGACTCTGCGGTGATTGTACGTTTTCGACTGTAGGATCTGTAGGATCGATCTGCATGTTGACCTTTACGTTTACTATGTATGATTGAAGTGTGCGAGAGATGCAGGGAGGAAATAGGTGGGAACGTGGCTGTCCGCCTGCTTTCGCAGGGGTCTGGATATCTACAGTGAATCTAGTTTTAATTTTTCGTTGTTTTAATTTTTACGGAGTAATTTTTTTGTGGAGTAATATTGGAGCTCTGCTACAGACAGTCTGTTGCTTTTGAATTATTTTCTTCTGACAAATGAAATGGTAATGCTTGATTACAAAAAGCCGTAGATTTCCGCGGGGAATTGAATGAACTTCTGCAACCTCAACAACCTACAGCCTCTCATCAACAGTTTGCGCTGTATGTCTGGTCACGAGTGATCGAGAATCTTACAGGTGAGCTGCTGAAGACCTGAAGTGCCTTAAAACGTAGGTCCTGCTTTTCCAAACTCACGGGGGCTCTGTTTCTTATGCTTCTGTCAATCTTTTTTATTCCCTTCTGCATGCGCGAGCGAGTCTTACTGTCTTGGATCCTGCACGAAAACCCTGCAAAGTTTGTGGTTGAATGAACTGCGCTTCTACGATAGGCCGGTTTGAGGTCGCGAGGCCGCAGCTTTGAACAATGTCCAGGTAGACAAGTCTAGAGCAATGCAGCGTGTCATGCTGTTTGAGACGTTGTCGGTAAGAAGCAAGCACTGAGGGAGATCAGCGTTAAGACTGTTGAAATGCGAATGATGATTTTGGGGAGGAGGGGTACTTATTCGGGCGGTGGCTTGCCTGTAGAGGACATGAAGGTCCGTGGAGGGCCACAAGTAGGAGAGGTATAGAAGCAGCCTGAGGACGTGGCTGGGCTGAGGTATAGGATTGGGGTTGACAGTTATTTAGTGAGCTTTGGCGACAGGGACTCCGCTTTGTTCGAGGCGGCAGACGACCAAACGCCATGGCTCCGCAGACGGATGACACCGCTCCAGGCCTGGATTCCTCTGCACAACACAGAGCAGAGAAGAACAACAATCTGGAGCGCGACGGTGACCAACAAGATGAGAATCTGGTGAAACGTAAAGGTAGGTGTCTTCCCTGATCCTTCTTTCGCAACCCCGCTCCTTGCTTGCGTCTCTGAGAAAAGCTTCCAAGGCTCATTGCATTTAACCCTCCTCTCTTTTCAATGCAATTATCTTGTTCCTGCAACCCCTCTAGATGCTTCAGAGCTATAGTCCATAACTTCGATTTCGACGTTAAGAGGTAATCCCAAAGTAAGGCATCCATTGACTCACGTACTTGGGTCTTACGTATTAATTTAGGTTTGGGCAGATTGCGAGACGTAGCAAGTCCAAGAGAGATGGTAAGAAGAGAAAAGAGAGGAACAACTTCTGTTGTGTTCGAGCTTGAGGGATTAGTAGGTTGTAACTTGCCAGTTAAGTATGGAGGAAGGGCCAAGGTTCGTATCTCAAGAACTGTCTTGGAAGTTGCAACACTTGTCCTGCCTTTTCCATCCTCTGCGGCTTGGCATGTGCCACAGATGATCATAGAAAACTAGGTTGAGGCTTCATCCAGCGTCATGGAGCGCCTAACCCTCCATGGCCTTTACATCAGATGACAACTTCTGGTTCGGGTTATGAAATACAGTATTTTCTTTCAACCGCTCACGTAACGGTCACAACAAGTTCCCAATGGTCTCGCTACTACCCAAAACTGTCCGACCTCCCGGCCTTTTGTCTGGCCGATCTTTATGCATGTCATTGTTAGTAGAAATTTGGATTAGCCAGTAGGCAGGTCAAGAGGTTGATGGCGATGATGTGTGCCTGTTGAAATGCGTTGCAAAATAATGTTGCTACACCAACTTAAGATTTTATAAAGATCCGGTTACTGTAATTGATGTATATGTTCTGCCTATTAGAGATTGCATAAATAAAGTCGTAGGGTCAGGAATACCGCTTCACCGGCGAACTTACCGAACTTGTCTTGTTGTATTGAGGCGACGCCTCGTTACCTGATGAAATCTTCTTTTGTGACTCTGGTTTGTTGGAGGATAAGGTCTCTCTAACAGCAATTTAGCAAGATCATCGTTTGTCGAGTTCTTCTTTTTTGTCTTGCTTTTTATTTGAAGTTGTCCTATTTTACTTTAGGCGCCTCGATCGAGTGCCAGCGATATTTCATTGAATTTTTCTTATGGAAATGATATGGTGTTGGCGGTGCAGGAAACTCTGATTATGCAAGCAATGAGCAGAAGCTGATAAGTCTAGATGGAGAAGAAGCTGTTCCGGATCAATCTCCTATTGAGCAGGTGGCCCTCACGGTGTCCACTGTTGATGATCCGTCGCTTCCGGTGTATACGTTTCGGATGTGGGTACTGGGTATTATCTCATGTACCGTGCTTGCGTTCCTCAACCAGTTTTTTTCCTACCGGACTGAACCTCTTACTATCAGCTCCGTCTCAGCTCAAATTGCAGCGTTGCCATTGGGGCGCCTCATGGCGGCAACGTTACCAACTACATATTACAGAGTTCCTTTTACCAATTGGAAATGGACCATGAATCCTGGACCTTTCAACGTGAAGGAGCATGTTCTTATTACTATTTTCGCGAATTCGGGCGCTGGGGGAGCGTATGCAATTGGTATTGTAACCATCGTGAAAGCATTCTACAAGAAGAAACTAACATTCTTTGTAGGATTGTTGATCACCATTACCACCCAGGTATGACCTATCATTGCTGCTTGTATCGTCGGGTACCGTACCACTTTCGATCACTTGGGTGTTTTCTTGACAATTCATGTAATTGCTCTGGAAAAATCCACGAAGTCCATATATGGACCCAACTCCACATCTTGAGTCCATAGATGGCAAAAATCTATAATCAAGCTATGAAAATCCATAGTTTGCACTATGGAATTGGGAACATGGACGTTTTGGATTTCTCCAGTGCTAATGTATCCAAATGCTGATGAAAATTCTTGTCTACTCATTCATTTTGGTTTTAATTTCGAGTGTGGAAGATCCACTTTCAATCACGCAAACCCCAATCATGTCTATGAATTTCATAACTTTGTACGACATATCTATCTATCTATCTATCTATCTATCTATCTATCTTAGCGTGATGATATACTGAAGGTTGACATGAAGTGTTTTGAATCATGATCGACTTTGCAGATGATCGGATACGGGTGGGCAGGCATATTTCGAGAGTATCTGGTGAAACCAGCTCAAATGTGGTGGCCTGCAAATCTGGTCCAAGTATCTCTTTTTAGGTAATTTCGTTTGTCTCGACCTGGAACAATACGATAAAAGGACATTCGTACTCAGGGTCAACAAACGTACAGTACTTTTAAAAATAGAAGATAGGTGACGAAAAAATCTTCCAATATGCACGTGGTGACTGGCCAACTGTTTCTTCGTCAGTGGACTTTGGATAGATCGTTCATTTTTGTCCATGCTTGCCAGTAGATCTACTTATGCGCGCTTAGAGTGTGAGGAAGAGCTTTCAATCGCGTCATGATAACAATATACTGTATTCACTCATTCTTCTTTGTCGGATTCAGGACTTTGCATGAGAAAGATGTTCGACGGAAGGGGGGAGTTACCCGCATACAGTTCTTCCTCATAGCGTTGACCTGCAGCTTCGGTTACTATGCTATTCCCGGCTACCTATTTGGCATGTTAACATCACTTTCATGGGTTTGCTGGGCGTGGCCGAATTCTGTAACGGCTCATCAAATCGGATCAGGAATGAGCGGCCTAGGTGTTGGGGCATTTTCTTTGGATTGGGCGTCTGTGTCTTCATATCTTGGGAGTCCACTTGCCACACCATTCTATGCCATAGCCAACATATTTGCCGGATTCCTTCTGGTTATGTATGTGATCACTCCACTTGCTTACTACAAAGACGTGTACGATGCAAAATCTTTTCCAATATTTTCAAGCCACTTTTTTACAGCCAATGGTTCACGGTATAAAATCGAACAAGTCATCGATTCAAGCTTCCGACTAGATGAGAAGGCCTATGACAGTTATGGGCAACTGCATCTCAGCACATTCTTCGCCTTAACCTATGGGGTTGGGTTCGCTGCCCTTGCAGCTACCTTATCCCACGTTGCCCTCTTTCATGGCAGGTACAAGACTTCCCCAATCCCTTGTCTTTTCTTGGTTTCTTTCGTAATTATTGTTTGTACCTTGTGAAAGTATCGGCCAGACAATTATTTATTGCTTGTTATTATATTACGGATTTGCTAGGCTCACTCTCAATCAGAGGCTACTCTGCTTCAATGACGTCATCCTTCCAGCAACAGTTTCTTTGCAACTCGATTCTATCTTGTGGTTGTGGTTTTGTGGAAATTGGAGGAAGGTGGAGAATCGTTTGTTAAATCATAAACACGGAAATCGTGATCGAAATTTGTTTAATGAGAATACTCGTGCTGGATAATAGAAGCGCATTTGATGGGATGTTGTTTTGAATATGCAGGGATATATGGAGACGGGCCAAGTCAAGCCTAAACGATAAGCCCGATGTGCACACTCGGTTGATGAAAAGTTATAAAGAAGTACCTCAAATCTGGTTTCTCGGCATTCTGGCAGCCATGATCTTGATCTCTGTGGCGGCCTGTGAATTTTATAATGAACAGCTGCAGTTGCGATGGTGGGGAGTGCTACTTGCCTGTGGAATGGCACTATTTTTTACTCTTCCAATAGGGGTGATCACTGCCATTACTAATCAGGTACCAAACCTTCGCTCCATATCGTTCTGAAAGTTCTTCCTCAATCCTTACATGTACAGCGTCTCGTGCTCATCTGTCAGTTGTGGAAGATGAGAAAAAGTATCTAAGTATATGGAACAGGACTAGTGAGCTAGCGTACGTACGTGTTCATTAATACTTTACTGAATACCGGTAGCAAGGGGAGACGGCACTTCTACTTCTCATGAAACTTCGGAAAGTTTATCTGCAATAGCTGCTATTGAGACTAGGTAAATAATATTTACCAACATAACAACTCTTTTTGCAGACACCAGGACTGAACATTATCACAGAGTACTTGATCGGGTATATATACCCCGGCAGACCGGTAGCAAATGTGTGCTTCAAGACTTATGGATACATCAGTATGACTCAAGCTGTCTATTTCCTTGCTGACTTTAAGCTGGGGCATTACATGAAAATTCCTCCACGAGCTATGTTCAGCGCTCAGGTAACATTCAAGCTTTGATATATATTTTCCATGTGACTCTTTATAATACTGTGCTATCAGTCATTCTGTCCCCGCCAATTCTTACTAGATAAAACTCTTCACTGGGTTATAGGTTGGCATGGGTGAGTGACCGCGCTCAACGTGCGTTCATTTCAGGTGGTACCCGTTTAGCAATAGCTAGTTAAACGAACGTCGCACTGGAAGAGACTTTAAAACTTGCTGCACATTGTTTCAGTTCTAGATTCACCTAATGATTAATTAATTCGATCCTTTAGCAGTCATATGGATGAAACTTTGTGGGATCAATGTTGGCGATGGATCTGTTAAATGCGTTTCCATTAAATCTAGGCCTATCCTTGTTTTTGAAGGGAGAACCACTTGTGCACGTATCTTATTTTGGCAATTGCATTGCAAATTTGCTGAACATTGTGTTCTGTTGTATTTCATGCAGTTACTGGGAACAGTGATTGCTGCAATTGTGAATCTCGGCACGGCATGGTGGTTATTGACAACCATCCCGGACATTTGTAATTCTGAAGTACTTCCGCCCAACAGCCCATGGACATGCCCTAGTGATACCGTTTTCTTTGACGCATCAGTGATATGGGGTCTCATCGGGCCCAAGCGTATGTTTGGAAGTCTTGGAATCTACAAGGCTATCAACTGGTTTTTCCTTATTGGAGCCTTAGCGCCAGTTCCATTCTGGATATTACACAAGACTTTCCCAGATAAGAAATGGCCCTTATATGTTTACACCCCAATTCTTATCGGGGCAACCGGGAACATGCCCCCAGCTACGGCTGTAAACTATATTGCCTGGTTCATGGTTGGCTTCATTTTCAACTATGTTGTGTTTAAATTCCGCAAAGTATGGTGGCAACGCTACAATTACGTCCTCTCCGCGGCTTTGGATGCTGGGCTAGCATTTATGGGAGTGCTACTGTACTTCGTTCTTCAAGTAGAAAACAAGAATATCTCATGGTGGGGTTCCAGCGCTGATAGTTGCTCACTAGCAAGCTGCCCAACACGTCCTGGAGTGTTTAAAGATGGGTGCCCCGCATTCTGAGATGAAGTTGATATGCAGGCTAAGTATTATATATGGTGCTGTGATTTTTATTGTCTTCGAAGGCCGCGTTGTCGTCATCGTTGACAAAGTGAAGCTGCGGCACTTGTACTGTACATTATTGTATAATAAGCATGGGCTCTTTTATTCGCATTAGACCTCTATTTTGTGAGGCATCAATTCAGGCCCAACTTCAGCGTTCAAGCCTAATAAGGCGACCGTCCGGATGGAAGATGTATATTTACTATTGTACAGTACATTATTGTGTATAATTCTCCTCTCTAATTGTGCTTTTATCCAAGAAAATTCGGCGATTGTCAGGATGGGTAGGTTGTTAATTCAAATCAGGAAGAAGTATTATATAGTGTACGCTAATTGCGATGTATTCTCAATCAGTGCTACTCTAATTTATTAAGTGTCACTACCTTGTAATTATGCTCCAATGTGAATAAGAACATCTGAACTTTATATACATGATGTTGTGTGAATTTGAAAGATTTGGAATTGTACATGGAGGTCCCACTTGTTACAATATGAAATGATTTTCAAGGCTCATATCTTCTCATTTTCATTCCATATCTGTAAAATTGGTGCTGTATAATATTACTTCCAACTAATGAGCTCCCAAGATTTATGCACTTTGTTATGCATCCATGTTTTTCGAACTTCGAACAGTTCAAAGACCTAAAAGATAACATTACTTACAATCTCCTCACTTCCTCACCAAACAGTTCAGTGTAATCACCCTTCTTTCAACGGAATTTCTAAACCGCTTGTTCATAAAAGAAGAAAAGATAAAATTGTTTTGGGGTGGGAGCTAATATCAGTGATATGTGCATATTGTGCCGTGATTCATACAATTTATACAACAGTATTACACAATTACCCAGGCAAGTCTGTGTAAAAAACAATGTGTGAGTAAGGACTATTTTTGAAGGAGAAGAAATCAAAGAAGCACCTGGCCTAGGTAGTTGAACTATTCGAGACAAATAATTGATTCTCAGTGGCCTTGGGTTGGAATTATTCTACTTCTTGTTGAACAAAGTCAACATTTTAGATTGTCATTGGTTGTTGGAAGAAAAGAATGGAAAGTTTGGGTAGATGAGTTGAAGGTCTTGAAGTATATTATGTAAATATTGGTAGTGATGTACATTATGTATATATTGGTAGTACAGTACATTGTATATTATATTGCTACAAATATTCATTACAATGGCAAAATCCATTCATTTTTGTACTTGGAAACAATTATTCTTATAAAAGAAACTTGCCCAAATTTGTGATAAATTCTTATTCATTTTTTCCATACAAGTATATGCAATAGTAATAATAGCAATACATATTCAATTGAAATGATGATGAAATCAAACATGACAATATTACCCCTTATTTTAATTCAAACTTGAGATTTACGATGCACTATTCTTACTAAAAAAATATAGTTATAATCTAAAATATATTCATAAAAAATATATAGTATTATTACTATATATTTTATAAATTAGAATACTTTATATTATTTGTATACATTTTATAATATAAAATATTACAAATTACAATATATTATTCTAAACATTTGATTGAAAAGAACATTTTATATAATTATTCTTTTAATATACAAAGGAAAAAAATTACATTAATTTGTCATTCATTCAAAATGTAAGTTTAAAAGGTAATCATAAATTTTAAAAAATATTTTTTAAAATAAAATTGAAATAAAATTGAAAACAAACAACTGCAGGTAAATACTTTTAAGGGATGTAATAAAACATTTAGTTGATTTACAATTGAATTTTTATAATCATTCAGGGTTTACTATCCAAATTTTAGAATTTTATCTTCTTTATAGCAATAAGTTACATCAATGATTAAATTTTTTTGTTATATATATAAATGTTAAAATTATTAATTTTAGGAATATTATAAACTATAATATTTATAATTTGGATTTTGAAGAATCATCTATGAAAATAAATAAAATTTCCAAATACATATATAAAGATTTAAAGACTAATTCTAAGGCATGAGATCTGAAGATTTTGTATTATTTTGTTGTTGAAATCTTTTGTATTTTAGAGTTAAAATTAAAAAGTAACACTCACACAAAAATTTCAATTATATTATTCTATCTAAATTGACCCAATTATTCTACAATAGAATTTATAACTATGGAATGGATCTTAAATGGAGTTATAGAGAGAAGTTTTTTTCTTATTACATTCATTGGTATATTTGTAGTATAATACAATATTCATTAGCAATTTAAGACTTTACATTTCATGAATGACATTTTGTTCATTGAACGCCTTTTCTGAATAACTATTACATGTAGCATTGAAATTTGATTTACAAAATGGCATTGGATTTTTAGGCTTGTAGAATGCAATCTCTAATTATTTAATATGGTAGATTCAAAAAAATGAACCTAAATTAGATTTAATCTTTATTTTTATGCATTAATAGATTTTTAACAATCTCCTTCAAAATACATAAACTTTTTAAAATTAAGTAATAAGAATATATTAAATTTAAATTTAAATAATATTCCAAAAAAATCTTAAAATTCTATCTTTTGTAATGCTAAAATTCAATATTACAATATTATCTAAGTGAAGCCTATGAAAAGGCAATATAAATAAAATAAATGTGTAAGTGTATATAATCAACCTTTTAAACCTTCTCATGCACGTGGTGCTAGCATTTGGATAGCATATGAAATTGATAACATTAAATTGAATCTTTGTGGTAATTTTCAATTATGCCAAAATGATTTGAAATAACCAGTTTGATAAATAATTTACACCAATTAATATTCATTGCTTCCATAGATAGATTAGTAAGCTCTAATGAAAAACTGTAAACTTGTATTTATTTTCATATACAATTGAGTTTATATCTTTCAAATTTGAATTATAATTATAATTTTTAATTTACATATAACTTCCTACAAGTAAATGCATTTTGTAAGCAATAAAACACACCCTACAATGTATCTTCTTTTATTCTCAAATTGTGGAATATTATTCTCAAGTGGTGTTGTCTAAAACCCCATTATTGTCAATTTGGCCAAAGCATCAATATTCACACAACCAAAAATTGTAACATATATCTCTACAAAATCTAATTTTAGGCCATAAATTAGGACATATATAGATTTTTGGTTCAAGCCACATGTCCTTAACCACATTAAAGTAATGGAATATTGCCAATCTAAACCCTAAAGGACCAAGGCCTTTTTTCTGCCCCAAAACACTCAAAACTGCCATTTTTATAGCAAAGAGTAAAAAAATTGAAAATTGTTTTTTTTGCACATCTAACCATAGGATCTTACACCTGACTAGTATAAGATGGTGTGGAATTTTTTTTAGAATTTTTGACTATACAGACTGTAAGATATATGCGTTTAAAGTGAAAAAAGCAAGTATTTTCAACACATTGCGGGACTAGATTTTTTGACTTTGAACATTTCTAACTTTAAATTTTTGCAATACAAAGTTTTGAGCTTTAAATCTTTATAGTGGAGGATTGAGTTGAGAGTCTAGGAAAAAAAACTCAAAAAAACTTAATTTTTATTCTTTAAAAAATTATTAAGTAGAAGTAGGTATGAGATAGGAGGAAAATCTAAAATATTAATATCTTTTAGATGGAATTAAAATGCACTAATCCCAAAGGTAAGATTATTCTAGCAAGCAAACTAAACTATGTGGAGCTTTTTTTTTTTAAATTGTGAAAATTGCATTCGGAAATGAATTCTACAAGTTATTTTTTCAAAAAGATGCTTCAATTGCCCAAAAAACAAGATTGTCTATAACTTTCTTATAACAAATCCAAATGGAATGAATCAAATCTTTCCATGAAGGAAAAAATATAATCTACAAGAAAAAAATATAAAATTTAGAATTCAAATTCAAATTTTTCTTTTTGCTACCCCCTCTCCCTTGTTTTGAGCTTATTTGGGCATAATTTTTATTCCTAGGCACCAATTGAAAAAAATTACATTCTTATGAAGCTAAAAAAAGTTTCAAAAAATCAAGACAAAAATTCAGCCCATAGGTACTTGCCCAAAATCCCATTTGTCCCACAAAGGAACAATGGTCCTTTAGGGGTTAACAAAATTGACATTCATTACTATAATATTCCTTCCCAAAATTTTTAAGCCAATTGTCCAAATTATACATTCTATCAAATACTTCAATTGAATTGGAACCCCTATCATAAATTGTACGGCATATACACTATTTGGAGTACAATTGAAGGACACCCAATCTATTTAGTTCAAGAATGTAGTATTGATGATATTGGCTTGGTATCAGTGGCATAACTTTCTTGAGAAGTATTGTAAAGTTCTATTGCTATTTATTCCTTTTCAAAATCTAAAACCTTGTGTTTAGGATATAGATTGTATCAAATACTTTTGATGAATTGAAAATCTTGTCATAAATTGCGTAGTATAAAACATTAGAATAATTGTTGAAGAAAAAGAGACAACCCATATGATTTAAGAATGGAGTGTCAGTGGCGTTGACTTGGTGTCAATATCAAAAGCATAATTTTTTTAGTATTATTGTCAACAATACATTGCTGTGAAAGCCGCATGCGACTGGGCGGAGGCTCGAAGCCCCCTTAATAACCACACAAGCAAAGCTAAAAAGCCATTACAAAAAAGCGTCAGGTAAGTTAAAGTTCCAGACCCGAAGTCCAAGGTGACAGAAAACAGGAGACCAGAGCCTCCCGAACTAAGCACTAATACTATCAATCTTCTCTCTATTTTTAATCCTAGTCTTGATGTCTTTAATGATGGCCATACCCGTATGAATAGTTGACATCCAAGCCGACTGCATCACCTTAGTGGTGCTGAAGTCCAGGGTGCCATATTTTGCATTACATCTCTGAACTCAGATATGCCAAAGCAAATAAGATCTGAAAATGTCCTAAGGCTGAAACGAATAAACGTACTTCTTTAACTGCAGCTCTCTACCTAATTGAATTCTGTCTAGAAGAGCCTTCTGAAAGCTCCCAATCCTAGGCACATTGAAGATAACGCTAAATGCATTTAATTTTGACCAGATATCCTTTGGGAATTTACAATCCCGAAAGAGATGCTGAGCCGTTTCCAGATGATGTCCGCATGTTGGGTAGCTATGGTCTGCGTGTTTAATCCTCCACGCCAACCATTCGCCTGTTACAATCCCTCTGTTCAGAATCTGCCAAATAAGCATGACAGGCTTCCGAGGTCTTGTGGAGTGCCAAATCAGCTGAAATGTATATTTCTTTTGTTCAGCCGACATGCCTTGATTTGTGAGCTCTTGCATTCCTATAGAACTATCTATCCGCCGCTTGAGGCCGACCGTATAACCTCTTTTGACTGTATATGAGAAGAAAGGGTCCTTGCTTAATCTACCTATTGCTCCCAACATCCACTCACCCGGATCCCACGGGAGGTTCTGAATATTCGAATTTTGAAAATGCCACACTGTATCGGGGGCTTTTGAGGGATTTGGCGGGTTACATTCATGGAATGTCCTCTTGCCCGCATCCCATCTTACCACCCTGATTAACTGATACTCATCCTCCGGCAAAGTGCTGAGCGTGTGCTCCGGGATGAGCCTATCACTGCCCAACTGTTTCGTAAAACTGAATGCTTGTTCATCTCCTGACGAATTAATTTTATGTAGAAAAATGCGGCTATCATGTTCCGCCTGCAGCTAGGCCGCACCCTGCTGTTTGTGGGGAAAGTCCATGGGATCCCACGGCATGTGAGATATCACCCATTCTTTGCGGCTGTTCCTTTTTTCTGTAACAGCCCCCTGCCTCGGCAGTCTACTCTAAATTTCACCTAATGACAACTAGTCTTCCTCGTGCTCATCCCATATATGATTGATTGTGCTGATCCCCGCTCTTGCCCATAGATGCAGGCCCTGGTTTGGACCTTTACCAAGTGGTATATTGGCCGCTTCTAAGATCAATGGGTTCCCAAAAAGGGGCTGCCTTAGTATTTCACTTATAATCTCTGGCTGTTTTTGTATTAGATTACCCCTAATGGCAATAAACGCCTTGATGTTTTCTGCGACTAACGGAGAATGATTCTCCCTTTTTAAACCTTTGCTGAACAGGAGCCAAGTCTGTGCCCTATGCCATTTTGCATCTCCCAGTGGCCGGCCTTGCTCCAATTTGAATCTCATTAGAACTTTCCAGGGCTCCTCCCCGGGTGCTAAGCTGCGGACCAAAAGCTTCGCCAATAAGGCTTGTGTCTGCAGAAACGGATCGATGAGGCCCAATCCACCTTCCTCCACTGGGAGGATGCATGTGCTCCATCTAACTCTCGCCACAGTTTTACCCTCCTCCTTGCCGGTCCATAGATATTGTGTGATTAAACCTCTTAAGACATCGCAATTACGGGGAGAAATCCCGCAGCAGGTTGCTGTATACCAGCAGGTTGCTGTATACCAGCAGGTAGCAAGCAAGACCTGGTTGCATATCAAGATTCTACCAGCCTGTGAGACTGTTTTGGCCGCCCATGACCTTAATTTTCCTTTTATTAACTTTATCAAAGGTGCCGTATTTGCATCTTTTGCCAAATGAAAACCTATTAATGAACCTAGGTATCTCACCCCTACACCTTCAGGGACCCATTTGAGTCCCATTTCTGTCCTCCACTGAAAGTTTCGGGGCCTCCTAGATGCCCATACTGCACATGTTTTATTCCAATTAACTTTCGAGCCTGAGGCTAAACAGAATAGTTCTAAGACTGTCTGTGCCCTTGCCAAGTTGTTTTCTGTACCTATTAAGTATAGCGAAGCATCATCAGCGAATGATGCATCTCTCACTCTATTACCATTCGGTAATCTGAATCCCTGTATCCTGTATTTGGGGTCATCAAGCATGAAGCCTAACCCATCAAAAACTACTAAAAAGAGAAACGGAGCTAAAGGACAGCCCTGACGGAGAGACCTAGTTAAGTCAAACGTCTCCCCTAATTCTCCATTTACAATGACTATTGAAGATGTATTTCTGTACAAAGCCATGACCCCTCTAATAAACTTGGGGTGAAAACCTCTTTTCTGTAAGACTGCCCGCATAAAGGGCCAAGATATACGATCATACGCCTTCTCGAAATCAAGCAACATCAACAACATCACAAAGTTCCACTGTCACGAAATGTCAACAGTAATCGCACGATTATCGTCAAGCACTACTTTCGTGTTACATTCATTCATTTGGAAACATTGTTACAACACGATGATGACATTCATTAATACCATGCAGTTGAGGCATGTCATTCATATTTGAGTTTGAAGTACTAAAGTTGCACGATAACTATGCATGACGAAATATGTATGACTTCAGTGGTTTAGTGATGGGTGACTAACTTCGTGCAGCATTAGTGCTTTTCTAAGACATATTAAGTTAGTGCAATAATCACACAACATCATCTCCATACATAGTTATTGTACTAACATTGCATTTTTTTATTTTTCACAATTTCAATACTAAGTCAATTGAAAAGCGGCAGGAATTGTATTCAAAATAGAAATTCAGACTTCATTTAGGCATAGAAGAATAACTTTTCTCAAAAAAACTTTGAACTAAGAAAAGTTAGTAAATTAAGATAGCTTTCATCTCAAAAAATCCGTTTGAGATTTAGAGTTTCCAGTCAAAAGTTATAGACAAAGTTCAGAGACGGGTTGGAAGAGACATTTTTTTGACCTTTTCAAACATTGCCTTTGAATTTTGTTCATAACTTTTGATTGGAGGCTCTAAATCTCAAACTGATTTTTGAAGATGAAAGCTAGATTCATTTACCAACTTTTATTAGTTCAAAGTTTCTTAAAAAAAGGTACTTTACTATTCCAAACTAAGGTCTGAATCTCTACTTTGAACACGATTTATACATTTTCAAAACAACTTGACTATGAGAAGTCAAGCTCTCATCTTCAAGTTGTCCCATATCTTTTGAGTGTTCATAGAGTGGATTTTAGTATAAAGAGGGACTCTGCACCCTCAACTCTCACCAATTGCAAATGAAGAGATTTCATCAATACGTTACCAAGTTTCTTGCTGGCCTAGTCATGGAATCAATTCAAGCTACAATGAAGTAATTCTTTCACTATGTTATCAAGTTTCTTGGTAGCCTACTGATGGATTTAGTTCAAGTTTAAATTTGATGGCCTATAGTAATGATGGATTTAATTCAAAATGCCAGGATTTAGTTAAGAATCTTTTTAAAATTAGAATGGTGATCAACAATTGAACATTGACAATACTTTTTAGAACATTGATACTAGTTAATAAGCATTATTGCAGTAATGACTCCAATGACATTGTTGTCATGGATTTTTCGTGTCCTTCAATGCACAGAAAATGCACGATAAAGAATGTAAATTTCCGTGCATAATTAGTGTCTTTTGCACACTTGTGATTAACGTATAAAAATGACATAGTTAATATAAATTACAAAGTAGTGCCATTTCTTTGCAGTAATCGTGTGCATCGTAACGATGCGATAATTTGCAAATTAATGTACGCACCCATGAAACAATAGTAACTACACGATAATTGCTGACAATTCGTTGGTTCTGAACTTTGAGATGAAGAGGTCCTGATCGGACTCCTCGGCATATTGTATCAATTCCTGGGCTAAAAAAATGTTATCTATAATACATCGACCCCTCACAAAGCCTGTCTGATTTGGCCGGATGATAGCAGACAACAATTTTTGTAATCTTATCGCTAGAATTTTGGCTACTATCTTATAAAAGGAAGAAAGTAGCGTAATAGGCTTGAAATTTTTAATGAGTGATGAATCGCCCCCTTTGGAGAGCAGTGATATTATACCTTTGTTGAGATCTCGTGAGAGCTCTCCTTTAATCATAACCTCCCTGACCGCTTGCAGCAGGTCGCCTTCCACTTCATCCAAACAGCACTTGAAGAAGTCTGTTGATATTATGTCTACCCCTGCTGCGTGACCCGAGGTGAGTTCTTTAATCGCCTCTCTGAGCTCAATTAAGGTAACCTCACCTATTATACCCTTGTTTTGAATGTCTGTAACGTCCTTCGGCACACTCCTCAACACCTCCTGCCTAGCCTGCAGCACCTCTGCTGAGTCCAAATCCGTCGAGTAAAGATTCTTGTAGAATCTTGTAATAGCATCAGATTTCTCCCCTTGCTCCGTGATAATCTGGCCCTCCACTATGAGCTGTGGGATACTCGTCCTTGTATTGATGTCTTTGAATACATTGAAGAACTCCTTCGTGCATCTCTCCCCATTTTTCAGCCACTTGGCCGAAACTGAGTGATATTGGGCCTCTAGAACCTCCAATGTGATCTCGTGCAATTTTGATTTGGCCCTGTTCCTCTGCTGTGCTGCAGCTATGTCACCAGGTTGTGCCTGCAACCGGCTCTCTGCCTCTTGAATTTCTCTGATGACCCTATTTTCTTCTTGGTATCTTTTAATTCTCTCCGCCTTTTGAATTGAATCCGCTGTTGTCCTGGCCTGATCTTGTGCTGCCGAGATCCAATCCAACCAGGATTCATTGGCTGCCGGTTTTTCTGCTTGCTTCCCAGCTTGTGTAATGCTGATCCTTGAAGATTGCTTCCTCATCGTCTCTGCTGGGAAGGAGTCGGCTCTGGCTGTCGGTTTCCTTTTTGAGAATAATTTGAGCTGAACCGAGGCATGGTCCGAGATCTTGGAGTGCGGGTGCATCGTGAGGCTGCCGCCTTGCCCACAAAGAGAGCTAGAGAGATATATTCTGTCTATTCATGCCCCATCTCTATTGTTATCCCATGAAAATTTTAAATCTGTGACCTTGTGGAAATGGTCTGATCTCCGTGTATCTACCAAACCGTAGTGATTCAACAGCCTAACCCATGCCGCCTTCTCCCTATGGTTGGGAGTGGTACATTTCTGTGAGCTACCTAATCGATCCTCTACTGATTCTACCATATTAAAATCCCTGGCAAGAATGTATCCATCCCCTTGAATATTTACGTCCACTAATTTATGCCGTAACTCCACCCTCTCCGAGGAAGACGTTGGAGCATAACATTAATAATCGTAAGAATAGCTTGGGAATCTGATTGCAGTGATAAAAATTGTGCCCTTTCCTCCATCAGTATACTATATTGCTTGACTTTACCTGCCAATCATTCGGCGACCAGAATGGCTGTACCAGCCCGCCAGCGCTCCACCGCGCCTGCATTCCGGATAGCCGGATTCCAGCCTCTAAATCCTCCTGCAAATGGTAAACTGTAACATCTTTTTTGACATCTGGCGTCCGACATCCAGTGTTCTTGGACGAGTATGACTGTTGGTGGTTCCGCCATTTGTTCAAAGATCCTTCTAATATGGACTTGTTTTTGAGATCCCCGGGTGTCGACCCTTGCACCCCTGATGTTTAAGGTCGCTAATGTAAGCTGTAAATCCATTATAGTTCTTCGTCTGGGATTTCTTCTCCCATTATCACGTCCCTTGAATCCGAGTTTGAATCCAAGGTTAGTGGAGCCGAGCTGGTAGCTATCTTCATTCTTTTGGCTCTTGGTCGAGGTGAAGCTTGAAGAGCGGGCTGCCATTCATCTGATGACTGATAGAACTTGTAAAGCCTTGCCCAGTCCTGAAGCAGTGAGTTAGCTTTTGCCTGCCCACTCCCGGCTGCCAATTCCTCCAACGTATTAGCGTTTACCCATGAGAGGGCGACGTTTTTAAGGCACCTTGCCTTGTGCGCAACCTTCAAAACCGCTAAGATTGTGAGCTCCCAGGCATCGCCTTTGTGGTCCCAACGTCCCAGCCACTGGACCTACTCCCAGTCCGTGTATTTCGAGGGTTTTCGGACTGTCTCTTTGACATGCGCTTGCAACGCGGCCAAAATTCCTTTTTGAATCTCTGCCGGTGTGAATTCGTTGTCATTGAACTCCAACCCCAGTGTTGATGGTATGGTTGGCAGTTGATCGCTCTCTGTAGCTAACAACACCTCATGACCGTCCTCTCTATCTTTATATATTACTGGCCAAATCGAGAGAAATTTGGTGCCGATATGCGAAGTCTGAGCTGAATAAATTTGAAAGGCCTCGTCTAACTCCCCTTTCAGCCATGTTCCCCACCAAGACTCCGGGACATGTGTTGTCTGTCTCTCACTTTTGTATTTCCAGAATTTTCCCTGTAAGGGATTCTCCATGAGAAATTCACCCCGGTTGCCTTTCTTGTTGCCATCTGCCGCCACGAATGGAGTTCCTAAGGGTGGAAAATCATCTTCCTTCCACGCCCCTTCTGTCCCGAATCACTATAAGAAACCCCCGTTTTAGGTGACGAGCCCTAATTTTTTATAACGGATTTTAGGTGATGTCAATGTTGACAACCCAAAAATTTTATGTCAACAAAAATGTATAACGTAACATCAATATTGACAATCCAATGTTTTTATGTCAACTTTAATGTTACGTTGGACATTTTTGATGACATAAAAATTTTAGATTGTCAAAATTGACATCACCTAAAATTTGTCATAAAAAATTATGGCTCGTCACTTAAAACGGGGGTTTCTTATAGTGAATGGATTACCAAACTGCTCCAAAGGAGCATCCCGTCCCGCATCCGGAATATTGAATTGTGGAGTCGCCGGAGATTGCTCAGCAAGAGCTAACCTGGCTTTCTCTAGCTCAGACTATTGCAGCTTATTGGCTTGCTAGATTGGGTCGTCTACTGACCCCACCACTGTTTGCTATTTAGCCCAGACCGGTTTTATTAGCCCTGGGATGTGTTCCTTCGGACTTACAACTGATTCAACATTCTCTGTAGGTGTAGCTGTTTTGGCCTTGGCCTTGAGATCCTCTCCCTTTTTTTGCACCCGTGGCTTCTGAGACTCGATTGATCCCCCGGGCTGGACCTTCTTCGATTCTGAAGATGTGGACCCTGCTTGCGCCCCTTTGGTCACTGGAGTGATGACTTTTGTATCCCCCTTAGAGGTTGCAGGTCCTTCCTCGGGTCTAGACTGCACCTTCTTTGCCTTTGTAACAACTTGAATCGGTCCTCCTGTTGTGTTTGTGCCGCCTAAATCTTGTATTCTTGTTGTATGAGCCTCTGAAATATTGTCCACCGGTCGTGGTGCTACCCGAGACACCCCCGCCCGAATAGATTTGTTTATTTCTCCACTTGGCTGTATAGCTTGAGATTCACCGCGTTCACCCAATTGCCTTGGCGTAACCACCTGCTGCCCTTGCAAATTGCTGGGGCTGCTCAATGTCTGACTGGTTTTTGCCTTCTCATGGGCGCCCAATTGCGTGGAATTGCCACCTGGCTGCACCTTCGGAGAATCCTTCTTCTGCTCGTCCCCGATGGCCTCTCCAAGCTTCGCCTTCCACTGGACCCTGTGCTTGCTGCCGGGTCTAGATTTCTTCTTCTTTTTAGATACCACCTCTTGGAAACCCTCCTCCAAAATTGGCCTCTCCACGGCCCTGGGCTCCTCAACCCGTCTTTTGTTCGGCTGAATCTTGTTGCTTGTAAATTTGGTTTTATTTAGAGGACAATCCGTCGCTCCATGCCCAAAAAGTCTGCATCTGTTACACTGATTTGGAAATCCTAAATAGCTAACTTCCTGATCCAGACCTGAGCAATCCGACGACTGCTCCCCTAACCCTGGTATATAGATTGAACCTGGAAGTTTAGATATGTCTTTTACCTTGATCGTGATCAGTGGTCCTCTTCGGTCTTTTGTATGCTAAATCCTTGCTCTCCACTGCTATGACCTCGCCAATGAGTGAGGCAAAGGCTCACAGCCATTCTTCCGCTAGAAAAATGGGGCCAAGCCCCGAAAATTGTACCCGGATCATATGCCCAAAGTCCACCTCCGATGGTGGATGATCCGGGGAGAAACCTGTTCTCCAAGGGAATAATCTCAACGTTTTGCCCTCCCCTTGCAGGGTTCGCAGGCTGATAGCAGCCAGGGCACCTTCAGTCGAAATGAATTTGACCCTAAAGAAACCTCTTGCGAGATTCTGAACAGCACACATTGACTCTTGGAATTGACCGGATAAAATTTTGTGTATCGAAGCATACCCTGGGGATGGTCCGACGGATCGCCCCAAAACCATCCTTCGGTTGATCTCATCCCTCGACGCCTTGATCTACTCTAATTGTTCCGTGGAAAGCGCCAACTCTAATTTCCATAACTTGTCAATGATCGGTTGAGCTTGCTCTACCAGATCTTTCAACTTATGGTCCTTGAAGTTGGTACTGGGAGCTGCAGGTTCCAACCTCCCAGTGTTTCCCTCCGGTGGTTGAATCTCCGCTGTCCGTGGACTTGCTCCCTTACTCTGGCCCTCCGACCTTGGTTCCAAAACCTTCTGGCACTCCGAGGTATGCCGGCCCTCTCCCTCCATATTGGGGAGGCGCAAAATCTACGAATCTACCATCTCACTATCCATCACCGTATCCATGCAATAATATCAGAATAATAATCAGAAAACAACCCTTCCCTGTGCAGTGAACGGCGGTTGCGTCCTTGATCCAAGAAACAAACCTGATGTTTTAATAGTTAACAGAATTGAATGTTGTAGCACAGTCAAGAATTCTTCCCTGATACCGATCCTTCCACCGGTCGGATGACTTGACCTTGTGACCGGTTGATCTCCATGAATTTGCCCAACCCTAAGCCGAATGTCATCCCTCTCTGAATTGCTTAACCAGTCGATCTTCTTGTGACTCCACGATTGAACTTGAACTTGCGTACTTCCACTCAGCCTTGATCTGAATAGTAAGCCTACACTCCCAGATTCCAGAAAGACCGAGTCGAAGCCGACCCCTAACTGTTTCAAACAGGCTCCGTGATCCGCTGCTGCGGCGAAACCCTAAAAATCCTCGGGAGGAAGCAACTGACTCTAATTCTCTCTGATCTGGTTATGTAAACCTACTATGTGTTGACTAGGAACTCCGGAAACCAATCTCGAGCGACTGATCCTTAGTACTAACTTGAACCGGATCTAAACAAATGAAAATTCCGACTGTTACAACCAAAACCCTAAAAACACCGGCGGAGATCCTACGGACTCAATTCTACTCTGATGGTGCCGAATTTGCTTCTAATCAGCTTGCCTAGGCAAAGTGACTCCAAAACGAGAAACAAACTACCTAAAACCCGTCCCAACTGCCTCAAATCTGACCGGCTAAGTTCCGCCAAAACTTGCCGCCGAAACCCTAAACCTTCGGAGAAGCTGTAACCTTGTTTTTGATTCAAATCTACTCTGAATTCGACAAAAGTTCTATCAATGTGTGCGCAAAGACAAAGTGATCCTAGATGCTGATACAAACAAGTGAAAACAGTCCCAAAATGGCTCAGATCTGAACCGACAAAGTTCCGTCGCCATTGGCCGCCAAACCCTAAAACCTTCGGGGAGGTCTGTAGACTAATTTCTACCTCCAACCGATCGCTGAAACCTCTCAAACTGACCGCAATGATCTGCTGAATGTGAAAATGCAAGAAATTATGCATAAATCGCAAAAAAACACGAAGAAATCCGACATCTAAGCTCTCCCAAGGAGGTGCGGCCTCTCTCTCTCTCTCTAGGGGGTGGATGAAAAAATGATGGTGTCAACAATACATTGCTAAAGTGATATTTTCCAAAAAATTAGGACTCAATGATCGTCAATAAAGTGTATCAGATACTTCAATTCAATTCTTGCCACAAATTGCACAACATATTCTATTTGAAGTACCATTGAAGATGGATATCCAACCTATTTTATAACATTCGATAAACTTTATGCCCACCGCCTTTTCTTTATGCACCTTGCTCATCATGTTGAGCCTCCACCTGTCCACTTAGCTATTGATGAAGTACTATTGGGTGTAAAATATTCTATATCATCTACTGTAGAGCCAACATAGTAACAATGCATGCTATTGAATTTTATGTTTGAGCAAACTTCCATGCCAATTTAGAATTAAAACAAATTGAGTTTCCTAGAAAAGAAATTTTCTTTGTTGATTTCCATGATGTTTTCACTTCTATATGAATAGGGAAAAACTGCATTTGAATAGTAGCTTTACCTTGTTGTTGAATTTAAACTAACTCCAAAAATTCAAGTCTAAATGCTAAAAATAGTTCAAGTCCAATATCCAGAAGTCAAAAACTTGCCTCTTCCACTATTTACAAGTCTCTTCCAAATTTTTTGCTAGCCAACAATTCTCCTTTAATCTCTTCTTGCACCCATTCCACACTTCTATGCAGAATTCCAGAATTTCTTTTGTCTTTTATGCAAGGTTTGGTCAATTCGAGGTTTATGAAAGTCCATCCTTAATTAGGACGGACTTGGAAGTGGAGTCAGAAGCAAAAAAATAAATGTCCAAGTTTTCTATAATCAGGATCGCTTACACGACTTCCATGATGTTTACACTTCCATATGAGTAGGGAGAAACTACATTTTAGGAATAATTTTGTCTTGTTGTTAAACTAAAAGCAACCCAAAAGTTCAAGTCTAATGTTAAAATTAGTTTTCCTAAAGTCGGCAATTTATTCCTCCCACTTTTCATGTACTTCTCCCTAAGTTCAAGTCTGATGTTAAAATTAGATTTTTAGAAGTCAAAAACTTGTTCCCCACCTTGTATACTGACTCCCCCTTGCAAAAATTGCACACCTTCATGTGTAATTCTAGAAAACTTTTTGTCTCCCCTTCAAAATTTGGCTGTTTGGAAGTGCGCCCTTCATTTGAGTTCACGGATGTCGCATCCGGTCGTCGTCTCGTCACAAGGCAAATCGGAAGGGCCTGGCGGTGCGCGGCACATGGTGCGGGCACCGCACCCACCGCCACCGCGCGTCACCGTCCTGCGCAAGGTCCACCAACAGGAGCTGCGGCAGGCGCGTGTGCTTCAGGAAGATAGCTTTCTTGCCCACCGTCACCGTCCACACCTTGAACACTGCATTGTGCGTCTCCCCCGACGCCGTCCAATGATGTAACGACGAGTATCCATGGCTCGCATCCTGCGAGTATGCATCCTCATCGCCGAGCCCGCCTGAAACCGACTCCGAAGCCTCCGTCGTCGTCGTCGCATTCGCATTCGCATTGTTGTGATTATTATTGTGACCAGATTCGTCGCCGCCGCCGTGGACGAAATCGAAGAACTGTCGACTCACCGCTGGAGGCGCCTTCGCGATCTCCGCCCACGCCATCGCAGGAGTCAGGCCCCAGACCACCAGGTCGCGACTGCTCGGGTCGTCGCTCCCCACCTCGATGGTGAACAAGAGAATGGCGTCGTCGCAGGCCAACAGCTTCTTGTGCGCCTGCATTTACATACACGGTGATATTCTCTCACTTACCTTACAGAATGAGAGACTATTTCACGTCCGATGATTCGTGTTGTAGGGTTTAGGGTTTTGAAAATGGCAACCAATTCTTGGAGAAATTTTCAAGATATGGTGAAATGTTGTCCAATGTTTGGAGTACACTTTAGAAACCTTTCTTGGTGGACAGAAATTGTGAAATTACGTAACATTCTTGAATGGGAAGCAGAGAACAAAAATATAATCGTGTTACAGGGGCCAGCTTGCATTCACGATGTTCTACAGGGAAAGGAGCTATTTGGAAAGCAAAGGGTCCCCCTGCCTTGAGGTTTAAGAATGTTATACATGTGGGAAGTGAACCCAATGGGTTTCGATTGAAAATGTCAACCAATTCGTTCAGAAATTGAGCTACAATTTCAAGACATGGTGAAACATTGTCCATCATTCTGCGCATATTTCAGAAATCGTTCTCGGGTGATGGATATTGCTAAACCATGTGAGAACAGAACCTTACCTGCACCAGAGTCCGTCGCGGCGCCGGGAGCGGTCCCGTGGGCACCCTTACCCAGCTCTCACTGCCCACATCAAACGCAAACAAACTATAATCTGGTGCCAAAAACACAAACCGCGCTTTACAGAAGACCGATCCGCAATCCGCCGCAAGCAGTGCCGTCGGTGGCAGCACCATCTTCCACCTCGCTTCATTCCGTGTGGTATCGTAAAGCTCCGCACAAGTTAGCTTATACGCCCCATCATCGCTATCCAAGAAGTTCGTCGCCAAGATCTTCACGGCGCGCGTCACAGGATCCACAGCCATCCCCTGCATGCAGCAGCCAAATTTTTTTTGGCGAATTTCGTCAGAATCTTACATGATTTAGCACTGGCTCTTTTTAACACTAAAGACTTTTGAAAAAATGGATGAAATCGCCAAATCCTTCTCAAAACTATATACTACATCATAAAAACAAAAAAAATTGGTTGCCTGGATGACTCCCCAGCTCCGCAAGGGTGGGAGCTCCTGCCACTGCTTCAATACGGGATCACATACCGCCACTCTTCCATATGTCCCGAATTTCCTGTAACACCGATCACTCATACACACGAAGTTCCCGTCGGCTGCGACTGCAAATGGAAACCTGTTGTTGCTGTCGACTGGGAGGCCAATGGAATGCCATTGCTCCCGTGCGAGATTATACGCTGAAAGCTTTCCCAAGTGCAACCCATCGGTGATCATGAGCAACCAATCTTCTGAGATGGGAGCGCGGGTTAAGGTTGTGAGGCGGGAGGTGATACAGTCGCGCCATCGCTTGCAGACGGTGGTGAAGCGGAGCAAGCTGAGTGTGGGAAGACGATCGAAGATGAGCTCTATCACTTCGTTCGGCAAGCCCAGCTCCGCCATGGCAACTCTACTTCGATTTTGCTTTCGACGTGGCTTGCGATGACGAATCCCACCACCACGGCGGTGAGTCTCCCGTCCTTTCTTCACTCGTCGTCGCTTTCGTCGCGTGAACATCATTTCGCCTCATTCACGGATTGCCAGGCTAGTTTACATTCCGGGCCAGAGCTGAGATTAATACGTGACGTTGTAGCTCCAGTACAATGCTTCGGTATGAAGCAACTGCAGGAGCTCATTGGAACGTCAAATTCGCTTTACTGTTGGCAATATTTTGAGAGGAGCATGAGCACTTTCCAGGTGCTTGTCTGGACCCTCAGATCTATACTGGTTTTAGTTTTTTTGAGCTCTGAGCATTTAGACTGTCGTAATAATTTTCGTCAGCCTTCCATCTGAAACCTTCCGATTGAACGAGTCTCGGGTCATCGTCTGCATTAGCAGCAGCCTTGGTGCTGGTTGTGCATCTTCTAGTATATTGAAGCCAGATTCTTCACGGATTATTTACTTGCTCGATCAGGTTTGTCCGTGTCTGCTTCAATCCTGTCCTCACATCCTCCCGCCCCTTGGCTGAAAGTCTTTCCTAATGAGACTTGCCCTTCGATCCGCCATTTCGAAATCAATACAAAATGCTTCTCAGGCTTGCTGCTGCACCCAAAGATCCGAATCCATCATTCTGCTTCGATCAAATACTTATATACATATAAAGATTGTACGTTCACTTTGACCGTCTATCACCAAACAAACATATAGGTCGTCAATAGGGATCAATAGGTCGTGAATGGGAATAGAAGGCATCAATGCTTCGATCAAGTTCAAATTGCCAGTCAATCTTGGGTCAGTCAGTCACATCACAATGACAATGCAATGCGGATTCTGAAAATTAAGGAGTGCAGGCTTAATTACAAAGGTCTAACTTACTGTATGTTTGTTACCAATACCCAGTCTTCTTGACTTACAAGTATAGGTAAACAAATTCTTGGTTTGCGTAATTATAAAAATCTGGTGAAGAGGTTGCTGCGTTTGTGAAGGAAATTGCAATGCCGTGGTCGGGGAGTGAAGAGACGCATGCCGGAGATCAGAGTGGGTCGATCACAGGACTCTTCCACTCTCCTGAAGGTTCAAAATGGACTGGCAGACCAGCTAAGGACAGGACTCTACTGAAAAATAGTTTTTTTTTTTTTCCAATTTGGTAGTCAATTTCTTGAATTGAGAGTCACCCCATCCTCACCAATTAAGTAGACCATTGATCGTGTTTCCAATTTGAGTATCAAACTTAAGATACACGAAAACCTTCCAAATGCTACAACAACTATAGAATGATCCTTTGAAGTCGAACTCTAGTTTTCATCTTGTGTTGTTCTTGTAACCTCTTTTATGTAAATGAATGCATTTAAATATATCCTATTAGTGTAGGATCAACCTTGCAAATTTGAATGTTCATTCACTTTCATAGCCCTCCTAAGAATCTATATTGAAGTCATTCTTAATCCTTAAATACAATTGGAAGAGGAAGAGTAAACGGCAAAATTGATTTGATTTAAGTTTTGAGTTTCATGCTCAAATATTTATTCTTTCATAAAGCCAAGAGCTTTGTGTTCAAATTTAATGTTTTCCCTTCAAGTATGTAAAACACATAATTCTATTTATACTAATAAAGATGGTCTAATTATGATTCATCATAATATACAAAAGAAAGAAAATTGGAAAATGGATATGATTCACGATTCCAAAATAATGATGTAATTTAATTTGTATGGCAAAATTCCAAAATCAAAGCAATTAAAGTGAGGTTCAATTTATTTTTTATTTTGTTTTTGTACGTACTGTTAAATCCAAACAAGCAAAGTGAGACTTTAATAATGAAATAAAAATAATGTGTAAAATGAAGAATAAAAACATCACATTTATGACACCTAAAAGTTAAAGTAATGACATCTGGATGTTATATTGGACGTTATTACTGACATAAAAACATTTGGATGTTCTTTTTTATGTCACCTAAAATCTGTTTGCGAAAATTATAAAACGTCACATAAAACACGGATTTCTTATAGTGCATCCAACATTCATCCAACTTCCATCCAAATTGCTCATACCAAATAGTCCACATTCATCCAAAATTCATCTATTTATTTCAAGGGCATCTTCCATTTGCTATTTATACTTAAAATAATTGAATTAATTTGAAAATTGCAGTTAAGTGATCTTCAAAAATGTAATTTATATATTCTATGCAAAATTTATAAGAGGTCAAATTTGAATTGATAGATTTTCTAAATCCATTAAGTAATTTTAAAGTTCTTGTGAATGTAATGCAAAGAACATTTATTTATTGTCTAAATTTATTGGCTCTATCCAGAGGACAAAGTCTATAGCATTGACTTTGGTTTCAGGATTTGAATTTCTAAATCCTATCTACAACCACATTCACACCGCACAACACGGTTAGGGGTTGTTTAACCCCTAAATCCCCAAGGCACTTTCTGGCTCCAAAAGCACTGAAAACTGCCATTTTTGTTGCGATCACTCAAAAAAACAAAAAAAAAACAATTTTTTTTACAATCTAACCGTAGGATCTTGTACTTCACTTGTCTCAAATCATGTGGTAAAAATTTCATGAATTTTGACGGTACGGATTGGAAGATATTAGCATTTGAAGTTGGAAAAATATGTTTTCTTGAATTCTGGTTTGCAATTTCAGATGACTTTGACCGCCATTTGTGGAAAAATTTTGGACTACACACCATAAAGTTAAATCTTTTTATGTTGAAAATTTGAGTTGAGAGTCTAGGAAAAAAATTTCAGGATATCAAAACTTAATTTTCACATATAAAATATTGTTAAGTAGAAGTAGGTCCGAGATTGAACGAAACACTAAGTTGTTAAGAGCTCTAAGATGGAATTGAAATACTATAATCCCAACGGTAGGATTGTTCTTGCAAACAAACTTGACCCTGCCAAAAACAAAAAAATTGAATTTTTTGAAATTTGCATTCAAAAATGAATTTTACAAGTTGTTTTTTGAAAAAGACGCTTAGATTGCCCCAAAAACAAGATTGTCCATATTTTTCTCATTTTTAGTCCAAATAGAATGAATCAAAGCTTGAAACGTAGACAAAAACATAATCTTTCAAGGAAAAATTAAAAATTAAAAAAAATCATTTTTTTGTGTTTTTTTTGTCCTGCCCGGCGAACTGCTTTTAAGACTTTGGATGGCAAAAATTTTGCTCCCGGGCACCGATTGGAAAAAAAAGTATATTTTCTAAAAGCTAATGTGATTCCCTATCTTCGAAAAAAGTTTCAAAAAATCATGTCAAAATTTCAGGTCACACAAGCTTGCCCGAAATCCCAAGTGTCCCTCAGGGGGACTTTGGGATTATGGGATGTGAGGTCCAATTGGTCAATAAATTAACCTAAGGTAGAACCACCCATATCCAACCACTTAAGAGGCAAATTCAAGACATATTGAAGTAGTGAAAATTTTCTTCATGTAGAGAGATAAGAAATATTGAGACTGCAAATTTTTATGATTTTATTGTTGAAATTGCTGAAATTGAAATTTTAATAAATTTTGGGAGTCAAAAAGTGTTTCAAACTCATAGTCGATGTCTAGAGTCTTCTAATTCTGCTAATAGCCAAACTATTTTCCTGCTGACTACTTCCCGTGCATTTTGGGACATCATGACCTTATTCATCCCAACCTTGAAAAGGAGAAAATCACACATTCCAAGTTTGAGCTCCCTGACTGGCTTGAAATAGTACACCCTACAAGTTGGACATAGCACCCTGGTCTGGAATGGGTGGTTCTACCTTACAATAGAGCCTCCCAGTGACACTCGCAGTTACACTGTTCTTGTTCTTGTTAGCTTAGACATACCATATTATCTAAATTTATTAGGGCACGCATTTATCTAAATTTATTAGGGAACATATTTGAGAACATGCACAGTTTCGAGTGATCCAATTTAAAACTGCCTCAGCAACGCTGGCACCATGTAGTTGTTGAACATCCTCGTTAGTAACCTACCTTCTTGATACGGTAGAAAAACATGAGACTGCAGCAGTTTGTCATTGCAAAATGTATCCACAAAAAAAAACGGGAGGTAAGAAACAAAGAAACTCAAGATTTAACATGTCAGCAGTAAAGTGCAAAGGCTGCCGAATTCAAATACCAAGGACCGTTCTGAAATGGCAAGTTGAATGCCACGCCAGACGTTATTGATAGTGTACACGAGTGAGCGGGGCGGGTTACAGCCCTCAGCCTCAATTTTACTCACAGGATAATCGCTGAGGTCAATCTCTGCTCGAATTTGAGCTCTACTACATACCCTAACCAGCAAAAGCAGTAGCAAGTTTGATCGAGGTTTACCTAATTACAATCTGAAAGTGTCACCTCTTTATAGTCCAGCGTTTCCCGGAGGTTGTGAAACCATTGAATCCAGAGTCACTGTTTTCTCCACCACTACTCTCTGCACTACCATACGAAAGGGTCGACCTCCTGGCTCGCCAAAACCCACTGTCACTAACACTTCCCGTTAACAGGGGGTCATCATAACGTCTCAAACTATCGGAGCGAGTGACTGGTTGCGAACCCACCCAGGAGTCGTCCTTGGTCACCTGCTTCTTTTTGTCCTTGGGCTTCCCTCCCCAAAATAGTATCCTCTCATTTATCCTCGTAAAACCTTTCTCTACGGGCTCCACTGCTTGAGACATGGTCAACTTCATATCATGCACCACCTAAGAAAACAACAGACAGAAAACTCATCAGGAACACTGAACGAAAGCATCTGCAGCAAAAAATGAACAATAACAAGAAGGGCATGAAAGGAGCTAGATGAGTGACTCAGGTGTGGGAAGGAATATACTTACGTGGTTTCCACCTACTACAAGCACATCATGGACACTCTCTTTGACGCTGGTGGCTCCCTTCTCTACATCTACACCAAAGAACTTCACCATTGACGGTCGCTCGCTCTCCCTAATCTCCTCTGGATCAAGAGGCGAGTCAAATGCTGCGTAGTCAGCTAGTACTTTCACACTGCGATCTTTTCCGCCTTCTAAATCGTTATAGGGTGTAGCAGGAAATATGTATAAATGTGCAACTGATGCAACTGCCATCTGTGCAAAGAAACACAATCAATTGGTAAGACAACCAGATCAAAGGTCAGATTCAGAATCTACAGTAGTTTCCAGCACATGAAGCACTGTACAGGATATTCCAAATGCATCTCATCCAAAATTCCACTAATAAACATAATCCAATCCCAGTACAAATATTCACTTTATAATTGAAGGCCCAGAAAGAAATACCTCAATGCAAATCAAAAAATCCTGGAGGCTGGTCTGGAGATTTCCCCCATCAATAGCATCAGGAGAAAGCCACGATTTTGCCAAAGGTAATGAGAAGAAGCAGGCTAAGAAAACCCCTTGCCACCAAGTGGCAAACACAATGGATTTGAAACACACAAATTTCGACAGTGGCTTGATATCCCGCAGATCTTCGTGGACAATGTAGTAGAATTGTATCAAACAATACAGAGCCCATGTTTGGCTGAAATTAAGAACCCCCGTAATGTAAGGATATCTGCAAACAGAACCACGGAAAGGCCGCTAGAGTTACCAAGTCGAAATACACATACGATCCATCAAATGCTACAGGTTGGAAGTCTATATCGTGTGCAAATAGATCAGAAACACTAACGCAGATGGCCATTTCAAAAATGTATGTACGAAAAAAGTATACTAACTCACCCATTGTACCATGTGAACTTCCCATCCCCATATAGGCTAAAGAGCTCCAAAAGAAGGGCAACTAAAGCACAAGCTGTTTTCAATATCATCTGCACAATTTGTTAACAGCTTGAGTCAGCGCACAGGAAAAAAAGCGGTGTCATAAATGAAGAATCAACAATAGGTGGCAGCACTAACATGAGATCGAAATTGCTGAAAATAGAGAATCAAAATGGGTGACTCACATACTGTACGATGCCAAACTTCACAGCGTTATAAAAAGGGCGCCCCAATTCCCAGGGGGACATAAACCACTTCAAGGGTGTGGGATGATGCACCAACGCCCTGATCCCGGCACTGTGTTCCAACAATGGTGTGCGTGGACCCATCAAACCTTGCCTGTCTAACTTCTGTATCACTGTGTCTTCCCCACCTGAAACAACAATAAACACAAATAATCGTCACGGCGACCTCTGACTTCTAGATTCCAGGTATGCTGTATTTCAAGAAAACTAATGACAAGATCGTGATACACCTTTCTCCCACCAATGGCAAAATAAAAATTGACTTAGTCAGCAAAGAGAACAGCGTATAACGTCCGAAATGGAAACGCAAGTACCTAAGCATGCTATCAAATAGCATCCGAATGAGTAAAGTGCATAGGCCTCATAACAATTGCCCAGTATAGTGCACTTCAGCGAAAGACTCGGCTTCCATAGTGCAATAAACTGTGATTCAGAGAGCACGTACCAATTAGTTTCAATCGACAGCCAACAACTCTCTGAACAAAACTTCAAAAGGACCACGATCTCAAAAATGCAAGGAATCATTTAAGGAAACGTCTCAACTCGTAACAAAAAAGGCATTAGGCACTTACGGAAGTCACTCCATAGACTGGGACCATGAAGATGATGCCAATGACCCATTTCTGCTCCTGTGACACCGATGTCGATCACATGTTCAGAACCCCAGCAATTTCAAGACATTGATATAAACGATAAGTTCTTCACCAGAACTTGCACGTGCAAGACCTGGAGAATTTTAAGCACTAAGAGAATGCTTTAAAGTGCTCTGACTTCCAATACGCTAAAACAGTAAGGCAGACCCTAGGAACCCTAGAAAAAAAGTGGACAATATCGAAACAGAGTGAATGAGAACAAATTCAAACCTCAGGATCATTGTAAGTCGAGAGATGATCAAAGAGAAGAAACGTTGATAGCGAGAGGGAAAGGAGCAGGAAGACTCCAGCCACGACCACAGCCCATGTATGCACAGTCGTCTCGGAACCTAGGACGACAGAAGCAGTCGCAAACTCATACAAATTCATGGTTCCAACGATGTCTCAAACCCCAACACTTGACTACTGCCCAAATTTCTGTAACCTTTCGCCCAGATTTCCCCAACCGTGAGCATCACGCTGCTTTTTCCGACAGTGATCACATGCGCCAACTAAACCTATTATATACAAAATGTTACCGACATATATACCACGAAAAACTATCGAAACAACATCTACATTCTGATATCCACAGCAGTCGAACATGTGCTACTTCTATCTTGGTTTCGCGCACTATCATTCAGCCCCAAACCCTGCTTCCGCTTCCAATTCCAGCACCCCAGTTGACACAGAAGCCAATCTTTGAAATAAGCATGCTCTTTCTGAGTTACCATCCTCTGACATCATCGCCCTACTTCCTCGCCCTTCCGCAAGAATCAATCACTAGTGACAATCCCGGCAAAAACTTGCAGACATCTGCAAATGCCACATTATTCTCTTATTAGCAATAGAAAAGAAAAAAAGAAATATAACAATCGCTTCCCAAGGAGCTGTCACAAACCCCCGCAAAAACAAGACCGGGTCATGATTAATTACTCCTCAAGGGTCCAACGCAATCCTCTCACGCAATTCCACCCGTAGCCGACTGAGAGAACCAATTCGTTTCAAATTTCGCACAGACGCTCGCAATTCGCCGCGGCCAGACTTCTAGATTCTAAACCACGCATGAAAAACGAAAAATCTAGGTCAATCCCAAAGCTCCATCCATCCCCCTAATCAAAATTTTCGAAACGACGACTCGTCGTGTCCACCGCCAAAGCTCCACACTGACATAGAAACACTCCTCTCACTCAGTCAAAACACAAAGCTCACTCCAACACGAAATTCTCCCTCCGCAAACGGGCAAAAACAACGAACGCAATTCCACCAAACCGCAAATGCCATTCCCAAGAAACCCCAACTCCCCTCCGCAAATGCCAATCCCGCAGACCACAGCCCAATTCAGCCAAACCCCAACACCGAATCTCGTCACCTCGTCACCTAATTGCCACGCGAATGAGGTGAGCGCCATTCAACGCGCCATTCAACACACACGTTCCGCCACAAATCCAAACCTCCACAGAAATCTCAAATTGCCGGCAAGCATGGAAATTGAAAGAAAGCAAATCCCGTAAAAGGAATTGAAACTGACGGGGAGATCAAATCTCCACCTCGTCTAATAAAGTCCATGGAGTCGGATGAAGTAGCAATCGGCAGCGCGCACCATCGCCCGTCAGCTGAGCGCTTGCTTGAAGGAAGGCTTGCTTGGGCTCTACCCTCTTTCTTTCCCGAGTCAAATTCGAAACCCTAAAGACTTCCGAGACGAAGAGGACGACGGTCGAGTGACCGGGTGACCGGGTGTAGCCGGTGGTAGCCGCCCGCGTTCCCTTTGAGTTTCTTGGAAAGTTCTATTTGGGTTCGCATCACGGGAGCTTGAGGGACGTGGCGGGTGTGGATTGGCTGGGGTCGGGAGTTTCTGAGCTGGAGAGGAAGCTGCTTCTGGTGTCCTGGTTAGGAGGGTGACTTTAACTTTTGCTTTTGGGTAACTTTTTTTTTTTTTTTGACACAAATAAAGAATAAACTTTACTGCAAGAAATAAGAATCATACAGGGGCCCCGCCAGCCGCAAGCGAACTTTTGCTTTTTATTTGTTGAGTGGCGTGCAGCTGTTGTCGACAATGATAAGTTGATAGTGAGTGTTGGATTGGATTGAATTGACAGAGGATTGGTTTTCTCTTTGACTTATTATCCCACGCACACCTCTTTAATGTCACCGTGTGAGTGCATCAGAGGTATTATAATTACTCTCCAGGGTGAGAATTTCAAAGACCAAATCTGCAGGAGTTTGCTCTCCAACCAGTGAGTGTGGCAACTTGACTCTGCTGCAATTGATTTGGAGTGATTACATTATAGCCTTGCAATTTTGGGTGGTATAGTTACATGGGGTTAAGGTAATCACACCTAATTGCAACACCTACTTTAACCTTGGAAAGGCGCTGCCGAACTAAAAGAAGATCCAATGGATGACTTTAGTGTTAATTGTAGAAACCAAGAATTCACCTATTGGTTCAATAATCAAAGTATTTTGGTGACTACCTTGGTCATAGGGGGGTGTTAAATTAAGGTCATTGTAACATTCAAGTGCAAAGCATATTTGATAATACTAAAGTGGTAAAATAAAATATTCTTCACTAGCTCTTAGCAAATGAAAGAGGGTTCTACCCCCCCCCCCAAAAGAATGTACTATTTGAATACTCTATATTCAAAAGTCATAAAAGTTCAAAGTTTTACTAGAAGGTGATCTAAACCCAAAATGAGTTTTGATATTTAGAGGGTGTACCCACTCTACAAGATTTTGGAGTGTCAAATTAACCATGGAAGGCTAGATAGGAGTTGCATTTAGAACATGGTCGCTTTTAGAGCAAACTACCGTATTGTTGCACAAATTCAATAGAGAGATGTATGTTTGGCCACGTTCTCAAACCTTGGAAATAACTCTCTTTCAACTCAAAACAAAGAATTTGGACCTGGAATATGAAGTATTTTTGCCAGCCCTAAAGTAGAAGCACTTAAATGTGACACTTATTCAAGATCTACAAATGTTGATGGTAGTTACAAAATAAAATGATATACGCTTGTTAAAAAATGGTTTAGGAAACCACCCGGGAAACCAACAAAATTGGTTTCATATTTTTCCGAGCTTGTATGAATATAATACAAATTTTTGGAAACAACTCCGTAGATGCACCTATTGTGGACACTAGACTAATACCAAAGTGGGCACACAAACACCCAAAAGAAACACACTCTAATCTTGGATCATGCATAGGTTATTGGCCAAAGCAAGAACCTCCATCATGATAGTGACAACTTTTTGGAACCCCACTTGTCTACTTTGGATTCCCACATGTCTTCTTTGGATCTACTTGTGCATGGATTTAGGTTGTTTTGTAGGTGTCCCTAAACAACTCGTGTCCGAATTGGGTGCTTCTACCTTAACCTTGATTGTAGTGTCACTAATGAACTAACAAACTAATTAATAACAGACAATGACCAAAAATACTGCGTCATTAGAAGAAATTTGAGGGTTCCAAAGGGCCGTTCAAGGCTATTCCTGCAACTGGGAACAGTCAGAATATTAAAAATTTAATTAATTAAAAAAAACAATATATATATATATATATATATATATATATATATATATATATAATTATTGAAATTTATTATAATTTATTATAAAAATATTATAAAAAAATATCATAAAAAAATATCATATATATTTTTTAATTTTTTTTGATGTGGCACAATCTTGGCCACGTCAGATTACTGCTCCAAGGGCGTTTCTAGAGTTCCCAGGGCCTGATAACTCGTAGTCTTTTATTGCCCCCAAATTTCTTCTAGTGGTGCATTTTACAGAGGCTAATGAATATACTAAAGCTAATTACCAAGGTGGGCCACCTCCCATACTAGCCAAAAATTTCTGACCTTGGTTGCCCGCAGAAAAACAAAAATTTAAATGATAAATATCCTAAGTATTGCTAGGATAGCCGGTCAAATTGTCAGAAGTTTTTTATCCTACCTTGTCAATTTCCGAACTTGGCATTTGAGGGGCTGGTACTTCATCCCAATGTTCTCTATGTCAAATCAAAAATCTTCAATTTCTTTTGGCTAGGTCGTAACTAAACCTCGACACTCCCTAGATATTGTCTCCAACTGCCCAGAGTATCTCATTTTGGTGTCAATAAAAAATTGGAGATAAATAAAATTTAACCCATAAAATTTGAATTAAAAAAAAGTCATTTTTTTAATCAAGATTTTGAAAAGGGGGAATTTGGATAAGGTAGAAGCACCCAACACCAACAGTGTATCCAATTGCGTTACTTTTTAAACAATGCAATCATTTTAGAACGTAAATCTCGTTAGACCATAGATAACTTATCAATTTGGTCAATAAACAATAAGTTATCTATGGTCTACCTAGATTTATGTTCTAAAAAGACTACCATGTCTAGAAAGTGACGCAGTTGGATATACTTTTGGTTTTGGGTTCTTCTATCCTCACTTTTATCTTATATCTACAATGTCCAGTTGAATGGAAATGCCAATTTCGGCTCTTGGAAATGATTCCACCACAGGGGCAACGCTACCAATAGAAATATTTGTCTCATTAGAAGAAATTTGAGGGCTCTAAGAGCCCGCGAGTTATCAGGCAGTTCCCTGCCTGGGAACTCTGCCACACGCGTAGGCTGACGTGGTCGAGAGAGTGCCACATTGGATTTTTCAATTTTATTTTTATTTTATTTTTAAATTTCAGAAGCAAATTTTATTTTATTTTATTTTATTTTATTTTTTTAAAATTTCAGAAGCAAATTTTTTTTATTTTTTTATTTTTTTTTTATTTTTTTTATTTTAAATTTTAAATTTCAGAAGCAAATTTTTTTTTTTTGGGTAATTAGGGTCTGACAGCAGCCCGACCTCGAGCCCGACGCTCCCTTCCTGCATCGAGAACAGATCTGGGAACGGGCCTGAAATGGCCCTCCAATGCCCCCAAATCTCTTCTAATGTTTGAGGGGGGATTGATTAAAAAAAAACCTAGAGGATTCATGATTAAAAATAATACTGCAAATCTATTTATTAAAAAATTAAAATAAATTTTGAAATGGGATAAATTATTTATAGTCATATGAATGAATCCTTTTTAAAATTAATTTTTTTGTATGATAATAATTTGGATTTGAAGTCTATTAGAGTCTTGAAAGACTTCAAATTGTAAGTCATTAACCTTCAAGCCCTAAGGCATGATTTCAAGCCATTTTTTACTTTAGGGTAGGCTTTTCCTAGGGCAATATTTATTAGATTCTTGTGAAATTTTTATCAGAGTTTTATTTCATTACTTGATGCTTTAAAATTTTCAAATCAATCTAAGTTGTGGGTAAAAAGTTAAGCCTCTAAGAGACATTTTTTGGGGGGGGGGCAATTTCGGGCAACCAAAATAGACAGTTCAAATTAGGTTAAATTTTTTTTATACATACTCTCAATAAGCTTGTTAATATAACCTCAAAAGTTGAAAGGGGTATGAGAACATGAGTTTGACTTGCAACTAAAGCCTTTGAAATTAGTAGGCTTTTAAATCTTTGAGCAATATTCAAAACTTAATTATAAACTCCAATTTCAAAGGCTTGTAAGTCAAAATCATGTGTTTGTATGCTTTTCAACTTTGGGAAACGAATTATGATAAAAAGCTTGTTGAAAGTATATATAAAAAATTTAAGCCCAATTGGACCTATCTATTATGGCTGCCTAAAATTGTCTATAGCTTGAGGCATAACTTTTCAAGCATGGCTTAGATAGGTTTGAAATTTTGTAGACATTGAGCTAGTTGTAAAATACACTTTTAATAAAAATTCCACAAAAATCCAACAAATATTGCACCGGGAAGGGCAACCTAAAAGTGGAAAATGGCTTGAAATCATGCCTCAAGGCTTTAAAGGTTAAACTCTTGACCTCTCCCATCCAATCAAACATATAAAGTATTATCTTTTCAATCCACATGTAATATTGTTGTGTTTTCAATTTTCATGTATCATCAATAAGCCTAGTTGTTTTTAATTCTATACTTACAATTCAAAAGAGGTGGTTTCAAAGTGATTTCAAAGTTTGGATTTTGTTATTTTCTTTGTAATGTATTTCAAAAAGCTCATGAAAAAAACTTAGAAATCTATAAATTTATTCTTTAATCCCTAAGGACCATTGTCCCTTTCAAGGACAAATGGGATTTCAAGCACGTACCCACGGTCTCAATTTTTGTCTTGATTTTTTGAAATTTTTTCAAACATAGAAAAATTGATTAGCTTTGAGGGAATATAATTTTTTCTTGAATCGGTACTCAGGAGCAAAAGTTATGCCAAATAAGCTCAAAACAAGGGAGAGGGGGCAACAAAAAAAAATTTGAAAATTTGAGTTAATTTTTTTTCTCATAGATTATATTTTTGTTTACATGGGAAGCTTTGAATCATTCCATTTGGATTTGTTATGAAAAAGTTATGGGCAATCTTGTTTTTCAGGCAATTAGAGCATCATTCTTTTAAAAAACACACTTGTAAGATTCATTTTTGAATGCCATTTTTACAATTTTTCAAAAAAAAGGTCCACATGGTTTAGTTTGCTTGCTAGAACAATCTCACCATTGGAACTAGAGCATTTTAATTCCATCTATGAGATATTAATAATTTAGATTTTCCTTCTATCTTGTATCTACTTCTACTTAATAAATTTTTTAAAGAATAAAAATAATGAAAATTAAGTTTTTTTATTAAAGATTTGTAGATTTTTCTTATACTCCCTCCGTCCCAAAATGATCTTCTTGTTAGACAAAATGGCAGTCCAAATTTCCAAAATTGTGGAGATGTATTACAAAGTGTAATTTATAAAAATGATTTAATGATGATTGTAGTACAAAAAATTGAAGTTAAGAAGGTTCAAAGTCAAATAATCTAGTCACGCACTATGCTGAAAAACTTGTTTTTTCTCATTAAACACAAATATCTTGCAATCTGTGCGATCAAAAGTTCTGAAATTTTTTCCACACAATTTCATACTAGTTAGGTGTAAGTTCCTATGGTTAGATGTGCAAAAAAAACAATTATCAATTTTTTTACTCTTTGCTATAGAAATGGCAATTTTGAGGGAGGTTTTGCAGAAAAAAAGCCTTGGTCCTTTAGGGGTTAATTGACACCTCATCCCATAGGATTTTTTTTGAATTTTGCTTCCACCTTTGTACAAATTTATCATTTATTCCAATTTCATGAAATTGGTCATAAAAAAAGTCAACTTATAAAGACTCATTTGTTATCATAGATGAATGAGAAGATTTTTGGATGAAACATTGGCTAAAAACACTTTGTTCATCATCCATAATTATATGGATGTTGAAGCGCTTGCGGACTAAGCATCAGTTTGTTGTAACAACCTAATGCTTAAATGTGAAATTTATTCAAAAAATATATACAAGGTCCAATGAATGAAAAATGTGATTTAAAATCCTTTCTATGCTTATTGAATTCCTTACTACTGTACTACATTTATATGAGACATATTACAAAGTGATAGTTGGAATAATTTATAGAGTGAAGTCTGAACTAATTTTGTTTCCTTGGGGTCTATTAGGAATTGGATAGGGATAAGGTAGAAGTACCTATTTCCAACAACCCTCCATAATGGCTTTATAGATTGACCTATTGTCAACAATAATTAAATGTAGTGTTCATTGAAAAAGATAATTGTTTTTTTTGTTTGTACTTTCTCATCCACGCATCTCTCTTCCTTCCTTACTTAAGAAATAGTGCCAAAGCTAACCGTAATAGGTGAGTCTATGAAACAAGAATGGGTTTGAATGAAAAGTCTTCATTTATATCGAATAAAATATTCATTCTTGAATATATTTTTTTATTTTTTTTTTCGTTCTTCCTCATCCTTACATTGAGCTCAATTTCTCAACAAATTTCCCATATCCTACAGGCTCAAATGCTTAAGTTATCGGAAATAGGTACTTCTACCTAAAGTGAGGGAAAGCAGGATGTGATATTACAGAAGGCTGAAATCCACGTGTAGTTACCACAATACAGCATCGGTTGCCATACTAGTTATAAATTCCATAATATTGCACTACAGTATTCATTTGAATGAAAATTCAGCATCAGACTGCTGAACAATGCGTCTGCCGAACAATGTGTCTTGGCTCAGAGCCCAAACGGAAGCGTGTTTTTGTGGAGCAGCAGCCGGATTCCGCCGTTCCCTTGGCGTCGAAGGCGAAGAAGGGCGATGTCGATATCGTGAAGGCCTCTTTTATGGTGAGACTCTGGAGAATTCTTTCTGGCAGGGTTTGGGTTTGTTCCGAGTGAGAGAGCCATTCATGCATTCGTGTTTTTCTTGCCTGTTGAGGTGTTGAAGGGGAAGTTGAATTAGTTAAGATAGCGCTAATTTTTTGTTTTTGTGGATGATTGTGGCGGATGAGCAGAGCAGCCTTAGTTTACTTCAGCAGACCAGAAGCATGTGTCGAAACGGGGAAAGAAGAGCAAAGTGATTCCTGCCTCCAGGTTCACGGGGTTGGAGAAGTCGTCTGTTATTCATGTTGGGCGCATTCCTCACGAATTTTACGAAGATCGACCAGATGAGAGGTATGGGACCTTAAGTGATAGTGCAAATTCCAAATGTGTGTGAATATATTTAGGGTTTTGGGTTTTGGGGTTCAGAACAGACCCTAAACTCTAGAGCTCCGGTGTTTTTGGAAGAAGTATGTCGCCTGTAATTTTGACAACTCTTTTTGATTTGTTTGTTTTGTCACGTTTCTGCAGCCAATTTGGCGATATAAAGCGACTTCGTCTCTCTTGAAACAAGAAGGTCAGCTTTTGAATTCCTATCATTTTGAAGATTTAGGCATCGTTTGGGGGTCTGAATTCGACTTAGGCGACTTTGTATGTTTCTGGTGGTGTGCATAAGATTTTCCTCGGAGCAGAAGAAGTTTAGTTACTTCAGTTTGCCGCACAAATATTCTTGCAGGCAAATTCTGCACGTTTAAAAACTCGTGCCTTTAGTTTTATGATTTTTCACATGTGACAAAACGCTGGAGAAAAATTCATTTTTATCCGTTGTGTTTGCAGACAGGAAAGTCGAAGCATTATGCGTTCATAGAGTTCGCCTCTCCCGAGGTAGGTGTTTGGCTTCATATCAATTTCCTTATGAAATCGTGTAGGTGTAGTGAGACAACTCGGAGAATTACAAGTCAGCTGTATTCACTGGCATGCTTGTTAAATTTCTAGATCTATTGTTGGATCACAAATTTTGGATTCCTGTCTTCCTTAAATGCATGTATAATTCCCATAACCATTTCATGATTTTACTTCAATGCAGGTCGCACCTATTGTGGCTGAAGCTATGCACAACTATCTGCTATTCGAGTCGATGTTACAAGTGAAGGTCGTTCCGCAACGGGATCACTTCGTGCTGCGCGTCAGGAAAACAATGCGAGGGGAGTGAATCCATCGAGCAATCCGCAAGAAGCCAACGATGTTGAACGACGATTCCCAGTCACAAGACCCGCACCAGCTTGCCTGGAAGAAAGTGGTGTATGGGGGCATGCAATCCGGTTTCGCAGACAACTACACCGACTCCTCCTTCCTGGAAGCCATGGTGACAAACGCCAACGTCGTCAAACGCGACACAGGCACCGTGATGGTGGATTCCGTGGGAATCGCCTCTCACGTCAGTGTAGTCGCGCTCGTCGCCACAGTCTGGACACACGCCTTGAACGGATCTCTCCCCGCAAGCTTTTTGCTTCTTCTCGACGCAATTGTGCTTCTCCCGGGCTTCCTCGCAATACTCTTCACGGTGAAATGCGTATTCTCCCTGGAATTTGTACTTCAAGTTGGTCGAAACTTCGTTTTGTTCGTGAGCGCCATCTACGTGTTGGCGCCTGTGTTCCAAACCTTGACGCGGTCCATCAGCTCGGACTCCATCTGGGCATTGACTGTGAGCCTCTTGGTGCTGCACCTCTTCTGTCACGATTACACAACAACGCCAGGCTTGAATGCTTCCGTGATGAGCAAGAAGACGACGAAGACGACGTTGTCGGCGAATGTGTCCATGAACGCGTCCATTGTGGCCTCGGTGTTGATAGCTTCCCGTCTGCCCACGCATGTGTATGTGTTTGCGCTCATGCTATTCTCGCTGGAGTTTTTCCTCCTGTTGCCGTTGGTCACGCGCTGTGTGAGGGAACGATCGGTGAATCTGCACTTGGGATTCTCGTGTGCGCTCATGGGGTGCACCATGGGGCTCTTGTTTCCGCTTAGCCGACTAGCGTTTGTGTTGTTTATAACGGTGATTGTGTTCATTACTTTAGTTTGTCCGTACTGGTTGATACGAATTCAAGAATATAAGTTTGAGATCAATGGGCCCTGGGACGAGGCCAAACTTTGCTTTGATCTGGATTGACAAAAAATTCTGGTTTTGTGTCTGTCTCAGGGAGTTGTGAAGGTGAATGTGGTTTGTGTGTTTTGATGAATTAGATATGATGGTAACTGTGATGGTGTATCTAGAGCTTGATTATTTTGATGGATACCCATCCCTTACGTTGAAACTTTCATTTCATACCTTGCTTACATCTGCTGGTGGAAGGGCTCAGCTACTCAAACTTGGAATGTGACAGGCCCTTGCAATCTGTCGCACCTTTCTACCAGGCAGATTTGAAACTTGCTCTCCTGTGTCTGTCTGCAGCCATCGAGGCTATTTGAGGTTGAATTATGAACTGGGGGGGCGGTCGGTATAGGGATTTCTTCATTCTCCACTGTGAGGTTGGTCCAACAGACTGTTCAAAATTTCATTTTCGAATTTTCAAATTACTATAAAGATTTCTAATTTTAACATCTCAGATTTTACAAAAAATTAAAATCCTTCAAATAGTTTTTTTTCCCCTTTAAACACATGGACAAATTCCATTGAACTTCAAATAAGATTTCCTTGTTTGGATGATGATCTACAAATTTAACAAACTTTGGACAAATTAAGGATAATGATCAAACAAATTTTCCTTAATTACTTTCGAAGCTGACCCAGGCGTAGGGTGTGTGCCAAAACATTACTGTATGTCGAAGTGTGATAATAAAGAGTTCCACATATTTGAAACGAGTTTCACACCAGCTTCCTCACCACTGCGATCCCAAGTACTGTAGTATTCTCTTATGTCACTTTCAAACATTTCATTCATCCAAAGTCAGAGTTACTAGTAAGTAAGTAGGGTTTAAGACTCACTCACCCCTCCTCTATCCGCACACTATGCTTACTGCAGGAAGCTGCGGAAAATTGTGCTTCACTCCAGTTCGGAAGTGCGATTTTGAGCTCTGTTTGCAGAGGAATCCCGGAGTCGATGGCTACAGCACTGTCTTCTGAAGAGAATCACAACAGTTTGCGTTCCGGCGCATTCATGGATTAGCTTAGCTGAAACTCCTGACTCAATTCGCAATGGCGTTGCTTCATCCCCGTTTGTTGCTGTTACCTCAATGCCGCTGCGCCTTGCCTGCGTCCATGGCTCTGTCGAGAACATTCTCCCACACGCACGCCTCTAGCTCCCTGTCGTCGCCTGCGCTTCCAGGCTCGGTCGTGGGGAACTCGAATTGGCGGTTCGCGTTTTGGGGGTTTAGGGTTGACGAGTGGAGAGTTTTAGGGCTTCAGAGGAGCTTCACGAGCCGGAGATTCTCCAGAGTGGAGAAGTCGCGGGCCGTGCTGGCGGAAGTCGGATACACGGAGGAAACCGATGTGCAGTTGACGGATCCGAGTGCGCAACCGGGGGATCAAGGATTGAAATGCATGCCGGGGTCGAATATCGTCCTTACGGCGGGTGCCGAGGTTGGTCGAATGGCGATAGTGAAGTTCGCGGAGTTTATCAAGAGTAGTAGCAAGGCAGAGGAATGCCCTGGGGAGGGGTTTCCTGAGATTGCGCTCGTGGGGAGGTCGAATGTGGGGAAGTCGTCGCTGATTAATTCGCTCGTTCGGCGAAAGGAGCTGGCGCAAACATCTAAGAAACCCGGTGAGTGAATTTTTGGTCCATGTCTCTGAACTCGAAATATGCACATTCTACCATAAACGATGATCTGAAGTGGAAGTTCGGGCGTAATTCATTCACTCAATCAGAGCGCTCTCGGGTGTAGGGCTCTTCACTACAGCAATTTGACCTTGGTCTTGGTTCATTTTTGTTTGGAGTTTGCATTTTAGTCTGACTTCAATATGACGCAGTCGAGTGGATTACATTTGGTAGTCCATTTGGTGTATTCCATATTCTGATCGCATTGGAATCTCTTTTCGCAAGTCTAGTATTCATAATTCATAGTTTGATTTCTGTAAGGTCTCGTACGGCTTCAGGAAAGGGTTTAGGGTTTAGGTAGGTTATGCATTTGGATTTATTCTTTCTACCTAAACCCCTACAATAGTGCCCAAGCTAAAAAGTGAGAGTCCACTTAGGAAGCTCTTACTCGATTATAGTAGCTTTCAAAACGTATTTCTATCGTTAAAAAAATGTAGGGTACGACTTCTTCATTCTATCGGTATATTTTGTTGCTTTGAAGCTTTGCTTCTTCAACTCTAGTGTATGTGGAAGACCACTTTCGGCCCTTTGGGCACTTACGGGATAATGATGATCAATTGCGGTACAAGGTCCTGAAACTAGGAGACGATGGAATTCTAAAGCTGGTTGCTTGATTACTCTATTTGGGATGCATCCTGAATCTCACAATGTTGAGCATCTTGAATTATGCTGATAAGCTAAGATTTGAACTCTGTGCAGGTAAAACCCAACTCATAAATCATTTTCTTATCAACAAGAAATGGTACCTGGTCGATCTTCCTGGTTACGGGTATGACTTATCGCTCACAAATTATCAAAATATCATGACGATTGATCTACACGATTGGTTTTTGTAACTTGGCGCGTGGAGTCTGGTTGTTTCGTGTTTTCGGTTGTTTTAAAGTGGTATAACATTTTTGGAACTGATAAAACATGATTGTGATTCTGCCAGATTTGCCAAGGCTCCGACAGCCATACGCACAGATTGGAATGAGTTCACAAAGGATTATTTTTTGAAACGAGAGACACTTGTTTGCGTTCTACTTCTTGTTGACTCTAGCATTGAACCTCAACAAATTGATCTAGACTGCATCGACTGGCTTGGGCGTAAAAAGGTAAGGAAGACGCCATGACTATCCAGCATGGTGGTTCTCAATCTTAAATGAAATGGTTCCTCTTGGAACGTTCTTATCTAGCGACCTCGACTTTCCGGGGTTTTTTATAACTCATCCTCTTGTTGGATGTAATTGTAGCGAAATTGACGGTTTTTTAGTATGGAACGTCTCGATCTGAACTTACATGTGTGAAAATTGGCTTTCATCGTTTCACAGATACCTCTCACTATCGTATTTACGAAATGCGATAGGAAGAAAAAGAAGAAGAATGGGGGTCGGAAACCAGAAGAAAACATCAAGGACTTTCTAGACAAGCTGAAACCTTTATTTGCTGAGATACCCCCGTGGGTTATGACGAGTTCCGCGACTAACCAAGGCAGGGAAGAATTATTACGTCACATAGCGCAGTTGCGCATTTTCTGGGCTAGTTAGCCGTTCAGGAGTGTATGTTATATAGAGCTTGAATAGATGATGAGTAGATCGCCTTATACAAGAGTAGTTTTTAATTTACTGCGGTCTACAATCTGAAAAGTTGGGTGATCTTGTTGTAGAAATATCTTTAATTTCATCCCATGATAAAATTTCTCGTGCCGCATTGGAAGTAAATCAAGTCTCCTGAGGCAAGCTGACGTTTCGGGACTTTTGCGTTGACATTTCGAGGCGTCGGAATTGAAATTTCTGAGTTCTTTTGGTTTTGCAATATTCAATATTGTAATTTTAATCCACACTTATTACTTCAAAAGCAACTGTGATGTTTTATTGTGCATAATAATTGCATACGGTATTTTGTATAATCCACTGTAGCATTCTTGAACGGATGGAGTAGCAGCACACAACGTAGTTCTGTAGATGGAATGTACGGAGATCGTTTTGACCCGAATATCTTTGAATGTAAGTTAAGCAAAAAATTCTGAAGTTTGTAATCAGACACTTGATATGGACCATCTCTCCATGACACTGCTTCTGAACTGCTGAGTACATTATTGGACAGGAGAGTAAAGCCCACATGGGAATGAACTCCAACTCCCACACACTGAGCAGTGAGCACACATAATCAGTACACACACTGAGCAATATAATGGGTTTCAGAGTCGTTTCCATGACAAAAAACATTGAACGTTGACTGCTTCCACCATGGGAGGACCAACAGGAGGGAGGCAAACGTGGTAGAGACTGTACTTTGAAACTCCAATTTCTCAGAAAATAAATTATGCCTGTTGGCAACTTGTGTACGACTCTAACGAATCTTCACTTGAAGGCCAAATTTTCAAAGTTGAAAAAAATCGTCCCTTAGAGACGGCGTGTGACAGGTGCGAACATTGAAAAGTCGTTGAAGAGGATGTGAGTATGCCACATGGCAAATTCTATCCAACAATGACAATCTCCAACTAGCTTATGCAAGGTGGCTTCTCTATGCAGATCGAAAAATATTATTCAATACCAGCAGCTGGTCATGGAGGAAATAAAGAGTGACGGAATTCCTAAAGAAGAAGCACCTCAATTCATCCTAGTCAAATACCAAAAGTACCCAAAACCGACAGCCCTTGTTAATTTCATACACATTCTTGTTAATGAATCGTCCGGCAATAAATTGCAGCTTCACATGGCCATTTCCAGCCATTCCATCCATTCGATCTACTTCTTCATGTGTACTAAACTCCCCATTGTCCTTGCCATCCATTCCACAAGGCTACGGAATTCTCCCTCTCACCAACAAATCAATTGCACACAAGCTACCTAGCTGCTCTATCAATCTAGTGCAAAGGAGTGCAACGAGTGCAAGAAGCACGTCAATCACCGCAAGATCTTGTGCTCCTGCTTCCGATCCATTTCACAAGCCTGTTTCTCCGGCCATCTCCCCTTCGAATTGCTGCTCCATCTAGAGCTCACTAGCGCGCAATGGAAGGAGCATTGACTTCCTCACAACATCAAATGCTCCGCTGTCGGTAATTCGAAAGTGACGACTGCCAGAATTCTCTTCCCACCCGAACCAACCGCCCTCACCTGCGCTTCTGCGCAACTGAGACCGTGGATTACGTGGATGAATGTAATCCTAAAGAATTTATTGACTCTGGACAGCCAGAAGGGGAGGAGGCTTTACAGAAGGGGAGGAAGCTACCCTGCCGAAGTTGGAGTGGCTACCTTCCTCGAAAACCGAGCGAGAGCCTCTCCTAGTGTAGCTGCTTGTTTGCACAACAGAGAACGTTGGGACGCGTACACAAGCGAAGATCGAATGTATGCATTTCATATGTACAAGCCAGGAACGGATCCCCAATGAACGGATCCCGAATGACTGAAATAGTCGAGCTAGATGGGCAGGCGTCCTTCGGCTATGGATCTTCGAAGCGCATTCTGGAACCACACCTCATCAACAACATCGTTGGAGCTCGACCGCAAGGGGCAGTTACTGGGCAGCATCAGAACCGGCTTTGGAGGTTTGGCAATGTTAATGGCCCCACGACTGTTCCAATTCCCACCTCGTCCCACTTGCAACAGCTTCACCGCTGCCGCTTTCACCACAGCCATCAGTCGTCCCGGCACTATTCGAAAACATCCTCTTAACCGCAACCTCTGTGTCCTCCTTCTTCTACTACTACTTAAGATTCCTCCAGCAGCAGCTAAGTGGACCACTTTCACTCTCTTCGGTTGCACGACGAACCCCCCACTATTAGAAATCTCCAGACGTCGGTACTTTCGACGCATAAATGCCCTCGAAAACGACTCACAGATCTCCATTGCAAGGCCGGGGATAAAACTCTCGCTCTCTCTCTCTCTCCCTTAATGTGTACACATTCAAGTGGGGATCGGATCCCTTACAATCACACCGTTCTTACAAAAGCTGGCCAAACAACATTCTAAGGTGTACCTCTCAATGTTGATATTCGAAGTTGCGCTCCATACACACACACGACAGTACTGATATATCGTCTTCCTGAAACTAGCTAACTCAAGTGGCCTCCCGAGGACTTGGATCCCGTCGCAATAGACATGATCATGATGGAAATTTGCGGCACTGCAGCACAGGTTTTATGATAGGATTTTCAGTACAAGGAGCAAGAGAAGAGGGAGAACAAGAACTCTAAACTGAAACTGAGTTGGACTAGAGTGAGTCAGGCCGGGAAGAGCCGGTGAGTACGTTATACGAGGAGGGTAGCTTGCTAATCGGTAGGTGAGGAGACAAGTGCAGTGCAGGTTATGGGGATGTTGAGTACTAAAGCTTACACACCTGGCTGGCTGGACTGGCTACTTTTGGATACTAGAAGAACCTCTAGCTGCCTGCAGAGTTGCCTTTCTTGCACTTGTCGTGCTCGGAGTGGATACTGTATTTGCCTTTTATACGCCAGGAGTTCACATTGGGGGGTCTCGCAGAACCCAGGCGAGACTTGCAAGACCGCTTTGACTTGGAATTTCTGACCTAAGAATAGTGAGGTTTGATTTTCGCAGCCACTAGCTCGCACTGGTGTTGCATCCCAAGCTGGTGACTCTAGGTGTACAATGATGGAACTAGCGTTTAAATACATTAAATCGTAGGTTCATGACCTGGTGGAGACTGGAGAGGCCCTGGCATATATAAAGAGCAGGGCTGAAGTTGAAAATGATGAGAATTAAGTTACTGACGCACTGTTGTTACGATTATAGTAATATCTGTTTTTTTAATTTTAAGAACCCAATAATGGGATGTTTTTTTTCTTTTATTCAGACAATCACAGTAATGATGATTATGAGAAACATTCAACTGATGGAGGTTTGTGGTTGAGTGGTTCTCGTTTGCCGAATGACAGAACGGATATTCGAGATGAGCACGTGGAATTTGCACTGGTATTCTGGGAGGTATTCTTGCTGATCACTGCCGTCAGACTGACCCAGAAGTCTACACATGGCAGGCTATTGGTATAGGTATGCATCCGTGCTAATTAGTTCTCTCTCAGATACAACCTGATAATCGATTCAGTAATAACTTATGGCGAAGAAGAATAGAAAAATACTAACTCAGGCCTAGCCCTTGCTGGAGTGAATGAAGACTATACTGAGAGTAGTTCTACTAAACTACGCCACATGGATGCACGTATCAAAGTGTTACTCTTCGTGCCTCATTTGGGAGGTAAGATAAGGTAAGAGTCTATTGCATGCAAATTCCACTCTTGGTGCCTCTTTGGAAGGTGGACTCTATGACGCGACTTGTATGCAACCACCACTATCGAGTAGCAAGTAACTAAGTTAACCCCTAAATGCCCGAGGCACCAAATTTTGGTGTCGACAAAACTTTGAAATTAAATAAAACCTAATCAAGTTGCTATTTTTAGTAGTTTATATTTTTGCTATATTCTTTTTGAAGTCTAGTTTGAGTGTCAAAAATCCGATTTTGCAAATGATTGATTTATGATTTTTCTATTTAAGATTTTGTGCAAGGGTACCAATTGCAATCTTGACTTTTTGTAGTGTTGAGGGCTCTTGGAAATGAGCCTCAAATACCCTAGATCTTGGAGGAAAAATCACATTAGAAATTCATTTAAAAAAATTGTAAAGTAGATTTTGAGAAGCGGTAAATTGATAGGGGTTATGCATGTTAGGTCCTTTAATCTCATATTTTTTTTGTTAACTAACTTTTTAGATTTGGCATGTGAAAAGAGGATTGAAAGACTTCAAGTCATTTTCGCAGTTTTAACACCCTTATGTTCAAACATTATAATCTTTCAATTTATAAGTGATATTGTTGTGTTTTCTTTTCCTATGTGACCTTTAACATCTCTAGTTTGATTTTGTACGGTTAAAATTCATAAAAAATTGATACAACTTATCAAAATGTTGGCTTTTTGTCCAATTTAGAGCAACTTCTGAGAAGTTCAGAAAAGGCCTTGGGCATTTAGGGGTTTACTCCTAAACGTCCATGCATCCCAAAAGTGGGTGCGTCGTAGTCAACCTTGATTGTAACTGTCAAAATAATTACTTTTAGAATTGATTTAACCCCTAAAGGCCCAAGGCATTTTCTGGCTCCAAAACCACTGAAAAACTGTCATTTCTGCTACAATCACTCCCTAACCCAAAAAACAAATAAAATTGGAATCTAACCATAGGATCTTGTACTTCACTTTTCTCAAATCATGTGGGAAAAATTTCATGAAGTTTGACCGTACGGATTGGAAGATATTAGCATTTGAAGTTGGAAAGAAAAACTTTTTGAAATGTGGCCTGCAATTTCAGATGACTTTGACGGCCTTTTGTGGATTTTTTTTGCACTACACACCATAAAGTTAAAAAAATTTATATTGAACATTTGAGTTGAGAGTCAGGGAAAACAAAATTCAGACTGTCAAAACTTGATTTTCACATATAAAAAAATTGTTAAGTAGAAGTAGGTCCAAAATTTGAATGAAACACTAAATCGATAATAGCTTAGGTGGAATTAAAACACCACAATCCCAACGGTGGGATTGTTTTTGCAAACAAACTTAACCTTGTCAAAAAAAAATTGAAAAAAATTGAAAATTACATTAAAAAATGAATTCTATAAGCTGTTTTCTGAAGAAGATGCTTAGATTGCCCAAAAAACAAGATTGTCCATAAGTTTCTCATTTTGAATCCAAATAGAATGAATTAAAGCTTCAAATGTAGACAAAAACATGATCTTTGAGAAAAAGAAAATGCAAAATGCAAAATTCAATTTTTTAAAGTTTTTTTTTCTGCCCAACAAATTGCTTTTAAGACTCTAGATGGCATTACTTTTGCTCCCGGGCATCGATTGGATAAAAAAATTATATTTTTAGAAAGATAATGTGATCACCTCTCTTCAAAAAAAGTTTCAAAATTTCAGGTCAAAATTTCAGGTCACACAAGCCAGCCCAAAATCCCAAGTGTGCCCCAAGGGTACTTTGGGCCTTTGGGGGTTAAATTAAGAGAATGAAGCTTGACAAGTTTTGCTTCTATTCCATTTCAAAAATTTGGAAAATGTCAAAAATTGAAAGAGTGATTGCAATTGAAAGAACCATGTGTTAGAATCCAAATAACATAGTATGGTGTGTTTTTCACTCACATTTTAAAAAATTATTATTATTTTACATTTGAATTACTAAATTATGTTTTTCATTCTACCCTTAATTTATGGTAAAAATTACAAATTATTCTAATACATACTAAAATTGATTTAATTTGATTTCCACCTTTAGCTTTAAAAAATCACAATAATTTGATTTTTCCATAAAAAATTATTGGAAAAAACAGTGGAAATGGAAAATACATTTTTCCACTAGCAAAAAATATGAAAATTTTATGCACCTATTAAAACAAAAGGAAAATTTGGTTGATAGTCAAATTTGACTTCAAGGTCTTTGTTGTGGTTGTTTAGGGTGTAAAAATAAAATAACCAACTGGAATTTTTTTTGCACTAATCTTCATTGCTAGTTGTATCTCTTGAAAAATTCAAATCATTTGGATTGTTTTTTCTATTTTTAATTATTTATGTTCAAATTTTGCAACAAAAATGATAGCAATTACAATTTTTATGAAACAAATCAAAATTTCTTACATATAATTCACATAGTAATAAAAATATAAGATTTTTGTTTGAACACAATTTAAAAGGCAAAAGTTTGACCATTTCACAATGGATCAAATACTTTAGGGGTTAACCTCAAAAGGACGGGCTAGTAGAAATCATCCTTTATAGTATTGGATGAATCATTTGCTTAAAAAAAAAAAAAAGCACTCATTGGAGGTCAAACTACAATACAAGACCTTCCCTTTTCACACAAAACTCCAAAGATGAAAATCTGCACTTCTGTCCTATACAGATGAATTCTTTGTCATCCATCAAACATTAGTGCCTGTGGCTTTCTTACAGGGTTAAATGCACTTCATTTCAACCCTATAGTACAAACCATCTAGGTTCATATGTCCTAGAATGTAAACCTTCTGAATGAAAAGAGTTTAGTGTCAATTTTGGGTGCACTTTAGACATTTCATAGTTCAATCATACAACATCCAAAAATTACTATCAATGTGAATTTGGTGAATCCTTGTAATTGCCAACAAGTTCCACCAAAAATGAAGAAATTTTTTATAGTGGCACCCATACTCAGACACTTACTACTTGGACAGTTTTAGTTGTAGTTTCCTTTGTATTTGGTAGTTTGTAGTTTGAATTTTAACCAAGGACGCCACAACTACTTTTTGGTGGATGAATGACAGAGAATCCTTGTAAGTAGGGCAGAAGTGTAGCTATTCATCCTCCGATTTTTGCGTGAAAAAGAAAGATCTTCATAACATTCAATAGCATTGGCTGACATTGCCTTGGCTCTATAGTGCTGGGTGTGGAATATTCCACACCCAATAGTCCTTCATCAGTAACTATTAACAGGTGGAGGATATAGAGGTTGTTGGGTGTGGAATATCCCACAACCAACATTGTAGAGCCAAGGCACTTGTAACTAGTGCTACTGAATGTTATATTGTAGAGTAGTTTGACTTCCAATGAGTGCTTTTGGATGATTTTTTTAAAACCAATGATTCATACGGTTTCAAAAGGGATGACTTCCATGGTCACCAGCCCGTCCTTTAAAAGGGAAATTCTGTACAGTACAGTCTTCTCAAGCAACAAGAGTCTCCCCAGAGTCCTCTCCTATTATGTCGTTGAAGAATGGCCGGAGCGTTACAGTCTTACAGAGCTTGCGGAACTACGGTATCAGCTGCTCTGGACATTGCTTTGCAGGACGCTGCTCACCCAAGGTATGATAGGAGCTCAATTAAAAAACTGACAATAAAATAACAGACCAGCTCATGTGGATGTAACATACCTAGAATTCTAGAGGCGGAACTCAAGAGCGGTTTTGCTGGAATACCCTACGTGAAGGTCAGGTTTGGCAGAAATTAAATCATTATTGTAAAAAAGTGCCACATATCATCTTGAGGTGGATCCTTGAGAATCTGATGTGGAAATTCAATTTCGGCACCTAGGTGCCAAAGCAAACCTTCACGTACGGTAATGATATCTGTACCTAGGTCCAAAAGTTTCTTTTCTATGGTGAGTCAAATTTTGCTTGAAAACAATAAAAAAAAATTGGAAAGAATTTGCAAATGATGTATTTTTCCTTTTTTAGTGGATGGAAATTACTATATGTGATGAATTTTTTTCCCTTCTTTCCATTGATATTTTAGAAAATGTGGTAAGTCTACTATTCGAGATATGTGGAGAGAAAAATAGTCGTAGGCCTTCAAATCCAATGAAATCCAATGAGAGATTTGATCCAAACTGACTAAGGTCTTGTCTAAAATTAATCTTGACTTTGTTTTCCAATACTTGGTCAGCATTCCGAGAACTACAACCATCTGTTCCCTCCACATGTCATCAAACCCTTGATCGTACCCCTGCCCATTGTGGTAGACTTTAATTCTCTTCACCAAACTTCCTATGAAACAACAAAAAATAGAACATTGCATAAAAAATATATCTCAGATACACGATGCTTCTTTATTCCTAAAGGACTATAAGGCCACCAAGTGACTTCTACAACATAGATTTTTGCACCTCTGGTTCTTTAGAGGTTAATGAATACTAAGTGGATGAAGTGCACTTTTTAAAACATTTAGCAAGATTGCTTGAAATTGTCCCTTGCAAATGCACATGAAAGTGGTTGAGATGGACTCTTGGGTACATATTTGTGAAAATCATACACCCAAATCACATATGGAAAGACTACAAACTTTGAGCATGATGTTGTTGCTTGCAAGGTGCAATCACTTATAGAGCAATTAATGATCTTCTAGTCATAGTACTTTGGGGTCACAACCAAATAATGTGAACCTTGTGATTTGGTTGGGGTGAGGGAATTGACCACTTCATGTTTTTTCTACAAACTTTGGACAAAACCTTCCCCTTGCAAAGTCACCACCTTCACATTATCATACATGGATCCATTTGCTATCCAAAATAACCACCAACTCCTTATCACTCTGACACCTTCTTATTTTTCATCATTTGGGATATTATATATATTCACTTTCCATCCCCAAATAGGGGTCTACATTCCATTAGGAACTGATTAGCCCTAGATACTATCCATTTGGGTTGTTCTTATCTTTCCAAATAACAATGTATCCAATAAATATATTCCATGTCATCCATTCAATTCTTTTAACTCCTAAATGCCCAGGGCCTTTTGGGGTTTAAAAGCATCATATTGATTGCTTTTGAAGTGTTCTAGGTCTAAATGTTACTAAGGTATAAAAATCTCAACTGTACAATCTTGTAGTGTATATCTTGTAGATGATGTAAATCAAATTTGGAATCATTTGGCCACATAGATTGCAAGATTATGATGTTTTCAAGTACTGAAAAAGGATGTTGAAATTTTCCTAGCAATACATTTGGAGGTAAAATTCAATTTCTAAACCTACTCAAATGAAAAAAGCTTAAACTATCAAATGCTTTAAAATTAGCATACAAACACATTATTAAAAGAAAATATCATTCAATTGACTCACTGAGTTTGGAAAATGGTTTTGAATGTCAAAAAATAGCAAAAAAAGTTGCAAAAAACACATCTAAGGCTAAACCTCCTTCTAAAATGCTTCTCAATCACTCATAACTTCTTGGATTGATATGATGTTTTAACCACACAAATTAGACTAGTATGCGCAACTTTTCCAAAAAAATTTATTGAAAAAAGACACTCTATGAAGAGGAAACAAGTAGCCGAAGTTCACTGTAATCCAAAAATGTATGAAGTCTACGCTTCAAATTGCTCAAAAACATTCAAAACAACTTGGATTGACATGAAAATTTTACCACAATAACTAGACTTCAAGAAGAGCACAATACAACAAATTTTTATTGAAAACAAAAATTGGATGAAGGAGAATCAAGCCCCCAAAGTTGCAACCATCAAAATGCAGTTTGGTGAACTCAAATTGAACCCATCAACTTTGAGTGGCTTCCAAAAAATCAATACATCTTGGATTGATTTGAAAATTTTATCACACAAACTAGCAGATTTCCCAACAAGTTTTATTAAATTTGGATATTGGATGCAAAGTTACAGCACTTTGAATTGGACTTTCGGAATATGTGAGGACACTTTTGGTCCTCTGGGGCGTTTAGAGGTTAAGATTTTCATCTTATTTTTACTTTCAAAAAGAATTTTCAAATTTTTGGGGTCATCTTTCATTTCAGAATGTGGTCAATACAATGATAAATTTGCATGTATAAAGATGATAAACGAGTCAATATTTAAAACTTTTGTCTGAAAATCATTGCTATGTTATTCATCTCAATTACACTTTATAACACATCTTCACATTTTTGCGCACTTGGACTACTTCAAACTGTGTTAGGTGTGGTTGTGTACACTATTGTTCAGGCAAAATCAGTTGCTGTCAAGGTATGCCATTTAGATACGGTATAATTTCTGCCAACCCGGTTCTCACAATCAGCCAGGGCAGCGATGAGACGCTTAAGAGGTTCAGCAGTCTATTGTGGTTCAGAAATTTAATCGGTGTTGTGTACTTAGTACCCACCAAAGTGCCCAAAGCAAGCATGACAAATTCAACCGATTCTGACAATTCAAAGTAAGCACATCTTTAGATCCCCACTGTCACCGAGCTGCCCTTCAACTCCTGTCAAGAATGTTGACATTGTCCGCTTGAGTTCCGACTCACCTCGTTACAAATCCCGATTCCTGACACCATGACCAACCCCACATTGTCGTCTCTCGAATTAAATCTGATATACAGTATACCGCACCTTCGTATACAAAACGTGGAGGTTTCATTATATAATTCCCACGGACGGAGGTTCGAAAGTCCCCGCGCAAGAGTCACAAGCTCAAGGACTGGCAGCGTTCTCGACCTGGAATTGAAGAGTTTCGCAGGAAGAAGAAGAGAATGAAAGTTAGTCCTCACGTTTGATTTCGAGGAGGAGGAGGAAGCGGGGGAGGAAGAGGGGAAGAACTTGAGGAGACGGTGACAAGTTCAAACATTGAAAGAGTCCTTCATGTGTATGCAGTATATGTGAGTACGCCACATGGCAAATTCTGTCCAAACAATGACAACCTCCAATGATGCAAACGGTTTCTTCATGCAGATCGAAGGATATTATTCAATACCACCAGCTGGTCATGGAGGAAACAAAAGGGTGACGGAATTCCTGCACCTGAAAAAAGGAAGCACCCCATTCATCTTAGTCAAATACCAAATGTATCAGGAAACGAAAAACACCAAAACACTAATGAAGAACAGCCATGCTTGAAGCGCTTCAATTCCATGCACACTTTGCGAGACACTTTGGCGCATTCTTGTTAATGAATCTTCCGGCACTAGTTACATTACAGCTTCATACGGCCATTTCCAGCCGAATACTCCATCCATTCGATTTACTTCTTCATGTGCACTAACTTTCCCTGGCCAGACTCGTTGCCACCCATTCGACAAAGCGACGGGATTCTCCCTCTCACCAACAAATCAATTGCACACAAGCTGGCTAGCTGCTCTATTTATCAATCTGGTGCCCGGAGTGCCAGCTCAGGAGCACGAAAATCACCGCAAGATCTAATGCTCCTGCTACAAGCTACTCCTGGAACAATTCCTCACGTCTATTTCGCAGTGTTCCCATGGGCGCCATCAACATACCCCGGAACGACGACCTGACCTAAGTGATGTACTTGTGGCCGAAGAAGATGCCCCCCCACAGCGTCTCATTGTGTCCGATATTCACCGGCACTTTCGTTTGGAGCTGGTAAGCATACGAGGGTTTGCTCAGGTCAACCTTGATCTTCACTTGCTCAGCCTGCAAGTATTCGCAGACCTCACCTTGCTCCCACTCTCCGCACCGACTTCGGCGGAGACTTGCGCGCCGAACAATGATCCCCCAGCGGAAGCTTTGGCCATCACGGAAGCGCTCAGCGTGCTATCCAGCTTCACGCTCGTCTCGCAGCCTTCGTAATGCTCGTACTGCTCGACATACCACCCGACTTGGCCACCGTCCGTGCCGAAGAGCAGGAACGTTGAAGGAGGACGCGGCGGCCCCATCACTCATCTTGATCACGAGGTCCATCCCATCCAGCGCTTGCAGGCAATTCCGCATTGACCATGGCGCGGTGAATGTGCGCCGCGTAGATGTATATGTTGACAACCTCGGGCGCAGGGTCGTCCGTTAGCACCCACTCGATGAACTTGAGCTCCCATTTCTCAGCATGGTCGCGGCAGGCGCTCGCAGCGGTTGCGGTGGTCGCACGCGGCCTCGACGGCAAGTTCGTTGCAGCGCAGACTGTTGTGGACGAGGAAGTAGTGGGCCGTGTCCCAAAGTCCCTGCGACTGGTTGCGCTGAGATTGCAGCTCCCGAGTCAACCCTTGCGTCGTCATGGTGCCCCACCCACTTAATCGCAGGATGGGCTATCTGGGTCGGTCGGTCTGTGAAACAATGGATCTCTTCTGCGATCGAATCAAATCGAACGCTCGTTTCTAGCTGGATCTGTGAGTCGACGACCTTGGCGGCGAAGGAGATCGAGCAGCGGACAATCAAGGTAATTAATTGTGAAGTTGCTTACATTAGCTTGATGAATGTGTGCCGTACTTCGACACTGATAAACCTTCGGCTGCTTCCCGCGGGCATTTGTGCTTGGTCTCGTCTGCCGACAAGGAATGGGCTCGCTAGTGGCCTCCACCGAGCCGAGTGGGGGAATTGAAGTAGCAGTTGACGGGGAAGTGCGCATTGCCAGTTTCGCTCCTCGGAATGACCTCGGCATCGGCAAGTCGGTGATGAACCAGGCGAAGTGGCCGCGGTCAATCATACCAAGGGCAAAAGCACTGATTTTTTTCCCACTAACAGTTTACTTTGGGCAGTGCAGAAAGTGATCTTCATGCAAAATGCGGATGAAAATTACATTATCCATCTTTAGGAGCGTGCATTTTCACCCCAAAGAGCAATTTTGTCCTTTGAAGATGTAGCAATTCAATGATTTCATCCACTGAAAATGGGGAACATATCACCTAATATTTCCTCAAAAAAATTGTATCACTTATCAGGGAAAATATTGCTACAAAATGTTGTGCATGGGGTGAACCTTGCATACAAGTGGGTGGTAAACAATGTAAGACCTAAGGTAGAAGGGCCTACAATTGGATAAGTAGACACTTGACAAGGTGGATATTTGGGCAATTTAAAGTAACTTAAAGCATCTGCACTCTAGCCGGCAAACCGTTGGTTAGAGTGGAGAAGGAGTTGGGCGGAATTTTGAACTTACTCACTCCACCACGGCGACAAGAGGCTGGTTAATCCTTAAACAACGCTGCAACCATTTTTCAGTCAATGAATGAGAAAGAATATTTCTATGTAGGACAAAAATACAATTGTTTATCCTTAGAATTTTGTGCAAAAAGGGAGATCTTGCAAAGTAGTTTGACCTCCAATGAGTACTTTTGGTTTTATTAATGTAAATGATGTCACACAATACCAAAAGGGATGGTTTCCACGGTCATTAGCGGGCATTTAAGGGTTAATTAAGCATGGCACTAGCTGCAGTCTAGAAAAATCTCTTGATAAACAAAAGAAAGTTCAACACTGACTTCGTTTTGCATTGCCTGGCAACAAATTCGGAGGTAGCATGTGGTGGCTTGCCTGGGTCATTTTCACCCTAAGCTTTCAAAGCATTAGAAGAAATTCGGAGGCAACAAGAGATTGCGAGTAATCAGACCCTGGGAACTCTGGGAACGCCCTGGGAACAATAGTCAGACGTAGCCACGAGAGTGCCACGTCAAAAAATAATAAAAAAATTAATTTTTTAATTTTTTAATAATGTTTAATTATTTTAATATTCTGATTGTTCCTAGCGGGAACAACCCTGAAACGTCCCTTTGGAGCCTTCAAATTTCTTCTAATGAGTTTTTTCTTGCTTCTTTTGAAATTTGCTGGAAGTGCTTGCTAGAGGGGACCGGCGGAGCGGCTGCAATGCACCTGATGCCCCGGCTCTGTGTCTTGCGCCATACCTTCTCGCTACCTGTTCCCCTGTTATGCTACTTTGCAAGTTCATGCCGAAGAAAGTTGGTGATCCAACAATGAATTTGACCAATAGTCTTTGGATATTAGAGTTAATCGTAAAGTGAACCCTAGTTTGTAGAAGAAGTCTCATTTGGATACTAGAGTTAATAATAAAGTGAACCCTAGTTTGTAGAAGGGGTCTCAGAAGAAGCCTTTCAACTAAGAATAGTTCAAAACAAACATAGCACCAAACTCCATCAAACCAAGTTTGGGTGCTTCAAAGAGTTTTGTCGTGTATTTTCTTAAATTTTGGCTCATGGTCCCTCATTGTACATACTTACAATAAACTCTATTGAAGATCAATTATTTTTCCTTTCCAATAGTAGAATTGTGCAAATGAAACAATAATAACTCTTATAGAAAGGACATAATCGAAATGTGAAACCACAAAATAAATACTCCGTATCATATAGACTAATCGAGTGGAGATGCTTTTACATAACATTCTCATCTACAACCCTACGTATCTTCCTCTTGGATCTTAAAAATAGAAGGTATTTCTTCTGGGATACCATGGGAAGGAGCTTAAATTAAAATGAGAAGCCTTGCAAGGCTACTACGATTGCGTTGACAAGGTGGATATATAGAAATTGGGCAGGAACTTAAAGGACTTGGACAATAATGCAAGTGAAAAGGCGAGAACTTAAGCAAATGAGGTGGATACTCAAAGAGCACATATTCAAGGGGTAGATTCTGAAGTTTGTGTGCCTTTCATGCACCTTAAGTGTCTGCCCTAATCCATTAAGTATTTGGCCATTCTGTTTCATTCCCACCTTCACCTTGAGATCATGGCTTATCCCTTGGATTCCCGTCCAAAGTCTATATCCAATCCACGCATCATCACCTAAATCTTATGTGGTTCAAATCCCATTTATTAAGTAGCAAACCACATAGCACATAAAGTAAGTCTATATACTCGTGATTTACCATTTTTCTAATTTAACATGGTATTGACCACATTGGATATAATTTGGTCTAATTGGAAAGATGTCTTGGACAAACAGATGTGTATCGGGCGCCTTGACAACCATGGATAGTTTCAACTCCATTTCCTTTGGTCTTTTTTATCGCTAGCTTGGTAGCTCCACTCCACCCCAAAAGAATATACCTTGTCGTGTCCAATTTTTCAACTTCATGGTGGTTCTCTAATTTCTCCAAAAGCACTGTCTAGCCAAGAACAACCTTGTTTTCTAAGGCCTTTCTTCAAAACCAAATGTTTCTTCCAAAACCAATAGGCAAAGAGTGTCCATGCCATATGATTTTTGAGAAACCATTTGGTGAAGCTCACACTATTTAATCATGTAGCAATTCAAATTGCGTGTATAGATTATTTCACTCAAAGCCATCAAATTGGTTATAAAGGAGGTTGTCATTTCAAGTTGGAAGTATAACTTTGAATAAATGAGAAGTTATTTTGAACAAAATTAGTATATAACCATGAAGCACTGTGTTCATCATCCAAAATATGGACTTTGGATTGTTTGGAGCTTTTGAGGTTGCTTTGACATGCATTGAAATTGGTTTTACAAATACCAATGATATTTTTTAAAATTTGGCCAAATACATTAATTCTATTTATGGTGCATAAATATAATATCACTTCATAAAAATCAAAACCTTGATAAAAAAAAATAGCAAAATACAAGGCCCTTTGGATAATTAGGGATTAATATACATGTATATTAGTCTATAATATTTGTAGCTAAGTTCAATTTTCACTTTTAAAATAACACATTTGACATTTAAATATAAATTCTTAAGGTTGACATCTCTCTTGCAAAATTGGTGGGACTGACACCTCAATTTGAAGTTAGTAGCATTGACATCTTATTGTGAATTGGTAGATTTAGGGTAAAAACTTTGTCGTGTGCTTTCATTGCTATTTTGTATATAGAGTGTTTTGGTGTTTGAACCATTGAGATGCTTCAACTAGCTCTTGAGAGTTAAAACTTGTTAGTGCTTCAACTTCTTAACTATTCAAATTCCTTGGTACATAGTGGTGAAGCAATATGCTAGCGGAGAGAACTAATTAATAATGATGTGAACTATTAAACGTTAAGTTAGTTAAATTGGCAATATTATACAAGCCAAAAATTGAAACATAATATTCACAAAGCTCTAATTTTAGATCACAAAGTAGGTAATGTATACTGATTTTGGTTTTAGACCATCTTGCTTGAAGTATGCTCAAAGTAAAGGAATATTGCTAATTTAATGAAATTGACATTATTAGCATACATGTGCAATAAGGGTGAGATAATAAGTTAAAATAATTAAGTGCATTATTGCATATATCATACCTAACAATGCATTTGAGGCTATATATATCCAAAATATATTTTGGATGAAATATTATTGATTCATCTAAATGTAGATTCATTCATCCAAATGATAAAATAAATATTATCCTATGTTGGACTTTTTGGGTGATTCTTGGCAATTTCATCTATTCAAAATAAAAAATATTTGGCAAAATATTTTATGTTTTTCCCAAAATCGATAGTTACAATAATACAATTGCTAGCTAGAATTTGTGCAATCTAAAATAGCCTTCAACTGTGACCAAGAAGTACAAAAAGTATCAAAAAATAATATACTAATAATGAAATTAGTATTATAGTATCTATAGTATTATTCACCCTACAAATTTATCATGTAATTATTTATTCTAGTTCTCATTTAGTTGACAATTAGTGTTCATATGCAATATTGATTTAGTGAAGTGAACCATCCTAGTTCTAATTTCGATTTTTCTAGCAAATTTTTTTGTTAACATTTAGTATTGGGATGAATGTAAGAAACCAGCTTCTCCTTTTGTTTTGTTTTACTTGGCCTTAGACAAGTGTTTTTTTGCTCATAACTTTGGCATTACATGTCAATTTTATATGAAATTTGAAATGAAGCTACATGTGGTAGTTGCAAACATTGTGTAATTTATTCACTTTTTAAAAATTAATTCACTTTTTTTAAACAACCTCCAATTCGATGTCTACTTTTGCCTTTGGGGGGTAGTACTATTTTCCATCCAGCAAGAATGCAAATTTGAAGGTCAAAATTTGGATTCAAGGACTTCTACTATAGTTATACAAGTCCATGAAGAGATTCTTTAAAAATAGTAAAGTGCCCACCTTCCACATGTGTTCAAACTTCAAAGTACACTACCTTTGCGCAAGTGCATAGAATATAATTTTTTTTCCAAAGATTCAAATAGTTGAGAAAGAGAACCCTTAAGTTAGAAAAATTGTCCAACTTTTAGTTTATTTTTCTAGAATTTTATTTTTAAGATTCTAAAAATCAAACATCAAAGTATCCATTTTTGATTTCTTGGTATTTTTCATCGTTCTTTTTTGTACATAACTTTTAGAGATAAATTTTTCTAGATTTGAATTTTTACAAGTACACTATTTTGAAATTTGAATACTTTAAAAATCATCCGTATTCTACTTCATTTAAAAAAAAATATTCCAAAAATCATAGTACTCACTAAAAAAGGCCGTTTTGGAAAAAAAAAACAGCACGTGATTCCTACAACAACCTGCTGGTAACAGTAGCAGGTTGTTGTCATGTATTGTTAGAGTTCATAATTAGTGTTATGCACACTAAATTTCATTATTATTTTTATTAATTTAGCTTCCATTTGTGAATGGGCAAGAGAATTCATTCCTGCATTCTAAAAAGTTTTCGACCTGGCATGCTTCAATAGGGTAGTACACCCATGCATATCCTGGGAATCCAATGCTGTGTACACATCCGATTGGACAACGTCCACATGTCAATTTCTGAACACCTGATCAGGTCAGGAGCCCCAATTTGTCATCCCGACGCAGTCATAACTTAAGTTACAGAGGGTTGAATTGAGTCACTTTGCTGTAATATATTTTTTAATGCACAAGTGACAGACTAAGTTATTGATTTCAAATACTGTGTAAGTTATAATTCCCAGAAGGCTACGCTGAGCAAGAATTCTAGATTTAGATTCGGAAAACTCCGGGATACGTTTCACTTCATTAGTTCCCGAACAATCTCTCACATACAAATATACGGAGTAATAAATTGCACACATCCATCAAGCAACGCGTCCAAATACACAGTCAAATGTGAAAACCGCAACTGAGTCGAACTGAAGCCAAAGAGTTGCACAATAGTGCAATCAGTGGCATAATTCAATTTAAATTGAATGTCTAGCTATATACTGTACATCGATCGACCATGTGGTCAGTAACTACAAATCATTTCTCAACAAAGTGAACTAAGCTTGTTAACTAGTGTGGCTGATTCACAAACCACCGTGGTCTTCAATCTCTCGGTCCTAGGATTGCAATTGAAAATTGATTGCTTCCCCATCTGCTTGCTTGAATACGAAAAGCCGACACTAGCTAATTCTCAATCACCGCAAAAATCGGACCGAACCAGGCTTCCATTACATTCGTTGAATCCTGTGGCGCAAGGGTGAAGTTCGTGCTGCTAGGGTCTAGCCTAGACAGCCACCCGGTGTATATTCCGCTTGGAGCTAGAGAACATGTACCAGAGATCGATACACAGTCTCCGTTGTCTCCGTTGTCTCCATTCGCTAAGAGGAAATCAATCCAGTGTTAGATATATGTAACTCCTCCCCTGGACCGACCCACCGTTGTCAAGAACGTACCCTGCTGATCGATGAAGACCCCAGGAATACATCCCACCTTCGATCTATTGGAGCTCCTCATAAATTAACTTCGGCATGCAGAATCTAATGCAATGGAAACGGTGCGTTTCCTCATTCTTCCGTGGGAGTTGGCTTGAGGATATTAAGACGTCCTTCTGCCAGGGTACGTCGAAGGGCTTGCTCCAACCAGTCTTCATCGATAACATCATTGGACGAGGACAGAATGGTGAACCGCTTGGGCACCAGCACTGGCAAAGGGTCTTCCTCCCGGGCCACGTTCTTCCCTTTCTCCGACTTCGGGATCCTCATTGTCAAGGGCTTCCTCACCTCCACCTCCAACCCTTCATTCACGCCCACCTTCTCGTACTTTCGGCGCATCAATGTCCGGGAGAGCTTCCCATACATGTCCATTCCCATAACTGTTGCGACTACCCTCACTGTCGATGGTCTAAATCCCAGGCTACGGGACACCACAAGGAGCACTTGTTGATCGTTGCCCTAATCACGAGAAACTTGCTTGAAGACGATGGCAAAGTATCCACTTCAGTTAGCTGCACCTGCAAAAGCTGCACAAATTTCTGTAGGCCTGTATTAACTTGCGTATGCTTGCAACTACGGATCCAGCAGATGTCAGAACTATGGAATGAAGGCTGTTGGGAGCAAGAAGGCACTCTTATACGATAAACCTGTTTTAGGATTATTATTATAGTACCTAGGTAAACCACGAGGAGGTCTTGCCCATGTGGACTGGAAAGTCCACTGGCCCGCCTTGGAAAACACGGTTATTATTACAGTATAGCTGACTAATTGAGGAGCACTCAGGGATGATCGACTGACGGAAGCCACGAAGGGATGAACAGAAGGCTTTTTCTAAAATGTTTGATTTATTCAAGCATCTTTGGATCGAAAATGAAATAAAATAAAACAGATTGTGTGATTGTTTTATTATAAGATTCGGTTCAGACCTGACTTTTCAGTTGCGGAGTGGGACGACTGGAAGGTCGGGTCTACAGTCTACAGCTGTACAGCACTGCAGCCGCATGTCCTTGATCAAAGAATGGCTACTTGTGCCGAAAAGCCGTGTGAAGACTGGGAACATCTTTCTTGACTCGGAATTCAACGCAGGTGGGGTGATCTTTTACTTACAGTTGTGGGTCAGGTGGTCGGACACACTTTTTGCTTATTAGGAGGTTAAGCTTTATTTGCTTCTTACTATTTTGGTTTCTTCTTATTATGGAAAGGGAGGAAGGAAGTCAAGCAACCTGCAATCCTTCATTTCAGAATTTAGAGAGCTGATTGGCGCGAGAGATGCCAAAGTACATCCAGGATCCTCTTAATGTGTTGATTTGTCCTATTTTGTGTCACCCACAAAATTAGTGTTAGCGTGCATAATTTTATTTTTTTGAAAATTGGTAGAATATAGTAATATTTCATTGATTTCATTATTTTGCAAATAGTGTGACCTGGATAAATTAGTGTCACATACACTACCCTACGTGAAGGTCAAATTCGGACATAAATTAAGTATTTTCTGGGATGTCTGAATTTTTGAAAATATTACAAGTGAAAATTTTGGAAGATTCACTACAAGAGAAAGGGGTGTTTTAAGTGAGCTTTTAAGTATAGTCCTAGACACATGATTTTAAGTAATGACCTTTAAGGAGATTTTCAGCAAAACTTGACTTAAAACACATGTTTTTAAATCAAATTTTGCTAAAAATCTCTTTAAAGGTCATTACTAAAAATCATGTGTCTAGGACACTACTTAAAAACTCACTTAAAACACCCCTTTCTCTTGTAGTGATTACAAGTAAATTTCTGGAATATCGTAGAATATACCACCTGCCGAATCCATCTGCTCGCCAAAAGTAAAGTTTTCCGGCACTCAGGTGCCGGATCAGACCTTCACGTACGGTAATTAGAGTCATTAGACAAATAAATGTAGTTCTTTAAAGTTTGAATGTTTGTTGGAGGAAAAATATTTGGATCTTAGCTCCAAAACATTCACCTTGGGGAAAGGTAGGAACATATGATTTACTGCAGATGATAAAATTTGGAAATTTTGAGCTTAAATATATATTTGGAATCTAAATCCTATATTAGATAAGGATTCATAGAAAACTAAACTACCTACTCCAAGATAGGAGGCATGTTTTTACATTCAACCCCACATAGTCAATGGAGAAAAAGCTCCCCCCTCCCCCTTGCTATGCTTTACAATAGGACTATTCAAATGCGATCCAAAGTCACTAAGGTTGGACACACAAGCCAAAGTAGAGCCAATTTGATATGTATTTTTTTCAATGTACATATAACAACAAGTAGCTACATTACTAGAGGCTCTGATGCTTTATCATTATAGCACTAATTTGCTTTTCAAGTAGCTTCTATCAATGCAAAGCTACTCAAACTTCCTCAAAGTAGCTTCTATCAATGCCTCTGAAACCAATCAGTTACCCCAGCGGAATAAGTTGCAGCCTGAAAGAGTCAATGCCGTTTATTTTAATTACAATTCATATGATCCATAATTCAATTTGAATCCAATGCCGGCACAGATGAGGTCAGAGGAGTGGCTTGGGAGAGCACTCAATGAGCTCTGACTTTTAAGACCTGGCTGACGTCTCAATGCTGGTCACAGTGACGGACGCATGTGTTGAGAATTCTTGCGAGAATTCTTCGGTCTTAAAACATGGTGAAGAGCAACTGAACTTTATTGAAGAAAACGAGTGCCATTTGTTGCAAGAAGTTTAACACCAGTGACGAACTAAGAGCCGAAATGGATCATTTTTCTTGGCCAAGACGGAAACGTGATGCGAAGACGGCTGAGCTTATTTCAGTGTTGGCTAAAAGTCATGCTCCGAGACCAAGAGCCAATTTTCTCATCTATTGGTCACCTCCAATAGTTTAAATCTGTAAGGATGGGCTAGTCAACGTGGAAATCATCCTTTCTAATGCAGTGTGAATCATCTATTGGCTTTAAAAAAAAATCCAAAAGCACTCATTGGAGGTCAAAGGTAATACCGTATACAAGACCTTTCATTTTGGCACAAAAAATCCTAGGACAAACATATGCACTTTGGTCTTACATAGAAGGATTTTCTGTCATCCATGGGACCACTCTAGTTTGTTGTGTCGTTTGAGGGTATCCATGGCACCAAATTCTAGTATCAACAAAACTTAGAAGTTAACTCCTAAAGGACCAAGAGTAGGTCCTTTGCATTTTGAGCCCTAAAAACGCAGAAAATGGTCGAATTTGTGTGAAGATTTTTTACTGAAAGAAAATACAAACAATGACAATTGCACCTATAAGATTTTAATGTCACTTTTATGAAAAGTATAGACAAAAAACTCAAGTTCCTTACCATTTATGACTTTGTGAGATCAACGAGCTCAAATTAGAAAGTATTTTTTTTCACTACATGCCCTTGGGTTACCCCAACTTCAAAATTCAAGGTAAATTGGAGTAATTACAAAAATTGACTTTTTGGAACCAAATCATTCAAAAATTATTAGGAAATGCATCAAAACTCATTTGTAAGTGTCGGGGTAAGTGTAAATTGGATTTCTGGATTTCTATTAAAAATGTGTATCCAAAAATATAAATTAAGTGAATTTTTAGGTCAAAAATCAAACCACATTATTTGACCAAACCTTAGAAATTACAATTTGGTTGCATAAAAATTTAGGAAGGTGATTGCAAAAAACACATATTGATTTTTTCGCGTTTTCACAATACGCATGCTTAGGTTTTTGGAGTACTTTAAATTTTTATTTTATTTTTTAATATAGCCAATCTATACACCTTTAAGAAGAATGTATCCTAGAAAGATGAAGCATAGAAAAATTCTCTAAGTAGGAAAACAAAAAGAGTTCAAAATCTCAAGAAAATAGATACTTCGACATTTTAATTTGTAGAAAATAGGAAAAAAATTAAAAATTAAAACTAAAATTGCCCATTTGTAACATCTTTATGGAGATGTTCATTCACCAAAAAAACACCAAATAATAATCTAGATGTTTTGAAATGCAAGCATAAAGAAGTTTATTTTGTGGACTTCCATACAACATACAATTAACTACTTTTAGAACATTTTGAACAATAGCTACAAGTGTAGAAGAAGACCATCCCCTCTAAATTTCAGCTCCAAATTGGTTTTGGGGGATACTAAACATAACTATCCCCCCAAATTAGCAAGTGATGCGGAAAATTGGGGACTAGTTTTGGACACTAGTTTTTTTTTAAATGCCAAAAGATTACTCAAGGTGTATAATAGTCATAAATACCTTTCCTATGAATCTTGAGTCATTTGAAGCCAAAATGCAATTGTTATGGTAAAAAAAAATCACTATGCAAGCTGTGATAGGAAATAGAACAATTGTCTCTTGCAATCACCCACTGGTAAAAGTGGATTTGAGATTAGAAAACATTTTTTCATGTCTACGCCTATATTTTGGATGATATATTATTCTTAAAATTTTATTGATTATTATATCTTTCTTTTTTCAATTTTGCTCCACAATTGATTAAACTCCAAACACTATTCATATTTAGGACAAAATCAATACATGTTTCTTGCAATAATCTTTCAAGCAAACTTAAATTGTTCTTATATGAATTCTTAATCACAAACTCTGACTATGATAAATCATAAAATAGGTATACTATGGTTGTAATTACATTTTTAAAAGAAAAGGAGCAAAATATGTGCAAAAATTGATTTTTTTATTAGTTGTTGGCTTTACCAACTCTCAATCTTCCAAATATTGCCACAAGAAAGTGTATTTGGGTGGTCTTGCTCGCCCCCTCTCCCAAGTGACTATGAAAATCTTAAGTACAATTTGGACACGTATGATTTCAAGTCATTATTTCATCCATTCTTTTATTGTGGTCATTTCCTTCTTTTTGACCTAATAGAAAGTAACATTGGACTAACCATTTATTCTCTTCTAATCTCAATGTAGAAAATGCCTTAATCACAATCCTTCATCCGTAAAATAAAACCCTTAATGCTTAGAAATATAATAAATGATGCTTTCTTTGAACAATGTCAAAAAAACTCATGTGAGTACCTAAAAGCCAAAATAACATGTATAACACTAGGTAAAATTCTTTAAGCTCCCGTGAAGCTTTTTGAAAGCTTGGGTAGGTTAATATGAAGTCAATTTTGAGCAAATGAAAGTGAAATTCTCACCAAATATGCACATACTTGTAAGTTCTTTGAAAATGTAATTTTTTCTTCTAATCGGGTGCCCAAATCAATAGTTACGGGGCTTGAAAGTTTAGGGGCTCTTTGGTAGTGTACTAAATTGCTAATAAAGAGGGCAAGTAGTCAGGCAAGCAGTGAAGCAAGTTGTGAAGTTTTTTTTTATTAACTTTGAACACTTATATCTTGTAATCTATGAAGCCAAATGGCCAAAAATCTTTTCTATACATTCTCATGGTAGTATAGAGAAATAATTTGTGGTTGAAAATGATTTTATTCCCAATTTTCATTCAATGCACAATAAATGGCAATTTTAGAACCATTTTAGAACTATTTGCAAAAACTCTTGTCTAAATTCATGAGATTTTTATTTAATAGTAGTATTTATTATTTATTTACTTATTTGATTGAGAGGTAAAAAGATTTGTGTTGACTGTTGGGATTTTGATTCTTAAAAAAAAAGTTCCCCCAAACAATTGAAACCTTGTTCATATAGTTGATTTTTTTGGATATCTTTCACCTCTCAAAGTAAGATTTTTTGGTGTATGCTAGACATCTCCATTATCTATCAAAATTGTCATGCAAGTAACTAAATTAGTTATAATTATATTATAACTTCCTACCCAATGGTCTAACTTTCCAGAGTTGTATAGTGCCTCCTTCTATACAAAAGAATCAAACTACGTTGGGCAAGGTCCAAATATCTTGTCTTCTAACTTCATACGTTATAATCTTGCAATCTACAAGGTCAACTGGTTTGAAATTTTCCTCAACTTCCTATAGTAGTCTAGTAAATATTTGTATGGTTGACAATTTGCAATTTTTTTTTAAAACTAATGCAATAACGAATAGTTAAGAACATGCAATTCAATTTTTACAAGGATTGGAGGAATAGAAAATTACTTACAAAGCCTTATAATGAGTGGAAGTACAGTAGGAAAACAAGAATTCAATATGACAAAGACCATCAACAATTTGCTTGCCAACCAAATAGTCCTTGCCCACATACAATAACCCTGGAATATTTTTTCTTCAGACAATTTCTCATTGGCTAGGTTTCTCTCCCAAGACAATCTGTAGGGAACATTCCTTGACGTCTTTGACTTTGAAAAATTGCCCAAAATGGAGTTTTTGTCCAAATTAAGAGTTATTTTCAACTATGGAAAGATAACTTGACAAACTATGTGAGAAAAATATGGAATTAATTTTTTTTTCTGAGGATTTGGGCAGCCATTGAAGTTGGGCAGCGACCAAAAAATGGTCTTGTGTACTTTTTAGGGTTAAAGAATGTAGTTTTGAGATGCCATTTAATTTAATAGAGACTGAAGATGTTGGTTTGACACGGAATGGACATTCAAAATGGCTACTCAAACACGAAACAATTCAAAGCCAACTCTTCATTTACCAAATCTATGTTCTACAATGCCGAGCATGCTCCGAAATTTGGAGCACGGAGGGTTAGTGTTTCCTATTCGGTGTTCTTCATTCATTACAAGCATGATGGAAAAACAATTCTTGGAGTAGAAGAACCCTAGAAATTGATACTTTTACATTTAATTCTTTCTCTAGACCAAAGTCAACTCCTAGTCAAGTTTTCGAAAGTTGAATACATTAGAAGTTGTTCATGTTAAGGTAGTTGACCGACTTCCGACTACTTAAGCAATTGAGTATATCTGGAGCATGGGTATGGAACACGGGTATGGTGGGTGGAAATTTTTTCCCTTATACACAAATAGATAGATTGAAGAAGGATTCTATAATTTTTCACAATTTTATTTTCCAAAACAAAATTACTACTCTGTATGAATTTTCTAGGTGAAGATTCTATTTGTCCCATACTTGTCCCATAGGTCATCCTATTTCCGACCAAGGTCGGGTTACAATATGGAGAGTCCTATAGCTAATCATAATGTCACAATTGTGCTACAAATGCGCCATAACTGATCATTTACTCATCTCTACCTGCACGGAAATAGCGCACCCTACTCTGCCAAAATGGGGGATCATCAATGTGTCGACCATGTTGAAGTGTTGTTGTTTCTTCCTCCCTGCTTGGAGGCCTGAGGACGTTAGGGTTTAGCAGTATGGAGAATCAAACAGGTAGAGTTGAGAGAGCAGAAAGACCCGAAGAGATTGTTTCGTACGTGCTAAATGATATTTTGTAAACTGAGGGTTTTGCGATATGTGCGGGGTTTTGCTAAACAGGAAGAGAATCTATTCAGTTGAAGGGGAGTAGTGGAGATTTGAGGGAAATTATTCATGTATGAAACTTTGTGTGTGGACTGATAGGAACTTCCAGTCAACTTTTTGGAAGCTGCATACATTGGAAGTAATTCATGCTGAAGCCACTGAAGGAACTTTTCAAAACAGACAAGGAACAGAAACGCAATTGAACAGACTTGAAGATATTGACTATCATACATGATACTTGAGTCTGCAGAAGTTGAGTTTTGCAGCTTGCTGCATACTTTGGATGTTGCTGATGTTGAGGTCTAATTTGGGTTGGTCAACCAACGGTTTCAATTTCCTGTCTAGATGTTTAGCAATTTGGAAAAGAGAACAAACGAAGTTGAAAGGAGAAGATGGATACCAGCTTGTATACTACTTTCTCGACTATTATTCAAGGTTTCAGACACTGCATACGCTTGGACAAGGAGCTTCACTTCACATCTATATTATTGAGTGCAGTGTCACGTACTAAATCCTGTCACGTTTCCATCCCAATGGATGGCCATGTTCTCATCCTTAAAACATTTTCATCCACATTTTGGGAGTTTAAAATCCAGATTTTGACAGACAACAAAATACGCAACGGGAGAGTTGTTGAAAAATGTTGCGCTGGTCGTACTTTCGAAGCAGAGAATTCACAATTGAAATAAGCGAGCTGGGCATGAAGAGATTCATTCATATACTCTCTCTAGATAAGAAGCTAGATTTCTGTTTGTGGTTTCACTTTGTTGTTGCAGAGGAATCTTTAGAACTGCGGAATTGTTTGATAAACCAACTTCATATGTGCCATCTAAATACGTTTCTGGTCATCGTTGGGGGAGCGCAACCATCCACAAAGTGACAAAACCAAGGATTTAAACAAGTCGTCGTCAGAAAAGGACAGCAACTGCGGAGACAAATGTTTTCAAAAGCCATGCTGTAGCTCGGAGGTATGCTGCTTTCACCCATACTAGTGTAGCCTTGTGCCGTTGCCACACCCAAAACAAAAGTAAGAGTCATTAAAAAACCCAAAAATAACTCAAAAATCCATAACTTTCCCATCGTAGGTTCTAATGCCACAAAACAAAGCCTGTGCATCCCTCTTCACCAAGGGCTTTCCAACGGTACTAAGAACATGATAGTTTTAACACACGTTTCAAAAGATATATAATTTAGCATAATTTAGTAATTTTTAAGAACAAAAAATAACTCAAAAATCTATAACTTTCCCACCACCGGTCCAAACACCACAAAACCAAGCCCGTGCACCCCTCCTCACCGAGGGCTTTCTAACGGTACCAAGCACGCCACCAGGGCACGCACGGTCCGGGAGATCCCAATGTGACAAACAAACAAATATAGCACCTAAATATAGAAGAATATACCATGCAAACTTAATAGAAGAGATAATCCAAGTGTCAGGTAGCCTTTTCAGAGAATTTTGTATTCATTATTTCTTTCTAGAATAGGAGTGATGCAATGAAGTGTCCTTGAGTTATTCTAGAATGGCATAGTGTGATAAGTACTCAACCTTACAAGCACAGTAAAAAAGATGACAATATGAAAAGATCTTTTGAAATTGAGGTCGATGTCCAAGAGTCCAACAATTGTACACAAAAATGCAATATATAATTTCTAGATGAAAGTTTTTATATTTTCTTGTAAATTGCTTGGCCCTATACAAGACAGAGCCGATGTGCACATCTTTGCGCACATTTGGAAACACTAACATATTGGTCTGTAGTACTCTTACTATTCATAATCATGACCTCATATTTTGTCCTAATTGTAACAAATAGTAAAAATATTTCTTGCAACTACCTTGTATGATGTCCTAATTTGTATTTGCTTCAGTTTACATATTTATTGGATTTCAACCTTTGATGAGAATTTCAACCTTTGATGAGAATTGCAAACTATTCAACTTCTAGATTTAAATTAAGGGGAGCCTTTAGCCTTGCCGAATAATGTTTTGTCTTGCATAACATTACTCAACAATGTGCCACGATTGTCTTTGTGAGTCATTGGGGCTTTGCAATCAATGGAGTTGATCTAACATGAACCAAATCACCATGAAGTCGGTTGTTGATTTCCTACGTACTCTTCTTCCAACTTAGTCAAAAGTTCACATCCTACAAAAGGTAATTCCTCTAACCTTGGAAACTTGCTTGTTGAATATCTAACCATTGCCATTGAAAGAACATTCTATCTTTTTCCTTTACTCTTGGAAAAAATCAGCCTAGTTTAATACTGTCTCCGTCCCAAAATGATTTGTCTACACAAAATAGTGAAATTAGGTTGCCCCATACTAATTTCTTGACATTTGAAACTATATAAATATTTCATGTTACTATACAAGAATGCACTACTTTTGAATTAGGTATTGTTGTAATTGGGACTCGTGAACCTCCACGTGTACAAATGAAAATATCTATAGAAGTATTTGTTGACTTTCATGGCTTGTAAAACTGTATCCTAATTGTTAAGGCACCCTAATTTCACTATTTTGTGTACTTTGAATGTCATGTTTTTTTAAGGTTGTTTTGAATAAGTCTTATGGAGATTTCCTTGTGGCTAATTTCATTTAGGTTGCAATGAACACATACAATGTTCTTCACTGATTCTAGTGATATAAAATTTGGAACCTTTCTTAATTATGTTTTTCACAATATGATCAATGAAATTGGCTCAAAAAATACCAACAAAATTGTGGACAATCATTTTGAGATGGACTGAGGGAGTAACTTGATGATGTTACGATTTTCTTGTGCTAAAGACAAAATTATGAAAGAAAGGAAAAAATTGTCCACCGGAATGGGTTCCCAACTTGAATTGCAGAGCAGACTGTACTGTACTGCGCAATGTGCATCATACAATCAAATGAATCTTGTCTACTAACGGTGCCAGGAAGCAGATTTCATTCTGCCGGCTTGGCATGCAAGCCTCACTTGTTGCGACTCTCCAACATGGGCCAGCTCTAACTTAATCCTCCGCAGGTTCCTGCTCTCCCTGCAATGCTTGCCTGTGGTCGATTTGTGACAAAAAACACAAAGCAACCACCTCGTGGGGTGACCTTTCTCTTGCATCATTATTGGTATGTACATTGTTCGGTCCAGCTTGGAGATCTCTGCAGTCGATCTGTCACAGAATACCACGCCTGTCACAGACACTGACAAAGATGATGCCACTAACTTACACTACAGGCATGATAGAAGCATCTGGAAGCCAACCCAGCAATAAACAAATCTGCAACAACCCGTTCGAAGAGCATTGGCACCTGGACTGTAAATATGCAGACAACAATGGCAATTTGGGGACGAAAAGTGCGCAATTAATTATTAGATGTGTCAAACGATTTCTTTGCCACCGAACGGCGAAAATTGTTTCCGTTGACAACTCCTCCAAATGTATATATATTTTTTCTCCAGACAGTTTTGACATACTCCCTCTGTCTCAAAATAAATCCCGGACTTTCTAAATTTGTTTGTCTCAAATTAAATTCGGTGTTTCAATTGTTCATGGAAATTGTCAGATTGACAGAACTTGAATCACCGGATTTATGACACTTGAATCGCAAGAATCAATCACCCTTAATCCCAAAGCCTAATCGCACTGAATCCCACATTCTGGTCGCAGTGACTCTAGGACTCTAATCGCTGTTTCTACTAATCGATCAGGTTTGATGAGGTTCTAATTTCGCACAGGTGCGATTACAGGTGTTCTACACCACTTTGATTAGGTGTTTTCTGTACACAAATTGGAGAGTAGTACTTAGATGAAACTGCAATTACAGCGAGATTGCTGTGGGAGATTAGAACCTGATCGAATTAGAACCTCAGTGTGATTACTGGTGAGATTGGAACCTTAGTGCGATCACAGGTGAGATTGGAACCTTAGAGCAATTACAGGTGAGATTGGAACCTCATCGAACTTGATTGAACAAGAACCACAGAGTGATCGAACCTGATTGAAAAAGAACTGCACAGAAAGGATCGGAAAATGTGGACTTTGGTCATCACAATTCACTGACGGAGCTAATCGAAGTTAACTGGACTTATCGATGCCGAAAGGAGAGTACCACGAGGAAGTAAATTTCACGGGAGTCGGTCGCAGGACAACCGGAATTCGTTTCACCGGAGCCAGCTGAAAAAAACAAGGAAATTCTCAATTTCGCAGTGTTTTTTGAACATGGTCCGCTTCACGTTAGGGTTTGAAACTTTTAGGCCTACTGGAGCTAACTAAAAGCTATAAGAACTATGCATTCCCAACCAAATAGGAGCAACTTACGCAATAATCCAGCGTTTCTCAGGAAACCCCGGATTTATTTCGAGACAGAGGGAGTAATAAATAATGGATTAATTCTTTTTGCTTTGGCACACTAAGAGACTTGTGATTGTTTGGAAACTAATTGATAATTTGCAAGTAAACAAGTGTCCCGCATCTAAATTAAGCATTCGTTTTTTGTTCTAAACGAAATTCTCTTGCACTAGTGGAGATGCTCTAAGGCATCATTTAAGCTTATCTTCCATCAACCCAATCCACCACTAGCGTTTTAAAGATTTAGAAATCAAAAGAAGAACACCAGTAACTCTGTTCTTTCGAACAACATTTAACATTTCAGCCATGATGTCCCGGCCTGTCACATCAAAATCAGTTCCAGATGCTTCTAAGTGTATTCAGCTGCTCTGCTAGTCTACTACAAAATCATAATAGGCTCCAATCAGCACTTGATGCTGTTCAAAGTACTAGATGTAATAGGCCGACGTCCGGGAGGGCCAAGTAGTCTGTTATCGGACATCTCCGGTTGTGGCCTAGCTCCTGCAAATGCCAAACATTGATTATTTCAGAATCTTTTGATCAGAGAGTACGTGCAGGGAACTCACCAAATTATGTCTGATTATGAACCTAAATCCTCTCCAATCAGCACCTCACAATTAAGTTGAAATTGATCCATCGGAAGCAAAGGCTTCTCACGAACGACCAGTAGGGGGAATTATACATTATAACGTCAATTTCGTGAAAGTGGTTCTCAACGCCAAAAATAAAAATTGTGACTTACATGTACATCAAGGTCTAAATTCTAGGGTAGGTCTGGATTTCTGTTTCAGAGCGTGCAAAATTGACTTTTATGTGACAAGCTCGTTGATTTTGGAGCCATCCCACTACTTTTGACGTTCTGTCACTACAACTTGTGACATGTGAAGCAAATTCGTGTAGTGTGAATAATTAACAACAGGTTATGCACAAGACAACCGTCCAGAGCCAAATTCGGAGGCTTGAGAAGCTTATCGAGAAGGTGTTTGAACATAATTCTAAGCTATCCCGCTGCGTAGACGAATTATGCCTTACTAATTACAACCTTCCTTTCACAACCCACAACTGCCTTGAAAACTGACCTTCACATTGAGAACAGGTAAAAGAAAAGTATCTGAAGGGCGAGCATTAGATAGGAAAACCACTGATTGAAGCCGCCATTGCAATCACAGAAAGCTAAGGAAATCAACAGTATTTAGTACCAGTTTCAAACCAAATTGTGAAAGCTTGACCCAAGCTTGATTTCCTGGATGCTAAATTACCCGGCGATTGAGCCCAAGTTGAGTCGTCCTTCAGCAACGGAGCGTCGGAGGGCGTTGTTGAACCAGGCGCCATCGACGACGTCGTTGTTGGAAGAGCGCAGAGTGAAGCCCTTGGACCTCGTGGACTCCGAGCCAGGTGCTGCGGATCTGCTGCTGGAACGCTCCAAGTGCCTCGGGTTCTTCGCTCTGGGCACCTTCATGGACTTGCTCTTCGCCAGCAGTGGGTGTGGCGGGACGTCTTGAGATCTGTCCTCCACGCGGTCGTACTTCCTCCGCAGCAGCATCCTTGACAGCCTCTCATACAAATCCATCCTCACACCACCGATCGACCTGGGCAACCTTCAGTTAATCACGCTCGCTTGCTCGCTCGCTAATTTCCACTTTTCAAAAGCATTTCAAAAGCAAAAACTATTCAGCCGTCGGTGCCACTGAATTCGAATCTAAATTGCAATAGCTTCCTCTTACAAAACCAAGTTTACAATTGTACATGTGCATCAGGCTTCTTCCATTCGAATCCAGAGTGCACTCGCTTCCCTGGTCTTTCAATTCAAAACCATGCTAGAAATTATGCATTTGCAGCAGGCTGCTTCGATTTGAATCTAGATTGCACTAGCTTTTCCTTCCAAAACCAAGCTAGCAATTAATATGCAATTGCGGCAGGCTGCTTCAATTCTAATCCAGGTTGCACTAGCTTCTCCGTCTCTTCCAAAACCAAGCTTGCAATTATGCAGTAGCTTACCCTTCCGAAACCAACTAACAATTCTGCAACAGATCGACTGCTTCGAATCTAGCTAGAGTACGTGCAGTCGCTTCCTCTTCCAATAAGATCTAGCAATTCAATTACGGAGCAGACTACGAATCGGTGAGTGTTTTGCTCCTAGATCGGCATCCCCCAGCCAAGAATTGAAGTATTGAAACCCTTCTATCTACTTGCTATGGCCATGGGGTTCTCAGAGTTACGACCTGGAGTTACTAGAAACAGGGCTGAACTTGGGCATGACGCAGATGATATTCAGGGATACTGCAAACCCCAACTGCAAATCACTCTAAAAGTAAGTCAACAGCAGCTAAAGAATTTCTTTTCGTGGCAGTCCCAGCTAGTATAGACATATCCGCTTAAGAAAAATCGTAGAAATTAGATCAATCCTCACCCGAATCTCAAGTGGTCAATCACACAAGTAGGCTAGGACACCTGATTCGCACCCAAATTGAATGAAATTAAATAACAAGCGCGAGCGAGCTCTGTCCCGCGACTCCTGTCACGGACGTCAATTTCTAGTTTTCTCTTTCTGGAACTGAAATATTAACAATGTTTGCTGCAGCATTGACGAGGCTCCTCGTGAGCACAGTAGTAAGGTACAGTAGATCAATCCGTCAACATGCAGTGATGGATGAGCAATTTAGTCCAAGTGTCCGACGTTCGTTTCACAATATGAAATCGCCTCAAGATTGACGCAAAAAGAGCACCGAAAGGTGGACTGCTTACGCTTTTTTTTCTTTTCCAGCACGTTCAATGGAAAGCTGGCAGCAAGCTTGACTTTGGATTCAAGAGTCAAACCGAATCCCTGAATTGTATGCTTGCTTGTCGTGACTTCTGCCTTGCATATCTAACGAAATTGGAGCAATTCCCTTAAAATGGCGTGGTGAGCACTCTCTCTCAGGAAAGGGAAGGAAGGAAATGAAATGGGTTACTTAGGGAGTTTGAGAGGTTGGGGGAAAAATCTTTGTTAAATAATCGTCAATTTTGCTAAAACTGGCATGATTTCGCCACCAAAAACTGTGACATATATGTACAGAATGGTTTAAAATCAAAAAAATCTATGGATATATGTTTCTTAATGCGTGATCTGAACATTGGAATACCACCAATTTTAACGAAATTGACGTTTTTAGTGGTGCACAAAGTTGTGGATGAAATGCAACTTACAAATGAATTGCAGGCACGAGAAGCGAATGGAATCCGTCCAAGTGAATTGAAATGATTTCCATTTGAGATTCATTGAGCCACTTTGTCACTGCGGACTGCTCAACGCTATTGAAAAAACTGGAAAATGGCAAGTCAGAGTCTAAGTCAACTGGTTTGGGAATAGGCATGTCGGTGTCTACCTCGCAACTGCAACGCTTGTCGGCTAGCCAGCATGATGCAATAATTCTCCAAGTTTTTTTTCAAGGTAGGGTGCTCTAAAACCAACCCTGCTCTAAAAGTGCCCACTAATATAGAGGTACATTTTGCTTTCTTTGATGAACCAACAGTGTACATTTTAAGACGTGGTCTCAACTTTATAAAACCAACCCTGCTCTAAAAGTGCCCACTAATATAGAGGTACATTTTGCTTTCTTTGATGAACCAACAGTGTACATTTTAAGACGTGGTCTCAACTTTATAAAACCAACCCTGCTCTAAAAGTGCCCACTAATATAGAGGTACATTTTGCTTTCTTTGATGAACCAACAGTGTACATTTTAAGACGTGGTCTCAACTTTATAAATTTGTAACTAGTTCCACGAAGGTCCAAAAAATATGAAACGACTTGAATTAGATGCCAATTCTATTTTTCTGTCTACAAAAATTTACTCAAAATTGTTTCAAGGAGTTTAGCTTCCCCCAAAATGCAATCAGCTCTTCACCTCATACTGGTATTAGTAGAGAGGTCTCCTGCAAGTTTTTATATAACACTGATGGAACAAGGAACTCATCTGCAATCAGCTTGAATTTGCACCCAGACACCACCACCTACCAGTGTACCAATTTCACCTTTAAATTGGTTTGGATGGAGTGGAGTGCCCATATACAGGATTTTTCTTTATGTTCATTTATTTTGGGTCGTGCAGAAAGTGATCTTTACTAAAGTGATGATGACACATGAGAAATATGGATGAATCCTAATTTACACACATTCAAGAGTGTGAACATTTGTTCAAAAAGAGCAGTACCATCCTAAAATGTTGTTGAGCAATTTAGTGATTTCATCATGAGAAAGGGAGAATGTATTCCCAAATCTTCCCTTTGAATTTTTATTTTATTCCTCCGTTTTTTAGGAGAGAATTTTTGCTCAAAAGTGCCTGCTAGTACGAGTCTGGGAGTTGAATGTATGGATGGGTCATTGATTTCTTGTCTGGCTGTTTTCTGCTTTCCACTTTGTATCCACCTTGCTTTGAGTGTGACTTGTTGTAAAGACACCTGATGAATGGCTGGTCAAATCCATTCAATAACCATTCATTTACATCAATGAAAGCAAACTCGTTACCTACTCATGTCAAGACTGTAGCACTTGTTTGTCATTTGTAATTAGTTCCTGTGAATCTTGAACACAAAACAGTGACTTGTATAATATCTTCTGTTCTGTTTTATGTTTATTTATTGAAATTGACATGTTTATTTTGACGGTGGAATGATGGTAACGTAGAGGGTGCATATACTGTCCTGAGTGTCCTCTTACATGTACTGCTTCATCAATGATGTTACATTCATATAATGTCAAGTCCAATTTTCAATGCAAATTTGTCACCATTCCATTGGATAGTCAGAAAAGTGTTATAATTCATAACAGAGCCCCCTCTTTCTACACCCTTAGATTTGCAAAAAGTATAGATATGGATGTTATTTTGTGATAAACTATTAGACTTGGTAATATGTCCCATAATGCTGTCAAGTCTCTTGGCTCTCGAGCATTATCTAGTCCATAACATTCAGGAGCATGCATTGTCATTGCCTTAGCTCTACAATAGATGGTGTGGAATATTCTACACCTATCAGTAGCTAAGTGGACAAGTGAAGGCTCAATTTGATGAGTAGGGTGCATGAAGGACCCCTCTTGGAGTTGGCCCCAAGATATTCAGATTGCTAATCATGGTGGTAATAGGCTTGTCTGCCGTTATCCTCTCAAAAGTCTAAAAAGGGACAGACATTTGCACATGCGGAGGCTTCACAAGCTCATGATTCAGACTAGCAATGGGTAGATTGTGTTCAACTGAATGTTGCACCTACGAATCTCTATTGTTGGTAAAAGACTGGATTATCGAGGTACCCAATACTACTTCCCAAGGACCTCTACAGGTAGTAAATTGGCTTCTTGGAAAGAGTTTTTTCCTTGAATTTGGGAACTGTAAAAAGAAGGGCAAGATGTTGTATTAGCTCCTTCACGCTCGGACGTCTGAAATTTAGACGATGAACAGAGAGGTTTCAAGGACTTCTTGGACCACATAATCTCTCATTCATCCAAATTAATGCTTCACTTTTAAAAAAAGGCAATTTATGTATGATGAATTTGATGAAATAATTGAGGTAAATAATAAATACTTAAAAAAAATACAAGCAAAAATATGCAAAAATTCAAGAAATGATCCATACACTAAGGGGTTATTCTTGAAATGCCGTGGGTTTCAAAACTCAAAACTCATCATTTTGATTGCAAGGTCAAATATTAATTCTAAGGCCATTTTCTAATGCACCTGTGCAGCCGCGTTTGTATAACATTCTTCAACAGCAAGAATCATGCCTTCAACCTATACCACTGCTGTGGATACTAAATGTCCCATGGATGACTTCACCTAAGACTGGAGGATGAAAAAAATATTTAAGAGAAGTTGTTGACTCAACGAGCCTTTCGACCCAAGATTAATATTTAATCCTTAAGACCTAAATTTCTTTGCATATAAGAGAAGCTGTTAAATCATCGAGTCTTTTGTTTCAAAAAAAATAAATCATCGAGTCTTTGACCCAAGGTTAATACGTAATCTTAACCCCTAAATGCCCAAGCCTTTTCAAGAGTGTTTTGACTATGAAAAAAGAGCATGGGCTTATAGTTAACCCCAATGAAGCAAATTGTATTTTTTTTCAAAATCTAGCCGTATAGATATTTGAAGAGCTTGATTATTAGTATGCATACCAATTTTGAGTGCGAAATTGCATAGGAGTTGTGAGATTATAACAAGAGAAATGTATGCTTTCTATTTTTAGTATGCTGCCATGTTTTAGAAATTTGCATATAAAAGTTTTTTGAGATGGGAAGTGACATGAATGACTAAAAATAATGTTAGCACACTAAAATGCACTTTCAAAAAACTTAATTTCACATGAAAAGCTATCAAACTTATTACACAATCCACCTTGCAATTGGTGAAATGCAATTTTTTTTATAAGTATAAATCGCAAATAACTCCAAATCAACACTTGCATGTTTAAATTTTCAATGGTGAAAATCATGAAAACACTTTACTCTTTCCAATGGGACCATTTTCAAAGCAAATGGATAAGTACAAGTTTTTAGATCTCAAATCAAGTGAAATTGGCAAAAGTTGGGAAATGAAGTAAAATTAGGAAATTTTACTCTTCCACTTTGGGACATATATGGCTTTGAAGACCTCTCAAAAATCAAATGTTTACCTTTTGCAGTGAAAAATGAAAGTTTTCAATAGTTAACCCTAAAAACTGCCCGAATTTTTTTTTAAAACAGTCAAACGAATTTAACTGCCCATACCAAAATGAGCCTGAAATTTCAGCTCGACCATATATGGTCGCTGAGGCAGTTAAGGGTTAAGACCTTAATCTGTTTGCATATAAGACAAGTTGTTAAATCTTGGCTTACTGACAATTTCCATTAGGTTTTTCTCAGTGAAGGTCTGCGCTTGAAGCCAGATGAGTCAGAATGCGCTGACTGCTTGCGAAGCTTCATGACACTATACCAACCATCGACGAGTAATTCGCTCTCCGCTGGGGACGAGAGTGATTCGATTATCCCCGACTGTAAGCTACAAAAAGTCACTTGGATTGTATCTAACGCGAGATTCAACCCTAAACCCCTGAACCCTAATTTCCTTGACAGGATGGTGAGTGTTCATCGTGGCGCCGGAGTGCTTGCCTACCTTGGTGGACGGCACATTTTGAGATGTGAGGGAAGAAGACTTAAGGTATTGCAAATTTGTAATCTTTTGATCTTCAACTGAGTTCTTGATTCTTAGTAACTATCGAACGTGGGGAGTCTCGGTTGTGTGCTTCCCCTTCCCCCATCTCAATGAAATGGGGACTTAAAGTCTTCCAGCTAGCTCTTTCAACAAGCTGGCTGAAACCCAGTTCATCAAACATTTGAGACAGAGAATTTTTGCATGAAGAATACACGAACCCTCCAAGAGAATTGGGGTGAAGCATAAAATTCAATGAGTTTGCTATAATCCAAGGCTCAACCCCCAAACCCTATTTCCTCATGGATCTTGTTTTGCAGACTCATTGAACTACGAGAAGATGACAAAGAAAGCGAAGGTTGCCAACATTGTCAGCAGCATGAACGGTTGAAGAAATATACCATACTTTGAACCCCAGGTCCATTGCCGCGCTTGCATTGAGATCAATTCCCTTCTCCCGAGGTTTGGTAGTTCCTAACTGAGCCTTCTACTTTGTCCAACATCTGCTGCACGTACTGGTCCTTCTGGCATGCCTCAGCATTCTGCTTCTTCTTCTGCTTCAGCGCTCGCGAGCGAGCCTCTAGCCACGCTAGCCTTTCGGCAAGTGTAATTGAAATTAGGAGGGGGAAGCTGTCGATCCTTCTGAAAGCCTTTCTTCTTTCAAAAGGATCGACAACTTCCCCCTCCGAATTTCTAGATTTCGCTCCCTACACTGGCGAATGGCTTCCTCCCTTGCCTCAATCTCACGCATCTCCCTCTTCTTGATGTGCTGTTCTGCAAACTCCGCAACCCGCATTTGCTGGTTGACTGCTTGCACATTGTCCGCGAGCTTGTTCTCATACATTCGCATCTTGTAGATGCGATCTTCGTTTGAAGGCATCCGCAGAGGTCGCGTATACTTAGCCTTGACGTAGAGTTGTACTGTACTGTACAGGACACCTGCAAAGAGACGTGAAACTCTTTCAGTGGTAGCAGAATTTTTGGTTAGTTGAGTTTGACAGGTCACTACTTTCCGGTCATGTCACAGGTGCAGTAAATTAAATTAATGCCACACAAGGGCTTTGTGCATTTATAGATTTGATGAATGTCAAATATGCTAACTGACTCCGTAGTAAATTTGTACTACGTGTCTTTGCCAATTCTTCCATGCACTGCAGCGCCAAGAGTGCCGTCATTGTGCAAAAAAGCACAGATTTCAAGAAGTATGAACTTGCTTAGTCAAAATAAAGTCTCTCCTTTAGGCTTTATCCAGAATTCCAGATGGTAAGCCAAAAAGTGCAATACTTTGTTTCCGGTGTTAATACTTTACTAGAGAAACATACATTTAGCAGAATCAAGACCGATTTCTCAGCACTGCCACTACAGTCCGCAGACCCCGAGTCAGAATGGTATCGGCATTATCGAGGCCGGTATTGAAACCAGGAATCCAACGCATCACACCATCGGGATAAAGTTGCTAGAGCCATGATACGTTGTCCTCAAACTCTACTAAAGGCAGAACGTTGCTCAATCAAAGTTTCTACGTAATGAAGTGCCTAGACAAATACTTGCTCCTTCAGTATCATGTCATCTCTCATGTGCCACATCAAATGCCAAAGCATACTTGAATCAAAGTTAAAGGACTCCTCAATCTTTTTTGCCGTTCCTCTAGAGTAGTAGACCTTTGCTCTAATAGAGCAGTGACAAGCTTACACTTTATTCCCTTTCCTCTAGTGAATGTCAAGATAGGAAGATGATCTGGTGAAGGAAATTAGTGAATCCTAGCTACGAAGGTGAAAGGAAACCTACAAGAAGGAAGAAAAAACCACATTCTTTCAATCACCAACCAACTTCCTACTCCTAGAGGGGGTAATGTTGTGAGACGGAGCAAGCTGTTGGTGCCATCTCTCAATCCACCAGTGAATGAATCTCTGAAACTGACATTCGCTAATGTGACAAAACACCGCAATTACTAATGTTTGAGCTACATATTCAGGTCAATAAGACTTGACCCTGACGTGGCGTCTAAAAGTTCACATCTAGTGGCAAACAAGATCGTAGTGCCAAATGAATTAAGGTCACACTTTGATTCTGAAAAACTCACAACTCCGTCACATAATTGGCGTGGTGATACCTGACCTTGGAAATGGTGCAACGTCCTCACGCAGGTCCAACAGGGGAACAGGGCCTCGAAGCGTGTCCTCTGAGTGATCCTTCACAACCAAACCGGTTTCTTTCCTCCAGTGCAATTCTGGAGGACCACATTGCTCACCCTGTCACGTCACAATGTTTCTTCAGAAGAACATAAACATACACCATGTTCTTGTGACCATTGTGACAAGAGCAGAAGTAGTTTGATGGCGTTCACAGAGCGCCCACCCGAACCTGATTCTTAGGTTCATACGTTCAGCCCTTCATTTATCGCTATTAAGGTATATTGGGATGAAAACACTGAAGAACATCCGGCCAAAGGATCAAATATATGTACCCAACCGCATAGCTCGCAGATGATTAATGTGGCCAAGACCTGTCACACCACAACAGTCAGACACCCTTGTCATTCGCCTGTATACAAAGCTCTCTTTGCACATTTTGATAATTCAAAGTCCTCTGACAGTGAGATAATCAGCACTCGTCATTCATGACATTCTAGAGCAATGTTGACCATCAACCCTTTTACTGTGGCTGGCAGTACCTACACTTTACAATTGTTAGCTGAGTACCAATGCTTTCATTCTTGATCTCAAAATGTAAGAGGGTCTGCACCTATGAAAGATGTCAGAGAATTGGAGGATCTCGAAAGCCCTGATTCTTCGTGAAACAGCAGTCCAGCGCCAGGTGTTGGCAGCTCCTTTCAAATACGTTACAAATGAAGTACACGAGAATCTCCAGTATGATCTAGACTCTTGCCCTACGCCTCCATCTCTTCAAAGAATTAGTGAGAACCGACATCCCGGCCTGCCGCGCACCATTCAACAGAGTGGTGTAAGTGACAAAGTCAGGATCAATGTCACCATTGAAAGCTTCCTTCTGTTTCATCTCGTCAAACAGCTTGTACGCTTCATCAACCCGGCCTGCCATGCAAAGCCCATTAAGCAGAGTGTTATACGTGACAGTGTTCGCGCATCCCTTCCCATTGATTTCTTCAAAGAGCTTCAACGCATCTTCAATATGGCCCCCCTTGCATGACTCGTCTATAAGTGTGTTGTAAGTGACCACGTCCGGTTCGCAACCCATTGAACGCATCTCCCGTAAGAGTTCCCCAGCCTCTTCCACCCGGCTCGACTTCCGAAGCCCATCAATCAACGTGTTGTACACGGCCACGTCTGGAGAACATCCAGCACGTCTCATGTCTCCAAGCAGAGTGAAAGCATCATGAATGCGGTCACTTTTACAAAGCCCGTCCATAAGAGCATTGAATGTGTACACATCTGGAACCAATCCATCCTCTGGAAAACAGCATAGCAACTTGTCAAATTCACATAGACCAACACCTTGAAAATGAACATGACGAAATATGCTTGTCTCTGCAAATTCATTAAGGACCAAACCCCGTCTCCTACACTGACCCCTATTACCAACGGCAACTCATCCATTCATACTGCTGGTTGGACTTATTAGCAAGAGATGTAAGCATGACTTGGCTCAATGTCTATGACCACGGATCTTTGAACGGAAACGGGGTTGCTTATTGTCACTGATATTGGTCTACAACCTCCCAATTGAAGGGTTTAGGGTTTAGGGTTTAGGGAACTGCGAAAGAAATTCTTAGAGTGATAAAATTTGGTCTCAAGAGATTTGGCTCAAATACCCAAAGATCTCCCCACAACTCAATACACATTTCAATCCTCTGCTTATATGTGTATCCTATGCTACATATGTTAAAATGCTTAAAGTGATGCAAGTAGTATCCTCTGCCTTAAACCATGCCACCTTGATAATTATTTCAAGTTGCTAATTCACGGCTCAAACCGTTACGAGGAAACTAGTACTTCAGGACCTTACCTTCCAAATTCCCAAAAATCTCCCATGCTTCGTCAAGTCGCTTAGCCTTACAAAGACTGTCAATCAAGACATTATACAAACTGGTGTCCAATGCACAGCCAACATTCCTCGCTTCTTCAAATATCCGGCGAGCTTCACTTACCCGGCCTGCAACACCTAGCCCGTGCACAAGCGAGGTGAATGTGACATAATCAGGTTGCAATCCCTTGGAAACCATTTCTCTAAACAATTTTCCTGCAGCATCCACTCGACAAGTTCTTCCTAATCCATGAATGAGGGAGTTGTACACAACTCGATTAGCCACAAGGCCTTCTGCCACCATTTCTTCAAAAAGGAAGAACGCCTTGTCCACTTGCCCGGCCTTCCCGAGTCCATCAATCATCGAAGTATAAGTAAAGACATTAGGCCTGCACCCACGGGTCTTCATATCTGCAAACACAGTCACCGCTTCCCCGACTTCGCCACTCTTGCAGAGCGCATCGATCAAAGTACTGAACGTGACGACATTGGGAGTACAATTCTGGTTTTGCATTTCCTCGAACAACTTGCACACGGAGTCGATCTTCTTCGCCTTCTTGAAAGCATTCATGAGCACATTGAATGTATACGTATCAGGTCGCAGACCCGATTGTCCCATGACTCTGTAAACCGCAAGTGCCTTCTGATGATATCCTGCTTTAACGAAAGCGTCAATGAGCGAATTGTATGCCGGTGCTGACAGCACGCATCCATGAGCTTCCATGCGTTTCAGAGCCTCCACAGACTTCTCCAACAATCCCGCACTTGCGTAGCTTCGTGCGAGCTCAATAAAAATCCGAGGAGGCAATCTAACCCTAGAATTTTTGACTTCGATCAAGACTTGTTCCGCTTCAGTGAAGCGCCCTGCGTTCCCCAGCATCGAGATGAGCACATGGCAAGCTCGAAAGCTATGCGGTCTTCCTTGCTGCGTGCCCACCCAATTGAAGAAACTGTAGGCCATGTCTACGTTGCTCAGATTCTGCAACACCTTCCAGTCGTAGCTGGGGTAAAACCTTAACCCTAACCCCGAGAGTGCAACCTCCTTGTCCGGTCCCCAAACCCCCCGGGCCAGCATTCGGCAAGAGCTCACCACGTCCATTTCTAGACTTTGTAGCATACGTCGATCCTCATGGACGACAACTTGCGAAGAAACAAGGTTAGGATTAGAAACGACACCATTCCCTGAAGCAGCAACTTGCGAAGAATCCTCGGAAGAGAGATTTTCCTGCTCCAGAATGAAAATCGCTGGTTTCATTTCATTTCGAACCCCGCAATGCAGATATCTAAAACCCAAGATTGTTCTTATGCCGCTCATACTCTTTCCCATTTTGTGAATCACGACTTGTAAGCATTCCTCGACCTATTGTTACTTGCCCTAATTACCGATACTGTCAAAACGATTGAAAATGGTAACCTAGTTGATGAATTGAAAGAAACTCGTTTCCAAAGTTTTCCAAAACCTCGATGTTCCCCCCCAAAATGCGCGAGCAACGCCAGAACAACTGCAGAACAGTCATGCTATTTCTGCTCTAAGAGTGTTCAATCCTCCCTGCCAGCCTCAAAAGCCCGTAGTAACACGACAGTGACAATAGAATGCAACTCGGGCACATTGAAGAAACAAAGCCTTCTTACTGGAATGCAAACTCAACCCCTAAACGCCTCAATCCTTTTTCGAAATTTTGCACATTTCTGCTTATATCTCTGTAAAGAAATATCATTTATAAGAGTTTCATGAATTTGGTCATCAAGCAAGGTTGTCTTTTCTAGATTCAAGTATTATATTGGATGAATGAAAAGTTAGTTAGACTTAACAGTGCCTTGAAGCTCTTTGTTGATTGTCCAAAATATGAACGTCGGAGCGCTTTAGGGTTAAATTGTAGAGAGATGACAATAAGCTACGGTACCTATTATGGCAGGACACTAAACCCTAAAGCTTGGAATAATGAAGCAATGGGCATTCTTTGGGTGTGAGAGGGCATTTTGGAATGGGCAAGTGGGATTTTAATGGGCACAATATCCTACTTGAAGGTTAGATTCGGACATAAATTAAGTATTTTTTGGGATGTCTGAATTTTTGAAAATATTACAAGTGAAATTTTTGGAAGATTACAAGTGAATTTTTGGAATATCCTAGAATATACCACTTGCCAAACCCATCTTTGTGCCAAAAGTAAAGTTTTCTAGCACTTAGGTGCCGGATCAGACCTTCATGTATGGTAGTAGAGAGCAATTTTGCAGTGGACAAGTGGTGTCATGTTATTTTTGGGGTGTGATTTCATCAAAGAAACTAGTTGGCAATTTAGGGCTTTGTCATTGTGATCAATTTAAGAACATTGCAGTCATTTTAGGTGTGCAATGACTATTATTGCATTTTTCATTGGCACTCAGAGTGACATAGTGGCACTTGTGGGATTTAGAGTAGATCCCATTAAAAAATTCAAAACAAATTCATGCTTTGTTATGAAAATATATAAGTAATTTAGAATCTTGTTACTTTATAAACTAATTTTATAGGAGAAAAGAAGAAAACAGTTGATATTTCTCAACCTTGCAAGGGATCACATCTAAAAATGTGGACACAATAAGATGGCTTACCTTAGAATTTTTTGTATAATGCCAAATATTATTCAAGAAATGAGAAACCAAAAGGTCTAAGATTTAGGGTCTAGCAAACATTACCTTAGGTGCATGACTACCTAAAAGCCAACTAAGTCCCATATTCTATGAGAAATTCACAGTTGCATATTTAAAAACGGAATCTTTCACACAAGATTGTGTACAACCTGCACTCAAAAGGTCCGCATAGACACATAGATGATAGACACAGATGCAGAAGCAGATTCAAGATAATTGGTGATGAAAAGATGAACCAAGCAAGGACCCACATCAAGGAAATGCCTGAAATACATGAAAAAGATGGTTCCATAGATGCTCATATAAGAAAAATTCAACGATCAGAGTATGAAAGCCTAATCTAGAATATGCTAAAATTTACTGGATTTAACTCTAACGATTTCTACATTTCACATAAATGTAATCACAGCGATGAGCTCATCGCATACAGAATCAATCAGAAAAGAAGTCGATCAATCTTTGTAGGTTATCCTGCTGAAATGCACCCAAGAAAATAGAAGTATAAAGGAGCAGTTCCTTGTGGTCTCTTACTTCGAATCCCCCGAGCTGCAACACAGGAGAATATTTGTTGAGATTAAACCTACTCGAGAAAACAGCTGCATATCGCTTAGGATTTGCAGAAGGCTGCTAATGTATCGTCAAGAGCTTTCCGATCATACTCTCCAGTGAAAACACAGTTACCAAGAGTACCCTTGAGAAGAATGAGCCTCAACAGGCCATCGGCAACCTTCTTATCAACAGCCATTATTCTCTTGAAAGTCTCCACACTCATTGACTCTGGAGGAGTGATAGGCACATTCGCACGCTTCAGCAGATTCACAGTCCGGTTGTAAAGAGCCTCATCGATCCATCCCAGTCTTAAGGACATATCAGCAGCCATGACCGTCCCTGCAGCCACTGCTTCACCGTGCAACCAACCACCATAACCTATCCCCGCCTCAATGGCATGGCCGAATGTATGCCCAAGATTCAAAGTGGCCCGAAGCCCGCCTTCCCTTTCGTCCAGAGCTACCACTTCTGCCTTGTTTTCGCAGGACCTCTTTACTGCATACGCAAGAGCCTTAGCGTCCCGATTCAACAAGGCTTCCATGTTCTCTTCTTGCCATTCAAAGAAGGCAGCATCACGAATTAGTCCATACTTGGTCACTTCAGCTACCCCGGATGCCAGCTCTCTGTCAGGGAGCGTGCTGAGAGTATCGGTGTCCACAAGCACACATTGGGGTTGATAGAAAGCACCGATCATATTCTTTCCCAGTGGATGGTTGACACCTGTCTTTCCACCAACTGAAGAGTCTACCTGCACAATCCCATTCATATGATTGTTATGCCCCTCTCCGACGCTAGATGTCAGACCTTCTAGAACTAGGTTGCTGCCGTCCAGATCTTCATCAATTCAACAAATAATAAGGTAGAGGATACTAAAACCGTTAGGAACCAAACCCCCTCTCCTACACTGATCCCTGTTGTTACCAACAGCAACTCATCTATTCATACACTTGGTTGACTCATTAACAAGTGATGAAAAGCATGACTAGGCTCAATGAATATGGACACTGATCTTAGAATGGAAATGGGGTTGTCTACTGTCAACTGTAGCGCTCTAAAACCTCCTACTTTTGAATTCCATAAGAAATTCATATACAGTGATAAATTCTTGTCTCCACAGACTAGGCTCTTGAATCCAGAAATTGAAATCCTACATATTTTAAAATGCTAAAACTGACGCAAATAGTATTCTCTATCTGAATAGTGAAGACTTGATTAGAAGGGAGAGCACACGATGATCATCAAATCCCAAAGGCAAACCATTGTTCAGGGATTAGAAGAGCTTTCAATCTTACCTGGGCCATAAGGGTTGTGGGAATCTGGATGAAATTGACTCCACGAAGATACGAGGCGGCAGCATAACCACACATGTCACCAATGACTCCCCCTCCCAGGGCCACAAACGTGCATCGCCTGTCCATCCGTGTCTCAATCGCTTTATCAAAGACCTTCGTCAGCGTTGGAATGTCTTTATACTTCTCCCCGTCGGGAAGAATCACACTCTCAATCTCCACATCGAAGCCTCCATGCTTCAACGCTGCAATGACCTTATCTAAATAGATTGGAGCCACTGTCGTGTTCGTCACAATCAGCACCTGCAATGCACTTCAGCACAATTAAAGATCCCAGAAAACAATAATCCACCTCAAACGGCACTGCCAAATGTCGCGTCAACCGAGTCAATTAGGGTTTGGCTACCAATTTTAAAGAAAGACCAGCACCTGTCATTCCACGGCAAATTACTCACAATTCGAGAAACTCAAGAGGAAGGAAACTATTCTCCAACCTTTTTCCCACTGACGTGCTTCTGAAGAAGCTCAGGCCGGTCGAGCAAGCCCGCACCGATGTAAATCGGGTAACTTCGATCGCCAAGGTCCACATTAACAATAACGGGATCATCACGAGTCGCAGGAGGCGCGCTTTCCATCACTCCTGCGCTACTCGCCCTCACTCCTTTCGAATTCCTGCAAATTCCGCCGGTCCGACTACTCCCCACATCCCAAACACTGCTGCTGCTGCTGCTACCTCTCACCAACGCCTGCGAGGCGAATTCCAAGCCGTTTCTGGTCGGGAAAAAAGCGGAAACGGCGTGCGTGGAGGTCGAGGACGAGCACGCAGATGCGGAAAGAGGCTCAAGTGCCCCGAGGAGAGCCGTAGAAGCGAAGCGAGCAACCGTGGACGCCATAGCCACAGCCAATTCTGCAACAAGAGCTCTCTCTGTGCTCACAAAACTCTTGAAGAAGACCTCAAGAGAACACGGGGGGATGAATGTTTTCTAGTTCATCAGTTCGAGGGGTCTCTAATTGAGATCTCTAATTGAGATTACGAAGTGGTAATCTGGGTCCTAAGTACGAAATTAGGTTCCCTAAACCAGAAATTTGGGATAACACGGAGTCTCTTCTGAGAATTATGAAGCTTACACACCGAGTTTGAATGTTGGGACTCGTTCGTTGCGCTGGCTTTGACGAGAAGAGTTGAATTTGAGGGTCAACAAAGAGCACTGCATTCTCAGACCAAAAGCCGAGTTGACGGCGACTTTGAGACTTGGAAAGAATAGTCCAATTGACAGAATTTGACCTTCTGGTGAATACAGTATTGTAGGTCTGGAATAGTTTGATGAGCATAACCAGCAACCAGTCCTGTGAAAAACATAACTTTTGATTTGAGTACTGAGATTTTGTTATTTGCCCTTCAACACTGTAACTAATTTGTACATTTGAGCATGATAGTACAATTACTTTGTCAAAATATAATAATTACTAGAAAGAGAGATCTATTTTTCAAAATTAGGGCACTGTCACCCCAACATTGAAATTTCTATAGAAAGAATTCTGAAACTTTTGGGGAGATGCTTGTTGTAGCAAAGATGTGCAAATGGATGTTTCCTACATATCTCTACAATTGAATTAAAAAAATTCATCACCAACATTTTCCAATGAATTATCATGTAAAACAATGAAAATCAAATGAGACAATTTACCAAAAATAGAGTTTTGTTTTTTTGAAACTAAAATTCAATATGCTTGGTTGGGATTGCACAAGAATGTCATCTTAATTATGCATGACAAAAAATACTAATTACGGAATATATTCTATATTATGCAAAGAAAATTGAATGGTACAAATTGCAAATACGAAAAAACTTTTGGTAGGGGACTGTACATTACTTCAAATTGACTTAGCACATGAAGCACAGTTCGAGCCCAACAATCTTTGCAATTTCTTCACCAAAAAATCATTTGAGTAAATGAAAATACAGAACCGTAGTCAACTAGGCAGTTCGAAAGAGTCACCGTGGTTGGGACAGTGGAAAGGACCGCAATGAATAGGCAACAAAGAGAACTAGGAACCAGGAGCCTATTTAATATAGATCCCTAAAGAATCACCAGGAACCTCCACAACACTGCTGCAGATGGTGTGAACCTACAAAGTGACCTATTTTACTTCCTTTTGACAATCCTCTCTACACATAAATGTAGACCAAGAGATTTCGCAAAAAGTCACTAATTACAACAGCATATTAGAGTGCCACGATTAATCTGGCTTACAAGAAAGCTAACCTATTTGCAATCTACCAATACGGCTTCAGGCAGCCTTTACTGAGGTGGAAATCCCAGCTGCTTGCATCTGTTTCAAAGTAGTCGCCAACCAATCAAGACCCTCATACAAACCTTCACCTTTGGGAGCACAGGTCCCTTGGATTTGCCATCTTCGATTACGTAGACCAAAGAGTCCTAGTTGTTCACAGATCTCTGAAGAACTCAAAGCTCCTTTCTGATCCAACAAACAACTCAAGGAAGTTACAAATTGAATTATAATTCAAGTCTCAGAAGGTCTTTTCCAGAGAAGAATACACCAATTTCGTGGATCATTAAACACAAAGATTAAACTACATTTCCCCCCAAGAGCTCAAACTAAATTAGAAAGCTCACTTTGGAAGCTAATAGTAACTTCCAAATACATATGTCATTCAAAACTGTAGGAGATGAGTTAATCATTTTATTGATACATTTTGTTATCCTGACGGTCTCCTATAGATACGGAGGCAGACGCTCTTGGTTAATTGTGCACTTGCGTGTTAAAACTGTCCAATATTCGGCTCAATGCAGTCAGTCTATTAATATTAGATTGCAACAAAATATTCTGAGTACCGGAGGTACGTACCATATCCTGTTTGTTTGCAAACACAAGAATTGCGCTATTCCTCATCAGTGGATCATTTATGATTTCCTGCATCAAATATGAAAACATGCAGAAAAACTAAGTAGTCCATAACACCATCGCAGGATGAGCGTTCTAGCATTGTACACAAGCTGCCACCTACAATTGATCCACATTTCAATCCAATAAACAAGGAGAAATCGTGCCAAGGGTGGAGCTAAGTTAAGAGAGGTACCTGGAACTCAGTTGCTGCCTTGCTGACTCGTTCTCTATCACATGAGTCGACGACATAAATCTAGTGGTTAGCACAACTCACGCCCGTCAATATTTTGATAAAAATTTAAAAAATCACTAATAAAATTTCAAAGCTACATAAGAGACTACAAATGCTTAATACTCATACTTCCCGAAGGTTGCACAACAATAACTTCGAATCACTTTTGAATTTATGGACTCATGACAAGCAATATCAATTTGCTTGGATCCCGCTATCGCAAGACTGATTAAGGAAACCACATCACCATAAATTCAACACAAAATGTCCTGTACAATTGATACCATGCTCTTTTCGTGAGTAAGGGCTATTATTCACACATGATAGTGCGTGCCAGGATCATGCCTCATCCTCAGTACAATGCAGATTATTACAACTTGTGAAATAAACTTACCAAGCCATCAGTATTATTGAAATAATGCCGCCACAGAGGCCGCAACTTCTCTTGACCTCCAACATCCCATACTGTAAACTCGACATTTTTGTACTGGACTTTTTCCACATTGAAACCTGAAAATCACATGGTCACAGCAAGTTAACAACACTTGCCACACTAAAAACTAGTTCACCTACAAAAACAAGGTGCAACACAATGTCAGCTACAATCAGATGCAAACAGAATCTCTGATTTTTAGATAGAACAGACAGCTACAAAATGTAACAAGTAACTTTACCAATGGTAGGAACAGTGGAAAGAATCTCTCCAATGTGCAGCTTGTAGAGAATTGTGGTTTTGCCTGCTGCATCTAATCCAAGCATCACAACCTGCCAAATACATAAGGTGTGCGACATTTCATGAGAACATGTAATTCCACGCATAAATTTATATCAATAAGACACCATAGAATTCAAAAAGAATGCAGACCAGAATCGTAAGCTGAACAGCTTCAATGAGAAAAAAAAGAGCTACTCGAGTGTCTACGGATGACCCTCAGTCATAGATGTACGAGTAGAAAATCCCAAACGGATTCTGATTAACCTAACCAAGGTAAACCCTTGCCATTCGTAGCACGGCTAGGTTTCCTAGAATACCTCTCGGGGGTGGGTCTTCTACTATATAAGATTAGATTTAACGACATATTATGTTTTAAAGTGCGAAAGGTGGAAACTGTAGATCCCTGCACAAACTTACAAGACCCTCCCGCCAGCATTGGTACATCGACCTTTAGGCTTTCCAAACTCCAGTCCAATAAATTACTAGTCCCGAGTCTTAAATCCAGTGACCAGAGATCACATTCAAAATCGATGTATATTAATTCCAAACATTAATGAGAAAAAATAGCATGCAGACACTTAGAAAATGCAAGAGCGAAATATCAAGTAGACAAGAAGCTAACTATGCAATTCCGGGTTTGACCTAAAACATTCCACGTATTCGAGAAAGGGGAATGTTCTTGACGACCCCTGACTGTACACCTGAAGTGCATCCTCTCCATAGAACATACTCTAAGTGACACCCTCCACGCCAATTGACCGCACATGCTCCTACCCAAATATCCATTCCCATCCTAATCTGGCTACAAGAATTCCATATGCTAATCAGCAATACCAAGCTACTATCATTCAACAGTCGCAAATTAGATTTACCCAAATTCCTAGTTAATCACTCTGTACAGCTTATGAGAATTTAGGGTTAACTAATCAACGCAATCACTCTCGTGCAATTCAAAGCGGCCACCAAAATCGCCACTACACGCACAACACAACAACCCCCGCACATTAACTCCATGGAACCCGTTCCACTTCCCAGCTTCCAATAAATATGCAAGCCCCAATTCTGAATCATCTCCTCAAAATGCAGGTTGAACGTCGTGTTACACAAACATATTCTAATGCAGATTTGGGGTATCGACACCCCAAATCCAGAAACGCCACTAACTCAAATGTTCATCTGGTATTCATCCTCTTACGCAATCAATCCACCTCACCAGCTAGGTCTGTTTTAGGTCGTCTAGCACCCAAAACTTCGACCCACCCTAACTTTCGCATCCGGTACCCAAATCACGCATTCTTAAAACCGTCAGAATCCTCGTTCCTTCGCCAACAAGAACATAAAAAAAAGCCAACCCAAAACAAGCGATTGATCATGGGTGTTCCTAGCTTAGGATGGAGAGAGCGAAGCCCATCAACCCAGAGCACAGAGAACGAGGGATCGGAAAGAGGAAGCGAGCAGACACGTACCCGCATCTCCTTGTTGCCGAAGATGGAGTCGAAGAGCTTGCGGAAAGAGTTCCCCATGGCTGGAGCCTTGTCGTCGTCCTAGCTAAGCTAATGAGGAGGAAGAGATGGAAGGGATACTAAGAGCAGGTGGTGATGGGCTCTAGAGATGGTGAGAAGGGGGAGTGAAAGGGAGATTCAGATGGAGAGGAGGAAGGTAGCATTGAGGAGGAGGAGGAGGCGACATGGTGATGAGAATGAAGGACGAAGCTTACGAGCGAGGGAGCTTGGTGGTGGGCGTAGTCCTGTGCGTCGTTTGTCAATAGTCTTGTGGCTGGAGCACACTCCAGGAAGGAGAGAGAGAGAGGGGGCAGAGGAGGTCCACTGAATACGACACTGAGTGCGGTGGGTGTCTCCTTCCATAGAACCGACTCATTTCCAACCGCATATTTGGAGTGCAGGTTTTTTGAGTGAGGAATTTTTCCACTGTACAAAAATAGAGTTTGGAAGGATTGCATATTTTTCCAGAATTTTATTATACCAAACGTAATTACTATGAATTTTTTAGTAGAAGATTCTTGTTGATTTATATTGGGGATATAGATCTTTCTATTTCTGATCATAGTTTGATTGCAAAATCGACCAAGGGCTAGACAAATCGTAATGTGCCACAACTGCTTTAAGAACTGAGCGACAACTTCTTGGAAAGACAACAGCCTACAAGTTGGAAATAGGGGGTGATCGGAAATGGGTCGGCTCCGTTAATAGTCCCTAGTTGTGACCCCTTCTAAAATCATTTCCTGCTTAATTTGTATAACCTCTATCCATGAGAGCCTAGGGTCGCATTTAGTTGTATTTTTCTTTTCTTTTTGAGAAAGTATTGAGATGAAAATCACTTAAACTTGCTTGGTAGGGTTGGTAGAGTTTTGACTCTTGTTGGAATGAAATTTTTGCACTAAATTTTTTTTTTTGACAATTGCATGTCATATCATGTTAGTTAGAGTATATACTTCCCAAATTTAACATAACATTGATCTTGCATCCAATGAGATTTTTTTTTAAATTTCCACAAATGAGTTGAATGTCTCCATCTTGTGTCAAATTTTTATAAACACCTATTCAATTTTGACTTTATCATCACCAAACCAAATTCCAATTGTCCCTTGAACAAGCCCTTGAATGGACATTGGGTCCTTCCAAGGTTAAGATATGTATACACATAATCAACATTGTTTAAAATACAATCCCTACATATTGAACCCAAAAGCATCAAACTAAAAAATTAGATATTGATTAGACAAAATGTACATAGTCAAAACACAAGAGTGTAGTGTTGATTTTTGGTACATCTAGAGAAATTACATTGAAAATTCATAACTTATTCATACACCATCCAAATAATGCATCATAGAAATCCAAAAATATAATTTGCACTTATAAATGAGTTCTAAGAATTTTTGAATGCTTGGCTTTAAAAAGTCAAATTCTTAAATTATTCTTATTCTCCTTGAATCTTGAAGTTGAGATATCCTACATGCATGTAGTGAAAAATACTTTCTACTTTGAACTTGTAGATCTCACAAAGTCACAAATGGTAAGGAATTTGAGTTTTTTGTCTGTGTTTTCAAAAAAGGTGAGATTAAAATTTGACACTTGCAATTGTCATTGTTTATATTTTTTTTCATTAAAAAATCTTCACACAAAATTGTGGCCCTCATGTAAGCTCAAGTTGATTCTTCACATTGAAAACCAAGCCTCAAACTTTCCATTCTACTCCAAATTCACTTTAACCTCTAAATGCCCAAGGCCTTTTTAGAGCTTCATGAAATTTGCTCTAAATTGAACAAAAAGCCAACATTTTGATAAGTTTTATCAAGTTTTTTTAAATTGTAACTATACAAATGCAATCTAGACATGTTAGAGATCAAATGGGAAAAGAAAACACAACAATAATACTTATGGATTGAAATATTATAATGTTTGATCATGAAGGTGTTAAAACTGTGAAAGTGATTTAAAGTCATTCAATCCTCTTTTTACATGTCAAATCTAAAATTGAGGTCACCAAAAAATATGAGGTTAAAGGACATAACATGCATAACCCCAATCAATTTATGGCTTCTCAAAATCTACTCTACAATTTTTTAATATAAATTTCTAATGTGCTTAAATTTCCAAGATCTAATGTACTTAAGGCTCATTTCCAAGAGCCCTCAACACTAGAAAATCAAGATGGACACCCTTGCACAAAATCTTGAATAATAAAATCATAATCATTCATTTTCAAAATCAGATTTTTGATGCTAAAACTAGACTTCAAAAATAATTTTTCAAAAATGTAAACTACTAAAAAAATACTAACTTGGTAAGGTTTGATTTAACTTCAAAGTTTAGTTGACACCAAAATTTGATGCCTTAGGCATTTGGGGGTTAAAAAGCTGGTAGCGAGGGTTAAGTGAACTAAAAAAATCTTTGCTAACTGTCCTCATTCAAAACAATGGAATGGACCACACGGCCACACCACACAGATGACAAACAATACAATCTCAATCATTGCAAATACAGCATTTTCTTCCAATGTGTTCCCAAATTGAATAAGTTATTCTGCGACTGGTACCTTTCTGGTTTCCCCTCTCAACCGACGTCCAAGCAACAAAGTATCTGCTCAACAATCACTGCTGTCTGGCATGGCGATGACCTTTTGAAGCATTCATGGCTGTACTGTACAAATGATTTATTTGACACAAATGAAACAATCTTTCATTGCAACGTTGCTATAACAGTTGACAGAGAAATGAGAGAATTTTGGGCGGAAATAGCCTCGGTTACCCCACCAGGATCCTGTGACTCAGGGAAAGTACATACACAGCGGTTGTCTTGCTCAAGAAGAGCAATAATGCAGCAAATAATTCCAATCATAGACATGTAGATCTAGAATACATCGGGCAACTATCTGCTCCAAGCACCATTCTATAATGGAATGCAGTCAATGGAGAATTAAATTGGTCAAATTCAGACCACAAATTCCTAAGTACCCATTGCATTTTAAATGTGGGAATACTGTCGACCTCAAGAAATGTACTGAATAATGAGGAGGCTGTGGGATGCATTACCGATAGGTTGGGTGATACTGAACTAAATTTGCTACCCGTTAAATGGCACAGCTCGGTAGCCAGCAGGTGGCTCAGCATTCCCTCGCAACTGTTTCGTTTGTGGCCTTGAAGCCCAGTTGAACCATTGATTTAACTGCTTCCCAACTGCCTTGCTAACATTCCTATTCTCGACAACCCCATACTTTGCACGATTGACTGCCTCTTTGAAGTCGTCGAAGGTAACAGCTAAACGACCTGCACCAAGCATGACAATTCAGAATCAGCCAAGGTCACGTTTCTAGATGAGCTCAAATGTAGAGATCGCTAACCCATGCTTTTGACACTTCGTAACATCTCAAAAGATCCTCACTCAGATTCACAAAGTTATTAATGGTAAGTTGGTGCTAATCAAATAGGACATGAGTTCAATGTTAGCATATGTTAAATTCATGATAAATCATGTTGGCTGAATGTTTACTAAATAGTTGCCAATGTATTAATATTAAGTTAATGGCCATGACACTAACATGACACTAACACGACACTAACATTAACGTAACAATAACCTAACATGAGAACTACAATAATTCGTACCTTAGCATTAAGAACTTTGTCAATCTAATGAAGAGAATGAAAAACGTATATTATAAAATAAAAAAACGTTAAAAAAAATACCTTGTCGTGCAGCAAGAAGAGCAGCTTCATTGACCACGTTGGCAAGATCAGCCCCCACGAAACCGGGTGTGATGGACGCCACTGCTGTGCGTAAGGTGTCTGCATCCCCTTCCACTGGGGTTGAACGCATGTGCACAGCCAACACTTCCTGCCTCCCTTCAAAGCCAGGCGCCTCCACATTCACTCTCCGTGATATCCTTCCAGGTCGGGTAAGAGCAGGGTCCAGCACTTCTGGCCGATTTGTAGCTGCAATTACCATAACTCCTGTCTCGGAGTCGAATCCATCCATTTCTGTCAACAACTGGAAAGGGCCAGAGCACAAACTCAATCCCACTAACATTGCATTGCAAATTCAATCACTCGACTTATTGCAAGTGCTTCTCCCCCCAAATAGAAATTGTATAATCTTCATGTCTCTTTCCCTATAATCCTCAGTACAATTCCTGGAAAATTCAAAAACCCTATGCAACAACCTTAGAATGCCATTATTCCTATAATCGCGTCACCAGTCTCTTAGATATAAGAAATTCAATCTTTGGAATGATGACCCCAACATGCTACCACTGCTTTTACCACGTCTCATTTTCATTGGACACCAGAACAATCTACATTGGTTAGTCTCTTCTTGGGGTAGAGACAACATAAAAGCCATGTCATCCTACTTGCCTCAGTACAAGAAACTATACAAGGAAGAAGATCCGGAACAGCATTTGTTGACATTGTAACTAATATTAACAATAAACAATTGAACATCATCATTAAGGTTCGAATTCACTGAAAAACCGACCTATATCTAAAAAGAGGACAATACCTGATTAAGCGTCTGATCTCTTTCATCATTAAAGCTACGACCTCGGCGACCCCCCACAGCATCCAGTTCATCAATGAACACAATTGAAGGGGTGCTCTTCTTAGCCTCTGCAAATAATTCACGAATGCGTGCTGCTCCCCTGTTTAAAAGTGTCAGAAAAACCATTAGTTCTGTGCAGACGTGAATTAGCTAAATATTACGAAAAAGGAGTTCGAGTTCGAGTAAGGCCACCAGCTGTATCATTATTACATAATCACCCTCTAGAGCTCCGACTTTCTACATTCTGATCGTTCTTGCTATAAAAATCTGTGCATGCCGCGTGTGAGTTTAACAGACTGCCAGTACATCTTCCTTCTCTTAAAATAGTTAACCCCTACAAGATCAAAAGGCCCAAATTGGGTCTCACGGTTTTCTAGCAGTTTTGATAGGACATATGAGGATTTCTATTCGTTCAGTTTTATTTATTTTAGCCAACATGCAATGCTACTCATTGGCTCCGGTGATACAAAATTTGACCCAATCTGAATAATATTTTTCGCAATTTGGTCAATCAAATTTGTCATTTCAAAACCACGAATCTTGGTCCTTTAGGAGATAATAAAGCAAGATAAGCATGTCACGATCGGTACAATCTGTTGGGCAGATCGTTGCACACAAATGATGTCTGCAGTCCTTGTAAATATTCTCAAAGCAGTAACTATGGAGCATAACCACTATGACAACAGTAGTAGGGTCCCATGAAGGTGTCCGATCACAAACCTGCCGACAAACATTTCAACGAACTCACTAGCCGAGGCTGCAAAAAATGGAACACCGGCTTCTCCAGCTACAGCACGTGCAAGCAGAGTTTTGCCTGTTCCAGGGGGTCCTACCAACAATACCCCTTTTGGAAGTTTCGCTCCCAGGCTGGCGTAATTGGACGTGCCTCTGAGACATGCCACGATCTGCAAGAAACAAGATAGGTAAGCACAGAAAGTTGAGTAAACACCGAATCTAAACGCAGAAAATCTAGCACGACAGGGAAGGACTAAAGTAACACGAAGGTAAGCACAAAAAAGAAAATGAAATTCCTTTTAACTCCTAACGGACCAAGAAGCCCATATTGGGCCCATGTTTTTGTAGTAGTTTTGAGTATGCCATATAGGGACTTCCCTTTGTCCAATTTTATTTATCTAATTATCAACACATGCAATATTCTTCACAGATTCTTGTGATATAATGCTTGACCCCATTTATGTTAAAAAATTCACAATACGTTGAATCGAATTGGCCAGATTTAAAACCATAAATCTGAGATAAGAAGAAAGTAAATTCAAGAAAAGGTATCAGGATTGCAAGGAATGTGTACCTCAGTGAGCTCTGCTTTGGCAGTATCGATTCCTGCAACATCGGTAAAGTTGACAAGCCGACTCTTTGACCGGCGCCTCTGAGTTGACGAGTTATTTCCCGAAATTTGTCGATGGAGTAACCAAAGTAAAGGACTGAGAGGAATCCAGAGCGAAATAACTGTAAAAAGCAGAGATCGTAAGGAAGCACTGACAGATTGGGGAGCCGAGTTGTACCGGACGCCCTTATCTCTCATGAGCCCCAGTAAATACGCCTCATCATTTCTTACTCGACGCGTCACATATTGCCACTCCCCTTTCGGTGGCGCCTTGACTTTGCCAAGGAAACTATTCCCTGAGGAGCTGGCCTCAGTTGTTCCACCCACTTGTTCTACACTTCGGCTCTCTTCCACCGCAACTAATTCAGGTTGCACATTGAACAAAAGTCGCTGGGAGCCTTCCTCAAAGAGTGCTGAAGTGACAGTGCGAGCATGAATGTGGTCTATCAGATCTGAATACTGAAGGGTTTGGGGAGCTGGCCCAGCGGTGATGCGTAACAAAACTGCAGCAAGAGTACATGTACATGTCACCAAAGCAGCTAGCAATATAGGCTTCCATGAAAAGCCTCTGGGTGGGGATAGCCCGCGACGTACGTAACGTAACAGCAACCTGAAACGCCCTCGTAACCGCAGCTTCCGCCTAGGTGGTTTAGTGCCCTTGTTTGGTCGGTCCTTTTCAGCCAACGCGTGTTTGCTATTACTGTGAAGCCTTCCTCTGATTGTTCTCCTTCGCTGCTGGGGAACCTGTGTTGTTGACGTGAAACTGCAGTGCTGTAATGGTGGTGATCTACCTGGTTCCACAGATCTCCCAACCTGCAACCCTCTGTACCCTTTCATCAATTACTGGGGATTCCAATGCAATGGCCCAATGGTTCAATTTGTCAAATGGGGACAATAGTAGTATATAGAAACTGCTGTGCAGACCCAGTGTTCCATAGAGTAAGGAAGGCTACGAAGACTTTAGCATATCTATATAGACCAAACGTCAACGGGATCAATTCCAAGAGGTGGCCCAAACGCAAATGAAATGGCCCCTTCTTCGTGATTTTTGTTACTAAACCCTAAACACGATAACCATGATAGCCTAGATGGCCATTCTGGCCTTATCATGAACACTACTCGCTCTCTTGTGCCTGCAATTTGTCAAGACCTGAAGCCAGGATTGAGGGGAGGAAACCCTTTACACTCAAACCTCTTTAATCCAGTGACAGAGTGACCAAGCAAAGCTGAACATCAAAGTTGACCCTAAAAAGCCAATATGTGCTACAATCATAATGCGGCATGTGTGCAGGATATTCAGGAACGCCATTTAAGAGAAGCTCATAATAAAAAGGTCTTGAATGTCGTATGTTTAATTTTTCCTATTGGACCTCTCTTCTTGGACCTCCATAGTACAAGCCAAAGCGAAAGATAAAACTCGCCCCAAATAGCCAATGTTGAGAAGGGCTGACCATCGCTAAGCTCTAGGGTTCAGGGTTTAAGACGAATCGGCAGTTTTGCAACATGATAAGAATCCCCATAATGGGCCTTTCACAGAAATCCTTCACTCGATGTCAGTGAATCACATGCGCCACACTGCACTGAAGTGGCATCCTGTATTGTCTGATAAAAACTGCGACTTGGTGAAACCCTAAATTCAGGTCAAATTTGCAAAGGAAACAATATATCAATCGTATTCAAGACTTTCTGAATTCTTTGAGTACCCAAAAATTCTAAAGTCGAGACACAATGGCTCAGAAGAAGATGACAACTCCACTACGGCCCATGCCACAAGACTGCTTGTTGGCGGATGCTCAAAAATCACAAACCCTACGGAGTGGAGCACGCAGGTTTCTGATAAGGCCAGAACCGCTCCTTAGGGTTGAATCAAAAATTTACGAGGACGACTCCTCTAGGGATTCATATCATTGAACTTTGACTCTTACAAATAAGCCAGAATTCGCAAATCTACTAAACTCTCAGCAACAAATCATGTGAATACCACACAATCAGTAGCATGCGAAGTGAAGTAACACTCTAAAAGTAAGCCCTCATAAACAATTGCAAAGCTAAACGCCAGACACGTTGAATTTCCAGGAGACACGGCCTAGTCCTGCGATACTCACTCGGCCCATGAAATCCTCCTCCTTAATGGTGACCAAGAGACGCCAAGAGCCAACAAAGAACCCCGACCGCTTCGTTCAAATTGCCGGTCGCAAGGCACGGGTGCTACTCAATTGACATTGAGGATACTACAGAAAGCAAACCTACGCAACGAAACGCTCTCCCTGTTAATTTCTAGACACCCACTTCCCACCGCAAACCATTTCGATTCTCTCCGGTACCCATCTCAAGCTCAATCCCAATTCGGGTCTCGTTCCAATCCATTTCAAACCTCCTATTATTCATTTTCGCCCAACAGACACAATAATCAGAAGAAACGTAACCTGATATGAGAACCGTGCGTTCGCAGCCCCCGCAGCCGAGACGTGGCGTCGCCCTTGAAGCCCTTTCGAGTCTTCCGACCCCAATTTCAGGCTCCGACTTCTCGAAAAACTCCATCTCGTGGTTGCACTTCCGACCTCGAGTGGAAACAGGCGGTGCAGCATCCGCGAGCCAGCCACCGCCATCGCCATCTTCGTCACGAGCTCACTCCCAGGCAAATCTCACATGAAACTCTTCATCTGCTGGCTAAGAAATTCTGTTTGGCGCCGCTTCAATTGAGATAAAGTTGGCCCTACAAATTGGCAGCGCGTGTGCGGTGTCGGATGAGGGCACAACAACGAAAGTGGCGCGCGCATCCGATTCTGCAAATGTCGAAAGAACAACTGAGAGAATGGCACGACAAGACGCTGCTTTCCAACTCTGCGTCACAAAAAAAATTAAGTTAGCGCAACGTCATCCTGAACCCTTGAATGTCGGGCTCATAACCGTGGAAATCATCTGTTTTGTCATTGTGTGGATTGTTGGATTAAAATAATGCAAAGGCACTCACTGGAAGTCAAACTATTGTAGATGATCTTCTTTTCCACAAAATTTGGAGGATGAATACTTGCACTTTCGTCCTACACAGGAGATTCTCTTGTCATTCATCGGCCACAAAACGTCCGCCTCGACATTTAAGGGTTAAATCCCTAACGGACTCGCATTCCACCAATGGATGATGAATGTTCCTTGAGCGTGTGATTGTACTCTGAGAATTACATTTCTCCTTTTGGCGTGAGTGTATGTAACATTGTTTATCTACGAGGCAGCGGTCCCTTTTGCATCCTTGAAAAAGGGTGAACTTTGGAGCTATGGTGGGAAAGTTATAAGTTTTTGAGTTATTTTTGGTTTTAAAAAAATGACTTATTTTTATTTTGGTTGTGGCAAGGGCACAGGGCTACGGTGCGGAAGTTATTGAATTTTGAAGTATTTTTGGATCAAAAAATTAGGAAATTACTTTTACTTTGATTTTGGTTGTATTCTTGGTACCGTAAAAAAGTTCTTGGGGTACACGGACTTTGTTTTGTGGCGTTTGGACCTACCATGTGAACGTTATGGATTTTTGAGTTATGGGCCAACGGCACAAGGCTACACTAGTTGTTTATCTAAGAGGCAGTGGTTCCTTTTGCATCCTTAAAAAAGGGTAAACTGGACCCCTCGCTCGGCCCCTCCAAGTCATTCCACGAGTGCAAGTAAAAAAAAATCCCCTATTTTGAGCTTGATTGATTTACCTTGTACATTTTCTCCCCTAGCTAATTTGGGGTCTCTGATTGCAAATATGAATTCAAAATTTGCAAATTTTATCATGCATGGAAAATAAAAAATTTCAGCGTTTTTCCTCAAGGACAAGTAAGGGAGTCATTTCACCCTAGCCCTAGAAAAGGGGAGCAGGACGTTAAACCATCCCACAAGCAGGGTGGATTTACCCCAGAAAAATATGAAGTTATTTTTTATTTGCCTTATACGATAACATTTGCAAATTTTGAATTCATATTTGCAATCATAGACCCCAAATTACCTAGCATATATACTAAACACATTACAAAATAGGGGGCTTTTGATTTACTTTTATCCCGGAGAACATCAAATTCATCCTATTGGTCTCACTTCATAGGACGGATTTATTGTCTTGCAAAAAGAGACCTCTACAGTGAACAAATTCTTTTTAATCAAAATTATTTTATATGGCTCCTCAGCCACCTCCAGTCCTTGAATTAACTTATAATAAGTCCCTCCAAGGTATTTAACCCCTTAAGGACCATGAGTGCAGATTTTGAACAATGAATGAACGTAAACACATCCCAAACTTACCAAAATGCGTTTTTTCATTCATCATTTTTTTGAAGATTCTTGTATTACTTCTTTAATATTTGTACGCTATAGATTATGAAGATGTTGCTTTGCAAATATTCTATAATTCAAAAGGTATCAGTAGGTCTAGCCTCAAAAAATAATTTTTTCAGTTCAAAAAATGACCCTTAAAAAACAACTTGAATCAGAAAATAAAATTAAAATCTTCAAAAATAATTATAAATAGAACTTAGCATTTTGAAGTTATAGAAAAAAAATTCTTGTAATAATCATAAATATTCAATCTACAATTGATTTTAGAAAGAATTTCCAATTTCTGGCTTCAAATTTTATTCTAAATTATTGCATTGTGTATTTGTTGATCTGACCATATAGATGTGATCTATAAATCATATTTTGCAACTATTGTTTGAGAATCATCATTAAAATATTGTTCCAAGTTGCATTTTATTATAGATTTCACAATTTTAGAAATCTGGACAACCTCCTAGTCCTTTAAGGGTTAACTAAACATAATACCTTCTCAATATGGAGAGGTTACGCAATGTTATGTACTCATGCCACATTTAACTACTTCTGGACTTTTGAAAGTCTAGAATTAATAATGGTCATCAAGAAAAGAAAAAAAATGGTCATGAAGAAATAATCCAAAATATAGAGAGATCTATGCAAAACATCGAGAGATTTATAGAGATCTCCTGATGTAATTATCTTGAGATCTTTGGATGTTTTGTCGAAAATTTATTGAATAGTCCAAAAGTAGTTAAATGTCGCATACTCATGATAGACTACGAATTTATAATTTAAGACGATGGATTTTGGTGATCATATTGTGAAAAATATGAGATGTAATCAAATTTTATATCACCAAATCAATAGTGAACATTGTATGTCTTGATAAAAAAACAACTATACTCACTATTAGATAAAAGATTGCTCATGTGTTATAGTGACAAATAATATTGACTACACTTTGTACAAGGGTTGCTATTATGTGAGCATAGGAGTGTAAGCCCATGAGTCTAGAATACTACACACCTATGTTATAGGTGTATATACTGTAGAAACCGTCCATGATTATAGGGTATATATGTTACAAATACTCATATTATAGGTGTTTATAATACATACACCTTCTATAGTGTGTAGTATCTATATTATAGGTACCTATATTGTAGGCTCAATGCTCACAAGCTCGCATTTTTAGGCTCACATACTAGCATTGTTGCACTTTGTACAGATTTATTTTCAACATACAACCATCAACAATTCATAGGCTCTTTTAGAGATCTAAAAATTGGACAAGATACTACACAAACTTGGGCAACTGTATGCAAAATTGTACATTACATTAATAGCAAGAATTAAAGTATGCTTCAAAGCCAAATGAGAAACTTTGTACAAACACTCAATTTTGTTCAAGTTCACTTCAAAATCTTCAATAATTGTCCCAGTAGCCTCAACTCTTCAATACAACAACAATTCTTCTTGGCATGTTCTTAGAATTGAAATACCATGCAATCCTCTTCACTAAAACTGGGATACACAAATTAAACATATACGCTCCTACAATTCTTGAATTCTTCTTTGGAGGTGTTGTAAATTCATTCAAGTGTCTTTTGGAAAGTGTCCCAAAGTGTTCAATAGAATTCAAATTTGGAGATTATGCAAGCTATTGATTGAAGAGCTAAAATGGTTGTGATGCCAACCACTCTTGCATAATCTTACTTGAGTGCTTGAAATTATTATCTTGTTGAAAGACCAACCTACTTAAATCCAAATTGTAATTTGTGTAGTAGGCCACAATAAAAATTTCTAAGCCTATTTATCTTTGTCTCATCATTGAAAATCATGTGTTTTATATCATCAACACTCCAATTCTCATACCTTTGAACAAACCTCAAACATGCAAGAACATATTTACAACTTAAATGTGGTTTCTTTTGTTGCACTTGCACACCTAAACTAGACTCTTTCAAACCACGCCTCACAATGATGTTAGACAACAATTTACCTCAGTTAGATCAAAGTTATTTTGATGTCTAGAATGCAATTCCAAGTTGACCTTCAGTAATGAGAATGACACAATGCTTCTTAGTCTCTTGGTTTGAAAGAAGCTTTGGATGCCTTTTTCTTTATTTCTCAATCTCATTCCTTATATCTTTTTTGAGATGTGCTACTAACTAATACAATGTAGAAGACAGCTCATTGAGATCTGATTAGAGAGGTGATAAAGTTGGAAGACTGGTAGTAAAAGGGGGCAAACAAAAATGATCAAATAAAACAAATAATCTTCTCTGCATTAAATTTTAAGCATTTTTGTTTTTATTTTTTAAAATTTCCATCTATAGTAATAGAGAATGATCTCTCAAAAACTATCACTAAAAATATTACACTACAAGAAAAAGGGGTGTTTTGTATATATTCCTAGTAGTATAGTCTTATAAGTAATGACCTGTTTAGGAGATTTTTAGTAAAATTTTTACTAGAAATACATGTTTCTCTAGTGAAATTTTTACTAAAAATCTCCTAAACCGGTCATTACTTATAAGACTATACTACTAGGAATATACACAAAGCACCCCTTTAAGTGTATCCCTCAGTGTATCCATAATTGTCTTCTTACTCACCTAAAGTAGGCACAATATTTTCTAACATGGCCACAACATAAAAACCTTAAAAAATTCACTTCATGTGATGAATTTAACATTGAAAAGATAGAAGTTCCTATTGCATTCACTAATCACTCCATCACCATCATCCAAGACATTGATTTAGTTGTGGCCATTCATCAAACCTAATGTAGCGTGCCAAATTTCATTTATTGAAAAAAAGTCTCTCATGGATTGATGCAAGATTGTAATAGGTCATCTTCCTTACTAGAGAGGATTGACCCCCTTATTGCCCTAGCCAACTTGGATAAATGTAAAAAATTGCCCCCTATTTTGCGGCACGTAAATTTTGTGTTTCTTCACCTCCCCTAGCAAATTTGGGGCCTCTAATTCCAAATATGAATTTAGAATTTTCAAATTACATCGTAGGTGGCAAATAAAAAATTCCAATGTTTTTTCCAAGGATAAAACATGGAGCAATAAGGGGATCAATTCTCCTTGGCCGTCATTCCCAATCGGAGTGAACCAACTCCCTCGCTCATCCTCCCTTAGTCATTCCAGGGGCGCATGTAAAAAAAAAGACCCCCTATTTTGTGCTTGATTAGTTTATCTTCTATACCTCTCCAAGCTAATTTGGGGGCCTTTGATTGCTATTTTGAATTTAAAATTTGCAAATTTTATTATGTGTGGCAAATAAAAAAATTTCAACATTTTCCACAAGCAAAATCGGGGATGAGCAAGGGGGTTGGTTCACCCTGGCCTCATTCCCTAGGTCTCTGTCACGGGTGGTTTGCTTGCCATAGGCTAGTCCAAATTTTTTTTTGGGCCTTATAAGGCTTAAATACCTCAAAAAAAACTGGGCTGCATCAAGCCTATAGGAAAAATTTGAAGAAAAATTGGATGATAATGCCAAATTGCTCCAATTTTTTAAAATTTTTTGGATGAAATTGCCAATTTTAAGTAAAACTCATCCAATTTGTGTGGATGAAAACATAGTTCTATCCAAAATATAGATGAATACTAAAATATTTGGCTACATCATTTTCTCGTAAGTTGCCACTTCAGCACTTCTCCAAAAAACCAAAAAAACCCACCTTGGGTTGGTCTACCTTGAAGCGGGCCTAAGCAACGATCTCAAAACTGGCTAAATTTGGCTCGATTTCTACCAAAAATCCTTACGCTACTAGTTCATTGTAAAAAAAGGCCTTTGATGAAGGCATTTTAGCCAAAATGGCAACCCACAATAGAATTTGATAGCCAATTTGCAACTTCCTCCACATTGGAATTAGCACTATTTTGTTAATTTTGTATTATAGTACTTCCAGTAATCCTTGAGAACTTGCAAAATCTTTTTTTTCTATTTTTTACTTTGATACTAGTTGCTCTCAAGGTAGCCAAAGTTGATACCTATTTCTCTGAATGATAGCATATTGCACTAAATTCCATAATCTAGTTTTGAGATCACTGATGGGTGGTTTGCTTGCCATAGGCTGGTCTACCTTGAAGCGGGCCTAAGAGAAGCCCACCCCAAGAGAAACTCGCCGAGCAAGCAGGGCGTTCCCAAGCCGGTTCCCGAATCCGAAGAGATGACATACCTTATCCATGCCCGCCTCCAAGGATTTGCTTTCTAAGCGATCTCTCGCGTCTCGCACCTCTCCCTGCCATTTGCATTCGCCATAGCTCGCAGGCTTGGAGGCATTTCGCAGACTGAAACCAAGCTATGGCGTGCGCAACTGCAGCAATGGCAGCAGTAGCGACGGCTTCGTCTGCCTGCGATGCCAGCGCCAGGGCCAGCAGCAGCAGCAGCACCACCTTGTCGCTCCACCTCAAAGGAGCTCCCTCCGTTGGCCATGTGCGATGCTCCTCACGCAGCCTCGTCCTCAGGGATTCCGTCAAGAAGGTGCCCCTCTCGGCATTGTCCTTGAACATGTCTCTTCTCATTTCTTCAATTCTTCTGCGTGCAATTGTTGGTGTAAGGGTTGGAACACTTCTCAATTCGCAGGGTTTAAGTGGGTTTTTTCAAGCATCTTTTCTCTACCACCGGTTTCTATGTTTTTTGAAAAGATTGGAGTAACTTCCTTTTTCTGTGATTTTTTTGGCTCTAGTGGAATTCTTCCCGATGTGTTCTTCTTTGGCATAGAATTGTCTGTGTTTGAGTGTTCAAGCACTTTTAGTTTCTTGTCAATTTTCAGGTTTAACGGGTTTAGTAGTCTAAGTGGGTTTTCGAGTTTTTGAGCAACTTCCTTTTGTGCACGTTTCTTGAGTTCAATAGAAAGGGGGATTTGCAGAACTAGTGCCCCAATTCTGGAGAATGTCTGGATGAGGAGTAATACGCAAGGGTGTGACAGAACATAAAAAATGTGGTTGTGCAGGTTCAGGTGTTCGGAGCTAGGCAGGGCGTTAACGATGTTGTGAGGAGAATGCAGCCAATTCGGGCGCAAGCTGTAGATAATGAGGTTGCATCGTAAGTGCGCTCTTCCAAATTCCTAAACCCTGAGCTCCACATGTTTAGTACCGCAATTTTCATTGTTGCAATCTTTCGGAGATCATGCACTAGCAAGTGCTAGCTACATATATTCAAGCCTCCCTAACTGTACGTAAATCATATATGTAACAACGTGGCACAAGGTTGCCTTCAACACATGGAAGAGCTGGAGGGGGGTATTTGTGTTTCTTGCATAGATTTGTTGCCCTACTTGAAAGCCAAATTCTTCGTGATCTATCAAAAGATATCCCGGAAGAGCATTGTAGGGAATTTACTTCATCTATGTGGAGATTTCCAAAAATTCCTCATTTGGGGCAGAGATTAGGGTTTGTAATATACAGCTTGGCTAAATATTGACTCATTGGAGCTCTATTATTGTCCTAAAACTGGTTCTCTCCGTCTGGATTTTGCAGTAAGGAGTCTTCAAGTTCGGCCACTTCACAGGTTGGCTGACTTTTCTCTTTGTAGCCTTAGATAAAGTTGAGATGTGCTTAGAAAACCTATTGTATTTCGGCATTTGCTTTAGGGGAAGCTGCTAAGCACTGAGAATTTTTTTGTTTCTAAACCTGGAAAGTATGATTCAGGGTGTAAAATCTGTACTCTTCTGGGAATTGACTTATTGTCATGATTTTTTTTGTGTCCTGCTGCAGAAGACTACCTACTACTACTTGATTGCGAATGCCAAGTTTATGCTGGACGATGAGGAGCACTTCCAAGAGCAGATGCAAGAGAAGCTGCGTATGTATGGAGAGCGCAACAAGGAACAGGATTTCTGGATGGTCATTGAGCCCGAGTTCCTTGACAAGCACCCGGAGGTGGCCGCCAAAGTGGGCAGACCATCTGCTGCTCTTGTATCAACGGACAAAGTTTGGATTACGTGAGTTTTAGCTTCAATTTTGATACTTCGTTTTTCAATTTTATAGAACATCTGTTGCTGCATTGCCAGAATTTTTTTTATCTAAGGGTCAACTTAGATTGCACAGGTCGAAGCAACCAGATTGGGATAGCAAGAAATCAAAAGCATTTCAAAAGCCTTTCTATGCGTTTTACCTTATTTTTCCAATGTTGACTTCACAATAGTCCAAGTGACAACAATTAGCATGAAGAGGAGATGTGTATATGCCTCCTACGTGAAATGCTGAAAGTATTGAGATAACAAGGTTTTAAACTACTTGGAGGTGGATTGGACACTTGCTACCTCGAATTCGTCGTAAGATGTCGTAAACACAATGAATTGCTTGTTAGCTCATCCCTAGTTGCACACGATGTTGGTGCAAATCTTAAGCTTGTACTCTTGAGATTGTTGCTTTGACTTGTGAAATCAAAAAGCTGCCCGAACTTCCTAGTTACACGCAATTTGCGTTTTTCCCGATGTGATGCTTTCTATGATTACTTTTATTTAACGCCAGTATTTCAGGTTCATGAAGCTGAGGTTGGACCGAGTGCTTAAAGGAGAAATGACCGTAGACTCTCCGGAGGAGGTATTGGCAGGCAAGCTCACCACCGTGAAGTTTGAGAGACCAGCGAAATGGATTGCTCCTTACCCCAAGTATGAGGGCGATTGGTGGACTCCTTTCTTGTACAAGAAGAATTAAACCAGTCTTGATACTGTGGATTTTGCACTGCATACTCGAGAGATTATCACCTTCAGACGTTGCCAAATTTTACTGCCAGTAAGCAAGACGAGTGTTGGAGCGGATAGTTTTCCAGGATCGAGGTGGTATAGTAGGAGGTTTATGATCAAGGAACATGTTTTGTGTAGAGGATCATGAGGTTTTGATGTTTACATGTTTGTTAGGGAGCTTGGGTCAGATAGTACCCTTGACTAAAAATTCAGGAGGTTAGGTGGAGAAAGCCATGGCTACATTTCTTGCCGCAGAAAACTTCAGCATTCTGTTTCGAATTTGACAAAGTTATCACATGACAGATCCAACAGAGGAATTCAGGCTGGGGCTCTTTCACATGTGTAATGTCATTGCATACAAGAGTAAATCATTACTTCACTTTTTCACTCTAATTTTCTCTTGTGAGGGAGAAGGGGATGTACCACAGATCCTGCAATTTTTGTATTGGTTTCATGCATTTTTGATCAGGCAAGAATAACCTCTTACCGTCTTCTTGAATTTTTATGGACCGATTGCCCATCCACAAAGGAAGGCGGTTTGTGAATCCCAAAATGATGAAATGGAGGAAAATCGGTTGAGGAGCTTACAAAAGAATGGTGATTTAGCAATTCGGGTGAAAAGATGGCGGAGTTGAACAGTTAAAGAACCCAGCCTCGCAAACAAGGTTTTTTCATCATTAGCTCACGCCACATTATTCAATGAGACCTTAGACAATATGTTGTAGATATTCTGATAAGCGGTGTGTGAAACACACTAATTTTTTTTCCCCCTCTGCTCCAATTCGCACCATTTCCAGTCCCTGTCGAGCGTCAATTTTCACCTTCCACAACGATGGGTTAACGGTTTAAGGCCACTTCTCGATTCGTCTCCACGGAGAACAGTCCGGCGTTCCAGGGTTAAGCATGGTTCCGTCAGCACTGCCATTACACACCGAAAATGGAAAGACTCTCTGCCATTCCGCTTAGCCTGGTCACTTCGAATCATGTTGCACTGCCTCCTTGTACCCTTGTTTTGCCCCAAAGACTGATCAAATAAGTGCAGACAAAAGTGTGCTCTCTTATTTGCAGTTGATCAGAAACAAATTGTATTAAAAACACGGAACAGACGGTGAAATGTCAATACATCTGCTCTCCCAGTCTATCACTGTCCTGCTAGAAGCCCGAAGTTAAAACTCTAAGAGACAACTAATGTACATTCGATCCTAACCAGCTCGGACTGAGTAAATTTTGCTGGACCCAGATTCCGGAGCACTACTACCTGCAAATTCTAAACTAAGGTCTAGGTCTTTAAATAGATTACAACTGTAACCGAAGAAGTAAATTACCATCCACAAGCTTTTGAGGACATCCTGCGTCAAGCACCTGTACATATAACAAAAAATATTTAATTTAAATTGCAAAATCAATCTTACCTTCATCCTCTAATACTTGATTGGAAGCTACATCAAAGTTGCAGAGAATAATTACCTCAAACCCCTTCTTCACGTACAACTTGAACGCTGGTTCGTTCGTTGCATGAGTATGAACATAAATGGCATTCAACCCTGCACAGAAACATACGAAGTTGATGAGTATCCACAATAGCTGATATGAAGTTGATATCATTCATGACTACTTCACTTTTATTTTACATTACGCTGTACAATCTAAAAATAGATTAAATCGTTTTGGTGACCCTAAACCTAAACGTTTGACCTATATTAATTCTCGACTATGCCTTGGTCTAGAATTTCTTAACCCCTAAATGCCCCAGGCCCTTTTTGAGCTTCTTGGAGTTTGCTATAAAATTAAAAAATTGTCAATTTTGATAACTTTCATCGATTTCTTTTAAATTGTATCCGTACGAAAAGAAAACATAACAATATCATTTATGGATTGAAAGGTTATAGTGTTTGATCATGAGGGTGTTAAAATTATGGAAGTTATTTGAAGTCTATCAATCTTCTTTTTACATGTCAAATCTAAATTTGAGGTCATGAAAAAAATATGAGGTTAAGAAAATAATATGTATAACCACAATCAATTTACAACTTTTCAAAATCTAATCTACGATTTTTTTAAATGAATTTCTAATGTAATTTTCCGTCCAAGAACCATTGTATTTGAGGCTCATTTTCAAAAGCCCTAAAAACTAGGAAATCAAGATTTGCAATGGGCATCCTTGCAAAAAATCTAGAATAGAAAAATCATAAGCATTCATGATCAAAATCGGATTTGATTCTAAAAATAGACTTGAGAGGTAGTCACCTACAAGAGAAAACACTAGAAACAGTTTGGTAAAATTTTATTAACTCCAAAGTTTAGTAGACACCAACATGTGGTGCATTTAGGGGTTGAAGTTGAGTTACACGCACAAGTGGTATTGACGACAGGAATATGATCGCATAGAGATTCAGACAGCCCATGAATCAATTTAACATTATACAAGTCTCAAGTGCTCCAGACAATTATATATGGTCACACAAAAGGTGCAGTTCGTTACCCCAGTCTCGCCCGACCTGCACTGCACATTCCATCAGTGTGGACGCGATTCCCTGTTTCCGTGCAGACTTGTCCACGCAGACATTAGCAATGTAGCCATATGGAAGCCCTTGCTGCAACAGGAAAGGTAAACATTAACCAGTATCCAGCTGCATAAGATTGAAGAGGCGTTGCAAGATCCATCTCAAAAGATCCCCTACTAGCTTCACAAAGTTATTAATAACAAATTAGTGTTAATCTGTTACTAAAAAACATTAGATCAAATTAATGTCAAATTAATGTTGGCTTAATAGTTGCTAGTATAATATCAAGTTCCAAGGACACTAAAATCACACTAACATTAAGTTCACACCATTTACATTACACTAACATTAACTGAATATGAGGACTAAATAAATCTAATGCATGTTAACACTACAAACATCGTCCATTACTGATGGAGTCTTCTATAATGAAAGGTTGGAGGATCTGGTCTTGCACATACCCCCCCAAAGGCCTCGCCCGGAGATGGATGATGAAGACTAACATCAAGCGATCCCAGCACTCTAGTTACATTTTCACCATCTTGACAGGTCAAGTCAACTGCATCTTTTGGCAAATCCTTCGAGACCTGAACAACCAACTCCATGTGAATGAACAGATGAACTCCTCTGGAGTTACTCGCAATTGAATTGCATTGAAGTGGTTTGTTTTCAACTACTAATCAACAAATAGATAAGGTAATTACATCAAAGAAAGTCTGACTGACATACTGCTACAAGGCAAACGTATGAACCATGTTGGTCAGATACACGCCGCTTCAGTGCTGTAAATTCCTGCCACAGATTTGAACACCAAATCCAACATTCAGAAGAACTGACAGTAACTGACAGTCTATGGCTTGCCTGCTTAGGAGCACGCTAAAAACACATTATCCATGCAAGTAAGGAACATACGTTACCTGTTCTGCAAACTTTTTTATGAAGCTTTCAACGTACCTGATGCACACTCAGCACCATGTGTCAGAAACGGAAGACATATGCACTGTGCAAAGGTAAAACAGTTTCGACAGTCACAAGTAGAAAACCCAGCCCCTAGAGATATTCTGGAAAATCTAGCTGCGTCACAGTTGGCAGGTTTACATTAGATTATCGTAGGCGGGGATAAACAAGGCGAGGTTTTCTATAATCTCTCCGAGAAATGGTTTTCAGCCGGGACATTTCTAGAGCAAAGTAAGCAACATAAAGGCTCAAGCATAGCATAATTACACCCATTGAGGTTATGGACAGGACCGTATCTATGAATCCTCGAGTACCAACACGGATAGAATTCTAGCGCTCTGGTTGCAAACTCTACATTCTACAATGTCGCATTAGTATAGTTCCTTAAAATCTGATAGAAAGAGTTGGCTATCAAATTCCCTATTAAAATGAAACCAGAGAATATGGTAGCGAACCTTGTGTAAGCTTGCTGCTCAGAATACGATTCCGCACGCAACCAAGCTGCACCCTTCGAAGTGAGAACAGCCTCGACCACATCAGCAAAATACAAAAACTTTACTGAGGAATAATGCTGGGTATTCAATGACACGGATCAATAGATGAAACTAAGGAGGCAGGGGACGAGTCATAGGAAGGTTTCTTACAAGACCTGGATAGTGAAAATAGAGGGCTAAAGCAGTGAGATCGATCGTGTCTTTCTAATAGCGACAATAATTTGATTTGAAATTGATAAGAACTTGGCAAACTAATTGCCATAGTTTTGAATCACCAAGGAACTGAACACTAATGCGCAAGGAAAGCTGCATATTAGATAATAAATGAATTTCATACGGCAGAGGCTTGAGAATGATAAGCAGTACCTTGAACTCTTGTTCTAGCCGAGCTTCATGTACGGTGAAATGGTCATAGTTTGCAGAGAAGTGATTTTGAAGACTTCGGAACTTGTTGTCAGAATCTAGCTTTTTCAAATAAGCGAGGACATTGTGCAGAGTCAGTGTCGCACCTAGAGCATGGCCAGTCTCCGTCCGTCCATTTCCACGTATTCTTAGTCGACTGACTCTCCTGCGAAATGAGAAGCACAGTTGCACCATCAATTGCCAAATATGTGCACTTGGCCATGTCGCTCATGGCTTAAATTATTCTGATACAAACACCAACCATGTACATAAGTCTTTTTATCCTTTGAGAACAATTGGAACATTAATTTGTGGAACAATTTCCTTACAGTTTAAAGCAACAAAATAAACTCGATGTGAAAGTATCTAGGAAAGTATACAACCCTTGTAAGTAAATAGAATTTGGTGTTGGACAACCCTTGTAAGTTATAAAGACTGTTAAGTTAACCACAGCTAAAACATCCTAAACGGAATGTCGACCACTGCATTCAGATGGATAAGCAGAATACTCAGAATCGTGAGCTGTAGAAAGATGACAACGTGAAGTTGGTGGGCATTCTTATTTTTTGATAATGAATGGGGCATTTGTGGTAATAAGAGGTGGTTGCTTTGTAACGGGAATATTTTTGGTAAAGTTTCATTCAATTCAACTGCTTCCTTGGGTTGTGTTTTGATACTACAAATATCTTTTCTTAGTGTGTATCAAATGTATTTTGGATTCACCCTAGTACTTTTAGTCTCACTTTTGAAAATTTATAACTAATTCATGGAGCCTCCAAAGTTTACCACGTGCATTTGACTTCATAGGCATCTGCCAATGCACTACAAAATTCCTCATCTACTGTTGCATGCCCACATGCCACAAAGCTTATGGAACGACTTTAAGCGTGATTCCCTTAATGTAAGCGAGTGTATCATTAGAAGTGGTCTAAGCTGATGAAAATGTTTTCTTCGTTAATAGACCTAAATAGACCATCAATTTCTACCATTGCGCTAATATACATCTAGTAAATCATTCTAAGCATCCTAGAATAAAGAAATTAATGCATTAGGTAAAATCCACAGAATAAAATAATCAATGTATCAGGAACAATCCACATATTTATAAGATTATTTGCAGGATTGATTTTAGACTTTCAATGCCATACAAAAATCTCAAATCTTAATTGTAGTATCATAACCACAAGAACTTCGTAAACCAACATCAATAATGCCCTTTCAACTGAAATAATGAGTTGTTTATTCAAAACCGTTCGCTAGGGTACAGTACAGTCTCCACAGAGACTTATAGCACGTGACTATACCACGAGGCATTGATTCCATTCACGCTTGTAAGCAAAGTCAGAGAATGTCAATAAACCCAAAATCACACTTAGCCAAAGAATACCTGTCGAAACCGGTCCACGAAGATGCCGCACAGGAGTCGAATTTACATAACGAACTCGTTCTGCCGATGGCTTCCCAAGTAGGTCTTCGAGAGCTCCAAGCCAAGGGCGATGGAGCTCGAATGAACGCCTTGGAAATACTCCCAGCCTCCATAGCAACAACATGCGCTCGTAGCTGATTCAATACGCAACTCCTACCAGACGGATTAGGGTTTCATGTCAAGTGAGAAGCTGCACAATGCCAATTTGGTTCCCCATCAGAAAACCTAAACTAACGGATTCAACATTCCCGAGCGGCGATCGTATCACAACTGAATTTGACAATGCGGGAAACTTTGACGAATTCTGGAATTGATTCTCAAAAAATGGCGAAGACTACGATCACTAATCAACTCATGTGGAATCTCCCAATTAGGGCATTTCGAATTTGGACAACTCCTATGAATCTGAGCTGTGTGCCGAAATCTTTGAATGAGTGAAAACATACCCGATTTTTTCTCATTGGAAAATGCAGAAGTTTTAAATGAAGTTCCTGACATTCACAAAATCCTGGGCACGCTTCCTGTTGTAACCCCCACAACTCGAAACTCGAAAACGCCAATTCAATAAGAGGAAACATTCGGCGGAGCAGAAACAGCAAGAATTGTGTTCTTCGACGAGGTTGTCAATCCCATTTCTTAGATGAAACTGTGGTCTTCATTCATCCACTCTCGTTAGTAGTCATTCATTTAACGGTGAAATCCGTTTTTGAAATTTTGCACATATTTTTGAACAATTATGTTATTTACTTCAATTTTGTCAAGTTGGTTGTAGAGGATGCTGTCTTACCCTCTAAAGTTCTTTCATGTTGAGAGGCCCAAAATTACTTTAAAATACTAGTCTTCAAAGCAAGGCTAAAATCTTTATCTATAATTATTTTTTAACAAATCAAATTGTAGGATCTTTTAATTAACTTGTTAAAGTACACTTTCCTAAAATTTCAGAATAAAAAACTTTACCAATTGCAAGATCATGAAACTTGGGTTTGGAAAAGAAGTATTTTCAATTCTTCCCAAACTGGTTAGATTTCATCTTTCAAACATTTTATCTAAAATTATGTAGATTCTACAACTTGCAACTCTCCATAATAAGTTGGGAATATATGTTATTTTTTATTTATTTTTTATATTTGTATTCATATTTAAAAAATAGTAAGTACAATAGAACCTTTCTTAATGCATACTCTATTAGTGCATAATATGCACTAGGAGAGATTGTACTTTGAAGCCTTTATTGCTTAATAGTGGTTGGAGGCTTTCTAGTTAGAAGCCATGTGGTTGGAGGCCCTGTAGTTAGAAGCCACATTAGGCAGTGAATATTATTGCACCTCTCCAAATGCATAAACCTCTCTTAGTGCATAGTCCCAACACTATGCACTTAGAGAGGTTCTACTATAGAAAGAAGCAGAGAATGATTTAAAATACTATATTGTTAAGAATTTAGTTATAGAATTGAGCCACTACAATTGAGCCACTACAATTGAGCACCAATAAGGAGCTCAATTGATCAATGTTACTTACTTAATCTCCTAATCTCTATCATCTAAATCTATAAGACTAGAAATTTGTTGTATAATGATCCCAATGGTTCTGCAGTCAAGCACGTACCAATGTTATTGTTAGGCTAAATGAAATTTAAATTGCTCTAATAACAATGCAATCCGCCACAAATTGACATGCTACTTGACTAAGACTCCACCAATTATTGTTGAAACTATAACTCCAATGTTAAACAGCTAGTTAATTTTGGAGCCAATGATGCTGACGGGAGTTCATAATTCAATCTACATAAACCTTCTCTAATATAAATATCATCAACAGAATTAAATAAATCTAATACATATATATCTTGTATTGTAATGAATCCTTTAGATTAGATGCATTGGCGGCACTTTTGTGTCCACTCGTACTATTGTTGCGGGTTCATTTTTGGTGGGATTTTAGAGGCGTTGGAATCTTGGAGGCAATTTATTAAAAACTTTAAAGATTAATTCTACTTCTAAATTGATGATGCCTTGACTTTTTGCATTCAAAATATATAAACAAATATACAAGTTGCACATGTATATTATAAAATAAGAAAATAAAACTATTTTACTTGCTACTAATGCAACTCTTTCTAGAGAAAATGATTTAAACCAATCTTGGTATATGGATTAATATATTAGAGATGTAAAAGGCTATACACATCCATCAACAATATTTTATAAGGCAAATGATAATAAGTCACATGAAACTATGTTGCACATCTTTTAGAAAATTCTCATTTCAGATCAATCAATTATTACACATATAAAAATTTTACATATAAATATGTAATATATATTAGAATCCATAGTATAACTATCATATATACTCTCCAATTACCACAACCACTATAGACTTCCTAGCAAACCATCTTCTCAATTTTAAAAGAGCTTAAAATGGAATTAGATATATGTATGATATACATACTTTACATTCTCTCATTCAAAATACGTATTGAATATTATATATATAATTTTTAAATTATTTTATATATATGTAAACTACAAGCATCGTGAACGTTTAATTTCAGAATATGGCAAGCCTTGGAATGGATGATGTGGACAAGTGATCTTATGATGATATGGACAACATGTAGTCACACAAGGCAAAGGCCTTACTCGAGGAAATGATTCTTCATATTTATCTCTGATTTTTTTGGTAATGAATTGAGATGTTGGTAAAGGAATGCAACCAAAAAGAAGCCACGTCTCAGTGTTCAAATTATATGAAGGATGCCCTCCAAAGGTAAGTTCATTGTTTAGAGTAAAGAACTTGCACTCTTCACATTGATGTTTGACTTTGAGAACATCATTGATGTATTTTAAAGAAACAATTTGTTGTTTCTCTAATAAATGAAGTGAAATATATGATGAATGTGGTACATCATATTTCTTTTGAATAGGCATCTTTATAACGTAAATTATATACAATAAATATATATTATATGTGTGTATAGAAAAAGAGAGAAAATAAGTCTTATGTAGCTTCTTTAAGTTTAACAAATAGAGTGACTAATTTAATTAATACTATATATAATTGAAGAGTCAAACACTTATAAAATAAAATAAAATTTTTATTTTTCAAACTATAGTTATCTTAGTAGATAATGCCTAACTGAAGACTGGTGTGCCTTGTAAAATTGCCACAATATTATAAATAAAAGTAAAAGTAATTTTAATTTTTTTTTTAAATTATAAAAACTTCAAAAATCAATGTCTTTTACGTTTTGAGTTGAAACAAATTTTGTGCACCCTTCCTCAAAGAAAGCTTTCTGACTGTACCAAGAATGCAATCAAGGGATGCAGGATTTAAGAGATCTTACCATAACAAACAAACAAAACAAAACAAAGGCAACCTCATTTAAGGTATAGATATATAGTTATTTTCTATAATATTTAGATATTTAAGATTTTAAGATTGATTAAGTTCAATGATAAATTTATATTCAAACCATGCTAGCATATATTATAAATCATAAATTTATTTATATCATAGAATATGTATTTCAATAAGTTGATTTTGATCATTGGTTGGTGTGAAACTAAATACAACTCCATGTAAAATTATTTGGGTTTTTTTAGATTAACTCAAGTTGAAGTAGATTTGATTTTTCAGTTATATAAAAATATGCTTGTTATATAAATAATATAAATGTGTATATTATTTTCCATGATATTGTCACATAAGTACAAGTCAAACTTGAGAGAATAATACAAATACATATACACCAACTGTAAAAAAAATCTAATCATTGTAAAAAATAAACCAACTTCACTTTTGCCATATATAAGTGTGGATGTTATACAAAATGCTTGGTTTATAGGATTATATAAATATGGCAATAAAATGAAATGAAGTATACTCTTAGTTTTCTTTTCATAATTAAATGAGAGTAAAAGAAAAACTTCTAGCTTGAAATTAGCTTGAACAACATGGCACTTACTTTGTGCACCACCACTACACTTTGAGAAATCTTGCATAATACCAAACATGCGCTTATTGTCTTGGCAATCACGGAGTTCTCAATTGCCATTATAAACAAAACAAAATATCAAATACAAGCCGTCCCTTGTAACTAGTCCTTTGTATTCCTTAGTGGCTTAGTTGGATGCTATAATCAATGATTAATAAGAATAAATTCTATTGAAGTCGGTACTATTATTTTGAATGGAATATGCAATTTATAATTCTATTAGATAAAATTTAGATTGATTTAGATGAAGCTAGTGAAATTATAGAATAGAATATTCCTTCAAAATTAACTATTAAGGATTCCATTAAGGACCTTTGGATGTTGCCATTGGCTCCTATTAGCTTATGTTCATCCCCTACATTTGTTCTAATCTAAAGACTGTTCCTAAAATTAAGACATTATATTCAAAAAAATATGCATTAGTTTGTCTTGTTCTATTTTTTAAAATATTTCATCATATTATGCGTAATTTTTTTAATAGAATAATGATTGATTGATGCAATTTCAGTTGAAAATACAATCTAGACAAGTTTGCAATAAATAAACATGGTGCATTTAACATTCTTCATTTCATCATATTGATCCAAGACAAAGTTTGTCTTATAAAAATTTGCATGATAATAATCACATGAACAAGTAGATAGCTTAGATAACCTTTCCAAATCTTTAATAAACACAAGTTACCATCCTCCATTCATTGTTAGGATACTTACAATCACCATTGGATGTTATGAATAGTTTGTGAATGAATGAAAGGTAACCATGTAGGTGGGAAGACAAAGAATGTTGAGCAAGGAGTGCATCCTTGCCATGGAACTCATTGCTTCAAGGTTTTATTGACATCTCTCTCAAGTGAAATGAAAAACACAACCAGACTACTTCCTATAGATCCTTTTGGCTTTAATAATGAACAAAGTCACCAATCTAGCCATGCCTTCTATTGTTGCTGCCACTCCTTCATGGAACGGTAGCCCACAATATTTGCAAAAGGACTTGTTCTACAAGAAAGACAAATTAAAGTTATTGTAGAGCGAAATGTGACTTAGCTCCCATCACATGGACACCACATTCAAGGCATTCTATGATACCAAATTGCAATGTTATGTTTATGAGGTATATTGGTACTTGATATAGAATGCCACATGCCACATGTTATAAAAATTGTGCCTATTGTTCATTAATGTTGACCGCACCACTAGATCTTATCGCACTACTAGATCCTTGTTTGCATTGACCCCTCTAATACCCACAAATCCTGCACCATCCACAACTCCTTGATGCCTTATATGAGGCCGATGCTTCTTTAGTCCTACCCTTAATAACCAAGTTTGGAAATTTGTTGCTTGCCCAAGATGGTCTACTCTACCATACCATTACGCCACCATCATATAGCAACCTAATGGATCTTTGTATGGGCCCTTTGTAATAGCATATTGTGCAAACATTGCATTATGCCCTGGCTTTGTCCAAGACATTAGTTCATGTTGTCTTGATGATGAGGGCACATGTGCAAAAGTTCATTGACAATGGAAAGTTCTTGCTTTTTCTAAAGTCATTTTCCAACAATGATTCTTTTCCAACTTTGGTTTCCATGTGACAACTTGTTGAAATTTTTTTGCCTCCCAAACCCTCCAAGTCTTAAACCTCTAATTTGTTGTCACTAGTAGTGCAAAGAATAGCAAAGCCCTAGTATACTAATATAAATGAACAAATGTATAGTACGATACAACGGTCTACCTTTTTTGTGCAAAAGATTAGTACGCTATGTGTACTTTGTCTTAAACACTAGTCTTAAAACCAATTTTAAAAATAAAGAGCATTAGTACATTGAAGAATAAAATAAAATATGTATTTAACTATCAAGTATAAAACAAACGTAAAGTTAGATTCTTGTTTCTTTAACCCCTAAAGGACCGGCATGCCTTTTTTGGCTGTATAGAAATTTTGGGCAGGTACGTGTGACCAGAGATTTTCATATTTTAAGCTGAAATTTTAATAAAAGGTGGGCGCGAGGAATATCTTTCGTATGCACTAAATTTCAGGCCATTTGGAAATAGGAGTCAAAAGTTATGGCCAAATATGTTACTTTTTTTCGTAACTGGGCAGTCTGGGCAGCAAAAAAAATTTGGCAAAAATTTGATTTTTTTTTTTTAAATATTTTTTTTTCTCATAGATTATATTTTTGCCTATCTAAAAATCTTTGATTCATTTCATTTGGGTTTGTTATGAGAAAGTTATGGACATTCTTGTTTTTTGGGCAGTTAGAGCATCTTCTTGAAAAAAATAACTTGTAGGATGCATTTCTGAATGCTATTTTTGCAATTTTTCAAAAAAACAAAATTCTCATGGTTTAGTTTACTTGCTAGAACAATCTCACCATTGGGATTAGTGTATTTTAATTCCATCAAAATATATTAATATTTTAGATTTTCCTTCTATCTCGTACCTACTTCTTCTGAATAATTTTTTTAGGAGTGATAATTAAGTTTTTTTGAATATATTTTTTTTTCCTAGACTCTCAACTCAATTCTCCACTATAAACATCTGAAGCTCCAAACTCTGTAGTGCAAAAATTTTAAGTTAAAAATGTTCAAAGTCAAAAAATCTAGTCCCGCAATGTGCTGAAATACTTGTTTTTTCCACTTTAAACGCAGATTTCTTGCAATCTGAGCGGTCAAAAATTCTGAAATTTTTTCCACGCATTCTCATACTAGTTAGGTGTAAGATCCTACGGTTAGATGTGCAAAAAAAACATTTTTCAAACTTTTTTACTCCTTGCTATAGAAATGGCAGTTTTGCGTGTTTTTTGGCAGAAAAAAGGCCTTGAGCCTTTAGGGGTTAAATTAATTTATCTTAAAGATTTTGAATTTCAAAATTTCCATTTGAATATAAGAGTTAATTACTAAATTTGCTCCACTTTGATTGTAAAATATTTCCATTCTAATCTTATATTTTAAATTTTATTGAAATTCTCACCTTAAAATTTTTATTTTAAAAAACATTTAGAAAAATTCCACAATTTTTTTTTTTAAAAGTAGATAAACTATTGAAATAAACTATAAACACATACTAATTTAATTCAAAATAAAAAGATCACTCAAAGAACCAATTTTTTGAGGTCATTGATTTTCACAAGTTTGAATATATTCAAAATTCAAAATTCAAAATTCCATCAACAACTCTCTTGTATTATCATGAAATTTGGAATGCAAAGTAAAAACAACTACTCTAAGCAGTTGGCATACATGAATAATTTGTTCGCTTAGAGACCCATATTGGGCTTTGAAAAGCTAGTACAAGTAACACCTAGACTACATACCTTTCTATAAAGGAAGACTTTATATTAACTAAGTTAATTGAGAGAAGATAGTGAATATGCTGAGATTTAAGTAAATTCAAATGTGATGTAAGTAGCAATGAACGTAGAGGCAAGGTAGAAGTGGTGTAAAGAGCATAATTTATTTTAGGAAAATTCTTGTATATTGGGAGTGTTTGATTGTTTTCTAGCTTTCATTTGTATAAATGTTTAGTATGTAAGTGGTGTATTTAATGGCAATGTTATTCATGTAAGAAAAATGGTTTTTTTATAAATGAAATGGGAATTTTAAATGTTGATGAAGTGGTGAGCGAAGTGGAGGTATGGATGGCATATGAGTCGTGATACAGGCATTACAAGGGACTTTCTACATTGTGACATTCGAGGTGCACTTCTACACAAAAAACGTAGTATTTCTAAAATATCTAATGTATTTGTGAGAATACAATCAACCTTCTTTTGAAATTTTTGGTAATGATATTCCAAAACAAATCTTCCTAAACTTCCTAAATTGATTTTTAAAGTTAATTTTCTATTGTCAACCATAATTTTTTTTTGACTTATAGGATAGCTATTTGTTGACTTTGGACCAAAGGCAAGAAACCTTTGGATTGAGGTAACTACACCTAATTCGAAAAGCTTTTAAAAACCGCACAGTCTAGATTCTTGCCTAAAATGTACTTTCACTATTCATAAGAATCTATGGTTGGTTACCTTAAATCCTATTTTCAGCACTTTAAAAATTCATAGTTTATTCACATGGTGTCCAAAAAAATGCATTCTAAGAGAATCTAGAATCACCTTTAGACTACCAACAAGACCTCACAATTTGTTATTATAATAATAATGGACACCATGCTAAATTACTTATTTGTGTGATTTTAGGTGTAGTTACCTTGATCCTTTTCGGATTTTTTGCAGATTTTTGCTTATATCTTTATGCAAAATATCAGTTACCAAAATTTCATGAAATTGGTCATTCAAGAAGGTTGTCTTTTCAACATTTAAGTATTACATTGGATGCATGACAAGTCAGTTGGACAAGCCCTTTGTTCATTGTCCATAATTATGGACGTTGGAGGGCTCAATTAAAGGTTAATAGAAGTTTCATGTGAAGAAGTTTGAGAAACTTCATGCTTGTTTTAAGGTAGAAGTACCTAAATGTGACACTTATTTAAGATTTGCAGCTTTTCAGGGTAGCTACAGAATAAAATGATGTGCTCTTATTAGGGAATGGTTTAGGAAACCAACATAATTGGTTTCATATTTTTTCAAGCTTATATGAATATAATACGAATTTTTGGAAACAATTGCATAGATGCACCTATTATGAACAATAGACTAATACAAAAGTGGACACGGAAACACTCAAAAGCAGCACACTATAAGCTTGAATCAACAAATGATTGGCCAACACAAGATCCGTCCTGATGGCAGTGACAACTTCTTAGAACCCCACCTCTCTACTTTGGGTCCAATTGCGCTTGGACTTAGGTTGTTTCTTAGGTGTCAGATAACGAGAACGACTCGTGTTACATTTGGGTGCTTCTACCTCAGTAGCATTTGTGCCCTCTCATTCAGGATAAACAGTGTAGCTTGGAATCATCTGAAGGATGCTACTTGCAATAATTTTCAGGTACCATGGGCCGGTTAGCTGAACTCTGGACCCTCAGGTGACGTTCTCCACTTGCGCGTTGAGCGAAACCGGTTTGACTTCGTAGTTCGGAAGGCCAGCCTCATCACACCTGGGTGATGGACCCACGTTTAAAGCAGGCGAATGGGGTCCGTTGGAGTGCATTATTATGCTTATATGGAGTTTTCTATGCTTGTTTGTGCATCAGGCCGTTTTGCATGAACACAGCTGAAAGGGATCTCCAATAATGCTTAGTAGTACCTGTCTGTAAAATTCTACGGAGTATCAGAAAGGCAGCCGGGGAGTAGGCGAGAAGACTAGACTTTCTGAGGGTTCTGAATCTTCCAAATCTTAACCTTGATGATACATCAAGGAATTAATAGTAAGGCCGGAATGACGGATTAGTATTCATTGTATCAATTAGTAGAAACTTGAAAGTGGCGAAATTTCAAGAGTTCCTCATCGGGAACCTGAAATCTATACCTGGCCTACTGAAACAAACGAAATTGTGTAATGTGATTATTTTATTATACTTGTTTCTGTTGATGATGGTCACTCTAAATATCTTCATGTGGGATCACTAATGAAAAAGAACCGTAACTAAGTTGGTGTTTGGGCATGAAAGTCTTCAACTTGCATGAAGAAGCATAAGACTCTACTTATTGATATCTTCAACATAACGGCTGCGCATAGAAGGCCTCTACCTACCCTGAATTGCGCGCATGAGGAGCTGCTGTGGCCAACTACAGACTCATTTTCAGTTATGATGCAAGGCTCATTAGGCCACCTTGCATCACGAACCTTGCAAATGGTCGGTTAAGTTGACCAGGTGTCAACTTAGTCAAACACGCGCATGCATAAAATGTCAAACGAGATATATAACACTTGCATGAATTTTGGAGCATTATGGCAGGAATTCGGGTGAAGCGGTGAAGCTGTGAAGGAAGGACTTCTTCAAATTATTGCCAAATGCGTTGCCTTGACGAGTTGGACTACCTCTCAGCAAGCCAGCGATTCGCATGGGATACTAAACCAGTGCACAGTTGCACACTGATTCCACTCCTTTGGGTCCTTGCCTGAAGGCTTGAATCATCTAATTAAGTCTGGATGCTTCCTGTTCCAGCTTGGCCTGCTAATAATGGACTAAAAGAGTAAAGGCACTTACTTACCAGTACTGATAGATCAAAGTATGGTACGACCTGTACACAACCTAAAATTAGTTTCGCATTAGTTTCCCGTTGGTTAAAATTTTCTGATGATTGTGTGTGTGCACTTATCTTGCTTGTGCACGTGGAATTGAAGTGGGAATATGGCATCGCAGGAAAGTACTGTACAAGCCACAGTCCCTGCTCTGATCGAATGGAACGAATTTTGTGTTCTCTCAACAGCTAGCCGGTCCAGTAGATATGAGCTTCCAAAACTTTGCTATTTGCTGAATTGATCGTTGGACTCCTGTCTCCCTCTTCTAGAAATTTTTCTCACCAACTAGTTGTGGGATTAATTAGGTTTCAGATCGGCCATAACGATATGTTGGTCTAGTTCGTGAGCACATTGATGGAACAGGTGAAGCACCAAAACAGAGAATAGGGATCGACCTAGCTTCTTCTTCACCGACCAGCTAGCTTGTGGATCGACACCCTAACAGACTGTAGATCGAGTTCCCTTGATTACTTGAAGACAGTGAAATATCTATAGAATTTGTAGGAGATGGCAAATATTCAAGAAGCTTTTTTAGAGGCCCTCTTAGCAGTAACCCTTGTGGCATTGAGTCTGAGCAGTGGAGCTGCGGCGCAAGGCCTTGCGGTGGGATTCTACGACACCACCTGCCCTACGGTTGAAACCATAATCAGGAGCTCCATGCGAAGCTCCATCGCCAACGACAGCACCGTGGCTCCGGGTGTTTTACGTCTCGCATTCCACGACTGCTTTGTTCGTGTGAGTAATTGAAATTTTGATTCATCAATTACTTGCTTCTGTAGTTGATGTGCAGCTATCAAATCATGGCATTCAGTAGAAGAAGAGGATGTGTGTGAAGTAGCAGCAGTACTCAGCAATGGCTCCAATTGCAATTTGTGTTACGTGACTTGCCCGAATATTGATTATCTTCTGATCGAATTTGTGACTCTGTAGCCAGCTTTCTGGACAGTCAGTGGCTATTCTTCTTTTTTTATCTGTCTTGTGAATTACATGTTTTCTTCAACTGAATCAAGAGCGAATTTAATGTTTGTGTTGGAACAATGGGGTGATACGTTGCAGGGTTGTGACGCGTCCGTGCTGCTGGACACGACGGATTCGGAGAAAAAAGCGGCGATTAACGTGAATCTCCATGGATTTGAAGCCATCGACGATGCCAAAGCAGCCGTGGAAGAGGCATGCCCTGGAGTCGTTTCATGCGCGGATATTTTGCAGTACGCAGCCCGGGACGCTGTCAACCTGGTACGTGATCGAACTGCATTGAATTATCGGGGGACTTCCTATACATACGCCGTTCCACTCTATCAGAATTGTATAGTATGTATTTCTCCCACCAGTGAGAAAGAGTGTTCAAATCTCCAGAAGTTTGCTGGACGGTGGAGGGGCAGAGCTTGAAGAGTCCCTTCTATCGATCTCTCCAGTCGATCACAACTCAGAAATTTTTAGTAAACTGACCAAGATTAGTCAGTGTCGCTGTCCAAGGTTCACAGCAAATCTTCTTCTCGTTCGTCCTAATTTTTTAAGGAAGAACCGCTTATGCACCTCATTTGGGCAATCGGAAAATGACCAATTGTGATCATATTGTCATATTGTGTAAGTTCACTTAACTACTCTCATCAGCATTACACAAAACCCTACTTGATACGGGAGCAGCAAGCAGCTCGATTGATATCCTTCTGATGGGTGGGAGGGAGGGGTCAGTTGGCAAATTGGATCATATCAGTGTAACCATTCGACCTGATGGCAACCATGGAAACGTAATTAATGTAAAGCCTCCATTCACCTGAAAGTAAGGGGGAGGCTCCATTCACCATACAGGTGAACTTTGAACCTTGCCCTCCAACAATCTAGAAACTTGCATTATCTAACATTTTGCACATTTATTTTGTGTTAATTAAGCTACCAACAGAATAATTTATGGCAAAAAAACAAATGTCCATAGATCAACTGAAGTATTTTCACAACTAGCACAATTCAAGGCTCCCCTATATGGTAAACAGAGCCTCGACCTTACTCCTTCTTAGTCCTTCATTTGAAAGATCAAGCCTACTCCTGATATACGAGAATAATTTAGGGCATGCGCACTGATGGAACCTGTGATTCAACCTGTGATTCAACCTGCGAGTCATCCAGCGATTGAACCTGTGGTTGATCCAGTGATTGAACCAGTGATTGAACATGTGATTGTGCATGTGATTGTGTGCCGCATGCAGACGGGCGGCGAAAGCTGGGACGTCTTCGGCGGCCGCCGCGACGGCCTCACGTCTTCCTCCCTGGACCCCCCTCAGGAGCTTCCCTCCCAAACCATGACCGTTCCCCAGCTCCTCTCCTCCTTCGCCACTAGGAATCTGAACGCCGCTCAAATGGTCGCCCTCTCCGGCAGCCATACCTTAGGCGTCGCCCATTGCCAGTTCGTCACCAACCGTCTCTACCCCACCGCCGACCCCAGCCTCCCCTCCGACATGCTAAAGTCTCTCGAATCCCTCTGCCCCTCTGCCGCTGCCACTCCGCAACTCGACCTGGACGAAGTCACACCGGGAGCATTCGACTCGACATACTTCGAGAATCTGATCTCCGGGAGAGGGGTGCTGACTTCCGATCAAGAGTTGATGAACGATGCGACGACGTCGGGGGAAGTGACGTTGAATGCGGGGAGTGCGTTTGGGGGGAACTTTGGACGGGCGATGGTGGTCATGGCGAGGTATGAGGTGCTGGTAGGGAGTGCAGGGCAAATTCGGAAGAATTGCAGGCAAGTGAACTAGTACTGCAATCGCACCGTTCACATCGTGCAGAAGCATGTGCGAAACTTCTGATGTTTCGTAAGGACAGGGAAAGATGGATGTGTATGTGTGATTGCAATAAGGGTACCTTGTGACTCGTGAGTATAAAGGTGTGTGTAGATAACAAATGATTTTTTGCTCATCATTGTCAACGTCTCCGCGTGAGCACCATTCTTTGAATTCGGAATAAGATCCCGGAATGAGAAATAGCGTGCTGAGCATTTTGGGAGGGCGATGGTGGTCACGGCACGGAATGAGGTGCTTGTTGGGAGAGCTGGACAGGCTAGTATTAACTATTGCAGGCAAGTGAAATAGCTAGTGCACTTGCATCGTTCACATCGTTTCACAGGGAGAATATTAACGATCACTAGTTTCCAGATGTTATGCATCCCGGGTTCCGGAAAGTTTGTGTCACTGATTTGTGTCCCTGTGTTGCCGGCTTTTCCTGATCGATTCCTCAGCTCGTTCCTAGGACAAAAGCATGTTGGCAAACTTCTAATGTTTCGTAAGGATAAGGAAGAAGGATATGTACATACTTTCCTTGTGATCTTAATAAGGGTACCTTGTGTGTATAAAACTGTGTAGTTTGAACATGAATATTTGTTCATGATTGTTGACGTCTCCGCGTGAGCGCCATTCTTTGGGTTCGGAATAAGAACGCAACGCTGCATGATTCAATGCAGACATTGTTCCCTTTCCATTAAATTGGAGTTTTCACTTCTTTCATGGGGATGAAGGTCTGTCCAGATCGGGGTCCAGATGCTTATGCAAGCATTTTGAATCCACTAGTTAGGCAATGTAAAGTATGTACAGCTTTAGGTATGAGAAATAGCATCAGTACTAGAATCTTACACTGCCTGCTACGTTAAATCTTTTCAGCTTGCTACGTTCTAGAAATTACTTAGGTTCCATTGAAGCTTCTACGTTTACAAAAAGATACCAACATTTTCCTGAAATGAGCTACTTGTCCATTCAAAGTGGCGAACCTGATATGGGAATGCCAGCGTGGCACATATGAAGTTTTACCATGCTGAATACTGTGTTTTCAATATGTCACTGTCTTTTCACCTTCTATCTGCAATGGGAAAAAAAAGCGATGAATGTCATTTTGAATTGAACACCAAAATTCCTGAGTACGTACGCAAGCTTGCTTGATGCAAAGTACCACTTCGACGACGCTTTCAATTCATCTCAATGGCTGTTAAGGCCCTCAATCATAGTTCTCAAATTTCAGAGGTATAGTAGAAATGGTCGTCAATTTCTACATTGTATTGAATCCAGGAAAGCGGGTAGTATACGTAATGGTCATACAGCGTGAGCATAATCTATGAAGCACATTGAAGCATAAAACCGGCAGCGCTCTGATCTTATTGAGAAGTTTGACAATACTGTCTAATGAATCAAGAGCTACTGACGGGAAAGTGAAAGGTCTAAGCTGTCAATTCTCCATGAGGTAGATGTTGCCCGGGTTGAGACAAATTCAGAGGCAGGCTTCATCGATCTTCACAGAAAATAACACAAGAAAGCCACAAGTCATGAGCATGCTCTTCTGCTATTCGATCACAACTGAAGTAGAAAATTGACAACAACTTTTATTTTTTCAGTCTCGGGGAATCGGTGATCCTGCAATCAGTACTAGAAAGTTGTGCTTGCAGCTCTAGCCGTTGACATGCACTTCACATCTTTAGCAACGCTGTATGAACTAACAAGTGCACAAGATCGATTGAGCAACAACAGATCTCCTCTACAGGCTCTCGAGAAACACCTCTCCACCGAAAACTAGATACTTTTGCACCAGAAGTTGCGAGGACCATTGTCCATTCGGGGGACAAATGCGTTTTGGGGTAGGTACCTACGGGCTGAAATTTTGTGGTGATTTTTTGAAACTTTTTTTAGAGATAGAAAAACAAATAACTTTGTGGGAATGTAATTTTTTTCACAATCGGTGCCTGGGAACAAAAATTATGACCAAATAAGCTCAAAACAGGGGACGACGGGCAGCCTGGGCAGCAAAAAAAAAATGAACAAAAATTTGAATTTTTTTTTTAATATTTTTTTCTCATAGATTATATTTTTGTCTATCTGGAAAGCTTTGATTCATTTCATTTGGATATGTTATGAGAAAGTTATGGACATTCTTGTTTTTCGGGCAATTAGAGCAAATTCTTGAAAAAAATAACTTGTAGGATCATTTTTTAATGAAATTTTTCAAATTTTTCAAATTTTCTTTTGCATGGTTTAGTTTACTTGTTAGAACAATCTCACCATTGGGATTAGTGCATTTTAATTCCATCTAAAATATTTGAATATTTTAGATTTTCCTTCTATCTTGTATCTACTTCTACTTAACAATTTTTTTAAGAATGATAATTAAGTTTTTTTGGATTGTTTCTCCCTAGACTCTCAATTCAATTCTCCACTATAAAGATTTAAAGCTCAAAACTTTGTAGTGCAAAAATTTTAAGTTAAAAATGTTCAAAGTCAAAAAATCTAGTCCCGCAATGTGCTGAAAAACTTTTTTTTTAAACTTTAAATGCAGATATCTTGCAATCTGTGCAGTCAAAAATTCTTCGTAGGGACAAAAAAAAATTTCTACCAATTCAACCGTTAGTATCTTCGACTCCACAAGGTGAAAAATTCTAAATTTTTTTCCACATCTTCTAAACTAGTATAGGGGAGGCAACCCATTTCTGATTATTTAAGCAATTACATATATCTGGAGGGCAGGTTTCTTTGGTGGGGAGATTTTCTTGTGTGCAAAAATAGAGTTTAGAAGCTTCCCATATCGATGATATGGAGCTTGCTATTTCCGACCATAGGCTGAAAACAAAACTGACCAAGGGGTAGTTGCAATATTGAGAGTCTTGTGGTCAATCATCATGTGCCACAACTGTATTGAGAACCGTGCCATAATTAATCACTGTTCATCTCCTCCTTCACGAAAAGAGAACAATATATATAACCATAGTGGGGCGTTGATCAAGAATAGGTTGCCTCCCCTACTATAAGATCCTACAATTGCATGTGTCGAAGAATGTTTTTTTTTCTAAAATTTGGTACTTGTATTAGAAATGGCAATTTTTGAGCGTTTTTGGTGAAAACATAGTTAAGGAACTTTAGGGGTTAATATCATCTAAGAATATTGCATCTTTATTAAAATTGTGCTTGATAAGAATGTCATAGCGGAAAAGACTCATTCTTCACCCCTTACAAGACTCAACATGTACTACATGCAATCCCTTCTCCTTGATATGTTGCTTCCATTCATTTTTTTTGGTAGTAGAGATGCCTCAATTATAAAAAGATTTTTTCCTAATCAATAACACATTACCTTATTACTAATCACATGACTTGTAATGTATTGTTTCTATCCAATATGTGATACTAACAATACTTTAAATATTATGGACATGTGACATTCATGATAATGATGAATGTGGTGTGATAGTAGATTCTACCATTACACTAAGTGATTTTAATTGTGGCAATATTTCATTTAGTTGCAATGTTGGAAAAAAATATTAAAATATTATACAATTTAAAAAAATTAAAATTAAAATTAATCACCACAATTCATCTAAAATAATTTCAAAGTAGAATGCCTCACTACATTTGGATGAATATACTTATATACATTTGGATAAATAGCTAATGTTTGATCTATAATCAACATATTAATTTACAAATTTAAATACCCATATACAATTGCATGGCTCATGAGTTTATTACCTTTAGTGGAGTCTGCCTATTTTGTATAATCCACATGCTGAAGTCTCTTGGAAAATCTTCACTAAATATGATCTCTATTTCTTAACGTGCTTGTTGATCTATTGTGCAATCTAAAAACAATTAAGGCAAGATTAACAACACACTTGATTATATTACCTCCGTCTCCTGCATCTGTTACCTTTTTTTCCCACCCTTTGTCTATCAAAGATGATATCAACTCTTCTATGATTCTTATAAACGAAAATTACATTTTGACTAGTTTTGTAAATACTATTCAAAGGAAAGAACAAATCTACCATCACAAAAACAAGCATAAACCATTACAGGAGAGTTTGTCTACTTCCAATGTTGGTTTCACTAATGCCCTGAAATCTAAACGCAACTTTTTTTTGAAAGCTTTAGTGGCTAGCATGTTGGGTAGTGGCTATCATGACTATCAAAGCTTGATGGAAGAATTTGTTGCACACGTCCGCACAATTGAGGTACTTGTTGTGGATAGTATTGTGCATTGTAGAAAAATAAACTTTCATAAATAAGTTTTCTATCAAACCGTCCTACTCAATACAACTCTTTATCTTCACATAAACTATTGTCATTATGTCCATAACATTATTTATATCAATCCAATCTTTATGTTTGGACAGATACAAGTATATGTAAAATACAATTTTTTTGTTAATTTCATATTTTTTAAAAATGAAAACAAAATTTAGATCAAAAGAAAAATATGAAAAATTTATAATTAGCACCTCCAATAATAATGTTCAAATCTGGGTTCAAATCATGTACTTATTAATGCGTGTGTGCATGCTCGACTTGAATTTTGGATACAATAATAGAGCTTGCCAATAATTTGAACCTCAAGACTCATACTCATTAGAAAAAAATTCAACCCTCAAAAAGGCCGTTAGTTTTTTATTTTCGGGACCCCCGGAGGTGTAATTACGGAAAAATAAATAAAAAAATTAAATTTGACGTGGCGCTGACGTGACACCAATAGTGCCACGTCATTTTTTGAATTTTTCAAAAAAATAAAAAAATAATGTTTTTCCCCCTAAATGCACTAGAGGGGTACAAGACTCGCAACCTTCTTGAAGGCCAAAAATTTTTCTATTGGATAAGTAGGTAGAATTGTAATCCTAATTGGCAGTATGTCAATTTTATCAATATCGGTAGGATGAATGTTAGTAATTAAGTCTGTGATTCCAATTTGGGTAGTTGTTGGTAGTTAGTCGTCTTTCTCAATTTTGTAATCGTCGCTTTAGTTTTTCCTATTAGGCTGGTTTTGATTCCATTTTTCTTTACACATTGTTTTGAGCGTTTTTGTAGTGCGTCCAACTAGTCAGGCTGTTTGTATTTATGTGTTTTTTGTTTTAATTTTCAAGTTGGTTCTTGGATTGTGTTAGAGTGTTAGTTCTGCAGCATTACGAGGGTAATTCAGGAAGTGAAGTGAAATTTGTGGTTATGTCCTAGTTGAGATGGAGTAGAGAACATTAATTTGTGTGTGTGAATGAGAAAGACGAGGAGACTTAATTGAGAAGTTATATCTTGATGACAATAGAAATGTGAGACAGATAAAAACTGATGAAGTATTAATATAATATGATAAATGTATAAGATTTAACGGTGATATATTCTTCAAATTGAAAGTAATAAAAACATATCTGTGAAATGAATGTGTATATGTGCTTATATGATGCAATTGAATGATGTATATCTTGAGCAATTGAATTGGAATAGATTCCTAATTCGAACTAAGAACCAAATATCATTTCTTTACTGATATGAAATTTTTATTAACAAGCCTTCCTTGGAATGAACTTATAATATTAATAGGATAATTTCCAATTCGATCATTATTCTTCTTCAACAATATCTTTCTTCCTAGAAACATGTTTGAAACTTTTCGACTAATCTACATGAAGTCATAAAGATGTATTAGGTTTGCAAAAATAGAAAAATCATTCTTGCCTAGACATTAGTGATAGTTGGCTCAGTTGCCAAGTTTCGACAAACATAATTTCAACTTATCTTTCTCTATTGTTTTTAAAATTAAAAATTTCTTACAACAAATTCACCAATTCATAAAGTTTGAGTGCGATTGCAAATCAAAATATTTTGACATGCACTTTCAGGAGTATAAAAAAATTATTATATCACATTAGAAAATCATATAATTTAACATTTGTGCATTGTCTCATAGTTGTCAAACACTTAATGGACCTAACGTTTCACTTCTATTTCTTCCAACCACATATCTATATCATGAAATACTAACAATTTCATAACAATAATAGGGAATAAAGAAACAGCACACTTTCATATTGAACTAAAATTCAAGAGTACAATCTTTGATTTCATAAGAAATTAAATAAAAGTAATGAAAGAACATATATAACAATAATTAGAATATACCCTATAATTCAGTGTTCTAACAACGTTCACTTACATAATAATGATATAATCTAATAATGTCGTTTTCTATAGAAAAATAACTAAATTTTGACAATTTTCATTATGCTTAATAATACTTAGAAAACTATTTCTGTAAAACTTAGATAAAGTGGTTTCCATTACTCTATTATATGCCCATCATAGAGCTTATTGTTTATAATTATGTTATTGACATATTGTTCTCATATTCCAAAACAATACTACATAGTCATTGCAACTTATAATATATTATAATCCTAAATGGACTAGAATTAAAAATAAACAATTTTTTTACGAAAGTGTCAATACACTTCAACATAAGCACAATAATAAGCAAAATACATTATAAAATGAAATATTCTCTTCAAAATCCATAGTCCTTCGATTTCATACGTTGTTTATAACTGAATATAAACTCTGATTCATTTTGGTTTACACTAGAACCAAAACCAATCTTCTCTAAATGATGTTCACTATCCTCTAACACTTTTTTTTAAAGCTAAAGCTAAATCAAGCTGTGAATAGCCATGGTTTTGAATAGTCTGATTCTTCACCTCAACTACTTTAAAAACAATCAAAGTTCCATGTTGAGGTTTGAAAAACACACCATATTCCACAAATCTGAATTGGCTCCTAGTACATGTGTTGCTATTAAAATATTTATCAAACCAAGTTATTACTCCAAATTCATTATCAGTTTCATCACAATGAACTTGAACAAAAAAATCTAGAGTGATTGCAATAGTAGTAAATGGCGTATTTTCTAATCTAGCAATTGGAGTGTCAATATCATTTGATACCATCGTCGCTCAATCTTCTATCTACAAAGATAAATGATTCTTCAAATGTTTATAGACTATATTAGCCGTACTATTTGCTACATAATGTAGGTCTGTTGCACTAGGGATTTTTTTTCCTGGGAGACATCCGCCATCAAGAGCCTTTACGGTTTGTTTATACCTATCAAATTCTCCATTACAGATTCTTGCACCATACATGAATTGATAACTCATTTTCAATTTGGTGGAATGCTTTACAATCCTAGAAGTCTTGCAAAGCTTGAATATAGTATTTGCTGAGTCTTTACTTTTATTTGACCCAAAAAGTCAAATATTACAAGACCTACCAATTTACTTCCATCAACAATGATAGAATTTTTCGTAATTTTAGTGAAGCTTGAAATTTTTATATAGCCTTTCCGTTTATATATTCTACACACTTCAGAGATAGAAGACAGAATTAATATACTTTGAGCCAAAAATGAATTGATGATTCTTTCATCATTAGAAAAAGTCTCTCTTACCATTTCTTCGCATGTCTCTATATCCACAAACTCATCTTCAATTCTCAGTTTTCCATTGAATGCAATGCTAAGTGGATCTTTTTCATTCTTTATTTTAATGTACAATTTTGTTAGCATCTTCTCTTCAATCTGCACTTCAGCTAGTGAAATCCGCAAACAATGGTATTTCATCTTTCTTGTATGACGCTTGCTATGCATGTGATCTTCCCATTGAATAGGATATGCAATACACTTATGACATGGCAAACAATCTCTATGAAATAGGATTTTAGGAATCTTAAATTTTTTTATTCTTGTCATTCTGAAAAGAAATTATTATTATTATTATTCAAAATATATAAAAAATAATTTTTTCATAACTAAAAACAAAAAATCAGAGACATAACGCTGAGATAGTACACTTTGCTATACCAAACCCACTTATAATGGTAAGATCCTTGGATGCCTACCGTGTACCTACAAGGAAAAAATACATGAGACATATATAAAATAGAAGAGAATTTGGAGATGGTAGACTTTGCCAGACTAGGCCAACTCGCAACTGCGAGGTTCCTGGATGCTTATTATGTACCCACAAGAAAAAAATACATAAGACATACATAAAGTAGAAGTTTTTTTGGAGATGATATACTTTACCACACCAATCCCACTCACAATTGCAAGGTCCTTGGATGCCTATTGTATACTCAGAAGAAAAAAAATACATGACATACAGAAGGTAGAAGAGAACTTGAGAATGGTACACTTTGCCATACTAGTCCCACTTGCAACTGCAAGGTTTCTATATGCCTACCGTATACCAACAAATAAAGAATACATGAGACATACAAAAGGTAGAAGAAAACTTGGGGATGATAGACTTTACAAATTACTTTATTGTCTAATTTAGCTTAAAACAGACCAATATCTTGTAGCACTTATAACACTATCTGGTTGATTACTACCAATAAATCAGCATCGACAGCTTTTTACAAGGTTGCTTTAAAAGTCACTACTAACTGCAAAAGAAGGTTAGTCAATACCATGTTAGACAGCTAGCGTTTGCCATTCCAGCATGTACAAATTTTGTTTGTTCTACTCTTTTCTTTTTCGCAAGTCTATTGTAGTGAGTGTAGCTTTTTTTTATGCTATAGAATTCCACAACGATACTTGTATTTTGAATATTTAAACTTTGATTTTTCATCCTGTATTTCCTAGAAATGTGGCTCTCAATCTGTGCATGTTATCTTCTTTGAACCTCTTTTGCTCATGGAAGTTGTAATTTATAATTTCATTAGTTTAACTTATTGCACTTTCAATTTTCAGTGTCGGAGATGTATTTTGTTCTTTGAGTTGTTATTTCACGCTGGACTAGCTGCAGATTCCGCTGCGAGATGTCATACTATCGAGGTTTGTGGAAGGAATGCACCAAGAGTGGTGTGGGTGGGACGACCTCAACCCTACAACCGCAAATGCCACATTCTAGACAACAATGGTGGAGTACAATTCAGCTCGCTAAACCTGTCATAGTTAGGAAGATTTTCTAGAGCACATAGTTGAAGGTGCAGCTCATCGACTGATGTAGTGAAACTTCTCTCAAGAAGTCCAACCGTAGTGTTTGACAGAGGAACTGATAAAGACTTCGTTTTGAAAAAACTATGTTCTATTTTTCAATTTGTGGGTGTTGCCATCTCCTCTTGTTGATAACTCGTTCCGTTTACAAACATTGAATTTTTTTTATCGGTTATGCAACTGGGAGAGTGCGTGACACCTTGGAGGCTATATGAAATGAGCGCACAAATATCACAAATTGTGGCTACTTAAAAGTGTTGAAGATGAACGAGATCTCCCTTGTCCACTATCCTTGAGACCTCAACATTAGTGAGTGCTTTATTTCTTGCCGTGAATTTATAACTTGTTAGAAAGTCATTATTGCTTATGAACTCAACGGTTATAGTTATATACGTGAATTTGCTTGCAGTGGTGTTATTGGGTGCTATCCGAGTATCTTAATTGCATCAAAATTTTGAAAAATTATGGTATAGTCATTGTCTTCTTTGAATCACTATAAATTGTCAAGTTCTATATAATTTATTCTCAATATTTATATAATTGAATTTCACAAACCGCAGATTCAACTAGAGTGTAGCGGATTGGGGTGTTCTGCTAGATTTTGGTGTTACCGCTTGGTGCTATTGGCCTCCAACTAGGCACACTTGTAGGGGGGTTTTCCGACCCTATACTTCATTTTAGGATTTGGGAATGGGTTGTTAGAATGCTAGAGGTCCTTAGGCAAATGTGAGCAATATATGGAAGTATTCTCAAAATTTATCATAGAGCCATAGACTTGCAGAGATTTTATAAATTTTCAATGTACATAGGTAGAGGACTATTTTTGTCATATTCCATTGTATTTATAAACACAAAATCACAAACTGTGTTTTCATTTTGTGTTTGCTTTCATTTTCTTATGCTAAACTAATGCTTCTATCATCTTTTTCTTAGCATTGCTCTCCTCTTTTGTTTGTGTTCATGTCATTCCAACATAGCTCACAATATTGTACAGTTTCAAAATTGCGGGGTATAATGCAAAAAAAGGTTTACAAAAAGAAATAAGGTATAAGGAAAAAAAATGGAGTATGAAAAAAAAATTGGGATATAATAAAATAAGATATTTTAAAATGACTCCCCCACAAAATTATAATTATCTATAGAATACCTTAAAATACAACCCTTTACTTTTATTTAAAAAAATACCATGCTTAATAATCCATTTTACAAGGTAAATAATCCCCCCCCTTTAAATAGATCATTATTGCACATGTATGCAAAATTTATGAGGTAGTGCCTACTTTAAAGACTCTCATTGTCCGTTCTCAATACATTCCATCTCATCATCTCTAATTTCTCATTAAGATCTTTGATTTGGATTTAGCTTTCAATGCACTAAAATTTCAAGGCCGCATAATCTTTGCAAGGCTGTCGTGTTGCACGCACTTTCTATCGATCTGACACGTTCAAATTTGCTCTTTAAAACTAGTGAATCTCCCGGTTTGTTAGTTTGTTGGTTTACGCTTTTCCATCATATTTCCATCATTTTCCATCATAATCAATTATTTTTATTTTTATTTTTCCAGATTACCATGCGCACTTAAACGTTGAGCAATCATGAGAGGGCTTTGATTATAGGAATGCAAGAGGGTAGAATCAAATCCGGCCGCATTGCATTAGAAAAAATTTCGGGCCTCCAGAAGGCTGCTCCAAAGTGACTAAACCGGTCTATTAAAACAGGGGCTTGACATTCTTTAAAGTGGCAAAAGGGAGTAGTCAGACCAGCTGACTTTTGCAAAAATAGTCAGGCAAGGACTATTTTCACGACTAAAAAAATATATTTGCAGTTTTATTTTTTTATTTTTTTTGTATACAAGTGGACCATTGTTTCCGCATATTCAAATGTTACAAACAGTGTTTAAACATAATTTTTTTCAATGAAGTCAAATTAAATCCAATCAAGCCACAAAATTTTCCTTAATTGGATTTAATTTGATTTCACTGAAAAAAATTAAATTTAAAATAAGCCAAATTAAGTATAAAATAAGCCAAATTAAGTGGCTATTGAAAATAATTGCCTTTGACAACTAGCTTCAATAGCCACTAAATTTGGCTTCTTTTAAACCAAAATGAACTTAATTTTTTTAATTAAGCCAAATTAAGTAAGTGGCTATTGAAGCTAGTAGCCAAAGGCTACAAGCTTCAATAGCCTCTATATCAACTTGTGAGTTACAAGGTGAGAGGAGTGAAGATATATATCCCACATGGGTTGTGAACCCTACCACAACCCCAATTCCATAAAGACCTCCTCTTCTCACCTTGTAATTCATCAAACGATAATGAAGTTAGTCCTTCACACATCCACCAAAAAAAATGTGGTAGATGATGGTGATTGGATAATTTTAGGACATTTGTTTTATTTTGGCACAACTTGGTGTTAAATAGAAAGTGTTGAAAAGTGTTAAAAAAATCAGAGTTAAGGTGCATTACAATACTTTAACCCTGATTTTTTTGTCCTTTTATTCCAGATTTTAAACCATAGCAGAGAATCTCACAACGGAACTTCAGTTGGGCAAATATAGGGAAAAAATAATTTTGAAGCAAAAAAAAAACAATTGGAATCCTCAGAGGGCTCTGGAGCAACCCTCCGGAGGCCCCGGATTTTTCTAATGGCTAATTTAATTAATGGGATTACCACGTTCTGCTGTGTCGACAGTCTTGACTAAATTGAAGAAATTTGAGTGCATTACTATGGGTAAACCAAAACCTCCATCAACAAAACTCTCAGATTGTTCACCTAGAGACTTAAATTGGGTCATTTAGCAAGATCGGAGTGTCATTTTAGCGACACTTTTTGAAGTGTTTGGAGTTCACCAAAACACCATCCGTAAGTATATCCATCACATTAAATTTGAAAATCACGTCATTTCAAAAAAACTTATCTCAATGTACCACATAGAAATCAAAGATTGGCATTTTTTCGCAAGTATATGTGGGCATTGGATTGTCAAAGTTTGGAAGAATATAATTTGGAGAAATGAATCTTCCTTCAAACTTGGCAAAGATAGTCAACGCATTCAAGTTTGGAGAAAAGTACACCAAAACTTGGTAGACCATTATTTGGCGCCTACTTTCAAATCAGGGATAACGAACTAGTCATAGTATGGGACGCAATTAGTGGATTTGACAAATGCCCGCTTGTTTTTATGCTGCAAGGGGAGCGAATTGCTAACAGTTTTGCGAATCATGTTTACAAAGGCATTCTCTCTAGATTTTATTTTGTGCACAATGCACCACAGCGACTCATTCTCATAGAAGACAGCGCTCTTGTGCATCATGACAAAGTTCCAAAACTTTGAACCCAAGCCACGGGATACCCAAATTGCAATGGCTTCCAAAATCATCTGACTTGTACTCAATTGAGAACCTGTGAAAGATAATGAAGGATTTGCTATGCTACTACCAAGGAACAAATACAAAATGATGGAAACCATTAAAGCAGTTTGGAAAGAGGTTTCTCTTGAGCAACTACAAAACTTGATAATAAATATATCTGATCAAATTCAAACAGTCATTTTAGCAAGGGGTGGTAACATTAGATGGTAGGCAATATGCACAATAAATAAAAAATTATGTTATATTATATTTCAGTTTTCATATAAATATTTAAACTAATAATGAATTACTCTTCACTACAATTCCAACGCAACTTGTGGTTTTGGAAATCCGTTTGTTTTTGGCTGTGATATAGCTTCTTGAAGTTTTTGAACTGACTTTGTAGTGAAGACTAACTGTGGTCCACAATTCGTAATTAAACTGGACCTAATTGTACATATATATTGAAGCAACAAAATCTAATGTTATGAATGGTCTACTAGTTTTACTTGTAGTTTTAACTAGAGTGATGCATTAGGAGCCAAATTAACCCACTCAGTGGCTATGAGTTATCATCTTGGATTAATAAGTTCTCCGTGGTACAAGAACTGATGAAGTAGTTGGTTCAGCATGGTATGAGGGCCAGAGTGGTTGCAGCTTATTAGCCCAGGGCGAGTGTCTGCATCACGATCATCATGATGCAGCTTGATCATGATCATCATTTGAAACAGAATGCAACATTTATTGATTAATTAATGAATAAATCCTTCATGTGCAAGAAGGCTTTATTGAATGGATGGACAATACTTGGCAATTGGTGAAGGCTTATTGTCATTCCTGTTGGTAGGATTTCCCTTTTCTTTTCAAAATACACCTTTCTTTCTGACTTTTCTAGCTTTTTATTAGGCTTTGACCTTCTTAGCTCTAGTCCTTTTAACCACCTTTTTGACTCATCCAACTAGATAAACACTTAACCTAATCCAACTTGGCAATTGACTTGACTACATTCCTCCTTTATCCCATTAGATACCAATCAAATGAAGATTTAGCTGGACAACCCAAAAGACTCTAATTTGGATCAAAACAGCTCACCCAAATGGTCCACTTGGACTAAAATTTAACCAACAAACTATCTATATACTATAAAACACTAAAAAATTCAACCCAAAAATTGCAAAATTAACAATTCGACTAGGAGATCTACAGATATCTTCTACTAAAATGAATTCACTGTAGTGCGGTCTTTCAATTTTGCCCATTTTGTAAAGTCACCAAAGAAGTCTTATTCCACAAGAAATATGTTTTATAGGAGTAACTTTTCTACAATGACATTTGTTATATATTGTATTATTCAAGCACTTCCTAGCATTTGATTCATGATTGGGTCAGATAAAGGTAGTCATATTCAACATTTATTGCCAACAAAAGTGATGATGTTAGCGAAATGAAGAACAAAGCTAAAAGAAATGAAATATATGGAATGTGAACATTAATTGGGTCAAGTTATGTAAAAAACTAAGTTAAATATACATTAATCAGCAATAATGCCCACATTATCACAAGTGACATTAATTAGTATATAAGATACAATGTACATCATATAATTACTCTACTACGGCATTATAGATTATTGATATAATTTGTTACACGACAAAGTTCTTATCAATTTGCCGAAAACATCTCTATCGAAATTGGGCAACTGGGCTAATGAATTCATTCATCTTTGGATGAATTAGGATATTGGTTTTATACTACAATTACAACCGGCATTGATTGCGAGATAAAAATTGCCCTTTTTGTACTCCGCCGTTGTGGATCCCCTCCTCTTCACTCTTGTTTGCCGTTTTCAAACTTACTGAATTGGAGAGCAGTGTTTGGACTTTGGAGTAGGACATACATACATATTGATTCTTTGTTGAAATAATTGTTTGAAATAAGGATGTGGGTTTCAATTACTTTTACACTTTCCTCTATAGGCAGATTATAATTTCAATTCACTTGCAAGGTTTTTGTGATTGCAAGTATTAGAAGCACTCTCGAAAGCACTATTATAAAAGAATAGATTTCTGTTGAAATCAATTGAACAGTGACTGGGACAATGTGACCAAATCAACAGAATTTTGTCAGAATTCCTACGTTTTCTACTAGTGTTAGTGTAAGTTAATGAATTCAACAACAGACTCAGAAGTATACACCATCTTCACCTTGAATGGAAGCCTTGCATGCATGAAAAGTGTAATTTAGTAGTGTGACTGGTGCAAGCATTGGAAATAATTTGCATACTTGCTGATAAACGAGCTAAAGTTTGGATGTGGAAGTGTATAATTTTTGCTTGTATGTGTGATTTCTTGCAAGTGCTTGTTTCCAATAATGTATAGACTTACAAATTATATCATTGACTGTTTAAGAATTTTACTAAATATGAGTTTCTTTTATTGTAGGTAGGTAAGAACACTCTTGAATCTGCTGAACGCACTTTTGTACAACAACAATCAAATGCCACTAGGTATGTTAGGTCACAAGTTTTCTTTCTTGTAAATCATTTTTAATTTTTGCAAATTGCTTTAAGTGTCAATGTTAATGGTGTTTGAGGTAGAGAAGTTTGTAATTGTTCTTCATTTTTTATTTGTGTTCTTCAGACTGTGTACCCTTGAATGGTATTATATTGCCATTCAAGTGAAAAAAAATTCTATTCAGTTACTTCTCTTCGTAATTAAGACATATTGGTATCAACTACTACTAATTAAAATTGCTCATAGTAATAGTTCTGCATACTCCTGAAATTGATCATTTCCATATTAATTTATGAGCATGATGATAGGTATCATAGTGGTTTGGGATGGAAATCACAATGTGATCACCAAATTCAGACCTCCTAATACAGCATTTGAGGTGAATGGAGCGCTACTCAGAGAAGGAAAACTTCTTGACAATGATGGAATTCAATTGGTGGGACAAGATTCTTTAAAGGTAGGTGATTATACTTTCATATCACAAGATGCAAGTCCTATTGCAACTCTTGATGCACCCCAATCAGGCTCATGTCTAGAACAGGTGTCAACAATAATTGCTACACCTCTTGTAGCACATGACGCCAGATCCCCAGATCTCCAATACAAGATGGAGAAGAACAATTTGAAGAAGAACCTATGGTGGTGTCAAACTATGAACGGCTACGAAACGAGAAAGTGACATTCAATCAAAATCGATTCATACAATTATTCCCAGAGAAGCAAGTTTTTCCTTACTAATTTTTATTTGATTGAAATTACTAAATGTTCTCGAAAGGAAACTAGAATATGCTTAATTTATCTCATGATGTTCATGGTCATTCATTACTATTATTCAATGTCAATTGTATAGAGAAATCAAGCCCAAATAGGAGAAAGAATTTGCAAAACTCAAGAAACAAATGAAAGAATCTCTGAAGATGGTAACATGGAAGTCATTAGAGGTAAATGACACACTAGAAGAAACACATGTCCAGTACAACCGGCTACTATGCAACTAGTGTCCTATACAACTATCCTGCGACTATAATCCTCTCTATTAGCACCAAATCTAGTGTAACTATTTTATGTTGTTGTTTTATAGCATTGATATATTGTTTTAGTCGCAAAGCAGTCAACCTATAGTTGCAAAAAAACGACTAGCATTAGAAAAAAAATCAACCTTCGGGAGGGCTCTTTCCCTTTGCAAAGGGGCTATGAATTCCCCGCAATGGAACTCACAGCCCCTTTGAAGGACAATGGCCATTATTCGTCATCAATGATGAATAGTAGCCACAATAAAAAAATATTAAGAAAAAAAAGTTAATTTTAAAATTTTAAAAATTTTAACCCCTAAAGGACCAAGGCCTTTTTCTGCCAAAAAACACTCAAAACTGCCATATCTATAGCAAAGAGTAAATAAAATTGAAAAACAAGACAGCTACACTTCACAAGGTTACATTTGTATGAAAAAATGTCGAAAATGGTGGTGCTTCTTTAGATTCTTTTTCCTAAACAAGTTGGCTACAACTTAAAAAATTTCAAATCATTTGGAATTGTTTAGCATATAGGAAAAAACTAATAAATAGAAAGAAGTAGAAAATGATTCAAAATAAAAAAATTGTTAAGAATTTAATTATGGAATTGAAAATTGTCAATCCCAATGGTTGTAATGTTCTTATAAACAATCTACATCTTATGATTTTATTTTTTTCAAAAAATATTAAAAATTGAGTAAAATTATAAACGACTTCAATGTTTATTTTAGAGTAGAGAATCCATAATTGCCCATAAACTAAAACTCCTCATAATTTTTCACTCCTTGATCAAAACAGAATGATTCAAAGCTTTCCATGTGTATAGAAATCTAGAAAACCAATTTCAAATTTATATTTTTGAAAAAAGTGATTTGTTTCTGATCTGCCCAAACTCCCCAAGTTGAAAACAAACATTAGGAAAAATTTCAGCCCTCAAAGGGGCTGTGAGTGGGATGTCCCCCGGTGCATGTAGAGAAAAAAATAAAAAAATAAAAAAATTATTTTTTTGAAAAATAAAAAATGATGTGGCACTACTACTGCCACATCAGTGCCACATCAGATTGGAAAAATTTTAAATTAAAAAAAAAAAAAATCAATTTTTTTTTCTGTAATTGCACCCCCGGGGGCCCGAAAATCAAAAAACTGGCAGCCCCCTTGAGGGCTGAAATTTTTCCTAATGCAACATATTAGGCCATAACTTTTGACTCATATTTCCAAATCAGTCAAAAAAATTAATACATATGAAGGATATTCCTCGTTCCAACCTTCTATTAAAATTTCACCCTAAAATATGCAAATTTCTAGTCATAGGTACCTGCCCAAAATTGCTATGTTGCTAAAAATAGCAGGCTGGTCCTTTAGGGGTTAATAAGATAAACATTTTGAAATTATAATATATCAGTACAACTTGTTGCAAAATTTGTAATAAAGCTTGATCAAAATGCAAATGAAAAGGGAAAATAAATTGCAGCCTAACATACTTGACGTTGACACCAAATGGATGGAAAACCCGGGCTCCAGGTGGCAAGGCCCGGAATTCAGCAGCCCAACTTGATTTTCAAGCCTTCCATCGTTTTTTATTTTTTTCAGCGCCTAAATTGATTTTTTTTAATTTTTTTTTCTTGCACCTTGTAAAAAAATGACTTTACATGGCTTTCACCGTTCAGATTTGAAAATTTTGAAAATCTGAAATTTACATAATGCCTGAAATATTGCTTAGTGTATGTGGAAGTTTTTGCAACTTCTTGCATTGCAAGAATTTATTCAATAATTTCCACTACTCCAAATCTTCTGAAAATTGTCTCAAACATACCCAACATGGTCTACTACATGGAGGAATTAAAGCTCAAGTTTGTGTAGACCAAGTTTTTTCATCTAGCCACAGTCAAAGTCAGCTGAAAATGCAGGGCAACACTCAAAAAAACTTTTTCTCAAACTTCAGAACTTCATATCTTTCAATCCCCACGGTCAAACTTCATGAAATTTTTACCACTTCCTCTCAGGCAAGTAAAGTACAAGATCCAACGGTTAGATTCTCAAAAAACGATTTTTTTGGTTTTTCTATTGAATGGAGCAGAAATGGCAGTTTTCACTGCTTTTTGGCAGAAAAATGACCCCGGTCCTTTAGGGGTTAAGGATGAAATTGTGACCAAAAGTTATATCATTGTGAAATTGGGACAATGTTAACAAAAGTAATTCATAAACATATATTTATAATTGGAAAATAAAGTATATCTATATTTCACATTTATTACAATCCAAAAAAGTACAATATTAGTACATACTTCCTACATAATTTAATTGTCTAGTAAAGTTTTATGCACCTTTGTAAAGTTTTATTTCATATTGTAAAGTCTATATTTCAATGGATGAAATTGTCACGTTCTTCCAAAATAAAATAAAATAAATAGATGTAGTATTCACCAAATCTTTTTCATTGTAGTAAATTATACAATACAAATGGTTGAATATATTTATAAATTCTATAAATAAAAAAAGGGCTTAAAACATTGTACGTCATTTCTTTTGTGAAAGAATGAGGGATATGAAATAAGGTTTTAAATATTGTACGTCATTTCTTTTGTGAAAGAATGGAGGATATGAAATAAGAAAAGGTGATATAAAAGAGGTCTAGCTTATCTCGTCGTCCCCAACTGCCACGTGCCCTGCTAACGTGGCAGCTTCCGAGGTTCCATGACGCGTCTTCTTGCCTCCCTCCTTGCACCGCAGTTTTGAATCTGCCTCAAGTTTCTTCGCAAGATTTGTCAGGGAATCGAGACGCATTTGTTGAAATCATAGCATTCCTCGTCGTAACCCAAGTAAGAGAATTCACTATTCCTGTAGTGAAGCTTAGGGTTTCCTGAGCCTCACCCTTTTGGAACCATCTTTTTCTGGGGTTTGGTGATCTTGCTGCATTGCATTACAATTAGTACACACGGTCGCAGTTGTAAGTCTGAATTTTTTGTAAATTGTTTCGTTCTTGAGGATCACGACCAGGAATATCACTGTAACATTCCTGTTAGGTTTGAGAACAATCTAAGGCTGCCCTTTGATCGCTTTAATTTTGTGTTTTGATGTTCATTTGAGGTGGGTATGTTTGTGCTCTAATGTTTTGTGGGTGTTGTAATCTTTTAGGGTAAGCGGGAAGCCATGTGTCTGCCGTGGTTATTCGGTGGTGGAGACTCAGGTCCCGACCATCGGGCTCCTTCTGCTCCGTCGAGAGAGGGACCAGGAAATGCCGCCCATGGGCAGGCAGGGGCGCCTCCGTCCCGGCCTCATCACTCACGAAACTGATCGAAGGGTATGCTTTTTCATGCCTCTCTTATCTTTTTTTTATGTGCTTTCTTTTCTAATGTTTCTTTTTGCTTGCCTGCGTAGTGTCTGATGTGTGTTCTACTCTGGGTTGTGTGTTTTGAAGCGGTAACTATGTTAATAAGTCAGGAATTGTGGGTGAAATTTCGTTCACTGTCAGAATTATGGCGTTGTAGCTGGTAATTTAGTTTTAAGTTAGCGTCGCTAGTTAGTAGCCATGTAAAAATCTATGTTTTCGCTTCTATCTTGCTCTGAGTGGATTGCATTTAGATTAATTTGGTCGTTTGCACTGCACTCACCGTGCTTTGTTTCAAGAAGATATTTGGAGATGTTTTATATCATGGACTGATATTTGCAATGAGGTTGTTCTATGTGTTTACTCATGCTCAATTTTAGAGGTGTACTAAAACTGTGTTTTATACTGACCCTTGTTACCAATAGCAACTCATTTATTCAGACTCTCGGTTGGACTTATGAGCAAGGGATGTAGCATGCGTGGCTCAATGTATCCGGCCACTCTTATGGTCTTCGAATGGAAACAAAACAAAAAAATAACATAGTTAAGAGTGTGATTTTTTGGAGATCAATGTAAAGCTGTGGAGAGGTTCTAGGCCACTACAAATTTACGTCCATAAGTGAAGTGGCGAATTTGCATCCGAAAAGATTTCCAGATTCGTCGAATTTTGAGGTAGTGAGTGGGCTTTTTTCTTTGTCCAGGGAGCACTCGTATGGAGAGGATGCGACAAGACTTCCTTGACTTGAAAGGATCTGTACTATGAACTTGAGAGTGGAGATGGTTGTCCAGTATCAGCTGGAAGCTTTTCACTTCTCACTTGACTTCTTGTGAGGAAGCAACACTTTGCTTCATTTGTGTATACGTGTTAATAACAATTGCACACCTCAAAGCTTTTTTGGAGTCATATTCAGATATTAGTTCATTTGAGCATGGAGTAGGAGTTTTGAAGGAATGACTTCGTGATTCATGTCCGACTCGAAAAGATGTTGAATTCTTTTTGCGTTTTTTGTAGTGTGCGAGTTTGAAAATGTTTTTGTTTATGTTTTTGCGTTTGGTGCAAAGACTTTGATGCAAGTTTGGGCACATGATTGCATTTGAGACGTCCTTGGAATACAAGAAACCAGGTTATCAACTCGATTTCATGGAAATGTTCACCAAGAAGTTACTCAGCTTGGTTGCCTCAGTAGTTGGTATTATCTGTATGGAGGTAGCTTAACAGGTTGTTCATAACCCAGATGCATTATTTGCGTGCTTGTTACGTGGTTGCCTTACCAAGATGCTTGTTCCCTGGATTATGTAACATGGATGCTTGCTTCCGGAAGATCTTCACCAGAATGATCTTACCCAAATGGCTTATCCTGATGGTTGTATCCAAGATGTTTTGCCGACATGCTTAAGTTATCCAAATGAGATTGATGCACGTGTCGTATCCAGATCTCTGCAACTGGGATGTAATAATGACAGTAGAGCATGTTACGATATCCAACCAGGTCAGCTTGTGTTCTGAGCTACTGGAGATTTTTTGAAAGCCACACTTCCAGCTGGGAAGAGTGCTCACTGGCGCAAATAATGTGCTCGCTTTGGATTACGTAAACATGCAAATAAAAGAATAGGTTGTAACATTCATACATTACAGGAACTGTGTATCTTGTTGGAATAGAGAGTCCGATAAAATAGTTCACAATCTGCTCAGTAAAATGTACAGACCTTTTTCGATCTTTATTCTCATTGAAACCCGATGTACAAATCTTTTCTTACCTTCACCTCCAAAATTGCTGAAAGGGAGTATCAACCTTTCAAATAACAAAACTGACTGTAGATTGAGCAGTAACAATTTTTACCACAAATTCCCAAAACTTAAAAAGCTTCATCTAATTTTACACCTGAAATCCACAACTACTGTTTTCAAGGTCCAATATCTCAAATCTTCTGCTTAAATATTGTTTATAGTGGCAGTATATACAAATTGCAAGTCCCTATGGATTCACCAGAATTACCAATCCCAATTCCACGGGGTTGCAGGACTGCGTATCATCTCAGAAAATGAACGAGACTTACATAATCCAGTCCAACTTTCGGTGCCGACGGACTTCCCAAGACAACATCTCAACAGTCAGCTTTTAAATAAGTACCCTGATGAGAACTGGGTTGGTGTCGATGTAGCAGCCTCAGCAATTTTGACTTAGATAAGACAAGGCAACGAATCATCGAAAGCCTGAAACATGAATGATTTCATTCCTTCTTCGGAAGAGAAATTTAAGCTCCTCCGACAAGCGTGAGAAGGAAATTTCGATAATCTCCAGAAGTATCACCCGAAATCATTTGCTCAAGAGTTGTCCTGAACAGGGATTGGAACTCCATTTTTATGTAGTACATGTCAATCTCGGCACGAGTTGTAATAACTCGTATCAAATCCTGATCATTTGTGCCCATTCCTTTCATTGACGAATATAATTCCTGCAAATGAATCAAGAACAATCGGAGAACGTAAATCATTCTGTTATCAATAATAGTACTCAACACGATTTCATACTAAAAACCTCAACGTTTTCTCCCGGAAGACCTCTCATAACTCATGGGAAAGATTCTCTTTACAACGTTATCTAAAATTTCTTAAAATAGTAACATATTATTGAAAATGCTATTGGATCTACAGCTAATAAATTGTGATGGCAGAAACGCACCTGGGCAAAGAATCTAGCAGGATAACAAGTGCACTGAACAACAGCAAGAAGCGCATCTTCAAAACGTCCAGAAGTCTCCTTCTTAATAGCCTGCCACAAATATGAATTTGTCACATGGTGTATACAAAGCTGTCACAACAGCAGCATATGTTCCTACAGTTACTTACCTTCTCTCACTTCAATTCCTTGCATTCTTAAGCCAATTTAAAACAACTTGACCATGAAAAACAAGATGCACTGAATAAGCCAAATGCCTACAATCCCTGCAGTCATTGCCAGAGGAATATGGTGCAGTAACTAACCCTTTCAAAATCATGGCCATACTGCTGCCTGTAGTACTGCATGGTCATGTTCAACTGAGCCGGGCTGCGCGTCGTCAGAATGTGAATGAAAGTGTTTTCATCTGTGCCCAGTTTCGCTACGCCAGCTTGGTATAGGGCATGTGCATCTGCTAGTGCGTAATTCGGGTCCATAGCAGCAATCTCCGAGCGATTTCCTCTTACGAGTGCTAGCAAAAGCTGCAAATTAAATCAAATATTACTTCAACAAAGACACGCCGTGCAAAGAAAAGTATGATTAAAAGAAGTAATGCAATTTCAAACCGCCCTAAATTCACAATAACTCCTTACCTTCCTATAATCTCCAGACGTATCTCCTTCAATTTGGCGCTCTAACGTTTGGTGATACATCGCATAATAAGCTTGTTTGATTTCATAAATTTGTGACGGAGTTCGAGAGCAGATGATTCCAATCAATGCTCTGTCTCTCGTACCCAGTCCCTTCGTTGAATCATTCACCAAAGTTGCATCCCGTTGTGCTGGACTCATCATCCATAAAAGCACTGCATCCTGCAAGGAAAAGGAAAAATTTCAGAGAAAGGCCAAGTACATTGAACGCAAACTCCATACTAATCTAACTGTACTCAGAAGCGAGGTACCTACCCAAGATAAACGTTCGTCACACTCAGTAAAATGGCCAAATGTTAAAAAAACTGGCAAATTTCCAGATGCCCGCCCTAAACCTCAGATGCAACTACGCAGTTTTTTTATCTTTATGCATTTGAATGTCACAATTTAGCGCTTTTAAGGCATGCCAGTTTCGCGAATATGACTTTAACGTGCTATATGTAAAAGAAAAGATATATTGTTGATCGATGTAAATACCGCACCTCAAGTTTGCCGTGAAGTTCAGATTTCAGACGTTTGTGAATGTTCTCTCCATATTGACGTTGGTATGCATCAGCAATTGCCGTACGCTGTGGCTGAGATCTGTGACCAAGGATTTGAATAACTCTCTTCGTATCACAACCAAACCCTGCCAAAATGCCATCCCCATAAGAGTCAAATTACACTCGCAAATGGGTGGTATATATTGCAATTACCTGCAGATTAACTTTGAGCATCATTCTTCACCAATTACATAAAAAGCGTTGGTACCTCCATTAATTTTTCATGAAGGATGAGACTCCACTATAGCAATTGAAGTGCCCAACGGAAAAACAACCAGGGCCAAGGGTGGGGGATTATCCTGGTGTCATATATTTGAGCAGCTAGAATAAGTGAATACCTCTAAACGCTCGGTGAAGACCATGAACGTCCTCGGGCATGTTGAGATACGGCGGCACTGTAATGGTTGACATGGTTTCCTTTCAACAATGTCCAATCTTCTTCCAATTGGCTTACAAATAGGTTACGACCGATGGACCTGCAGAGTACAAAATTATACACATCTTAAAATTCGTTGTTGTCCATGACTTTAAAGTTTCTCCTTAAAATGAATGCAAACAGGACGGATTGCAGCTGGGCATGCCAAGGGCTCAATTTCTATCACGAAATTACAAACAAAATGCAATCAGAAACTTGTATCCTCAGAAAGCTGCTGCTCATACACTTCACACAAGTGACTGAAGTTGCAAAGCCAAGATAACCTGCTTGAATGACTTTCTAAACCAACTGCAACAAATTGCACAGAAGCGAACGCACTTATCTAAAAATCGAATTAACCTGAATACGAAAGGCCTACAAAATTCTGGGGCTACAAACAATTGCCACCCTACATCTAAATTGCTAAGTTCATTGAAACACCACCATAACACAAGGTCACAGGCTACCACCCTAAAGAGATACTAAATTAGACAACCCCTCAAAAATCTTGCCGCTCAGCAGTACTAAATTACGCCTAATTCCATTCCTTCAGCATATCTCATGAATTCGCAACAGACTTCAAAGATCCACAGCGGTTGAATGAAATTCTCAAGCGTACGCAACAGAGTCATAAAATATGAAACTCCAAACGATGCAACCAACCCAAGACGGGAATTCCACAAGAACACAGCTGGGACGCTTCACATACCCTTAACTCCAAATTCCAACGATATATCTCCCGCACTGCGATTCTGACTCAAAACCCACACACCAAGCTACCACGTACTTCAATTCTGCTGCAACGACAAAGACTAGATTAATTCGACAAAGCTTCGAAATTTCAGTGGCGTCTAACGTAAGTGAAGGCGGGATCTCAAGAAATATGAAAGCGTCACCAACTGTGATGCTTGTATATGAAGAAAAAATTGGGAAATTTTTAGGACGCGGAGTTGGCAGCGCCGATCGACTACGTTACAGTACACCAAAGTACAGCGGCCGGCGAGTCACCAGCACTTGAAGGGAGAAAAATAGAAAACAGACAGGTGGGCTGGTTGGGGGGAAAGATCTGGAGCGGAATCGCAGTCAGTGGCACGGATTCAATTCCATTCAACCATCTGGTTGCAGACACGGTGGACGGGTGGAGGTCGGCCGGGGGCAGAACAGTTTCGCGGAAGAAACGGGAGGGAGGGGGGCCAATTTCGTAGAATCTCCGGGTCGGCCGCCTCGGAAGGGACGTCGAAACCAACCAGCGGACGGCGCCTGCCTTCAGCTGAAGCCAGCTGGCGCGTGGGGGTAGGCCTGCCGTCTTACCTTGCTATTCATCACCGGTGGCGTAGCTCAACTGGCTGTTGAACTCTGTATAAGTTACATTCTAGAACAACAGAGCAGTCCGACCTTCAGTCCCAGTCCCACCCTAAGGTCCAGCTTACGTGTGAGCCCGGTGAGCCTGGTGGGCAAAGAAAGCAACTAAAAGACAAGAATAGTGCCACCGATGATCAGCAAGCGTGAAAGTAGGAGAGAGAGTTCTACCGATCCCGGTGTATTCCACATTGTAGAAGGAGCATAAAAGTGCTTTCTATATTTCGACCTTGTTGACTCCTCCCACCCATCGATACATGTAAGAGTGAGCTTACACGCGAGCCCAGCGGGTTTTTTTTCATTCTGACAGTGCACCATGCAAGAAATGGAGGACGTTCCCTCCAAATATACACCACTGTGCATGTGCCACGACATTGGAGTTTGGCCTCATGAGGCCTAAAAAAAACACCTTGTGTGAGCCCGATGGACAAAAAAAAGCAACTATTCAATAAGAGACAAAAACAGTTGCACCAATGATCGGTAAGTGTGGAAGTAGGAGAATGAGTTCCACTGATATCAGTGTATTCCACACTGTTGGAAGAACATAAAAGTGCTTTCTATATTTTGGTATTATTGATTGCATCCACCCACCGATACATGTAAGCTGGCCCCTAGTCCCACCCCTAGTCCTACCCAACCATCCAACCCTAAAAATCAACTTCATAAGGTGATAACCATCAAAATTAACAATTCAACATAGTTGGAGGATTTTTTTTCGAAAAAAACACTTTTTGCAGTATTAGCAATTGAAAATCATGAATTTCAAATTTTTTTAAAATAGAATTTTCGGATAAGACATGTAATTACTATGAATTTTCAAAGTGGAAGCTCCCTAAGTCATTGAAACCATCACATATTGTAGCTTGGTCTTGAAACCAAACTCTAAAAAAATCTAAGAAATCAACACTCAACAATAAGTAAAGGAACGGTCTAATTTGGCACTTTTAGGAACACTTTCAATAGAAGTCTACTTGTCAATAATAGGTGCATGGAAAGTTTTGGGTGTTTTCATCTTATTGCTTTAAGCATAAGAGAGAGAGAGAGATTAACTCCTACCAATTTCACATACTCAAAGAGTTTGTTCATTTGAAGTCCTATAATTGACTTCAAAAAGTCAAATTGTGCAATACTTGAACTGTCTATGTATTGTCATTAGAAGGAAGATGATGTCTAACCTAAATTTAAACTAAGCATAACATAACAGAGGGAGTCATGGTAGCAAAGCCCTCTCTGTGAATATTCCCCCAACTCGATGAAGGTTGCGCATGGAATACTTTGGTTGAATTGTATGCTACCTTTACCAAACTTGGTGAAGAATTTATACTTGGCTCAAGGAACAGGTATCCCTTCCTCAAATTTGCTAAAGAATCTTATTGCTACATTGACTTGCCTTATATATTATACCCCAATTGTAGGAGGTTTTTTCTTTAAAGCATTTTTATTCAAAGATGAGGTGGCTTAAACTTACTTGCCTAGAAATATTATTCACTATTCTTGGATCTTCAACCATAGTTGGAGCATAATCTTTCGTATTCAAAGGTATGAGGAAAATGTACCTATAATTGCCTCTAGACTGCAGTAGCATTTGAACATATATATTTATATTTTTTTAAATATAAATTATTTTATTGAATCTCCTTCACAAGTTAGAAAGAAGATTCCAACTTACTTTAGATTGCATTATTTGAACATCGTATGATTTAGTTTTTAAATTGCAAAGTTTAGTTGTAAGTACACCAAAAATCAACCCTAAGCTCTCCTAGGCAATTGTGTTTTGATTGTGCATATCTTGTGTCATAAATATCTAGAATTTAACGTTGCTTTTTGGTTAAAATGTAGGTGTCACATTTGGGATAATGATGATTAAAGGTACCATATCAAGAACATTTCCAATGATCCAACAATACTACAATAGTTCAAAGATATAGGGGCACTATTTTGGAGAATAGATTACTTACATTTTCACACACATACAACTAATTACCTTTAGTTGACTTCCCAAACCAATTGCAAGTAATTCTCTTGCTGTACAAATATAAAAAGAACCAACATCATTGTTAACCCCTAAAGGACCAAGGTGCGTTTTTTGGCAACATAGCAATTTTGGGCAGCTCACTACGAATGGAGTTTTTATTTTTTTTTCTTTGAAAATTTCACACAATATGTGCCCGAGGAGTAGCTTTAAGGCCCAACAATTTTCATAACTTTTGACTTCATGGTTAAAAAGTTATTGCATGATATGTGATTTTCATTGCTCGGCGGGCAGCCCGGGCAGACCAAAAAACTTCTTTAAAAATCACTTTTTAAAAAAATAAAAATTTGAAATTGGTTCTTTAGGTTTATATCTACGCGGGAAGCTTTGAATCATTCCATTTGGATTAACGAGTCAAAAGTTATGAGGAATTTTAGTTTGCGGGTAGGTATGGCTTTCAAAGACTCCATACCTACCCGCAAACTAAAATTCCTCATAACTTTGACTCGTTAATCCAAATGGACTGATTTTAAGCTTCCCGCGTAGATATAAACCTAAAGAACCAATTTCAAATTTTTATTTTTTTAAAAAGTGATTTTTAAAGAAGTTTTTTGGGCTGCCCGGGCTGCCCGCCGAGCAATGAAAATCACATATCATGCAATAACTTTTTAACCATGAAGTCAAAAGTTATGAAAATTGTTGGGCCTTAAAGCTACTCCTCGGGCACATATTGTGTGAAATTTTCAAAGAAAAAAAATAAAAACTGCATTCGTAGTGAGCTGCCCAAATTTGCTATGTTGCCAAAAAATGCACTTTGGTCCTTTAGGGGTTAATATGATTAGGTATTTGTAGAATAAAAAGTTATATTTGTCGGAATTGCCAACCCCAAGCAAAAATGCAATTGATGTACCTTATTTCCTTCCTATATTGGCAGAGGCATAGAAGTCTGGTATATGGGCCATGGATGTTATTGCAAAATATTATAATGAAAATGTTTTGTCAAACAGAAACATTGGTATAGCAAACACTAGCAGGACCAAACAAGACCTTTTATTGGTATGACAAACACTAGCAGAAGATTATCAAACATGCATTGTTCGTGCTAGTAAGTGATAACTTAACCCCTAAAGGACCAAGGCCTTTTTTTTGCCAAAAAACACTCAAAACTGCCATATCTATAGCAAAGAGTAAAAAAAATTTAAAATTGTTCTTTTTCTACATCTAACTGTAGGATCTTACACCTAACTAGTATGAGAGTGTGTGGAAAAAATTTCAGAATTTTTGACCGCACAGATTGCAAGATATCTGCGTTTAAAGTGGAAAAAACAAGTTTTTCAGCACATTGCGGGACTAGATTTTTTTACTTTGAACATTTTTAACTTAAAATTTTTGCACTACAGAGCTTTGAGCTTTAAATCTTTGAGCTTTAAATCTTTGAGCTTTAAATCTTTCTTGTAGAGAATTGAGTTGAGAATCTAGGAAACAAAAAACATATTCAAAAAAACATATTCAAAAAAACATATTTATCATTCTTAAAAAAATTGTTAAGTAAAAGTAGGTATGAGATAGAAGGAAAATCTAAAATATTCATATATTTTAGATGGATTTAAAATGCACTAATTCCAATGGTGAGATTGTTCTAACAAGTAAATCAGACCATGCAAAAAAAAAAGAATTGAAAAATTTGAAAAATTGCATTCAGAAATGAATCCTACAAGTTATTTTTTTCATGAAGATGCTCTAACTGCCCAAAAAACAAGAATGTCCATAACTCTCTCATAACACATCCAAATGAAATGAATCAAAGCTTTCCAGATAGACAAAAATATAATCTATGAGAAAAAAAATATTAAAAAAAAAAATTCAAATTTTTGTCCATTTTTTTTTGGCTGCCCAGGCTGCCCGCCATCCCCTTGTTTGAGCTTATTTGGTCATAACTTTTTTTTCCGGGCACCGATTGTGAAAAAAATTATATTTCCACAAAGCTAATCAGATTTTCTACCTCTAAAAAAGTTTCAAAAAATCAGGAGAAAATTTCAGCCCGTAGGTACCTGCCCAAAAACGCATTTGTCCCCCGAAGGGACAATGGTCCTTTAGGGGTTAAGTTAGTATCAATCGTAGCACCATGGTTTAACTACAGCATGAGATAAGCTTGAATTCAAAGGAAGTATACACAATCTACTACTTCTCCAACAATATTTTACATATAGGCAAAATAATCATTATCGCACTGTACAACAAAAACATTTCTTTCAACTTCAAGTACATTTGATATACGAATCCCCCTACACAATTCATCCAATTATTTCCTTACATAATCTCAATGCAAACATATACAACAAAACTGGAATTTTCATCACTACTATAACAAAAACAAGACTACTTTGACTAAATCAACAATTTCAAACCCAAATCCAAAAATATATACCATTTGAACCATTAATTGAAATTGAAATAGAAATATGTCTACTATATTAAAAATACAAATACAAATTATCCAAAAACAATCCACTCCCAAAACCCTAATTCACTCTCCCTAACCCGCTCCCTAACCAAATACTACAACACATCATTTTTAACACTAACATAACTCATTCATATTTTTCATCACCAATTACCAACCCCATACAAGTAACAAAATTCTACTCTCAGTATGATTGGGATAAATTCTTTAAATCATTAGGTTCACCTTACTCACACTAATGGTTTGATAAAAGAATCGCCTTACCCACAAAACACAAACACACTACAACAAATGATATACTAGGGAAGACTGGCCGCCCATGAAAATTCCAATAACTCAACAATATTCATTACACCATATCCTCATTGGTACAATAAACCTCCACCTAATATTTTCCAATTTCAAGACACACATGTATTAACCCCTAAAGTCCCAAAGTCCCTACGGGGGACTCTTGAGATTTCGGGTAGCCTTGTGTAATCTCAATTTTTGACCTGATTTTTTGAAACTTTTTTTGAAGATAGGAAATCAAATTAGCTTTCTAGGAATATAGTTTCTATTCCAATTGGTGCCCAGGAGCAATAGTTATGCCTTTTTAAGTAAAAAAAGCAACTCGAGGGGTAGCCCAAAAAAACCCACAAAAAAAAGAATTTTTTTAATTTCTAATTATTTTCTCAAATATTATGTTTTTCTCTATAGTTGAAGTTTTGATTCACTCTATTTGGACTAGTGATGAAAAAACTATGGACAATATTGTTTTTCAGGCAATCTAAGCATGTTCTTGAAAAAAAACTTTTTGTCCAACTTTGAATGCTAATATCTTCCAATTCGTACGGTCAAATTTGATGAAATTTTTACCACATGATTTTAGATGAGTGAAGTATAAGATTCTACGGTTAGATTCTTAAGAAAAATGTTTTTTCTGCTTCCATGGGTGCATGCAACAGAAATGGCAGTTTTAAGTGTTTTTTGATAGAAAAATGGCCTTGGGACTTTAGGGATTAATATACTATCATCTAGACTCTTTAATATATTATAAACCAAATAGTCCATCTTACATCAAAAAGAAATTGTATACAGAACCACATGCACTTTATAGATTATGTATTCATAACCAACAAAATCCAATAGGACATAAAACACTTCTTGCCAACCTACTTCAAAGTTCTATTGAATTCCAAATTCCAAGATCCCATCTATCAATTCATTCAATTGTAAAATGCATGCCACTAAACATAACTATAAATAAGAATCCAAAATGGAATAAATTACCATCTTTTCCTAATACAAACATTCCAACAAATGCCCTACCACTTCTAAATTACACAACCCCACCTATAATCAAACTTCCGTCCAAATTCACTTACTATACAGATGGTTCTTTTATCTCATTAGAAAAACAACCACCATGCTCTGGAAATTGGATAGCTAAATTAGATGCATATGGAATATACAACCCTTATAGGAAAATCGAACTATCATAAAGAATACCACAATTGTAAAACATACTTAGAGCTAAATTTACAACTATACACAAATTACTTCAAATTCTAGGAAATATAAGACATAATTAACCAACTTATGTACATCTTTAGTTCTTCACTAATAGTCTCAATTCTATTTATACCTCATCTTAAACCACCTCAAACACTCCACAATCCAAAATAACCATCCAAATAAAACAATGCTCTCCTCTATTACAAATGTGCTAAAAAATCACCCCCACCTACCCACTTTACAAAAAATAAAAGAGTACTCTAATGCCAATGGCAATGAATAGCTAACGCACTAGCAATAGCAAAAAATTACTTAAAATTGACTTCTAACATACCCACCCTACCCCTTTCTTCCTCCACCGAGACACTTGGTTCTCCTAAGAACAAACACCATATGAAGGCTCCATTTGATTCTTTGAACCTGATATCTACAACTAAAGAAAACTAAAGACAATAACACTCTTATTAACCTTACAATTTCCAAATACAAGCAAATGGACTAAAAATCAAGACATAGACAATAAACTATCAAATAATTTCTAAAACAATATAATGATTTCATATATACAGATCACTCAATTGCTAAATTTTAGATGAATATGCCCAAAAACATATATTCTAGCCTATAGAATACCCCAAAATCACATGATGTACAGTATGCAACCTCCACCAAATGGTGTGTGTGTATATTTTTTCATTTTTTTTTCAAACACACACACACACACACATATATATATTATTTATTTATTTATAATTTATTTAATTTTTATTTAATTTTTATTTGTTCTATAATTGCACCAAGGCCGAAAGTCAAACAGCACTTTACAAGGTTCTGATTTTTTGTAATGCTCTTATGATTTATTGCAATTTCCAAAAATTCCATTCATCCTACTTATGTTCTATTTGTGACAATGGTTTAAAAAATGGGTGGAAATTTAAGTGATAAATTCTCGTTTTAATTTTTGCTATTTGCAAAGACTTCTTGTAATCATAAATTATTTTTTACTTTGATTTAAGCATAAGAGTATTGGAAGGCTACTTAAATCAAAACTACTATGTTTATCTTTTGCAATTTTGAAATAGTCCTCCTAATTATAATTATCAATTATGCTGATTTTTTTTTTAAAACAAAGAAGATTTAATTAAAAACTTTTCTATTTATTTTTTGCAATTCTTAAAGAATCACCCTATTCATGTATTTTTTTGTCATGTTCATTTAATCCCTAGAGTTCTTTAATTCATGTTTAGAGGCCCAAAATTGCTTTAAAATACTAGTCTCCAGAGTAAGGCTAAAATGTTTATGCATATTTGTTTTTTAACATACCCAACCGTAGGATCCCTTAGTTAACTTATTAAAATACACCCTTGAGTACACCCTCTTGAAATTTGAGAGTAAGAATTGCAAGATCATGATGTTTGGATTTCAAAAAGGATTATTTTCAAGTCTTCTAAAATGGTTAGATTTCATCTTTTAAACTTTTTACACAAAAATGTGTAGATCCTACAACTTGCAGCTCTCCATAATATATTGAAAAAATAAGTCGGAAATACATATAAAAATTTCAACAAAAAATATTTTATTTTCATGCTTGAAAAAATAATAAGTAGAAAGAAGTAGAGAATGATTTAAAATATCAAATTATTAAAAATTCAATTATAGAATTGAAAATTTTCAATCCAATGGTTGCAATGTTGTACTCTGGAATAATAAACAATCTATATCTTATGATTTTGCTTGTTCTCAAAAATATTGAAATTGAGTTAAATAAAGGACTTCAAAGTTTATTTTAGAGCAAAGATTCTATAATTGACCGCAAACTAAAACTCCTCGTAACTATCTCCTCAAAAGAAACAGGTAGCCTTGCCTTGCCCCCCCCCTCCAAGTGTAAAATCAACAACGTGCGATGAGATTAAAAAAAAAGACCACCCTCTCTACCGTGTGATGTGAAGTTTTTTTTTAAAATATTGTTGAACTGTTAGTGGTCGTTGGTTTTGTCTTTGCCACTTTGTCTCCACCACTTCGCTTTGACTCATGGTATGCGCTTGTCTTCTTGTTTTCTATGCACCAAGTTTCTGTCAATTGATTTGTTGTCTCCTTGTTTTTACAAATCTGTAGTGCAAGCCGATTAGATCATCTAATATTCAAAGCATTCTTTTAATCTTTTGAGTTTCACATGTAGACAAGAAGTTCAAAGCAAAAAAAAGACCAAACTTGCCAAGAAATTATTGGAGCACATTCAATTTTCTATAGAGAGACAAAGCAAAATACAAAAAGTCAGGCACAAATGAAGGATTTTTGTAAGTCTTCAACTACTATTTGCTTTTGCAAGAGCCAACTGCCTTCTGTTTTGTATTCTGCTTGAAATTCAATCATTTTGATATTATTTTCAAAGGTAGTCAACTAGCTTCATGCATGTAGAGGAGAATTTTGTGATGCGATGTCTAATTAGTTGACCATGTATATTTTGTTGTTAATGCTTTCTAATTCACATGTTTCATGATAGATGTATATTTATTATTTGGTAGTGTTTGTTATTTTTGTTGTTAATGCTTTATAATCCACATGTTTCGTGATAAATGTATAATTATTATTTGGTAGTCTTTGTTATTTTTGTTGTTAATTGTTAATGCTTTTTAATTTATGTGTTTACGTATTTTTGAATGCTTTTCACTTCATCCACGAACAATTTCAAGAGCTAAAAGGAGATAAAGGAGGAGAAGAAGACCTGAGATTGAAGACAAAGTTGTTGAAGAAATTAGGGTTTAGGATTGAATGTAAAAGTTTTACATTTAATTGACAAATAGGTAGTGTATCCTTTTCAAAATTTGTATAAAATTTTACAACCAATGGAAAATTGACATGTGTTACGTGTACCCTTCCTGTAAATCATGTATGATTTTTATTGTATTTGACATGGTTTGTCACTATCACTATCACTTCAAAAGAGGCAGTAACCGCCTGCACTATTAAATATAAAAAATAGAATCTCATTAATCAAAATATAATGATTCAAAGCTTTTCATGTAATTAAATATAAATATAAAAAATCAATTTCAAATTTTTATTTTAAAAAAAAATGATTTTTTCTAAGTGTTGAGGTTGCTTGAGTCACAAAAGAAACTATATATTATACAATAACTTTCATTAGAGGAGATTTGGGCTTCTAAGAGCCCGCAAGTTCTCGGACTGTGGGAACTCTGCAGGACTACTAGGACGTTGCCGCATGGCCAGTCTGACGTGGCCAAGCGACTACCCCGTCATTTTTTTTAATTTAAAAAAATTGAATTTTTTTTGTATTCTTTTAACATTTTAATAATAATAATTTTTATTTTTTTTAATAATTTTTTTTCTGACAGCAGGGATGGTTCCCAGAATTGTAAACAGCCTTGAAACGGTCTTCCAGAGGCCCAGATCTCTTCTAAAGTAATTGTGATTGTAGTCAAAAATTATAAATTGCATTTTAAACTACTACATTCCCACAAGTGTGAAAATTTCAAAATAATAATTAATAAAAATTTTGTTTGTAATGGATGTCCAAAATGCTATGTTTCGAAAAAATGGTCCTTTCACTTGGTCCTTTAAGGGCTAAAAATAAAATTAAAAGGTGGAGATTTAAGTAAGAACTTTCCAATTTATTTCTCAAAATTTTCCATAACTTTTATTACAAATTATTTGTCATTTTGATTTTATAAAGTCAAAATAACAAGTGAAATTTAAATATGAACTTACCTATATATTTTTTGGGATTTTCAAAGGCTCCTTCTCATTTTGAATTATTTTTTTACTTTGATTTTATAGATAAAAAATAAAGGGTGGAGATTTAAACAAGAATTTTCTTATTTATTTTTGGAAATTTTCAAAGATTCATCCTTCTTGAGTTTTATTTGTCATATTGAATTAATAATTAAAAATAAAGTATGGAGATTTAAATTTAAAAAATTCTATTTATTTTGCAATTCTTGAAAAAAAAAATTATAAATGGTTGTCATTTATCAATTTTTTCCATTTACTGTGGTTGCATCATCACAATCATCATAATGTATTCTGTGATTGGAATATGACTAACTAATGACTCATCAATGATAATTCTAATCAATAACTAAATAATGACTAATCAATGGCTAATCAATGAGATGCAATGACAACATGCTACATGTTAGCTGCCATAAAAGTAAAAAGGCAGTTGTCGTAAAATATATTTTAGAGTTTATTGTCCAAGAAAGATGCAATTTGAGCTGTCCATTTGTTGCCAAGATGCGATCACAATTTGCCATGTGTCGGACACCACTCACTCAATTGGATCTATGACTGGCTAGTGTGACTCAAAAATAACTACATTATGACTATAGAAATAGGCGGACAATGACTACAATATGACTATAGTGATTTACAAATAATGATTGCACGACAATTACACCACGATGAATCCTAGTCAAATGTGCCAAGTTAGAATTACAAATATTCAAACTAGTGAAAATTTTCATGTTGTCACAATGGTTGTTATAAATTATTCAGTAGTCATTGATTTTGCAAAGTCATTATTTAGGGTTTCATAGAAGAGTTGTCTTATTCATGACTGTCTTTGTTTAATTCTATGCAGAAAGTTGTTGTAGCATAGGAGATACAACATTAGATTTCGGAGGTGCAAGGGATGTTATTTCGGATGTTATAGATCTGTATTCTAGCGTGGAAATATGCGGCGCACTTCAATTCAATACAGGCATTGGAGGATTTGGTGCGGTCCAGTGAGCTATGAAGGAGACCAATTGTGTACTATTGTTGCACACTATGGGAGATTTAAGCAATTGCTTTTAGAAAGTTCGAAGGATACTTGATACAGGCTAGTTTGAGCAACAAACCAATCGTAGGTCAGTTTTAGTGACAAACCAATTTTGGACTAGTTTTGAACTTTATAGCTTGTTTTTCAATCCTCAAGAACATTTGCTGAGGTTTTCTTTGGATTTGCAAAAAAATGCAAGTCCTTCTAAGTTAAAAGCATCTTGCTTTTGAATTTAAATTTGGATTGTCTAGAGTGTTAGATTTCAAAGGAGTGGTTAGTTGTATTAGTAGTTGTGGAGAAATTAGCTCCGTACATGGTTGTCACATTGGATGAACCGTCCGTTTAAATTGTCCACTTCGTCCGCCTATTCATGACGTCCAATGATTCTAATTTGCTCAATGTAACTACTTTAGGGTAGTTATATTGTTTGTTCAGTCCGCCCAAATTGTCTGATATGTCTACCCGTCCGGGATGTCCGATGATCCTAACTCAATCGATGTGACAACAATGCCTCCATGTATGAAAATCGAGAGTGGCATTGTAATGATGTGCCACTTTTGGCCTAGTTTTAAGCTTCTTAGCTTGTTTTTCCATCCTTGAGGACACTTCGTTGAAGTTTTCATTGGATTTATGGAATTTTTCAAGTCCTATTGACTTTTTAGAAGAGCCTTGGATTTTTTATTTTTTTGGTTCTGAAAAGTGTTTGGAAGGTAATTAGATCCGTTTTAGGGTTTAAAATTGATTTTAGCTATTCTGTAGAGCAAGAGAATTTCCTAGAAATGTTTGTGTGGAATTATGATCAAACAATTGCATTTGCATCTCAAAGTAATCACTATCAAGCTCGAGCCATAATTCATTCTAATTATTCATTTGGTTTTGGGAGATTTTGACGTTGTAGAAAGGAGTAGTGAAGGAGAACTTCTTTGTTAGGAGGCTGGTTTCCAAGCAAATAATTGAAGGTTGATGTTGTAGATGCATTTAACCTTTATAGTTCCATGACTGTGTTTTCATCCAAAATGCTCCAAAACTGCTATTTCTAGTACAAATACCAAATTTAGAAAGAAAAAACATTATTGGACACATGTAACCATAGAATCTTGTAGTACCTTGGTTTGAGAAGACATGGAAAAAATTTCAGAAATTTTCACCATGTAGATTGCAAGATATTAGTGTTTGAATTGACAAAAAAATAAATTTCAGCCTTGCAAAAAACCTGGCAACTGTACTTTGCAAGGTCACATTTGTCTAAGAAATGTCCAAAATAGTGGTTCTTTTTTGGATTCATTCTTCAAGGAAAGTTGGCTACATGCTTAAAAAATTTCGAATCATTTGGAGTTGTACAACAATAGGAAAAAGTAGTAAGTAGAAAAAAGTAGAGAATGCTTCAAAATGCTAAATTTTTAAGAATTTCGTTATGGAATTGAAAAGTGCCAATTCCAATGGTTGCAATATTGTAATAAATAATCTATATCCTATGATTTTACTTTTTTCCCAAAATATTGAAAATTGAGAGAAATAAACAACTTCAAAGTTTATTTTATAGAATAGAAAATCCATAATTGTCCGCAAACTAAAACTCCTCATAACTTTCATTTCATTGATCAAAATGGAATGATTAAAAGCTTTCCATGTATATATAAACCAATTTCAAATTTTTGTTTTTCAAAAAGCGATTTTTCCTGATCCACCCGGATTGCCTAGCTGGAAAAAAAATTACATATCATTCAATAATTTTTTATGAAAATTGTTGGGCCTTGAAGAAAACCCTTATTCCCATGTTGTGTGAAAAGTTAAAAGGAAAAAAAATAAAAATCCATTTGTAGTGAGCTCCCCAAAATCACTATGTTGCCAAAAAACATAGCTTAGTCCTTTAGGAGTTCAAGCAATTTTACAGCAGCTTGGCTTTTTTTCCTTCAATGCACAGTCATTGTATATTGGGAAGCGTGATTGCATTTAAGAAATCTTGCACATAATTATGCATCTATTATTATGTATTGTCCTAGAAGTTGAGCAAGGCCTTGTTACTAATATCTAGGTATGTCGTACATTTCTAAATTGTAAGCATCTTGCTATTGAACTTACATTTGGATTGTCCAGAGTAGTTAAGGTAGAGCCGGGAGTGCTATTTTGTGAGCTTTGGAGCGTGAGCCCAAGAGCCCGAGAGCCTGTGAGCCTTCAATTTTTGGCACATTTTTTTGTAATTTTCAGGGTGTAGACCTATGATCGTGGTTTTAGAATTGAGGACCTTTACAGCTAGTGAATTTTAAAAAATGTGTCAGTTGGCTTGAAATAGAGTTGAGACACTTCAAATGTTTTCCAAACACCTTATCTATATACCCTATCCATTTATTATTTTTTTATTCTTAGTGGTGACTCCATCAATTCTAGAGAATCAAAGACCCCTCTCAACACAAAGAAGACCCTTGGGAGGTATGGAGGTTGGAACTTCAAATTTTTTTTTTTTTTTTTTTTCAATTTTTTTTTTGTGTTGAGATTTCATCACCCTCCAAAAGCCCCTTGAAGGATTTGAAAATTGGGACTCTCAAAACTATTTATTTTTTATTTAAAAGTTTTTATTTAAAATTTATTAATTTTTTTTTAAAATTTGCAACTTCATCACCCTGAGAACCCCTCTTGTTACCGAGAGACCTTTTGGAGTTTGGAATTTGAGACTCTCAATTTGTTTATTTAGTTTTTAATTTTCTAGTTTTTCAAAAAAAATCGCAACTTTGTGACCCTGAGAAACCCCTCTCCGTACCGAGAGACCCCTTCCAGAGTTAGGGGGTTGGAACTTTGCAAAAAAAGAGATTTTTTTATTTTTTCCATTTTTTTCTGCGACTTTGTGACTCCTCGAAACCCCTCTCGATAGCGAGAGCCCCCTCCCGAGGTTTGAAGTTTGGGACTTTTTTGAAAAAAAAAAAAAAAAAAAATTCAAATTTTTTTTTGCAAGGTTGTGACCCCAAGAAACCCCTCTCGGTACCGAGAGACCCCTTCTGGAGTCACAAAGTTGCGAAAAAAAAAATTGAAAAAAATTTGAAAAAAAAAAAAAAAACTTTTTTTTTTTTTTTTTTTCAAATTTTTTTTCCCACAACTTTGTAACCCCGAGAAACCGTTCTCGGTAGCGAGAGACTCTTTCCCAGGTTTGGAGTTCGGGACTTTCAAAAAAAAAAAGGAAAAAAAAAAAAAAAATTAAAATTAATTTTTTTTTTTTGTGCAACTTTGTCATCCCAAGAAATCCCTCTTGATACTAAAAGATCCCTTCTCGGGCTCAAGGGCAGTTAAAATTGTCGCCCTCTAGAGGACCAAGCCAAGTGCGTCGGGCGTGTTGACAAGTTCCCACGGTCATAGGTCCACGGTCATAGGGCTTAATAATAAAATTTTGGAATTTTTCCACTATTTATTTTGTTGACTTCTAAAATTTCAAGTTTTTTTTTGGTCAATGCTTTGGGCTCACAAAACGTACGCTCACTGCTCTCAAGCTCACGCTTTTAGGCTCACAAACTAGCGTCGTTGAGGTAGAGCCATCCATTTCCGACCACTGACCCATTCCCAACCTAAAGGTGCACATATTTCTGACCAAGCTTAGAATGTTTTATTTTTTTCTTTTCAAGATTGGAACTAATAAATACATGACACATGTCCCCAAGTTGTGAGAAAGGAAGTAGGAAATAATGATTAGAAAAAAAGTTCTTGAATGATCGGAATTATAAGAGTTCAGACATTAGCCATAAGTCCGGAGCACTTATTGCCTCCCAAAATTCATAATAATTTCAATTCAAGCGATAAAATTACCAATTTTTTTGCAATCCGTGTCATTTCTATCAATGTACCTCTGAAAAATATTTGTTTTGCTTTACAACTCATGTTTGAATTCTTTATTTGGTTGGTTATGGGTGGCTCTACCTTATCCAAGTTTCAGAGGAGTGGTTATTTGTATTAGTAGTTGTGGAGAAATTAGCTTTGTATATGAAAATCGAGAGTAACATTGTAAACCTTCCTTTGTTGATATTGTCAATGATTCTAATTTAAAAAGGTGCTAAGTGCAGAGTTATAGCTCCCATCAACAATGCTTTAGAAGTCTTTTTCTTGGAAAATTTGGTAATTGCCTTGGTTTTGGGCAGTATAGGACAAAATATAGCTTTTTAGTAGAATTATTGAGGTCTTGTCACTCATGACTCTGTCCATGCAATTGTCCATATACAAACTCCTGCACATACAATGCTAAATTTTGCCCAAGTACCCTCCATCTTGCTATACCACCAACCACACCCTCACAACAACACAAAAAACAATTTCTTAAATTCACTTACTACAATGATAGATTTCCCCCTTTAAACAATTACTAATAAACAAAACAAATACACCCCTTTCATCACTGAACAAATCAAATTAGCAAGACTCGAACACCCAATCCCTTATTGTTATAATAGCAAGAGCATGAGGTACCCCACATGCACCATTAGTAAAAATCTTCAAAGAAATTTTCCAAATCCTACTATCAAAAATCAATAAAAACTCTTAATAATGTTAACAACATTGCCACTACATATTTCACATGTATTTTACTACATAAATAAATAAACCCAACCTAATTCAAAACAACCAACTTTTTACCCAATCTAATAATCCGCCCTTGAAATAAATACCTCTACCACCTACACCAAGAAATTTATATTTCAAAACAAACCTCCAACCATAATATATTACATGCTAGCTCAAAAGACTTAATTCTAACAAGTTTTTCATCAACTAGTTTTAGCAATATAGAATCTCTTTCCTAATAGAGGTATGTAGATTTGGAGTCACTAGTATTTATCCCTCAAGGTTTTAGATGGGATCCACAATGAGCACATTATTTATGCCAATCTTAAACTTTTGAAAAGGAAAATATTAACTTTTGTTAATATGTTTAATTTTCTTCTCTTCAAAAGAAGTACCTTAAAAACATTCATTATTATGTTAATGCATAAATATTCAACTATACATATCATGAGGAAAGAATGGTTGTATAGTATATCAATAAAAAAAAGGATGTTCGACATGAATCAATGATATAAATATATTGGAGGAATTATAATTACTAGTTATAATTTTACAATTGATTTTATTATAATTGCTTTGTAAAAAAGCCAACAAATCACTTCATTCCCCAACTATAAGTATGTCGATAGCCTACTCGATGTTTGTGGGAATTGAGTGAGTGCTTGTTTGAAAAATTGGATACAATTGTGAAAACACTAAAACATTAAGATATTCAAAACTTTGAGTAATTTTCAATGGATTCTTTTATCAAACTAGCTTTAAAACAAATCGCCAAAAAAACTTAGCCTTTACATACTCAACCATCCACCAAGTTTATAATGAATGTTTTGAGAAGTATACTTCATCCAATTAATATTCATTGAAGAAGCCTAAAAAGATATATAATATGTCAGTGGAAAAAAAAATCTACTAATTTTTATAGCATTTTTTTCCCTTAAAATTCTTACTATACTATATTTAGTTGAAGACCTTCTTTAGGATTTAGAATTGGTTCAACTTCTCACAAAACATCTATAATATAACTTAAGGTAGTCTATTCTAATAGTGACCGTGCTTTAAAAGCAATCATGACACAGAGGTACACTTTGCTTTCTTTAATGTACTAGTATTGCACATTTCACGAAGTGGTCACTTGTAGTGGCCACTGCATTTCAACTTCAAAAATTCTTAACTAATTCCACAAAGATCCAAAAAGTATGAAACAACTTAGTTGGGTTACATGCCAATTCCATTTTTCTTCCTACAAAAATTTACCGAAACGGATGAAAAATAAGTGTATTTGAAATCAACACTTTTATGGGGCGAAATTTTGCCAATTTTGCAAAAAAGAAATGAATACCGTGATGTCCCTTCAAATTTAACCCTTAAATGACGAGGAGGCCATCCTATGGCTGATGGATAACAGAGAATAAAATTGTATAGGATAGAAGTGCAACTATTCATCCTCGGAAATTGTTGTAGAAAGGTGAGATCTTCTTTAGTAGCTTGACTTCCATTGAGTGCTTTTACAAATTTTTAAGCCAATGATTCACATGGTAATGCAGAAGGATGATTTTGAGGGTCACCCCTTTGTCCTTTAACCCTTAAACGCCAAAAGCGGATGTTTTGCGGCCGATGAATGACAAGAGAATCTTCTCTGTAGGATAGAAGTGCAACTATTCATCCTCGGAATTTTGTGTAGAAAGGGAAGATCATGAACAGTAGTTTGACCTCCAATAAGTACTTTTGGTTTTTTCAAAGAAGATGATGTCATCCGATGCCAAAATGGATGATTTCCACAGTCACTAGCCCGACATTCAAGGGTTAAGGTATAGGGCAATGCCCGAGGAGGAGGGGATTGTGTGAAAAAATGTGTTGACAGGGAGGGCAGAGCCCAACGAGAAGTCACCTTTTTTCATGCAATCCCCGACAACGAGGGCGTTGCTCGACATAAACTGCTATCAAAATTGGATGAACAATGCACGATGAGAATTGAAGTTGGATGAAAAATCCGTAATGCCCGATTATGCCCGATTATGTGGTCGATTAATGCAATGCCATGGAGTGGTGTGAGGAACACAGGAGCTACAGTAAAAAAAAACCCGCTGGACTTGAAGATGCTGACTAGACACTGACGGGGTCCAACTAGGACACAAAGTCACGACACGTCAGCAGCTGCCTAGAAGGCACAAGCCCTAATTACACACACTTCGCTCGCAGCGTCCGGACTCCTCTGCCATCGCCACCTCCATGCCTTGCACGCCATCTTCTCTCCTCCATTCCAATTTCTCTATTGGCGCAGAGCAGCTTCAATTCCCATCTGAATGTAAGCTCTCCTCCTCTTCCTACCCCGGTATCTTTTTTTTCTCGAATCCTCTCCATGAGAATTTCGAATTTTAGGCTTGAAAAAAGAAGTCTGGAGCTTTTGGTGAAGGTTTCCGAATTTGAGCTACGATCGTGTGTTCGTATTGAGGATTTGTTCTTGTTTCAGGTCATGGGGAGGTTACAATTAGCGCGGGCGATTTTAGGTTCTCGGAGGAGCTTGTCTCGAAGCTTTTGCTCATCCGTGGTAACCAAGCAATCGGAGACGTCATCGGAGGCATCAGCGTCTTTGGAATCGCCATCCGCGTCTGCAGCGGAGCATGCGACTGCAAACGCGACCGAGGCGAACTTGAAGTCGAGGACGTGGGATGAGCATCGATTGACTGCAGACCAATTGCAGTTCCGTGCTCTGGCTTCGGTGCGTGATGGATTTAGCAGTTCATTGTTTGATAATCACTCTCTATCGACACTGATTGATTTGCCCCGATAGTGCGTGTGGCATCAATTTACCAATGTCATTCTATGACAATGGTAAATTAAGCTGTTGAAATATTATTAAATTGTACCAATTTCCACAAAATAAAATTTGTGGTGACAATAATTTTTGTAATTTTTTCCTCACTAATATCACTAATAGTAGGACAAATCAGTGTACCTCCTGGAGTATATATTGTGTTGCTTATTGTATGCATTGAACTTCACAGGTAAAACTGCATCCACTACTGCCGTTTTTTCAATTACTGCGAGACGCACTAATTTTTTTTCATTTCGGCAGTTTTCTTGAGGAATGAAAGTTTTTGAGAAAACTGATGACGAAGAAGGCTCACCCAGTAGTCATTGTATTCTAGTAGAAATGTGGAATATTTTTGTGTGCCTTGCAGTATTTGAAATGAATGGTGTACTGTTTGTGGGAAAGCCTGTAACATGTGCTTTTTTACTTGAACATGGGAACAGGATTTTGCAGAGAATGAGCTGCTACCATTCGCAAGTCAATGGGATGAGAAAAAGTATTTCCCATTGGAGGTTTTGCGGAAGGCGGCGAAGCTGGGGTTTGGGGGTATCTACTGTGGCCACGATGTTGGAGGATCGCAGTACGGACTTTCTGCCCTTTGTTGCTGTTGTAAGGTTTAGGGTTGCAATGGAATTTAGGGTTTAGGGTTTAGGCAAAGTGTCACAGGTTCTGGAAGATTTTGCAGATTCACTTCTTCTAGGATGCAGAAAAGTAATCAAACCTGGATTGTAACAGGTTAACTCGAGCAGATGGAGCTGTTATATTTGAAGCTCTTGCTTATGCCGACGTGAGCACTGCGGCTTATCTCACAATTCACAATATGTGTGCTTCTCTTATTGAGCGGTGGGTACCATATGATAATCTCCGTTGATTGGTTTCAGTGCATAATTCACCTTCAATTGACAGGGTCAGTGAAGTGAAGTTTTTATTCTGTTTTGCATTGTACATTTTTGTGTTTAGAAGGTGTGGTGCCAGTACATGAAGCAGTCACTCGTTAATCAGAAGTGCCTCTCGCAGTAAAAGACCGTGTTTTCTGATCTGAAACTGTTGTATGATTAGTGTCATGCTGTGTCATGTTGTTGGCAGGTTTGGCACAGAGGAACAACGTCAGGCCTTTCTTCCTGAGCTTACTACCATGGTATATGAATCCTAGAGGCAGTTAATGCTGTTAATTATTACCGTTTGTTGCCCCAATTTTTTTTGCAGTTAGCAATCTGGCCTGGTTGTATTAGTTGAAGTTTATCAAACGTTTCTCGATAATTGGCTATTGCAGGAGTTGTTGTCATCGTACTGCCTAACAGAACCCAACAGTGGGAGTGACGCAGCCTCTCTACAGGTTTGTGCTTATGTGATCAGTGTTTTGTTGGTTTTGACTTACTCTTCAAGCATGGACCTTCTCAGGATCAGCTATCATGCTGTATTTTGACATTTTGTAATTTTGGCATCAAGCTTCATGCTGATCTTGCCGATCTTGCGTTTTGAACAGACCACAGCAAAAAGGGCGGAGGGGAGCACAGATTACGTACTCAATGGGGAGAAAGTAAGTTTGTTCAATCTAGTCTAATTCTTATTATCTCATGTAGTGGTACTTGTATAATATCCAGAGATCAGTAAAGTCTGCAAAGATTTATTGATCTTTTAGTGGTGAGCTAAATCTGTACTACACTAAGTTACTTAGAAGCTTTACTTGGCTTCTGTGTCCTCTTGGTGACCAGGCATTTATAAGCGGTGGCAGTGTCAGTGATGTCTACTTGATAATGGCTCGCACGGGCGAGCCAGGTCCAAAAGGCATTTCATGTTTTTTGGTCGAAAAGGTGTGCATCAGCTTCTTCTCACATTTGTGAACCTTTTTCTACTTCTGTGATTGGATCTGCTACAGTATTGTGTTGCATAGTGTCGTGTGCGCTGCGGTTGCCTTCTTTGTACTTCTACAGCAGAACCAGAAAACTGATTCATGTAGACAAATTGATTGATGTAATCAGCGGTTTGGATAGAAACAGTTTATATGCGGTAGAGTGGACTCATTAATCATGCTTACGTTGTTTACCGATGTATCAGAAGAACCTTGATGTTGAACTTTAACCAAGAGAATTGTTGGGTGTCTGCATGCAGGATAGTAAAGGGCTATCTTTTGGCCGCCAAGAAGACAAGCTTGGGTGGCGTTCACAGCCTACTTCATCAGTGCGTCTCTTCAACTTCCACTCGTTCTTTTCATTATTATCCCCAGTTTCAAGATTTTTTTTACCAGATTGCATAATCGTAGTTATTCTGATTTCCTGAACCCTTTCTTGCTACTTAGGGAAATTGACTCGCAAATGCTTTAGGGAAGTTCAAAATACTTTGTTGTGGGCTGAAATATCGTTTGGAGAATCTCAGGTGATTCTTGAAGATGTCCGAGTACCTGAGAGAAATTTGATTGGAAAGGAAGGAGAAGGATTCAATATAGCAATGTCAGCATTGGATGGGGGTCGTATCAATATCGCCACGTGCAGGTATTAAAGATATCATAGGGTTGTCGTGGCTTGCACCTTCTTTCAAAGTCCATTGGAGACAGATTACAGCATTTAAAATCCCTTTCCAGCTATTTCAATTCCTTCCTACTTTGTTCAATTGAGATATTTATCCAAGAAGCTTTACCTTTTTTTTACCTTGTGGCAGTGTTGGGGGAGCTCAGTTCTGTGTGGATGCTGCACAGGGCTACGTTTCATCTCGGAAACAAGTAAGAGGAGATTCTGCTGATAAAAATTATTTCAAATTTTGGGCACATGTTTGATGGGGCCTATCCGCCGTAGTATGTATTATGTGCTTGTGGTTTATTCCGGAATTTTTTTCTCTTGAGTTGTGGGTGTTGAGTTTCTCGGGATTTGATTTTGATATTATTTTGTATACTGATCATTTGACATTGCACTTGATCAGAGAGTTCCTGCTTACTTGATGTATGGTTTCCCTCGAGTATCATATCTGTGGTTAAGGTAAATATCGGAAGGGACTAATGTTTGGCTGTCGGGTTGCAGTTTGGCAAAGCCATTATTGACTTTCAAAATACACAATTCAAGCTTGCAGATATGTTGACTTCGGTTCAAGCATCCCGTTTCATGGTTGCCAACGCAGCAACAGCTCTAGATTCGAAGTCCCCATGGGCTTCAGCTTCAGCAGCCATGGCGAAGAGGTGAGTACGAAATCGTCGTTCCCAGATTTGGATATTTTATCAGTTATGCTGATCAAACAAAAATTGAACATTATCACACTTTACAAATATCAAATTTGTGTTGAACCATATTTCTTTGGTTGGAATTTCTTCACATGATTCAAATTCACGATGACGACTGACCTGATGATCCTAATGAGCGAGTGCGAGAGCAGCAGGTTTACTTTTTCTTATTTCATTCAGCCAGTTGAATCGGGATTGAATTATTTATGCCGTTGATTATCGAAGTATATTGCTGCTAATAAGCATCTTTGTATCTGCAATGTTCACTCAGGTTTGCTACTGATGAATGCTACCTTGTCGCTAATGACGCACTCCAACTTCATGGTGGCTACGGATATTTGAAAGATTATGCGGTTTGTCAGCTTGAACCCTTTTCAAGCTCAATTTTTCTGTGATCAGCAGTCGCAAGTATTTCTTAGCATCTTAATTTGAAGATGGATGAGATTATCATTACAAGTGTTTCAATTTTTTCTTTTCTTTTGCTCATGAGCGTTTTTGACACCAAGGTTTTGGTAGGAGTGAACGCATCGTAGTACAATTTTCCAACCACTGTTATAAGTTTTAGTTCCGTACTGCTACTAATGTCACCGCTGATGGAGTTCTTGTTTGTTTCATTGCAGGTGGAAAGGTATGTAAGAGATCTTCGTGTCCACTCAATCTTGGAAGGAACTAATGAGATCATGCGTGTTGTTATGGCCCGCCACATGATCAAGTCTCAGACGTAGCATTTAGTATATAGCATTTGCATAGATCACTTACAGATGTAATTATTGGCACAATTTGTAATTCATAAACACACTTGAAGGTGAGGTGATGTGAAGTAGTCTCCTATGCCAAATGTTTCCTATGCCAAGTGTTGCGTTTGATAATTTGCTATGGAAAATATGGAGCTATCTTTGAAAGGGTTCAAAAATACTCTCAACCCTTTCTAATGGCCCTACTTTGGGTGACAAATGAACTTTTCACATGTGTTTAACCCAAAGGATGTTGAGGACCAAAAGTGCCCGATGGATCACTAGTGTGCCTTGTGCCATTGCCAAAGCCAAAATGTATAATTAAAAGTTAATTTTTTATTCTTTTATTCATAAAAACTTGAAATTTAATAACTTTTTAATCGTAGGCCTGAATGCCACGAAACAAAGCCCGTGCACCCCTCCTTGCTAAGGGCTTTCCGAAGGTACCAAGTATGCGCTCAGGGGACACACGGTTTGAGAAATCTCAATGTAATGAATAAAATATCAAAACAAACAAACAAACAAACAAACAAACTTAAGGTATAGATTGTGAAGGACATATTATGTGGTAAAGTAATAATAGTGTGCCTTGTGTCATTGCCACAATCAAAACAAAAGTAAAAATCATTTTTAAAACCAAAAATAAATAAATAAAAACCATGTGCCGATGTGCCCTATGTGTCCTGTACCATTGCCACAGCCAAACAAAAGTAAAAGTTTTTATTTTATTTTTTAGAATAGAAAATAATTCAAAAATCCATAACTTTCACATCGTGGGTCCAAACGCCACCAAAACAAAGCCTGTGTACCCTTCCTCGCCAAGGACTTTCTGACGATATCAAGCATGCTACCACGGGACACACGGTTTGGGAGATCTCAACATAACAAACAAACAAACAAACAAACTTAGGGTATAGGTTGTAGAAACAAAGAATGCACCTATTGGTTCAATCATTGGAGCATTTTGGTGACTACCTTGGTCATAAGGGGCTATATCCTTCAAGGATTAAGCTTACAATTAATATGTAGAAGTTGTCCAAGTAAATGTTTTTATAACTTGATTTTATAGCTAAATTGGAAATGTGCAATTATAGAAGTTTCATCAATGTCTTCTAAGAGTAACCAAAACTTAAATAAAAATAAAAAATAAAAAATAAACTTCTTAATCTGTGAAAGACAGGATGGTGATCGTAGAAATCATCCCTTTTGATACCATGTGAATTATTGGTTCAAAAAAATTCAAATTTATTCATTGAAAGTCAAACTATTGTAAGAGATCTCCCCTTTTTACAACAATATTCCGAGGATGAGTAGTTGCTCTTTTGTCCTCCATAGAAGGATTTTTTGTCATCCATTGGCAAAAATGTCTCCATCGGCATTTAAGGATTAATCATAGGGAACTGGAATGCGATAATATATAGTGTCAATGGAAGTACATTGTAAAATCACACAAAATAGACCCCAAAAAAATGTAGATTTAGACATTGGATGATTGAAACACCTCTAGTGCAAGGTAAAAAAGAATATTGGTAGTGACCCTATCAAACTTTGTTAAAATTTTGAAGTAGTCATTGTTCAAGTTTTCTAACTATTGGTATTAGATGGCCATCACTCTTTTTACGTACAAGCCTATAAAATGATCTTTGTATTGCTAAAATTTTATTTATTCTTAATTTTTTATAATTGAAATATCATTTATTTATAATTTGTTCATAAATTTAATTTTGTTTCTAAAATATAATGCAATGACTAATAATAATTAGTTGATATAATGGTATATTTCTTTTTACAATTATAGACTATCGATTGTAGTGTACAACTTTTATTTGAATGTCTTATGCCAAACATTACAATACATCTTTATGATTTTTGAAATCAATATCTCATTTCTTTTTACCTTTACGTTTAATATCATTTAAAGCAAGAATTTTAAAGAGGTGGAAACTTTATAAACCACATGTTTCACAACCAACTAATAAGTCAAACCAACTTCCAAGAAACCAATTGAATTTGTAATACTTGATAAAATATTAACTTTATGAATTTTGAATTTTGAATTACACAAATTTTTAAAATACAAATTTTCAAAGTTGAAAACAAATAACAGCATTAAAAAGAGCCAAGCCCTATCAACAATAACTCTTCTTTTTATGCAAAACATGTTTAAAATGGTTGTTTTCTGTAGTCTATCATTTTTGAGATTAACGGTGCTGGTGTGTGATAATGACAATGCAAGCATGTGAGCCTTGAACATATATATATATGAGCAGATATCCTACAACCAATGAAAGTGCTTATAATATAAATACCTATAATATAGGTATCTATAATATAATTACACTATAATCATAGAAGGGTTCTATAATATAGACACTTATAACATAGACGTATAGTCATTTAGGCTCATGGGTTCATATTCCTATATTCACAAAATAGCAACCCTCTTGTTGTAACCTTACAAATATAGTTCTTGAGCATATTTTGCTAGCAAAGGCTAGTTTAATATTTTTATGATAGTCATGCTTTCTTCAATACTTGAATTGTAATAATATACATCTTCACCATAATGAACTATGCATTAGTTTAATTCCGATATAAATTGCAAATGTTATAAGTGTTTTTTGGGGGGAGGGGTCCGATTTCTCTTGTAGTTCAAGCAATGGAAAAAATATTGCCCTCACTAGAAGAAAATGAGGGGTTTTGCGATTACAAAGAGCAACTTGTTTTGAATTGTGTAACCCATTTGCGACTGGTGATAATTTGGAGACCTGCAATTGCAGTGGACAAGTCGCATGCGCATTTGTAGTCGCAAAACCCTAAGAACTTGACATCCTACTTGGAACTTCATCGATGAACTCTTCTGACGAGGTTGTTGATATGGTATTTACTTGTGTGATCCATTTGTGACTCCATTGCGACTTGTTTGTGACTTATTTGCAATTTGTTTGTGACTCAATTGCAATTTGTTTGTGACTTCATTGTCATTGAGACTTGTTTGTGACTTCATTGCGATTCATCTTTGACTCATTTGCGACTAGTTTGTAACTTGTAGAATTTGTAGATTTTGAAATTCTAATCTCAATGATTTGTAGATTTTAAAATTTCAAATCTAGTTCTTTTTTTAGATGTCATAAATTCAAATATTGGTATTTAATAGATTTCAATGGTTTAATAATTTCACAAGTTTTAAAATTTCTTGGATTTCAAATATTTTTAGATTTCTACTACTTATAGAAATCCAAGAAATATTGGAATCTACAAAATGTAAAAATCTACACATTGTAGGAATCTACAAATTGTAGAAATCTATAAATTATAGAAATCTTAGAATTCTATTAAATAATGGAATCCATTACTTAACAGTACAGCAACTTACAAGTCTTATAAGTCAAACCTAATGGTACTGTTGACAATTGATATGGGACAATTGATATAAGACAATTGGGAAATAATTACAAAACGACTAGGATACAACTAGGATACAACTAGGATGCAACTACAAAACAACTAGGATCCAACTACTATCAATTTCTAGTTGCAGTCGTTTCCTAGTCATTTTCTAGTTGTTTTTTGTGACTAAAGATCGACTCGTTGGATTCTACAGAGTGTAGACTTCTTCACATTGACAACTGAGATGAATATTGGGTAGAAAACAGCTCACATTCATTCTAAATTTGAACTCAAGTACAACTCTTGTAATCCACTACAAGAGAAAGGGGTGTTTTAAGTAGTGTCCTAGACATCACGTCTTTTAAGTAAGTTTTCAAGTAAAATTTAACTAAAAATATTGTCTTTTTAGTAAAATTTTACTTAAAAACTTACTTAAAAGACGTTACTTATTCTCAAAGTGATGTCTAGGACAATACTTAAAACACCCCTTTCTCTTGTAGTGATCTTATACTTCATTCTACGATTGCTTTGCAACTGTTGCGACTAAAACAATATATAACACTTCATTTTACAACTATTTTGTGACTAGAACAATGTGCTGATGATGTAAAACAATGGCGCAAAACAATGAAGTAAGCCTTGGTGCAAATAGAGAGGATTGTAGTCATAGGATAGTTGTATAGGACACTTAGTTGCATATTGCTGGTTCAAGCGGACATGTTTTTCTTCTAGTACATTTCTGAGAAATTTATTTTAAAAAATAGTATATATATAGAGAGAGAGAAGAGACTAAGACTGAAACATCCCTGAAACAGGGCTTCACTTTTGTCAAAACCTAACTTTATGCTCAATTGTAAGTCACATCACTTTACATCAACATAAGATATAGTTTTGGGTGAACCATAGTATCAAACTCAATACTACCAAACAAAATGTTGGGTAACTACAAGTCGAGAGACTATCAAACGTGCCATCCATGTCTATTCATAAGTTTCAATTACAAGAAAAAGAACCCAAGTCCATGTGCTTGAAAGTAGAATCTTGCACCAATTCCAAATTAGAAAAATAGGATTTGAAGGCTGAGCCTCACCTGTGCCCGTTCCAAAATACAAACCAAACCAATGTTAAGTCAGTGAGGATGCACGAGGTGTCTTCAGCTACAGCCAATTGCTATCTATATCACAAATCCATTACACCAAAAACAAGAACTAGTAAGGCAGGTCATGTGGCAGAAAGCATCAAAGTCACAGCAAATAACTAACTCAAAATCACAACAAACAAGCAAAAAAAGACCTTTGCCATTCTCAGGAAGCTCAAGAGTCGTCACACAAAAAGCTCCACATCAAAGCAAACCGCCACAGCCAAAGCTCAAAGATGTGAGACATTGCGAGCGGGCGGCTATTTCATGCTCACAAAATTGGAGGGAAAGATTTCAAAAAAATCATAATGGGGTAGTTGGTTATCCACCTGCCATAGTGGTGGCATGATTTTAATTTAAAGCCGTACCCATAGTGGGTGGGGTGGGTGGTATATCATACCATGAGGCCTGATTAAACCTATTTGGCCAACCCATAATAGGTTTAGTGTGAAACTGGGCCATAGCAAAATTAAATTAATGAATAGGTTTACAAATCTATGGAGGGAATTCTCATAGAAAAAAGTTCCCTACTCCAAATTAAATAATGATGGCATGTTTAAATAATTGTGGTATTTGAAATGCTACTCCATAAAATAATTAGAGAGCCATCAAAAACTTTAAAATTAAAATTAAAAGTGGATATATGTGTAAAGATATTAGGGCATTCAAATAGTAGAAGGGATTATAGATTAAAAATCATTTTTAACCATTTCCCAGAGGCATAAGGACCTAGCTTGCCTTCACTTGGCAATTTTTAATATTCACAATATGGGATTGACTTAAATCATGAAAACTAATACAAGATTAATTGCCGAAGAAGAAGAAGAAGAAGAAAAAAAAAAAAAAAAAAAAGAGAAGAGAGACACACACATATATGTACATAGAAAGCCTTGAATCATTTTATTTTGAACTTTGTTTTTAATATTGTCAAAAAAAATCAAAAGCACATAGTTCTTGTCTCAAATATACATCCTCCATTATCTTAGATAATTTCTCCTAGTACCTCTATAAGAGTTTATTGGGGTCAAATGGCTCCTCTAAAAACTAAATATATCCTTCTAGTATCTTCTAAGACTCCTATATTATTTTTGTGGCTACTTGAACCTTCAAGTGGTTCTTTGAAACTAAACACGTGGGTGCTTGAAGTCACTTTGAGACCCCCTAAGATCTCTTAGCCCCTAAATGCCCAAGGCACCCAATTTGTGTATTGACAATAATTTGAAGTTAATTAAAACCTATCCAATTTTCTATTTTTAGAAGTTTCTATTTTTGAAAAATTCTTTTTGAAGTCTAGTTTTAGCATCAAAAATCTGATTTTAAAAATGTTTGATTATTGTTTTTCTATTCAAGATTTTGTGTAAGGATACCCATTGCAATCTTGACGTTCTGTAGTGTTGAGGGCTCTTGGAAATGAGCCTCAAATACACTAGATCTTGGAGGAAAAACCACATTAGAAATTCATTTAAAAAAATTGTAGAGTAGTTTTTGAGAAGCCATAAATTGATTGGGGTTATGCATGTTAGGCCCTTTAGCCTCATATTTTTTTGGAGATCAACTTTTTAGATTTGAAATGTGAAAAGAGGATTGAAAGACTTCAAATCACTTTCTCAGTTTTAACATTCTTGTGATCAAACATTATAAGTCCATAAGTGATATTGTTGTGTTTTCTTTTCCTATGTGATCTCAAACATGTCTAGTTTGAATTTGTACGGTTACAATTTAAAATAAAGTAGTACAACTTATCAAAATGTTGGCTTTTTGTTCAATTTAGTATAAATTCCTAAAAGCTCAAAAAAGGCCTTGGGCATTTAGAGGTTAATGCTTCCAATTTTTTTTGAAGAAACTTTTACATAGTGATAATATATATTGAAGGCAAGATGAGGGGAACAAGTCTTGGAGCCTTCTAGCTAATTTGCTTCATGCTCTTCTTTATATAATACACTATCTTGTGCAAATTTTACAACCTTCTGTGCAATCTCTTGCAATCTTTTTGTACCACTTCCTTGTACAACTCTCCAAACTTTTTGAACAATCGCTCGCAACTTTTTTGCAATCTTTTTGTACAACCTCTTCAACAAACTTCTTACAACTCTTGCTATTACTTGTTTGACTTTTGATCTCTTTGATTTTAGCATCAATTATTTGTCCTTGACACCACCATTCTTTTTAATTCCCAGTCAATATCCTATCTTTGCTATTTATTTATTTATTTATTTTATCTTTGATTTTCTTATCCACCATTCTTTTTAACTCCCAGTCAATACCCTATCTTTGCTATTTATTTATTTATTTATTTATTTATTTATTTATTTATTTATTTATTTATTTATTTATTTATTTATTTATTTATTTATTTATTTATTTATTTATTTATTTATTTATTTATTTATTTATTTATTTATTTATTTATTTATTTATTTATTTATTTATTTATTTATTTATTTATTTATTTATTTATTTATTTATTTATTTATTTATTTATTTATTTATTTATTTATTTATTTATTTATTTATTTATTTATTTATTTATTTATTTATTTATTTATTTATTTATTTATTTATTTATTTATTTATTTATTTATTTATTTATTTATTTATTTATTTATTTATTTATTTATTTATTTATTTATTTATTTATTTATTTATTTATTTATTTATTTATTTATTTATTTATTTATTTATTTATTTATTTATTTATTTATTTATTTATTTATTTATTTATTTATTTATTTATTTATTTATTTATTTATTTATTTATTTATTTATTTATTTATTTAATCTTTGATTTTCTTATCCACCATTCTTTTTAACTCCCAGTCAATACCCTATCTTTGCTATTTATTTATTTTATCTTTGATTTTCTTATTCACCATTCTTTTTGTAATCCCTCTCAATATATATCCTGCCTTAGCTATTCTTCAATATTTCTTTGTGATTTCCTTGTCATCAACAGTTTGGCAAAAAAATAATTTAGAATCTTTTTACTTTAGCTATATATAAAAAAATAAAAGAATATGATTAAAAGTTATGAAATTTATCTCATTGTATGAAATAGATCTAACCAAGCATATGATGACTCACATTCTTATTTACAAGAGTTTTGTCAAATTTTGATTTATCTCTTAAGTAATTCTTCCACTTTAGGTGAACAATGTCATTAGGAGCAAAATGAGGCCTGCAAGTGGCCGCGACTTCTGAACCAGTGTTCCTACTGAATTTTTTTTCTTCAAAATTTTAAAAATAAAAAATAAAACAAAAACAAAAAAACAGATGCGGATTTGACCTGGAATACCACATGCCACGAAGATCAAGTATAAATAAACTATTTTCAAAAAATAAATAAAAATAAAAATAAAATCCTAGGTGGACGATGATCGGCCACATCGGACTACTGATTTAAACATAATTAGACCACATCGGACTACTGATTTAAATATAATTAAATATTAACATTTTATTTTAAAAAATTGAGTTTTTTTTTCCTTCAAAATAATAATTATTTTTCAATTTTTCAATTTTTAAAAAATTAATTAATTAATCTCGTTGACTGCTGATTTGGGCCTTTTTGAGGTTTTGAAGGGGAAGGGGCCTCTTTCAGGCCCCATTCTTCCCCTAATGTATATATATCATATATCCTATTGAATATTACTAATAATACATTGATCAATTGTTTATCTTCCAAATATATCATTATTTTATTACTTTGCTAAGCTTTATTGGAAAATTAATACATACTTTTATAAATATAATTTTTCATATTATTGCTAATCGAATATTTATTCCATAATATCAATGAAAACATTCTTTTCAACTCTAAAAGCTCAACTATTTATTGGGTGGAAATGAATGTTTTCTTAAACCATTTAAATTGATTCACTATTTTTCTGTAATATGGGTTGGCAAAGGTCATGGCGAACACTACAATACACAATACACAATAGTTAACTACAGCAAATTATACTTCCAATGGAAGATTTCATTTAACCTCTAAAGTTCCATGACTATGTTTTCACCAAAAACAATCAAAAATTGCCATTTTTAGTACAAGTACAATTTTTCTGAAAAAAACACTTTTTTGACACATATAATCATAGGATCTTATAGTAAACTAGTTTTAGAAGATGTGGAAAAAATTTCAAAATTTTCCACTATGCGGATTGGAAGATATTAGCATTTGAATTGGCAAAAATCCTTTTTTTGTTCCTGCGAAAAACAGGCCAGCTGCACTTCACAAGGTCACATTTGTATGAAAAAATGTCCAAAATGGTGGTGATTCTTTGAATTATTTTTCCTAAACAAGTTGGCTACATGCTTAAAAATTTTCAAATCATTTGGAATTGTACAACATATACAAAAAAAATAGTAAATAAAAAGAAGTAGAAAATGATCCAAAATACTAAATTGTTAAGAATTTAATTATGGAATTGAAAAATGTCAATCCCAAGGGTGGTAATGTTGTAATAAACAACCTAAATCCTATGATTTATTTTTTTCAAAAAATATTAAAAAGTGAGTTAAATAAACAACTTCAAAGTTTATTTCAGAGTAGAGAATCCGTAACTGCCCGCAAACTAAAAAACCTCATAACTTTTTACTCATTGGTCGAAATGGAATGATTTAAAGCTTTCCATGTATATATACTTCTAGAAAACCAAGTTCAAATTTTTATTTTTGAAAAAAGTGATTTTTTCAGATCTGCCCGGACTGCTCGCCCAGTGAAAAAAGTAATATATTAGGCCATAACTTTTGACTCCTATTTTGAAATGTCATGAAATTTAGTGCACGTGAAAGATATTCCTCGTCCCCACCTTCTATTAAAATTTCATCTTAAAATATGAAAATCTGTAGTCACACGTACCTACCCAAAATCGCTATGTTGCTAAAAATAGCAAGCTGGTCCTTTAGGGGTTAACATCTCCATTACTACCTTATACAATTAACCTAAAGTACGTCAATGGATCAAGTTTTCTAACACTAGAATATGACATTAGGTTGCCTAAAAGCATGGCCTCCCAAGGATGTTGGAAGCATTTCAATAGCTCTGGGCGGGCCCTTGCAACTTTTTACTCTCCACTGTCACTCTTGCAAAGGCAACTTCTAGAATGGCCATTTAAAAAATGCACCCGAACATTCAACAATAGTGAACCTCTCCAATGACTCAAGGCCGTAAATTGTGGAGAATCTTGTTGTCAGACTTTGTTTGAGTATGACTTTGATAGATTTAGTTTTTGGAACATGTGGTGAACAACACGACTAAGCAGCTAGTGCAAAAGCCAAATAAGCTAACACTTGACCTAGAAAATAGTAGAGTGGTGGAGTCAAAAGTTTTGAAGTAGGATCACAATGCATGATGGTTGGGGGTTTGTACTTCACCTACCACTCGTGACCACTCAAGGGCTCACGCTAACTGGTCTAGCACATCAGTTTGTGCGTGCCTAAGTGGCGATGCTGTAAACAATTAGGTTGCCTTACCTCAAGAAAGTTACTTTACAAACTATCAAAGTCAACAAATATTTCTATAGATATTTTCATTTGTACATATGGAGGTTCACGAGTCCCAATTACAACAATACCTACTTCAAAAGTAGTGCATTCTTGTATAGTAACAGTAAATATTATATAGTGTCAAACGTTGCGAAATTACTGAGGGGCAACCTCATTTCACTATTCAAATGTAAAAACTAAAAAGTTGCATTGAAGATGCTCTTACACTAAAATATAGTACGATACTGAAATACACAGAGTTCAAATCTTTCACTTTATTTGCGCTGCAATTTGTTTCAATTCAAAGTCCATAGTACAGTCCACCAATTTTCCTTGCAACAAATTGAACAACGGAAATTTAGGAATGTACACAGTTTTGAGTACAATTGACGGAGCTCGCAGCCTCCTACCAGCTCGTACTTTCATCTCCGCCAAGAGAGTGGTGATAAGGTACATTCAATCAGTGCAGAGTACTGCAGACTCAGCAAATGCAATAAACCGGCACCGATAACAAGCTTCCAAACCTAAAAATTGTCAGACCTCACTTTCCAACGCAGGATCGGAGTGAGTCCTTCATGTGTGCTGCACAGTGGCTCTTGAGGGCGTTTCAGGCATCCCAGACAGGTACGTGCAGATAGACTATCTGTGTCAGGCATCGTTGAAGTCCACCATTCCTGCCTCTAGATTCTCCTCCGTCTCTCATTAGATTGGCAGTTACAAATCAAAGCATTTGATTACATACACAACCACCTTACACCGCAATTTGTGGGATCATGGATCCAAAGAGTATACTTTTTACACAGGGAATAAGGGATGCAATATGTGGAAACTGTGCTTTATTTCAACAAAATGCTCAGATGTTGTAACAACTCACACGATTGTACTGTAGATAATCTATCAGTAACACAGGGAGATTATCCACGAGAATATCCAAAGGTTCCCAGATGATTTTGCACTAGGAAAGACGGCTCAGAGACACACCAATCTTCCCTGGCTGTTGGAAACATGGTCAACAGGAATTGGCATTTCCGGGATCCAGAGTTAATCACGCTGTGTGAAAGCTGTTTTTTGGGGGGTAGCGAAGCGCACACCTTTCTGTAACAGCTTCACTGACGCTTTCAGAATCTGCACGGCTTGCGCCCTCCAACTTCCAACAGTACTTACTAACAGATGGAAGTAACATGCGTGCAGCAACTTCGACAACAATCCGTTAGTACGAAAAAACATTGCCAGGCAGCAACGCCCAGCGCGAGGTCCACTCAAATAACATCCAAGGACTTTGCCAATGTTGTCAGTTTCCTGAATCTTTCATGACCCGGTCTCGTAACCAGAAAACAGAATTACGCGACAACCACTTATGTAAAGTTCCCATTCACCATACAGTGAGGGAGACCTTCCAGTCACCATACATGAGAACTTTGAACCTTTTCCTACAACAATCTTCAAATTTTGCACGTTTACTTTGTGTCGAGCTAAAAATCAATTGCAAATAACTATATGTCCATAGATGAAGTATTTTCACACTTCGCACACATCAAAGCTCACATGCATGGTCTAATGTACTGAATGGTCAACGGAGCCGCTACCTTATTCCGAGTCGAGGATTTCACACAACCTGTTCTGCAACACACGGTGAGTGATCGGACGCTGCACAGGACGGTTGCAAACAAGATTCAGAAGGCACTACAAATGATCGCAGGGTGCAAGCAAGCTGTCCCTGCTCGTCAGTAGCTCCTTCCCTGGTCGCCGTGGCTTGAGACGACGAGGGATGAAGCTAGTGAGAGGCAGGAATAGGTTGCAGGGATCAGATTTTTACCTCAGTCACAACTCCACAACATATGTCGTGAAAGAAATCAAGTGTTGTAAGATGGTATCCAGAGCCAGTCCGTCGAGCGCTATTCCTGGCCACCAATAGCTCCTTCCCTCCCAGACTGCGCTCACCATCAGGCAGGAAGGGATGAAGCTAGTGAGAGGCAGGAAGAGACACAGACAGAGGCTATAAGTGGACACACACTCCTGCCGACCACCGATCCATCTCCAAATCTCTTCGCAACGGGAACCATCTCGTGCACTTCCAACCATCCATCCGTCCATCCCTCGAGGATCAAGTGGTGGTTGTGTTTCCACACTCCGGAGACTCTAACTTCTAGGATCGCAGGCATTTCAGTTCGATTACAAGTACATACTACCTTCGAAAAGCACTAGACCGTCAAGACCAGGACCACGACCACGACTCTCTATGGCAATTGCAGATCAAACTCCAGAGTAAAACGATTCTAGATCGACGTACAGGCGTTTCTATCACTAATCAACCTCGCACACGCACAAATAAACTGAAAGACAGTCCCAGTGAAGTCCGTCCGAGTAGCTAGCTAGCTAGCTTTGTACACGGACTGGTTCGGAGTTGCACTGGTATGAACTGATTGCCGCAAAGCAAGTCATTACACAAGCAATCTAAACAATCCATTGAGCTTCCTACGAGCTAGAATGGCCGCGGAGCTTGCGCGCCCAGGAGTGCAGTCGGAGGAGCTAGGCCAGGCAAGGAGGAGTGGAGTGAGACGCAAGGGAAGGGGAGGGGGCGCCTTTATAGCACGCCAGGGCAGGCAAGGCCAAGGCCAGGTGCTATTAGGGAGCTCCCGCACTTCACTTGAGAGCGCATGGAACATGCTTTTCTTTTCCTACGTGCCTTCGTTATTCGGGGCTCGAACCGACCTCCACTCATGGCCGTGCAGGGAGGCCGCACTAATTCATTGCATTATGACCTCGTTCATTTCATTTTTGACTCTCTAAGCACTCTGATGGAGCAGGGTGCCAAAAATCAAAAACTCGCGGCCTCTTTGAGGCCTGAAATTTCCTCTAATCCCTCTGGAGTACCCTCCTTGACTCAGGACAGGCTGCTCCTCTTAAGACGGACCTTGCCTCTAGACATAGTCCTCAAAATTCTGATAGGATTTGGACCAAGTTCTCTAGTATTTGGTTACAATCCCCGGTTCTCGCTACTAGGATCGGTTACTCTATTAGGTGGAATAAAGACGAGGTCCTCCTCTTTGTTTGTTCTCTTAGTTCTCTGTTTCTTTTTATTGCTCATCTTCTCTTCATTTGTCCAGCCTCTGGCTTGGCAGTTACTTTTTTTCACTTAATACAATGGTTTCCATTTGTTATCAAAAAAAAAAAAAAAAAAAAAAAATCCTCTAATGATGGAGCCTCAATTTGGGGGATTACGGTATCTACATCTAAAATCGCCCCCTAGAGATTCTTGCCTGAAATGTACTCTTGTTATTCATGAGAGTTTGAGGTTTGTTTTAGAAACAACTATTTTTTAACAATTTGAAAATTTGTAGTTTATTCACACAATGTTCAAAAAGTGCATTTTAACCTCTAAAGTTCCTTGACTATGTTTTCACTAAAAATAGTCAAAAACTGTCACTTTTAGTACAAGTACCAAATTTTTGAAACAAAACTTTTTTTTGACACATATAAACATAGGATCTTATAGTATGATTACTTGAAAACATATGGCAAAAATTTCAGAAATTTCCACCGCGTGAATTGCAAGATATAAGCATTCAAATTCACTGAAATCATTTTTTTGGCCCTGCAGAAAACAGGGTGGCTGCACTTCACAAGCTCACTTTTCTATGAAAAAATGTTCAAAATGGTGGTGCTTCTTTGGATTCCTTTTCCTAGACAAGTTGGCTATATGCTTCAAAAAATTTACATCAATTGAAATTGTACAACATATAGGAAAAAAAATAGTGAGTAGAAAGAATTAGAAAATGATTCAAAACACTAAATTGTTTAGAATTTAGTTATGGAATTGAAAAATGCCAATTTCCAATGGTTGCAATATTGTAATAAACTATCTACATCCTATGATTTTTTTTTCAAAAAATATTGACAATTGAGTTAGACAAAGGACTTCAAAGTTTATTTTAGAGTAGAGAATCCATAACTACTCACAAACAAAAATTCTTCATAACTTTTGACTCATTGATCGAAATGGAATGATTCAAAGCTTTCCACATATATATAACTCTAGAAATCCAATTTTCAAATTTTTGTTTTTGAAAAAGTGATTTTTTATTTGCCCAAATTGCCCATTTACAAAAAATAAAAAATAAAAAAATAAAAAACTTTTTGGAAAATTGGTAGTTTTTTTATGAAAGTGACAACGATATTTATTTATTTTTTGTATTTTTTGGATCAATTATATGCATCATAAATTCTAGTCTTTTAACAAAAAATCTAATTCTAAAAATGCATTACATAGTTGTAAAATATAAATTGAATTGTATTGCCCTGTTCTACAAATGTTTCAAATGCAAGGGCATTAAGATATAACAATGGTCCATGTTGCAACCTATCTCTTTCTACAATGGCTAATGCAATCCCATGCTCTCAATTCCCCCAAAAAAGCTCAAATATTGAAAGAACCAACATCATTTGCATGTTTGTCAAATTGTTGATATTTTAAATTCTATAAATGCCAATTTCCTTCAATTTTTGTGTACAACAATCTAAAATGATGTATACCAACATACCAAGGTACAAAAAGTTTTTTTGGAGTTCTAAAAAAAAATTGACAAAAGATAAAGTAATTCCAAATCATGGTGAACAAAACCGAGTTTTTGACATGGCTAACTTTGAAATTCATTTTCTTTCAAATGACAACTAATTTTTTCTTCAAACTTCCATGGTAAAGTGCAATATGTTGCATACTACAACTTTCATATGTACACTTTTGGACTTTGTCCATTGATGCTTACGGTATAGTTGTTTAAATGAAAATGTTTCAAATTTAAACTCAGTTTTGTTAGTTGGTGTAGATGTTTATTTTTTCCCATTTAATATAAGAATTTGGAGTCAGTATCTCATGTTGCCGAGTAACAATGTTAGCATGTGAGCCTTAAGCCTAGATATAAAGGCTGCTTTACACCTAGAGGCTAGGCCAATTTGTTGTGTCAGAGGCCCAAAATCTTCACTTGTGATTGAAAAAAGGTTGAAATTGATCCCAACTCCTTTACACATAGAGGCCAAGCCAATTGGATGGGATGATATGATCTGGCATGGCCCAAGCTCGCTAAATTAAGTGCACTAAAAAATAAGGGGCCAAAGTCAAATTTTTAATTTTAATTTATTTTTAATAAAACAATATTTTTTTCAACAAATCAAATCCGTTGGATTTCATATAATCAAATTCAAGGTACCTTGGTCGGCCTCTAGGTATAAAGCGACCCTGAAAAGAGAAAGAGAGGGATTGAAATTTTATAGGTTTTATTGAATCAACCCGGCTTTTTGGCCTCAAAGCCTTTATTTATGGGAGAATTGATTGTCGTTATAATCTTATTCTAATGAATAGATGAGGATGACTTTCAACCCAAAAAAGACTGAAATTTTGTGCAATCGGTCTCAAGGAAAATTGGCTCGGCTTGTAGGTGTGAAGAGGCCCTGAGAAGATACCTACAACCATTGAAGGTTCTATAACATAAACACCTATAGTATAGGTATCTATAATATATGTATTCTATAATCACGAAAGGTTTTGATAATATAGACATTTATAACAAATGTATTTAGATTCCTAAATTCATGTGCTCATGATCATAAGCTCACATATTAGCACCCCTATATTGTCAAGGATTGATAAATTATTAATGTTACAATGTTTTAATTTACTACAAATAGGAAATTTTCCTTTAAGAGGTTCTATCCCTATAAATTGTAGTGCATCATAATGATGATTTTTTCTTAAATAAAATATGTACAATGCCCAAACAAAAAGATTTGCATGCATGTCTCTTTGTTTCCCATATAAATGCCTCATTTTCAAATGCAATCTTTTGCAATTCTTATGCAATATTTGCATCATTGCATTTTTACATACTCTTGATCATGAATACCAAATTTGAAGTTAAAACAAAAACTCTTTTTTGATGAATTTTTTACATCATATTTTATGACATTACATGATAATTGATTGAGAGCCGACAATGATGAATTTTAAAATTCAATTGCACGCACATGTTGGAATTGTCTATAAGCACATCTTTCCTTTTAGAAAAAATTGCAAGAAAGTTTTAGAATTCATGATGTAGCCTGTAGAGAATTCAATGCCAAGTCTCATACCTTAATTCTATAAAAATAGATTTCTATGTGTTGTAACTAGATTTGGATAAATTAATCGCATTATTATACTCAAAGGTACATTACAAGTTGTAGCATGAGGGTCAAATATTAAAATCTAGTTACAATATTTAGACATCTATTTTAAATAATTTAAATACAAGATACCTCGGCATTGAACTCTCTACATATGAATTTTGAAATATTTTTGCAATATTTTCTAGAAAAAGATGCGCTTACGGACAATTCCAATATGTACTTGCAATTGAATTTTGAAAATTCATCATTGACGGCTCTCAATGAATCATCATGTAATATCATGAAATTTATTATAAACAATCATCAAAAATAGAGTTTTGATTTTTTGAAGTTGGAATTTGGTAAACATGATCACAACTACTGATACAATGCAATGATGCAAGAATTGCATAAAAATTGTGAAAATGGGGGTGTTTGTATATAGGAACAAAAGGATGTGCAAATCTTTGTCATCGCACTATTCACCTACAATCAACATTGCCTAGAAAGAGACACCTACGTTTGGACCCCCAAAAGAGACATTTTTCCCTAAATATCAATTAGACAAGATGTACACAATTTAATAATTAAATTCTATGAGAATCTAGTGTTGGTTTTTAAAACACCTACAAACAATAATTTAAACATTCATAATTTATTCATATTGTGTCAAAATAATTCATAATAAAGTGAATTAAAATCTTCTTTCAATTTACAATAAGGCTAATAAAATAATTTATATTTAGTAATAGTAACTATGCTCAATTGTAATTAGGATCAATTCTAGGTGCACATGCCTTAGCACTAGTCTTTTCAAATTCCCTCACATTACTACATTTACAACTTTGGTCAAACCAAAACCTCCTTGCCTTAGTTTGCTTCAAAGCCAATAAAGAAAGTTGAAGAGAATTTCAAAGACACGGCTTGTGAAGGGCCTCTTACTTTTTGAAATAATTATTACATTTCGAAACCACAGAATTTGTTCCCTTGAATGTTTTCCTTTGAAAATATTTTTTAGAAAAAAAAATTCTCTAAAGATGTCAATACCTTTTTTTCTAATGTTTCATGCACAAGAGATTTGTCACTCACTCAAACTAAGTTACAGTTTTACCAGAAGTTTTGTTTAGCATTTTCTTGAGAATTTTTTATACTGGCTCATGCCATTATGACTTTTTGTATAAGGATTACGAGCCAATTTACCCTTGAAAAGACAATATCTATCCCCAAGGTACTTTGCTAAAAATGATTTGTTTTTTGGACCAATAGGTGCATTTTTCATTTCTATAATGATTTGGAAAATCATTCATCAACATTTGTGGGATTGCAGGGTCCTTATAGGGTTAATATGCCAAAAAGCAACAAAAAAACTGTTACCTTCTCTTACTTCACAGTCACTCTTTTCTCACCAAACTATAGGAACTAATGTATGTATTTTATATAAAATTCATACTTTGCATAATTGAAGTAATTTTTTTCAAAAGTATCACATGTCATCTTGTGACAGTTTTAGGGATAATGTCACTTTATATGCAACACTACAAATATAATGTCACAATGTTGCTAAAATGCAAATATTACTTGCATTTTGGGTGAAAAATCCATATAAGGTAGAGCCCCCAATAATTGACCGAATAAAGAATTCTGACATGATCTCAAGTAGTGAAGGCAAAACAAATATTTTCCAGAGGTACACTGATAGAAATGACATGGACTACAAAAAAATTGGTAATTTTATCGCTTGAATTGAAATTACTATGAATTTTGGGAGGCAAAAAGTGCTTCGGACCCATGGCCAATGTCTAGACTCTTCCAAATTCGATCATTCAAGAACTTCTTACATAATCATTATTTCCTACTTTTTTTTTCACAACTTGGGACATGTGTCATTTATTTATTGAACTCAATGGTCACAGTTGGCAAAAAAAATTGAAAATAAATGCTAGAATTTATAAGAAGTTGTTTTAAAAAAAATTGAATTAAAAAATAACTACATATTCCTGTTTAGTCAAATATCAAATCACAATTGGCAATTTTAATTAATTATTTGACAAAAAATGCCAACCCCAACCACTAAGTTCAAAAATCAGTCATAGACAAGCATAGCCCCTTCTCAAGTCCTAATTCAGTAGAAGAATTGCTGAAATTTATCCATTACGATCTTGAAAAAATATTGTGAAATATGAGTACTTTGATGAAATTATGTTATTTCACCAAGACCAATGTTTCAAAAAAAAACTATGTCACGTAGAGAGAATATAGAATCTTCATATTGACCAAAACAATTTGAAAAATAGAAAACAAGAGCAAGTCAAAAATACAAGGCCTAAAAATGGAATGATTAAAAAATAAATTTAGAAAATTGTACTTTACATGTATTACATACTTGGCAAACAATATACTTATATCGGTATCTAAATTGGGTGAATATTATTTACAAACTTTGATTTAATGTTGATCACATGATCATATGTGTGTGTTAATCTGTTGGTGGGAACAATATTATTCAAGGAGAAGGAGAGAATCAATGGATTTTAGAACCACAAGAACAAAAAGTCTATCTTTGGATTTTACTCCTTTATTTCTACATTATCCCAATGTTTCCTTTATAAAACACAAAAGAATCATTGGTATTATTCAAAACAAAGGGAGTAGATCAGACCAGGATATTCATGATGATTCTATACAAAAATTATTATTGCATGCATGCATGCATTCCATTGTACTTGTTGCTCTACCAACAAGAATCTCCCCCCCCCCCCGGCCCTTCGAAAGAAAATGTTCATTCATCTCACAAGGTTCACCATGTAGAAGAAATCTTATAAATGTAAGTTATAGACAAGGTTCATGGCATTTTTTTTACAATAGGCATTTAGTGCTCTTCATTGGAGTGCTCTTCATTTACAATAGGCATTTAGTGCTCTTCATTATTTATATCTATGAGTATGAATGAAACATGTAAAATCAATACAAAAGAAAATCCATTTATTCTCCCAAAATTATGAACGTTCACCCCAAAAGAACAATACCATCTCAAGATTTTTGTAACTACTCAACAATTTCATCAATTGAAAAATGGAGAATAATTTGCCAAATATTCCTTCAAGATCTTTCTCGCATCTTTTGCATCTCTTTGAGCATTCTTTTGCTAAGTTAAGTAAAAAAAACTTTGCTACGAAAGTGTCCGTGCAGCATGCATGCAATCCGTGCATACCTGGCACCTCCGTTTCGACAATATTATATCTTGTTTTGAGACTAAATAAATCCCATGTTCCATTAGGTCCAAACATAACAGCAATCTTCTTTGATTTCCATGCCAAAGGTGGGCTTTGCTTGTGATGTCATCCAATTGTACCCCATCAGGCACAAACGTGACTCGTTTTAACAGAAACTTCAAACATGATGTCAGAATATTTATCAAATTCAACCACTACCCCGTTCAATAATGCTTTGCCTGTGGAGAAAATGCGGCCAACTATGTAGTCCAATAGATTGGCTACCATGTGAGTAGGTTCATCAAACACGTACAGCACTGTCCTGTAAATAACTTAACCAAGGAGTTAACTTATTAATAAGTTATATATTTGGAGGAGGGGTTGTACTTTGTGGGCCGAAGGAAACCATTTTTCAAGAACAATGAGCGGATTCACACCAACTAAGTTTTCTTAACTTAATTTATGTTTATTCAAGTGATAAGTTTTTGAATGCCAAGATCTTCTCAGATTTTTTTTTACTTTGAATAATAAACCGTGAACTTGCAAACACAAGTGGAGGGGTTGGTCCAAAGTGAAGGTTTGGTCTGAAGTGAAACTTTGGTCCGTGAATCATATTTCTGGAGTAAACTCCTGGCTTAAAAAATTAAAAAAAAAAAAACACTTTGGTCTGTGAAGTACATGGAAGGTTTGGTCCAACTGAAAACTTTGGTCTGTGAAGTACGTACTTGGAAGGTTTGGGTCCAAATGAAACTTGAGTCTGTGAGGTACACAGAAGGTTTTGGTACAAACGACACTTTGGTCCGTCCTCTGATATTTTTCTTGGATTAATTGTAAATTTTTATATTATTTTTTATTTTGAAACATATGACCTTCAAGGGCTGCAGCTAAGACAGACCCAACACAAACATGGCAAACCATGGATCTTATCTCCATGAGGGACAAGTGGAGGAACAAACCCCCTTCCCATGCAAACAGAATTAGCATGGCACGTGGAGTCTCTATGCAAGCATTGTTAGCATTGGGAGTTAAATTGGGAACCTTGTGGATTCAAACGGAAGTCCTTCTCACCTAGCCATCACCTAGGGTAATTTTAGGTAATTTTGAACCTAAATGAAGATTTTTAGAAACATAGTTTGAGTTTCTAAAAATATGAACAATGTATAATAAAGTGCAACTTATTAGAATAATGTAGTGATGACTCTAAAATGGAAGTTTGAAAACAATGGCTTAGAGATCATATCAACATAGTGGTAGCACTATTAATATATATGAGAACATTGACACCTAAAGCAATGCAATGTTTTGAGACCCAAAATCACTCTTCAAAATACTTGTATGCAAAGCAAGGCTAAAATCCTCATCTATTGATTTATCCTTTAACCCCTAAAGTTCCATAATTATGTTTTCACCAAAAACGCTCAAAAATTGCCATTTTTAGTACAAGTACCAAATTTTTGATTTTTTTTTTGACATATGTAACTATAGGATCTTGTAATATTCTGACTTGAGAACACGTGGTAAAAATTTCAGAATTTTCCACCACGTGGATTGCAAGATATAAACATTCAAATTCAATGAAATCATGTTTTTGGCCCTGCAAAAAATAGGGCAGCTACACTTCACAAGCTCACTTTTCTATGAAAAAATGTCCAAAATGGTGGTTCTTCTTTCAATTATTTTTCCTAAACAAGTTGGCTACATGTTTGAAAATTTTCAAAATCATTTGGAATTGTACAACATATAGGAAAAAAATAGTAAGTAGGAAGAAGTAGATAATGATTCAAAATACAAAATTGTTAAGAGTTTAATTATGGAATTGAAAAATGTCAATCCCAATGATTGTAATGTTGTAATAAACAATCTACATCTTGTGATTTTATTTTTTTCAAAAAATATTGAAAATTGAGTGAAATAAAGACTTCAAAGTTTATTTTAGAGTAGGAAATCCATAACTGCCGGCAAACAAAAATTCCTCATAACTTTTGACTCATTGATCAAAATGGAATGATTCAAAACTTTCCACGTATATAAAAATCTAGAAAACCAATTTCAAAATTTTGTTTTTCAAAAAAGTTTTTTTTAATCTGTCTGGACTGCTCGATTACAAAAAAAAGTAACATACTAGGCCATAACTTTTGACTCCTATTTCCAAATGTCATGAAACTTAGTGCATTTGAAAGATGTTCCTCTTCCCCTTCTTCTATTAAAAGTTTAGCCAAAAATAAGAAAATCTCCAGTCACACGTACCTGCCCAAAATTTCTATGTTGCTAAAATAGCAGGTTGGTCCTTTAGGGGTTAATTTGTAAAAGGCAAAGGGTGTTTTTCAAGCGAAATTGTAAAAAAATTGCCATTTTTTGATGCATTGACCAAAATTGAAAATTAAACCTCTTATTAAAATTATGATAGTACGAAAGTGTATAAGATTGTTACAAAAATGTGTGGAAAAAAATATAGCCCATATGACGACATGGATTGTAAAATTATAACAATTGAAGTTTGAAAAAAAGTTTCTTTTCATCCCGACAAAACAGGGTTAGCACACTTCAAGCAAATCTCATTGTGTAATGAACTTCAAAACTTCATTTTACGAGCATTAGAGTCAAACACTGAAAACAAATATGGTAAGGATCAAAGTTGAATTTGACCAATAAGGTAAAACAACCCATTACAGACAAAATGGGAGTTTGCCCTCATGTCATTGCTGAATTTTTTTAATTTTTTTTCCACATAAAGACAAGTGATAGAAATGGCGAGAGCAATTGAAATTATATTTTTTTGACAAAGTGTGAATTTGTTATGAATTTTTGAAGTGTTCATCCCAGGTGGCCTAAAAGAGTCTCTAGACTACCTCAAAACCAACAAAAACTATATTCATAACGGTCATCTTACTCACCTAAGGCAATCACAATATTTTCTAATATAGAAGCCCTAAAACAATCACTTCCTACAATGAATTAGCACTAAAAAGTTGGAAGTTCCTATTGTGGTCACTAATCACTCCATTCCGGTATTGATTGTGGCCCAAATTTCATTCACCGGAAGCCAAAACCATAATGGAGTGGAAGAAAACAATAATGGAGTCATTCGTAGGTGTCCACAATGGGTCTTATGTCCGTAATGGGTTGTTTTACCTTATACATGGATTCTTAGGAGGTAAACTGTAACGTCATTCTTGAAGCAAGGATAGGTACTAGTGGTTGGGATGAATTGACCCTCTTACTCAACCCTTGGAAAAACTCTGAATTTTTTTATTTTCCACGCATGATAGAATATGCAAATTTTGAATTCATATTAATTTGCAATCACAGGTTCCAAATTAGCTAGGAAAGGTGTCGAAGATAAATTAATCGGGCACAAAGAAGGGGATCTTTTTTTTACATGCACCCATGGAATGACTTGGCGGGGGGTCCATCCGAAGGAGGGGTCAGCTCACCCCAACCGTACTGTATTAGTAGTATCATACTCTCCTCAGAATCCACCTTGGGATCCTTCACCCTAAATAAGTTAGCTATCATTCACTTGTTGATAATGTTGAACGTGGCCGCATCCCCAAAACATTCCAAACATTGTTTGGTTTGGAGTTCCTCCTTGTTTGGGGAGGAATACAAGGCCTGTATTATGATGTTCCTAATGATCACTAGTTTGAAAATAGTGCCCCAACTTCCAATCATGTTATACGCTAAGTTAACTTATTTTGTATTCTGTTGTATTTTGATGCTCAAGGGTCATGTGGACGGTGGACCCTGCGGTTTCCGTTAAGATATTGTGAGCTTGGAGGTTGACCCAGCACTCCATCCGGTGTTTCTGATGATGAGATTGATGAGATTGATTGATTCAATTCCTTTAAAAAAAACTCTTGCAAGCCCCAGGTGGGGCATTTTAAAAGTCAATCCTCAATTTTCACAGTTCTTCATTTAAATTTTTTGAAAGCTTAACCTTTAAAGGACGAAGGGGTGACCCGCGAAATCATCCTTTTGCATTACCATGTGAATCATTGGCTAAAAAAATTGCAAAAGCGCTCATTGGAAGTCAAGCTACTGTAGAAAATCTTCCCTTTTAAACAACAAATTTCGAGGATGAATAGTTACATTTCTATCCAACAAAGTTTGATTCTCTGTCATCCATCGGCCATAGAATGGCTGCGCGGGCCCCAAGACCAAGGTTCAATAAAGTAAATGTACTCATAGCCAATCACTTAGAGCATCGCCACGGCTACTCATCAAAGGCACTAAACACGGGCAATGGGCGGGCTGTGGCTTAGAAATTGCCCCATGGCACACTCGCCAAGGGCAAAAACATGCCCGGCCACTTCCAAAAATGAAGAAGGCACGGGCAAATGGAGACTCTTGAACGCAGCTCACCAAGCTATTTAATAATTTTTTGAATTCCACCTTTTGAAAGCTTCTCTTTAAAAGTCAAAGAGATTCTTCTTGAAACAATAAAATAATAAGTATGGTGCAGCTTTTGGCCACTTTGCGAGTCTTCTCGTGGGGCCGTGACTCTTCAATCGAAATGATGGCACGCCAACCAACAACAATTCTTTGTTTGGCGCTCATTCCACGGTTTAGCTGTAGGGATGTTCTTAAGGAATTTTGCTATAAATGTACCCATTGCCGAAATTGAAATTCTTATGAATTTTGAGAGCCAAAAAGTACTAAGAGCCAATAGCCAATGTCTGTACTCTTCCAATTCCAGTCATTCAAGAACTACTTTTCCACTCATTACTTCCTACCATTAAAAAAAATTCAGCCCTCAGAGGGGCCACAAGTTTTGCACCCCCATGGTGCAATTATGGAAATAAAAATTTGAATGTCACTTTAGTGCCATGTTAGATTTACTTATTTTTTATTTTTTTACTTATGTTTGTATTCTTTCGGTAATTGCACTACAGTGGGTGCCAAAAATAAAAAACTCGTGGCTCTTTTGAGAGTTGGAATTTTTTCAAATGTTTCTTGCTCACTACTTTGGGACATGCGTCACAATCTTATTAGTTCCAACCTTGAAAAGGAGAAAAAAACATATTTCAAGCTTTGATTGGAAATCTGTTTTAGCCTTGGTTGGAAATAACTCCACCTTACATGTTGGATATAGATTGTGGTTGACAATGGGCACGTCTACCTTAGTCACCAAAATTGCTTCAATTATTGGATAAAGAGGTCTATTCTTTTTTTCTACAATGAACAATGAAGTCATCATTTGACCACTTTTGGGCCTCACTGTCCTTCACGGGTTAATTTAAAAAATGTAATCTACTTTCTATTGCATTTTGTTTTTTGAAAATTGTTAAAATTATAGTTTTGGAAACATTTTTAAGGTAGCATCTGGGAAGCTTCAAATACACCACTTTTGAACTTTTTTCTATCAAAAGTTTCTTGGTGTGAACACCATGTACACCATGATGTTTGTCACTGTAATCTCCATTTTTGTTCAAAATTCCATACTTCTTAAAGCATTTTTGTAATTAATATGATTTTCACCAAGAAACTGCTTTAAATCATATAAATTTCAAATATGTAGTACTATATGAGAAAATATCAAATGTTTGAAATGCATGTTTTAGAATTTTAAAATAAAAAACTAGTGAAGTTAAACCAAGCCGAGACATGAAATGTCTTTTAATTCCTAAAAGACTAGGATTTCAAATTTTGAGCAGTGAGTGAATACAAATACATTCCAAGCAGACAAAAATGTTTTTTTTGTCATCCATCAATTTTTTTGAATATTTTTGTGTTGGTTCTTTAACATTTGTACCATATAGATTTTGAAGACTTTATTTTGTAAATATTATGTTATTCAATAGATATTGGTAGGTCTAGCCTCAAAAAGTAAACTTTTCAGTTCAAAAATGACCCTTCAAAAAATGACTTGAAAATAAAAGTAAAATAAAAATCTTCAAAAATCACTATGATTAAAAGTTAACATTTTAAACTTAAAGGATTTTTTTTTTGTAAAATTCACAATCTACAGTCAATTTTAGAAGGAATTTTTAATTTTTGATTTTATTTTTTATTGGAATATATTAGTTTGTGTATTAATTGATCTAAGCTTATGGATATGATCTATGAATCATATTACACAACTATTGTTTGAGAGTCATCATTAAATTATTGTTGTAATTTTCATTTTATAATACATCTTCACAATATTAGAAATCTAGACTATTCCTTGGTCCTTCAGGGATTAAGGATTAACCCCTAAAATCCCTAGGACTTTTTTCATCAAATTCCACTCGAAATTGCCATTTCTATTGCAAATAGCCAAAAAAAAATAGATTTTTTTTTAATATCCAACCATAGCATCTTGTACTAGACTAGTATAAAAATATATAGAAGAAATTTTAAACACTTTGATCACATGGATTGCAAGAAATCTGTGTTTGAAATGAAGAAAACAATTTTTTTGCACCTTGCCTATTTAGATTTTTAAGGCTTTGAATCTTCTCAATTGAAATTTTTGAACTACATGTGTTGAATTAAAAAAAAATTATGTTGAAGAATTGAGTTTAAAGTCTAGGAATTTTAAAAAGAAAAAAAACATTAGATTTTCATTCTTTAAAAAATTGTTGAATAGATGGAAGTTTGAGATGGAATGAAAAACCAAATCATTAATAGTTTTAAGATGAAATTGAAACACAATAATCCCAATGGTGATATTGTTTTAGCAAACAAATCTAAACTTTTCAAGCAATTTTTTTTTAAAAAATTGTGAAAATTTCATTTGAAAATGAATCCTATAAGTCATTTTTTCAAGAAGATGCTTAGATTGCTCAAAAAAGAAGATTGTCTATAAGTTTCTCATCACCAGTTCAAATAGAGTGAGCTAAATCTTTCCATGTATACAAGAATATTTTCTACCAAATACAAAATTTTAATTTTTTTTTTTACTTTAATTTTTTTTCTGGTGCTACCTAATGTATTCCATTTTGGGCTTAGGGTGGCAAAACTTTTGCTTTGGGGAATTAATTGAAAAAAGATTATATTTCCCAAAAAGATGATGTGTTTTCCTATCTTCATTGAAAATTCTAAAAAATCAAGATGAAAATTGAGACCCTTAGAAGCTTATTCCAAAATCCATTTTGTTCACCAACAAGACAATAGAACTCAAGGGTTGAAATATAAACATTAGAGAAAATTTCAGGCCTTTGGAGGGCTATTCCAGAACCCTCCAAGGTACCCTGAAATTTGATTTTTTTGGACTGAAAAAATCATTTTCTCCCTATTTCTGCCCACCTGAAACTGCAGTGGCAGTGGCGCATGAACCAAGTTTTACGAGATAATTTTTTTTTAATCTTAAAAAAAAAAATTTAAAAATAAATAAAATTGCAAAATCTAATTGTTTTGGTGAGCAGTCTACTCATTGCGGCACTTTTCTAGAGTGACAGACCAAACTGTGAAATAGCTTGGTTTGTCACTTCGGAGTAACCCTCCGGAGGGCTAAAATTTTCTCTAATGACAAGCATGGTGTAACCGTAAGGCTCTATCTTTCCAGAAAAATCTAATATCTCATTAGCCGACCAATTGGACCCTACATCCCCACTTCAATCAAAACCTAATAACCACATTGTATATTGTGAATGCGGTTGTAGATCAGATTTGGAAACTTGGATTCAAAAACTAATAAAATAGTGAAATCAGGTTGCCTTATCCAAAGAAGTTACTTCATAATTCATTGCTTGTCCACAAGAAGGCGCATGCAACTCTCTAAACCTAAGTCAAGAACTAGTGCACCAACTCATGCAACACATATATGGTTCTTGCATTACCACATCCTTCTACAATAACAAGACATATTTTTATAGTGTAGAATGTTGAGAAATTAGTTGGGGGGGCAACCTAATTTCATTATTTTGTGTAGAGTCGATGCCATAGTCTCCATCGAAAGGACAAAGCCAACACATTTCAGCTTGAGCTGAAATATTATTTACACTGTTCACTGTTGTGCCCATTTCCACCCAAATGAAATCTTGCGGTGACCCTAATCAGTTTGTCGGTGACACGACTCCTCCTCCCTCACTAACTCACCAATAGGAGGATCGATCAGTGAATCTTTTTTTTTGCAGAGTTCCTGTGGCTTCAAGTTCAAGTCACCTCCCCCAAGACTTTGAAGAGTGAAGCGTGGATGATTGAATGAGGCGACTCATCAGCAGCATACGAGAGCCGACTTGGCCGGACTGGACTGGACTGGACTGGACTTGGGAGTTCGTCTGGGACTTTGAATCACGTCACGTCACGTGAAGCGGCCCTTGTAGTCCGGAGCCCAGATGCTGTTTTTCCATCAATGCCACGTCTCCATCCCGGCCTTTTTTTAATAGTATTTCTGGGTGCAATCGAGAGGATTCATCAAATTCGCCTCGAGTGCGATCCCGTCTCCCCAGGCTTTTCGCAGATTTGGATCATGGGTGGCACCCAGGCAACGCCTCGCCAGTCTGCCAGTGAGCCAGTTCCCCCGGTTTGCCGGAGAATGATTCCATGGAGGCAGGCTTGCACCAGCGGAATGGAGTGCGACACCACTCCACACCTTGTGCAACTGTGCAAGGCCCTTGATTCGTGTCAAAAAAGATGAAAAGAAGAAGTTTGGAGTCGAGCTTAACTTTAGGCAGCAATCCCGAGGGATGCTGAGGAAGCGATACGGGCGACTGAACTCACTGGAGGGCGACGGACGGAGCGCAATGAGTGATGAGTGTGCTCCGTGGCTCGCGTATTGAAGAGTATTTGTCCGGTGGGTGTGGTAGAAAAGACGAGTCCAATGACGGAGCTGCCATGACTTGCCTGGCCGCAGTCTGAATCAGGGCATCCTGCCTGTGGCTGCCCCGGCCAGAATTTGTTTGTAGGCACCAGCAGGCACCGGCAGGCACCGGCACGCTCCCTTTTCCGCCCCAATTCATGACTTGCGCTCCCGTGCCACGGGGCAAGTGCTGACTGCTTCCATGCCCATCATGATCCACCAGCTGCGGCCCGCATTTATGAGAAGAATGGAAGTCGTTCGAATTCGTGCAATCATCGGGATGGCGAGAGGGACATGATTAGGGGCGTCAGAACTCAGAAAGAAAAAATGAATTCGGAAAGGAGATAGTCAAGATACTGTACTACTGTAGGGTGCTTGCTTGCTTCACCTAGGCTCCAAGATTTATACGGAGTGATAGCAGACTTGGCTGAAAAGAAAAGAGAAATGCCGGAAGAGCCTGTGCAAACTTTGGCAAGAAGAGCCTGGGCTCGGCCATTCTCTGGAGATGGTGGTGTGCTTGGAACTGAAAGATTAGTCTTCGATCAGATTTCTAGTAACATCAGCAGCACTTGTGTGCCCTGTGCCGTTGCCACAACTAAAATAAAAGTAAAAATAATTATTTAATTTTTAAAATTCAAAAGTAACTCAAAAACCTATTACTTACACATTGTAGGTCCAATTGTCACAAAACAAAGCCTTTGCACCCTTCCTTGCCGAGGCCTTTCCAACTATACCTAGAACACCATCAGGGGATGCACGGTCCAGAAGATCTCACCCTAACAAACAAAACAAAACAAACAACCTAACTTAAGGTATGGATTTCCTTATTAACCCTATAAAGACGCTAATAATATTTGCTTATAAGCCTTGTAAAGACATTGGGGCCAAAATAGTGGCTGACGGATGAATGAGAGAATCCTTCTTTTTAAAACTGAATAGCAAATGTTCATTCTTGGAATTTTGTGCGGAAAGGGGAAGTATTGCATAATAGTTTGACCTCCAATGAGTTCATTTGAATTTTTTAAAGCAAATGGTTCAAATGGTGCTCAAAAGGGTGGTTTCCAAAGTGACTGTTTTAGGGTTAATGAGGGTTAACTTTGTAACTACTTGAAAGGTGCAATGAATGGCTTCACTAGAAACAAAAAAATGAACCTATTTGGTTTAATAATTGGAGTATTTTGGTGACTACCTTGATCAAGGGGGCGGTGTCCTTCTAGGATTAATTTGTGAAGCCTTAAAGTACATTTTTTGGGCAACATAGAGTTTTTGTTCATCCATTAATCCCTAAAAGAAAAAGCTGTTTTTTTTGGCAACATAGTGATTTTGGGCAGCTCACTACGAATGGAATTTTTATTTTTTTTCTTTGAAAGTTTTACAGAACATGTGCCCAAGGAGTAGCTTTAAGGTCCAACAATTTTCGTAACTTTTGACTACATAGGTTAAAAAGGTATTGCATGATGTGTGATTTTCTTTTAACTTTGGGCAGCCCGGGAAGCTCCAAAAATTTCTTTAAAATTTTCTTTCAAGAAAAATAAAAATTTGAAATTGGTTCTTTAGATTTATATACATGTAGGAAGCTTTGAATCATTCAATTTCGATCAATGAGTCAAAAGTTATGAGGAGTTTAAGTTTGCGGGTAGGTATGGAGTCTTTGAAAACCATACCTACCCACAAACTTAAACTCCTCATAACTTTTGACTCATTGATCGAAATTGAATGATTTAAAGCTTCCCACATGTATATAAATCTAAAGAATCACTGACTTTCAAATTTTTATTTTTTTTAAAAGTCATTTTTAAAGAAATTTTTGGAGCTGCCCGGGCTGCCCAAAGTTAAAAGAAAATCACATATCATGCAATAACTTTTTAACTATGTAGTCAAAAGTTACAAAAATTGTTGGGCCTTAAAGCTACTCCTTGTGCACATGTTGTGTAAAACTTTCAAAGAAAAAAAAAATTCCATTCGTAGTAAGTTGCGCAAAATTGCTATATTGCCAAAAACGTTGCTTGGTCCTTTAGGGGTTAACAAATGGAAATTTCATTTTTTTTCCTTTGAAATTTTCACGCAACATGAAGTGAAGGAGTAGCTTCAAGACGCAACAATTTTCATAGAATTTAACTACATGGTAAAAAATTATTGCATACTATGTAGTTTCTTTCAAAGCTTTGGGCAACTTGGGCAATTTAGAATTTTTTTTAAGAATGACAATTTAAACCTGATTTTTTATATTTACATGTATTTGAAAAGATTTAAATCATTATAATTTGATTAACAAGATGAATGTTATGAAGAATTTTAGTTTGTAAGCAATTATGGAACAAAATAAACTTTGAAGTCTTGTTTTGAACTTAATTTTTAATATTTTGGAAGAAAAAAAAATTAAAACATAGGATGTAAATTGTTTATTACAATGTTACAAATATTGGAATTAAAAAAAAATTCAATTCTATAACTAAATTCTTAACAATTCACTAGTTTTAATCGTTCTTCTTCACTTTCTATTTACTACGTTTTTCAAGCATTACTACGTTTTTCAAACATTTCTTAAAAGTTTTTTATATATATTCCCAATTTATTTCTTCAATATATTACCGAGAGACGCAAGTTGTAGGATGTAGAAATTTTTGGATAAAAAGTTTGATAAATGAAACTGAACCGTTTGGGAGAGGTTCAAAATTCTTCTTTTTGAAATTCAAGCATCACAATCTTGCAATTGATAATGTTCCTTATTCTAAATTTTAGGAGAGTGTACTCTAATAAGTTCAATAAACAATCCTCCAGTTGGATTTTTTAATGAACAAACACACATGGAAGATTTTAGCTTTGTTTTGGATACAAGAATTTTGAAACAATTTTGGGCCTAAAAGCACCGCAATCCTTGAGGGGTTAACTTGGAGGAATACAATTATGGCCATCATGGCCTATTATAATAAAATCCTTTCATACTGACAAGTGCTGGGACACCTGCAAAGAGATTATTTGTCAAGAATTTAGCTTCACTTGGTGCAGAAATTATATTTTTTGTTAGCGCAATGGAAGATGACTACTGCTTTCTCAGTCCTGGCTCCCAACCCCAGGAATCAGACTGACCGATGTGTTTCGGTTATTTCCTCTTTCTAATTTGTTGTCACTTTAAAAAAAATGAAAATTGCAAGAAGAGAATCAAAATATTTGGCAGATTAAAGTTTAGGAAGAGTGAGATTTGTGAAATATGAAGGAAATAACTTTTCAACTTCCAAAAAACTAATTTTAACCCATAAAGTTCTTTGGGTTAAAAATTAGAATATACTTCTAAAATTGTCAAAAATATAACATCTAAAAATTGATTTGCAAATCAAAATTTACTTAACCCCTAAAGGACCAACATGCATTTTTTTGGCAACATAGAAATTTTGGGCAGGTACGTGTGACTAGAGATTTGCATATTTTGGGCTGAAATTCTTATAGAAGGTGGGGACGAGGAATATCTTTCATATGCATCAAATTTCATGACATTTGGAAATACGAGTCAAAAGTTATGGCCTGATATGTTGTTTGTTTCTCAACTCGGGCAGTCCGGGCAGATCAGAAAAAATCATTTTTTTCAAAAAAAATAAATTGAAATTGGTTTATTAGATTTATATAAACGTGGAAAGCTTTGAATCATTCAATTTTGATCAATGAGTCCAACATTATGAGGATTTTTAGTTTGCGGGCAGTTATGGATTGTCTACCTAAAGGACTGGCATGTGTTTTTTGGCTGTATAGAAATTTTGGGCAGGTATGTGTGACTAGAGATTTCCATATTTTAAGTTGAAACTTTAATAGAAGCTGGGTGTGAGGAATATCTTTCATATGTACTAAATTTCATGACATTTGAAAATAGGAGTAAAAAATTATGGCCAAATATATATATATATATATATATATTTTGTAACTGGGCAGTCCGGGCAGATCAGAAAAAACCACTTTTTTCAAAAATAAAAATTTGAAATTGGTTTTCTAGAGTTATTATATGTGGAAAGCTTTGAATCATTTCATTTCAACCAATGAGTCAAAAATTATGAGGTTTTTTTAGTTTGCGAGTAGTTACGGATTCTCTACTTTGAAATAAACTTTGAAGTTGTTTATTTCACTCAATTTTCAATATTTTTCAAAAAAAATAAACTTGTAGGATGTAGATTGTTTATTACAACATTGCAACCATTGGGATTGGCATTTTTCAATTCCATAACTAACCTCTTAACAATTTATTGTTTTGAACCATTCTCTACTTCTTTCTATTTACTATTTTTCCTATATGTTGTACAATTCCAAATGATTTGAAAATTTTCAAGCATGTAGCCAACTTGCCCTGAAGAATGAATCCAAAGAAGTACAACCATTTTGGAAAATTTTTCATAATAATCTGACCTTGTGAAGTGCAACGACGCTAGTTTGTGAGCCTAAAAGCGCGAGCTTGAGAGCAGTGAGCGTACGTTTTGTGAGCCCAGAGCGTTGATAAAAAATAAACTTGAAATTTTACAAGTCAACAAAGTAAATAGTGGAGAAATTCCAAAATCTTATTATTAAGCCCTATGACCATGGACCTATGACCGTGGGAGCTTGTTAGCACGCCCGCCGCACTTGGCTTGGTCCTCTGGGGGTGACAATTTTAACCCACCTTGAGCCCCATAAGGAATCTTTTAGTATCAAGAGGGATTTCTTGGGATGACAAAGTTGCGGAAAAAAAATTGAATTCTTTTATTTTTGTTTATTTTTTCCTTTTTTTATTTTTTGAAAGTCCCAAACCCCAAACTTGGAAAGGAGTCTCTCACTACTGAGAGGGGTTTCTCGGGGTCACAAAGTTGCGAAAAAAAATTGGAAATTTTTTTTTTTTTTTTTTTTTTTTTTTTTTGAAAGTCTCAAACTCCAAACCCCAAGAGGGGGCTCTCAGTACCGAGAGGGTTTTCTTGAAGTCACAAAGTTGTGGAAAAAAATGGAAAAAATAAAAAAAATCTTTTCTTTTGCAAACTCCTAACTCCTAACTCCGAAAGGGGTCTCTCGGTACCAAGAGGGGTTTCTCAAGGTCACAAAGTTGCGATTTTTTTTTTAAAACTAGAAAACTAAAAACTAAATAAACAAATTGAGAGACTCAGATTCTAAACTCCAAAAGGTAACAAGAAGGGTTCTCAGGGTGATGAAGTTGCAGATTTAAAATATTTAAAATATTTAAATTAAATTAAATTAAAATTAAAAAATAATTTTTTTTTAGAATTCCAATTTTCAAACCCTCTCAAGGGACTTTTGGAGGGTGATGAAATCGCAACAAAAAAAAATTTGAAAAAAGAAATTAATTTTCTTTTTGAAGTCCCAACTTCCATACCTCCCAAGGGTCTTCTTTGTGCTGAGAGGGGTCTTTGATTCTCTAGAGCTGATAGAGTCACCACTAAAAATAAAAAACATAAAAAATGGATAGGATATATAGATAAGGTGTTTGGAACACATTTTGAGTGCCTCAACTCTATTTCAAGCCAGTTGATATCCTCAATTCTTAAACCACGGTTATAGGTATACACCCTGAAAATCACAAAAAATTGTGCCAAAAATTGAAGGCTCACAAGCTCTTGGGCTCGCGCTCCAAAGCTCACAAAATAGCACTCCCGTTGTGAAGTGCAGCTGCCCGATTTATGCAGGGCCAAAAAAAGGACTTTTGCCACTTCAAACACTAATATCTTGCAATCTACACGATGAAAATTTCTGAAATTTTTTTCCACATATTCTCAAACCAGAGTACTACAAGATTCTACGGTTACATATGTCCAAAAATGAAATTTTTCAAAAATTTGGTACTTGTACTAGAAATGGCAGTTTTGGAGCATTTTTGGTAAGAACATGGTCAAGGAACTTTAGAGGTTAGTACTTTGTAGAATTTGTAAACATTGGTGTGGATCTTATCCTTGACTAGTATGAGGGTCTTGCCAAGAAAAAATGGAATTTAAAGGTAAATGTATATGACTGAGCAAAGAGCAATACAATGTTTTTTTCAAGGTTGCTTGAGCTTTTGACAATGTGACATTGTCAAGCTTTCACATGCCATAACTCAAAATCCTTCTTTGAAAAAAAATCTAAAGACTTCAAAATTGAGTAGAGACTTGAGTTAGGAAGAAGTATGCAAAATTTTCAAAGCAAAATAATGCTTTGCTCCACCTACCCAATTTGGAGGTTAAAACAATTTATTTTTTAAACTTTTAAACCAACTGTTAAATCTTTGTAAAAATTAGATTCTCTAGAAGGTTGTTTGATTTTCCAATCTCAAAAAAAATAAAAAATAAAAAAACTAGATGCCCAATACTTCACTTTAGATTTCCAATATACCATTAAACCTTTTTTTATTAGAAAAACTTTAGGGATAAATTTTGGTTTTGGTAAGTTAGTAAGGCATTGTCAATGGGGCCCGTATATTGTCCCTCCAAATTAACTTCTAAAAATTTACCGTTTCATAATTATAGTTCTAGCATTGGAAGCACATCCAAAAGTATTTTGGATAGGTACAAAAAAACTCAAATCTAGACATTTGACAACAAATACAAACTGCTTTAAAAGCAAGTTAAAAGACAAAAGTTATAAAGGGTGATTGCAAGAAACACTGACCGTTATTTGTCACACTTGGGTAGAACAAGTTGTCCTTTGCTATAACTTTTGAATTATAAACATTATGCCAAAAACAAAAATTTATTTCTAGATATCTTGATTGTAATTGTATCCCTTATTTTTCAAAAAAATTAAAAAATCATTTACTATTAAAATTCAATTTCTCTAATTTGTCACAATTTCAAATTTAGGGGTTTTGAATACTATTGAGCGGCTTAATTTAATGATTTTTAGTTGAAATTTCTATGGTTCATTCCTCTAGTAGGCAAACATATTCCTACCAAAAGGCATCTAAAAATAAATTATTTTATATCTTCTACGTTTGTGCAAAGAGGCCTCCCTTGTGCACGTACTTGTGAACAATAGAAATGGTTTTGACTTCATTTTTTTGGTTGAAACTTATCACTAGGAAGTCCTTCCAAATGGCCTATTTTTAGTTTTTTTGATAATTGTTTTTCCTATTTATTACAAATTAAAACGTCAAAGTATGTATTTTTTGGGACAAATTCTACGTTCGAGAATTATGGCCAAAAAATACATACTTTGACGTTTTAATTTGTAATAAATAGGAAAAACAATTATTAAAAAAACTAAAAATAGACCACTTGGGAAGACTTCCTAGTGATGAGTTTCAATTAAAAAAATGAGGTCAAAACCATTTCTATTGTTCACAAGTGTGCGCGCAAAGGAGGCCTCTTTGAACAAACGTAGAAGATATAAAATAATGTATTTTTAGATGCCCTTTGGTAGGAACATGTCTGCTTACTAGAAGAATGTACCATACAAATTTCAACTGAAAATCATTAATTTGAACCGCTCATTAGTATCCAAAACCCCTAAACTTGAAAGTGTGACAAATTAGAGAAATTGAATTTTAAATATTAAATGATTTTTTAAAAAATTTAAAAAATAAGGGATACAATAACAATCAAGACATCTAAACAAGTTTTTATTTATTTTTGACATTGGGTTCATAATTCAAAAGTTATAGCAGAAGACAACCCAGTTTTGTCCATGTGTGACAAAATCGGCCGGTGTTTCTTGCAATCACCCTAAAGGCCTTGATAAGTCTTGCCTTATGAAAGCAAAATCATGCTTATTGATCAGTATTTTGGAATGCTATTAGCATATTTTTGAAATTAGAAGAATTTTTTTTTTCAAAATTGCCCCATATAGTTAACAAAGTTTGATTCCTCTGAGTGTGAGTTTTCAAAACTAAAATTAATGTTTGTTTTTTTACATTTTCATACCATATCATATGAGTTGCACATGTGTCAAATTTCAACAATAGATGAAAGTTTTAGCATTAAATTCCCAATATGCTCGAACTGCCCAAATTTTTCTAGGTAGCATAACTTCACACTTGAACATTTGATGAGATTATTTATTTACTTTTCACAAAGGCAAAGGCGGTTAATGTATGCACCTTTTTTCAAAATTTGAAAAAAATTCGTTCAAAATTAGCTTCACAAAGAACCTATGCCTATGTGAACATTCAGTTGTTCGTTGATTGGACAATTATCTTTATGAATTATTCAAACCTTTTATTGCCCTCACATATCTTCTAGTAGTCTGTATTAACCTCTAAAGGACTAGTTTGTTATTTTTAGCAACATAGCAATTTTGGGCAAGTACTTGTGATTAGAAATTTACATGTTTCAGGCTGAAATTTTAATAGAAGGTGGGGACGAGGAATATCTTTCTTGTGCACTAAATTTCAAGACATTTGAAAATATGAGTCAAAAGTTATGGCCTAATATGTTGTTTGTTTCTTAACTTGGGCAATCCGGGCAGATCAGAAAAAATCACTTTTTCAAAAACAAAAATTTGAAATTGGTTTTCTAGATTTATATATTTGTGGAAAGCTTTGAATCATTCCGTTTCGATCAATGGATCAAAAGTTATGAGGAATTTTAGTTTGCGGTTAGTTACGGATTCCCTACTCTAAAATAAACTTTGAAGTCGTTTATTTCACTTTATTTTCAATATTTTTTGAAAAAAATAAAATTGTAGGATGTAGATTGTTTATAGCAACATTACAACCATTGGAATTGACATTTTTCAATTCCATAATTAAATCCTTAACAATTTTGTATTTTGAAACATTCTCTACTTCTTTCTACTTACTATTTTTTTCCTATATGTTGTACGATTTCAAATGATTAAAATTTTTTTAAGCATGTAGCAAACTTGTTTAGGAAAAGAATTCAAAGAAGCACCACCATTTTGGACATTTTTTCATACAAATGTGACCTTGTGAAGTCAGCAGCTGCCCTGTTTTTTGCAGGGACAAAAAAAGGATTTCTGCCAATTTAAACGCAAATATCTTCCAATCCGCATTGTGAAAAATTCTGAAATTTTTTCCACATCTTTTAAAACTAGCATACAGTAAGACCCTACAGTTACAAATGATTTTTTTTCCAAAAATTGGTACTTGTACTAAATGGCAGTTTTGGAGCGTTTTTGGTGAAAACATAGTCAAGGAAGTATAGGGGTTAACCCACATTCAAGTGAAATTTGACATAAATTGATAAGTTCTGGTTCAAAGAATGACACATTTTATCTTGTACTTGACAATAACTTCTTGAAAGGTAAGTTGACAACAATTAACCCCTAAAGGCCCAAAGTCCCCTCGGGGGACACTTGGGATATCGGGCAGGCTTGTGCGACCTGAAATTTCGACCTGATTTTTTGAAACTTTTTTTGAAGATAGGAAATCACATTAGCTTTCTAAAAATATAATTTTTTTAAAATCGGTGTGTAGGAGCAAAAGTTATGCCACCCGAAGTCAAAAAAGCAGTTCGCCGGGCAGGAAAAAAAAATGATTTTTTTAAATTTTTAACTTTTTCCTCGAAGATTATGTTTTTGTCTACATCTGAAGCTTTGATTCATTCTATTTGAACTAAAAATGAGAAAGTTATGGACAATCTTGTTTTTCAGGCAATCTAAGCGTCTTCTTCAAAAAACAACTTATAAAATTCATTTTTGAATGCAATTTTCAAATTTTTTCAATTTTTTTTTTTTTAAAGGTTAAGTTTGTTTACAAGAACAATCCCATCGTTGGGATTATGGTTTTTTAATTCCATCTAAGAGCTATTGAAGATTTAGTGTTTTGTTCAATTTTGGACCTACTTCTACTGAACAATTTATTTATGTGTGAAAATCAAGTTTTGACATTTTGAAATTTTTTCCCCCGACTCTCAACTCAAATGTTCAACATAAATTTTTTTAACTTTATGGTGTGTAGTGCAAAAAAAATCCACAAATGGCCGTCAAAGTCATCTGAAATTGCAATCTAGAGTTCAAAAAACTTCTTTTTCCAACTTCAAATGCTAATATCTTCCAATCCGTGAAGTCAAACTTCATGAAATTTTTACCACATGATCTAAGACAAGTGAAGTCCAAGATCCTATGGTTAGATTCTAAAAAAAAGTTTTTTTTGGTTTAGGGAGTGATTGCAACAGAAATGGCAGTTTTCAGACGTTTCGGAGCCAAAAAATGCCTTGGGCCTTTAGGGGTTAAAGTGTTGAATTTGTCCACAATGTATGGTTCTGTTGTGGATTTCATGCACTGCTTGTAGGCAATCTTCATCAGCTTCTTTGACGTTTCCTTGCTTTGCCAGGAGTTAGTTCTTGACAAAATGTCTTCTCATCCACTGTTGACAAAAAAAAAACCTATGTAGTTATGGAGTACAATAGTACCGTGTATGAAGATTACCGTGTATAATTTCATAGTAACTAATAAAAAAACACTCTCTTGAAATCTCTTCACCAAATTTTCCTCCACTTAGTCCATTGGGCTTTCACAAACTAGCTGCTTAACTTCTCTCTTTGTCCTTAAGGTAGGAGGTCCATAAAGCAACCATCTAAGCGCTGAAACTGAATTTTGGGAGGTAATACATCTTGAAATATATTTCAGTAATTTTCCTTGAAAGACAAGTGGAATTGACATCTCGTGAAAGCCAAAAGGGCTGGGTGGGGAGCATCTGCCCCCTTCACATTAAAAAACTTACATTTGCGAGTCACAAAACAAAAAGGGAACCATATAGTTCCATCTTCCATTCCCATTGGTACAAAAAAGCGGGGACCATTCCATGTGGAAGGCCCTTTGAATCAAATCAAGAGACTCAGGGTCTTTGATGACACTACAAATATGACGCCAGATAGCAACACCCGCGTGGAGTGTTGCTATCCAAGTAGAGGTAAGTACTCTCTCTCTATTCACTGCTTCATCTGCATATCTCTTATTGCATCTATCCGTCCAAACAAACCAAATTAGGAAACATCTAAGAATGTCCCAAGGTTGTTTATCAAAGAAAAAAAATTCTATGTTTCCAGTACAATTAACTTTTATGTTGCCGAGTAGCGCTTGCCCCAAGTTTTGAAATCTCGGAGCTTGGACAGTGTCTGCAAGGCTATTTACTCTATCCCATAACTCCCGGGTGTGTGGGCACTCCCAGAAGAGGTGTTGGATAGTCTCCATAGGATTAGGACATGCCGAACATCATGTGATGGAGCCAGGTACCCTCCAGCTGAGCCATTCTCCTGTAACAACTCCTCTATTGAGAAGTGTCCATAAGAATGTCGCTTGCTTCTTTGGTCTAGAGTTGTGTCATAAGGATTGGAACACCTTTTTGATTTCATGCTCCGAGTATTGTTTGTCTTTGAGTAGTCTAACCCCGGAGGACATTACTCCCACTACTGTTAATCTTTGCTTGTACCCCCTCTTTGATGTATAGCAATAAAAAGGCACTTCTTTCATACAGCCTATTTTTTTCTATCTCCACTCTCCAGGGTCCCATGTGAGATCCTCTATAGCTTGCCTATTGAGGACCCATACCGTGTTAGGGTATTTGGGAGCCTCTTTAGGATTGCACTCTGAAAATGATCATGCTTGGGCATTCCAAATGACCACCCGAGTTGTTTTGAGTCCTCTTGTTGGAAGATTGGCTACTCTTGATTCTGATAAAATGCCAGTTTCTTTGTTCCAAGAGAAACATGAAACTGGAGCCTCTAGAAGATCTGGATGTGTAATATGGTAAAAGTGGTTTGTCCCTGGGACAAAAAGCCATTTTCCCTTACTCCAATCTCTATTTCTTCCTTTTGGATCCCAAGGGATATGCGATATCAACTTGATCCTTCTCGTCCTTCTCTTTTCTGTGACTGCTCCCTTCCTAGGTAAAATATCTTGAATTTGTTGAGAAGAAAGCCAATCCTCTGACTCTTTTTTCCACACATTTGTGACTCTCTCAATGCCCTCTCTGGCCCACAAGTGTAATCCTCGGTTCTCCCCCATACCTAAAGGGGTATTTTCCTCCTCTAGGATTAGTGGATTAACAAATAGCAGCTGCCTCAAGATGTCATGTGACTCTTGAGGTTCAAGAATTGTCAAATTGCCTCTAACTACTATAAATGCTTTTAAACAAGCGTCTGTGAGTGAAGAATGATTGTTTTTCCTCACTCCTTTCCTATAGAATAGCCAATTGGGAGATTCTTGCCACTTAGAGTCCCCTAATGGCCTGCTAGTGTCTATCTTGTACCTCAGTAGGATTTTCCATGGTTCATTGCTTGGAAAAAGGCCCCTAACCACCATCTTTGCTAGTAGGGCCTGAGTTTGGATTTGTGGGTCAATAGGTTTGATTCTCCCTTCTGAGAGGGGAAGAATGCACGCATTCCATTGCACCCTAGTCGCGCATCCTCCTTCTTCCCTACCCGTCCATACATATGTTCTCATGAGACTCCGGATGAGATCGCAATTATTGAGTGAAATACCACAACAAGCCGCCATATACCAACATGTTGCTAATAGAACTTGATTACATATAAGAACCCTCCCAGCTAGAGAAATTGATTTTGCTGCCCAATGTCCTAATTTCTTTCGAAGGGATGTGATCAACGGGATTATGTTGGTGTCCGGGGGAAGGTGAAATCCTATTAATGGCCCTAGATACCTTACACCTTGCCCCTTTGGTATCCATTTGAGCCCCATTTCCTCCTCCTATGCCGTAGATTTGGGAATACTAGATGCCTATATGGCGGCCGATTAGTCCCAATTAATTTTGGAACCCGTTGCTAAGCAAAAGGTTGTCAAAACTTCAAAGACTTTGTTTAAGTGTGTCTCTGTGCCCTCGGGATATAGTGCGGCGTCATCTGCAAAATAGGCATCTAGGAGTTCTACTCCCCCTGGGAGTCTGAGACCTTTTATACCATATCTCTCATTTGTCAACATATGTTCTAACGCATCCAAAGCCACTATGAATAGGAAAGGGGCCAATGGGCAACCTTGTCTTACTGATCGTGATAAATCAAACACCTCCCCTACTTTACCATTTATCAGCATTGAGGAGGAGGCATTCTTATACAGAGCCATAACTCCTTTAATGAACTCCTCATGGAATCCTCTTTTTCTCAAAATGGCTTCCATGAAAGGCCAAAAGCTGCGGTTGTATGCTTTTTCAAAATCAAGGAGTAATAAGGTAAGATCTTGTCTCGACTCCTCTACATAATGCATAGCTTCTTGTGCCAAGAATACATTGTCAAGGATGCATCTTCCTTGAACGAATCCTATTTGATTTGGCCTTACAATTTTTGGAAGTATGGTTTGCAAGCGAAGTGCCAAGATCTTTGCAACCAACTTATAGAATGAAGAAAGTAAGGTGATAGGTCGGTAATTCTTGATGAGGCTTGTATCTCCTCGTTTTGGTATCAGGGCAATAATGCCCTTATTATGCCCTTGAGTTAGCTCCCCAATCCTTAAGACTTCTTTCATTGCTTCAAACAATTCACCCTGTACCGCATCCGTGCAAGATTTGAAGAAGTCAGTGGGGATTCCATCCTCTCCGGCGGCTTTCTCAGTTGATAACTCATTTATGGCGTCTTGAACCTCTAGCAAGGTGAGCTCCTTCTTAAGCGCCGCATTATGTGAAATGGAACCCGTGGAAGGGACACTGCTCAATATTGTTTCTTTTGCTGTGAAAACCTCCATTGTCTCTGGTTTTGCTGTGTATAGTTTGGTATAGAACTCCGTGATGGCCTTTGATTTGTCCCCTTGACTAGTTATAGTATCCCCATCCACCAAGAGTTGGGATATGTTGGCTCTTTTGTTGGAGTCTCGGAATACTTGGAAGAATTCCTTTGTACACCTATCCCCATTTTTGAGCCACCTAGCAGACACTACATGATATTCAATATCTAACAAGTCTAAGGTAATTTCATATAGTGCGGTTCTGGCCGAGTCTAGTGTCTTGATAGAGTCCATCCCCATGATGGCTAGAGAGGTGGGTCTCCTCCTCCCGTATCACCCTTAATGCCGCATTTCCCTTTTTGTATTTTTCTACTCTCCTTTCCTTGCTAATTTTGCTAGCCTCTAGCAAAACCCTTGTTTGAGCCCCTTCTACCCAATCCATCCATGAGACCTCCTCTACTTTTGCCACTTTTGCCCATTCCGCCTCCAATTTGTCCTTAACCGCTTGACTACGAAGGATTTCTATTTGCAAGAATTCCCTTTTGGGGGGCCTTTGTAGGCATGGTAGGAGCTGGAGGGTAACTGGTGTATGGTCAGATAGCTTGGTATGCGGGTGGATATCTATCCCCCATTCTTCATTTTGTAGTGATATTGACACATATAAGCGATCAATCCTAGCACACCTTTGTGCCTCTGCCACTCTATTGTTGTCCCATGTGTAACTTTTGTTTGACCCTTTGCGGAAGTTGTCTGACTGCCAAGAGTCCTCTAAACCATAGTGGTTCATGAGCCTTGACTAAGCCACCTTCTCCCTTCTATTAGGGGTGGTGCAATATCTAGTGCTACCCCTACGGTCGCTATCCATTTCCACCATATTGAAATCCCCTTCCAATATAAAGGAGTCGCCATCTAAGTTGGCTTCCACGATCTCTTGCTATAGTGAGCACCTTTCTGTAGATGTACTTGGTGCATAAATATTTATGATAGTCACTAAGTGTTTAGGACTAGATTGGAGGGTGATGAATTGAGCCCTACCCTCCTTAATAAGCCCCTAGCTCTCCTTTGTAACTTGAGAAGATAGTTTTTTGTTGACTAAGATGCTTGTGCCTGCACGCTACCTTCCAGCCTCTCCATCCGCTTTGAAGGCGGGTTACATGCCCTATATCCACTAGGGAAAGGTAGACTACGGCTTCTCATCTTACACCTATCCCCACTCATCCAATGTTCTTGTAACATAATGATTTGTGGTTGGTTTTTCATGGGTTCAAACAAGCGTCTAATATGAACTTGTTTGGTGGAGCCTCTTGTTCCAACCCCTGCCCCTCTAATGTTTAGGATTGAAATAATGAGCCCAGACTCTATCATTGAGTCCGTTGCTCTGGCGAGCATGCCGATTCCATGTCATTTCCGTCCTCTTTCTCAGAATCGGATGAAAAGACCTTTTTTCTTTGAGTCAAGGGAAGGTTGGGTTGGGCCTAGGTATCTTATTGTATTGACATCTAACCCAAGTCGTTTCATATTTTTTGTACCTTTGTGGAATTAGTTACAAATTTTTGAAGTTGGAAAAAAGTGGTCATCCAAAGCGACCACCTCCTGAAATGTGCATACTTGGTACACTGAAGAAAGCAAAATGTACCTCTGAGTAATGTTCGCTTTTAATGCCCAGTTGGAGTTCAAGCCTCCTACCTTAGTTAGACCTTCCGCTTGAGCCGGATCGAATGTATTTTCTCTTGTGTTTTTTAATGCAATGCAATGGTCACCATTTATGAAAAAAAACAAAAAAAACTTCTCTCTTTGTGGAAGGTGGGCTATTAATCCTCAGACCTAATTCAACAAGATCTTTGTCTGATTGACTAACTTAAGCTTACTATTACTGTCGTGCACATCAAGTAAATTTGATATACATTTACCCACAACTGACTGTACCATTAGTGCATATTTAACTTCGGTTACTTTGGTAACTTTGGTTATTAAATTAAAATCATGAACCAACTGAATTTTGGTTGGAGCTAACGGTTGTTGGAATGTCTGTCTGTTCTGGTCATGGCCAGCACCGTCACTCATTGTGCAATCCATAAGCAAGTGGAGCATTTCAGTTTTCTGTCTGAAAGAGTCTCAGCCATTCAAAATCCTATCCACTGTCCAGTTTGTTAAGCATTGCAGGTCAAGTAACTTGTGTGTTGCAGAGGCCTTTCAGCAGCAGCAGGCAGTTGCTGGATCTCAACAGGGGAAATTCTCAAAATAGCTAACTTAGGGACTCACAGTTTGGGAGTCGGTTAAGCTTTCTTGTGAATTTAAAAAAACAGGTTGAGAACAAATCTAGGGTTTCATTTATAGTTCCAAGCTTATAATTAAGAATAGTTTAGAATAGATAACTAGGGCCTCAGAAATGTATTCCAAACATATGCTTGAAATTTGAGAATACATGATGCAAGGTATAATTTATGCATACCTCTGATAATAGTTGTTCCTGTTCTCAGGTGTTACATTAATTACATGGGAGTGATCCTGGGGCACGGAGGCAGAAATCAAGCAAACAGTGAAACAATTTCAGAAACAGGGTAAATGAGAACACTCAAGGTTGGCTAATTCATTCAAATATAATCTTTGCAGATCAATTATTTCTGCTACATGATGATCAGAAAATGGATTTGATCAGTACTTGGTCTAACCATCCTGCAGTAATATTAGTGTCTGAGAGAATATTTTCACAGATAAAACCTGGATGATGTCCTTGGTATCTCTTCTAAGTTAGGTCCAGGTGCACCAAATCTAACCCTTAGCAACAATTGCTTTGCTGCTAAGTGCTCAACTTACTGTGCATATCAAATCCCCTTGCAACAGAGCTGTTGACAAGTGATGAGGGTTTGCACAATGAATGACAGCATGGTGACAGCATGGTGAAGATTTGACATCAGATTTGGATGATTTATAGATGAGAGACAGTAAGTTATAACAAAAGATGATTCAAGGTGACCTTATTCACGTGCTTATTGATGAACTCAATAACTAAATCAATCAATCAATGACTCAATGCTTACGTTGTGCCGTTGCAGTTGTAACTCTTCAGGTGAGTAGTCTGGTAAGCTTACGTCCCTCAGAGAATCTGCTGAGCAGGATAGAGAACAAACAACTGTTAACAAGCATTTCCCTCCAAGTTGCAGAAGGTGTAAGTTAGTTGTGCTGGAACCCATGTGAGTGTTCTCCAGAGACCAAGGCATGGGATTTCTATGCTGATGGAGAAGAGTATGTTTTGCATTTGGAGTCGTGCTGCGTTGTGTAAGTTATGCATTTGGAATTGTGCTGATGGAGATCCTCACACTTGGACATCAACTGTATAGTGCTCACTGCTCACAGGGTAAAGAAAGTGGTGTAGAGATAATTTTGATAGTATGTTTAATACTGAAATGACAGGTGATCATCTGCTGTGATCATCAGCTGAAAACTATGTTGTGGTAGGATGAATAACTGCATTCCTCGATTCTGCACAAACTTTGAAAGTCATTCATCACTGTGGTGTGGTGTTCCAGGGTTAATGGAGATGAGGGGGGGATCTGGAGATAATTTTGAATGCTAATATGCAAGTGCACTTCATTCACAACGAGAACATTATTAGTGATTTCAGTCATTTCAGAGAGTATTTTCGTAGTGCCAATTATCCTCTTACCAAATCTTCTTTGATTGGAGATGAAATAAGCTCTGAAATTATAAAAAGCATCTAAGAAGACAACAGTATTGTAATAGCAGAAGTCTTTTGAAAGATTAGACTGTCACTTTAGAAGGAAATCACAGTGCTGCTCATAATCAGACACTGATGGGAAACTCATCTTCAGCTATGCAGCTACGAATGGAATTACTCTGTTATGAATCATGTCAAGAATCCGAGTAAGATGTCGGTCACCACAACGGAGCAACAAGTCCAGTTTGACAGAAAAAGCTAATGAATTTATAAAAGATGTGAGCAGCACTGAGATGATGCTAACCTACAATATGATGAGGGTGATGCAAAGTTGATCTTGTTAAAATTTGAGAATCTTTTTGGGTCCAAGGAGTGACAACAACAACCACAATGCTCAAAGATTGAGAGCAGATGCAATTCAAGAATGACCTGCCGGCAGACCATATTTTCACCTCATTAACTTACTCGCCAAAATTTGCTTAAGTTTCACTCTCCTGACGGATACATCTCCCTTCTCCAAAAGAAAAAAAAATTAATAAATTGTTGCACACTCATATATGGACAAATCTTGTTAACCAGCACATGGTCCTCACATGGAGCATCACATGGTCCTCTTCTCACATGAATCTCAGAGCCTGGACTACAAAGACTGAAATTAAACTTCTGCTTCTAAGCCGCAAAACTGAAAGAACCAAGAGGTCCAAATTGAACCTCATGTTTTTTTGACAGTTTCGAGGAGGTCAGAAATAAAATTGGATATGGGTAGGTACTCCAGAAAATGATCATTTGTGTGAGTCTGTTGACTCGAGCTGCTGATGAGTCAGCTTGTGCACACTTCAGTGAAAGCCTTCTCACTGACTATCTAACGGTTATCACCCACCTGGCAACTTCCCAATTCTGCGCAGCTGGCTGCAAGTAAACCTAGAACAAACACAAAACCCAAAACTCTCAAAACCCAAGCACAAAAATGCACTCTTACAATGCAAGTCCATCACACATGAACCAAGCTCGTGAATCAAGTAACTGCCTTCAAATCAACTAAACACAAAGACTACCTCACAGTGTCAATCCCACGACAAGCAAGAAAGATTAGAGCTGCATTGCTCGCCAACTTCAGATTTTTAAGTTATGAGCCAATTCACTATGAATTCCAAGTCCCAAATAAGGTAGGAATACCATAAACAGTTCATGAACCTTAAATAGTTAGAATGTACATGTTCTTGTCATTTCAAGGCATAAATGTAGCTTTAAAGTACATGTCTTATTTTTTGAATTCTGTGAAATAAGACATGTACTTTAAAGCTACATTTCTTGGTTGGTACACTCTATGGGGATTTTGTGCACCACATGCGGCACATAATATTATTAACTAGTGCTGGGGGGCTCCCTTTTGCTCCCCCCCAAAGCAGGAGCCCCCCAACGTGTAAAAATCCATTGCTACAAGGAATGGACCCAATCTCCACGTTGTATAGAGGCTCAAGGGCAACCGGATCCTGATACAAAGCATAACCATTGATGAACCCAGCCAGAAGCTATGCCACCCGGCCAATGATGTATCTAGGATTTATACTGAATTTCACCCTTAGGTATCCAAGGGCGGATTATGCCTCCACCTAGGTGGTGGACATTTAGCCTGTTAACAATGTTATGCAATGGAGTATTTTTTAGGAGGCTATTTACCTCCAAGGCAAAAATAAAAGGGTCCCTATAATTACTTCATTTTTCTAAAATGGTCTGTATTATGGCATTCTATCATTACTTATAATATCCATGCCAATGCAAGTTTTTGTAGGCTATGTTCTTTATAAGGAAAATAAGTGAATTGAAAAGCAAGGTGAAAGCAAAAGTATTAGAAAAAAAGGTACAAAGAAAACATGTATGGAATTCAATTCATTTTCATGCATTTGTTGTGGTGTGCTTTTTAACAACGTGTGACTAAAGTTCAATGTAGTTATGTGCATGACCAAGTACGCTCTAAAAATTGAACTATGCTGTAAAAGCAATCATGACATAGAGGTACATTTTTTCTTTCTTCAATTTACCAACGATGTACATTTCAATAACCACTGTGATGCAACTTCAAAGTTCAAAACTAATCCTACAAAGCTACAAAAATATGAAACAACTAAGGTTAGATGTCAATTGTATTTTTCATCCTTCACAACTGATAAACTGAAGATTGTTTCAAGGATTTTACCTTCCCTGGACAGGCAATCAATTGTAAGAGCAGACTACCTTAGAAAAAGTATTGGAAACCATCATGTATTTAAAACATACACGGACATAACAAGGACACAACAAACATGCTCACAAACATGAAATAAGAAAGCATTAAAACTAGAGGGTTTACAAACAACATTCATTCAATTTGAAGTTGTTGTTTACATCACTACAAAGGCACTAACATTGCTGCCATTGAGTCCAAGAAAATTTTTAAATGTTGAGGGTGATATGGTGGAAACACCCAAAACCGTCAATATTAGCAATTCAACATAGTTGGAGGCATTTTTCCTAAATGTAAATGTAGTATTTTTGTAGTATTAGCAAGTGAAAATCATGAATATTAAAAAAAAATAGATTTTTCGGATATGGTATGTAATTTCTATGATTTTTCAAAATGTTGGCTCCCTAGACCACTGAAATTGTCTCATAAGGTAAAAGCACCCATAGTTGATCATTTAAGGAATTTTTCAGCAAATCATGAGTAGTTTAAGCCGCAAGAAATTTTTAGCATGTAGGAAGATAGGAAATATGGGGATTGTAAATTTCTCATAATTTTATTTCCAAAATTGAATTTACTGTGAATTTTGGGAGCCAAAAAGTGCCCATGACCCATTGCCAATCTCTAGACTCTTCCAATTCCGATCATCCCAAAACTACTCTCCCGCTTACTACTTACTACTTTCTTGCTCACTACTTTGGGACATATGTCATAACCTTATTAGTCCCAACCTTGAAAAAACACATTCCAAGCTTTTTTAGCCTTAGTTGGAAATAGAACACCCTACAGGTTGACTATGGGTCATGGTTGACAATGGGTGCTTCTACCTTAGGTGCACCCTGAACCGAAATCTGCAAAAATCCGCAGTCAGCGAATCAGAGTTAAGTATGTGTCCTTCAAATTCATCAACAAATCATAATTAAGCATGTGTAAAATACATTAACAGATGTCTAGGGACACATTTAGTGGACCTTTAGGGTACAGGAATGGGAGCAGGGACACTTTTGGGTGTTTCTACCTTAAAGTCTGGGCTACACTTCATGCTCAATAGCAAAATCACTGTCCATCATCCATATCTTCACTTGAATCGCCATGAGTTTCTAAATCCTAAACCACTCCCGGCCCATCCGAAAGCCAAAAGTAAACCTTGTTGAATGCAAGTACAAATTAATTATCAATTCAAATGAAATTATTTAAAACATGCAATGGTATTTGCAGAAGAGGTTACCTATTCTGGAAAGGCCTGTTGTTTCCCTCCTGCTGTAACTTTCTGATTTTGACAGGAATAGATTCACCAAAACCTGATACTAAATCGGCTCATCCATAAACACACCCTAGAACTGAAAACCAAATCGCTTCATCCAAGAACATATATTAAACCTCCCGAGAGTAATTAAAATCCTAAACCTGAAACCGCCTCAAGAACGCGCTAGAACATACGCAATTGTCACGCACAACTTACATACTTCAAAACCTAAACCAACATCTCAATGCCGTAAATGCCTAAACAGTGAACATCAAGACTTGATCTCGGATGCAACAAAACTGTTGAACCTTGAAGATCAAATTTTTCCAGTACAAATACACCCTAAGCTTAGAGCTACCGTAAACGCCAAATTGCTTCCAATGTGTAAACACATCCAAAATCTAAAGAAAAAAGAGAAAACAACACTCAACAAAACGGGCAAGTTCAGAAGAATGAGATTCCTAACTCCTGCTTTAAGTGATGGAGATTTCATCCAATGAAACCCAGGAATTGACCTGATTTTTCATCCAACCTAGTTCTGATCCAATTGTTCTAAATGTGTTATACTAAATACAATACATAGGATCCAAATCTTTAGCCTCTAAATTACATGTACAAAATTTTAATGGCCCAAATTTATAGGCTACCTACAATATTTATAATAGATTTGTCTATTTTTATTGTTTCCTAATTTATTTGTAAATATTTTATAAATTTTATTTCAAATGAATAAAATCCTATTTATACTATGCCGCATGTAGTTTTTAAAATGTGCTAAATGCACCGCCGAGCTACATTTATGCCTTGAAATGATGAGATCATGTACATTCTAACCGTTTAAGGTTCATATATTGTTAATGGTATTTTAGGACTCTAAGTGGCATATGTATTGACATCCCTTGAAAGGATATATAATAAGTGCACTTGTCTAGAATTCCGCAATTGGGCTTGTTAGGCCCTATAGAAAAGAAATGTTAACTTCTCATATTCCAATTTTACAATCAAGCAAATACTAGCACTAGCCCATATTTGTATCCCAAAAAAAGAAAGAGAAAAAACTATTCTTCAATTTTGCAGTCAAGCGCATAAACATTGTAAACGCTAGATGAAATAATTGGATGATATTTCTTCAGGATGAAAATGTGACAAATTTTTGTGTCAAGAGTCATGACATTGGGTACTCAATATACTAGATGTCATTTGCAATTCAAAATGGGTAGATTGCACTATGATAGTGCATTGGCATGTGGAATAAAATCTTCTTTCAATGTAGCCAAGGATTTTTCCTTGACTAGTCTTATTTTGAGAGCTTTTGTACAGAGAAATGTCATCATTTTGGGGGGTGAGTAATCATGACAACTTAACCCCTAAAGTTCCAAAGCCCTTCTTTTCTTTTCTTTTTATCAAAAATCAATCGAAATTGCTTTTCCGATTGCAAAGATAATTTTTTTTTAAATTATTCTTTTTTCATATTGAATTGTAGAATCTTGCACTAGACTACCGGTAGTATAAAAATGAGTGGGAGAAATTTCATAAACTTTGATTGCATAGATTGCAAGATATTTGAGTTTTATTACAAGAAGTTTCAGCCCTCAAAGGGGCTGCAAGTTTTGAACCCCCTTGGTGCAATTGTAGAAAAAATTAAAAATTATTATTATTTTTTATTTTTTAAAATTCGGGTGTTGATGTGGCACTACTGGTGCCATGTCAGTGTTACATCAGAATTTTTTATTTTTTTAATATTTTTTTAAATTTTTTTGTAATTGCACTGCAGGGGTGCCAAAAATGAACTATTAGTGGCCTCTTTGAGAGCTGAAACTTTTTGTAATGAAAGTGAAGAAATTAAGGGGGATTTGCACCTTGTATGACTAGATTATTAGACTTTGAATTTGCTTAACTTTGAATTTTTGCACTAAAGGTTTTGGTATTAAAATTTTTAATGTTGAATGATTGAGTTGAGACTTTGAAAAAATAAATTCGAAAAGAAGAACTTGATTTTCATTCTTAAATAAATTGTTAAGTAGAAGTAGGTGTATATAGAAGAAACAACTAAATCGTTGATAGTAGTCTAAGATGGAATTGAAACAACCAATAGTGAGATTATTGTAGCAAGCAAATTGAACCTCATAGAACTCTTTGAGTTCAAAAACAAATCCAACATGTTATTTTTACAAAAAGATGCAATGATTGCCTACAAAGCTAAAAAGTTTATGACTTTCATACCATTAATCCAAATGGAATGAATAAAAGCCTTCCATGTAAAAAAAAATGTATAATCAATAAAAATTTAAATTTAAAAAAAAAAAATTGTATTTTTAAATTTTTGCCTGGTGAACTGCATTTTGGGCTTAGGATGGCATAAATTTTGCTCCTGGGCATCAATTTGAAATAAAAATTATATTCCCATAAAGATAAAAAATTTCTATCTTTACAAAAAATAGCAAGAAATTAAGTCAAAAAATTAGGGCACACCAGCCTATCCCAAATCCCCAAGTATCCCCCAAAGGCAATGAAGTTGACAATCTTTGCAGTTATTTGATGCCATCTTCTTTTGAATTGCAAATTTCTACCTACTTCTAAGGTAGACCAACCCATTTTTGTTCACTGTCTAATTCAATCATCCTACTTTTGGCTCCAATTTTGTCCAAAAAATCATCCAAATCCGTTCATATTGAGACAAAATCAGTGCATTACTGCCAATAAGGGGTAACGTGTCAATCCTTCAATGGTGAACATTTAAGTACCATTGGATACATGGGAGAGTGGTTATGGGTTGTTTATAGGATATTTGTGATTCCACTCTATAGATGGTTTTGTAATTTTAGGACAAACCACTTCAGAAATTTACATGAATTATAATTTAAATTTAAATCAAAAAATTTATAAATTCACTTGAGTTAGATTCATGAAACAAGCGCGCACACTTCTGGAAAATACAGCCCCTCTAGGATATAGCCCCAAGATATTTAGGTTGCTAGTTTGCATGGTAATAGACTTGTCTGCCTTAATTTTCCAGCCACTCTAATTCTTCCTATCTTTTTTGCTTATCAGTTAAAGCGTTGTCCCCGCCGACAACCGAATTTAATAGATATTGGAATGAACTATAGTATAAACTTGCCAATTACCGCACACATCCAAAAAAACAGACAACGGTTGCCATTTACCTTATAACAACTACACGATTCAAGTACCAATTCAATTGCAATGGGAACAAAAATTTGTATCACCACCCAATAACCGCACATTGTGCGGTGAAGGGTTGTAAGGAATTTTTAACTAGATTTCAGCTTCATCGCCTTCAAATTGCATCAAAATTTATAGGAAGAAATGTTTTTGCATTCTTGTTTTTTGAAGGTGAATTTTAACTTGACATTTAATAATCACACCAAATTTCAAAACATGCAATCACTTGCGTTATTAAATCATTTACCTTCCGTCCTTTTACGAAGTTTGCATGGCATCAAGTACGTCCAAGTTAGTTCCAGCTACTTCATTTATTCTTCCAAAATAAGTAACCACTTCCCACTTGGAGGTCCATGGGGCTCAACCTCCGGCAAGAACAAAATTGCACCCACTCCATCACTCAAGCACTCACTGACATTGTCTGGGCCAACAAGTCGATGCTGTTCACACTATGATACGGTACCAAGGTAGGAGGTTCATAAATCGCTCATGTAAGAGCTGAAACTGAATTTTGGGGAGGTGAAACGTCTTGAAACATTTTTCAGTAAATTTTCTTTAAAAGACAAGAGGAATTGGCATCTAACCCAAGTCGTTTCATATTTTTTGGAGCTTTGCGGAATTAGTTATGAAATTTTGAAGTTGAAGTGGCATAGGGCTCTAAAATCGCCCACCCCAGGCTAAAATGTACAATGTTTGTACATTGTTGAAGGCTATGAAAAAAAGCATGTACAAGCAATGTACATTTAGGGAGGTGGACGATTTTAGAGCCTATGCGATTTTAGAACCTCCTACCTTATCATGGTAATCATAGAACATAAAACAAACCAAAGCCATTGGATAGAGCTTGAACCACCAGCTATTAATTAAGCTCCAAACGTCTAGATTGTTCTCCAAAATTTTACGATTTGAGAAAAATCATCTTGAAGTACTATTTGGAAGCATATTTTGGAATTGCTATACAAATAAAAATTGTAGATTTTGAGTTTTAGACTCCATTTGTCCAATTAGATTCACCAAAGCTATCACCAATATCTTTTTATAAATGTTCAAAGAAAAATTTCAAAATTCCTTCAAAATTCACTTAAAAGAAAAATATGATCAGTTTTTGAATAAAAAATTGGTTGGAATGGATTTCAAATGAGGTTTTCTTGACATGGTAAATTTTTGAAATTTTTGTGTTATTAAAATTTATAACCTCGTTTTTGTAGATCCAGTTTTGAACTAGAGTCAATGCAATTTTGGCTTGGTCAACCACTTGACATACTTGCACATTTGAAATTTGCACACTTGACATACTTAGACTAGTAACACCAAATCCAACCATTAGATAGGACAACAACTTGATGAAGTATTTCTACAAATTAGGATGGCTTTCATCCAAGCAATAATGAGAATGAAGCTTGAGTTTCAATCTGTAAGATGTCCAAAAATTGGATGTTGGAGCACTTAAGGGTTAAGCTCAATCTTCAAGAAGTTCAAGGTAGTTATTACCATAGCTTAGCTAGGATGCTAAACCCGTCCCACGAAGTGAGCCATACAAGGTGAATTTTGAGTTCTATAAAAAAAAGCCTCCTATTTTGTTTTGTGAAATTTCCATGTTCTTCACCTCTCCTACCTAAAGTGGGGCCTCTGATGGCAAATATGAATTCAAAATTTGTAAATTTTTATTACGTTTGGCAAATAAAAAATTCCTTTGTATTTTTCCATGGATAATTCACCATGTGTGGCCAACTTTCTAAGATGGAATTAGTGTCCTGTATAGTTTAGTCTATATGTGTTCATAATTAAGTTTAGGTAGTAGGCACACAAGAACAAAACACAATTTCTCCGGATGCATTGTGCCTAGGTGTACATGGATTGTGATTGGCCATAGAATTTTTAAAGCCCACACAACCTCCAAACATAAGCACCTTTTGCAAGGACAAAGATTTAACCCCTAAAGGACAATTGTCCCTTCGGGGGACAAATGCGTTTTTGGGCAGGTACCTACGGGCTGAAATTTTCTTTTGATTTTTTGAAACTTTTTTTGGAGGTAGAAAAGCTGATTAGCTTTGTGGGAGTATAATTTTTTTCACAATCGGTGCCCGGGAAAAAAAGTTATGACCAAATAAGCTCAAACGAGGGGATGGCTGGCAGCCCGGGCAACCAAAAAAAAAATGGACAAAAATTTGAATTTTTTTCCTAATATTTTTTTCTCATAGATTATATTTTTGTCTATCTGGAAAGCTTTGATTCATTTCATTTGGATATGTTATGAGAGAGTTATGGACATTCTTGTTTTTCGGGCAGTTAGAGCATCTTCTTGAAAAAAATAACTTGTAGGATTCATTTCTGAATGCAATTTTTCAAATTTTTCAAATTTTTTTTGCATCGTCTGATTTACTTGTTAGAACAATCTCACCATTGGAATTAGTGAATTTTAAATCCATCTAAAATATATTAATATTTTACATTTTCCTTCTATCTCATGTCTACTTCTACTTAATAATTTTTTTAAGAATTATAATTATGTTTTTTTGAATATTTTTTTTGTTTCCTAGATTCTCAACTCAATTCTCCACTATAAAGATTTAAAGCTCAAAACTCTGTAGTGCAAAAAATTTAATTTAAAAATGTTCAAAGTCAAAAAATCTAGTCCCGCAATGTGCTGAAAAACTTGTATTTTTCACTTTAAACGCAGATATCTTGCAATCTGTGCGGTCAAAAATTCTGAAATTTTTTCTACACACTCTCATCAATTTTTTTTACTCTTTGCTATAGATATAGCAATTTTGAGTGTTTTTTGGCAGGAAAAAGGGCTTGGTCCTTTAAGGATTAAGCACACTCATTTATATTATTTGCAATTTGCAATGATTCATCCTAAATGAATCATGTCCTTACCTAATATTTGCAATTTTTGCCTTTTTGAAGGACATTGGATTTAAAAGAGATTGAATTTTTCCTTCCCACACACGCCTTTCACTTGCGGTCACCCATTCGCCACCCATGGTCACCCCTTTAGCACCTACTATCACCCCCTGCGGTCACTTCTTTGACACCCCCGTCGCCCCTTTCACACCCGTAGTCTCCCTTTCACCTATCCACAAGTTGCCCATGCTGACATGATTTTGGCTTTCTACGTCAATCTTCAGAGTCAGCCACATAGAACAAACTCATTTATGGAAGGGTAAGAAAATCCGAAACCCTGAAACCTTATTCGACGGTAATGTCACCCACACTTGACACTTGTCATGCACGTCAGATGGACAACACGACGCCGGGACTCCAAAATGTGTCCAACAAAACAACCTTGGTTCTAAACGACCAAAAAGGGAGTGTCATATTGAAGCGGAAGCAAGTGTTGTAGTGCAAGGCTTGAGCTCCAACACTTTTGTTGTTTGATGGGAGCAGTATGTGCCCTAGTTGTTTTTAAAACGGTTTCTAATGCTGACCAATGTTGGTTGATTCATGGAAACTTTGACTACATACTTGATACTAATTCTTGTTTTGTTGAAAGACTACAAAATATCATTCTTGTATCTCGTAATGAAGTTACAAGATGTTGTAGGCTATTTCATGATAAGGTAGTCTGCTCTAAAAGCAACCATGTTCTAAATGCGACCCCTATCTAGGAATGAGTGTCATATTGCTTGAAATATCTATTAAATTGTCAATGATGAGTTAGGTAAACTTAAATGGTCACTTTAAGAGCAGACTACCTAAGTCTAATTGTCACAGGAACAAGCAAGGTTTGGTTGAAATCTTTTTTGATTGTAGATGATCATGAACGTTGATTGCTTTTATTGTTGGCCACCTTACTAATCAATAAATCATCATTCTTTACTTTACTTTACTTCTTGTATATTGATGATCACTTCGCCTTGCTTCCTTAAACGGCAATTTCATTGTATTGGCGAGATGCAGAGCCCCACAATTGTGACCTTCAAATACAAAAAGCTTCCAAATTTAGGATTGTTACATATTTGCATGTGAAAATTAACATGGAAACTTCCAAAGTCATGAACTTTTGCTAATTTCACGAAATGAACATTCTTTACTTCTATTGACAATGATATTATTGCTTCAACTGGGTCTTTCCTTGATTTTGCAACATTCTCCAACTATGAGAACTGAGATATATACAAGCGTCTCTATCCCTCAGCTAGTGCTCCAAATACCATAGCGCAGGTCGATATGACATGATCACCCTCAACACCGGCAACCCCACCAAATGAGCCTCCGGACTTGCACTGCCAACCACTCGCAAATACAAAAAGCTGACAAGGAGAATCGCAAGGGACCTCGAAAGGCAAGTGCCCCTTCCAAGGAGGATGCCGTGGTAATTCCTCCCCAACCAACTCCAACCTTGGGCAAGGACTGTTCCTCGAGACACTATGATGAAGGATAGTGATATTTATTGAAAGTATTTAAAAAGATAAAAGATGGATATTTAATAAGAACTTTCTTATCTATTTCTTGCAAATTTTTCTAGATTCTTTCTAATTATGATTTATTTGTTTACTTAATTTTATAAATAAAATCTAACAAGTAGAGATTCAAGTTAGAACTTCCTCTTTTATTTTTTGTAGTTTTCAATAATTCATTCTATTGAAGGATAATTTTTTACACTCATTTAAATATTCAAAATAAAAGATGGAAAAATAAAGAAAAACTTTAAGTTTTTATTATTGCAATTTTGCAAGACTCTTTTATTTAAGATTTATTCATCATGTTGATTTTAAAAATAAAAAAAATAAAAAATTTAAATTTAAATGAGGACTTCACCTTTTATATTTTACAATTCCCAAAGACTCTTTGTCATCATGTATTATTTGTCACTTTGATATTTAAAATCTCTTTGATACTTAAATTAAAAAAATAAAAGACAAAGATTTAAGCATGCTCACTTACATTATTTGCAATTTGCAATGATTCATCTTAAATGAATCATGTTCTTACTTAATATTTTCAATTTTGCCTTTTTAAAGGATATTGGATTTAAAGAAGATTGGATTTGAAAGAGGTTGGATTTTTTCTTCCCACAATAGCCCGCGGGCACCCCTTTAGCACCTACTATCACCCCTTGCCTCCTGTAGTCACTTCTTTGGCACCTTGTACTTGCTTCTTTGACATTAGCATTAGCCCTTTGGCATTGCCACCCATGGTCATCCTTTTGGCACCCGTGGTCACCTCTTTGTCACTTGTGGTTGCCCTTTATCAACTACATGCACTTGTTTACCTGCATCCGCCCTTTTGCAAGTCGCATACGTCCCTTCACCTACTTCCTTTTCTCCTACCTGCACCCGCAATTGCCCACCCCCACCCGCAATCGCCCATGCTGACGTGGCCCAAACTTTCCATGTTGATCTTTAGAGTTAGCAACATAGGACAAATCCATTTATCGAGGGGTAAAAAAATTTGAAATCCCTAATCCTTACTCGACGGCGATGTCACCCACACTCAACACTTGTCATGCTCAACATGCGACGTCAAACAAACAACACGACGCTTGGACCCCAAAATGTTTTCGACAAGACAACGTTGGTGTAGTTCATCATTTGGCTAATGTAGTGATTTAGCAGATGAGTTGTTGTATTGTTGAATAGTAATATATATTAGATCTTAGACAATGCGACATGAATATTTGCATGAAAATTGACTAAAATATTTTACAAAATGATGAAACCTGGATGTAGCATTTTCAAAACTTTGAAGATTTCTATTAGCTTTAATTATACTAATTAAAGTATAAATTAAAAGTGTTTGTTTGAGAACCCACTCTCAATTTCAAAAAGATGATAGAGGCAAAGGTTGCACAATTATTATACTAATGATTCTAATGAATTGACTTGCAGGTTAGTAGTTGGATTGTCACTTCAATTGTTGGATAGTTTTAGCTTGCAGAGTAGTAGATGGATTAATAAAATTATTATGCTGATGTTTTTGATGAAGTGATTGGCAAGTTGGCAGATGGATTGTTAACTGAATTGTTGGAAAGTTGTAGTTGCTAGACCCTAGGCAATAAAAGCTAGGATATCGACAATAATTATCTCTAAATTACTATCAATTGATGAAGCATTCCTATAACATCATGAAATATTAAATATTTAGTTCAATCTTGCAGATTTTAACACAATTATCGTATTATTATACTAAGCAATTATTCTTGGACCATTTACATGTTTGTTGAAATTTGAAGAATGGACAGTTGCTAAATGTTCTAACTTTGCTATCCTCACAATCACAAATCCTTCACCATAGTGCCTCGAGAAATAGTCCTTGCCCAAGGTTGGAGTTGGTTGGGGAGGAATTACCACGGCATCCTCCTTGGAAGGGGCACTTGCCTTTCGAGGTCCCTTGCGATTCTCCTTGTCAGCTTTTTGTATTTGCGAGTGGTTGGCAGTGCAAGTCCGGAGGCTCATTTGGTGGGGTTGCCGGTGTTGAGGGTGATCATGTCATATCGACCTGCGCTATGGTATTTGGAGCACTAGCTGAGGGATAGAGACGCTTGTATATATCTCAGTTCTCATAGTTGGAGAATGTTGCAAAATCAAGGAAAGACCCAGTTGAAGCAATAATATCATTGTCAATAGAAGTAAAGAATGTTCATTTCGTGAAATTAGCAAAAGTTCATGACTTTGGAAGTTTCCATGTTAATTTTCACATGCAAATATGTAACAATCCTAAATTTGGAAGCTTTTTGTATTTGAAGGTCACAATTGTGGGGCTCTGCATCTCGCCAATACAATGAAATTGCCGTTTAAGGAAGCAAGGCGAAGTGATCATCAATATACAAGAAGTAAAGTAAAGTAAAGAATGATGATTTATTGATTAGTAAGGTGGCCAACAATAAAAGCAATCAACGTTCATGATCATCTACAATCAAAAAAGATTTCAACCAAACCTTGCTTGTTCCTGTGACAATTAGACTTAGGTAGTCTGCTCTTAAAGTGACCATTTAAGTTTACCTAACTCATCATTGACAATTTAATAGATATTTCAAGCAATATGACACTCATTCCTAGATAGGGGTCGCATTTAGAACATGGTTGCTTTTAGAGCAGACTACCTTATCATGAAATAGCCTACAACATCTTGTAACTTCATTACGAGATACAAGAATGATATTTTGTAGTCTTTCAACAAAACAAGAATTAGTATCAAGTATGTAGTCAAAGTTTCCATGAATCAACCAACATTGGTCAGCATTAGAAACCGTTTTAAAAACAACTAGGGCACATACTGCTCCCATCAAACAACAAAAGTGTTGGAGCTCAAGCCTTGCACTACAACACTTGCTTCCGCTTCAATATGACACTCCCTTTTTGGTCGTTTAGAACCAAGGTTGTTTTGTTGGACACATTTTGGAGTCCCGGCGTCGTGTTGTCCATCTGACGTGCATGACAAGTGTCAAGTGTGGGTGACATTACCGTCGAATAAGGTTTCAGGGTTTCGGATTTTCTTACCCTTCCATAAATGAGTTTGTTCTATGTGGCTGACTCTGAAGATTGACGTAGAAAGCCAAAATCATGTCAGCATGGGCAACTTGTGGATAGGTGAAAGGGAGACTACGGGTGTGAAAGGGGCGACGGGGGTGTCAAAGAAGTGACCGCAGGGGGTGATAGTAGGTGCTAAAGGGGTGACCATGGGTGGCGAATGGGTGACCGCAAGTGAAAGGCGTGTGTGGGAAGGAAAAATTCAATCTCTTTTAAATCCAATGTCCTTCAAAAAGGCAAAAATTGCAAATATTAGGTAAGGACATGATTCATTTAGGATGAATCATTGCAAATTGCAAATAATATAAATGAGTGCTTAAATCTTTGTCCTTTATTTTTTTAATTTTAAATATCAAAGTGACAAATAATACATGATTACAAAGAGTCTTTGGGAATTATAGATTATAAAAGGAAAAGTCCTTATTTAAATCTTCACTTTTTAATTTTAATTTTGAAAAAATCAGCATGACAAGTAAATCATAAATAAAAAGAGTCTTGGAAGATTGTAAAAATCAAAAGTTAAAGTTTTTCCTTATTTTTCCATCTTTCATTTTGAATTCTAAATTATTGTGACAAGTGATACTTGAATAGAATGAGTCATTGAGAATTGCAAAAAATAAATGAAGAAGTTCTAATTTAAATCTCCACTTGTTAGATTTCATTTTTAAATTTAACCCCTAAAGGACCGAGGTTTTTTTTCCATCAAACAACACTTGAAACTGCCATTTCTATTGCAAAGAGTAAAAAGCTTAATTTTTTTTGTTTTTTGCATATCTAAGCATAGGATCATATACTAGACTAGTATAAGTATGTATGGAAGAAATTTCAAAAACTTTAACCGTGTGGATTGCAAAATATTTGCAGCCAAAGTGAAGAATTTTTTTTTTTTACACCTTCTATGATTAGATTTTTTGGCTTTGAATTTTTTTAACTTAAAATGTTTGTATTACTGATTTTGATTTTTTAAACTTTTTATGTTTTATATTTGAGTTGAGAATATAGGAAAAAAATTCACCAAAAAAAAACTTAATTTTCACTCATTAAAAAATTGTTAAGCAGAAGTAGGTTCAAGAACAAAGGGAAAACAAAACAATTAATAACTTTAAGATGGAGTTGAAACACAATAATTCCAACAATGAGATTGTTCTAGCAAGCAAATTTAACCATGTCCAACAATTTTTTCTGGAAAATTGTAAAAATTGCATTCAAAAATGAATTCTATAGGTTATTTTTTCAAAAAGATGCTTAGATTGCCCGAAAAACTAAGATTGTCCATAACTTTTTCATCACAAGTCCAAATTAAATGAATCAAAGCTTCACGTGTAGACAAAAATATAATATTTCAAAAAAAAAAAATTTAAAATTATTTTGACTTTTTGTGATTTTTTTTGGTTGCCTGCCGATCTTCGTTTTTGGCTTATTGTGCCATAACTTTTGCTCCCAGGCACTGATTTAAATAAAAATTATATATCCACAAAGTTCTCACAAAAATACACAACTTCAAAAATTTTCAAAAATTTTCACTACAAATTGAGACAATAGGAACCTACCCGGACCCAAATTGTCCCCCGAGGGGACAAACGGTCCTTTAGGGGTTAATTGACAAATAATTGATGATTAGGAAGAACAACTTATAAGATTCATTTCTGAGTGAAATTTTTACATTTTTTCAAGAAAATTGTTTTATAGGGTCAATTTTTTTTGCTAGAACAATCTCACCATCAAAATTATTGTGTTTCAATTCTTTTTTAAAGATATTAACAGTTTGGTTTTTTGTTCAATCTCAAACCTACTTCTACTTAACAATTTTTTTAAAGAATGGAAATCAAGTGTCTTTTCTTTGAATTTTTTTTTCTAGAATTTCAACTCAATTCTTCAAAATAATTTTTTTATTTCAACATGTGTGCCATTCATTGGGTTCCAATTCAATAGCATTTTTTTTCAGTTGAATTTTGATTCATTCATTTGATTTAGAATTTTTGGAAGTTCATTTTACAAGGTTCAATATATTTGGTGACCTTTAGCATAGCTCAAATTATTCCATAACTCATTGTAGTGCTCATAGCTTTATATGTATTGAAGGCTTTACTAACACTTGCAGTTTTAGTGGTATTTACAATTTTGACTTTTTTTTTTTTTTTTTTAAGGATTAAAATTATTTTCATTAAAATTTTCTACACTATTCAATTATGCCCGTTGTAATTTCTGAAAATTTCATTAGATGACATATTTAATTGTATTTTGAAGTATTTTTTAACGAATCTGACCCTAGCATAGGGTAGCACAAAAATTTTAAGCTAAGAAGATGTCCAAAAATGTTTTAAATTTAAAAACAAAATCCTGTACTGTATAGTACAGGACAGTCCCCGGGACAGTAGCGTCCCCCGATCTCACTTGGGTCCCAAGTCGAGACCTTCGGGCCGTTCGGGGCCTTCGGGTCTTCGAGGTCTTCGAGATCCCAAGTCGAGTCCTTTTGAATTTCGACTCGATCGGTCCTTCGTGGTTTTTCTCGGTCCAAAATCGTTTTTCTGATTGCGAATTAAGCTTCGTTGCACTCGCAATCGCTTGGAGCTATGGCGACGGAGGTGAAGCTCTCGGAGACCAAGGACCTAACCAAAATTGAGCGCATTGGTGCGCACTCGCACATCCGCGGGCTTGGTTTAGATGATTCTTTCGAGGCGCGCGCCGTCTCTCAGGTACCATCCGTCCTCAGTGTTTGTCATTTTCTAGGCTAGTAATGATGGACACGATTAGGTTTGTAACGAAAGGCTCGAAATTAAGATTAGGGCGTTGAAGGAGGAGCTGAGCTGACGCGAGGAGAGGATGCTTGTTTGTTTAGGGCATGGTCGGGCAGACGGCTGCGAGGAGAGCAGCTGGAGTGATCTTGCAGATGATCAAGGACGGGAAAATTGCGGGACGGGCGGTGCTCTTGGCGGGTCAGCCCGGTACTGGAAAGACGGCTATTGCTATGGGAATGGCGAAGGCGCTGGGCGAGGAGACTCCGTTTGCCATGATGGCTGGGAGTGAAATCTTTTCTCTTGAAATGGGAAAGACGGAGGCGCTCACTCAGGTATTCATCAGGATTTCATCAGGGTTTAGGGTTTAGGGTTTAAGGTTAGCGGTATTTCGACGCTGAGGCTTTCAGGCTATTGTGGTTTTTGTTGAAGAGGACTTCTGAGAGTGTAGTGAGTTCTGAGGGCTGAAACCTGACACGGTGCGTGGTTCCTATTGTGAGACAAACTAATCGCTGTTATTGATTCTTGTTATCAAATTGTGAGGTTTATCGCAGCTGCACATGTAGCATTGGGATTCTGTATGCAAAGTAGTAAGGGTTTAAAGTTATACTTCTGGATTTCTAGAACCAACAGACGTTTGTCAAGGCGTTGTTCAGTCTTGTAATGGATATGGACTTATTGTACAAGATGTATAGGGTTTCTGAATTACACCCACTCACCTCAGTTTATCTTCACCCTAAGTCATCTTGTTTGAGACTTACCGTGATTACATTTTGGTGGTAATTGCAACCGGGCATATCTCATTGCTAGTGTTTTTTTATCTATTCATTTGCAGGCTTTCCGTAAAGCCATTGGAGTCAGAATTAAGGAAGAGACAGAGCTTATCGAGGGTGAAGTTGTAGAAATTCAGATTGACCGTCCGGCCTCCACAGGAGCAGCGTCGAAGACCGGAAAATTAACCCTAAAGACCACGGAGATGGAGACTGTATATGATCTTGGTACTAAGATGATTGAGGCCCTCGGGAAGGAGAAAGTAACCAGTGGAGATGTGATTGCCATTGACAAAGCTTCTGGGAAGATCACCAAATTAGGTCGTTCATTTGCGAGGTCACGTGATTATGATGCAATGGGACCACAAACGAAGTTTGTACAATGTCCTGATGGAGAACTTCAGAAAAGGAAGGAGGTTGTACACGTTGTGACATTGCATGAAATCGATGTTATTAACAGCCGGTGATTATTCTGGACGCCCCTGTGAATTTCTTTTTGCGAAGACCTGTTTACAACATTTAAATGACCTTTCACTTATTTTGCTTTAAAGTCGTCTTTATTATTTCACTACGGTATGATTTGGGATCAAAGCCTGATGTATTGTAGAGATTCTAGCATTGTCTGTTTTGCTGTGGTTTTTCCCATCTGGTGTTTTTTTAATATTATGTGCCATCTATCAATTGACTTAGTCATACTTGTGAAATGTGGTATATCAATATTGATTGATACCCTGTGTTGTTTTGGAAATACTTAGGACCCAAGGATTTCTTGCATTGTTCGCTGGAGACACTGGAGAGATCCGGTCTGAAGTTCGAGAACAGATAGATAGTAAGGTGGCGGAATGGAGGGAGGAAGGAAAAGCTGAAGTTGTACCAGGCGTCCTTTTCATTGACGAAGTGCACATGTTGGACATTGAATGCTTCTCATTTTTGAATCGGGCATTGGAGAACGAGATGGCGCCCATTTTAGTTGTTGCTACGAACAGAGGTATCACCCGAATTCGTGGAACAAACTACAAATCACCACACGGAATCCCAATAGACCTTTTAGACAGGCTTCTGATTATTTCTACCGTCCCATACACTGAGGATGAACTGCGGAAGATTCTTGACATTCGGTGCCAGGAAGAAGATGTCGAGATGTCAGAGGATGCTAGAGAGCTTCTGACCAAAATTGCGTAAGTACATGCATCCCATGAGAAAGAATGTTTTTTCAATGGGGCGGATACCAACATATCTTCTGCTAGGTATCTTTGACATAATGTTATATTTATGCCGAGTATGGGTATGTCCAAGTTCATCTAAACAGACGTTTTTTCCTTGCAGGAAAGAGACCTCACTGCGTTATGCAATGTGTTTAATTACGGCTTCATCTCTGGCTTGTCAAAGACGTAAAGGAAAGGAGGTCGAGATCGAAGACATTACCCGGGTCTACCAGCTATTTGTTGATGTCAAGCGCTCCACTCAGTATCTCATGGAATATCAGGAGCAATTTATGTTCAATGAGTTCCCTGGGCAGGATGATGGTGATGAAGAAGCAACCATGGTGGAGGGTTGACTCTTTTAGGGTTTCTGCAGGCTTTATAAAGAGCCTATACAGGATGTTGTAAAGCTAGAAGCACAGCTCCCATTTTTGACCGCACTTCAATGGTTTCAACCTGCAGCGCTTGAACGAAGACTTGATGCAGTGTTCAGATGCCCGCTTTCTCTGTTGTTACCTACGGTAGCATGTGATACGCGTTGCAGAGTGTGACGCCAACACCTCACCGGGTTGCCTGCTTGATATGGTCAACTGTTTCAAGTAGGTGAGGAAATGTGAACGTGGAGAAACTCGCATTGTAGTTCAGCACTTGGTCATGAAGCATGTACAGTACATGATGTCCTCTTTGATTATATGGGTTTACATGACGATTGCGAAGTATATCTCGCAGTTCTCAAGATGAAGCTGAGATGCCTATTTCCCAGATTTAGTATCAATGCGTTTTTTACGAGGCATTAAATTCTTGTGGTTTCGTGAATTAACTTTTTTTTTTAACCTCAAATTTTTACTCTATTCTATTACCTGGATGCTTGTTGCTTATTGCTCCCTTGTACGCACTAGTGTTTACCTCTTACTTCTGTAACGTGTTAAGGTAGGAGGTCCATAAAGCGCTCCTCTAATGCAGAGATATATTTTGGTTTCTCATTGCACCAACAGTGTGCAAAAAGTGTACATTTTAGGAGGTGGATGCTTTTAGTGACCACTACATTTCAATTTCAAAAATTCATAACTAATTCTTAAAAATATGCAAGGACTTGGGTTATATTTCAATTCCATTTGTCTTTCAAGGAAAATTTACAAAATATTTCAAGAAGTGTAACTTTCCCAAAATATTTTTTTGCACATTAAAATGGGCACTCTTTTGGACTCCTACCTTATGTCAAAGAGAATGAGCTTAGTATTTATGGGATCAAGTTAATAAATTTTTTTTAGATAGCATCATTTCCAACCTACCCCGGCAATAGGTTTTGGTAGCTTCTGGAAGCACGGTGAATAGAAACTCTAAAGAATTGGGTGAAATTCAAAGCACCAAATGAATGGTTATTGAAAACGTATTGGTTCTTTAGGATTAGAGGTTTTTGCCTACAAATGAAATGGACTCATTTATCTTTGAGTGTTAAGCCATCATCAAATGATGAATGTGTTAAAAGTGCATTTTCATCCAAATAATATTTATTGAAGAAGGATAAAAAAAATTGCATAATATTTCAATGGAAAGAAGAGGCAATGTTCTATATAGCACGGCATTTAAAATCTAAGCAAGGCTTTAGGGATGGGGGAAGGGGGAAGGGGGAAGGGGAAGGGGGAAGGGGAAGGGGAAGGGGGGGCCAACATGTCACAACTTGATTGTAAATATCTAGCAACATGGCTCTCTAAATCTTACTTCATGCTAGTCTTTGCATTGATTGAAGTTTGCTAAATGTGCTTTTACTGAAACTTTTTTGAAACTTTTTTTGAAGTTTGTTTAATGTGATTTCTTATCATCAATAATAGTTTTATAAATTCATGTCAAAAATTGAGGTTACACATGCCTACCAAAAATCCCAAGAGACCCCCTTAGGAACTTTAATGTCCTTAGGACATCTAAACTCCACTCTGTCAACTGCCGAGCCAAATAAACTTCTAATTGTACACTAGTTTACTTGAAATTTTTCATTGGAAGTGCATCTCAAAGTATTTTGAATAGGTACAAAAAACTCTAATTTAGACATTTGACGATAAAAATTAATTGCTTCAAAAGCCAGCTAAAAGACAAATTATAGAGTAGTCGGCAAATTATGATTACAAATGCACATTGCACTCCTAGTTGGCAAATTAAATTACAATATTGGAGCATCTCCACCCCACTCTATACAAGTGCGCCTACAAAATTAAACTTCTTTTTATTCACATAAAATTATTTATCAATTGGTACCTTCATTGACTTATTGCAAGCGCATCTTAAAATTACATGAAAAGACACAAAAACATCTAGATTTGGTTCTTGTGCATACTAAAATAAATAAAATTTGGCATACTCATATGATAGCTACACTTAATTGTCTATTATCTAAATTCTGATTACCTAGTGTTTAATTCATGTGATCTTTTGATGCTCTTCTTTTGACAACAACTCTTGAATTCTATTGTTGTATGAATAAAAAGTTCAATTTTATCGATTGACACCTTCAAATGGAGTGTGGAGGAAATACTCTTGACTGGCTTCTAGAATATATGTGGCAAAGGTACAATACTTTGATATAATAGAAGAACTGTAAGGCCAAGGAGATACCAACATTTGGAGACATGGATCTAAATAATGGGTGATTTCTTTAGTGCTTCTTTTGAAATATAGACTAAGAACTAAAAACCCGAGTAATTAGTCCTTTGCTACAAAGGGTTGTGACTTAGAAATAGATATCCAATAAACATCCACTCACAAGTGTTCAAGTCATGTGAAAATTGTTTACACGGCATGACAGATTCTCAAGATGTACACTGAATGTGCAATTACAGAGCATATGATTAGAGAGTTGATTGTACACCACTCTAGCAGTAATCTTGCGCTTAACCTTTTATTGATTTGTGTACAAGAAGTATGAGCAAAATTTTGCCTGTTGTCATGAAAATTTGTTGGAAGCTGTCATATTCTTACGAATATGTTACAAAACTAAGCCAACCTCTAATCGTGTCCCCTGCCATCTACCTTGTAGAAAAATGAAGAGCATGATAATTACCGGCGGAAGCTTTTAGCAGGTTTGTCACAATTAGTTGCCTTGCCACATTGCGGTCCAGTGTCTGCCAGACGAATGCAGTTATATGCCAGCATTCCCAAAACTGAGCCGATTATAGGGCCAGCGATGTAAACCCAAATGGCACGGTAGTTACCAGAAGCTACAGCCGGACCCAGCGACCGTGCTGGGTTCATTGATGCTCCTGATATTGGCCTGTCCACACAGTTTTCACGTCATTAAAATTGGCTGATCATCATGCACCATTTGAGATTTGGAACTGGCAACTATCTTCAGCATCATTTATTTAAAAGAACACGACATTCTTGAGTTGTAGCCGCTTGGCACCTTTGGAGAAAAGTGCCAAATTTAGTATAAGGTCGTGCAAAATCAAGCAAATACAAGGTCTAACATATCCTAACATGTGAAGACAATGGCTCATTGACATGAAGAGCTGTAACTTGAAAAAATAAGCTCAATTCGCAACAAGGTGTCAGAAATTCCCTTCTAATGTCAATTCAGAGGGTTGTCGACTCAAAAATATGAGAATAGAAGACCAAAACTGGAGAAAGTGGCTTACCCGGCCATAAGAGCATTCAAAGCGACAGCAGAGCCAACGGCAATTCCAGCCAATTCTCCACACTGGAATCACACCAAACACAGCACAGCAGTGAATTAACCTGGATTGGAGCTGTTGGATACATTTGGTGTTGATCGTTTTCATACATAGTATCCTTCATCCTAATACACCATAAAACAAAGACTAGATAACCTTCAAGAGCAGGAGGCTCGAGACATTCCATGAAACATATTCAAGATAACCTTCGAGAGCCTAAGAAGGTTATAAGACATAATGTTAAGTTGTACTCTTCATCCTGCGTCCAAGAGTGCATTTTTTGGTTCATCGGAGGGCTCGATCACATCGAACCCAAAACCCTGAACATTACAGATCATAACCCTCTACTCAAAACGGAAGAGAGATCGACACATTTGCATTGACTAGTCAACAACGTATCACGAAGGTTTGAGAAATCAGAGGCAATGTCGGGACTCATTCTTACAGCTCGTGTGTCGGTAGCAACAGCTGCAACGACGAACATCAGAATAAAGGTGATGACGATCTCCAGGAGAAAGGACTGGACATCAGTGCCGGCGGGTAATGTTGCACCTTCAGAGGCCGCCGGATGGAGGATCCAACGCAACATGAACGACGCCATTATGGACCCACTGCACTGCGCTGCTATGTACAATGGAACCTGCAACAACACCCACACAACAACAGCTTCATCAAGCAAACCACCAAACCTGTTGACATCGTCAAACCCGGCCTAAACCCTAAACCCTAAACCCTAGCTCTCTTGCTGCTTTCATTGCCAATTTGCCACATGTTGCAATTGGAAAGGTGGCAGAGGTCCAGAGCCATAACCTAGCTCCATAGTCTACTACACTATATAGATCTCTCAGAACTGACAGTCGAAACGAGAGGATTTATGTAAGTCTGATAATCGTCTCACGCCTGCCAGTCCTCAACGAGCTCTCGCACAACATAGTCAACAAGCCAGGATGATAGAGAGTCTCTGTAAAAGATGAACCTTCCTCCCTAAGAGTACATTCACAACAAGGGGGACAAAATAACCCCACTAAAATCAAGGATCAATATAAACCTACAGTGTACTCCCCTCGAATGTCAATCCTCCATCATAGTGGGGATTAATTTATCCGTCTCAGTTTAAGAAATCCCCCCACTTTTGAATGTACCCTAAGATGCATATCCCTGCTGATGTAATGAGATTCGTGTAACAGACTTATACAAAATGCACAGTCTTACTATTCCCATGTAAATTGCTGAAATTGATGCAAATAGATTCCTCTACCGTAAGCGGCCACAAGGCCAGAAGGTTTAATAGGGAATACCCGAGTCCAGGGAAAGTGTTTGGCAACTGCAAACGCAAGCGTAACGGCCGGATTCATGTGTGCTCCGGAGATGTGGCCCACTGCGTAGATCATGATCGTGACAACAAGACCGAAAACTATGGAGACTCCCATCGGCGTCACTTTCCCATCGGTGATGGCGTTCACCATGGCTGCCCCACAGCCGGTGAACACCAGAATGAATGTACTGATCACCTCCGCCACTAACTGCACACAAAAGTCACCTCGATAAACTTAGCTTGTACCGATCAATGTGGGAACATAAATTGGAGATTCTTTTCTTCCCAAAATTACAGCATTTCATAAGGTCCCCTATCATGTCCACAAAATAGTACCTAATGTTAAAGTGATAGAAATTAGTTCAGTAATGTGAGATAATATATCAAGTTTATGCCGACTCAGTGTTCACTGAATAGTTGCCTGCCAATGTAATATCACGGCATTGACACTAACGTAACGTCAACACTATTGGGCTTAAACTAATTACTCGTTACTCACCATGAATTCAATGCCTAAGAATCTTGGCAATCTAATGAGAGTTTCTTTTTATTAGGAATTCACGTTTTTTAGAACAAACATCTATGATTAATGCTAAAGCAGACATTCTTGAAGCAGCCATGGCAGAAAAATAGGGCATGGCGTTTCAAGGATGTCCAAGCATTATACTTTGGTTGCAACGCCTTAGTCATCTACTGTATGCACCAAACGAAAAGGCTGGAATAAAGCGGAAAGGGTAGAGAAAGTAGAGAGCACCATCTGTATAAGTGGAGTGTTGGGCCTGAGCGATGAGATGAAGGCACGCGTTCTTGATCTCCTGGAGTTGGAATCTTGCCCACTATCACCATCCAGAGGCACTTCTCCAACTTTGTTAGGCGGATAATCTTCGAGGGAGCGAGACTGGGGCATGCGAATCATAATCTCAGCCACATTGCCCGCCATGTCGACCCGCAGTTAGCGTGCTCAGAAACTCCTTCTCTTTGTAATTCAGGCTAAAAATCCTCAAGAAAAAACAGCGGGACCAACCCCCACCCCCCACCCAAGAAAAAAGAAGAACTAAACCAAGAAAAAGCAGTGAGCGATTCCGCTACACATAGAAAACCAACTCACAACCTGCAGTGAAGGAGGAAAAAAAATGAAATCAAATGCATGAAAAGATAGCACCTTGAAAGTAAGAATTGAAAACACTGCAGTAAGCAAGCAATCTAAGCATTGCATAAACCCCTCTCCCCCTAAACCCTCTCGAAACCCCCTCCAGCCGTTGTGATCCACGCTCTTCCCCCCGGCCACACGTACACCGCAATATTTCGGTTACAATTCACTTCCTAAGGAACCCCTTCTCCAATGCTTAAACCAAGGTACTCGTACTACCGACCTTCAGGCGAAATAATAATCCCAACCCCAAATCCAGCCAAACATGCAGCAATCGATCAACTCTCAAACTGACCAGCGTCTGTAAGAATATCAATACCGCACATAAGCGTGTGTCGAGTAAAGCCCTCCTAGCTCCACAAAACGGGCTAGCTGCAGGAAAATCTACGAAGGCATTTTTTCTGAGGAAAAACGTACTACGAAGGAATGTCCACAGAGGCAAAACTCATTGCACCTGCTCGCGCGTCTGGACAATACTGATTCTCTCTTCCAACACAGACAGATCGACAGCGCGCGTTACCTGCTGATGTAACAAGCTAGCTTAACATAAGTTTGTCTCTGGTATAGAAAGCTCCACATGATCGTGCAATGAGAGGGAGCTTCTGCATGATATGCAAGTTGGTTGTATATAAGTTACCTCTGCAGGTTGCCTGTCATAATGGAATGATACACTAGAGTTTGACTACTTGCCTTCCGGTGAGTGCAGTGCGTGGCATGGGCTCCTTGATGTGATATATATCTCGTCGTGTGGACGGAGCTTTGTGAGATGATGATGAGATCGGGTGCGTCAGTGACAGACACAGCGAGGAGACTTCGGGAATATGCGAAACTGCAGGAGACTGAGATGGACGTGTCAGGAACTGGCTGTGAGATCGTTAATTCTCCATTAGGAGTGATAAAGCTGGCCGGTGACTGAGCTGGGAGTTTCGGTGCGTCAGCCACTGGGAGACGAAGTGAGGAACTCTCCGTGTGTAGCTTGAGTTTGTTTTTTACCAAGGTAGAACCTCCCTAACTCGTTCCTCTAAAAGCCGATAAATCTCTGTAAGCTAATGTTGTCAAACTGGCCCCGGACTTGTCCCCAATACATAGGTTATGACTAAAAATGACCCTCTATAAACAAATAAACCTCTTTAAGCTAATCTTGTCAGATAGGCCTAAACCTATCTGTTTAGAGAGGTTCTATTGTACACTGTTTAAGATAGATAAGCCTAGTACCACCTTGATTTGGAATTTAAATATCTTGCAGAGTCAATTCCAAGAGGGGCACATATTTTTCAGAGGTGTGTGCTTGTTTCAAGGATCAAACCCAAGTGGAATTTTAATTTTTCGATTAAAATTGCAATTTCTGTGAATTCTAAAGTGGTTTGCCTTGAAATTACAAAACCGTCCATAGAGTGGAGTCATAAATGTTCTATTAACAACCCATAATCATCTTTCCATGTATCTAATGGCACTAACCAATCAAGCATTGACATGTTACCTCATTTTGGCATTAATGCACTGATTTTGTCAAAATCTTGAACGGATTTGGATATTTTCTGGGCAAATTTGGATGTTTGAACAAATGGAATTGAGGCCAAAAGTAAGGATGTATTATGGTGATGGGTTGGTTTACCATATTAAGGGAGGGAAATTAGCATCTCCGAGAACCTTACTATAGTAGTACTACAAAACTTTAGTTTTGTGGGAAATGGTACAATGTAGGAATATTTCAACCCTGTACTAATTGAAAATAGGACGGATTTAAAAACTGGGCTTCAAAAAGTACATATTAGAGCTTTAGAACATCCACAATGTTGCTTGCTAAACTTGGCACACTTAACCCCTAAAGGACCGTTTTGCCTTCCGGGGACAAATGCGTTTTCGGGCAGGTACCTACGGGCTGAAATTTTCTTGTGATTTTTTGAAACTTTTTTTGGAGATAGAAAAACTGATAAGCTTTGTGGGAATATAATTTTTTTCACAATCGGTGCCCGGGAAAAAAAGTTATGACCAAATAAGCTCAAAACAGGGGATGGCGGGCAGCCCGGGCAGCAAAAAAAAAATGGACAAAAATTTGAATTTTTTTTTTCAATATTTTTTTTCTCATAGATTATATTTTTGTCTATTTGGAAAGCTTTGATTCATTTCATTTGGATATGTTATGAGAAAGTTATGGACATTCTTGTTTTTCGGGCAATTAGAGCATCTTCCTGAAAAAAATAACTTGTAGGATTCATTTTTGAATGCAATCTTTCAAATTTTTCAATTTTTTTTTTTTGCATGGTTTATTTTAGTTGCTAGAACAATCTCACCACTGGGATTAGTGAATTTTAATTCCATCTAAGAGATATTAATATTTTAGATTTTCCTTCTATCTCGTACTTACTTCTACTTAACAATTTTTTTAAGAATGATAATTAAGGTTTTTTGAATTTCTTTTTTTTTTCTAGACTCTCAACTCAATTCTCCTCTATAAAGATTTAAAGCTCAAAACTCTGTAGTGCAAAAATTTTAAATTTTAAATGTTTAAAATCAAACAATCTAGTCCCGCAATGTGCTGAAAAACTTGTTTTTTTCACTTTAAACGCAGATATCTTGCAATCTGTGCGGTCAAAAATTCTGAAATTTTTTCCACACATTCTCATACTAGTTAGGTGTAAGCTCCTACGGTTAGATGTGCAAAAAAAGCATTTTTCAATTTTTTTTTACTGTTTGCTATAGAAATGGCAGTTTTCACTGTTTTTTGGCAGAAAAAAGGTCACGGTTCTTTAGGGGTTAAATTTTACTTCTATTTTTGAAGAGCCATCAAACTTCTTGTCTCCCACCCTTCACTAGTAGAAAACATGATATAAATGATTGTCCTAAATGACTGGAAATTGTCCACAATGACTAGAAAGGAGTTGTTGTGGATACTTTCTAGTTATTGTGGACAGTCATTCAGGACTTATTTTTCTACAAGTGCTTGTTCATTATATGTGTTTCATAAATAATAAAATTGATCAATCACCATGCATAATATAGGATAAATTTGACTACACTGAGATCAAAGGGCTATTGCTTAACACCCTAGCCAATTCATAACAAGGAGGGGTTTAAAGCACTTATCATCCACTTTGAGGGTGTTTTAGACTCCCTTTTATGATAACATTGCTCTTATGCCTGTGTGTGAAAAGGAATTTGAAACAATGGCCAAAAAAGCTACGGTAGTGGGGAATTGGTAGAGTCAGGTTTCACTTGAATCTCAGATTGTTTGCACGGACAATATTCCGTATCATCACCTTTCACACTTGTCTATACAAACTCATACACTTTTTGAGATTTGTGGACACTTTCATACCAAATAGATCATACTAGGATTTTTATTGTGGGTACTTCTAGAGTTGTAGTTGTAATGAACTGCCACTTGTGCTGCCTGAAAAACTATGTGCAAACTTGTCACTGTATGATTTGCAAATTGGATTGAGCTGCTGGACACCAAGTCGTACAAAGCTGATGAGTGTGCCTGACATGCAACAATGATCCTGGCCATTCAATGAGAGACTTCTCAGTCTACATGACAGTCCCTGGAGATGGTCCTACTCGGCTATAACTTACAAAATCTGCAGGAAGGACCGGAGGTGGCAATCCAGAGTACTGACGGAGCTTCTTACGAACTTGCAAAAAGAATCTCCACCGCTCTCAGCAAAAAGGCAAGCTACAACAAACATTGATTCCACAGGTGACATGCCGCAATTATCTTGTGCGCATATGCTGCTGCTCCCACAGCAGTTACGCGTGGTAAAATAATTGGTGAATGTCCAATAAAAGCTCTCCTGCTCACGCTTACATATCATGGGTCCAACTTGCACTTCAAGGCCACAGTGCTCAGCAGATAGACATCAAACTGATCAAAGGTTCCAAAGTTGGTTCTCGTGGAGAGTTCAGGTAGTGCGAGAATCGATCTCTCACACTGATAAGTGTTCCATTGCGCAGTTGCTTTGTATCTTGAATGTAATTTTTCTTAACGCTTCAATCCTTTTTTGAATTTTTGCACAATTTTTGTATAGATATATCACTTACCACAATTTCATAGAATTGGTGATTAAGGAAGGTTGTCTTTTGACAAGATTCAAGTATTGCATTAATAGATGACTGAGAAGTTAGTTGAACTAACCAGTGCCTCGAAGTCCTCCGTTCATCATCCAGAATATGGACGTTGGAGCGTTTAAGAATTAACAGTTCCTGATTTCAGATATTTTTTAGCGTCTTAATACCAATTCGAAGTTTCTGACTAGCTTGTAGTTAACAAAATCATACAGACTACTTATACTTGGAGAAGGTGACTGTACAGGGCGGTGCACTACAGGCACTAGGCCTTTTGAGGCATGTGAAAATTGGTTTACAAGTGCCAATTTCACACTGAAATCTGAAATCTGCATGAACACAGTGTCCTCCCCGCACTGAACTCCTTTTACAGAGCAATTTTTTTCACACACTGCACGTGCAAGATGAATGAAGATGTGGTCTCTGCCACCACCTACCCATTCAAAGCACCTTCAAGTGTAAGTTTGACTTACCAGGCCATGGATTCATTCAAGTTGCTCCTCATTGCCAGATGATTTGAACTGACAGTCACATTGCAGCTGCCTGTATGGTGGAAATCCTCAGTCATGGACTGGGGCCATATCAACTTTGTTGTTTGCACTTCTACCTGCACTGGAGGATTCATTTGCTCTGGACCACACAGGAGGAGGCTTTGCATTGACACAGTAAGGTAGGAGGCCCAGAAATGGAGCATCTAAGCGCTGAAACTGAATTTTGGGGAGGTAAAACATCTTGAAATATTTTTCAGTAAATTTTCCTTGAGGGACAAGTGGAATTGAAATCTAAATCAAGTTGTTTCATATTTTTTGGACCTTTGTGAAATTAGTTACAAATTTTTGAAGTTGGAAAAAAGTGGTCAGTTGTGGTCATCATAATGGACCACCTCCTAAAATGTGCATAAGTGGTACATTGAAGAAAGCAAAATGTACCTCTGAGTCATGTTCCATTTTAATGCCTGCTCCGTTTTACAGCCTCCTACCTTAGAACCTCCCTAAGTCGTTCCTCTATTAGCAGATAAACCTCCATAAATCAACCTATCAAACCGGTCAAGGATTGGGCCACATAACAAAGGTTGTGACTAAAAATGGCCCTCCAAATGTCAATAAACCTCTATAAACCAATTTGTCAAACTGGTCCAGGACCTATCAACTTAGAGAGGCTCTATTGTCGAAAATAAGTTATATGTGAGGAAGTTTGAGGAGGCACTTCACTCAAGAAGTCGGTGCCAATGCTACACGAACATGGCCAATAGTGTAGCTACTTGTTTTGTTGTTGGCATTTTCACCTTTTGTATGGTTTTTTAAAATTTTAATTTTAATACAAATTGATTGCAAAGAGGAATTTTAGTCACTGCAAATTGATTAGTGAAAACCACATCTCCAAATGATAAAGGTACATTCTGCGTGTTCTATAATGCTCAAACTTTCAACCATGAGTGAGAGTGATGATAGGTTACTTTCACCAAATTTTAACATCATTGTGCCATGAGGGTGAATTGAAGTTTATTGTGGCCTTTTCATTGCAACAAAGTTAGAAGTTAAGAGTCACTCATTGGCACCCAAAAGAACAAGAAGTCCCCTATTTGTCTATAACAGGCAATTATATCTCATTGCTTTAGGATGTGGCTCTATCCAAAAAAAAGGAATTAACCAAATATTTGCAAAATATTCCATCAATTGCAAAGAAAAAGTAGAAAAATTGAGAAGTTCAAATATGTGCAATGACCACAAGATTATCAATGGGACATCCGACTCTAGTGTACAAGCTAACCACACCTAACTGCAACACTGCTGCAAAACCAAAATAAGAAATGCACACCTTCTTAACATTATAGGCTTACTGCCGATTTGGATACATAACCCTCAAGTTACAAAGATAATAAGGCAGCAATCACACCATCCTGTCACTCTAAAACAAAGAAAAAAGAAAAAACATGTCGCAAGATTTTCACCCAGATATCACTCAAAATATTCACTTGAGGAATGAGCAGTCATAACCCCCTAAAAAGGGTTTAGAGTGTAGATCCCTCAAGCAGTGAAGGGGATTCTTTCAGACAGTATATCTAACAACAAGCAAAACCCAAAGTCTCGAAGGGGTGTGCAGTAAAAAATACAACTGAGCACAATATCTCACCTTGTAATCTACAGTGCGACCACTAATTCCGTCATATACGCCAAGCAGGCCCACCGTTCCGGTTTAAGGATGCCAAATCAACCAGTTTCGATTATGGATAATGACAGTGAAGAGCCCCAATACTGCAACGCAGTGACCCTACCGGGAATTGGACAGTACAGAGCGAGGAATAGATACCCACAAAGCCAACTCAAATCATCACCAACCAGGCACACCAAGACCAGCTCAAGATTCGTACAAACATCAGGAGGACCCAAACAAACACTGACGAAAAAACGGCAACGCAAGCTGGGACACGACTAGCAAAGCAGAACTCAATTCCGTCTACAGACGAAACGAAAACCGGGATCACCTAATGCTGCGAAACAGGCTACGACAATATCAATAAATAGACTGAAATACATTTCATGCGATGCATCCTACACAGGCAATGCATTACTTCACATGCAAATCCAACAAAACATGGACGGGACAATTCATATCGAATCCATCGATCATGGGAAACTCGAAATCACCTCTACAGGAAACAAAACTCAATGGCCACCACAGGAACTGCGATAATGACGACCACACAAGCATGCGGATTCACAAGTAACCGAAAAGTAGTTCCAGAAACAAAGCTAAGATCTTCGATGATAGTTTCACAACCCAAAGAGAAAGAAGATGCTGCAAACCAACAACGCAAGGATAACCCCAAACAGAGATCAATGCAAGTCTTCATTACTGTATTAACTAAAAAGTACACAAAAATTAGAAGACAGACGCTAGTCCTCTCAACTGCAAGAAGAATGATGATTGCCGTTCTCCTAAGCCTTGTCCACTTTCGAGGCGGCAGTCGCAGCTTGCCCGCGCAGACGACCCGTCCGACGCGCGGCAATGAGACCCACCTTCTGCCCGGGAGGAGCGTCCCGACGCACAGTACTCGCGTGCCCAATGTGCTGGTGGTTGCCTCCTCCGTGGGGATGCTCCACGGGGTTCATCGCCACGCCTCGCACCTTCGGCCAACTGTTCCTCTTCACCTTGTACTTGTGGTACGCGTTCCCGGCCTTCAACATGGGCTTCTCGGTCCTGCCCCCGCCGGCCACCTGACCCACCATCGCGCGGCAACCGCTCGGAACCACCTTCTTCGCTCCCGAAGGCAACTTGATGCTGCACGCGCAAAACACACTCATCAAAACCCTAAATTGAGCGGACATAAGGTATGTGCACCCATTACCGATCAGCACTGTCCAAAATGTGACTCCTACATTTGGACCGACAAGCCTCACAACCCTAGATACTGATTACAAAATACTAATTACAAAAGATGTGCACAATCAAAAACACGAAAGTCTATGAGAGCCTCGGGTTGCCAAAAAGACAGTACATTGAAAATCCACAACTTATTCATACGGTGTCCAGATAATGCATGCTAGAGTGAGTTGGAATCCCCTTGCAGTAGTTGCCAACTTCAGTAGTTGCCAATAAGATTCAATAAAAAGAATGGATGTGTAACAACAGTAAATATGCTCAAACCAGAGGCCATCTCCCTCAAAATCCATGACCTAATCTCCCACTAATCTCCGCGAAGTCACGCGAAAAAAAAACACCAAGCAACAACACCTACCGGGTGGTCCCGCTGTCCACGTTGTGCGACACCACGATGGCGTAGTCGCCGGACGCCCTGGCGAACGCACCCCGATCCCCCATGCGGTGCTCCACGTTGCACACCACGGCGCCCTCGGGTACGGACCTCAGCGGCAGCACGTTCCCGATGGACAAAGTGGCCTTCTTCCCGCAGTACACGAATTGGCCCGAGTACATGCCCTCGGCGGCGATGAAGCGCTCCTTCTGCCTCTTGAAGCGGAAAGGGTGGCGGAACGTGACCTTCAACAGGGGAGCCCCGCGACCGGAGTCGTGGACCACCTCCGAGACGACCCCCTTGATGTAGCCATTGCGCTCGGCGTAGTCCAGCGAGCGGAACTGCGCAGGACCCTTGCGCCGGTGGGTGTGGCTCCGGAAGATGGAGCCAGCTCCCTTACGCTGGGCACGAATCACACGACCCATCGCGACGAAATCGGAGTCGCAGGCTCCCACCGCAGAGAGAGAGGGAGATGGAGAAAGAAAGAGTGCGGGCGACCGCCCAACCCTAATCCCCTGCAGCAAACCCTAATTCCAATTCCCTTCGGGAGAGACAGTGTTCCCGTCACGCGCACTTCTCACGTTCCACTCCACGTTCCCTGCCTGCCAAGAAATTGGAGGTTTTTTTTGTGTAGGGCGCAATAAAAATAAAAGGGGGGGGCTGACAAGGCGGATTTTACCCTAAATTCCGGATAACGAGGAGATTGCCCAATATAAACGCCCTTTCAAAAATGGACAAAGTAACCCCTAAAGGACCGTTGTCCCTTCGAGGGACAAATGCGTTTTTGGGCAGGTACCTATGGGCTGAAATTTTCTCCTGATTTTTTTGAAACTTTTTTTGGAGGTAGAAATGCTGATTAGTTTCGTGAGAATATAATTTTTTTCACAATCGGTGCCCGGGAACAATAGTTATGACCAAAGAAACTCAAAACAGGGGACGGGGCAATCCGGGCAACAAAAAAAAATTGCAAAAATTTGATTTTTTTTTAAAATATTTTTTTCCTCATATATTATAATTTTGTCTATCTAAAAAGCTTTGATTTATTTCATTTGGATTTGTTATGAGAAAGTTATGGAATTTCTTGTTTTTCGGGCAGTTAGAGCATCTTTTGAAATAACTTGTAGGATTCGTTTCTGAATGCAATTTTTCAAATTTTTCAATGTTTTTTTTTTGCACGGTTTAGTTTATTTGCTAGAACAATCTTACCATTGGAATTACTGCATTTTAATTCCATCTAAAATACATGAATATTTTAGATTTTCCTTCTTTCTTGTACCTACTTTTACTTAACAATTTTTTAAGAATGATAATTAAGTTTTTTTGAATTTTTTTCCCCTAGACTCTCAACTCAATTCTCCACTATAAAGATTTAAAGCTCAAAACTATGTAGTGCAAAAGTTTTAAGTTCGAAATGTTCAAAGTCAAGAAATCTAGTCCCGCAATGTGCTGAAAAGCTTGTTTTTTCCACTTTAAAGGTAAATATCTTGCAATCTGTGCGGTCAAAAATACTAAAAAAATTTCCACACTTTTTCATACTAGTTAGGTGTAAGATCCTATGGTTAGATGTGAAGAAAAAACAATTTAAATTTTTTTGAATTCTTTACTATAGAAATGGCAGTTTTCAGTGTTTTTTGGCATAAAAAAGGAATTGGTCCTTTAGGGATTAAGTGGTCAGCGAATGAAATACTCACAATCATTGATTATATGGATTTCATGAGTCACGAGGAGATTATAGGATTTCCTTTTGATCGGGACATTTCTTGGCGGGTTTTTACAAAGGTGGATGCAAAGCTAGTGGAATGTCCAATGCATAAAAAATTCACTAATGGAAGGAGAAAATAGAGGATATGTATCAAGCATTGAGAATTTGAAGAGAAGAGCTTCTGTTTTTTAGGATTGAGGTTAGGTTTTGAATGATCATAGTCTATGGTTGTTGGATTAACCCCTAAATGTCCAATCGACCATTTAGTGATTGTTGTCCAACTTCAGGCAACGTTCGGGGTAGGCAACCCCTTGCTTTTATATTTTATATTTTTTCCATGCAATCTAAATTGGCTTGGCTTTTTTTTTTGGTATTATGTACTAATTAAGATTACTACAGTCAAACAAAAATAATAAGGAAAATAGTGCAAAACCTTTAGTATTTGCATGGTATTGAAAAGTTTATTATTTGGAAAAAGTGTTGATGTTCATATAATTAAATTGGATGCCTTTTTCATACAAATCAATTGAAACTAAAAGTGTTATCAACTATAGAATTTCAAATGCTAAAGATATAGTTGTTTTCTTTGTGAATTTTTGGAATTAGATCTTAAAAAACTCACTAGCATGCCATGTGCCGTTGCTACAATGATTAGGATGTCATTTGCAAGTGCCACAAAAGTGATGGCCAATTCCATCTTTACCTCTAAAGGACCAAAGTCCACTCGAGGGACACTTGGGATTTCAGGCAGGCTTATGTGACCTGGAATTTTGACCTGATTTTTAGAAACTTTTTTTGAAGATAGGAAATCACATTAGCTTCCTAAACATATAATTTTTTTCAATCGGTGCCCGGGAGCTAAGTTATGCCACCCTAAGTCAAAAAAATTGTTCGCTGAGCAAAGCTAAAAAAGTTTAAAAATTTAATTAAAAAAATTTTAATTTTTTTTCCTCAAAGATCTTGTTTTTATCTACATCTAAAGGTTTGATTCAATCTATTTGGACTAATAATGAGAAAGTTATGAACAATCTTGTTTTTCGGGCAATCCAAGCATCTTCTTCGAAAAAAAACTTATAGAATTCATTTTTGAATCCAATTTTCAAAAAAATTCAAATTTATTTTTTGGATTGGGTTAAGTTAATTGGCAAGAACAATCTCACCGTTGGGATTACAGTGTTTCAATTATATCTTAGAGCTATTAACGATTTAGTATTTTGTTCAATTTTGGACCTACTTCTACTTCACAATTTTTTAATGAATGAAAATCAAGTTGTTTTTTCTGAAATTTTATTCTCAACTCTCAACTCAAATGTTCGACATAGAAAAATTTAAATTTATGGTCTATAACGCAAAAAAATTCCACAAAGTCATCTGAAATTGCAAACCAACACTCAAGAAAACTTTTTTTTCAACTTTGCTTGCTCATATCTTCCAATCCGTACCATCAATCTTCATGAAATTATTACCACATGATTCAAAACAAGTGAAGTACAAGATCCTATGGTTAGATTCTAAAAGACTATTTTTCTTGGTTTCTTGTGTGATTGCAGCAAAAAGTGTCATTAGAGGAGATCTGGCCGTCTGGAAGACCGTTTCAGGGCTGTTCCCAATGCTGGGAACCAGCCCCCGATGTTACAAAAAAAAATTATTAAAAAAAATAAAAAAAATAAAAAATAAAAAAGTTCTTAAAATGTTAAAAGAATACTAATTTATTTTTTTTAAATAAAAAAATATAAAAATGACGTGGCAGTCGCTCGGCCACGTCGGACTGGCCATGCGGCAGCATTTCAGCAGTCCTGCAGAGTTCCCACAGTCCGGGAACTCGCACGGGCTCTTAGAAGCCAAAATCTCCTCTAATGAGTTTTCAGTGGTTTTGGAGCCAAAAAATGCCTTGGTCTTCTAGGGGTTAAATCTCTTTTCACGACCCATTTATTTCATAGCAACTTATCCACAACACTAATGTTTAACATCATGTGTGTCTTTAATTTTTTTAATTTTGCTTGTTTTTATATTAAAAAAGTTGACATACAAAAATAATATGCCAAATAAAATTTAAAAGTAAAAAATAAAAATAGAGGTGAAAATAAATATACCAAATGCATTAGCAAAAACTTTTAAATTTTTTTCTCGAATTCCTAAATTTGAGAATTATTGCAATTGTATTACCATGGTTACATGACAATAGTATATTACCTAATTAAATCTCAGATACAAATATGATTTTCATGATAGGTGCCATGATAAAATTTGTTGGGTATAATATTTTGCGATTTTTGAGCTCATTTTCAATAACGGATACCCAATTTGTTAAAGATTGAAATTTCAATTCATAATGCTTTTAATTTAATTTCAAAATGTTTGATATTTAAGAAAAAAATTGACTTCATATCTAATTGGTACTAATTGATGCTTTGTCTTCATTTTCTATAAATAAAACAAAGACTGAAATTGAAGGTTGAATCGACAATTACAGGGATATGGAGTTAATTTCTAAATGCTCAAATATCTAGTGGGTGGATAAAAAGTGTTTTTGAGAAGTACACTTCATTTAATCCCTACACTCCCGTTGTTCCTTTGGATGACAAAATGGATTTCAAGTAGGTTTTTATGGCTTCAATTTTTGTTGTGAATTTTTAATACTTTTCTTTGAAGATAGGAAAAAGCATTACCTTTGGAATATGTTTTTTAATTTCAAAGTCAATGCTCGAGAGCAAAGGTTTCGCCACCCTATGCAAAATACAAAGTTTGTCAAGCAGCACAAAGAAAAACAAGAAAAATCAAAGTAAAATTTTCAAAAGTTTGTTTCTCATAGAAAGTATTTTTTGTCTACAAGGAAAGACTTGATTCATTCTATTTGGATTAGTGATGAGTAAATTATAAACAAACTTGTATTTTAGGAAACAATCTATCATTTAATTTTTTGAAAAAAATATTTGTAGGATTCATTTTTTAACACAATTTTCACAATTTAAAATAAAAAGTTTAACAAAATTTAGTTAGCTTGCTAGAACAATTTGACTGTTGGGATTAGTACTCTTCAAATACATCTTAGAGCAGTATTTACCAACTCAGCGTTTCCTTCAGTCTTATTCCTATTTCTATTTAACAATTTTTTAAAGAATGAACATCAAATGTGCGATTTTTAAATTTTTTTCCTAAACTTTCAACTCAATTCTTCAAGAAAAGAAAAATTAGCAATTCAAAAGGTATAGTGCAAAAAATTTAAGCTACAAAGATTAAAATCCTTAAATTCTAGTTAGGCATGGTGTGAAAAAATAGATTTATTCACTTCAAATGCAAATCTCTTGCAATCCAAGTTTGCCAAAGGGACTGCAATTTTTTCATTTCCATTTCCATTTCCATTTTTTATTTAACAATTTTCTTGGGAATAGTTTAGATTTGGTGTCCCATTCTTCCCCTAACGCATTTTTGAGTGGTTTTCGATGAAAAATAATAATTTTCATTTGCCTATAGCAATCTTAGTACTCAATACCAAAAAAGAAAGCCAATTCAATCTAGAATGCATAGAAAAAGTTTAAATTATAAAAACGAGAGGTTGTCTATCCAAAACCTTGTCCGAAGTCGAGCAACAATCATAAAATGGTCAATTGGATATTTTGGGCTCAGTCCAACAACCATGGACTATAATCATCCAAAAACTAACCTTAATCCTGGAAAAACAGAAGCTCATCCCTCCAAATTCTCAACGCTTCCAAAGTATCCTCCATTTTCCCCTTTTATTGACTAATTTCTTGTGCATGAAAATTAAAAAAAACCCTTGGCAGGCAGGGAACGTGGAGTGGAACGTGAGAAGTGCGCGTGACGGGAACACTGTCTCTCCCGAAGGGAATTGGAATTAGGGTTTGCTGCAGGGGATTAGGGTTGGGCGGTCGCCCGCACTCTTTCTTTCTCCATCTCCCTCTCTCTCTGCGGTGGGAGCCTGCGACTCCGATTTCGTCGCGATGGGTCGTGTGATTCGTGCCCAGCGTAAGGGAGCTGGCTCCATCTTCCGGAGCCACACCCACCGGCGCAAGGGTCCTGCGCAGTTCCGCTCGCTGGACTACGCCGAGCGCAATGGCTACATCAAGGGGGTCGTCTCGGAGGTGGTCCACGACTCCGGTCGCGGGGCTCCCCTGTTGAAGGTCACGTTCCGCCACCCTTTCCGCTTCAAGAGGCAGAAGGAGCGCTTCATCGCCGCCGAGGGCATGTACTCGGGCCAATTCGTGTACTGCGGGAAGAAGGCCACTTTGTCCATCGGGAACGTGCTGCCGCTGAGGTCCGTACCCGAGGGCGCCGTGGTGTGCAACGTGGAGCACCGCATGGGGGATCGGGGTGCGTTCGCCAGGGCGTCCGGCGACTACGCCATCGTGGTGTCGCACAACGTGGACAGCGGGACCACCCGGTAGGTGTTGTTGCTTGGTGTTTTTTTTTCGCGTGACTTCGCGGAGATTAGTGGGAGATTAGGTCATGGATTTTGAGGGAGATGGCCTCTGGTTTGAGCATATTTACTGTTGTTACACATCCATTCTTTTTATTGAATCTTATTGGCAACTACTGAAGTTGGCAACTACTGCAAGGGGATTCCAACTCACTCTAGCATGCATTATCTGGACACCGTATGAATAAGTTGTGGATTTTCAATGTACTGTCTTTTTGGCAACCCGAGGCTCTCATAGACTTTCGTGTTTTTGATTGTGCACATCTTTTGTAATTAGTATTTTGTAATCAGTATCTAGGGTTGTGAGGCTTGTCGGTCCAAATGTAGGAGTCACATTTTGGACAGTGCTGATCGGTAATGGGTGCACATACCTTATGTCCGCTCAATTTAGGGTTTTGATGAGTGTGTTTTGCGCGTGCAGCATCAAGTTGCCTTCGGGAGCGAAGAAGGTGGTTCCGAGCGGTTGCCGCGCGATGGTGGGTCAGGTGGCCGGCGGGGGCAGGACCGAGAAGCCCATGTTGAAGGCCGGGAACGCGTACCACAAGTACAAGGTGAAGAGGAACAGTTGGCCGAAGGTGCGAGGCGTGGCGATGAACCCCGTGGAGCATCCCCACGGAGGAGGCAACCACCAGCACATTGGGCACGCGAGTACTGTGCGTCGGGACGCTCCTCCCGGGCAGAAGGTGGGTCTCATTGCCGCGCGTCGGACGGGTCGTCTGCGCGGGCAAGCTGCGACTGCCGCCTCGAAAGTGGACAAGGCTTAGGAGAACGGCAATCATCATTCTTCTTGCAGTTGAGAGGACTAGCGTCTGTCTTCTAATTTTTGTGTACTTTTTAGTTAATACAGTAATGAAGACTTGCATTGATCTCTGTTTGGGGTTATCCTTGCGTTGTTGGTTTGCAGCATCTTCTTTCTCTTTGGGTTGTGAAACTATCATCGAAGATCTTAGCTTTGTTTCTGGAACTACTTTTCGGTTACTTGTGAATCCGCATGCTTGTGTGGTCGTCATTATCGCAGTTCCTGTGGTGGCCATTGAGTTTTGTTTCCTGTAGAGGTGATTTCGAGTTTCCCATGATCGATGGATTCGATATGAATTGTCCCGTCCATGTTTTGTTGGATTTGCATGTGAAGTAATGCATTGCCTGTGTAGGATGCATCGCATGAAATGTATTTCAGTCTATTTATTGATATTGTCGTAGCCTGTTTCGCAGCATTAGGTGATCCCGGTTTTCGTTTCGTCTGTAGACGGAATTGAGTTCTGCTTTGCTAGTCGTGTCCCAGCTTGCGTTGCCGTTTTTTCGTCAGTGTTTGTTTGGGTCCTCCTGATGTTTGTACGAATCTTGAGCTGGTCTTGGTGTGCCTGGTTGGTGATGATTTGAGTTGGCTTTGTGGGTATCTATTCCTCGCTCTGTACTGTCTAATTCCCGGTAGGGTCACTGCGTTGCAGTATTGGGGCTCTTCACTGTCATTATCCATAATCGAAACTGGTTGATTTGGCATCCTTAAACCGGAACGGTGGGCCTGCTTGGCGTATATGACGTAATTAGTAGTCGCTCTCTAGTTTACAGGGTGAGATATTGTGCTCAATTGTATATACATTATTGCGCACCCCTTCGAGACTTTGGGTTTTGCTTGTTGATGGATACACTACGTGAAAGAATCCCCTTCACTCTAAGTCCTGGTTACGGCGGTATGACTGCTCATTCCTCAAGTAAATATTTTGAGTGATATCTGGGTGAAAATCTGGTGTAACATGTTTTTTCTTATCGCTGTGTTTTAGAATGACAAGATGGCATGATTGTATGCCAGCTGATCACACTGCATACAATCATGGCTTATTTTCTTTTTAAATCGAGGGTTATATATCCAAATCAGATGTAAGCTGAACCCCTAAAGGACCAGCCTGCTATTTTTAGCAACTTAGTAATTTTGGGCAGGTATTTGTGATTAGAAATTTCCATATTTTAGGTTCAAACTTTTAAAGAAGTTGAGGATTGTCTTTCATGGGAACTAAATTTCATGAAATTTGGAAACAGAAATCAAAAGTTATGGCCTAATGTGTTATTTTTTTCTTATCTGGGCAGATAAAAAAAAATCACTTTTTTTTGGAACAAAAAATTGAAATTGGTTTTTTAGAGTTATGTGGAAAGCTTTGAATCATTCCATTGCGATCAATGAGTCAAAAGTTATGAGGAATTTTAGTTTGCAGGCAAATGAATTCTCTACTCTAAAATAAACTTTGAAGTTGTTTATTTCACTCAATATTTTCGGAAAAAAATAAAATTATACTGCCTGTGTCCTACTAAAAACCTCCAAATCAAGCACAATTTCTATCCCACTAAAATGCTCCATTTTTAGATTTCGATTGTTGGGTAAGTGTTGGTTGTGTTGAACAACCTCGTGGGGGCAAGTCAAGTGATTAGGGAGCATTCTTCGCCAAGAAAGCTTGGCCTTGCCCATATGAGACACCTTGGACTCATTGTGCTTCCTTAGACAGTAGTATTGGCAATGGATTTGGTGACCACTTCGACACTTTGAAGAGTTGTTCTTGAAGTGTTGTAGGGATCTTTGTTGTGGATATTTAGATTGTAGTAGATGTTTATAGAATCCCAATGTTGCTACCAACGTTTAAATCATCAAGAATGATGGAGTTGGTAGCATTTACAAATTTTGTCAAAAATGATACTTTCCACATGGATTTTAGGTGCCTAAACGATGGTGCGGAAGTTAGAGATTTTGCAGAGATCTAAAGGATGGGTTGCTAGTTTTCAAATGCATGTATTCCTATCAAAAAGACTAAAAATGTAGTTAATCCCTTGTGGGGAAGCTTTTTGGAGGTTTTTAGTGGGACAGAGGGAGTAGGATGTAGATTGTTTATTACTCCGTATAACATTACAACCATTGGGATTGGCATTTTTCAATTCCATAATTAACTTCTTAACAATTTAGTTTTGAATCATTCTCTACTTCTTTCTACTTATTATTTTTTTCCTATATGTTGTATAATTCCAAATGATCTGAAAATTTTCAAGCATGTAGCCAACTTGCCCTAAAGAATGAATCCAAAGACTAACCACCATTTTGGATATTTTTTCATACAAATATGACCTTGTGAAGTGCAAATGCCTGGTTTTTTGCATGGCCCAAAAAAGGATTTTTGTCAATTCAAACACTAATATCTTGCAATCCACGTGGTGTAAAATTCTGAAATTTTTTCCACATCATCTCAAACCAACGACTATAAGATCCTATAGTTAAATGTGTCCCAAATTTTTTTTTCCAATATTTAATACTTGTGTTCAGAATGGCAATTTTTGAGCGTTTTTGGGGTAAACATTGTCAAGGAACTTAAGGGGTTAATGCTATGAAGGTGTAAATTTCATGTTATTGTTTTGCATCAATGTTGCAATTAGGTGTGGTTAGTTCATACACTAGAGTCGGATGACCCATTGTGAATCTTGTGGTCATTGCACATATTTGAATTTTGTAAATTCACTCCCTTTTTAGCAAAAAAATTGCAATAGATGGAATATTTTGTAAATATTTTGGTTAATTTTTTTTTCCGGATAGATCCTACCTAGAGAAATGAGATAGAACTTTCCATTATAGACCAATAGGAGACTCTTTGTTCTTTTCAGTGCTATTGTGAGTCTCTTAACTTCCAGCTTTGTTGCAATGATAATCCAACATCATCCTTCAATGTGGAAACACAAGTGAAATCAATCTTTTGCCATGTACATTGAACTCATGGCTTTGTCCATTGAAGTCATAAAATTATCCTCTTGGAGTGTAAGTCCAATGTGACATTTGGGCAACTTCTCTCTATATAAACTTTGCACAATTTTCAATACATTAGGATGGAAGGGAGTGGAGTTGGATCCATCTTTAGGGGGTGCAATTGAGCTAGGGTCATCCTAACTCACCATGAAATGCCAACTAACCTCACTTCAATCTCATGGCATAATGATGTTAAAATTTGGTGAAAATAGCCAATCATCACTCTCACTCATGGTTGAAAGTCTAAGCCCAACTATAAAGCATGTAGAATGTATCTATATGCACTTAATCTTTTGGAGATGCGGTTTTTACTAATCAATTTGCAATGACTAAAATTCTTCTTTGCAATCCATTTGGATCAAAATTTAAATGATCAAAAACGAAACAAAAGGTGAAAATGCCAACAAGACAAGTAGCTACACTATAATTGGCCATGTCCTTGTAGCATTGGCACTGACTTCTCGAGTAAGTTACCTCCTCCAACTTCCTCACAAGATGTAACTTAGCTTTCTATCGATGCAAAGCCTCCTCCCGTGTGATCTAGAGCCAATAAATCTTCCATTCCTCAGATAGAAATCCAAACAACCAAGTTGATATGGCCCTGTCAATTACTGAAGATTTCCACCATACAGTCAACTGCAATGTGATTGTTTCAAATCATATGGCAATGAAGATGAGAGCAACTTGAATCCATACATGACCTTGTAAGCCAAACTTACATTTGACAGTGCTTTGAATGGATAGGTGATGACAAGGCCACATTTATGGAATATTTTTTGTACGCAGGGACTTATCTCGGGGGGTGCAGTAAGTGGTAGAAGTAGCAAACTATGTGCAAACAAATGATAGGGTGCCAAAAAAACATTGGAGCTAAAAATTATAAATTCATTGATTATACTATAGCGTATGTAAAATGTCATTGGGTGTATTGTAAATACTATAGGGTGTGGAATAATGGGATGCATTAGAAAAAAATTAAAATTAAGATACCCCCCTTTTTATTAGTTTAGTGGGTCAAAAGTCTTAATTATGGGTTTAGAGCTGGCATTTCATCCCACATTTATACTATATTGTCTTTTTATTTTAGATTCTTTAAGCTATGATGATCTATTATATTTTACCTACCACTCGTAGTCTCAGAGTTAAATGAGGGTATCATCCTGCCATGTGCAGGTTGTGGTTATAACTCCATGTGAATAATAAATTGTGAACACATAAGTTATGGGAGTGCATTCAAAAATGCACTTCCCCAAAAGCAGTATCATCGAAAATTCAGAATGGAATGGTTTACTAAGCTTACAATCCAGATAGCCTAATGTCTTTTTCTTCCCTAGTCTTACTTGGTTTGGTCATGTACATCTTGTTTCTCTTCTTGGCAGGCCACCTGTAAAGCCTGGGTGAACTAACCCCCCCACTCGCTCCCAAGGAAAAATGTTGATTTTTTAAAATTGCAATGCATGATAAAATTTGGAAATTTTGAATTTATATTTGCAATCAAAAGCCCCAAAATTAGCGAGGAGGGTTGTACAAAATAAATAATCAAGTACAAAGTAGGGGGCTTTTTTTTACATGCACCCCTAGAATGACTTGGGGGAACAAGCAATGGGGGCAATTTACCTTGGCCACTTGTGGCTAGCCGGCTTGTAAGTTACATTTTACCAATGAAAATATGTTTCATTTGTTTCAAAAAAAAGTAAATCTAGATAATGACAAAGCCTACAATTGGATTATGATTTTTGAAGCTCCAAATATCTGCACTTTACATAAATATCAATTCTGCTACTGGAAATCTGTCAATGAGAAATTGATTACAAATTGAGCTTAAAAGGTAAGAGGTCTATAAATCGCCCATTTAAAAGCTGAAATTGAATTTTGAGGATGTGAAACTTTTTAAAATATTTTTCAGGAAATTCTTCTTGAAAGACAAGTAGAATTGGCATCTAATACAAGTTGTTTCATATTTTTGGAGCTTTGTGGAATTAGATATGAATTTTTGGACTTCAAAGCACTAAATTGTTAAGAAGCCCTCTAATTGTGAACTCTAAACCCTACACCAAATTTTGTAATTGCAAGTATTGCAAAAAAATTGAACCAATATAGCACATGACATATTCATAGCAATTAAGAATTATAATTAATGTATGCCCCCTTCTTAATGGTTCAAATTAGAAAATTATATAGTGATAGACCTCAGAATAATCAACGAACAAAAAGTAATACCCCCCATTTAAATACCCAGTGCTTGCACCTATATCCTCATTTTTTCCAAGGAGTGCATCCCCCGAGGGACTTATGCGCTCATAAAACAACAAACCTGCAAATCATACGATTGAAATTTGGAAATCACGGTCAAAGGATCCAAAATTCTTGGAGCCGGAATTGCAGATCATGGGTGTTGTCTGGTGTACCATTTGCTCCTGCACATTTGCATGGATGATTTTTCAAGAAAAAGTTGGACTAATTTTAAATATACAACTCGTATGCTTAATTAAGCATAACTAATTAATGAAGACTAAATTGAAAATAACAGAATTGTAGATGAAAAATAGGTGACGTGGTTATGAACAATAACTAACACAAGAGTATGCGTTATCTTTCAACACCCCTAGAGCTTGCACACGATTCTACTAACAAAGTTGCTCTAAGCGTTGAAGATTGAGAGAGCTAAGATGGCGCGGGTGAACTGGCTTAAGGAGATGTTAACTTCGTTTCAAGAGCGAGTAAAAGCAGTCACCGTGGTATGTTTTTGATGTTGGTTGAGTTTCTTCATTTTCTTGATGAATCTGCTGGTTTTGGAAGAAGAGGTTAACCCAAAAGCGACGCCGGCGCCAATTCGTGGCGTTTGGATGACATTTTTGTAGTGCAGATGATAAAATTAGTGGATTTATCATCCATGTTTTTCATGGCAGCTTTGTAGCCGGCTTATGAACAGTATGCGCTCGACAGCGCATGGGAAGAAGAGATTGTCTTATGCTAATTTAGATTATTGTCATAAAAACGGTATGGGGTGCACCTAACGTGCGGGCTGAGCAGTTGACTAAGTTCACTGTGGTAGCGGACCTACAAAAATTTGTCAACAGCTCCCAAACCAACCCGCGACAGAAATGTTCAGTGGAATAATGGAAAAATTTGAGTCGGGCATGTTGCCATGTCAGAGCGTGGGCAATTCCTGGTGGTGGGAAAGGAAGCCGTTGGTGCAAGACGGTTTGCCACTGTTCATGTGGAAGCAACGTATACATTCAACAAGGGTTCAAGAGTTCGAATCCATAATTGCTCAAACGGCGCTTGTGGAGCTTTTCACAGCGCTTTCATTACACTCGGCAAAAGATGATCAGGCGAGGTCATCTCAAGGACCCACCCTGCAATGGTGAAGAATTTGTCATTACTAACAATGAACTAAAAAAAAGAAGACTGCGGCTAGCGGAAGTGCTAGCCAAGGAATCAGACCTTTACGTAGGCCAATTGCCGTCACCTGCACTCCACGACTAAAAACAGCATTGCCGACTTCTGCTAAGCCTGCCAGCAACCGATTACGAACAAGCAGCCATAGAAAGAATCATTCAGGGCCGTCACAAAACTGCAATTCCGCTAAGTCTCTAGCACGCAGCAAAACTCAAAGTTTGTGTCCACGAGATAGCAAAACAGAGAATCTGTGACCATGCCAAAACTGAGAAGAAAGACGCTCTACAACACTCTCCTCCCTCCTTCACCTCCGTTTCCAGAGTGGTGTGCTTTAGAAGCAGGAGTCATTGCCACCCACCTCCTCACCAAACAGAAAGCAAGAAAATGGCAAATAGAATATATGTTAGGTATGCTAGATGAAAGTTATTTATTGAGTCTTCCAAAATTGACGAGGGACACAAGTTTACCTTTTGATACCTCGCCGCAGCACCTGCGTTGGCTCTGGTGCACTTGGGCCTCAAAACGGCTTGGCTGGTCTCAGAGGCGACCTAAAGGACATGCTCCTGGACTCTCCAAGGAAGTATACGACACACTGAGGGACCACATTTTTCCCTTTCCCAAAGTGGAGCGTGTCAACGACAATGAGGCTGAAAAATCTAGCTCGCTCCAAAGCTCGGCCTGTAGTCACCCATACTTCTTTGACACACCTGCTGGGAGAATCTCAACCACCGATAAACAGCACGAGTCAGCGATGCGAGGTGTTGCAGTAGGGGCAGCCGGCACCAGCGATGGTGGACAGCGAGGTGCTGCAGCAGGAGTAGCCAGCACCAGCGATCGTGGAGAGCGGCGCCTCTGCAATGACGAAGAACAACTCGGGCAAAGCTTCTTCAAGCAGGCCTCCACCAGCGCTGGCAGTCACAACCCGCCCCAATCACAAGGTGAGCCATACACGAAAACGAAATTCTTCCAGTCCCAAGAGTAACTCAGTGCCCCCCCATGCAAATGCACAAGTAGTTAGGGTGCAGAGAAATGCCGTACTAGAAGAATTTCACGAAGCCACTGAAGACATGGAGCAGTGGGCTCCCGCACATATACTGAACGAGAGAGTGGACGCAAAATCGAAGCAAAAGTTTGTTATTGTCAGATATGAAGATGGGGTGGAGCAGGAACTATGTGAGGGCGTTGTCCACCGTCAACAAAGGCCACGATCGCACCAAAAACAAATTGCGACAGAAGAACACGAAGGGGGTAGGATAAGCGGAGAAAATGTACCTAGTTCCAGAACCCGCGAAGAATCGCCCGACCTCTCGTACGACGGTCATCCCTCCTCTGCGGACGATTATTTCGGCGTCTTCAACGACAACAATGGAGAAATATCACCATGCTCTTCCGATGACACAGAGACGGATTCGGAGCCTACGGCGACAGAGTTTCCGACTTCAAGGTGGGAGACCAGCACGACCCATTACGACTCAGACTCCACTCTCTCGGAGCGAGAGTTCGACAGCACTGGCCGTCCAAGAGCGAAGAAGTGGACCGCAGGCAGCATGCCGCGAAGTGAACAACGTGGGGGCCGGGGGAGACGCATCGGCAGTCGCTGCGCAAGGCGTGGACGAGGTCAACCCTCAGCTGCGGAAAGGAACTCTGGGGGAAGGTGATGCGCGCCAGTCCATCACTGGGCGTAGAAACCCTAATGCGCGCCAGCCAAACAGTCGGCGTGGCAGAGGTAGGGCCGGGTAAAGATCGCCCCCGCAATGTAACCGTTCTGGAAGCGCGTCCCCTGAAGTAGTTCCATTCAGAGAAATGGATGACAAGTCCGCTAGCTCATCCGATTCATGGTTCAGGCCAGAGAGAGAATCGGCCAAGTCCAGGACAGGTGCGGAAGGGCGTTTTCCAAAGCACATTAAGGCAAGGGCAAATTGGAGGATCTGTTGCTTGAACAATTTTCTTATGACAAGTGGATTCCTCATGTACCGCATTATGAACATGATCCTTTGCCTTTCACAGGGCCAACCCCTGGCTGCACTCACCCATACAGTCGTTTGCCCTCCGTGATTCGTTTATTTGAAAAATTCTGGTCACAAAAGATGAAGAATAGTTCATGAGACAAATTTCTATGCTTCCGAAGTCATACACAAGGATGGAAGAACACGTGGAGGACTAGATTAGACTCCCTTTACACTTTTGGAGTTCCAGGCCTACCTTTCCATATCTCTATATATGGGAATCAAAAAATTGCCTAATTGTAGGTTGTATTGGTCCAAAGAGGAGCCACTTTCTCATTGCCACATTATATCCCAAATAATGAAGAGGGATAGATTTGAGCTTATTACTAGGTGTTTGCATGTGGCCACAGCACCTGAGGATGTCAGAGACCGGCGTAGTCCAACGTATGATAAACTCCACAAAATGCGTTGGATGATTGACGAACTCTGTGACAGCTTCAAAGAAATGTGGACACCGAACCAACAACTTACGGTTGACAAAAGCATGGTCATGTATAAAGGCAAATATAGCCCCCTTTGCCAGTACATGCCAAACAAGCCAGTTTGTTTTGGCTTGAAAGTTTGGACAGCTGCAGATGCCTTATCCAAATACGTGTGGAGCTTCTAGGTGTACTGTGGAAGAGAAGGAAATCCACATGATGAAGGCATGGAGAGTGATGGAAGTCCACAGGAGGAGTTGCCCATAGAAAACCTTCTTCCACATAGTGGCAAGGGGGAAGGTCTTCAAGGTAAAAATGTTGTGAAGCATCTTCTAAAAGAATTGGGAGGAAGGGGCCACATTGTGACAACCGACAACTTTTTCACATCGGTTCCCTTATTCCTAGATTTATGGGCGGACGGCATCATGGCAACGGGCACATTGAGAGCTAATCGGAAATATGTGCCGAGGCCTATGTTTGCAAAAGATGTTACAAAGAAACAGCATTATGGGTGGATCGACTATCGCATGCATGAAGAAGGGAATATATGTTGTGCAGTCTGGAAAGACAAGAACGCCGTTGTTCTTTTGTCAACCCATGCGGAACCCATTTCACCACCGGGGCCAAAACAATTTGTTTACCGGAGAATTAGAACGAAAAAAAAAAAATTGTGACCGGTCCAATGCATTTGCAGTATACTCAAAACATGAGGGGAGTTGATACCGCAAATCAACTAAGGGGGTGGTATTCGTGTCTCACTAGAAGCCACAAGTGGTGGCATAGGTTATTTTTTTATTTGTTGGAGACCACTATATGCAATGCTTGGATAATTCACAGTGATACAAGTTTCCGTATATTGGAGGAGCCTTTGACACATTTGAGTTTCCAAATGCAGTTGGCGAAGGATTTGGTCGCTAATTGGGCTGGAAAAACGCAAGGTTACTCAACATTGCTACCACACGTGGCAGCGGCACATGGGACAAAAAGCATGGGAAACAAGAAGGGGAATTGTGTTTTCTGTGGTAGGAGAACTAATCAAGCATGTCCCGGTTGTCAAGGACATGTTTGTAAGGGTTCTTGTTACTAGGATCATCACTGGTGACAGACTTAGTTTCAACCGTGAGCATGTCTTTCTTTTGTTTTCTTTTTTTACTTTCTTGTTTATATAAGGGAACACATGTATATCGTTCAGTATTTTATTTATTTATTTTCCCTTCTGGTCATACAGAAGAATTTGTTCAAAGTTCTGTTCATTTCCATCAACTTAGAAGCAGCCATGAGTGTTAGCTGAGCACTGCAAGTAGAGTCCCAGTGAGCAGACGTTTGAGGACAGGCCCTGGGCCTTCAAGCAGAAGCGGGTGTCCAAAGACCTGTCCTTGCAGACGGAAAGGGGAGCGGCAGTTGCAAAGCGGCCAAGGGCGGGCACGTGGCAGTGTGGTGGGAGCTGGGAGCGCGACCTGCTGCGCCAAACGGTCAGGTCAGCAGGCACGCGGTTCCTGAATTTTATGGCGGGCCACGAGTTTCTGCTGCCCGCACAGTGCAAGCAGGAGGCGGGCTGGTGGACCGATGCACTCGGCAAGAAAACCCGAGAATCTAGTTCTCCACGGCCGATGTCTTCGCCATTTATGTTTTTTTTTGTTGCACATCCGTTCAAGTAGTGAGGCAGTACGTTACTTGTGATGTTTCTTTTCATAAAATAGGCGGATTCAAAGTCTGAATCTAGGATTCTCATCCGCTGGGTACTGTTTTTTTTTTTGTACAGCACTACAAGAAATGGATTGCAAGATCTCTGTGCGCAATAATCTCGTGCAATTAGCCCATCTTTACCAATCTGAACATTGCTTTGCTGTTGGATTTCCGAAATTGATGTTCACTTTTCCCATGCCAATCGTTCAAAAAGTTTTTTGAATCCTCGATTGTAGCTGCCCTTTTCCGAATAATAGCCAGAGTGTCTGCAATCACGGCAGGAATTCATCATCGCTCTTCTTTTTTCTTCATTGTGATGCTTCTGGAGAACGAGGACAACGTCACTTGCAAACCCGAAAGAGCCTGCGCCTCACTGTCGCCTCCTGCGATTGAGGATTTCGATTCTCCAGGAACATGCGGTAGTAGGTCCGTTTGCCAATTCCCATCCGCAGTTATGAGTCCGGCACTTCAGGGTTAAGAGGTTGGGGTTTGGAATTCAATGATGCAGGTGAGATTGGTATTCTTGGTCCTTTGGCTGTTTGCGCTACTGGTATACAAAATCAGCGCGTGGTTGCTGGGAGTGTTGTCTTTTTGTTTGGCTTTGATGTCATCGATCGTCAAGACATTGAGGGATCCACTAATGTTGGAAATCTCACTGGAACAAGTAGTTTGCAGATCCTTCTCAATGGTGGGATAACAGAGGGTCGAAAAAGAATTTGAAGGTGCCGGATTTTAAACATAAAAAACTATGAAAGCTCTCTAGATGAACCCCTAAAGTTCCATGACAATGTTTTAACTGAAAACGTTAAAAAACTATCATTTTTAGTACTAGTACCAAATTTCTGGAATTTTTTTTTTTATACACGTAACCACAAGATCTTGTAGTATGCTAACTTGAAAACATGTGGTAAAATTTTTAGAAATTTCCACCGCGTGGATTACAAGATATAAGCATTCAAATTCACTGAAATCATTTTGGGGGCCCTGCAAAAAACAAGGTAGCTACACTTCATAAGCTCACTTTTCTATGAAGAAATGTCTAAAATGGTGGTGCTTCTTTGAATTCTTTTTTCTAGAGAAGTTGGCTACATGCTTGAAAAATTTCACATCATTTGAAATTGTACAACATATAGGAAAAAAATAATAAGTAGAAAGAAATAGGGAATAATTCAAAATACAAAATTGTTAGGAATTTAGTTATAGAATTGAAAAATGTCAATCCCAATGGTTGCAATGTTGTAGTAAACAATCTAGGTCCTACGGTTTTATTTTATTTTTAAATATTGAAAATTGAATAAGATATAGGACTTCAAAGTTTATTTTAGAATAGAGAATCTATAATTGCCCACAAACTAAAACTCCTCGTAACTTTTGACTCATTGATCGAAATGGAATGATTCAAAGCTTTCCACGTACATATGATTTTAGAAAACCAATTTCAAATTTTTGTTTATGACAAAAATGATTTTTTCTGATCTGCCCGGACTGCCTAGTTACGAAAAAAAGTAACATAATAGGCCATAACTTTTGACTCCTATTTCCAAATGTCATGAAATTTAGTGCATGTGAAAGATATTCCTTGTTCCCACCTTCTATTAAAATTTCTGCCTAGAATATGGAAATCTCTAGTCATACATACTTGCCCAAAATTTCTATGGTGCCAAAAAACGCATACTGGTCCTTTAGGGGTTAATGGGTACTATACGCTTGATTGGGTGAAGTCTTGATTTGATGTTAATATTAGAAATGTATACTAATGTTTTTAGTTTTGTAAAAAGAAGCTAGAGAGCGGTTTGATTCCTGATCTAAGTATGTTGATAGCAAAGACTGAATAGGGTAAGGATTTGGTTAAGAAATCAGCTTCTTGGTTTTGTATTGGGACATAGTTTACCTTAATTGTATTATCCTTTGCCTTTTTTCTAATAAAATGATGCTGGATTTCTATATATTTGGTTCTAGAGTGGAGTACATGATTGTTTACTAGACGAATGAAGGATTGATTGTCACTTGCAATTGGTGTTGCTTCATTTGATGATTTTCCAATTTCGTGCAATAATCCTCTAAGATATGTGATCTCGGGGGGTGCACTCCCATTTTTTTTGTGGTACACGTGCGATCAAATGAAGGATTATTATAATTGCCTTGGTCCTCAATTTTTGAAATGGTTTGGAAATAAATTAGCATCATGATAATGGGTTTAGGGTCTTTATAAATAATGAAGGATAGGGGATATTACCAATTTTATCATTTTTTTATTCTACAATAGCCTTGCCAAGAAGGAAAAAAAAAATCTAAACTTTTTGTAGAGCGCTAGAAAACTATAGTATTGTGAGTAGTATCCAAAGATGGATCCAATGTTTGCTGGATCATTGCTGGATCTCAACTATAATTAATTAATTACCGCACATGCACTATTTGCACGATGCATTTCCACGTTAATCCTGATGTATGTGGGGATGGTTACTTTCTGTATGCTTCGTATTTTGCTGCACTTTGTGTTTGGAATCACATTCTGCTTGAAGTGATTCATGTGCCAAACTGATTTTTCATTGACATTAGTTTCAGCTTCTAAGTTTTCCTCTGCACTTAGTACTTGTTTTTGCATGCTGCTAGGTGTATCCCATTTTGTGGTTTCCAGTACTTCATGATGGGCTCAATGTTGTGTTTGATGTGTTTCAACTTTATGTTTCATCTAATTTTTGGTTGAGAGTAGTTTCACCTAGGCATGTGTGGGCGCTAGATTACCCACCCTTGGTAATAAAGCAAACACCGACCAGGTTCTATGCCTTTATCCACTTTTTAATATATGGGGGTGTTGTGAGCGCGGTCCACTGTGCCTTCCAAGCAATGGATCTTTTTTGCTAACGTTTCCTAAGTGTCGTGGATGGCAGCGAATAATTAGAATGCATGTAGTAACTCACAATTTAACTGCAATGCTCAGGGGTGATGGTGAAATTCTAACTCCCTAACTATCTATCCTATGTCGAGGGTAGATTGGGTAGTTGGCGTCATTTCTAACGTCCCTCACTACGAACCTCTAAGAAAAAGGGAACCCCTGTGTTCCTTCCATGAACCTCTAAGACTATCTTGGGTTTTTAAAGCTCTACTTAGAAGTTCTACTTTTAAAAGCTACCCCTAAAGTTCCAACTTCTGAATGTAACTCTAGATTTTACTTCTTTAACTTGATTCTAGATATTAACTACCGACTTCGATTCTATGTTTTGACATTTGACTCTAAGTTTTTACTTCTAAATCAACTTTAACTCTTAACTTCCAAGTTTTAACCTTCTAGAGTAATTCTAAGTTTCACTTTTAATTCTATGTTTTTACTTCTAAACTACTCTAAGATTTACCCTCTAAATCTAACTTTAACTTTTCACTTTTTATTGTAGATTTTTATTCCTAATTTAGCTCTAGGTTTTTACTTCCAACTTACTTTAGAAATTTACCTTCTACATATAACTCTAGGTTTTTGACTTTTAACTCTAAATTTTTACTTCCCAATTGACTCTAAAATTTAACCTTTAAATTTAATCTTAACTTTTGACTTTTGACTTTTGACTTCTACTTCCAAATTTAATCCTATCGTTTTAATCCTAGATTAACTCTAAATATTATCCTCCTAAATTTAATTCCAACTTTTAACTCTAGGGTTTAACTTCGAAACTTATTTCTACAATTTACTCTGAGTTTTGACTTCTAATTTTAACTCTATTTCTAACTCAAAAAAAAAATCTACTTCCTAAGTTGATTCTACTTTTGACTTCCACTTCCTACTCTACTTTTTACTTCCCAAAGTTAACTCCAAATTTTGACTTTGGAATTTAACTTTCCTAATCAAAAATCTTAATTTAACTCTAGATTTTTAACCGTTAATTGATCCCTAATTTTAATCCTAAATTCTCCTTCTAATCTAATCCTAATTTCCGTCCATTGTTCCTTGTGGATCAGATTTAATCAAAATTCCTCCGTTCTACCCCCTACCGCTTAACTTAGCCTAACACGGTCAATTTAAAGCCAAATCCTAAGTGTAATATGTTTTTGAAAACCTCTATTCCTAATCTATAACTTTTTGAATCTAAACTTCTAATTTGCACTAATCTCGGATGCTAATCATGCTCTAAGGGCTGATTAGGAAAATAAATGCTAATTAGGGAGAAACATCAAAGATTAAATCAAAAACTCACCTCTTCGCTACGGGTTTCGGAAATGACTTCGTCCACGTCCTCATATACATCCTCACGCTCCATGGCAATTCTTTGTTTTTCGTTTGATTTTTTCCAAGCTCACCGCTTAATTTGAGAAAATGGTACACCCTTGCAATCTAACTTCTTTCTTTTTATTCCTCCTTCCTTTTCTTTCTTCCTCTCTCCTTCTACACTAGTACTATTCCACCTAAGCTTTTATGAGTCTTACACTATGGTTTCAAACTCCAAGGAGGTTTTTAAGATGCCAACTATCCTCTTACACAATTTTGCCTTTGTGTCATCCTAATCCTCCTCCCAATGGTCACCACAAATTCTCAAGATTTCCTTCCCTAAGTCTACCTAAGCTTAGGCTTAGGTCACTATTTATCGTCTCTCTCCTTTTTTGTTCTCTACTTCATCTCCTTCTTCTAATCTCCCTCCATTGCTCGTATTTGTATTTGGTTGGTTAGAGTGGAGTTTGCAAGTGTGCGTGCAGGTGTGACGTGGAGGTTGCAAGTATGTGTGTAGGTGTGATGTGGAGGCGTTGACTCTCTTTCTTCCCCTCCCTTTGTTCTTTTAGTCACAACTTGGGAGTTTTGGAGTTTTGACCTTGGGTCCCCACTGGGTTCAGTTGGAATTCTCAACTAGATCTATCACTGGTTTCCTAAACTAGATCTATCACTGGTTTTCTAAACTAGATCTATCACTGGTTTTCTAAACTAGATCTATAGCTAAGTTTCTAACTAGGTCCTGATTAGTAGAGAGTTTTTTCTAAAAAAAAATCCAAAGTTGGGACCCCGCAGGACATCATCCCGTTTTTGGTTTGAAATCCAGCCATGATGTATGTGAGTTCTGGTTCAGTCCACCAAATCACCAAACCGGCCAAGCAGGGGCGTTGGGCCAAGCAGTGTACCGGCCTCGGGTACCGGCTCTGGTACCAGCCTCGGCTGGGCTCCCCGTTACTGCTGGCTGTACGTTGGTTACGCTGGTTACTGCTGGCTGTACGTTGGCTTGGTACATGCTGGCCACCACCAAATTTATAAGCACCTCAACGGATTCCCTCAGGGGAACCCACTTAGCAAATAAAAATTGGAATTTTGGACAAAATTAGTGCTAGAGCCAAGGCTTCGCCGTCCGGGGGGATTAGGCCCGAATTGGTGAAGCAAGACACTCGACTTACAAAATCACGTATATAAGGGCTAGGCTGCTAAACTTGGCCCACCACTTCCTACTTCATGCTAAACTCTAATATCTTGGTAGCTAAACTTTAGACTTTTTCAAGAAGGTCTTGGAAACTAGACTTTGGAATGGGGTTTCTGGGAGGTTCAAAGCTTCGACGTCAAGTTGGGTTTAACACCAACTCTAGGACTTGTGACGCTCCGGGGGTCCGTAGCTCCGCCGTCCGGGATCGTTTTAACACACACTCTAGGACTTAGAACTAGTTGTAGGTTCAAAGCTTCGCCGTCCTATAGGGGAGGTCCACACATCAAGGGAAACTTTAGAGGAAGACAAGGTTATACTTTTAAGGAAAACACACAAGGTAAGTTCAACACTTCGCCGTCCCGGAGGAGAAGGAGAAGGTTAGACAAAGGTGTAAGAAGATACTTAAGAGAACACGCAAGTTAGGACCACGTGGCAACACAAAGCTCACACACTAAAGGCCCCCCAAAGCGGCATCGCCAAGGTACAGTGGGGGGTGGCTTTAGGATTAATATAAGACACACAAAGACTCTTAAAACACGCACGTTAGAACACGGGGATGCACAAGAGAGAAAGAAAAGGCTCTCAACTCTCCACAATGGTACAAGAAGACACAACGAGTACACAAAGCAAGGTACAAGGACCCCCAAGGACCTTCAAAGCTTGAAAGACTACAACAACGGAGCAAAAAGTGCTCCAAAAATACCGTAGAGGTTTTTGGCTTCAAACACCAAAATATCCAAAATAACTTGGACCCATGGACCCAAAATGAGAATTGGGGGTGTTCTAGAGAGAGAAATGGAGCCCTTAAATAGGTTTCCAAGGACTCACCCTTCCCTCTAGAGTTCTAAGGTAACCTTATCAACTCGGATTTTCATCCTCATCCTCAAAGATTTTCATCCTAAATCCTAAAAATCTACTTCTATCATCTATGCTGGACCAACATCCTAACTTTTGGAGATTAGCTCCAATCGCCGAACGGATTGCGCCGTTGGATCCAGATCGCCGTGTTTAGTCCTAGATCTCCCTACCCCCGGATAGAGGCCAAAAATCCATCATAGGCTAATTTAGTTTAAAAACCAAATCGTGGTAAAATCCTAGATCTTGGGGGTCTCCTATTTTGAGAAATGTGAATAGCCTAGGGTCTCCGGTAGGTGCAAGAGAGTCGGGAAGGCCTTTTGGTTGACTTCGTTTCGCCATCGTATGGTCTCGGAATGCCGGTCAACGTGGCAGGGACCCCGCCACGTGGTTAATTCCCGAGGAATCTTGCCGGTTCAGGTACTTGCCGCTATCGGAATGTTGTGAAACTTTACGGAGCGCATTATTAACATAAAACAAGCTAGTCTAATTTTTAGTAAGATTTTATTGTAACCCGGGTAATTTCCATGAAATTCCCGTTGGAGATTAGGAGGGTTGACCACCCGGAAAAGGTTCTTCTGCAAGTCGGAAGATGCCGGGATTTTTCAAGTGACCTCTCAGGGAGTCGCATAAAAGACGTGCAAGTGCGTTTCCATACCTGACACGATTGGTCAATGGAGATTAAAACTGGCCATCTCCTCGAATTAGCAACGGTGCGGGAATCTTCTGCAGGTAGAGGAATCTTGGCGAACCGATTTCGCCGTTGGACTCCTGGCGTGGGATTTACCCTAGAACACCATTCTTGGGCTATAGATTCCTCCACGGGCCCGGTCTTGCGTTAGTGGCTCCTGCATGCTAACAATCGGGATTTTGGGAATTCATCGATCTAATGGGGAATTCTAAATCTAACTCCAGGACCCGACCTAGTAGCCTTGCTATGGATCCCTCGAACCGACCTAGCCATGAATCGCCACATTCATAGTGGGAATTAACCCTTTCGGGGTTGTGTGACTCAAATCCTCCAAATCTGACCTTTCTGTTATTTCTATACTATTTTTAGGCAAGATTTGGGGGGATTCTAAGTAAAAATACAAATCTAGACCAAATACTATAATGGGTATGACACAACCCTATTTTGGTTCTACACTCTTTTTATGGGTTTTTGTATACTTTAATCAACTTTAAATTGCAAATTTCCAAAAAAATAATTCTACGAGTCCCAAGTGACAAATTGGGAGCTCACAGCATGGTACAAATTGCTAGAATGTACTTAGTGTTTCATTGCACTTCATGTTTGCAACTACACTCAAAATTGCATTGTTGTTCTGTACATCAGTTTCTTAACCCCTAACGACCCAAGTGACCATTTTTTGGTTGCTTCCCCTGTTTTTTTGAGCTTTTCCGTTCTCATATTTTGATTTTTTTGAAAAATAAAATTTATTTCTAAAAAATATACTTTGTTACAAATCCAATGGCAGTGGTTTCATCAAATTCCAAGTTAAATTCCGCCTTCTGGAATTTTTCAAAGTTTAGCAATGTAGTCTAGTTTACAGCTCGTTTTTTTGTGGTTGGTTTGGGCATGGACTAAAAAGTCAGCCAACCAATGAGCTTCTTGCCCACCTCATAAAGGTCAAATCCACCTTGAAAAGGTCAGATCCAAGGAGCTCAAGGAGAAGACAAGTGTCCCATTCTTTTTTCTCTTACAAACATTACTCAAATTTTAGTGACCACCGTGCATTGCAAGCTTCACCATGAATTGTAAAATTCTTGGAATGTAATGAAATTTTACATGTACATTTTCAACTCTCTTATCTTTCACTGAGCACAAAAAGGGCATCATTTTGAATTATTCTCACAAAGATATGCTCCTTCAAAGTGAGCTGCCTTGTATTTCCATTGACCCAAACAAAACTTCAAAATTAAATATCTCTTAAACCAAGTGGTCAAATAATCTGAATTTTTTTGAGGTACTCACTCTCAATGTTAACTTTAAGATCCTATGGTTACATTAAGTCCGATCTATAAAAAATGGATCAAAAAAATGGATCAAGTTGTTGGCAGTTTTGACCCATTTTGAAAGACCCCCCCCCCCCCTTGGGTCTTTAGGGCTTAGAAAATTCAGTTTTTTTGTTGTTTTGGTCGCGTTGATCCGGTCAAAATCTGACAAAAATTTGTTGATTTCAACAAATTTCTGTCAGATTTTGACCGGATCAACGCGACCAAAACAATAAAAAAACTGAATTTTCTACTAGTGAATGTGCAGTTTCCAGGTAAGAATTTTATTGTGACCATCGGGTGTAGGAATTTTTTTTGTCATGATTATGTATTTATGATGAACATGGTATTTACAAAAATATCACAAGAAATTTTTTAGAATGAAGCCTAGGGTATATGAAATTATTTGAATTTAGAAATTTACCTAAATATAGCCCTATAGAAATCCCCAAAATTTATCTAAATAGCCCCCACGTAATAGGGGCTCGAACGCAGGATACCCATGAATATCCTATGTAGTGCACCCCCCGAGTGTGTGATGTCCTTGGCGGCTTCAGTCAAAACTCTATATTCAACTTCAGTTGTAGATAGGGATACTGTTGGTTGTAATTTGCTTGTCCAAAAAATGTTAGAGTTACCAAATTTATGAAGGATACCGGAAGTAGATCTTCTTGTGTCTATATCTCTTTTTCAGTCAGCATCACTAAATGTTTGAAGATGTCCTTGGTTATTGGTAGAGAAATGAAGTCTGTAGTGAAGTGTACCACTAAAATATCAAAGGATTCTTTTAGCTAACTCAAAATGAGCCTATTCTGGACTGCAATAAAGCTGCTAAGGCAGCCACTGCATAACATATATATGAACAAGTATATGTAAAGTATAATAAACTACCTACTATAGATCAATATAAATATAGATCAACCTTCGGAGTTCCAATTTCTTTTGATAGTTGGAGCTTGGGATCCATTAGAAGTAATGTTGGATTGTAGTTGGCAAGATCAAAATCATTGGAAAAGCTTGTTAATGTCTTTTTTTTTTTTTTAAATGCCAGAGGTGTGATATTCAATCTCAATCCCAAGGTAATTCTCAGCAGTTCCCAAGTCTGTCATTTCAAACCATTTTTGAAGAGCAATTTTTATTCTCAAGATTTCACTGTGATCATTTCTTGTGATTAATATATTGTCCACATAGACCAAAAAAATTGCCAATTTGCCGTTTTGATTAGAGTAATATAAGTTTGAGTCTGCTTGACTTTGAACCACGCTGTGAGATGTTAACCATTTGTCAAGTAACAAATACTAGACTCGAGATGATTGTTTCAAGCCATATAAAACACAATTGACTTTGCATACCTTCATAAGATCACCTGTTCCATCAAATTCTCTACGAATCTCCATTCCTACAGTCTCATAAATATGCCCATTTAAGAAAGCAATGATAACATCCAATTGAATAAAGTTCCATCCATATTTAGCTGCAAGTGTAAAAATAACCTTGATAGTGGACCACCTTACAATTGGGGCAAAAATATCCTCATAGTCTACTCCTGCCTTTTGTTGGAAGCCCCTAGCGACTATCCTAGCTTTGAATCGTTATGGTTTTCCTAACGAGTCTTTTTTAACTTTATATATCCACTTTGCCGTAATAGGATTCATGCCTAGTTGTCTATGAATTATCTGCCATGTTTCATTTTATTTATGGACTGGATCTCTTTTTCTATTGCGGCTTTCCAATCGTCATGCTTATTTGCATGCTTGCACGCCCCTGAATAATGAAGCGGCTCTTCTGGAATCTTGGTCGATCATCAATGTATAGAAGTCACGAAGTCCGCTTGACAGTGCTTGATTTTGGCAAGGATAACGTCTGTTTGGGTGTTCATTGTACAAGTTGGGATGATCTAATTGTTTTGGATGTATGAGGTTATTTGGACTATCTACATCTAGAGGTTCCGCGTCCTGAGTTTCTGGTTCTATTTCGTGAATAAGGTTGGTGGGAGCAATAAGATCGGGCTCTCGGGCGGTTTCATTTTGTTGCTTGGCTGTTTCAATTTCTTCCGTAGTAGTTTCGGAAGGCAAGGAGTCATCTTCTCAAATTGATCGATCTCCTACTGCGAAAGGGTCCTCAAAAGCTAGTAGGTTGTTTTCTATGTGTCGTATTCCTATTTGACTTTCATCAAAAACAACATCTCAACTGAGCATTATTTTCATTTTTGTAGATCATATAGTCGATATATTTTTCTTTCATCATCCGCATATCCTAGTAAAATGCATTTTTGGATTTTACTATCAAATTTCTTTCCACTCTCTTTTGGAATATGACAGAAAAAAAGACATTCCAAAATTCTGAGATGTCTAATAGATGGTTTTCTACCGTAATATTTCTCCTCTAGTATCATGCCTTCATCTACCCGTGTTGGGCTTTTATTTACTAGATAATTTGTTGTAGAGATAGCTTCACTCCATAAATAATTGGCAAATTGCATTCAGTTGCGAGACTTCGAGCTCTTTCTAAAATAGTTCTATTACGCTGCTTTGCCACAATGTTTTATTGTGGAGTCAATGCTTATGATAATTCTTGTTTGATGCCATGAGTTTTGCAAAAGTTTTGAAATTCTAGTGACATATATTCTCCCCCTCTATTTGTGCAAAGGGTAGTAATTCATTTCCTTGTTTCATTTTCAACTCGAGCTTTAAAAATCTTGAAGTACTCAAAAGTTTTATCCTTGCTTTGGAGAAAATAAGTCCAACTTTAAAAAAAAAATCATCCTTGAAAACTAAGATGTAGCGTGAACCAACAAGAGTGCAAGATGGCATTGGGACAATTAAATTGGAATGAATTGTTTTGATGGGCCTTGAAGCTCTATTGTTTGAAGCACTGGGAAAGCTTTTCCTGCTTTATTGTCTAGCAAGGCAATTTTCACAAGTGGTGTAAATAAAGTTTGTATTTGGAAGACCATGCACCCTGTTATGATTCATAAGATGAGAGAGACCGTACGTGGTAACTCAAATGACTGTAGCATCTATGCTACAAGTTTGCAACTTTACTGATTAGAGTACTTGCGATGGCTGCAAGATTAATGCAATTTGCCTTGTAATCATTGCTGAAGAAATATAACCCATTTGGGGGATCTCGATATCCTACTGCGATAATATCATAATAATTTTCTTTGTTGAGGATCCAACAATATAAATCAGAGAAGACAACAATGTGTCCACTATCGGTTATAGATCCGACTGAAATCAATTTTTTTTTCATGCATGGGACGTACTGAACGTTGGTCAATTTTATTTTTCCTACAGATGTTTTCATAGTAGAAATTCCAATGCCTTTCATGACATGGGTGAATGCAAGAAACACTTGTACTATTTTGCGTCACACCTTGCGTTTTGATTAGTTTTTTGGCCATAATTTTTTCATTTTGGCTCCAAATGACTCAGGGTGATTGCAAGAAACACTTCACCTTTTTTTTGTCCCCTTGACCTTGGACAGGTGGTTTTTTGCTCATAACTTTTGTATCGTTTGTCCATCTTCTATGAAACTTGAAATGAAGGTACATGTGGTAGTTGCAGATGTTGAGTAATTTTTTGGATTTTTTTAAAATTATTTTACTATTTTTAAACTGCCCCCGATTGGATGTCTACCTTGGCCATTTTGAAGGTTTTTAGTACTATTTTTTGACCAAAATTCCGAATTTGAAGTTCAAAATTGGTATACTAGGACTTCTACTAAAGTTACACAAGCTTACCAAAGATTTTCTAAAGATAGTTAATTTTCCATCTTCCACATGTGCTCAAAGTGCACTACCTTTGCGCAAGTGTAGAGAACACAATTTTATTTTTCCAATGGTGAAAATTGGTGAAAAGGAGCATCTATAAGTTAGGAAAAATGTCTTTTTTTTTTAGAATTTTTAGAATTTTTTTACTATTTTTTAAGAATTAAATTCCAAATTGTCTATTTTCTTGCATTTTTCAACCCTCTTTGACCGTGCATAACTCTTGGAGATAAATTTTTTTAGGTCTGAATTTTTGCCTATATCATTTTTTTAATGCTTTACACATTATCCATATTTTATTTTATTTAAAAAAAATTATTCCAAAATCCACAAACAGGAGTGAAATGGCCGTTTTGAGCCAAAACCAACAGGTGTTTCTTGCAACTACCCCTCAAGATTTATAGCTAAGGCACTCATGACTATTATACACTTTGCCTAATTTTTTTGTAATTTTCAAAAGTAATTTATTGTCCAAAAATAGCCCCCGATTGTATGTCACACTTGCCAATTTAGAGGTTTTTAGTACTATTGAGTACCCCAAAAAACGAATTTTGAGCTGAAATTTGGAGGGCATGGTCTTCTAGTAGACTTGTAGCTATGCAGGAAAAGAATTCTAAAAATAGTTGATTGTATGTGGTGTGGAAGTCTACAAAGTGCGCTTCTTTGTGCTTATATTTTGAAACATATAAAATATTATTCTGGAGTTTTTTTGGGTGAATGACCATCTCCATAGAGTTGTTACAAATGGCCAATTTTCATTTTATGTATTTAGTTTTGTTTCCTATTTTTAACTAATTTATACATCAAAGCATCCATTTTCTTGAGATTTGGCACTTTTTTAGTTCTATAGCTTAAAGAATTTTTCTATACATTTCCTTTGGTGTTTACCTTCATCTTAAAGGTTTATATGTTAGCCATATTTTTTTGTTTTTTAAAAATTATTTTTCTAATTTTCTAATATTCGAGAAGAAAAATCACAAGTACTGTAAAAATGCAACAAAATCGGCAGGTGTTTCTTGCAGTCACCCACATGAGGTTCTCCACCTCTTGTTCTAACCTCTTGGATTCTCATGGTGGATGAACTTTGCTGAGATCTCGGGGGGGTCACTTAGAGTGTCCATTAGAAAACACGTGCGAACAAAACTTTGGACCCCCTATATTATATCCTAAAATTTAAATAAAATGAAATAAAAAAAATATGACTAGATTTTCCTACTTCAAAAGTTTATGTTTTGAATTATTGATATTTTTATTTGTTAATGATAATTAGTTACAAATTTTTGAAGTAATTAGATACACTGTACAACTGAAAAATAACTTTCACACCCCTATATTATATCCTAAAAAATTGTCTAAAAAATGAACAAAAAATTCCTAAAAATAGCTCTCTATTGAAAGTTCATTTTGAGTTGAGTATTGATGCAATGGTCATCTAAATGTGATCTCTATAAATATTTGAGTTAAAAAACATGCCGTTTTAGGCCATTTTCAACCTCTTGTACAAATCATTTCAACTATTATTTTAGTTTGAAATTTTGGCAATAGAAACCTATAGTCATTATTAAGCAACCCTCAAAATTTTAAGTTGAAATTATAGTTAATTAGAAACCACTTGTTCGCACGTGGTTTGTAGTAAAATACTAGGTGCCCCCCCCGAGGCTGAGATTGATCTATATTTTGAGAATCTGCACCTATATGCCCAGTGGCACCACTATCCATGTACCATGGATTGTAACTTCTCCAGTAATCTATGAGTGCAGCATCAAAGAATTTTGCGGAGTTTGCGGAGTTTGTATAAAAAAGACCTTGACTATATGGAAAGAAATTTCCTTGCTTCGGTAATTTGCAATCTCTAGTTATATGACCTAGCTTGCTGTAGTTATAGTAGATCTGCTGTAGTCTTGAAAATGATGTTGGAAACGGTGTTGGAAAAGGTCTTGGAAATGGATAGTAATCACATTTGTAGAATCCTCTTCTTCCTCAATAAGCTCCATGCCCTCTTCCACGTTGTTGGTACTAGCTGCTATGAAGGGAGCCTTTGTGATCGAAATTAGTTACAAGTACTTCATTGTCACCAAGTTTGGCTACTCGATGTTCTCTTCGATGCACTTTAGTAAGCAGGCTGGACAATACCTGTTCAAACATCATATTTACATTCAAGTGTGTCAGTGTTTGTATGGTGGGGTCATAATTTCATGGCAATCCATTAAAAACAATTTGGATCAAGGTTCTGTCTGGTGTGGGTTGTCCCATGCTAGCAAGCTTGTTCTTCAACTCCCTCGCCTTTTTCAAATATTCTTCTATGGATCCTCTGTTTGCCAATTTCAAAGACTGTAATTGATTTGTCAATGTTAATATGTGGGACTAATAGGCCGTTCTCAGTGCCTCCCAAGCAAGTACTGGGTCTAAGTGAACACCAACAGTATCGACAATATCATCATTCACTGATGATATAATTGTTGGCAAAGCATTGGCTTTCATTGACTCTAGCTGAGGGGCAATGTACTGTCTACTACCAATATTGACAGGAAAGACTTTTGGCTGGACTTTTTGCTCAGTAATAAGCACTAGTAGAAAATAACTGACCAAAACAACAAAAATCCAACACAGAAGTGGTACAACAGTTGACTTAGACATTATGTAACATCAAATTGTTGATTTTTTTGTTACTGCTTTTGTTAATTTGGTCTATTTTTTTTTTTAAATTAATTTTTTAATTTTTAATTTTTTTCTTTCAAAAAGCCACGTGGCATCCGCCACATGGGCAGTCCACCACGTAGGCAAACCACCACCACGGGGGTTTGAACCTTGGACCTCGTGGATGAGGTCCAAGGCTCTAAACCATTGAGCCACATATAAGTGTATATGTTCAAGAAGGAATTTGTATTACATTTTAATAGTTTTTGCATTTTTATTTTTATTTTTTTGTAAAAATAGCAGACTTTGGTGGTTGTTTTGGCACAGTAAAATATGTTTTAAAAAAAATCAAGCTAACTTTCACCTCCAAAAATCCGTTTGAGATTTGGAGTCTTAAATCAAAAGTTATGAACAAATTCAGAGAGGGTGTTTAAAAATGTCAACAAAAAAGTCCATTTTAACCCCGCTCTGAATTTTGTCCATAACTTCTGATTGGAGACTTCAAATCTCAAACGGATTTTTGGAGGTGAAAGTTAACTTGAATTTCTAACTTTTCTTTGTTCAAAGTTTTTTCATAAAACGTATTTTACTGTGCCAAAACGGCCACCAAAGTTTGCTGAGTTCAAAAAACACAGAATTGTGAATGATTAAGTGTTAAATTAAATTAAAATTGTACATAGAATTGAACCGTGGGGATTTAAACATTGCCCAAATGACAAAAAATTATTTAAAACTTTTGTAAGTCTAAATGAACAAAAAAGTGTTGATTGTATTGTTGATTTGGACGTTGAACTACCAAAATTAACAAAAAAATTTAACCATTTTGTAACCTTGTGCCAAATCAACAAAAATTTGTGAAAATGAACAAAAAAGTGTTCATAGTTCTATTGATTTGAATGTTGTACTACCAAAATTAACAAAAAATTGTAACTATTTCGTTACCTCATGCCAAATCAACAAAAAGTTGTGAAAACGGTCGATACAGTGCCCAAATTAACAAAAATTTGATTATTTTTTGTTGATCTAGACATCATTTTCTACTAGTGAAGCCACCAATTCTCATGTTCAAGAATTGCCTTTTAAGGCTCCATACGTAGTAATTTCCCAGTTCAGTGAGCTTATTAGCATCACCTATAGACACGTTCTTGTTTTCTGCCATCTTGTTTTAAGTTTCTCTCTCTTAGGGGTTACTAATCACTTTTGTTTCTCTCTCTTCTCATTGTTTGTCTTGATTCTGGCTCTCTTTCCTTCCTTTCTAGTTCTCTCTTTCCTTTCTTTCTAGTTCTTTCTTTCTTTTCTGTCAATAGAAGTTCTGTCCTGACAAAGAAACTAAGAGAACACACTTGTACTAGCTATTTGTTATTTGTTTTCAGATCATCAATTACTCTGATAGCATGTTGAACTACCACTACAAGAGATGTGGGGGTTTTAAGCATGAGATTTCAGTACAAAAGTGCTGAAATTTCGTTCCCAATGCTGGAAGGTCACCGTGAATAGTGCAGAACGCTGATCAGTGAAGGCGTGTCTGAAAAGCATGTCATTTTTGGTCTCTATGTGGTCCCTACTGGTAATTTTTACTGAAGGCGGAATCTCACTGTATTTTTTTTCGAAATATCTTGCGGTCAACCGTCAATCTTCTGTGGAAGATCTAGGGCGCTCAAGTGTTAGGGTTTGGCGCTCAAGTCTTATGGTTCGGCAACAGGTGTAGGTGTACAGGTTGCAGCATCGTGCAGCGCCGCCCACAGAAGGTTAGTATTTGTTTGTCTTTGCTGATTGTGTTTGAATGTATGCGAGTGTAATTTCGTGCTTATATTTCGTTGTTTTTATCCTCCTATGAACCAGGTACTTCAAAGGTTCTGAATTGCTAGTCAATCTTCAAAACTATGACTACTCTCTAGACATGTAAAGCTTGGTGTGTAGAGTATGCATTCAAAGCCGTGAAGGTTGCTGGAAGTATGTCCCTCGACGTTTGCGGCAAGGACTATGTGTGCTCTGTCACACAGAAGAAAGTGCCGGTGAGTTGGAAAGCATTTATCGATTAGGGTTTGGAGGAATGTTTACGAACAATCCCTAATTTCTAGTTCAGTAAGAATTTGAATGTTTTGAATGTTTGTGCCTGTAATTACATCTGGAGTAGAGTTGTTTTAAAGGTGATGGAATTCTCGAGACATCTCGTTTCTGTCAGTCTCGAAAGTGCGTGAGTTTGGATTTGAGTGGTTGAAGCTGGTCTCGGTTGTTTCCAGATGACACAAAAACCTTGGCCCTCTTGCAATTGAAGCTCTGAGTCGTCTTCAGTCCTTAGTTTGTAACATTGCAATGTATTGGAATGGATGTCATGGTGGAGTTGTCCTAAACGTGTTAGAATCTGGGTTCCAACTCATGTAGAATTGTGGTACTTCCAACTTGTTGAAATTTATGGATTGGAGAGAACTGACTGCTTCAAAGTTCAGTTAGAGCAACGCGACTAATATACAACTTGTGTGATGGAAGAAGGTAAAAGTGAAAGTCGTGGTTAAGGCAAAGAAAATGCCATTTGAAAATGGATTTCATTTGGATGATTTCGTTTTCCGGTAACGCTGGTTAAGGTTTGATGGCCGCTTTTGAATGAAGTGGACAAATCACTCCATGGCAATGATGTTGTATGTTGCGTGATCTAGTTTGCAGGACAAATTGCACAATCAAATGAGTGTGACCCATCTTTTTAAGATCACCAAGTACACTGGTCTTCTTGCTACTGGCATGACTGGTGAGTCATGCTCTCCATTTGAAGCTCAAGAGGATGCAAGGAATGCACAGTGCATTCTAGGGTGAAAAGTCTGCTTATACCTCCTTAGGTAAATTTAGAAGTTCACTCCGGAGGATGAATTGGCTACCTTACGCTATTGATCTTGCTTCCAGTTTTCAACCCTAAGTGCGCAAGCTTAAACTAAAAAGTCCACATTAGAAGCTAGTTGTCGATTGCAGTATCTTTCAAATCAAATTTCTATCATAATAATAGAGAATAATGTAGAGAATGCCTTTTTTATTTGAAAATTATTGGGACAATTTGTTTCGTTGCTTTATGATTCATTTCAACTCCTATAACATATGGAAGCGTCCACTTCTGGTCACTTTTGGCAATCTGGGCAATATAGGGTAATAATTGTTTGGAGTTTTCTGGTGTGGCATTCTCCAGCTGATGCAAAGTCATTGGTAATTGATGCTCAAAATGAGGCAGCTGAGTTCTAATTTAAGTTGGGTTATGAGATACCTGTCGACTTCCTGGCAAAGAGGTACGATCCATATCTGCTCGGAAGTTGTGTTCAACATGTTCACCATGTTTTACAAGTCGCACCAATTTGCATTTCTTCATCCTTGTTTTTGTGCTTTTTCGTAGGAAGTATTGATGAAAAAGGAACTTCCATGACTTAGTCCAGGAATATCATGTGTTTGAGATTTGTTTGATGTACTTTGACAATTACAAGTCTTCATTGTTTTAGGGTAATTATTTTCCTGTAAAGAAGTTGCATCCAATTCCATGTCAGGCAAATTCAATCTCAGGCAGGATGTAGTATGTCTTTCTGTTTAGTGCATGTTAAATGATGCTTGCTTTAACAATCCCATGCTAAGCGTGTGTTCTTATTCTTGGTCGACAATATAAGATTCTTCTATCTGTAACTTCCTGCTTTTTTATTATATTCTTTACAGTATTGTGAAATCTGGTGGATTGTCTTTGAGAACTGGATTGCTAACAAGTCACAAGTTCTTACTCAACATGCATACATGTGACCACTTGGTGTCTGAAAGCATTTTATTTTCTTGTGCGGTGTATTTCTTTTGATTTTATGATAGTGTAGTAAGTGAAGGTACTGTGGCAGACGGTTTTCTTCTTTTAGAGGGGTCTGGCTATGTAGGATGCTTTCTAACACCCTAAATATGGAAGTTGGAGTGAGTTGGAGTCATCATTTTTTGACTCATGTCAAAGTCATTAGTCTTTGGTAGTAATGAGTTCTACTTGTTGATTAAGTATTGACAATTGTGTTTGACAGTTACGATCACAAATTTATTGTGAGTGAAGGAGAGTGTTGGCTTGGGCAGGGTTGCTCTACACATCACAGTATCCTTTTGTTTTCTGTTCCAAGTAGTTGATTACGCTTTTCTTTGGCGCCTTGCAGCTGCTATGCTTATTGGCATTGATGACGACCAAGGTCCACAATTGTTGAAATGTGACCCGGCTGATCATTACTTTGGCTTCAAGGTATGGGTCTACTTGATGATTATATTGTTTGACTCTATATAGAGTACAGTTCCTTTCCAGTCAAATTTCTTGGATTTACTGCTTTGAATTTATTTAGCCTTGTATCAGTCTTTGTTGTCTGTTGTTGATAAGTGTCTTGTTAATTTATCTTGTTAATTTATATTGCGTTCATAGTGGCAGGAGCTCTAGGTGATCCTTGATTTCCTCGAGCTTGATTGTCGAGATTCTTGTATTAGTGCCTGACTAACTTTGTGTTTGCAGTGAACACAAGCTTCATATGTTTTGGTATTAGATCTTGACTAAGTTGCGTCAGCGATGAGTACAAATGTAATTATTGTCCAAGCAGTGTTGTGCCAACGTAGCGAAGTGTTTGTGCTTGTTGTTCAATTAATGTTAGTGTATGCAAATAGTACTCATATTGCATTAGTGTTAAGTCAATGTGAATGTACTATTGTCCTATATGATTTACATTAATTTACTCTGTAACTCTTTGGCCAAGTCTCAGGGCGTGTGCCGCTTGGCATCTTCCAGAAGTGTCGCATTGCTGTTCCCAAGGACTTTGTCTGCCAAGAACCCAACTAATTCACCTTTCTATTCTACCCCATTTTGACTTCAAACATTTGATCTAGTTCAGTGTTGCCTCATTATGCATTGTTCGATAGGCTAGAATTCGAATTTGGAATTAGAACTGCAGTTGTTGACGCTTGGGCATTCCATAATGCTAAGGTATTACTCGGTTGTTTTGCATTGCTCAAACTGTGCAGGAATCCATGTCCTAGGAAGCTGAGTGCAAATTGAAGAAGGTTCAAGTAGCATCCGGCAATGGTCCATTCCCGGATCTTAGATTGATGTCGTAGTTGTGTGCCGAGCATGGTAGAATAGTGAAAGTAGAAGGTTGAATCTCTACAGCAATAGCATCTGGTAGATTTAGTATGGTAGATTCTATCTTCATAGATTTAACATGGCAAATGCTAAATCTATTAGAAATCTTCAAGAGATGGTAGTATCTGATAGATTTAGCAATATTTATTGGATTAGAAATCTTCATAGATTTAGATTTTTTCGAGATTCAGACTATTGTATATGGATGTGGACTTTTTCATAGATTTGGACTTTTTGATAGATTTTAGATTTTGACAAATTTTAGATTTTTTTGATAGATTTGAACGTTCTTGTAGATTTCAACTTTTTTATAGAAATAAAATGCTTTTTTGATTTAATTTTCTAAAATGTACAAATTTCTACAAAGTACAATGTCTCTTGGAGAAGATTTTATTTTTGGTAGTTAATATTGTCTTTTAAGAATGCTAAAAAGACATTCAAAATTTATTGAAAAGACATGATGTAGGATTTCAGTAAAGGTACTTTAAGGTAAGTCCTAGATACATGATTTTAAGCAAATTTTACTTAAAGTACATGACCTTTCAATATGCATTTTTTGACTTAAAATCCTACTTAATACACCCCTTTCTCTTGTAGTGTACAAACTACAGAATACTTTGAATCAGCTCTCTTACTTGAGCGATCGTATTACAGATTGATAATACCAGTTCCCAGAGGAAGGTTTAAATATACAACTCATATGCTTCATTAAGCATATCTAATGAATGAAGTGTAAACAAAAAATAACATAATTGTAGATGAAAAATAGGTGACATGGTCATGAACAGTAACTAACATAGGAATGTGCATTATCTTTCAACAGTTAGTGGTAGCCATCGGGTTTGTAGATCATAGAGAATCAATGGTGCTAATATGTAAGCCCAAGAATGCGAGCTTGTGAGCATTGAGCCTACAATATAGGTACATATGTACTCTATAATCATAGATAGTTTATCTAGTATATACACCTATAACACAAGTGTGTAGTATTCTAGGCTCATGGGCTCACACTCCTATGCTCACATAATAGCAACCCTCAACATTAGTACTATGGATAATTTGCTATAAAATAAATGGGTATGAAAAGAGATTTAAGATGCAATCGGACATCACTTTTGTAGCAATTGCAAATGACATCCTAATCATTGTGGCAATGACACATGGCATGCTATTAAGTTTTAAAGATCTAACTCCAAAAAATTCAAAAAGAATACAGCTTTTATCCATAGCATCTAAAAAATTTAGTTTCCATTGATTTATAAGAAAGAAGCATTAGATTTAGTGATGAAAACATCAACACTTTCTTCAAATAATAAACTTTTTAATACCAAGAAAATACTAAACATTTAGCACTATTTTTCTTATAATTTTTGTTTGACAACACGAATCTGAATACTGAATACAAAAAAAGAAAGCCAAGCCAATCTAGATTGCATAGAAAAAGTTAATTTAAAGAAAAGGGGTTGCCAACCCAAAAATGTTGCCCGAAGTTGGACAACAATCATAAAATAGTCAATTGGATATTTAAGGGTAAATCCAACGACCTTGGACTATGATAATCTAAAACCTAACCTTAACCTTGTAAAACGAAAAATTTATCCCTCCAAATTTTCAACGCTGTCGTGTAGAGAGAGTTTGCTTTGGGAAATCGCAGGGATTCTGGCTGCAACCAGAAATGGCTTAAGGACAAGAAGGATGAGGGCAAGTGAGCTTGTCACTCGCAAAAGCATCCAACTATCAAAATGAAGTAAGAATGATGAAGGCAAGTGATCTTGTCACCCGCAAATTCACCAAACTAACTGGAGATGGCTTATGAGCCAAAGAAATTGCTTAGGATCTTTTATACTATCTTCAGTCTTCAATCTTCGATCTTCAGTCTTCAATCTTCGATCTTCAGTCTTCAGTCTTCGATCTTCAATCTTCAATCTTCAGTCTTCAATCTTCAGTCTTCAATCTTCACCTCGTTGGCCTATCCTGTGATGGCTCTATAAGGGCCAGGGTAAGGATAGGTGATAAGAAACAAGGCCTCGGACGAGTAAAACGGGACGACCAAACTATGAGCTGGCCGTCCGAAAGAATGGCTCCTAAACTTCAAACCCACGGTGACCAGCAATCGTGCCTCACCAATGGGAACGACATAAAAGTGACCATGTGGGTGATCAATCCCACTTCGTCATCAACAAACACAAAACGGGGCTAATCCTGAGTTACCGCATAGCCCGCAACAGGATTACGATGCAAAATTGAAAACAACAAGCCTCCAAAACCGGCTAAGAATAACAATAAAAGAACAACGAGCCTCCAAATCCGGCTAGGAATAACAAAACAACGGACCACAAGCCACAACACACAAAAAATCTTCAAATCTTCAACTCCAAATTCCAAATCTTCACTTCAAATTCCAAATCTTCACTCCAAACTCCAAATCTTCACTCCAAACTCCAAATCTTCACTCCAAACTCCAAATCTTCACTCCAAACTCCAAATCTTCACTCCAAACTCCAAATCTTCACTCCAAACTCCAAATCTTCACTCCAAACTCCAAATCTTCACTCCAAACTCCAAATCTTCACTCCAAACTCCAAATCTTCACTCCAAACTCCAAATCTTCACTCCAAACTCCAAATCTTCACTCCAAACTCCAAATCTTCACTCCAAACTCCAAATCTTCACTCCAAACTCCAAATCTTCACTCCAAACTCCAAATCTTCACTCCAAACTCCAAATCTTCACTCCAAACTCCAAATCTTCACTCCAAACTCCAAATCTTCACTCCAAACTCCAAATCTTCACTCCAAACTCCAAATCTTCACTCCAAACTCCAAATCTTCACTCCAAACTCCAAATCTTCACTCCAAACTCCAAATCTTCACTCCAAACTCCAAATCTTCACTCCAAACTCCAAATCTTCACTCCAAACTCTAAAACTTCACTCCAAACTCCAAAACCGCAACTCCAATTTCAAAGTCGAACTTTGAACTCACGCCACTGTCGCTCTACTACTCCAAATGATACAAATGATAGCTTTCTGAAAAGCTAACACAATTTTTTACAATTCCTCCAAGTTTCAACTCATTTCAACCTTTTGTACAATATCTATGGTCGTTCAAAGTTTCGGCCTCTATATGTAAGGGCAGTAGACCCTCCTACACTCCCACACTCACCACTCATTCATAAATGCTTCAAACAAAACAAGTGATAGCTGCTTAGAAAGCTAACAAAATTCTCCACAACCTCTCCAAAATTCAATACAAACTAAAGACCTGTCCGTTTACTATGGTCGGTCGAAGTCTCAACCCCTCTTCATAGGAGGCAGCAAACTCACCTCCACTCAAACAAGCACAAATCTCAACTCACAACTTCAAACAGAGCAAGAGAGGACAATTTGGAAAGCTAATAATATGATAAACAACTCTTCCAATTTTCATTACCAAACTCCAAAAACTCAACACACAATGACCCTCCAAACATTCGGGTCCTTCCTAAACTCACAACGGGGAAGAAGATGAATAGTATCCACCTTTTCCTCCACCTTATCTTCATTCTAACCATACAAACAAGTGAGGTCAGCCCCTAACTCACTCTCAAAGCTATCACAACAATAATTAAGCACTTATTTGGTTCCACAACTATTTTCTTATCTTTATCTTTGAAGAAAATTCACTACAAGTTCACCTGAAAGGCAAACTAATTGAATATTTCCCTCATACTACTTCACAAGCACAAATTTATTCTAAGAAATCACTCCAACTATGGAATGAACAACTAAAATCCAACATATATCTAGTAGAGGTAAAAAACTAGAGTTCCAATCAAAATGTTACTCCATCTGCAAGAATTTGAGGATGCGTTTGACGGTAGCGGCAACATAATCAGCACGATTTGCCTTGGTTAAGGAATTGACTGGCCCTTCCAACCATCGTTGGTGACCACGACTCCCTTCGATAGGCCTCACCATGCAATAGTATTGCTCGTCGTTTAAGCCTTCAAAACATCCTTCAAATGTGACTTCACGGCTGCTGGGCTCAACACATCCAACTTGCAACAAAATCACCAATGCTCGAGCGTCACGTTGAAGGTTACCGTGCCATCGTTTCTCCACGCGAGATTGTTTCGGTGGTCGAGACGGCCCAGCTTCATCTTCTGGTCGCCCATGTTGCAATGAAAGATCCAGTGGCTGTTGTGTCTGATCCGGCAGTTGCGATAAAGAAAATTCAAATTCATGCTCCGGTTGAGATTCTTCATCTTGAGACTCAGAAAAAACCCTCCAGTTCGACATAGTAATCTAAATAAACACGAAGAAGAAGAATATCAAATGAGATGAAGCTTTCAAGTGAATCCTTCTCTATATAGTCGAAAAGCAAAGGCGTCACCTTGAAGCCATCTCAAATGACGTCATCCCCTATATAATATTATAAATATTTAAATCTATCTAAATCATATGTATATACATATTCTACATAATGTCTGCATTTGCAACACGACAACGCTTAAAAAATATCCTCCATTTTCTTCTTCCATTAACGAAATTTTTGTGCATTGGATATTGCACTAGCTTTGCATCCAACTTTGGAAAAAACCTGCCAAGAAATGTCCCAATCGAAAGGCGGACAAATTATTCCCTGTAATCTCCTCCTAATGCATGAAATCCATGTAATCCATGATTGCGGGTTTTCATTCATCGATCACTTATTTCATCCATTTTTGAAAGGGCGTTTATATTGAGCAATCTCCTCGTTATCCGGAATTTAGGGTAAAAACAGGCATTCCTCATTGGGCTTTGCCCGCCTTGTCAGCCCCCCCCTTTTATTTTTATTGCACCCTACACAAAAAAAAACTCCAATTTCTTGGCAGGCAGGGAACGTGGAGTGGAACGTGAGAAGTGCGCGTGACGGGAACACTGTCTCTCCCGAAGGGAATTGGAATTAGGGTTTGCTGCAGGGGATTAGGGTTGGGCGGTCGCCCGCACTCTTTCTTTCTCCATCTCCCTCTCTCTCTGCGGTGGGAGCCTGCGACTCCGATTTCGTCGCGATGGGTCGTGTGATTCGTGCCCAGCGTAAGGGAGCTGGCTCCATCTTCCGGAGCCACACCCACCGGCGCAAGGGTCCTGCGCAGTTCCGCTCGCTGGACTACGCCGAGCGCAATGGCTACATCAAGGGGGTCGTCTCGGAGGTGGTCCACGACTCCGGTCGCGGGGCTCCCCTGTTGAAGGTCACGTTCCGCCACCCTTTCCGCTTCAAGAGGCAGAAGGAGCGCTTCATCGCCGCCGAGGGCATGTACTCGGGCCAATTCGTGTACTGCGGGAAGAAGGCCACTTTGTCCATCGGGAACGTGCTGCCGCTGAGGTCCGTACCCGAGGGCGCCGTGGTGTGCAACGTGGAGCACCGCATGGGGGATCGGGGTGCGTTCGCCAGGGCGTCCGGCGACTACGCCATCGTGGTGTCGCACAACGTGGACAGCGGGACCACCCGGTAGGTGTTGTTGCTTGGTGTTTTTTTTTCGCGTGACTTCGCGGAGATTAGTGGGAGATTAGGTCATGGATTTTGAGGGAGATGGCCTCTGGTTTGAGCATATTTACTGTTGTTACACATCCATTCTTTTTATTGAATCTTATTGGCAACTACTGAAGTTGGCAACTACTGCAAGGGGATTCCAACTCACTCTAGCATGCATTATCTGGACACCGTATGAATAAGTTGTGGATTTTCAATGTACTGTCTTTTTGGCAACCCGAGGCTCTCATAGACTTTCGTGTTTTTGATTGTGCACATCTTTTGTAATTAGTATTTTGTAATCAGTATCTAGGGTTGTGAGGCTTGTCGGTCCAAATGTAGGAGTCACATTTTGGACAGTGCTGATCGGTAATGGGTGCACATACCTTATGTCCGCTCAATTTAGGGTTTTGATGAGTGTGTTTTGCGCGTGCAGCATCAAGTTGCCTTCGGGAGCGAAGAAGGTGGTTCCGAGCGGTTGCCGCGCGATGGTGGGTCAGGTGGCCGGCGGGGGCAGGACCGAGAAGCCCATGTTGAAGGCCGGGAACGCGTACCACAAGTACAAGGTGAAGAGGAACAGTTGGCCGAAGGTGCGAGGCGTGGCGATGAACCCCGTGGAGCATCCCCACGGAGGAGGCAACCACCAGCACATTGGGCACGCGAGTACTGTGCGTCGGGACGCTCCTCCCGGGCAGAAGGTGGGTCTCATTGCCGCGCGTCGGACGGGTCGTCTGCGCGGGCAAGCTGCGACTGCCGCCTCGAAAGTGGACAAGGCTTAGGAGAACGGCAATCATCATTCTTCTTGCAGTTGAGAGGACTAGCGTCTGTCTTCTAATTTTTGTGTACTTTTTAGTTAATACAGTAATGAAGACTTGCATTGATCTCTGTTTGGGGTTATCCTTGCGTTGTTGGTTTGCAGCATCTTCTTTCTCTTTGGGTTGTGAAACTATCATCGAAGATCTTAGCTTTGTTTCTGGAACTACTTTTCGGTTACTTGTGAATCCGCATGCTTGTGTGGTCGTCATTATCGCAGTTCCTGTGGTGGCTATTGGGTTTTGTTTCCTGTAGAGGTGATTTTGAGTTGCCCATGATTCGATATGAATTGTCCCGGCCATATTTTGTTGGATTTGCATGTGAAGTAATGCATTGCCTGTGTAGGATGCATCGCATGAAATGTATTTCAGTCTATTTATTGATATTATCGTAGCCTGTTTCGCAGCATTAGGTGATCCCGGTTTTCGTTTCGTCTGTAGACCGAATTGAGTTCTGCTTTGCTAGTCGTGTCCCAACTTGCGTTGCCATTTTTTCTTCAGTGTTCTTTTGAGTCCTCCTGATGTTTGTACGAATCTTGAGCTGGTCTTGGTGTGCCTGGTTGGTGATGATTTGAGTTGGCTTTGTGGGTATCTATCCTCGCTCTGTACTGTCCAATACCCGGTAGGGTCACTGCGTTGCAGAATTGGGGCTCTTCACTGTCATTATCCATAATCGAAACTGATTGATTTGGCATCCTTAAACCGGAACGGTCGGTATACCTTGCCCTGCTGACCATATATGACGTAATTAGTGATCGCTCTCTAGATTACAGGGTGAGATATTGTGCTCAATTGTATATTCATTATTGCACACCCCTTCGAGACTTTGGGTTTTGCTTGTTGATGGATACACTATGTGAAAGTATCCCCTTCACTCCTTCAGGGATCTACACTCTAAATCCTGGTTACGGCGGTATCACTGCTCATTCCTCAAGTAAATATTTTGAGTGATATCTGGGTGAAAATCTTGTAACATGCTTTCTCATTTTGCTTTGTTTTAGAATGACAAGATGGCATGAATGTTGCCTTATTTTCTTTCTAACTTGAGGGTTGTGTATTCAAATCAGTCCTAATCCTCATGTTATGAAGGTTTGCATCTCTTGATTTGGTTTTGCAGCAATGTTGCAGTTAGGTGTGGTTAGTTCGTACACTAGAGGAGGATGACCCAGTGTGGATCGCAGGATGCTAATTCCTTCAGTGGGACCAGCAGGATGAATTTCTGGGAGTAAACGCAGGAGTTTTTTACTTGCCACTCATGATAAAATTTTCCAAATTTTGAATTCGTGTTTGCAATGAAGGTTGTTACCCTAAATCCGCCTCTTTTTGGTAATGAGCCTAGTTACTCCTTTTAGATTTGTCAGATTTTCATATGTCCTTGTTGCCAAGTGAAAGCAGGTCCCAATGCACCAGAGAGTGCTACATTTGGATACTGTATGCAAATGTTATAGAGGAATAAAATTTGGTTCTAAAATGTTTTCTACCACATGGGTACAAAATTGATTTTGGAGATGTACATAGAGTAAAGATGGTAGTTTAAGGTGAAGGGCACATTTGGGGGTACTGACCTTAAAGACCCCAAATTAGCTAGGGGAGGTGAGGAATACAGAATTCACACGGCACAAAATAGGGGCCTTTTTTTTACATTTATTTTGGAGAATATCAAATTCACCTTGTTGGTCACACTTTGAATGGAGGATTTAGTGTCATGCTTGTGAATCTTGTGGTCATAGGCACATATTTGGGTTTTTGAAATTTATTGTTTTTTTAGCAAAAAATTCACTCTAGATGTAATATTTTACAAATGTTTGGTCAATTCATTTTTAAGACAGAATCACATCCTAAAGCAATGAGATATAACTTCCCATTATAAACCAGTAGGGTTCTTCTTATCCTTTGGGATGCTACTGTGACTTTTAACTTTCAACTTTGGTGCAATGATAATCCAACATCATTTGTCAATGTTGTGGAAATACAAGTGAAATCAATCCTTTGCCATGTGCATTGAACTCATGGCTTTGTCCATTGAAGTCATAAAGTTGCCCTCTTGGAGCCTTATTCTAATGTGACATTTGGACAACTTTTTTCTATATAAACTTTGCACAATTTTCAATAGATTAGTATGGAAAGGAGTGCAGTTGGATTTAATTGTAGGGTTTGCAATTGAACTAGGGTCATCCTACCTTGCCATAATATGACCACAATAAATCTCAAATCACCCTCATAGTACAATGATGTTAAAATTTGGTGAAAATAGCCTATCATTACTCTCACTCATGGTTGAAAGTTTGAGTCCAACTATAAAGCACGCAAAATGTACCTTTGCGTACTTTGTCTTTTGGAGATGTAGTTTCACTCTATTCAATTTGCAATGGCTGATATTCCTCTTTGCAATCAATTTGCATTAAAATGAAAATGAAAAAAAAAAATACAAAAGGTAAAAATGCCAACAATGAAACAAGTAGCTACACTACAATTGCTTATATCCCAGTAGCATAGGCATTGCCTTCTCAAGTAATGTACCTCCTCGAACTTTCTCACATGTAATTTGCATGTAACTTAGCTTCTATTGATGTAAAGCCTCCCCTAGAGCCAATAAATCCTCCATTGCACATGTAAAAGTCCGAACAACAAAGTTGATATGGCCCCAATCAATGATTAGGGATTTCCACCGTACAGTTAGCCATCTCAAATAACAAGGCACTTTGAACTAATGATTTTTTGATGTTAAAACAAGTAATTGGTTGCTAGCATAGTGTTTACTACTATCTCAAGGTTGAAAGATTATTGTTTCAATGACAAGTTTAATTAATATTGCTATGACATTGATTCAATGTTGGAGCAAAGTAACTTGTTGAAGTATCATTTATATATTGATCCAATGTATAATTTATTGGTATTAATTTAATGTTGTTTCAAGTAGCATTGGTTCAATACAACTTTAACATTGAAACAATGACATCATGCAAAATCCTCAAATTGATTCAATGTGCATTGGTTCAAGACTACTTCAATGTTAATATAATGTGTACATCAAAAAAATTCAAAATCCAAAAATGAAAGTGGATTTGGAATGGGTGCTTGCAACCTAAAATTACTTATGCTACCTCTTGGTGCCCAATTGCTATACACATTGGGCAATTGTTGTGCCCAACTGCTTAAGTAAGTATAGTGTGAATTTTAGGAGCTCAACATTTTCTAGTTTTCATAGCATTCCAATTTATTTGATTTTTTTACTTGAATTGCAAATGTCCCTAAATCTTCACTATTTTTGGCTTCTACAGTTTGCAGCTCAAAGCTAAAATGCTAGCTCATCAGATTCAATGTGAATCTCTCTATAAATGTCAGGAGTGTCAGAAACATGGTCTAATTTGCCCGCTAATTTGTCAAAATTATCATCATTTTGAATGATGATAATTTGCTACATATATGGGCAAGTTCTATATAAACCTGCCTCTGCTGCCTTCATCATATTCACCTCCTTATCCATGTCAAGTCAAAACAATTATCTATTACAAAAAATTTGATAACATTTTAATAACATGTTAAATTCAACATTTTGCTTAGATTGTTTAGAATTCAAAATAGTTATCCATTAAAAAATTTGATAACAATTTGATAACATGTTAACCCCTAAAGGCCCAAGGTCTTTTTTCTGCCAAAAACACTGAAAACTGCCATTTCTATAGCAAAAAGTTTAAAAAAATTAAAATTGTTTTTTTTTTCACATCTAACCGTAGGATCTTACACCTAATTGGTATGAGAATGTGTGGAAAAAATTTCAAAATTTTTGACCGCACAGATTGCAAGATATCTGCGTTTAAAGTGGAAAAAACAAGTTTTTCAGCACACTGCGGGACCAGATTTTTTGACTTTAAACATTTTTGACTTAAAATTTTTGCACTACAGCGTTTTGAGCTTTAAATCTTTAAAGTGTAGAATTGAGTTGAGAGTCTAGGAAAAAAAAAAAAAAAAAAAAAAAACTTAATTATCATTCTTAAAAAAATTGTTAAGTAGAAGTAGGTACAAGATAGAAGGAAAATCTAAAATATTAATATCTCTTAGATGGAATTAAAATGCACTAATCCCAATGGTGAGATTGTTCTAGCAAGTAAATTAAACCATGTCAAAAAAAAAAAATTGAAAAAATTGAAAAATTGCATTCAGAAATGAGTCCTACAAGTTATTTTTTTCAAGAAGATGCTCAAACTGCCCGAAAAACAAGAATGTCCATAACTTTCTCATAACATATCCAAATGAAATGAATCAAAGCTTTCCAGATAGACAAAAATATAATCTATGAGAAAAAAAATATTAAAAAAAAAATTCAAATTTTTGTCCATTTTTTTTTTTGCTGCCCGGGCTGCCCCCCGTCCCCCGTTTTCAGCTTATTTGGTCATAACTTTTTTTCCCGGGCACCGATTGAGAAAAAAATTATATTCCCAAAAAGATTATCAGTTTTTCTATCTCCAAAAAAAATTTCGAAAAATCAGAACACAATTTCAGCCCGTAGGTACCTGCCTGAAAACGCATTTGTCCCCCGAAGGGACAACGGGCTTTTAGGGATTAAATTTAACATTTTTTTAGATTGTTTTTAACAAAATAATAATTCATTTCAACAACATTTTGATAGCAAAACAGTTATCCATTACAACAACATTTTGTTTTGATAAAATGTTAAATTTTGACAACTTTAGACTTTTAGAGCTCAAATTTGGCATAATAAAACCTTAAGCTATGACATTTGTGGAGGACATTAAACCATAAGCCTACTTTTTGCTTTAGGATGTTCACATGGAGCTCATCAACTACAAAATTGGATAAGGAAAATAAAATGTTCTAAAAAGTTCAGAACATAACTTACCACATGAAGTAAGAACCCTGCAAGGTTTAAAGTCATTTGTACAAGCTTGGATTTGCTATACTTTTTTCCTTGGAGCACTCGCACTATTGATCTATGAATAGCATCCAAGCCATAAGGGTCAATCAGTCCATATTCAAGAACAAAAGTTCTCCACTTATCCTCTAAACAAACAATTATCAACCCACCCCAAACCAAGAGACTAGCTACAACATTTAGTAATTTATAGTGTCAACATAGTGTTTGTATCTAGAATTCAAATGCTCACCAATGAAACTACAAGCTTTCATATAATAAAAGCAACAACATTCAAAGCTATTAAAAGCTCTAATCTGTTTGAAGCTCTTTAAGTGTCGTGAACCATTGAGCCAATTCTTCCACCTCTTCGTCATTAGCACGTGGACATCCCAACAAATTGTACAATTCCCCCCTTGCCTTGGTAGTTATGGAACCTTGACGGTCACAAAGGTTTTTTATTACAATGTTGTTGAAAACATAGTTATCACATTGGGCAGACTGTCCGTCCTAACTATCCAATTCGTCCACATGTCCGAGATGTCCGGTGACCTTGACCCACTCGATGTGACTACTTTAAAGTAATCATATTATTTGTCTACTCTGTCTGAACCGTCCCATATGTTTGCTCGTCCAAGTCGCTTGGTGACCCTAACTTGTCCAATGTGACAACAATGGTTGAAAACCATTTACTTTACACCACTCTATCATGAAAGACTCACAAGCACTAGCATCGTCACTTACATTGAATGATGCAAGGATAGCTTCAATCATGACCTCATCTGTAGGATACAAGGTGGCAACTTCTGATGTTCCCAAGAAGAACTTTGTCACAATATTGGTGAGATTCCTCTACAAATATCAACCATCACAAAGTTACCAAAAACTAATTATCATCACAAAATTAGATGAAACTACCATAAGAACATCACAAATCTAATTAATTCAAAATTGATTACCATCATTAGTTTTAGCTAATGCTAAACTACTTAGTTCATAAATAGTTTAGAATAAGTTCCAAATCTAATTAGTTCAAAATTAATTCAAAACTAGTATATGAACTAATCAATTTCAAACTAATTACCATCACAAAATTAGTTAAAACTAATTAGTAATTGCTGAAATTACTAGTCTAGTATCTAAAATGATAAATCACAAATTATAAAAGAGAATTTACCTTCACAAGTTCATCTGAGCAACATGGAAGTTTGTCTTTAAGCTTCTCTAATGCAACCTCAAGAAAAATTAGTGACTGTAATTGCTTTCTCAAATTTTTAACTTCTTTTTGCAAGGACCTCTCTCCTGCATTAAGAGGTGCGTTGTATGCGGTTGAAGGAGGTACTCGTACATCTTCAACTTAAAGTGGTGCGCTAATTTGCTAAAGAGGCCGAATTGGCTGACTGGTCAATGTGTGAGCAACTAAAATTTGCTTTTCCACAGGTTGCCTTTCTTTAGGTTGTCGATATCTTTTTGCCTCTTGTAAAATTGAAATGGAAGCATGTGAATGGAAACCTACTCCAACATGTCTATATGAATGGGAAGGACCAATAGGCATGTGCAAATGAAAAGGTCGTACAACTTATTTGTTGGATATTGTTTTTATTCTTGCTGAAAAGGTTTATACAAGTTTACTTTGCTCTAGGTGGAGTTGCTTGACTTAGTCTTGATCTGAAAATTACAGACAGAGTTTGAATCAGTCAATCAATTACATTGCATTTTGGAGCTCTAGAGCTAGTCTAATAATCTATTGAGTACTCTTTTGTCAAAGTTTCAATGCAAAACTCTACAATAAAAAGAAATGAGTCATATAAACAACAAATATGTGAATATATACATAGGACACCAAATTTATCACCTTTAGAGATGAAATATCAATCCAATGTCGATACCCCCCTTGCTAGGGTAACAGTGTCGGTGTGTCACGCACCTTCACCAACTCTGCATCAATACCAATTCACCACAAACATCAAACACTTTAACTTGATCACCTTAAATCAAAAGTACACTCCCTACAACGCAATTTCTAGTACTACAAAAAACTCCAATGTCACGATTGGCAAGTACCTTCTTGAGAAATGGATTATTTTCCTTCCCTGATTCCAAAATCAATATCAATTTCACCTTTATTCATTCTTTGCATCAGAACAGAGTATTTAAAAAACGCAACAATGAACGCAATTGAGAATTTATAGGATCAAAAATACTCTTCCCATCGTCTTCAATTATTCTTAACATAATTGCAATATTGACATTTGACATTCGGATCTTATCAGAGACTGAGCAGCTAGTGAGCACGGCATCAACGTAATGTGCTCAAGCAAAATTGGACAATTGAACAAATCAATAGTAAGAATCTACCTTTCTCTTTATTAATCTTTAGCAAAGCCACTTCCCGGCTCTAAGCATGGCGACGTTTTTCCCTCCATTTGTCTAATCCTTTTGTGTTTTTTTGTTTCGTCACTTACACAGGGATGACAATGCTCTATCATCCAATTCAAGACCTAAAATTGCCACAAAATTACAAGACAACGCTACGTAAGAAACAAAGCATACTGACCACAAGAAGAGATACTCACTTATATAGAAAAGAGACTAAAAAATACATGCTAAACGGGAAACATTATGAGAATGATACTTAGGCATTCTTCTAACAAATATATATTTTTTAGAAATAGCAGAGTTGAACATTCAAGAAGTGTCTTAGTCGTGTTAACATTCAGTTGCGTCTCATAACAAAGACACTACAAAAAAGACTGACATTTCTAGTACGATACCTAAGTGAGGTCGAGGAAGCCCTCAGAAGACAAAGGCAATGGCCGTTGCGAGAAAGAGTGCAAGAGGGGGAGAGATGCTTGAGACGCAAGAGAGACGCAAGAGAGAGACTTAGAAGTGAAACTACAACAAAAATGCACAACTAAGGTAGAAGACTCAAAAAACGTCCATTTAAGGGAAAAGAGCCCTTTGTCGAAGAACCCTTCAACAAAAATAATTATTCAATATTTTTGGTAGGAAGAGAATTGAGGAATAGTTCAATGGCTTTTTTTTTCAGAAATTTCAGGCTTTGTGTTAATTACATAAGCTTTTTCAAAGTACAAATAGCGTAGGCTGCTATTTATGCACATAGATGGAGCTATTATAAAAAAAATATGGCTCTTAATATGACCTAGTGATTCCAGAAAGTGCGCACTACTTGAGCTTTGGATGCTTCTGTTAGTCCTTAGTGCACCCATAGCATGCCTAAAATTGTGCCGTGGCTGTTTGTTTTGTCCCCACCACAAATGTTGACAACTCATAGATAAACTTAATAGACCTACAAGTGTATGCTAAGATGGTTCCAAAATGGACTGCAGTGTCATTGTAAGATGGGTCAGACGTGGGACACTTTAGGTCCAAGGCGCTCCTCAATTGAAGGACTGCAAACGCCGAAATCGCACAATTGTGCCTAAAATCCGCCTGCACTTGTGCTCTAACGCTCTGCGTCTGACACATGAAATTGTGCAATTCCTTGTAAAAACTGTGTCCTCCTTTGTCCAGAAAGAAAAAGCCATGTATAACATAAATCAAAATAGTCATTGCAGAGAGGAGATTTTGGTGCTAGCTATGTAGAAGGTGGTCATTGCAATCTGAAATTTTGAACTGGAGGCGCCGCGAAATTGAAGGTGAAATAGTGAAGCAGCATCGCTTGCCTTCTTTAATCTCCCTCCTCTTTCTGCCGATTCATTGTGTAGGTGCCCTAGAACTAAAGAGTTGGTTCTTAGTAGCGCTGAGGTTGTGAGCACGAGCTTGAGTCGCGACTTGGGCACTTTGTTGCTATGACCCCAACAACAACTCCAACCTCATACAATGGATTGACCGTCGCAGCCTTCCCCAGTTGCAATGCTTCCTCGACAAGACGGATCTTCCTTTGACTACTAGCAAGAGGTAAGTTTGATTCCTCTACCTTGTCCTTCTTCATTGCTTTGGTAATGCCGCGCCTTTGACTGCCGATATGCGTGCCCTGTGTTGTAGATGTTTGTGAGAGGTAGGCGCACACAAAACGTCTTCCAAGTTGTTGTAATGTTGGTAAGCATATTTCCTTTTTTTCTTATGCTTGTTTTTAAACTTCTCATTTTCACTGGCAATGTGGGGGCCTATTGTGACTAACTGTTTGTCCATTGTTCCTTGTAGGTGCTGATTCGTGGACTACATTTGAAGGCCTACCAAATTCTACACTTGATCTGTTGAAAAGGTTGCTCTGGAGGTATGGTGACGTTTGCTGGAACTAGAAGGACCCGACATTGGCGTGGAGGACTTGTGGTTGGACTTTGTGTAGAGTAGGTATACTTCTTGGATCCTCCTCTTTTTTTTTGTTCTTCTTCTCTGAATAGCAAGTCTTTGGTTCTCTCTGTGGAATGACCCCGCAATAGAGAGCCCTATAGCCTAGCACTGGAGAATTTTTCTATATTGTTGCAAGCAATTTCTCCCCTAAAGCTTTGACGTTTTTTTAATTAGCTCCATAACTTTGTGCGCTAACTTCCTCTTACACCTTACTAACTTAGCCCACTGTTTCTTTGCTTCCAATTTGTCTCCTAGGCTGCCGCACTGCAACTGCTGCGTTGCCTTCATGTAAGTCCACAAGTTTTGTTCCTTCCTCCATTCCGGTTGATATTCTATTTCTATCATTCTCATGTGCTTCATATTCTCCCTCATTAGAGCTGCCACTTCCTCTGCCTTGTACACATCCACCTTCCTCATCAATGTCAACACCAACATGGTATTGTGTGCAGCTTGGAATGTCCTGAGCCACGTCATCTAAAATCTCTTGAAGCTCCCACTGTTGTAATTCAAATTGCGGATGCAGTCCACTAGGGTAGTCCTCAAACTGTGCATGACGTTTTCTTTTTCTCGTGTCATAAGCTTCACTAGGTCCCATTTTTGAGTTTATAGCATTAGCATTGAGAATGTAAATGCCTGTCATTACAAATCCTTTGGTTATGTTGTCCCTCAGGGAGTGCACTATATGTAGTTTTTATTGGTAGTGTGTGTTCAAGCCTCTATTACATGGGGGCTATGTAGATAAATTTTTTAAATTTCTAGAGGGCTATATTTACCTAAATTTCTAAATTCATCTTATTTCATATACCCTATATTTCATTTGAAATTTTTTCATGCACTATTTTTCTATACCCTATGTTCATTATAAGTGGCAATTAATTTTCAAATAGTATTTCAAAACACTGGGGTCATATTGAAATTCATGACATTAAACTACACACAAACACAATGATGTACAAAACATCAGGGAAATCGTATTCCAGTACTTGCAAACCTACAGTCTTTTGAAAACGAAAGCAAAAGTGAAGTACTTCCAAAGTGAAACACTGATAACATTTAAAATTCTTATATTGTCCAAGAAGTTAGAAATTGGACCATTCCAGACTGTTCCTAAAGCCACATAGTCATAAATTTATACAAATCCTAAAATTGCCTGCCCATAAACTCGGTCATAAATTGCACTTGGGATCCTTTTGGGATGTCTAGGACTAATTTACTACATTTTTTTCTATTTTTTTTGTAGACAACTTTTCAACTTTTCAACTTTCTTTTTGGCAATGCTATTGTAGGAAAAAAACCTATCCAAATGGCTGTATTTTCTCCTATCCTTCAATCTTTATAAATCTTTTTTTCCTATTCTAGACATGCTACCGTACCCGGATAGTAGGTTTGGCTTAAATTAATTAAAATAAAAAAATGCCGAATTTTCTGCTAATTTTGGGACCAAGTAGTCGAATTTTCAAATAAATTGTAAAGATGGTTTGCCGAAAATCCAAAAAATCCATTGAGTCAAATTCCAATCTACCATTTGACAATGTACCTTGATAAGATCTTGAAGGGACTATTTCATAAACATTTTGTGAGAATGGAGGGTGGAGAGGTTGTTTTTATAATGAAATCCATTGTTCGTCATGAATCCTCAAAGGATATGGGACAATTTCAAGATTGAAAGCTTGACCACTTGTTGTCAAAATGCAGAGATTGTATTGAATGCTAAACTTCATACCTCATTTTGGTATAGTAGAATAACTTTTTACAAAAACTTTGAACTAAGAAAAGTTGGAAGATCAAAGTAAATTTCATCTTAAAAAATCCGTTTAAGATTTTAAGCATTTAATCAAAAGTTATGGACAAAATTTAGAGAGGATGTTTGATAAATGTTCCTTCCAATCCTTCTTTGAATTTTGTCCATAACTTTTGATTAAAGGCTTAAAATCTTAAATGGATTTTTGGAGATGAAAGTTACTTTGATTTCCCAACTTTTCTTAGTTCAAAGTTTTTTATAAAAAGTTATTCTACTATGTCTAAATGAGGTCTAAAATTTTACTTTAAATAAAATTCCTGCTATTGACTTAATTATGAGCGGTTGAGCTCCTTCTAAACCTCAATTTACATATCCCATATAGGTTGCTTTACCTCCTACCACTTCACTTGTATAAAGATCTTATCCTCTCAACACTTTACACTCACAATTGCAAGTGGCATTTGAAACTTTGATAGATGGGAGCCGAATATTTCTAATTTTCTGAAACTTAAAGCTGAAATTTCAAAAAATAATATTCTAAAGTGCCGAATATTATTTTGGACTCAAATTAAATATTCGGCACTAAATTGCCGAATCTGCTATTCAAGTACGGTATTTTACTTCTAAATCTTTTCTAAATTTTAGGACCAAGGTAATTATAATACTCCTTCATTTGATCGCACGTAAAACTAAAAAAAAACAGGAGTGCACCCCCCGAGTGTTGTCCTTAGATAAAATTCTCTTAAGACTATGAGATACCCATTGGGCTAGGTCCTCTTTTATGGGCATCTGACCAAGGTGAGCAATACTCTATTTATCCTTGTAAGCTCTAAAGGACAATTTGAAGGGCTTAAAGCATGTTACATCCAACAGTTGCAGAGCATGAGAGGTGTATGAAGGGAAAGTGAGGAGATTTAACCCTCTAGCCATAGTAATTTTTATGACTTCCAAAATCATATGGGACTTATGTCCATCCAAAATTAGCAAATGCCTATTGGATGGAGAGATGCCATGCAAGTTTGACACATTTAGTAGAAAATAAAGAATCTAAATAAAGCATTTGTCATAGCCATTGCAACTCTTCTTTCACCTATTTTCTTGAGGTAATTTCTAGCTAGATCTTCTCTTTTTTTTGAATATGAAGAAGTTTGGAATACTGGCATCTTCAGCATTGCACTACAAGAGAAAGGGGTGTTTTAAGTAGTGTATTAGACATCACGTCTTTTAAATAACGTCTTTTAAGTAAAATTTTAAGTAAAATTTTACTAAAAAGATTGTCTTTTTAGTAAAATTTTACTTAAAAACTTACTAAAAAGACGTTACTTAAAAGACGTGATGTCTAATACACTACTTAAAACACCCCTTTCTCTTGTAGTATTAATAGAACTTAGCACTGACAGCCACTCTTTCTGATCTAAAGTTACTTTGCGAACACTTCTTGACCCTCTTTTGGCAATGATAAAGCCTCCACCATCTTTTCTGGCTTGGTCTCCATTCTCATTGCAGTTCTAGATGTGATGGGATTTATAATGGTTAATGTCATATAGTTTTTGAAGTTTTTGTAGAAAGTAGCCATTGTTTCTGGATTTAAGTTCTTTGCTCATTTCTATTCTAGGGCCTGGGCTTTTCTAATGGCTAATTCAGTGTGTTTTTGTTTGAAACATTTGATTCACCTAGGACCCAGGACTTTGTCTTTGAAAGTTATCACCCTTGATTATATAAGTATTCCCACCTTTTCTTTTATTTGTTCTATAGTTTAAGGAAATCCAAGATTCTGCATTTTCATCAAGTACTCTACCAATTGTTTTTCTTCTTCATCATTGAAAATTCCCATTTTCCCCCTTTGTTTGTATATAATTGTTCCATAAATGTGACCCCTCAAAGTGGAAGCAAGGATTCCATTATCCCTAATAGCTTGTCTTATTGGAACAACCTCATCGAAATCATCAAAAGTACATCTCAGCTGCTGATTAGTCCAATTGCCACTTTTCCTTCTTTTGTGATTGTCTGTCATTCGTAAAGCTATAGGGACAGTGGCTACATTTGGAAATGGAGGAGGATGTACTTGGATCGCCGTCCGAGTTGTGGTCAAGGCCCTTGTTACGAGTGCTAAGAAGACTAAGTCCTCCACCTACACATCGCTAATGCCTACGCAACCCCACCTGCTCCGCGGCCTCGTTGGCAGGAAACCTTGTTGTTTGTAGACCAAGCGGCGGCAATCCCAAGCCCCAATCCATTGAAGAAAAACGCAGCTGTGGATTGCTGGAAAGGCGCCGATTTCCTCACTCTGCTCCGCCAGCTCTTCTAGCGACGCTACGCCTACATGTCGCGGCTCTAGCTCAGACGTCTCCCTCGCTTGCCGTGTTTGCCGCTCCACCTATAGCATATCTTCTCATTTTGCCTTGTTTACTACTACTAAGCACTTCCTTCTCTTTTGCATGAAAATGTGTTTGCAGCTCCATACAATTCGCCTACGCTCATACTTAGGCCTCACTTGTATGTTATGGACAACACCAACCAATTGATCCTCCTTCTCAAAGAATTCCATTTCTAGAAACCACTCTCTTTCTTCCTCACTTTTAGTCCATGGAAAGAATTCTATATTTTATTCCTCTCCAAGTTCATCATCTTCATCTTTAGGAAATTCAGAGTTTGTGAAATTTGAATTCCTTTTCCTCAACCATCTCCTTCCATCTCTCTCACTTCCATCTTTGGAGGTGCTGGTACCACTCATTTTGCTAGAACAAATGCTAGTTGAAATCACTAGAATTTTGGATGCTCAATACAGTCACTAAGCTTATAAAGTTAAATAAATCCTAACTAAGTTACTACTTATAGAATTTTATATTTTAAAAAATTCTTTTAAGAGTCTAGTTTTTAGCATCAAAAATCCGATTCTAAGAATGAATGATTATGATTTTTCTATTCAAGATTTTGTGCAAGGATGTCCATTGCAAATCTTGATTTTTTAGTGTTGAAGGCTCTTGAAAATGAGCCTCAAATTCACTAGATCTTGGAGAAAAAATCACATTAGAAATTCATTTAAAAAAATTGTACAACAGATTTTGAGAAGCTGTAAATTTATAGGGATTATGCATGTTATGCCTTTTAACCTCATATTGTTTTGGTGACCAATTTTTTACATTTGACATGTGAAAAGAGAACTGAAAGACTTCAAATCACTTTCACAATTTTAACACCCTCATGGATGAAACATTGTAATCTTTCCATCCATTAGTGTTATTGTTGTGTTTCTTTTTTAAGTATTCTTTAACATATCTAAACTATGGTCACAATTCAATTTTTTTTTATAAAACTAAATAAAATGTTGGCTTTTTGTTCAATTTAGAACAAATTCCAAGAAGCTCCTACTTTAATGACTTTATTCTCTTGAATCCCCATCACCTGATCAAAAAAGGCCTTAGACATTGCAAAGTTAAAAGTCACTCATTGGCACCCAAAAGGACAAGAAGTCCCCTATTGGTATATAATGAAAAGTTATATCTCATTGCTTTAGGATGTGGACATGTGCTTCTATCCAAAAAAACAAGTTGACCAAAATATTAGCAAAAAATTCCATCTATTGCAAAATAATTATTAGCTAAAAAAATAGAAAAATTGAGAAGTACAAATATGTGCAATGACCATAAGATTCACACTGGGTCATCCTCCTCTAGTGTACGAACTAACCACACCTAACTGCAACATTGCTGCAAAACCAAATCAAGAGATGCAAACCTTCATAACATGAGGATTAGGACTGATTTGAATACACAACCCTCAAGTTAGAAAGAAAATAAGGCAACATTCATGCCATCTTGTCATTCTAAAACAAAGCAAAATGAGAAAGCATGTTACAAGATTTTCACCCAGATATCACTCAAAATATTTACTTGAGGAATGAGCAGTGATACCGCCGTAACCAGGATTTAGAGTGTAGATCCCTGAAGGAGTGAAGGGGATACTTTCACATAGTGTATCCATCAACAAGCAAAACCCAAAGTCTCGAAGGGGTGTGCAATAATGAATATACAATTGAGCACAATATCTCACCCTGTAATCTAGAGAGCGATCACTAATTACGTCATATATGGTCAGCAGGGCAAGGTATACCGACCGTTCCGGTTTAAGGATGCCAAATCAATCAGTTTCGATTATGGATAATGACAGTGAAGAGCCCCAATTCTGCAACGCAGTGACCCTACCGGGTATTGGACAGTACAGAGCGAGGATAGATACCCACAAAGCCAACTCAAATCATCACCAACCAGGCACACCAAGACCAGCTCAAGATTCGTACAAACATCAGGAGGACTCAAAAGAACACTGAAGAAAAAATGGCAACGCAAGTTGGGACACGACTAGCAAAGCAGAACTCAATTCGGTCTACAGACGAAACGAAAACCGGGATCACCTAATGCTGCGAAACAGGCTACGATAATATCAATAAATAGACTGAAATACATTTCATGCGATGCATCCTACACAGGCAATGCATTACTTCACATGCAAATCCAACAAAATATGGCCGGGACAATTCATATCGAATCATGGGCAACTCAAAATCACCTCTACAGGAAACAAAACCCAATAGCCACCACAGGAACTGCGATAATGACGACCACACAAGCATGCGGATTCACAAGTAACCGAAAAGTAGTTCCAGAAACAAAGCTAAGATCTTCGATGATAGTTTCACAACCCAAAGAGAAAGAAGATGCTGCAAACCAACAACGCAAGGATAACCCCAAACAGAGATCAATGCAAGTCTTCATTACTGTATTAACTAAAAAGTACACAAAAATTAGAAGACAGACGCTAGTCCTCTCAACTGCAAGAAGAATGATGATTGCCGTTCTCCTAAGCCTTGTCCACTTTCGAGGCGGCAGTCGCAGCTTGCCCGCGCAGACGACCCGTCCGACGCGCGGCAATGAGACCCACCTTCTGCCCGGGAGGAGCGTCCCGACGCACAGTACTCGCGTGCCCAATGTGCTGGTGGTTGCCTCCTCCGTGGGGATGCTCCACGGGGTTCATCGCCACGCCTCGCACCTTCGGCCAACTGTTCCTCTTCACCTTGTACTTGTGGTACGCGTTCCCGGCCTTCAACATCGGCTTCTCGGTCCTGCCCCCGCCGGCCACCTGACCCACCATCGCGCGGCAACCGCTCGGAACCACCTTCTTCGCTCCCGAAGGCAACTTGATGCTGCACGCACAAAACACACTCATCAAAACCCTAAATTGAGCGGACATAAGGTATGTGCACCCATTACCAATCAGCACTGTCCAAAATGTGACTCCTACATTTGGAGCGACACGCCTCACAATCCTAGATACTGATTACAAAAGATGTGCACAATCAAAAACATGGAAGTCTTGTTGATTACAAATGATGTGCACAATCAAAACATGAAGTCTTACAAAAGACGTGCGCAATCAAAAACATGAAAGTCTATGAGAGCCTCGTGCTGGTTTTAGATACACCAGAAAGACAATACATTGAAAATCCACAACTTATTCATACGGTGTCCAGCTAATGCATGCTAAAGTGAGTTGGAATCCCCTTGCAGCATTCACCAATAAGATTCAATAAAAAATAATGGATGTGCAACAACAGTAAATACGCTCAGTCGTAATTAGTGACGATTATCTAGGTGCACAAACCAGAGGCCATCTCTCTCAAAATCCCTGACCTAATCTCCTCATAATCTCCGTGAAAGCACACGAAAAAAAAACACCAAGCAACAACACCTACCGGGTGGTCCCGCTGTCCACGTTGTGCGACACCACGATGGCGTAGTCGCCCGACGCCCTGGCGAACGCACCCCGATCCCCCATGCGGTGCTCCACGTTGCACACCACGGCGCCCTCGGGTACGGACCTCAGTGGCAACACGTTCCCGATGGACAAAGTGGCCTTCTTCCCGCAGTACACGAATTGGCCCGAGTACATGCCCTCGGCGGCAATGAAGCGCTCCTTCTGCCTCTTGAAGCGGAAAGGGTGGCGGAACGTGACCTTCAACAGGGGAGCCCCGCGACCGGAGTCGTGGACCACCTCCGAGACGACCCCCTTGATGTAGCCATTGCGCTCGGCGTAATCCAGCGACCGGAACTGCGCAGGACCCTTGCGCCGGTGGGTGTGACTCCGGAAGATGGAGCCAGCTCCCTTACGCTGGGCACGAATCACACGACCCATCGCGACGAAATCGGAGTCGCAGGCTCCCACCGCAGAGAGAGAGGGAGATGGAGAAAGAAAAAGTGTGGGCGACCGCCCAACCCTAATCCCCTGCAGCAAACCCTAATTCCAATTCACTCTTCGGGAGAGACAGTGTTCCCCACGCATTTCTAATGTTCCACTCCACGTTCCCTACAAAGAAATTGGATGGGCTCAATCACCGAGGCAGAGGGAATTAAAAAAAAAAATAGGCTGGACCAGGAGGGCGAAGCTCAACGAGGAATGCTTGCTTTTTCTAAATTCTAAACAACGAGGAAATTGCCCAACATAAACGCTTGTTCAAAAGTGGATGAAATAAGTGATTGACAATTGAAAAATCTGTAATCATTAATTATACATTTTTCATGTGTCAAGAAGAGATTATGGGAAACAATCTACCTGTCTTCTGAACGGGACATTTCTTGGCGGATTTTTACCAAGGTGGATGTAAAACTAGTAGAATATTTAATGCACAAGAAATTAGTTAATGGAAGGAGAAAATAGAGGGTATTTTTTAAGCATTGAGAATCTGGAGAGATGAGCTTCTATTTTTTAAGATTAAGGTTAGTTTTTGAATGATTATAGTCCGTAGTTGTTGGATTAACCCCTGAATGTCCAATCAACCATTTTACAATCATTATCCAACTTCAACCAGTGTTTTCTGGTAGGGAATTTTTTTTTTTAAATTGAAACTTTTCCTATGCAATTTGGATTGAATTGGCTTTCTTTTATGGTATTTTGTACTAAGATCCCTATAGTCAAATAAAATTATAAGGAAAATAGTGCAAAACCTTAAGTATTTGTCTAGTATTGAAAAGTTTATTATTTGGAGAAATTGTTGATACTCACATCACTAAATCATATGCTTTTTTCTTACAAATCAATTAAAAATAAAATTTTGACCAATTGTAGAAAATTTCAAATGCTAAAGGTGAAAGTTGTTTTCTTCATTAATTTTTGAAGTTAGGGTTTAGGGTTTAGGGTTTGAAGTTAGGATTTAGGGTTTACACCATTAAAGGACAAGTGTTTGACATTACATGGTTGTATCTATGAACTCAAATAGCACCCCACTATTGTGATCTTTAAAAAATCATATTTAATTTAGTTTAATTCTAAAAATTACGAATTAAATTGTGATGGTTGTGTCTCCCTCTCTTCTTCATCAAGAAAGTACCCCTCCCCCATTGCAACAGTACTGATGTAGTATAGTTTTAGTGGTTACACAAAAAGTTTAACATTAGAAAATATATTGTTACAATATTGCCTTAGTACCGCAATAGTATAGTTATAATGAAAGAATATTTTATTATTAAAATTGTATTGTTGCATTATTGAGGTAGTATTGCAATAGTATGCTTTCAATACTATATTGTGTAACCATTGAAACTATACTACAGTAGTAGTGTTACAATGGGGGGATTTTTCCCGATGTTTCTCTGAAAATTTGTTAGAAAATGCTTGATCAACACACAAAACATCCTAAACCAAAATGCTCTTATGGTAACCTCCCCTATAACCGACTAAATAAGGAATTCCGACATGATTTAGAGTAGTGAAGGCAAAACAAATATTTTTCAGAGGTACATCAATAGAAATGACATAGATTGCAAAAAAATTGATAATTTTATCGCTTGAATTGAAATTACTATAAATTTTGGGAGGCAAAAAGTGCGCCAGACTCGTGGCCAATGTCTAGACTCTTCCAATTCCGATCATTCAATAACTTTTTACCTAATCATTATTTCCAAAAAAAATTTTCACAACTTGGGACATGTGTCATGTATTTATTAGTTCCAACCTTGAAAACAAAAAAAAATCGCATTCTAAACATGGTTAGAAATACGTGCACCTATAGGTCAGGAATGGGTCACTGGTCGGGAATGGGGGTTACCTTAAATGGGCAGTTTCTGCACCTCCTACCTTATTGTGCATTTGGAAGTGACTTGGCCAGCCCTGGTCACCGGCAAAGGTGGATGCATGTCCAGTGATTGACAAGGGTGACACCAAACATTTATTAAACCCTAAATCCAAAACCGGCCCTTCTCCCTCTCGCAGCTCAGAAATTCGATCCAATCTCGACCTCTCCTAGCAGGAAAACCGATTCACGCCCTTCTGGTATGCATCGCGTAACTTTCGTCTCACAGTTTTTTCGTATGTCGAATTATGCTAGCTTGTGGACGAAATTTGTTGGGTTTGGAGTGAGAACTTTGCACAGTGTGATTTCTTGTTATGGGGTTCAATCTGAATTGAGTTTCTGGCGAGTATCAGTAATAATTGTGAAACTTCTAATTCGTTTGGTTCACATTCTTGGGGATTGCGGCTTTGGATTTGAGGTTTTGAATTAAGTTGGTCGAATGACTGTTTGTAATGTCTATTGGAATGAAATGAATCTTTTCTGTATTGTGGAAGGTAATGCTGCTAATTTTACAGTTATGAGGGTTTTAGATCTAGAATGTTCTGGAGATCTGGAAGCGAATTGGAATCTGTGTTAACTAATGGTCGAATGGATCAAGAGGCTTGGGAGGTTTGGAGGTGTGCTTCCTTGAGATTCTGACGTCTTTTGCATTGTTTGTAGGCTACATTTAGGTACGTGTGTGAGGTGAAGCACGCGTTTGCAATGAGCCAGGGTAACTACGACTGGTTGAAGAGGTCTACAACATTCTCGCGCCTTGTGAACCCCGAGCTTCATGCGAAGCCTAATTTCATGGTAGGGGCTATCGGAACAAGTGTGTTCGTGCTCGTCGTTGGCAACCTCTGGTACCAAAGGCACATTCACATGCAGAAGCAAATGGTTTCTGCGCAAGCTCCTAAAGTGGAACAATAAGGAGGACTCTTAGTTTTGGTGCTTGACTTGAGCTCGAGTATATGAAGCTTTTTTACATAGATTAGTAACAGGGAAATCAGTTGCAAACTAGATCCACACGATGGCGAGGTTTGTAGGTAGTGTTGAGCTACTTCTGTGCGTGCTGTTTTGTTTCCTGGCAAGATCAAGTGCTCTGGAGAATCCCGGAGGATGTGGGAGATCAGGTAGTGTTTCTGTATTTCCTAAATCTGCTCAAATGGCCTATTCTGTTCTTAGTAAGCAATGGTGTGAGTTATTTGGAAATGTAGATTCCTTTTGATTTTTGCATGGGTTTGGTCTTGCAATCAAATTGAGATCCGCTCTTTTGTTGTATCTTTTATTGGGTGTAACTTTGTGTTGGCTTCTGTATTCTGCAGCGATTCCAGTGGTGAGAAATCTTAGTGAACTAGGATCTGAGGCCTTTGGGAGACCTGGTCTATCTCACATGACTATTGCCGGAGCTGTGCTCCATGGCATGAAAGAGGTATATGCGTCAATCTTTAAAAGAATTCCTACGTTTACATTTCTGATAAGCTTGCTTATGAACTTTGATATCTTGAGCATTTTGGTTTATTTGGAAATTTTTAATTAAGCACTGTCTCCCTTTATTTCTGAACAATTCAATATTTGGACCAGATTGAAGTTTGGATGCAAACTTTTGCTCCCAACTCTGGAACACCCATTCATCGGCACAATTGTGAAGAAGTTTTCATCACACTCAAGGGCTATGGAACCCTTTATCTTAGTCCGGGCTACGATCCAGATAGACCTGGAACACCCCTGGCGCTCTCTATCTACCCAAATGCCACCTTTACTATCCCAGTGGATGCTGTGCACCAGGTAACATCCCTTACCCGTAGGTTGTTTTCTGCACCACAATTTATGCCGGATGAACTTTGAACAAATCAACAGATCATAATCATTAACTGCATAAGATATTGGAGCGTTCAAGTGCCCTTATTTTTGCAATTGTTTGCCTACTTGAGAACTTGTACTTCTCAAGTGATTGGATCTGTTGAATTTTTGTGGTTCATACTTGATGTAGTGATAATATTTCTGCGTTGGTCTAAATTTATTCATTATAGATCGACGTGGTGAATTCTGAAATCCGAAGAGTGTTGCAGGTGCGGAACACCAAGGAGGAGGACCTTCAACTCTATGTTACCATATCCAGACCTCCTATGAAATCGTAATATTACTTGCAGCAGCACATACTCTTAATCATTAGCTGGGAGTCTCCTCCTGTTTGAAAGTCAGGCTTGAGTTCTACTGTATATTGTCCATTAAGCTTTGTGATTTTCCGAGCCTGCGTGTTTATGTTTGTGGTATTGTTCTCTAGCAATTTTCACCAATACACGTTGTTGTCCTACACGCGCAGTTGGTCTCCCATTTCTAATTAAGGCTTGCCTTAGTTCAAAGCGCATTTGTACTTGCATCTTCTTTAGTTCCTGCTCGCTTGTGACGACTAGTGATGCCTAGTGAGTTCGTCTCGCTAACTATGTTTTCCATTTGTTGACTTTCTGGTCTACTGTATTGACCAAAAGCATACTGTGTACAACAGATTCAAGTATAACGATTGGAGTACATCCCACCATGAAGCTGTGTACGAGTCGAAGGAGTGGGACAAGAAAGATCAATCTTCTATTGAATCACAGCAGTGTAAGGAACCTGAAGCTGAGGATGATGAAGTGTTGGCAAACATAGCAAAATTACTGGGTACCAGCATTCAGGATATTGTGATCTCAGATGAAATACGCTAGTGCAGTTATTACATGTGTACGTACCCTAGTCGTGGACCTACTGGTAGTATTGGATTTTCATTTTGTTTCATTCTACAGCTTGCACTGGTCTATTTGGACGTGACTGCTGTGAATAACATCTCATTTTTATGAGTTACATAGGTAATTGATACTTGGAATGTGAGTGACTGTGTTCTGATATGTGCTGTTCATGCTTTCGTATCTATATGAGAAGTCAATGCAAGATAGTAGTGCGGTTCTCCTTGCAATATGTAAAAGACACACCTTCTTTGACCCACATTTGTACGGAATGCTCTCTTATTGCCAGATTTTGCCTGCACAATGAACAGGGGAAGTTGACAATAGATGGTGTCAGGTGCCAAGCGGTAGGGCGATTTCAGAAATTTGTTCCAAAACTCTATTGAGGGGTTAGAGAAAAGAAGAACCATGGTGTACTCAATTTGGTGTAACAATTCTGCATATTGTGAAATAGGAATTTGCAAGGTCTGACACCTCTAATGGTACACTGAACTCTGAAGGGAAATTAGTTATACTAGGTGCTATGAAAATGAGCACATATGAAGTTTAGACTTTGAACATTACAACAATGTAATTCTAAGTATGTTGACAATATGAAGCATAACATTGCTATCAAAGCCACAGGGGTCCCTTTCCTCCCCAACAATTGCAAACAATTAATGACATAGGAGTGACATTGTTGTAGTCACTATACAAAGCTTCATTTGTTGTTGGATCTGTAGGAATATATTTGAAGTACCATCTAAGTTAGGTGTCCAAGGGAAGTACATATCTCTCTCCCTTGGGATTGGAGTGGAAGAATGAGTTAGGCTTAGTTTGCGTGTTATAAAGAGGTTCAAGGGATGTACTTATCTAACATTCCATCACAGGGTGAAATATTTTTACAAAGTATCTTATTTTGTTTATATCTTAAGGACATATGGTCTTACAGAATGTACAAAAAAAAAAAAAATGTGAAATGTGAAATGTTGGAGTTGTTTCCTTTAGATATAAAGCAATAGTATTGTGATTATGAATATTTTGATGTAAAGATCATAAAGTTTTGACCATTATATTTGTGGGTTGACTTTCAGAGCTCCATGGCTTCAAAGACTAAATTCTTATTCTGGATTTTTTCCAAAGATTACAAAAAAGTAAAGTGAGGTCCTTATTCATCAAGATGACATCGTTTCCTTAAGAAGACAAATTGGCTTTTTAACTCGTAGTAGTGAAATCTCGATTTTTGTTCAAGGCAAATGAACAATCCTAGATTTTGTATATTGTTGTAATATTGTTTTGGTACTTTAAATTTTAGAATGATGTAAATTGTCAAATTTTTTTATTTTATACTAATCATGGCAAATGAATGTCAATAATAGTTCATATTGAATCATGTTTTCATACTGCACTATGTTAGAATTGTTATTATGTTGCAAGCAATGCAAAGTCTTGTCCATACAAAGTTTTTTTTATACTACCGTATTCACTGGTTAAAGTTGGCATTATCTACCAAATAATTAATAAAAGTTGGAAATGTGATTTGGTACACACCTAAAAGTTGAAAGATTTGTTTTTTCCCATATAATTTTTGTTTTTGAAGAAATTATATCCCACAAATTTTGGCATGTGTTTTAAGAATTATTTTAGCTGACCACTTGGTACAAAATAGGATTAAGATGATGGTTGGAAAAATTCTGCACTGAAATGGTGGTAGGTATATTCAAACGTGAATCAATCTACATAGTGAATTATAATGGGCAGATTTTAATGAATTGTAAATAAGTGTTTTTTCTTTTCATCCTTTCTACATAGCGTACATTTAAATGATTGCTAAGTAAGTCGGGCAATGTCTTTTGGTGTTTGACAATACAATTAGAGGATCCCAACAAATTTTTTATGTTCTCATCTTTAACCCCTAAAGGACCGAGGCCTTTTTTCTGCCAAAAAAAAGTGAAAACTGCCATTTCTATAGCAAACAGTAAAAAAAACTGAAAAATGTTTTTTTTGCACATCTAACCGTAGGATCTTACACTTAACTAGTATGAGAATGTGTGGAAAAAATTTCAGAATTTTTGACCGCACAGATTGCAAGATATCTGCGTTTAAAGTGAAAAAAACAAGTTTTTCAGCACATTGCGGGACTAGATTTTTTGACTTTAAACATTTTTAATTAAATTTTTTTGCACTACAGAGTTTTGAGCTTTAAATCTTTGTAGAGGAGAATTGAGTTGAGAGTCTAGGAAAAAAAAAGAAATTCAAAAAAACTTAATTATCATTCTTAAAAAAATTGTTAAGTAGACGTAAGTACGAGATAGAAGGAAAATCTAAAATATTAATATCTCTTAGATGGAATTAAAATTCACTAATCCCAATGGTGAGATTGTTCTAGCAACTAAACTAAACCATGAAAAAAAAAAAATTGAAAAATTTGAAAGATTGCATTCAGATATGAATCCTACAAGTTATTTTTTTCAGGAAGATGCTCTAACTGCTCGAAAAACAAGAATGTCCATAACTTTCTCATAACATATCCAAATAAATGAATCAAAGCTTTCCAAATAGACAAAATATAATCTATGAGAAAAAAAATATTAAAAAAAAAATTCAAATTTTTGTCCATTTTTTTTTGCTGCCCGGGCTGCCCGCCGTCCCCTGTTTTGAGCTTATTTGGTCATAACTTTTTTTCCCGGGCACCGATTGTGAAAAAATTTATATTCCCACAAAGCTTATTAGTTTTTCTATCTCCAAAAAAAGTTTCAAAAAATCACAAGAAAATTTCAGCCCGTAGGTACCTGCCCGAAAACGCATTTGTCCCCTGAAGGGACAACGGTCCTTTAGGGGTTAAAAAAGACAAAATGGCCCAACAATCTACTATTTTCATATTCGTTGGTACATTGGAACTTCCTTTTGAATGCCAATAAAAAAATATGAAAATTTGACCAATACAATAATAGTAACTAGGCACATCTGGAAGCAAAAAGTGGTGTTTTGGAAGATACCTACCTTACAACGTACAAGACTACTCACTCATATTTTTTTGAGTCAAAGGGATTGTAGTCTGTATCACCTCCAAATGCGCCACAAGGTGGAAACACCTAAGAACGTCAAAATAAGCAATTTGACATAATTGGAGGCACATTTTTCTAAAAATATATATATTTTTTGTAATATTAGTAATTGAAAATCAAGAATTTGAAAAATAGTAAAAGATTTTTCAGATTTTTTCATGTAATTTTTCTAAATTTTCAAAGTGGAAGCTTCCTAGGCCAATGAAATCGTCATATAGCTAGATCTAAAACCGAAATCTCTAAAAATCAACAGTCAACAAATTATAGGTAAGTATTGGCACAGTTTAACCCCAAAAGGACCATTGTCCCTTCGGGGGACAAATGCGTTTTTGGGCAAGTACCTACGGGCTGAAATTTTGTCGTGATTTTTTGAAACCTTTTTTGAAGATAGAAAAACTGATAAGCTTTGTGGGAATATAACTTTTTTCAAAATCGGTGCCTGGGAACAAAAGTTATGACCAAATAAGCTCAAAACAAGGGACGGCGGGCAGCCCACGTGGCCAAAAAAAAGTGGACAAAAATTTGATTTTTTTTTAATATTTTTTCTGATAGGATATATTTTTGTCTATCTGGAAAGCTTTGATTCATTTCATTTGGATTTGTTATGAGAAAGTTATGGACATTCTTGTTTTGGGGGGCAATTAGAGCATTTTCTTGAAAAAAATAACTTGTAGAATTCATTTCTGAATGCAATTTTTTCAATTTTTCAATTTTTTTTGTTTTACATGGTCTGATTTATTTGCTAAAACAATCTCACTATTGGGATTAGTGCATTTTAATTCCATTTAAAATATATGAATATTTTAGATTTTCCCTCTATCTCGTACCCACTTCTATTTAACAATTTTTTTAAGAATGATAATTAAGTTTTTTTGAAATTTTTTTCCCCTAGACTCTCAATTCAATTCTCCACTATAAAGATTTAATGCTCAAAACTCTGTAGTGAAAAAATTTTAAGTTAAAAATGTTCGAAGCAAAAAAATCTAGTCCTGCAATGTGCTGAAAAACTTGTTTTTTTCACTTAAAATGCAGATATCTTGCAATCTGTGCGGTCAAAAAAAATTTCTACACTTTTTTATACTAGTTAGGTGTAAGATCCTATGGTTAGATTTGAAAAAAAAACAATTTTCAATTTTTTTCTACTCTTTGCTATAGATATGGCAATTTTGAGTGTTTTTTGGCAGAAAAAAGGCCTTGGTCCTTTAGGGTTTAATGATGCTTTTGTAGGACACTATTATAGAAGTGTAGGATACATGAATGGATATAGGGACAATTTTGGGTGTTTTCACCTTAGACTAAGACGTGAAGCAACATTTGACTAGAAAAAGTGTTCCCTAGGTGGAAAACCGATACAAACAATGAAAATTCTATAGTAGGCCCATTCCGTCAGGAATGTTTGTTGGGGAATTGGAGGCAAATGGATCCCCTACGGTTAAGCTTAGTTACTAAAGCAGCCAATGGAAGGTCCGTTCACAAACAGCCAGAACGTAGATCTCCTTAAGTACATCAAGGGTACCAGTACATACAGGGAGCTGGAAAGGACGCAGTGGCTCCAAGTCTTCGGGAAGAATCGAGCGACAGTTGGCCCTTCTTTCCGCACTTTTCCTGTATCCTTCACTTCTTACATGAACCAAGAAATCCTCATAACCAAAAGATTTCGAAAGCTCTTTTTTGTGGATTTACCTCATGAAAATCAAGCGTAAGGTAGATTTCACGGACGTCAACGGGCGGGGTAGACGACGATGAAGACGCGAGGCACAGACACAGCGGCAAATGGCTTTCCCAGGTGCGTGAAGAGGCAAAGCGAGTGAGCGAGCTCAAGTTTTTTCCCGGACATGCACGGCAATCTTTCGATTTCGTTTCATTTTTCGCATTTCGGTCGAGTAAACGGAGGTATTACTTGGTGTTCACTTGGAGAAGATCGGGCGGCTACTGACGGAGAAGATTGCAGTGTCTGCGGAGGTGGAAGCGAAGGATTTAATTCTAAGAGGACGGAAGGTTGAGAGCTTCCAGGTTAGTGTTCGCCTGGAGAATGTTTACGTGTAATTTTTGCATTTCGGTTTCAGTGTATTGATTTTAAATTTATCACTCTGATTCGGGAATAATTCGCTAGGTTGAAGGTGTCACTCTTGCCCGACTCTGCGCCTCAATGTTTCAAGGTTACGGCGCTTATTAATTTCCATGTCGTACCAAATTTCGCTGAACGCGGTTAATAGTCATATTTGAGTTACCTAAAGCACTGTTCGTGCTGATCGCGATCTTCATTAAAGATGGAGCTGCGGAGAATTTTTTTCGTGTGGAAATTCTTTTTGGTATTGAGGTGATTGAATAAGTTTAGGCTTCGAATCAATGTTCTTGGCGGCCTAAGAGTTGGTGGAGTCCCTATTTCCTCACTGTTGATGTTTCTCGCTGTGGTAATTGGTTTAACTCGCAAGAATTTTTTTAGTAAAAATCGATGGTTGAGGATGTGGAGAATGTCAGAGGAGATTTAGATCACTTCAGGTATTGAAAACGTGGAATTAGTCTCGGGATGGATGGGCGATCAGTAGAAGGGAGTGTGATGAATGTCCAGCAGTTTTCTCTCTGCTACACTTTCGTCTCTAGCTAATTAGGGAGTTGGAGTATTGAAAAGCTCTAGCCATGCTGATATGCTCTTTCTGTGTAATTTGTGAGGGAGAATCGGCAGGATACTTTAGCCGCCTCCTAGTTTGGAAGACGTTTGGGATATACTGAGAGCAGTAAGCCTTTCTCTAGAGTGATATGGAAGTGATGTAGCGTAGATTACTTTCTCCCCTCATCACTTCGTTGCTGCACAACGGAGTATTTATAGACAGAGGGGATCAGACATTGTACTCTCTGACTTTCTTGTATAAGCAGTTCGGGCAAGTTCTGTGCCTTTTTTTGGTGGAATAGAGATAAAAAATAGAGAAAGGATGCGACTTCGCAAGCTCAATCTGACGATTCTGTATCAAATCATGGATCTGGAAGCAACTGGAGGAGCGCTAATTGATGAACTGAGCTGAATATGAACTTGACATTATCATCACATGCGGTTCAATTCCTTGTGGTCTTACTGAGTATTCTTGCTATGTCAGGTTGGTCGAGTATTGAAATGGCGCACACTCAAGCTGGTCTTCATGCTGTTGTCAGGTACGCTTATATTGGCTCGATTTGTGAATCAGATTACTGAACCTCAGGTTTTCTCTATGGAATTGGTGAAGTTACACACTTAATTGTCTTCTCATACATATCTGGGAGCTAAACCCTTTCTCTGAGTAATTTCTCAGTTATCAAAAGTGGTACATGAAGTATCTGCACGAAGCCTACAATTCAAAATTAAGGACTGTATTCGCCCGTCTGGTTTTGGCGGGCCAACAGGTTGCTGGAGGGTCAACCTCCAGCCAGATTTAAATTTCTCGTCTATGCTTATCGCTGTACATGGCATCAATTATTGGACACTCAGTTGAATCTCGGAGGTGGAGGGTTGAAGTTTTTGTTTAACAAGTAAGTCATACAAGGACAGTCGATTGATAAGCGCTAAGAGGTGTTTCATGGACATTTGTGTTGTTCATAACTACCTTACGTGGAGATTAGAAATACTCTGACATATCTGGGGCATTTGGCAGGGTAGTAAGGCTACTAAATTGCATCGATTCTTATACCTGATTATTGAAATTCAACCTTAAGATTCTTGATTATAGTGTATGGTTGTTTATCAGAGAATTTCCTAGAACCCTCATTCGTTAGAGCACTACAATCTTTAATCTCACATCAGGCTTTCTCTATCTCACTTAATGGAATATCAAGTGACATATGGAGAGGGTCGCTGTTCCTTCTTTATTGGAGTCTATTCCTCTTTCGTTCGAGAAGTTTTTGTGAAACTCCTCTCTCAAACTCTCAGAGAGGGTCGGGAGTGGACAAGTTTATAACAGTGGTTGGATGCATACTAAGTAGCGTGCTAGTGCACTTGAAACGTGCTGGAACTCCTAGTGGTTCGGTAACACTTGCTGCTCAAAGTTCCTCTGAGAATTGTCATTAGAGTGGAAAGGCATACGAGTCATTATCGTGTATTGATAATATATTACACCTCTGAACCATGTATCTGAACTTGATATCTTTCATGTTTGTGTTTTGGTTCAGACCATCGTTACAGTCCATTTCTGCAGCGAGGTCGAGCAAGGAGCAGCGTTTGCAGCACGGGCAAGTAAGTTACAATCACGCTTCAACCTTCAATTGTGTCGATTGTGCATCGAGTATCAACATGTCTGAGAACGTGTAAATCGTTTTATTTCTTGGTTTGGTCAGGTGAGCTCGAATATCGCGGTGTTATCTACTTATGACATTATGACCATTGTACCGTTTGTAATTTCGTTTGTTTTTAGTCCTTTTGCCGTAAGACGTTTTGGAGTCGTATGTCTTTTTTAAATTACGTACTGTTATTGCAGGTTCTCAGAACCAAGAAAGTGAACCCCATTGCACTTTCGTACTGCCGAGGAAGCTTACACGGAGGAGCGCATAGGTTTGTAGCAAAAGCAGCACGAGGAACACCTGGAAGGTGATTTACTTAGCAAATTGCTCCCATGTGCTTCTGAACTGAGTTTGCGTGATCGCTGGAATTCGGAATCCTAATTGGTATAGTGCTCACCATGAGAGTGTTCAAAATTCTTCCGCTGGACTTGAATACACGGGAGTATCAACACCTTTCCTTTCTATCAGTCAGTCCATATACATGTTCTTGACTTGTGCACACTCGTTTTTGTACTTCAGGAGACGTGTGAACTGGAGGAGTCCAGCGGTTGCTGAGACTTCAGGAAAACATTCTACAGGACTTGGTGGACCGGTAGTGACGGATGACAGTGCCGGCTTGTCTACTTTGGATGAAGCACCTGGGTCCAGAGCAAGCTACACTACTGACACCGATAGTGAAGGTGCAGCTGACTATAACCTAGCTTTTGATAACGAGAGCATTCCGGGTTCTACTGTGGTTGGTATTGATGGAATGGATCAAGATAATCTGCTTATGGACGTGACTCTGAGCTTCTACGAGATGGGTATCAGGTATAGTACTCAGAATGAGCTGGCCTTTCGGGTTTCATGTTTCGCGTATGAAGAGAATATCAAATCCATTGAGAAACTGCATACAGGAATCATGTTAAATACAGAATTTTTTATTGATTGGACATCCAGTTTATCCTGTTACCATCTTACTTTGGTGTTAGCTTCTGAGACTTCCAAAGCTACGTCGTGTCTTGTAAATTTAGTCTTGCTTCACGGATGCCCTCATGGTTCATGCACCATGCCTCGATATCGATGGTGCATCCTTTCTTGAGGTGAAGTTGAGTGCTCGTTTCACCCTTCCTTTTGATTAAGCGCCCTCATGTTGTTTTTTGACTGCCTGTTTGCAGTATGATTGCGCAAGTTCTGATTCTCACCCGAGTCGAAGCCAAGTTCTATGTTTGACTAATATCCTAATTTCTACAATTGGTCTTCATTTCCTCTACAGGGTACAGAGTGCACAGTTGCTCACGAAAAAAAATCGCGTAGTCGACATATTTATTGTCTCAGACGCTGAAACGAAGGCAGCTATACCTGAGGACCGTTGGCCAGACATCAAAGAGAAGATTTTTGCCAAATTGAAGAGACGTAATGTTCTCAATGCTACGACTGGCGATCCTAAGCTAGTGGAACAGGTAATCAAACTTCTTTATTCTTGTTTTGAGCGTTATACGGAGATGCTTCATTTCTCGTGTGAAATGTCCAATCTATCAGAAAAGTGGTTCTGCGAGCAACCAACTGAAGACGTCATTAAGGTGATTTAATACTATGATGATTAACTTGATGATTGGCAGGACTGGCAGGTGTACATGTAGAACCTACTGGTAGTGTAGGTGGAGAGGTTGAAATGAGTGATTTGGTGGAACTTATTGAACCACTTGTCCTGAGCAGGTTACATTTTTAACACAAACCTTGGACAAGGCAGTCCGTGGAGATGGTAAAGAGGATGTGCTCGAAGCAGTGAGTTTCCGCACTTGTAATCCTTTTTTTGATTGGTGACAAATGCGCACATTAAAACATCTGAGTACTGGACTTGCTGTTTAGTAAAAAATTCTTCACATGGAAGCTATTGGAAGCCTGGTTGTGGGAGGAGGATCATACGCGCACCCGGGTGAGTATCTTCCAGAGGTGTGATACAAACAAATGTTCTAAAATTATGTTTAAATTTCTGGAATAGGCTTACTTTTTGCAAAATGGATTTGAAGAGTTACGTCTCAAGGAAAACCCACGCAAGCGCGCTGACTTGCTACGCTACATTGAGAAAATGGAGCAGCCCAAGGTAGGTCTTCGCTAGTTTGATTTGTCAATTTTCCGTTCTTCCAAACATGCTTTGTAACGCACTGAATGCTTTCCTTTGTTTTTTTTATAAACATAATGAATTTCATTGATTTGGCCTCATCTATGGAACCGAGAAGTTACGATCTGGTTGAATCCCTTATCAACTGTGATGGAATTGCTGCAGATAACCGCAGTTATTCGTCTATTTTACTTGTATTCGTCTCTACTGAACGTAGCAGATGAAGCCCATAGTCATCGACTTCGTCGAGAGCAGGTACCGTTTGGAAATTGTGTCTGTGTGTGATCACCACAGAGCTTGAAAGGAGTGTTGTATAGCATAGGGACAGATAACTGCATATATATATGTATGTCACAAGTCTTGTTCGTTGCTAACAGCAACTTGCATCCTTGGAATTTATTCCAAAAATATTTAGTTGACCCTTTGAGTGTTTACAGGTATGGGCTAGCAGAAATGCAACGCCGCTTTGGTTTGCTTCCTTCGATCACTCCCTGAGATCCTTCAAGAAGGAGAATGTAGGAGCAGCTGACCTTCAAGAACTGTTGAATCGAACTGAGGTTAGTCTCTTTATTACCGGGGGACATTTATGTTACGTTTTTTCAACGAACATAGATTACTCAAAAACTGAACATAGTTGAGCAGTTTCAAACAGTAGAGCAGCTTGTCACTGACAGCGTATAACAAGCTAGATTAGACATTTTGACCCGTCATGTTACTGGTTGAATATGCAGTTCAGTACTTAAGTTTTGTGTAGTAGACAAAAGATGCCGTGTGAGAAACATTTGTACTTCGTTATCCTAAACCTTCTGCATGCTTGTGGTGCCAGTACAATCCAGTCTTCACAGCGCATCCAACTGAGGCTCGGCGCAGAGAAGTTCTTACATGTTTGCATCGTATCTTCCTTCTCTGCAATGATCGCGAAGTACGCTACTTTCTTCTCCTTTGTCTCCCAATTAGACCAACTGGTTGCCACGCAAGTCGCTCTTTCTCAGCACGCATCGCTGATTAAACCAATAACCATTGAGGCGTGCTGATAACTTCGGGTCATGGGATTTCTCTATTCCCAAGGTTGCGGGAGAAGAAGGCTTCTTTTTGTTTTCTCCTTGGATGGCGGATTTGTGCTTTAAGAAGATAATTGCTTCTAAATTTCAACCCTCACTTCAAATTTTTAGCCTATTATGAATCAATTAGGTCTTTCCATGTTGTTCTCTTGGTATATTATCGTATGCTCAGGCTTTCAAGAACGCATATGAGAATATTTCAATGAACAGATAACTTTGTGCGATTTTGTATTCAAAGCTCGCTGTGACACATCGATAGCATGCAGGATCCGAGACTGAGTCCCGCTCAAAGGGCCGAATTGGAGGTTGAAATTGAAGCTGAGGTAGGCATGATGATCATCCATACTCATGATTTTACAATACTCGGCATTCATTGGCAAGTGCAGAAGCCGTGATTAGCGACAAAATTTCATCTATAGTTTCGTTTTGGTGGTTACAGGTGGAGATACTTTGGAGAACTGACGAGATGCGAGCATCAAAACCAACTGTCCTGGAGGAAATAGTTACAGGACTCGATTACTTTCGTTATTCTCTTTTCGAGGCTGTTTGCACTACATATCGGTATGCAGAGAACTCCGTCAATGTAAGTAATTCCCCTGAGAATTCTCTCCTTGATGCAATCCTGAGCTTGGTGCATCAGGTAGTATTAGTTTCTAACGCATTCGGAACGACCAATGTTGACAGGCCATATTCCCAGATGAAGGTCTTGTGGTTCCGAGCTTTATTAAATTTGGATCGTGGATTGGTGGTGACCGTGATGGCAACCCTTATGGTTAGTTTCTGAACCCTGTTGCAATTTACGCTTGCTCTTTTTCTAGGGGTTGAAGCGTGATTTATGAAGTCGAGAATTTTATATATATGTCGAGCTAGTTAAGAAGGCTGGCTGTGATTCTTCGTTAACTGCCACAATCCTCTTTAATTCTCCTGCTATGCCCTATGACAATGATATATGTGAGAATCTCTATGCTGGGACATTAATGACTGGCCCAAAATGCAATGTGTTTCCCGGATTCTGAGTTCGTTTCGGTGTTTACTGAACGAATTCGTCCCTCATAAGACATTTGTAAAGAGAACGCATCAATCGTAAGCTGAGTCTTTTGCGAACATTTTTTCGCTTAAAGTAATGGAATATGTTTATTTGCGAGCAGTTGGAGTGTTTGATAAACTAGACTACATCATTTTAAATGGCTTCCTAGGAGAAGCTTTATCAGGATTTCTTATTATTGTTTTTCCATGTAAAAAGTCATTAGGCGGTGGCCCATTAGCGCTGCATGTCGACTAAGGTATGTATTTGGTTGTGTGGATCAGTCCGTCCCGAAACAACAGTGATGGCAGCGTTGCTCGCAAGTCGCCTCATTCTGGCTGAGTACATTCGTCGTGTCCGTGCATGTCAGGTGAAGAGACTCATTTCTGATAATACGAATCACTGATTGACAGTAGCGTTTCGTTGGGTTCGAAGGAAAAACCTTTGGTCGTAAAGAACTTTTTACCTAGTTTGTTTAATGTTTGTGTTTTGTATGGTCCAGGAATCTAGCTGGTATCTAGCTGAGCTAGTTTTGGGGATTATTTTCTAAACAGTCTTTGATAACCACGTTGATTTTTTGCAGGACACCTTGACACACTCCCTACTCATCTGTGAAGTGTCTCCAGAGTTATTAGAGAGTCTAGAAGAGGACAAGAAAGTGATGGAGCAAATTCCTGCAATTCGTTTTGATGGAGCACTTTTTGAGCACGTACGTTCTTCATTGATGACCGTCTTGATTGATGATTTTCAAATGCGCGTTTCAATTTCATATTCAGTTCCGCTGTGCATTTTCGCTCTCATATATTTATGTTCTTTTGTTCATGAAACATCAACCGTTTCAGTTCTCTTATTCTCAATTGAAATTGGAATCAAGCAGGAACCGTACAGACTTAAATTGAGAGTGATGCGGCACCGACTTGAGCAAAGATTAAGAGATGTCAATGCTCGCTTGCGTGAGTTGGGAAAGGCGGGTATCCATGATGAGGTATGTTGTCCTTTGACCAACTCCTGCATGATTTTGGTCTAGTTTTTTTGAAATTTCCAAGCTTCAACACTGGGCATAGTGGCATCTAGGGTCTTGAAGATTACACCAATAACATCAAGATTGGATAATCTTAGCGATGCCGTAGACTCAGGAGAGTTGTGAATTGATTAACGCATTAATTGAACTCTAGTAATATTCAGAGATTATCAAGACGAGAACGATTCTTCATGACATCTCATTCAGTTATTGACTAACAGACTATTTAAGTAGGAATCCTCAGAATTTGCTGACGTACCTATATTTCAGATTATGCCTCTCGAGTCTTGTCATTGCATCTTATATTGCTTGAATTCAATTGTGAAAATTCTGTATCTGAGGAATAGATATCGATTGCAATGATCTAATAGAGGATAAGCGGAATGTAATATACTTGTTGGTGAATATAAGAGATTGACCAAAAGCACTTGCTACTAGTAAAGGTAACATTGTGTCGATGTGTCTGGAATCGTGCTTATGAAGCTTGTTGTCTGGTGAACCATCTAGTCACTGTTGATGACGTCATTGAATAACTTCTGATAAGTAACAAGGGTTGGAATCAATTAATCAACCAGCTGCGTACATTTGAGGATCAACTCTCTGTTTTCGCAAGGAATGTCAGCTTGGAAAGATAGCATCATTTTTCGGATTTGAACATCCAAGTGCCCGGTAGGCTCTCGATCGCTATACACTCTTTCTCTTGAGGATGATGGATTTTGTCTTACGTTTTATTGCTGTGGTCCGGATGATTGGGTTTGTAGTTGTTGATAGACATCGAATTCAACATTGACGAGATCCCCGGATTGGACCCCAAGAAGGATGCTTACGTCAGTGAGGGTCAATTTTTGACCGACTTGAAACTCATCGATGTGTGTATCTTCTTCCCTTGTTTGAACACCTTGGTCTTTTTAAGCATTAATTCTGTTTTGCAATTTCATGTTCATGTCATCGGTCCTTTGTAAGAGCGTTACTATCGAAGTAATCTTGTTCATATTACCATCTGTGGTGGATGTCAAGCTATTACCAAACTACCTTCTTACTCTTGTGTGTGTCTACTTCCTTTTCCTTGCCTTGATCTTGCCTTGAGCTAGCCTTGAGCCTGTGTCTCTCCACACTGAGACTAAAGCTAGGAAGTAGGGAAGAGCAGCATATGTTCGAATGGAGAATTGTAAATGACAATTTATTTCTATGCAGTCTTCTTTGCGCAAGGGTGGAGATTTTCGGTTGGCTGACAGGAAGTTGAAGGACTTGATCCGTTTAGCTGAAACATTTGGCTTTTATTGTTCCTCTCTTGACGTCCGGCAAGAGTCAACAATACATTCAGAGGTATAACTAAAATTCATTGGACAAATTACTCAAAATGAGAGACATATGGGGTAGAAAGCAGAATAATCCTGGGCCTCTCGTTTTCTGTTATTTGTCTGGCAATGGAACTTGGAGTTAGTTGTTTGTCTGTTCCGGTTAGATGTCTCACGTGGAGTTCTGGACTATTTTCTGGATATAGGCAACAAACGAGATTATGCGGCTTTTAGGACTGCATGACAATTACAGCTCGTTATCAGAGATAGAACGCATGAAGTTGCTTGCTGAAGCAATTTCAACTCCACCTCCTGTTGACAAAGTCGAGGTTTGCAATTACATATCCTGTTGCGAAGTTTCTACTGATGTTTCAAAACTGCAACTAGGCACTTTAGCGTTCATCCTCAGGGTAAACTGTTGTTTACTCCTGCAAATGTTAGTTTCATCATCGGTTCTATTTCATATGTATGTTAAGGGACGTCTCCAAGAATTATCTGACAGCTGATAATTTCTTTAGGGTGTGTTTTCACTATGGACATCATCATATTGTGAACAAATGGCCTATTGTTTTTCCATCAAAACTCATTGCATGTATGTTTCCAGGGCTTATTCAAAACCATGTCGGAACCATCACGGGAAGTAGTGGAGCTTTTTTTTGCTATCGCAGATATCATGAAAAATATCTCACAGAAGTCCATAGCCTCCTATGTTATTTCCATGACCCGTCGAGCATCTCATGTGATGGAGGTATGTTTTTCTTCCCTTTTTTTCGAATTTCTTCTCTGAATTATCCTTTGTTTACTTGACCCTAAACCCAAGCTATATGTCTCTATACCATGAAGTTTCGTGTGATAGTGGAATTTTTAACCCCAGTAGATCCCAAGTGGAGTTTGAATCTCTGATTAAATGCACAACATTCTTTTATATAATAATTGATGGGAGCAACGATCATGGAGCCACTTCTGCTCTGTACTTGTCTTTCCTCTAACTCCTCTTCGAACAGGTGTTATTTCTTGGATGGTTTTCGAGTAAGAATTTATTAGAGAAAGATGCTTCAGGAGAATGGAACGCACGGCTGGTTGTCGCTCCTCTTTTTGAAACTATTCCAGATTTGGAGGTACTACCTGAACGTCTTTACTTGAATAATGAGTTCTCTGGCAGACTTTTGAGTCTCTTCCTAATTCGCTTGTTCATTATTGTAGCACTGTAGTTTGTCAACGGTTTTCTTGTGTTGATTGAAAGCTCGTCTACTTGCGGTCCACCCTAACTGCATTTAGCAAACCTTCTGTCCCGTAGTAGTCCATCATCTGGACAGGCCTTCGATTACGGAGAGAGTATAATAAGCAGCCGTTGACCGCCAAATTTGTGTGTTGCCTGCAGAATATGCCAGGATCTTTAGAACTGCTTTTCAAGAACGAGACCTATAAAAACATCTTGATGGCTTCTGGTGGTGTTCAGGTATTGTCAACCAGATTTTTAGGCATGATATTGCACCTGCACTGATAAATTGATAGTCTTTCTTTTTTTTCTTCTAATTCCATGGATAAGCCACGGAGCAGAATATGGTTTTCTTGAAGCTCGTCAGTACTTATAGAGGTCTTATTTTGCAATTTGGGGGAGACTCATGAGAAGAAGCATGTTTCAGGAAATAATGCTTGGGTACTCCGACTCCTGCAAAGATGGAGGCATCACAGCCAGCGCATACAACCTCTATGAGGCTCAATGTGTAATTCAGAAACTCACAGCCGAGGCAGGAGTGAAATCATGCATCTTTCATGGTCGTGGTGGTACTGTTGGTCGTGGAGCTGGCCCAACTCACGAGAGTATTCTGTCGCAGGTAATTTATGCTGCTGACATCAAAACCCTATTTTTGTGATCCCTTTAGATTGCAAACTGAGGATCTAAGAGATTTCAGAAGTTTTCTGGTCAGATGCGTGCTGTGGTACTGAATTCTTGGGCAAGACAACCATGATAGCAAATATTTCTTCTTTGGTATAAGATTCGTCCACCTCACATTGGAGTCGTAGTTCCATGCGCCTGGTCGACAATTGTTTTCTTCTACAAGTTCTGGAGATCTACCGGGAGATCTACATGTCTTTTGATGATTATCCTACAATAATTGTGGAGGGTGCTGACTCGTGAATCCTAGTATCAAGGTCTTTCCCCTTAAATTGGGTCCTCGTTCACTTGATGGCAGCCACCAGGCAGTGTGGATGGACGAATAAAGTTTACAGAGCAAGGAGAAGTTATCACCTATCGTTATGGTAATGCTCAAACGGCTGCATACGAATTGACTGTAAGTTACTCATTACTTGTTACTTTGGATAATTGTCAAGTTATGTACTTATTTGACGGTGGTGTGCACAATTGCGAATTCTGTCGCTTACCTAAACGATTTCCTAGACACTACATCCAAAACAGTTTTGATCATGATATTGTATTTTTTCATCATGGACAGTTAGATCCCTAAAATTTCTTCTGAAGGTTTCTCTCTGTAAAATTGCAAGAATACTTCTAATTACAAGAGCTGTTCATGACGTTGAATTGACAGGTTGGCATTACAGGGCTTCTAAAAGCCAGTCATCCTGCAACTCGTCTTGGTGGTAACTATGAGAAAGTGAGCAACTTCTGAGCTTTGAATTGTAATGCACACAGTTGATGTGTTTAATTCTGAAAGCATTTTCACAATCTGAAAAGTACTTTGAATGTGGTTCATCTGTTTTGGCGGCCCTTACCCAACCTTGCAACATTTTGTGCCATGTTCTGTGCATCTGAAGAGGTATGTCCATATTATTTTATTGAATAATGTTTCGCGGAAAGACTCTTCAGTTTTACTTGCTGTCACCTAATATGTAGCTTTGTGCTGTAACAGTACTTCTCTATCATGAAAGAACTAGCGACAGCTGCAGAGAAGTCGTATCGTGATCTGACTGACGAGACAGAAGGATTCTACGATTATTTCTATGAATCAACTATTGTTAACGAGATTGGTCTCATTAACATTGGCAGTCGCCCTGCTCGTCGGAAGGCTGCTGTTCGAGACAAGTCTTCTTTACGTGCCATCCCTTGGGTCTTTGGTTGGGCTCAGGTATGTCTTAATCCATACCAGCAAGTTATCCTGTAGGCTTTCGTTGAAAATATTATCCACAAGCTTGAGTACTTGCTTGTAAGCTTCATTTTGTACTCTCGATAATTAAACTTACTTTCAGGTATGTTCAGCGAATGATATTTAACTAAGAAACAAGTGCTTCGTGCGTGATATGGGTTTTGTCCTGGACAGTCGAGGCACACTCTACCAGCATGGTATGGGGTGGGTAGCGGCATTTCGAATTATACGCAAGATAATCCAGATCGAATTAAGGAGCTACAGATCATGTATCAAGAGTGGCCCTTCTTTCGCACTTTTCTGTCTAATGTGCAGGTATTTACCAATCTTAAGATTCAAAGGCTGATGATTGATTGCCAATGTCTTAAACTGATTATGTTGACCCAAAACCGTGACACTTGCAGCAAGCGTTCTAAATTGGAACGTCGCTTTGATATCCTTTAGGGTCTTTCCTAATTTCTCTCCTGGTTAAATCTTACAAAACATGTTACAAATAAAATAAGGTATCAATCATGCTATTAAGCATAAATCTGTACACGAAGGTTTGAATTCCATCTTATGGCTGCTTATGGCGAGAGTTTTCTTGGTTTGTTTTGCACACTTGACAGATGTCTTTGTTCAAAGCATCGATGGAGATTGCTCAAGAATATGCACGGTTATGCTCGTACGTATTCTGCTCATTTTCTTGCTATGCATTCTGAGGGTGCTGAGTCACCCTCAATGCATTCAGATTCTGACATAAGTTTACCCTTGATGATACAGTATTGGTTCTATGCAACTGAGTCAACTCACTGAAGATTCGTTTTAAGTGTCATGATAAGCACAACAGTTCTATGGTCATCGTTTGATTGAACGAAATTTAGTTTCTGAGAGCGAAACATAGAACGGAAGGTTTCTACGGGAAGACCGTGTTCACTGGTAGCGTTAGCATATGCTCGAGGTGGATGTTCGGTGGATGTTCGGAAGCAATAGGTTAAACTCGAACATGATTACTTTGTGTAATTTGAGGAGTCTGATAGTTTTGGTCAACTATGAGCTTGCAAACTCTCCATTGTTCTTGTGCTCACATTTGTGGATATATCATTCTCAAACGCAGGAACCGTATCACACAAAAGCTGGTGTTTGACCTAGTGGCGCAAGAGTTCTCTCTTACCAAGACTCAGGTTCCTATCCTTTCCCACTTTTACTCTCTGGTTCTTATGATATGTTCGCTTTTCTAGTCGGTTCTACAAATCGCAGATGCCAGAGATCAATGTTGTTCATTACGTTGGATGCTCTCGGTCATTGAGATTAATAAGTCTTGCGTTTTCATGGATTAAATGTCGTATTTTTTTGGTTTCCCGTATTTCTGATAGAGGAGGTTCAAGACGATCCTTGGCTTGATCATTTTCCAGTCAACTTATGCCTTAAATACTGCTGTAGTAGCAGCTGCTTAAGAGAGTTAATGTTGCATGTTCTAGGAAACTTGTGTGATGCCAGAAGAAGAGTATTATTTGCAGTGTGTCCCCTTATTGCTCGTATTCACATATGAGTTGGGTGGGCGGTCCTATAGCCATATCTGGTACATATTTCTTTCTCATGTCTTTTCTCTCGCCTTAATTGAAAGATGTCTGGTATGGATGTACAGTTTCTGATGGTTTCCCAACAAAATAAGCTGCTCCAGGACAATCCTTCATTGGAAAGTTCATTTGACACACGACGGAAGTATTTGGATCCTCTCAACCATCTTCAGGTTTGATGTCTTCTGGAGGGGTTCTGTCATGCAGTTGTTTTTACCATACTGTAATGAGTCTCTGTTCTTTACTTTGTAGAAGTTTGATGATTGCTTAGAAAATGTATCGTTATTAAAAATGTTGTAGTTTATTTATATACTATGCAGCACGTTAGCCTAACTTGTTAGGAAGCACAACATGACATTCCTTCATGAATCTGTTGCTAACCTATCAAGGACCGGGAGCCCCAAAATGTCTTGATGGCATGATCCTTGCCAACATTATGAGGAGCAAATATCAGCTTGCCGTATTTCAGACCACCCAATTTATATTTGCTTGACCTTCCAGCCACTCTTTACCCTTGCTTAATTTCTTTAGATTTGAGAGACAGCTGATTTGAAGCAACATCATGGATTTGTTGACCTTTCAACTCTATATTGTCAAAAGAGCTCACACCTTGTTCTGATGTGATAGGTCATTCTCTTAGGCCGTCAAAGAGACCCATCTGCGTCTGAGGAGCATAAGCCATTGTGGGAAAAGCCTTTGCTCAGGACCATCAAAGCCATTGCCAGCAACATGCGTAACACTGGCTAGAAACAGTTCTTGAAACAGTTCTTTCTGCTTGTCAATCACAGATCAGACTCGAGCACCTAGACCAAGATAGTTCTAATGTATTCATAACTGCACTTGGCCTTTGATTCTGCACGTCGAATAGGGCCATTAAAAGTATAGATATCAAATTTTATCGCATTGCATGGCGTGTGCTATTCCTATCTTAATTCTCTGCAATATTCTGGTTGGCGTTTAACATTTAGTATCCGTAGATTTGAAGGATTGCCATATCAGTAAGTATTTCAGTCGTAGCACTACCTGTGATATTGATTCAGAAGTTCTTCGCTGCTCTGATGGCTTGATTACATTGTGCCATTTCTTGTGACCCCGAATGTGCTTCTCAGCATGTTGAAGGTATATGCTTGTCCCCTTTATCGCAAAAACTGCTGTAGTCTACTTGTGGTGTCCATTTGAAACCGAAAATGGCTGACAACAGAAGATTGTAGCGGCTTGCAAACATTGTCAATAATATTTCTTACCTCATACCTCATAGCATGTCAAGTTCAAAATTGTAAGGCGAAGAAAGTAACCATATCAAATTGGAGAAAGATTGATAGACAATGGGTGTGTAGAAAGTTAGGATGATTCATTGTTGGTATTGCAAGAATTTAGAGTTTCTTGACAATGTATAGAACAATGACATTGTGATATGAAAAACGCACAAGCACAGGTGTGCAACACTAACAACTTCAAAAGATTCAGTTCGAAGACCTTTGGATTCAATAGACATTGCTTTCATGTTTCATACAAAGCAAATCAACCATGAAAAATATAAATTTAATGTGTAAAAATACATGCTTAATATGAAAAAATACATACTTAATATGAAAACTTGACATGGGCATACGTACAATCTTCTATTCAAAATTGACACAAGTTTAGTAATGCTTTTATTGTGATTGATCAACACTTACATAGGGGTAGTTGAAGCCAACTTCTCTAGTACAAAGACACAAAAAAAGCACATTGTTGACTATAACACAAAAAAGTATTGAAAACACTACAAACTATGCACAATATTTCTCCAAGGTGCCCTTCTTTCTAGAAAGTACCTATCCAATGATATTTGAGACACAAAAGGCTAGGATGCATTGTTTGTAATTCATTCCATATATTTCTAAATATTTTACGGAGATTGGTAGACATTCCTATATATGAACACATATCACTAATTGTTGGATGCAATTGTATTTCCGAGATTTGATTGCTCCAATTTATTTTCTATCAAGTGAATTAATAACCTCCATTTCTTAACTCACTTCCAATTCCTCTTAGATTATAAGTTGTTCATGTTTTTTGTACTGCAAAAAACACTTTTTGGTTTCCTAGGACCTAAAGGGTTAATAAAAGGTGCACTAATGATTTGAATTAGGAGTGTTACGTTTAATTGGATCCAGCTAAGCATGAAGACAAATTGTTGTGACTATGGGATTTGTCAATTCATGCAACATTTATATCAAATAAATAAAAAAACATATTGTAGCCAAAATTGGGCTTATTTGTATCTTTAAAGGTTCAACAATATTAAAAAATATCCAAAGTAGACATTGAATTGAGAGTTGTCTTTAATGAACAAAGTGTTTCTAAAAAAATTCAAAAAACATATGCAAATTGTAGAATAATGTACGTACTTACAAACTTGTAAGTTGAATGTTGATTCAATTTCTAAATGACTCGAAGCACCCACACCTAGGCATGTTAGGTGCAACCTCAATGGCTCCTAGTGGGCCCTTGTAAAAATCCCTGCCCCACTATCACTCTCCCAACAGAAATTTACAAAGCAGACTCTTTCAAAAAAAGATCCAACCATTCAATAGTTGAAGGCCTTTTTATTGATGCAAGATTGTGAATTCATGAAGATCCAATTGGTGAAGACAACTAGTGAAGAACAACAACAAGCAGTAGGTGAAGAGGAGCAATAGCCACCGCTACATGGCTATTGAAAGAAGAGGAACAATCTGGATCCTCTTCACAATATGAGATGGTGAGGAACTCTTAAGTGGCCTCCACCCATGACCTCTAACAAACCCTTATAAATCCCTCGAGCGCATCATTTCTAACGCATCTAGGTGGTGAAGCTCTTACACCTTGTAAAATCCCCTTATTTAGTCTTTTGTAGCTTGCTCATCACGTGATTTTATATAGAGGGCTTCCCATGATGGGAAGACTTTTTTGTGGAACTCAGGCATATCGAGCTTCTTCGTAAGGAATTTCCATGGAGGTAGGAAAACCTCACAGATACTCCCTCCATACCTTGGTTACAACCAAGTCTCGTGTCATTTGGGATATAATTCAATCGACCAAGAGTGAGGACAAACCAAAGCACGGTAATTCACTCAGTAGTTCTCGGTAATAAGACCGTGCTGTCTTATCTAGCCCTATCCATCCACGGAGACGGGAGACCGCGTTGTCTCGCACCTCTGTGGCCCTTCCCTCTCTCGCTCCTCGCTCCTCGCTATCCATCGCAAGCACCATTATCCTTCTCTTCCATTTTTCTTGCACACAATCCATTATTGATTCCCTGCATTGGGAAGGACATTGATTCTCCTGTGTAATTCACATGGCCATGGCTGCAACCACCACGGCCTTCTCCATGGCGGCCCTGAACGCCGCCTTGCCCTCGAAGACGACTCGGAGCACGAGCGTCTGTGCGCGTGTCGCGACTGGTGTGAGCTTGAGGCGGAGCTCTTCCGTGGTGGTAAAGCCGCAGATGGTGACGAATGCTGTTGGATTCCAGGCTTTCGATGGCCTTCGGAACGAAAATGCACTGCAGCTGCGTACCGGTGAGTTTCGCTGTCTCTTGGTTTGGTTTGGTTTGGTTTGTGGAATTGGTTTAGATTTGTCTCGGTGTTTTTTAATTTTGAGTTTCTTCATATTTGAGTGATTTTCTGGAAAGTTGACATTCGGTATCCTCCTCGTGCTGAATCTTTACATTTTGAGGTCTCCATCTTGAATCTATGCCGGAGATTTGGAATTGAGCTTGTGGGAGGTTATGATACGTAATTAGGTTAGGAAATTACGAACTGGTGAAAGGTGATGGTGCCGGTGAGTTTCACTGTCTGTTGGTTCGGATAATTGGCGTAATTCGTGGAATTAGTTCAGGTTGTTTCGGGGGGGTTGCATTTTGAGTTTCTTCCACTGTGAGCGACTTTCATGAAGAGTCGACATTTTTTATTAACCTAGTGATGGAATTCCACATTTCTCCATCAATGCCGTAGCCCTTGAATTGAGTTTACATGAGGTGTAAACTTCGAAACTCAATTAGGTCAAGAAATTTCTTTAGCTGAAAGGTAATGGAATTTGAGAGCTGATCTGAAATGCGATCTGAACTAGTTACACACTGCCTCAGAATTATAGGACTCCTTTCTTATGGTGGCTCTCATTATCGTTAGGGTTTGGGCTTGCAGAGACATCCAAAATCACTGTTTTCTATAAGTAGATTGATCAAATTTTCCCTTATGTTCTTTGTAGAGAATGGAATGAGGATTCCAAGGCACCGAAGAATGCGTTATTTGGAAACCGTTAGGTAGAGTCATTGCTTTATTGGTAGATGCCCTAAGACCGCTAATTGGGTGTGTTGATTAAGGTGATATAAACCAGCCGAATATCTGATCAAGTGGCTCGTACGGATTCTTGGCGATCGGGGGCGTCCCTACCTTTCGTCACTGAATCAAATCCGAGCACATTACTTTTGATGAGTATCTGTGATCGTGTTTGCCACTCTATTTCTAGTGCCTTAATACAGCTGAGACGAACAGAAGACTAGGTTCTAATCATATTCTGTCATCCTTCTGCAGGTTGCACTTTCGGATTGACGGGTTTGGGAATCAGCAATGGCTCAAAGTGGTTCGCAATGAGACACGGTCGTAAAATTCACCGGCTCGGCAGGCCTGCCGACCAGCGCCGCGCCCTCCTTCGAGGTCTGACCACCGAAATCCTTCGTCACGGGAGGATCAAAACCACCCGTGCCCGTGCCAGTGCCATGCGCAAGTACGTCGACCACATGATCACGCTGGCAAAGGGAGGCTCTCTTCACCAGAGACGGCAGGCGTTAGGGTTTCTCTACGATAAGCAGTTGGTGCATTCACTGTTTGCCGAAGTGCCGGAGAGGTACGGCGAAAGAAATGGTGGATACACGAGGATCATCCGGACAATGCCACGAAAAGGGGACAATGCTCCCATGGCATTTATTGAGCTTGTTTAGATACTCTCTTCTTTAGGTTCTCAATTTCAATTGTAACGAAGCTTACGCAATCTAGATTACCTAGGCACATCGATTTTTTTCTGTATGGATGTGCTGCTCGTTAGGGTCTCTTTAAGAACGATGTTCTCCATTCTTATGCATGGCTTCTCTCATGTTCCACAATTCCATTTCTGTAGTTTGCAGGTTTGCTTTGCTGCATTACTTTTGGTCCCATTCAGAGTTGGAAATGAGCCCTTTCACGATTGCTCTCAGGTATGAGGTCGTAAAACCAATGCAAGTTTTATAATGGACTGATGTGCCCATGGTGACCATCTCAGGACTTAAATGCACGCCCAATGTACACACTTTTAACTGTTGTTGGAAGGGCATGCCCATGCTGATGTTGAAGAAACCTAAAGGCTTCTATAATGGACATGCATTTATACCTTAGGACAATCAGTGTTGGCACACCTGTCCATTTTAGAACTCCTATTGGCTCCACAATCTTCGACCTTAAATGAACCGTTCTGTCCTCTTTGATTTTGCTCCAAATAGTTTCTATTCCCTTTCCCAGACCTCACAGTTTCTGTGATTTTTAGAGGGCTTCACAGTTCAAGTCTGCTTTAGCATATTTTGTATGAGGGCTGTGGTTTCCCGTGGACAACGTTGTAGTCCTGGTGTTGCAACTATGAGCTGAGGACCCTCTGAAAACACGTTGTGCTTATGAGGAATCTGGTAGTAAAATTCTGCTCCAATTTTGCTAGAATGATTGCACCAAGCAGTAGCTATTCGTTGTGCGATTTGTCTTGGTGTTCACTTATCAGCAGCTAGCCAAGAGCATGAGACATCATTTCTGTTGAGCCTTGTAGTAGTCGTTCAAGCTGTGTTTCTATGTCTGAAAAGATCATTAATAGAGCCATTTTTCATATTTCACTGTACTTCTGAGGAAGGCCAACCAACTACAAAAACTTGGATTTTGCACAAAACCCAGCTGCCTCGCTCAAAATTTCATCATTTTCGTGGATTTGAGCATTTTTTTTCCTGAGCTATTCTTCCCAGCTGCCTTTTGTCTTCTATCTTGTGCCTCTTCCAAGGTGTGAATCATCAACCTTGTCTTTCCATCTTAGAGTGATTCGTGTCTATTCTAGCATTCGTAAATTTAGACCAAATTCCAGTTTTGAATACCACTAATATGTATGAATTTCATTTTTGGCAATTTTAAAGTGGGAGTTTGTAGATTACTATAAGTGATAATAGTCCACTTCACGAATAAGGTAAAAGGCCTTGTTGCAATCCTTTAACCCCTGGAGGACCAAATGACGTTTTTTGGCAACATAGCAATTTTAGGTAACTCATTAAGAACGGAAATATTCACTATATTTTTTGAATATTTTTTGGATGTGTATATGAGTACTTTGTCACTCCAACAAAAAAAAATCCATTGGATTTGCCCATAAGGAGTTATGGAAGAAATTGTTGTTTGATGGATGGGAGGCAGTATAGGTAGGATTATTTACACTAGAGAGAAATTTTCATCACAATGCCAGGAGGAGCTTGAGCAAGGCTTGGGGCAAGCTTTTAGCCTAGGTTGAAAACGGATTCCTTCTTTGATAGTTTTTTGTACCCATAAATTCATGATAGAGTATGAGAAGGGGGTGACAAGGAAAGGATTACTCATTGGCAAATACTAATATGTCATTTGACAATCTACTATAAAGAAAAAATTTGATGGCAAAATGAAGGAATTACTTCATTGACACTCACCTAGATTGAAGGATGGAGAGGTCTCTTTTATAATGAAATCCATTGTTCGTCATGGTCTGGGATAATTTGAAGATGAGAGCTTGACCACTCTTTGTCAAAACGCAGGAATTGTGTTCAAAGTAGCATTTCAGACCTCATTTTGGCATAGTAGAATAACTTTTTTCAAAAAACCTTGAACTAAAAAAAGTTAGGAAATTGAGCTAACTTTCATCTCCAGAAACCCGTTTGTGATTTTGATCCTTCAAAAAAAAGTTATGGGCAAAATTCAGAGAGGATGTTTGAAAATGTCAAGAAAAAAGTCCCAACCCCTCTCTAAACTTTGTCTATAACTTTTGATTGAAGGCTCAAAATCTCAAACGGATTTTTGGAGATGAAATTTAGCATAATTTTCTACATTAACTTAGTTCAAATGTTTTTAAAAAAAATTATTCTACTATGCCTAAATGAGGTCTGAAATGCTACTTTGAACATAATTCCTGCTTTTGACTTAATTTTGAGTGGTTGAGCTCCTACTAATCCTAATTTATATATCCCACATGGGTTGTTTTACCTCTTACCACTCTACTTGTATAAAGATCTTGTCTCCTCATCTCTATGTATTTAAAATCAGAGGTTATTAAAGTTGAGTGAAATGGTTGTTGTATATTTTGAAATTCCTTGATTTTCATGTTGAATTTTTTAAGTAAATATTATTAAATGCAAAAGCTTATTTTAATATTTTAATTAAATATTTGCCACCGGTGTCAATCAACTTCAGAGGACATGGCATGTGGCATGACTTGGCATGTGATAAAGTTATCCAATGTCAGTGTTCTATGGATGAGTGAGGCATAGCAACCCTGACTTGGTCTCTTCCCAGACACCATGGATGAGTAAAGCATAGCAAATGCTGACCCGGTCTTTTCCTATGTCAGGCCGCCCAATATGTTCAACTAACCTATAGTTCAACTTAGGTGTTTTATTTCACAAATTGATCAAGCTTGCTAAAGTCACAAATTTTGGGCGATTTTTTTCCCTCTTCTAGAGCTAGTCAAACCTAAAAGTTCACCGTTAATATTTTGAAGAGATTATTATATGTGCAAGCTAAAAATTGTTGAAAAAAAAACTTTGCATGAGAGTTTTCTTGAAGTTAATTCCTTACTATAATTTTTTAGCACATGTCCCCCAATTTGAAATGTTATAAAAAAATTTGAACATATGGCCAACTCTATCACATAAAGCAAGCAAAAACAGTTCAAGCAAAAAAGTGAAATTACCTTGTACAATCTTGAGCCTCCTTGAATCAAAGTTGCCCAAAATTTGAACACCGTTAAAAAAACATTTTTTCCCACTTTAAACACTATAATCTCGCAATTTGTGTGGTCAGAACCTCCCATTTTTTACTATACCCTAATGAAGTAGTCTACCAATAGAATTTATAGTAAGATGTATCAAAATGTCATCCATCATTTTTTTTTTGGCCTTTGCCATCAAAACGGCCCAATTTGAGTGTTTTTTGGTGAAATATAGTCAACAAATTTTAGAGATTAAAGACTATTGATCACCTAAATTGAAATATTAGATTTGAAATTTACAATTGAGGAAGCTAGGAAGTTAGAAATGATTGATTTTTACAAATAAATTTCAAAAGAATTGTTACTTCTTTATTTTTGAATTAACTAGACAACAAACTTGAATTTGAGTCTATGTTCAACCATCTAATATGGTCATATACTTATGTGCATGCCAAAATATGACATGGAAATCCAAATGCATTGATCATAATATTTTTGTAATCAACCTTATACCAATAGCTATAAATATTTAGTCATGCCCTCATTTAGTGTATAAATAGATGAATTGTCAATAGCAAGTATTAGTATTGGAAACTAGCATAAAATTATTCATTGACCTCTTAAGGACTAGGCGTTCAAATTTCAAACAACAAATGAATGCAAATACATCCCAAGTATTAAAAAATGTGTTTTTTCATCCATCAATTTTTTTGAAGATTCCTATATTAGTTCTTTAACATTTGTACAATGTAGATTCTAAAAACTTTGCTTTGCAAATATTCTATAATTCAAAGGGTATCGGTAGGTTTCTTCTCAAAAAAAAAAAAAAGACTTTTTCAATTCACAAAATGACCTTTTAAGAACAACTTACATGAAAAAATAAAATAAAAATCTTCATAAATCACTATAATTAAAACTTCACATTTTGAACTTATAGGAAAAAATTATTGTGAAAATCACAAATATTCAATCTACAATCAATTTTAAAAGGAATTCTCAATTTTTGGTTTCAAATATTATTGAAAAATATTGGTTTGTGTACTAGTTGATTTAACCATATAGATACAGTCTATAGAAAATTTAGCAAATAGTTCAAGAATGAAAAATTTGGAAGAAATCGAAGGAAAAAAAAAAGGAAGTGTTGATATTATATTTTATTTTCAGTGGACAAACTTCAATTATCTTTCCCTAAATGGACTCAAATGACAACTCAACTTCATTGATCTGTTAAGGTCAAACAAAAGTTCAAATTTACAAATTAAAAAGATGTATTATAAAATGTAAATTAGAATAATAATTTAATGATGACTCTCAAATTGTAAAATATAATCCATAGATCATATCTATATGGTTAAATCCTAAACCTTACCATTTTTTGACTATCCTCTAACTTAGTAATTGTGGGTAGGATAATTTTAAAAAATGACCTCCTGCCTCTTCATTTTTGAATGCCTCCAAAGAAGCTTGTGCCCTTCAAGTATACACATTAAGGCATTTTTTTACTATTTGAGAAAGTGTTGGCATGGTGATCACTTAAAATTTGGTAAAGCATTGTATGGCTCTATATTCATCCATCTTTTGGACCAAAAAGGACTTTTCAACTATATTCCTGCACTTTTTCATCTCAATTTTGCGACATCATCCACATTTGAAATAGAAATGAATTTTTTTTGGCAAAAATGATGCAATCAAGCCCCACAGTGCCTCCTTCCTCCTTCCCTAACGGCTAGTACATCATTGATATGATTTGGGGGATTTGAATCTTGAATAAGGAATTGGAATCCTTGTAATGTCATCCTCTCTGTTCTAAGTTGTAAGTTGTGTGTTCCCAACTACAAATGTTACAAACATTCACTTCTTCTTTAGAGCATCTCCACCGGGGTATACCATACTCCCTTGTCAAATGGTTTGGCTTGCCTGGGCTTCATTTTGTGACCCACCAGTTGGAGATTTGCGGAATTGTCAACGCAGACCACAGCAAAAAAACAAGCCCCACACTTCAAGTTGCCGTGTGTGGAGCATTTGACTTGCGCCACGTTATGCAGAGAAACTTAATGTTGGGACCACAAGGCGAGCTAGGGCATTGGTTGTGCGATCTCCATCTTGATTATCCTGTAAGGATTGTCGAACTGTGCAAGTGGGCCAAGGCGCCAAACTATGCAAGTGGTTCAGAATATTAAGCCCTACACCAAAATAAACCAAATCAACAAAAAAAAATTGGTTCGGTTAATTGTGACATAAATGCGCCTTGGAGCCCGTGAACTGCCGCGCCTCCATCCCTAATCCGGTGGGGGCCCGGGAACCACACGGCCCCTGTCTGACAAAAGGCTCACTATATGATTGCTTTGGCTTGACACTTTTACTGTGAACCGGTGGAGATGCTCTCATTCCATTAACCCTCGAAGGACATTGAGGACCAACAGTGTCCGATGAATGACTTCATTGTTCACTGTAGATACAAAAAAATGCACCTATTGGTCCAGTAATTGGAGCATTTTGGTGACTACTTTGGTCATGGGGAGCCGCATTCTTCTTCACGGGTTAAAACTTAATTTCATTGCAAAGGCAAAATAGTTGCCATGGTTGCCCTATGAGGGACATTCTTCAAGCTCTCCTCCTGCTGTTGCTGGCTAGCACAGCACGCCCATCATTCTGTGCCATCAGCAAGTCTAACTGTATTGTTTCTAAAGTGAAGTTAGCTGGACTGATGATGTCTTCTATTCTATTCAACCTCTGCAGAGGGACGGACAGAGCAGCCGTCCTTTTTCTCCCATTCTTTTTGACCCACCCCCCAAAAACTGAAATGAAAGAATTCGTTTAGTTTTAGGTTTTTTTTTTTAAACAAATGAAAATTTGTTCAGTTTCAAAAATTAAAATCAACTGACTGACATCCCTTTCAGAAAAGTAGCCAGACAGACGGAGGTTTGGGCAAAACAGCCGCACTTCTAGACCTGACGGAATGGGCTAGGAATGGGCTAAATTAAGGTAGAAATACCATAAACTGTTATAATACCTTAAATGGTTACAATGTACCTGGTCTTGTCATTTCTACCTTGAAATGTCAAGAACAGGTACATTGTAACCATTTAAGATACTGTAATGGTTTATGGTATTTCTACCTTAATGTGCATTTGGAACTTTGCAAGTCAGTTTCAGTTGGATTGATCCAACTCACCTCCCTGTTTTGAAATTCCATCAGTCATGAAAATTTTGGCAAATTTGGTCCCTGATGAGTGAGTTCCATGCAGTTATCAAGTAAGCTTTAAGTTTAAGTTAGTTGACCATCCGTGTGGTCAAAAAGTCACCGTATCCTTTATCAAAGACTTCAAAATCTATGCCAACAAACTAAACTTTGTCATATAGTACACTTGCTGTCGTGCTTCTTCTTTATAAAATATTTCATGTGGGATATTTGTCATCTTGCAGAAACCAAAGTTTTCAGGGGTTGTGAAAGAATGATGAGTACGAGAAAAAAAAAAAAATGGGTTCACACTATGTTGGTTTCATGTCCTGTCTCTCTAAGCCCCACACTTGAAGGCCAAACCCGGTAGCTTTTGGAGGTGGTAGAAGGTGGATAAAGAATATTTATAGTGGAACTTGGAGATTCCTACATAACATTGTTAACTGGGGTCCTTCCCTATTAAAGGAGGGATAATCCCCCGGGATGCCTGGGATGTCAGAGGAGGGGATTAAGTTGGCATAATTCCTTCCATCATATTAGTTGCATTAGTTGGCATGTTCATTGGATGGGGTGTCCAAGAAGCTGAGCTAGGCCAATCCGAGCATCAAGAGAACTTTGAATGTGCAGTATCGCATTTAACCCCTAAAGGACTGTTGTTCCTTCGGGGGACAAATGTGTTTTCGGGCAGGTACCTACGAGCTGAAATTTTGTCGTGATTTTTTTAAACTTTTTTTGGAGATAGAAAAACTGATAAGCTTTGTGGGAATATAATTTTTTTCACAATCGGTGCCCGGGAACAAAAGTTATGACCAAATAAGCTCAAAAGCAGGGGACGGCGGGCAGCCTGGGCAGCAAAAAAAAATGGACAAAAATTTGAATTTTTTTTTTTTAGTATTTTTTTTCTCATAGATTATATTTTTGCCTATCTGGAAAGCTTTGATTCATTTCATTTGGATATGTTATGAGAAAGTTATGGACATTCTTGTTTTTCGGGTAGTTAGAGCATCTTCCTGAAAAAAATAACTTGTAGGATTCTTATCTGAATGCAATCTTTCAAATTTTTCAAAAAAAATAAATTTGCATGGTTTAGTTTACTTGCTAGAACAATCTCACCATTGGAATTAGTGCATTTTAATTCCATCTAAAATATATGAATATTTTAGATTTTCCTTCTATCTCATACCTACTTCTACTTAACAATTTTTTTAAGAATGATAATTAAGTTTTTTTGAATTTTATTTTTTTTCCTAGACTCTCAACTCAATTCTCCACTATAAAGATTTAAATCTCAAAACGCTGTAGTGCAAAAATTTTAAGTGAAAAATGTTCAAAGTCAAAAAATCTAGTCCCGCAATGTGCTGAAAAACTTGTTTTTCTCACTTTAAACGCAAATATCTTGCAATCTGAGCGGTCAAAATTTCTGAAATTTTTTCCATACACTCCCATATTAGTTAGGTGTAAGATCCTACGGTTAGATGTGAAAAAAAAACAATTTTCAATTTTTTTTACTATTTGCTATAGAAATGGCAGTTTTGAGTGTTTTTTGGCAGAAAAAAGGCCTTGATCCTTTAGAGGTTAATGAACTATGACTTTTTCTTGCCCTCACGTTGGGGGGCTCCTACTTTCAGGGGAGCAAAAGGGACCCCCCAGCAAAAGTTAACAATGATATGTAGTGTGAAGGCGAAAGTCCCTATTATGAGTTCCAAATTCAGTTCTAAGTATAATGTAATATGGCAATTATATGTTAAAAAATGAGTCAAAAAGTAGGAAAAAAAACATTTGAGGGCACCTTAAGCACGGAATCTACGATGGGCAAATTTTTCCAAAAAATTAGCCCAATTTGGATGCTTGATTTATTGTTTTTCTAATTACTTTTTTTGAAAAATAGATGGTTGTATGTGGCTTAATCAATTTACTTTGTATGGTTATTATGTTGTTGTGTATGAGCAGAGCATTTTATATGATGGTATTTGAGGTATTATTTTATTGTAGAGGGATGTTTGTAGGTAGGATTTGATTGTTTTCAAATTTTATGTTTGTGTCAGAGTATATATATAATATTGGATGCCAATACTATTAATATTATTTAGGATAGTTTTTATAGTAGATTGGAGGATTTTCAATGTGTCGTAAGTTTACAAAGGGCATTATGCACATGTCTTAAAAACCATATAAGTGCAACAATAGGGGTCTATTAATTCTACATTGTATAAATAATGGACCACTTACAAAGACTAGTAGTTCCAAAATACTCTTCATATATCATATAAATGAAGCTTTAAAATATTGAACGCCATTATTTATTACGGTATCATTTTAAAAAAATTAGAAATAACATAGGGTTTAGATAAGGGGCTTGGGTGAACAATGTTGGGTATACTTAAATGTATTTGTACAAGATCTTAGAATTTAGACATCCAAATATGAACTTGTTTTGGATTGTGTTGCCGGTTCCAAGTGGATGCATCTCCCATGGTGCATTGTATTGGGAAGACGCCTCTTTCTTTGATTTCCACACCATAGTAACAACTTTTTTTGGATTTGTAAGGTCTTTAGATTGCTTCACCTATTATTTAGAAGTTTGTGATCAAGTGGGAGCTTATAGTATGTGTGGCCAAGGTTTTGGATTTTTTTTTGCTTCACTTCACTTTTGCATTCTATGGATTTTCGTTTTTAGATTGGTCTATATACTAAATAGGATTTCATTGAATGCATTAGGTGTACATTAATGCCTTTGAGTGTTGAAAGGAAATTCTAGTGTAAAATATGTTGGAGTTGTAGGGTTGTTTGGAGCATGTTATTGTATTCATGGTACATTGGAGTGCAATTTGGTTTAGAAATGTGTATTGTGTTTTGTTGCAAAGTGGTGAGTTGATATTTCTTTGTTTATTTCCTTGTTTGCATTTCAATGTTTTCTTGCACTTGCAATTGAATAAGCTGAAGTTTGAATTAAAAAATAAGAAATAAAAATAGAAATACTAAAAAATAATGTTGATGCAATTCTTTTTAGCTTTAACCAACCTACCTCCATGTTAATTAGTTTTTCAAGGAAAATTACGTAATATGAGAGGGCCTTAAAGTTCCTTCGCAAAAAATAATAGGCCCCATTTAATACCCTTTTGTACGCACGAGAGTTCAAAAGAACACTATAAGTGCTCTTATCAAGCTTATAAAGTTGTAAGTGATAGGGTAATGCATTGTTCCCTAAACTCTAAACTCAGGTCTCCATAATAAAAATAAAAATAATTCAACACCTACAACATTATTTGTTTAACCCCTGAATGCCCAAGGCATTTTCTGCCTTCAAAACCACTGAAAATTGCCATTTTTGTTGCAATCCCTCAAGAAACCAAAATAAATAAATTCTTTGAATCTAACCAAAAGAAATTGTACTACACTAGTCTCAGACCATGTGGTAAAAATTTCATAAAATTTGACCGTACGGATTGGAAGATATTTGCATTTGATGTTGGAAAAAGAAGTTTTTTTGAACTGTCGCCTGCAATTTCAAATGACTTTGACGGCCATTTGTGGGTTTTTTTTGCACTACACACCATAAAGTTAAATTTTTTATGTTGAATATTTGAGTTGAGAGTTGGGAAAAAAGATTTCAGAATGTCAAAACTTGGTTTTCACATATAAAAAAATTGTTAAGTAGAAGTAGGTCCAAAATTGAACAAAACACTAAATTATTAATAGCTCTTAGGTGGAATTAAAATACCATAATTCCAACGGTGGGATTGTTCTTGCAAACAAACTTAACCATATCAAAAACAAAAAATTGAAAAAAATTAAAAATTGCATTAAAAAATGAATTCCATAAGTTGTTTTTTGAAAAAGATGCTTAGACTGCCCAAAAAACAAGATTGAGTCCAAATAGAATGAATCAAAGCTTCAAATGTAGACAAAAACATGATATTTGAGGATTTTTTTTTTTTAAATTCAATTTTTTCCAATTTTTTTTTTGCCCGGCGAACTACTTTTTTGACTTCGGGTGGCATAACTTTTGCTCCCAGGCACCGATTGACAAAAAAATTATATTTTTAGAAAGCTATTGTGATTTCCTATCTACCAAAAAAGTTTCAAACAAACAGGTCAAAATTTTAGGTCACACAAGCCTGTCCAAAATCCCAAGTGTCCCCTAAGGGGACTTTGGGCATTTAGGAGTTAATTGTAACTATAGCATTGATTGAATCCAAAAGTTCCTTTGATGCATACTTAGAAAAAACATTCGTAATATCTAAACATTGCTCAAGCAAAATGTTAACATTAAAGAAAATTTTACCAAGACCTATCTCCTTTCAGAGTTGTCACCTCCAGATTATTATGAATAGGCCAAACTCCATCTTGTTGTTGTCCTCTTGCTACTTACCATTTTGGATGTTATGCTTGTGTTCATTTTCCATTCAAAAGTAGGGGTCAACATTCTAAGGTAGAAGCACCTACTTGCAACATGTTCTGTTTTCTGACACTTAAAAAATGATCTTAAATGAATACTTCTATGGCTCAAAAGCAACACAACTTTAGATAAGCAACCAATAAGAGGTGGGGAGTTTTTTTTAAAGCAACCAATGAATGTTGAGACATTTTGTGCTTCAAGGGTGTCCATTCAAGGTGAGTCTACTGTTTAAGTATAAGCTATCCTATGTTTTCAACTTTGAGGTTGCATTTCTCTTGAGTTTGTTAGTATAGATGTCCTCAGAAAGCAACATTCCTCAAATAGCCCTAAATATCTCCACCAAAAATATGTCTTTCTTGCTAAAATTTTGGACTTTGGTAGTTGAGTGATTAGGAAAGAGAACATAAATTATTTGATTGAAAAGCATTATTTTTGAAGGAATTATACAATTATAAAAAATAAAAAAAAAGTGTTATTTTCCTGACTTCTAGCTTGGACTTTGATCTCGATTTCTAGGGATAGAATCCATCGTGGGCAGTTGAGCTTTGGAAAAAAGAAAGCAGTGAGGTAGGAGACGCCACCAAATGTAGAGAAAGCTTGGATCATAGCGTTTTTATAATTGTAAAAATTCATTGTGTTTTGGAGGAATGTTGGTAGTTGAGGACATCTATAACCCTTATCATCAATTTTTTGGGGGTCATTCAACCTTCAACGAAGTGGGATTAGAAGTAGTGTCACTTTTAGGTGTTGTTACCTTATAGAGGTCAGTTACCTTACTGAGTTTCTTTTTATGCTTTGGAAGCTTCTAGACATTATGCAATTGCAGGGCTTCATGTTCAAGTTGCTGCATCTCAGCATCAAGCCAAAGTGCCACAAAAGAAATCACTGACACTTGCTTCCAATTGCTCCGTGAAGCGGCCCATGTCCTTGCCGTTTATTTTGATTTTTTAAATTAAATTTTTTTGTCCCCTGCAAAAGCAAGCAGAGCCACAGAAGGCCTTTCCCAACAGAAAGGTCACAAGGTGTCATTTTGAATACATGCAAGCTGTTGTCTGTCTGGTTTGTTTTTTTCCTTGAAACACATGGACCATTTCCATTGGTTGAGTCTGTCTTTTAGGCCGAATATCAAATGCTTTGAATTGCTTTGCTTATTAGAGTGTGCATATGTACAGTACATGAATGGCAGGCCCATGCCTCCTTGTGTCGTGTCTCAAGGGATTGATTCCCAGCGAAGGGAGTCAGTCACATGGTTCTATCTGGGGTTCTGGGCGTGAGGAATAAAATCCAAACCACTTTTGACTTTGGCGAGCGGGCAAACCCCGCTCATTCGTTTGAATGGGTGTTGAAGAAAATCTGTGTCTTATGCTTTGGCCCATCATCCAGTACAGTACTTCTGGAGCTGCCGTGTGCATGAGTTTCTCCAAATAATTCTCCAAGGGGGGACATGATCAACTTGTGAAGGAAGAGGGAGTTCTTTATTGCACACATAAGCTTATTAAAGGGGGAGAACAACCCGATGCCGTCAGTCACCCAATCCCCACATCTACTCGATCCTCCCATTTGCAGTAGTCATTCACCGGTTCATCCATTCCCACAATCTTCCCCCCCTTTTTTTTTTGGTAAACAAAAGAAACAGGATTTCATTGCAAAGAAGGCCCATTCCCACAATCTTATTTAGCAACCCTTTTGCATCATGACAATGCACTTGGAGAAGAGAGGGGATACGTCAGCGTGGGACTGAGCATGGGACTACCCACACTTTATCAATTTGGTCCCCAACAAACTTTGAAAAATCACGAGAGAATTCATTTCTTGTTGGAATGTCTTAATTCTTTTTGCAAATGGCTTCTCTCAAAGCTCTCAATCTTTGAAAAATAAGCGAATTGACAAATAGCTTTTCTAAGATACCTAGATAGCAAATCTTGCTTGGTAATGGGCATATTTATTTTATTTGTAAATGGGTCTTATACACATCATATATTTTTGTGGAAGTAACATGGATTGAAATGGGATATCTTTTTGCAAGATATGCATACTCATTATTGTCATTGCAATTAACACAAGAAGGATGTTGAGGATGAAAAATGTGTGGTGAATGATTTTCACGGACATTGTAGATATGAAGAATGCACATGTTCATTCAAGAATTTTGTAACTTTTGGTTGATTATCTTGGCGATAGGGACTTCCTGCCAAGGTGAAGCAAAAACAAATGGAATATGGATAAATGCACTAGTAGAAAGGGGGTCTTGGAGCACCAAGCTATAGCATCAAAGCCTTGGTGCTTTAGGACATCCCTTTCTACTAGCTAGTGATAAATGATGTGTGTTTTTGTGCAAATAAAGAGAAGACTTGCTGAAGTAGTAGGGAACTATAGTCTAAGAATAGAGAGGTATTCATTATTTAAGTTCATTTGAATAGAATATAAATAGTTGATAGAAGAATCACCCATAATCAAGCAAAAAACATATTGTGAAGTGTACAATGAGTTCACATAACGGCTAATTTACATAGGGACACAAGTTCAATGGCTTCTCCAATTGTGGTGGTTTATAAGGTTGTCTTTTCACCATTCATGCTCATGTTTTAGGTGTTGATATTAAGTAAGGTGAATAATGTTGTTTACACCTTAGTGCATGTTTAAATTCAAAGTATCTCCTTGTAGATTTTTTCTTGCAAGAAATGTTCCTTTATTTTTGTCAAATAAATAAATAACTCCTTGTATCATCAATATTAAGTTTGAATGTTAGAAAAAATAACTACCTTTTTAAAATGGAATCAAGTTCTTAAAAATTATATCCAATAATTAATTATCAAAAGAAGATTCTTCATGTTGTATTTAGAAAGTTTCTGAAAATTTTCAAATAAGTCTGTGGAAACTTTGAAATTACACTATGTATCAAGAAAAGTGGTTTGATGTTGTATTCAAAGAATATAATTAGCAAATTGATTGTAGTGAACTTGGTTTTCTTTCCTTTCGCATCAGATAAAGGACTATAATGTAAAATTTGACATATAAATAGAGGATTGAAAGACTTTTTGCAACTTTCAAATTTCTATCCCATTTAGATCAAATATAATAATCTTCTCTATTAATATGTGATATTGTTGTGTTTTCCTTCACCTTGTGATCCATAGCACATGAAGTTTAAAATCATATGATTCCAAATGGAAAAAAAATACTTAAAAATCTATCAAATCTTTAACTTTTGATTTAATTTAGAATATATTCCTAGAAGCTCAAAAAAGGCCTTGGCATTTAAGGAATAAACATCTAGTGTAAATCTTCACTTGTGGTTAAAGGTACCTAATTCCACTTAAAATCCATATCAAGCTTCTAAATTTAAACATCTACACCAAAAAAACAAGCTTCTAAATCTAATGACAAAGAAAATGCTTCATAGAAAATAAGTTCCAAAATGGGAGGTAAAATTAAAGGAATACAGTAGAATTTCTTTAAAGTAATACAGATAGGATTAGGCTAACTATATTACATTAGAGAGGTAATTACTACATTAGGGAGGGTCATTGCATTCATGACGTATGTGGCCTAGGGCAAGACTGGACAATCAATATTACCTTAGAGAGGTTATTACTTTAGAGCACCCCCACAACATTACGCCACTTAGGGGGGTTGACTCGCTAAGTTGGTGAAGCAAGTCAGGTTTGTTGCCCCACAGTAGGCATGCAAAGCTCCTAAAAATGCCCGGCCACTTCAAATTTTAAAGAACAGACGGCCAAATGGCAAGTCCCGCACATGGCTTGCTATAGGGTCAGATGTCGTTTCCAAGGTACGGAATGCAGAGTTTGAGGTGGCAGAAGTAGAGCGCTGAGGTGGTAGAAGGAGTTTTAGGGTCCCCTTGCGTGCTAAGTATCTAGGTCCCCTCTTGAAGTGCTAGGATCCCGTTTCACCAAGGTGAAGATGATAACTACAAGCAGAGGGCTTCATATACAGACCACGCCAAACCACCATTGGCGTCCCTGTTTGAAGCGCTTGTTGTGGGGATGCTTTTAGAGAGTACTTCCTCTATCTCAAAATAAGATCAGTGTTTCCTATATATTTTACAAAGGAAACACCAATCTTATTTTGAGACAAAGGGAGTATTACTGTAGAGAGGTTCTATTCTATGTCTAGAAAATGAAACTCCATGTGTAAATCATTGAAAATTGTGTTCTTTTGTTGTTACGTGGCCATCAACCCAAGTCAGAGAATGAGCCAGACACACCCTCGTGCAAATAGTCTCCAACATGTAACTTACATGATTCTGTTATGAGCTCTCATCACAAGGAATTAAAAGGCTGAACCGAAGACAGTTAAGTTACTTTTTGTACACTAAATAGGAAAATTAGGTTGCCCCATACTAATATCTTGACATTCTACACTATATCAATATCACAGTTACTGTAGAAAGATGCAGTGATGTGGGAAACATGTGTGCTACATAGATTGGTATATTGATTCATGGCTCAGGATTAGAGAATGGCTTGTGCCTCCATTTGGACAAACAATGAGTCATGAGATAACATGAGGTAACTTCTTTGTGGTAAGGCAACCTAATTGTCAAAGCAACCCAATTTCACTATTTTGTGTAGTTAACTTCCAACAATAATTTTTTTTTAAAGTTGATTTTTTTTTAAAAAAAAAATACAAAAACCAAAAGTGACTCACATGAGTCCAGTCTGGTCCGGTCGTGTGTCCCTATCTGACTGGAGTCCGTCCATTCCGCTTCTATTTGGTCCAGTCGCTGATCGATTGTCCCGCTCACCCGGCCCGGGCCTGTCATGAAAGTTCTGCTTGCCTCAATCAGGCTAATCACCCAGGCAGGCGACTCAAGGGCCAGTCTTCCATGGCGGGTGAAGCATCGCCGTCTCGTCTCGGGAATTGAAAACGAAACTGCTGCAGGTGCGGGCGATAACTTAAAGGGGGGTCCCAATCTCCAAGGCAACGTACCCGGACCCCTCGCAAGGGAAGGATTGGATTGATTTGAACGGGCCGAACGGAACTTTCAAGCGGGTCGTCTTCAACAACATGGGTACGCATCTGAAACCAAGCGAGTGAGTGAGTGATTGAATGCCCGTCTGGTCTGCTGTGGTGGGGGGTTCTCAAGGTTGCATGCCAAACAAACTGGAGTCAGGACGGACGCAGCAGCTAAGCTACCCGTACGGCATACGCAGAAAAAAAAGGACATGTCACACGTCAATCGACGAGTTGCCGAGGACAAAGGCCACGATATCTTTATACGGTACTCCTTCCAACATTTATTCTCCCCTAATCTCTAGATGATACAGAGAGCCCACCCGGCCCCTACATGACCGACGTTCTACGAAATGAGGAGATGAAACCAAAATATCTTCTTTTGCGATCAAAACAAAATAGCAAAAGTTCTTGTGTTTGTTGTTGCAAACGCAAAGTGTTTGGTGGATGACAAAAGAATCCTTCTATGTAAGATAGAAGTGTAGATGTTCATCCTTGGAATTTTGTGGGAAAAGAAGAGGTTGTGTACAATCAGTTTGACCTCCAATGAATGCTCTTGTTTTTTTGTTTTCTTTGAGCAAATGATTCGCATGGTACCGAAAAGGGTGATTTCCACGGTGATGAGCCAGGGTAAAAAAAGTCACTGTGAATGGCCAGATGCAATGTTTTGGTAGCTTGCATTGAGTTTGGGCATTGTACTGTACTGTAGATGAGTTTGGTAATAGTACTCCTGCAGTAGATAGCAAATGTGATTTTTACTCCCTGTGTGGTACTCTTTGAATATGTTACTATCAAAGTCAAAGAACTGAAGCTGAATAAATCCCGGAGTCCAAACCTCCAAGTGGTCTAAGATTCATTTTCCCACACTTTTTGTACATCTGCATGTTCTTTCCAGTAGCGCAAAGATTCAAAACCAAGGTAAAAAAAAAGCATAAATACATGAAGGCGAAGTGTGCATACCATGTCCTTTTAACCCCTTAAGGATGTTGTGCAACATGACAGGGGCGCGATGAAAAAACGGGATGAGAAAAGCGGGATTGAAACGTGACCGTTTTTGTGACATTGGGTCGTGACCATCTATACATAATATAATAGATGTTGAAACTATACTATATGTTGATGTTGGTTTACAACAAACCCTTGAAAAATATAGAAATGTCTTTGGGAATGCTTCCCTAGGAGCTTTGAATTTGTTAGGATCTTTTCGGATGTACAATACATAAATGAACACTTCTTGTGTCATTTTGTTTCAAAAGAGAGGTTAAGGTAGGAGGCTCAGAAATCGCACATCTAAGGGCTGGTCTACCTTTTTCATATATTTCCTTGGATGGAAATATTTTTAGCTCATTTTTTAGACAAAGAGAAACAAATGAGGAATCTAACACAAGTGGTTTCGTATTTTTCCAAGCATTTTTTAATTACTTATGAATTTTCAAATGAGTTGGGTTGTAGGCCCCTATTTATGACCCTAGGTCTTCCATAAATTGTTCACTTGCAATTCTAAAGAAAGATGGGGAATACAAAGAGAATGATTGGCTCTTGCAATTATTATTGCTTTTTTCTTTGATTCATTCAATGGCTATAGCGGTCAATTTTAGAACCACCTTATGTCCATTTCATAGCCATTTATAGGGGCAGTTCTTAATGCCCGTGCAATTTTAGAGCCTCCTACCTTAGTTTGAGCAACCATGGTCTTAGTGCAAAGTGATCCACATGTTTCTTGTTGTAAGGTAGGATAACCCATTGTTCGGTCCCTTTGGTTGTTGCACATGTACTGGTATTTAGACTAATCGGATCTACAATCTTTCTTGCAATTGAACAAGTAAGAGATTTTCCTCACATGTATTTTGGTTAAATAGTTTTTGCAATAGAACAAGTAAGAGATTTTTCTCACATGTATTTTGGTCAAATAGTTTTTGAATTAAAAAATACACATTGTAGGTGGTTAAAGCAAAAACATAAATGGTGACTTCTCATCCTCAACTGGGACTATTCTTATCCATTTTGATTCTAATGCGGTTCTTTTAACCTCTAAAGGATTGGCGCACAATTTGGGCATAAATTATTTACAATTGCTACTTTTTAGAGCAATGGAAAAAATAAAAATAAACTTTTCTTTGAAAATTTAATCATACAAACTTATTGTAGACTACTATGGAAATGAGTGGAAACAATTTCACCACCCAAAATAAAAGATTATAGTATTTGAAGTTAAAAGATTTTTTTCCAACCTTGGCCAACATGGTCAATAAACTTTAATTCCTCCTATAGTGAGATTTTTGTACTACACTTGAGATTTTTTTTACAGTTGCATCCTATAATATGTTAGTTACATACCTACCAAATTTTAGAGGTAAAAGAGGAATTTTGCCTATATTGTCTAAAATCGCCAGCCTTCCCTAAAAAACTTCAAGCACCATAACTTTTGATTTAGGAATTCAATTGGAGAAAAAAAATTATATTCCTAACAACATAGTATACGTCCACATCTTGTGTCAAAATTTTACAAAGATCTGTTCAAAATTGACTTTATAGAAACCTATCTATACTTCCAAGTGGCGTAGAACAACCAAACTGTCTTTAAGGGGTTAACTCCCCACATGATTGCAAAATAGTGATCCAAAATAGTCCTCAAGATTGCAAAATAATGAATGTACCTCTTGCCATGTATAGAAACTACACCCAAAATTGCTTCAAAATACTCATATCCAAAGCAAAGCTATAATATTCATCTATGTTTATTCTCTAATAAACTCAATCATAGGATCTTTTTAGTCAACTTGATAAAGTACATTCAAACCAAAATTTTAGATTGAAAACCTCCACCAATTGCAAGATCAATGTGCCAAAACTTTGAAAAGTAGGAGTTTTTTGAAGTCCTTCCTAAAGATGAAGTTTTGCCTTTCAATTGTTTTAGAATAAAACACATATGTTGTATAAATTGAGTAATTTAGCTAATATGTTGCAAGATGAATTGAAAATACTTGAAAGAAAAATTAACCTAAAAAACTTTCATATTTGTCTTTAAAAAATTATAAAGTGGAGGATAGTACTTAATAGAAGTAAAAACTAAATTACTAATAACTTTGACAAGAGTATGAGAATTGTCAATCCCAATATTGAGGGTATCCTAGTAATCAATATGTATCCCATGTTATTGTATGATTTAAAAAAAATAGAAATTTGTGTACAATAAACAACTTCATTTGTTGTTTTGTTTCTATTACCCACAAAATAAAATTCCACATAACTTTCATCTCACAAATTGAATGGCTCAAAGGTTTGTGTGTAGGTATCAATCTTTCTAACCAAATAAAATTAATGAATTTATTTTTAGAACATATTTTTAGGTGCCTACTTTGACATTGAAATTTTTTTTAAACTCATAACTTTTGCAAAACTTATTAGAATGATGTGCAACATATAGAGTATGATGAGTAGAATATATCTAAAAAATTTCATGCAAAAACATACAAACTACAAAATGAATAAAGCCTGTCTCAGTTCTCAAAAAGACCAAAATGGGCTCCTTAGGCCTTTAAGGGTTAAAAACTAATCTCAAGAATTAATTTTAATACTCCAATTGTAGCAAAATTCAAAATGAGTGAAGTAAGACATTAGAAGGAATAACCCAAATTTTTTCATGAGATATGTGCATCCAGAACTACCACCTAAAATGTATAAAGTACTATCATTTTAAGTTGCAATTCTATGTGTACATACTTTATTATGTAAGGAGCAGTTGCTCATCAAAGTTCGTAAGTGCAAAAGTGAAATCTAATACTCCCTATGTCCTACTAAAAACCTCCAAATCAAGCACAATTCTTGTCCCACTAAAAAGCTCTATTTTATAATTTCGACCATTGAATAAGCCTTGGCTGTATTGAACAACCTCGTGGGGGCAAGTCACGAGATCAAGAAGCACTCCTATCCTAGAAAGCTTGGCCTTGTCCATATGAGGCACCTGGTACTTATTGTGCTTCTTCAAACAATAGTGTTGACGATGGGTTCAGTGACCACTTTGGTACCATGAAGATTTGTTCATGAAGTGAGTCAATTTTTTTTCTTGCGGGTATTTAGGTTGGAACATGTGTTCTTAAAATCCCATTGTTGCCACAAACATTTAAATCATCAAGAATGACGGAGCTGACAACATTCACAAATTATATTCAAATATGATATTTTTTACATGAATTTTGAGTGCCTAAACAACGACATCTAAGCTAGAGATTTTGCATAGATATAAGGGATGGGTTGCTAGTTTTCAAATGCATGTGTCACTAGCACAAAGACTACAAATATAGTTAATCCCTTGTGGGGAAACTTTTTGGAGGTTTTTAGTAGTACAGAGGGAGTAATTCTCAAAGGATGTTGACTACATCACGTCTAAGAAGCAAGAGTCTTAACTCCCAAATGCCTACGATACCATATTTTCTTTTTAGTAGAATTTGAAGTTAAATAAAATCTTTTCAAATTATTATTTTGGAATTTTTTCTTGAATGCCCTTTAAAGTCTATTTGAAGCATATTAAAAATCCAATTTTGAAAAAATTGTTTATGACTTTTTATTGAAAGATTTTGTGCAAGGGTGTCTATTGCAAATCTTAAATTTTTAGGATTAGAGGCTCTAAAAGATGAGCCTCAAATCCATTGGATCTTAGCAAAAAAATCACATAAATTTTTTTGTAAGAAAATTGTAAAGTAGATTGTGATAAACTGTAAATCTATTATAGTTATTCATATTATGTCCTTTAACATCATATTTATTTTATAACCTCGATTTTGGATTTGACATATAAAAAATAGATAAAAAGATTTGAAATCACTTTCAAAGTTTTAACACCCTCTTGATCAAACATTATAATCTTTCAATCCATAAGTAACATTGTTGTATTTCTTTTCCTATGCAATCTATAACAAATCTAGTTTGAATTTGTACAGTTACAATTTATTTATTTTAAATTGATAAAGCTTATGAAAACTTCAACTTTTTGCTTAGTTTCAAATGAACTCCAATAAGCTCAAAAAAGACCGTGGGCATTGAGGAGTTAAGAACAATATTAGTGGTTCTATTCAAGCAAAATGTCTATAACTTTCCTTGTTGGTTGATCTAAAGGTTTAAAGTGAACGGAGGTAAATCATTAGTTACAATCTTCTTCCAATCACTCTAATTTATTATATTAGTAAGGACTCAAAATTAGTGTCACTAAAAAATTATGCACAAACAAATGCAAAAAGATGTGAAAATTAGTACAATATAGTGGTATTTTAGTGTGCACTAACTAAATTTTTTTACAAACATTACAACTAGTAAATTAGTATCACTCACACTAATTGGATAAATCAGTGTGGCCAAAGAGACAATGACTCAATTGCCTTTAACATGAGACTTGGCATTGTATAAGGTAGGGACACCGCAAAATACCAGATACCTCAAAGCGCAACTTGATCAAATGATGGCTCCTTATGTACAACTCCTAAATCAATGTGTACCTATAGTTGAAGGAATGATTTTAGAATATCTACCAAAAAAACTTTGATCCCTTGCAACTTTTGTATACAATATCCAATTGATGCGTTCTTTGGTGCATTCAAATCTACTTTCATTTTGTAACTTTTGTAACTTTTGTATACAAGATCCAATTGAAGCATTCTTTGGTGCATTAAACTCTACTTTCATTTTGTAACTTTTGTAACTTTTGTATACAATATCCGATTGGTACATTCTTTGGTGCATTAAAAAGCTACTTTCATTTCGTAACTTTTGTGTATGGTATCTAAATGATGCATTCTTTCAATTGGTGCATTACAACCTTCTTTTCATTTGCCAATCAGAATATACAAGTGTTTAAATCAGTTCAATAATAGAAATTGGGCACAACAGACAAAGCGTAAGAGCACAACAGACAAAGCGTAAGAGCACAACAGACAAAGCGTAAGAGCACAACAGACAAAGCGTAAGAGCACAACATTGCCTTTCTCTGGTTTCGGTGTCCCTACCTTACGAGAAAGGCACCGCTGTGTCATGATCCTCATCACTACAGAAGCAAATGCAGACGTTGGCAACTTGGCATATATACACTAGTACGTTGGCCCTACTGTATATCTTCAATCTCCGTCACATTTGTGATCCTATGATTGCTGCGACATAACTTCACTCTCGAGATCAAAACAGCTCTCAAACCAAGGCCTTCTTTTCCAAGTGCAAGTGTTGGTGGTTGAACACTACCACTGCACAACGACGACAGTTTCACAGGTGTTTGATCCTGATGGTGAACAAACTGCACCCGCCTTTGACTGTTTCTGAACCGGCGTTGTCACCTTTCTAGGTCCATGAGCAGGCCGGTAACGAGAATCTCAGCCAAAAGGTGCCCAAATAAGAAGGAACACGTAGAAACCAAAACAGGTGATCATCCCGAGAGACACCAAAGAACAGACCAACATGGAAGAATTAGGCAATACTAACTTATGTCAATCAAATGGGAAGCCCAAGAAATCTGTCTGTCTGGTGAAGGGCTCTATCAAAAGTACAGAATGCCAGCAAACATGTTCCACCCAACTTTGTTGTAAGGCAGCGAAAGTAAGAACCAGGCTTATTACGTTTGCATAAAGGTTAAATCACAAGCATAAAAACGCAGAAATGGACGGAGTATGACAAACATAAATACAAGAAACACGTGTGGTATTTTTATTGCATGCTCTCAACGACTGGGTTGAACCAAATTCTCAGCCCACTAGTACATAAAATTGTTGACTCCTGGTAGAATGAGCCCACCCCCGTGGAAACTCTTTGGCTCCATCAACTGATCTTGTTCCGGGCACTGATACATGTGCTTCCAGCTCCAATTGATCCGTCTGTCTGTCTAGCTACATGCTAAATCTCTGAACTACGCCGAGCAGAAATTGTTAGCCTCTGCATGGCTCTCATGATCCCATTTAGTTTCTCTACAGCCTACCAATGTACAAAAGTAGTAGAACATATGTTTACAAAAGCTACTGAACATGCGGGTTGTTATGACCCCAGAACTCCACTGATGTCGCTCTCCACATCTCAAACAACCCCAATCGCAGCGAGCACATGGTCATCTTTCTACAAATATGTCCAAGTGTAGTGCATGTGCAGAGCACACACACAGAGCAACCATTAAAAAACGACAAGAAAAACTTGCGTTGCATCATCCTCTAAGATCAAAACTGGAGGATGAGGCACACGGTTCCATGGAATCGATGTCTTGCAAACCTCCAACGAGACGCTCGCTTCTAGCTGAGATCAGATCCCTCCAAGCCAATGCGCCGTTGGAATGTAATGTTGAAAAGATGCGGGAAAAAATACCCAAAACTTGAGGACGAGAGAAGCTGCTGCTACACATCATAAGCATGAACACCAAGAATGGCATCGATCTCAAGGAAGCCAGCCAGCCATCCTCTGAAGCTGTTGTCCGTGGCAGGAACAGGCCATGATTTGCACCTCTTGGGCACCTCTTGTGACACTGTTGTTTTGAAACTCTTGTTTGGTGACTAGTTCGCCGAAATGAAATACTCAGTCTAAATTTGAATGGAGGTTACGGAGCTCTGCCTGCTTGCCTGTACAAGTTAAGAAATCATGCATGTGCTCAAACGCCTCCAACTCCCAAGAAATCGATGAAGGGGCTGGCTACAGGAGTATCATGCCCAGGCTCGCCTTGCGGCTCTGGCCCTCTCCCCCACGCCAGTAGCGAGCCCAGGTCTGACGACGGCGGCGTCCCGGATTGCGAGGTCATTCCGTCAGAACGGCGCACCATCGTCGCAGGCGCACATTGCGACGCCGCCGTCGGGACGACAACCCCTTCCCACTGGCGCTGCAGTTCTGCTCTGCAACTGGAGGGCACCACGGTCGCTCGGGGCTCGTTGGGGAGGGTGGCGAAAGGGTTGAGGAGGGATGGTGTCCATGGCCCTACTGGCGCACGCATGTTGAACCCGGCGAAGGTTGAGTCCATTGTTGCTGGAAGTACTGGGGCCGTGTGGGGGCTTGGAATGGAATCTGCACAGGGTAACAGCTAATTAGATCTACAGATCGAGTAGCCTTCCAGCAAATCACTATATAGGCGCTTCATGTCATATCGAACTATGATCCGTCGCAAAACGTCACAAGTTCTTCACGTGCTCTCCATCAAGGCTGCAGACTCCTTGCATGCTCGATCTCTTTGTATCGTGTCACACTATCGTTCAGACTCATTGCATGCTCTAGCTCTTTGTGTCATGTCACATTATCCTAACGACTCGTTGCATGCTCTCTTTCGATCATGTCACGCTCTCCTTCAGACTCATTGCATGCTCTGATCTCTGTTTATCATGTGACACTCTCCTTCAGACTCATTGCATACTCCCGCGTTGTATCATGTCGCACTATCGTTCAGACTCATTGCGCGCTCTCTTTGGGTCATGTCACACTATTCTTCGACTATCCTTCAGATGGATTGCAAAGAGTAGAAATCCTTGCACACTGCAACACTGGAAGTGAAGCTATGGTTCAGACTGATTACGAAGAGCAGATCGAAATCTAAGCACGCTGCTGCGACACTGGACATGAAAACAATGCTTCCGACTGATTGCGAAGAGAAGATATCTTAGCATGCTACACCACTGGACATGAAGCCATGGTTCACACTGATTGCAAAGAGAAGATATCTTTGCATGCTACACCACTGGACATGGAACCATCGTCTACACTGATGGCGAGGAGCAGAAAATCCTCGCCCCCTACGACAGCGGAGATGAAAATCTGTACCTCGCAGAGCCAGTCCGGCCGACTGTGCCAACCAGCGGGTGTTCAAGGTGCGGAACGTTTCGGGCGGTTCAGGCAATGTGAAGCCCGCGTGTGCATTGGAATTCGCGACGCTATTGCCGTTGTGACTGTGGCTGTGACTGTGACTGTGGCTATGGAGGTGCTGCTGCATCGGAGGAAGAGGAGGAGGAGGAGATGATGCTCCTGCGAACGCAACAGCGTCTTCGGGGGTTGCGAGTGGCGCGTGCTTCTCGATCCACGCCTGGAGCGAGCTTGCGTGGTGCCCGAGCGCGGACGAGCTGTTGCTGCTGGGTCGCCTGCCGCCACTCCGTCGGGAAGGCGCTTGCACCTTGCGATGCCGTCCCGCGGACGAGCGCGAGCGCTCCCGATACTTGCGAGCCATGACGACGTGCCAGTGGTTTTTGACGGCGTTATCGGTGCGACCCGGGAACAGGCGCGCGATCATGGCCCATTTGTTGCCGTGGAAGCGATGTGCCGCCAGCAGCCGCTCCTCCTCGTCTTCCGTGAACGGACGCCGGTTGATCCGTGGGTCTAGCTGGTTGAACCAACGCAGCCGACAGCTCTTGCCTGCACCAATCCCACCCAATGCCAAACCTCAATCAATCAACAAATGTAATTCGATCATAAGCGCGCGTAGTACAGTACTACAATGTGATGAACGCACGCGGAAGAGAACATATGTCCGCACCTGATCGGCCATGGAGCTTCTCAGCAATGAGGTTCCAGTTCTGCGGCCCGAACTGCGACACGAGCTCCCTTAACTTCTCGTCTTCCGCAGGCCGCCAATGGCCTCGCGGACACAGCTTGGATTGCACGGAGCCGTCCATGAACCCCACCGACTTCAAGGGATGATGATCCCTCTCCTCACTTGACGTCGACTCCTTCATCTCGTCTTCGCCACTGCAGCCGCGATGATCCATCATCTCTTCGTCCTCCTCCTCGCTAGATTGCTTGCTGCGGGCGTCGTACCCGCTGCCCCGTCTCCACCACAGGGGCGAGGAGGAATCGCCCTCCTCCGGCACCGCCATGATGCCGGCCAACACTTGGAACGGAATGGTGCTTGCCGCCAGTGCAGGCGTGACATCCGAGCCGGAATTCGACGTGCCCTCGCCGTCAGTGTAAGTCGTCTCGAACGACGTCGACGACGTCGTCGTCGTCGTCGTCACGCCCGGGGCACCAGCCGTTGCTGCTGTTGCAGCAGGGCCGTAGTTACTGTAGTACCCTGTCACTTGCCCGGGACTTGTTTCCCCATTACCCATGGAACTACGACTCCACACAGCCATCTGGGCCCGACTCGGCTGCTGCTCCCCACAACTCCGCATTCTCGTCGCCTCTTCCGTGAAATGCAAACACATCGTGCCGCTCGTTTCGCTCGCTACGCTACACACACATCGCCAACATTCGAAACCATCGCCCGCACTCCAATTACAAACTTACACAGTAGTCAACATTCTTACACAAACTTCAACTCCTCTACTGCAGTCTGGCGCACCACCCAAAGCTTGCCCTCCGAACAAAATGGAAGCTTGAGAATGAATCGAGGCGGAATCAGCTCAGCTGACGAAGAGGAGGCCTGCGTTCTCACGGTCGCACCGAACTCGCGTCGACCCCAAGTGTGAAGAGGGCGGCCCACTTTCATCACGAGCTGACCAGCTTCTACGTGAACGTCTCCGGCCTCCTGCAGGCAAGTCAACAAGCTAGGCGCTCATCACATGCAGGCGCCTTCTTCCTCGCCACTGCTAGTGATCATAATGAAGAGGAAGAAGAAGCGATGATGTTGCAAAGGGAGTGTTGCTTGCAGAGGGCGCTTATGAATGTGTGCTCTGGACAAGAGCGGGATGGTTGCTACAGTAGCTTCCTTGCTGGACATTGGAGCCGAACTGGACGGGGGCCGGGGGGGAGCTCTTATTAACAAGCTGATCCGACAGACAGACACTACTGACTACAATGCAGGAGAGTGAAGCAGACTCGGGGCCTTGGATGGGGGCTATTTGGGGTAAGTCACTAATGACGCCTTTACGCTTGATTAGCCTGTTGTTGTGTCTTGTAAGGTGTAACCGCACTTGCTTTTATTAGAGTGGCGTGGGGTTCAAACCCCCGGCTTTGGTGTTGCTGGGGAGTTGGGGAGCGGGGACAGATTTTGGGGTTAGATTATGCGTTTCTCTGTCTACAGTACTGCTCGTCTTTCTCTCTCTCTCTCTCTCTTCTTTTATGCTTCATGTGCTTCTTTTTAGTTCACTTCTCACTGGTATAATAATAATAAGTGGCGTTCACTTTTGCTTCATGTATGTACAGTACAGTACTGCACAGTAGTAGTATTCTGCACCATGTCTAGACGTAGGCTAGTAGGCTGTATCCGACGCAAGGCCTAGTTTTTAATAAGTGGGCAACAGTGTATGTATATATTATTTTACTAGCCGAGAGTAATTTTCGTTGCCTGTGACCGGTTAACTGTCACCGGCTTGTACTGTTACTAACGCAGTGGTGTAGTATTCCATTCTCTCTCCTGCGAATATCCCAGTACGGTGATCTGATCGTGGAATTTTGAAACTCCGGGTAATGATTTCGACCGTAATTTAGCTGGTTTCTCGACAAAAGTCACCCCAAGTGAAGGAAGACGGAATAAGCTTCATAAAGAAGGGAAGAGCCGTCATGGGGCGCTGGTGAGAGATCGAGGCGCTCCATTGGCCGCCTGCTTTGCGGATACAGTGCATTTGAAATGATGAGTTCAACAATCTACTGCTCCGTGAATCTTCTCGTGCCAGAAAAGTGTGAAGCAAGGCATATTACTTTCCATCCACGTACTTTTCTCGCGCTATTTTAGTCGCGCAAACTTGGATGCTCCGGGCATGAAAGACAAAGGCCACTGTGGAGTGCCGGGATTCAGCGCAGCGAAGAGATTGGTTGATGAGGAGAAACGATTAATTGAGGCAGGGGAGCTGCGGAAAGGGAAGAATCTTGAATCTGACAGGCTAAAAATCGTGACTCCGCTGCCTTGATTTGCTCACTGGAATCAATCAGTAATTTACCACCCAAGTGCAAAATTATAAGCATGTAAACTTCCATATGCACTTGCCATTTTTGAGATCTAAAGTGCTCAAAGTTGTTGCTTTAGCACATAAGGTAGAACTACCCATTACCATACATATTTGCTATCTAGGTGCTTTCGAGAGGATGTTTGTCAACTCCCATATTTTTCAGAGATTGGAAAGTTTGAGAGAAGTCATTTGCAAAAAGAATGAAGAGATTATGACCAAAAAGTGAATTTTTTGTGATTTTTCAAAGGTGAAATGTTAAAGCATGAATAGACCCTTATTGAAGCATGGCAGACCCTTGTTAAAAGCGAGGGCTAACATGTCCACTCCTTAAGTGCATTGCCATCATGATAAAGGGTTGCTAAGACTGTGGTAATAAATGGACCACTGACGCAAATGAGAGTGTCCTATAGGTGGCAAAATTGGAAGGATGGCGGTAATGGATAGTTGTATCTTACTTATAAGGGTACATCTCTCTATTGTGTTTACGCTTTCTGTCACCAATACGCAATCTTGCGTTGTCACTTGCCATTGTGATTATGATAAGGTTAATGTTAAATAAATCTGGGGTTCCGGGTTACGTTTTTGAATTGAGGCATCGCAGTCTCTTGTCACGGATACAATAACCCAATGTAACACAAGAACAAAAGTGTGCAATACCTATCAATCAATAAACCCCACAACTATCCAAGAAAGCAAATGCGTGAGTGTGCAGTACGTACCTATCAACTTTCCTCAAACCTTATAACTATCTAAAAAGACCCAAACGAAGAGTAGTGCCTTTAGGAGTCACTTTTATCAAAAAAAAATCTTAATAATTAATAGATTAATTTTTTCTTAAAGTTTTTGGAGAATGTGGATGAGAGATTTTGGGTGGAAAGATCTTTGGGTTGATCTACCCATCATCCCACCTACCCACACTCTCATGTATATAATACACTAGTAGAAACGTAGGCCCAATAGATTTAAGAAACATATCTCAAAAGACCCACATCTAGTCAAGTTGATCATGTGGAGTCTTTTCATGGGTATCTTCTCTAGTCTATATGGCCCATGTTTCTTTTAGTGATAGATTATTTGAAGTATGAAACAATACCTAATACTCTTAGAATAAAATAAGGTAGGGACTCCCAAATGTGCCACTAACCTAAGACCACCTTTTTCACTAGATGTACACCCAACTAATCAGTATCTACCTCCAGTGACACTCTCATGCAACAATTAAAAAATGTTCATTTGCATAGGATATAAGGGTAATAACTAAAATAAAAAATATATACTTTTACACTAATTTAAATTGATATAGGTTGAAATTTTAATGTATTATACAAAATTCTACATTAAAAAATTTATAGTGGCATTAATTTTGATACCTCACTAATAGGAGAAATCATTGTATTAGGAAAAGTGAAATAAAGTACAATAAATTTGTACTAGGACTATGGAAAAGTTATTTGAATATTCCAATAACAAAAATCTAAAATCTTTTCCAAGTTAGATGGATCATCCAAAAATAATTTGGCTATTTGTTGACATGGTTATCACATCGGGTGGATTGGGCTCAACCAAACATGCATGCCAGACGGGGCATCCACCTTAACAACCGTAGAGAGGAATACATCTATTTACATCATATAGAATATTCATAGTTTATTCATATGATGATCCAAAAATGCATAGAAATTATCTATTATCTCTAAGACCCAATAAAAATTTACAATCCAATAATAGGAATTATGCTCAAGTCTTTAGTTGAAAAATTTCTTACCATATTTAATTTGAGCTACACTAATGTATCCTAGTACGTGTGACCAAAGTTACACTATTTTAGATTAGTTTAGATTGAAGTAATATCATATTGTATCAATTTACACAAAAAAAAAATTTATAATGTACAGTGCCCTCTAGAAAGTAAGGTAACCCCTATTTTGACTTGTAGCAATATCTTTCAAACTTTGACCTTTTTAGACCTAACTTTCAAAACTAACTTATTAGATTTATTCTTTTATGCAATTTGGATCAACACACCAAATTTCAATTTCAAAAAACAAAAATTTAATTTTTGAAAAATTATTTTGTGTGTGATACACAATAATTGATTGAAAAGTATTGATGATGATTTTTTTTAAATTTATTGTGCAAATATTTAAGAAGCATCAATGTGTATATTTCACTTTTAGGGAAAAAAAACCATTATCTACAAAAAATTTATACTACAAAGAATCCAATGTCAAGGTGTCACTAATCAAAAAAATTGCACTACAAATTTCTCTAGATTGTAATTGTGATTTTGCAAGTCAATTGCACCATCATGCTAAAAGGTACAAGAGTAGTCATAATACAAGGATCCATTAGTAAAATATAATTATAATTTAAAAATATCTATTTCATAAAATCTGGGAAGGCAACACCTTGACATTAAATTTTATGTAGTAAGTGTAGAATTTTTCTAAGGTAATGACTTTTTTTCCTAAAAATGAAATGTGCATATTGATGTTTTATAAATATTTGCACAATAAATTTTAAAAATTCATCGCTACTATTTTCAATCAATTATTGTGTATCACAATGAAAAACACACAAAATAATTTTTCAAAAACTAAATTTTTGTTTTTTGAAATTAAAATTTGGTGTGTTGATCCAGATGGAATAAAAGAATAAATTTAATAAGTTAATTTTGAAAGTTAGGTCTAAGAAGGTCAAATTTTGAAAGATATTGCTACAAGTCAAAATTGCGGTTACCTTACTTTTTAGAGGACACTATACAATACCATACAAAATTATGAAAAACCTTGTGTCTTTTTTCAAAAATTTGGCCAATTCCTACATGTGGAATTATACAATAGTTGAGATTTAGCCCATGGTCACTGCAAATGTTGCAAAGCGAATATAATAGTAAAAGGTACTTCACACTATGGCCAAAGGTCGAGAAGCTGTCAATTTCTACCAATCAAATTGCAAGAAACCAAAGAATTTCTCAACCCTTCGTACTAGAAGACAAAGTTTAAAGGCCATTGCCCTCCAAAATGCCCAAATGGCATCACTTTGTAACCAAGGTGACGGACTCTCAAAGAAAGTTTGGGTTGCAAAGGAATAGAACCCCAAGCCATGGTAAAAAAATTCATCGAACTTTTTTCATAAAAAAATTAAAAAAACTAACAAGACCTCAACCACTACAGGGATTGTTTTAGTTTTAGTTTTAAATGCCTCTAATTGAACCTGTGCAATCAAAATTCAATTTTTTTTCAATTCTATTTTCAAGAGTACTCGAAATTAGTCAAAAATTACAGAAAGTTGTAATTCTAGTGGCTAGTCACTTTTTGAAGAAACGATTTTAGAACTAGAAGAAACAATTTTAAAACCTCTACTAAAAAACTTTGCCCCTTTAAAACTTTTGGATGAAGTATCCAAAGGAAACATTTTGGGTGCGCTAAAAATCCTCTTTTAGATGCCAACAAGAAAATATAAAAATTTAATGAATTTAATAATATAATTGTGATTTGACAAAGAAAGCAATCATTTCAGAGTCCCTACCTTATTCCTAGCTTGGGTTAATGTGTATGTACTCAAAATCCCCCAAGCCCAATTGCAATTCCTATTGTTGGGTCTACTTGTACTCTCTTGCACCTTAACGAAGTAAGAGCATTTGCAATGTACCCAGGAACAATGCCTGTATCAGCACTTTCCCGAGCAAAAAGTCATTTGTAATAAAAATTGTGCTCCAATGCAACCTTTCTGGGTCTCGACACTTTCACAGTCTTGGTATGCGCCCCCCCCACTCCAGCAAATTTCCAAAATTTGATGGGCCTGCAAGTTGGCTCCCAATAGAAATAATTATAATTCTCAATCCTTTTCCGCATTGTTAAGTGTGCCAATCAATTCAACCTTCCCTTGTTTCAATGAAAAGTCTTTTTTTAATGTAAGATTTCTTTCTTTCTTTCTTTTTATAATGCAAAAAGTCCATTTGACGTTTGGATTGCCGACTTTGCATTGGATCAATTTGTTCTTAAAAAAGCCCAGCATTATAAAGGCCTCGTGGAATGTCCCTGTGTTTGTGGATACAAGGATTGTTTACAGTGCGGATGCTCTAACAACTCTAGAAGATTAGCATTATGACAACTTTAGTGTGGGATTGGCGTTTCATAGGGTTGGAATTGAGTTGAAAGTCACGATTTTATAGTTTCGAAGTACACTACCATGCGGTTGAGACACATAGCAAAATGTTTAGTCATTCTTCTCCAATGTGAAGACATGCTTTTAGATTACCACTGCAACCATGTAGGGAGTTCACACAAGCACATTTGAATCCAAATAGACAAGAATAGTCTCCCCATTAGGCACAAAAGCTACATGTTTTTACTTTGACCACCTATAATATGTGTGAAAAATTCTCAAACAATTTGCTATTTTATTGCAAACAAACAATTGTGAATCCAATCCGATCCATTTAAATATAGGCAACATCTAAAGGGACGACAATGGGTCATCCTACTACCTTATATTGTACTTACCTTTTGACAAGACAATGAACTTTTTTTTCTTTCATTTGCACCCAAAAAGAACAGTACCGTACTACCGAACTCTCTCTTTCCACTCTGTGCTGCTGTACAGTACAGAACCATTTGGCCATTCAATTCCAACAGTTTGTTTGTTTGTTTTTAAATGTTTTTTAAAAATGTTTGGTGCATGTGGGTCCCAAGTTCTTGACAATTTCAATAGCCAAGCAGAGCGTGCTGATTGGAGTGTTCGGTTGAGTTCGGCCAACGCTACCCCCAAGGCTTGGCATGGCTGTATTTAGCACTCCTACCAAGATGGAGCCACACATGTGCTTCTCTTCGGGAACTTTGGAGGGAACTTGGTGGGAACTTGGAGGGAACTTGGTGGACACAGCCACGTTAACCATGCCTGTTTTAACTCACCATCATAATGCCATTCATTAAACAATTTTTATTTTCATTCCATTCAGTTCCATTTAACCAATTTCACTCCGTGCATGCTGCTCCGTCCAATGTTAATGTAGTAAAGCGGATATATTATGTTAAAAAACAGTGTTTCTAGAAATAGAAAAAGAAAAAGAAATGGGGTAGGTTAATGTGTATTGAGGCAGGTTTGTTTTTTTTCATTCTGATAGTGCACCATGCAAGAAATGGAAGATGTTTCCTCCAGATATAGTCCACTGTGTCCGTGCCACGACATTGGAGTCTGGCCTCATGAGGCCTAAAAAAAACACCTGGTATTGAGGTAGAACAGCCTATGATCACAGCCGGGGTGAACTGACCCCCTCGCTCGGCCTTGAGGGAAAGCCCTGAAATTTTTTATTTGCGAGGCATGATAAAATTTGCAAATTCTGAATTCATATTTGCAATTAGAGGCTCCAAATTAGCTAAGAGAAGTCTAGAACATACCCTAGAGACGGTTCAAAATAGGGGACTTTTTTTTTACATGCACCCCTGGAATGATTTGGGAGGCCGAGCAAGGGGGCCAATTCACCCCGACCATGATCACCCGGCCCAGATTCTTGTGCAATGTGCTTATTGTTGCCTGTAATTTTTAATAAAAGAATTAGAGTATAACTTCTATAAAGTGAACTTTTGTAAGCCAAAAACATCTCTAAAGTGATGTTATTCCTATGGAAACAACCTAGACGCATTGAAGATGTACAAAACAAATAAAGAAAAAAGAAAAAACTTTCGTTGAATTTGAAATCCAGATGTCACTTTGGTGAACATGACTTCAATCTAGAAGCGCCATGAAATTGTAGTCCACTAAAAACAATCTTTTAACATCAATAATGCCACAGCCCTTCTTTAGAGCAATAATTATTTTAATGTAATATTCTTCTCCGGTCCCAGAGCTATTATCTTATGGAAGTTCTATTGTAGTTGAATTGAGTAAAATACAAGTGGAATTACATTAATATGATAAGAATTAAAATTGATATGAATTTTCAAACTTGTTTGGTGCAAAAAAATATAACCGGTAGTAGGTGGGGGTCATGACCATCTTAAAAAGGTTCAAAATTAGTGACCCACCATCCTAATCTAATTTGACGAGTGTTTTAACAACTAGTTCTGACAAGCATTTATTTACAACTAAACCCACCTAAACCAACATTTATTGAGCCACATCTTCATCAACCTGAAGCAATCCATAAATCTGAACTTAAATGTCATTCTCTCACAATAGCACCCAATTGCTTGTCCAAAGAAAATGATTTACATACTCTGTGGAAATAGGTGGGAGATTGGTGCAAATGGAAAGATCTTGTAGATGTTGGAATTGAGTGATTGATGGCAATAGGTTGTTCTACCTTACTTATCCCCTTGCTTATCCCTTACATAACATTGTTTACCAATTGGACATGAATCACTTTTTCATTTTTGAGAAAGACCCTTTACAGTGAACAAAATTGTCTTGCATGGCTCTCCAACAAACCCTAATATTGAATTAATTGATAAGTCCCTTCCAAATATCTAAGGAGGCATAATACCTTCTGATAATGAATGCTAAAGGGTTTTTGGGTGCTAATACTCATAACATTGTATAACGAGGCAAATGGTCCTCCCCATTATCGCTTCGTTGATTTGCAAAAGTAATTATTTAAAAAATCTTTCTTTGGATTTTTGCATGTTTTTTCTTTCTTTTTATTTAAAGAAGAGTAACTAAAATTTTTAAAAAGAGTAATTCAAGTATGATGATCAATGCAAATGAAGAGTCTATTGAAGATAGTTTTTTATGTCTACGCATGCAGAAAGGATGGTCTTTGGACATCACATATTGATGCTATTCATTGGTGTCCAAAGACCACCCTCCTACTAGTGAATGGCCATGAAGGCATTTATATTTTTGTTATTATTTACTTAGACTACATGAAATTGGTCACAAGAAAAGGTTTCAACAACAAATCTTTTACACAAGTCCAATAGGCAAAATATTATGTAATTCAATTGGAGAAAATTAAACTGAAAAGTTACAATTGTGCGGAACTAACAATAATAAATTGACATAACTACAAAATATAAAAGGAAGATCAAAAATGTGTTGGAGAAGGATAAACTATAAAAGGGCATTATGTTGTCAAATAAAAAGATGAATATTGACACTTTTGTTCTTTACAATATTTTTTTTACATGGATAGAAATACAACAATGCTAGTATGTGAGCATGTGAGCTTTGAGCATATAAATCAGTAGATTTACAACAACCATTGAAAGTGCTTTTAATGTAAACACCTATAATATAGGTACCTATATCATAATAATACTATAATCATAGAAGGTTTCTATAATATAAACACCTGTTATGTAGGTGTAGAGTCTTTTAGGCTCATATGCTCATGTTCCTAGGCTCATATAATAGCAACCTTCAATAGAAATGACACCCTACTTCACTATTGAATAACATTATAATTGCTTTAATGATTTTTGCATTGTTTTAGATGAATGAAAAATTACTTGAGCAAAAAATTACCTTCAAGAATATTCATCATCATTTTAATTATGGGTTTGGAGACACTTAATGGTAAAAAAAAATAGTTTAAAGAAAAAAAAAAATCTTCTTGTTTTTTGTGATGCACACAATATTGTCTTGGTATTAATCTTCATCTGTGTTTAATTTCTAAAGTTTATTGGAATTTTTAAGCAATAATTCTTAGTAAAAGATATGGTTAAATCCTACATATTCAAGTTTCAAGAATTGACAAATATTCCCAAAATTGTCAAAATTCAACACTTTACAAAAAAGGGTTGTTAATTAAATTTCGTTAATTTTTTTAGTATTTGTAATTGTGAAATCTTATTTTTGACTAGCATTAGTATTACATATAAAATTTTGGGATTTGAGGACAACTTATGTGTGAGAACAAAACTTGCAAAGTGGAGCAAAATGTTTTTTTTCCAAGATTGTCTAAAATTTTGACAATGTGGCTTTGTCTAGCTTTCAAGGCCAATAATTCAAAAATCCTTTACAAAAAAGATTTAGGGACTTCAAATTTGAGTAAGGACCTCAAGTTAAGAAGAATTATATAATTTTTCAAGCAAAATAATGTTGTCCTCCTCTTGCATCAATTGGGGCAAAAATATTTCAATTATTGGATCACTATCAGAAATCCGCATTTTAAATGACGAGCCCAAATTTTTGTTAAACGGATTTTAGGTAATGTCCAATGCAACAAATCCATGTTTTTGTGTCAACATTGATGTTATAGTAAACGTTTTTGTTGACATAAAAACATGAGTTTGTTGCATTGGACATCACCTAAAATCCATTTAAAAAAAATTAGGCTTTGTCACCAAAAACGCCTTTTTTTTAATAGTGGATAGTCATAAAAGATAGTCTTTCTAGAGGTCTATTTGTTTTTTTAATTTCTTACAAAAAATAACTTGGAAGAAAAGACAAAATCTAATTTTTTAATTTAAGATGCCCAAATTTATCAAAATCCATTTTAATTTGTATAGAATTTCAGGAGTTAAAGGAAGATATTTCATGTTTTTGGAAGGTAATGATAGGGAAGCATCTACAAGATCTTGAATTTGTAACAGTCAATTCAATAAATTATGCAAAAATCTAGAAAAGATTTATAAAATTGTAATCAATAACAACCCATCCACAAATATTTTTTTAGGATTTTGGATAGATTACCATACTACAACATTGATTTTTATGATGATTTTTGAAAAAATTAAAGGCCTAGGAATGCATCAATTTTCTAGAGGTATAGCTTTATTTCATGGGGCCAAGGAGGGACTATATTGCATTAAGTACAAATGAGGGACTCTAGGCAACCCAAAAAAATGAAAAAAAATATTAATAAAAAAAACATAATCTTGTAGAATACTTGGTTCAAAATATTCAAGAGAAGCTTTTATTTATTTATTGTTGATTAGTATTGTGGAAAATACAAATAGTTATAACATCTCGTAGAAAAATAAAACACAATAGTTATACTTAATGTGTCCTTTAACCTCATGTTTATTTCATGTCTCTAATTTTAGATTTGACATGAAAAAAGTGGATAAAAAGACTTCAAATCACTTTTATAGTTTAATAGACTCTTGATGAAATATTACTCCCTCTGTCCCACTAAAAACCTCCAAAATCCTTCCAGTTAAGAAATTAACTATATTTTCAATCAAAGTGCCAAAAATACATTCATTCAAGAATAAATAACCCATCCCTTAGATCGATGCAAAATCTCAAGCTTAGACACTATCATTTAGGCACCCAAAATTCATGTCAAAAGTGTGATATTTGAACATATTTTATAATTGCTGCCAGCTCTGTCATTTTGGATGATTTAAAGGGTGGTGGCTGCAATGGGATTGTAATGACATGTTCTCCAACCTAAATATCCAAAAATAAAAAAACTATCCCACTTTATGATCAAATTTTAATATCACCAAAGTAGTCACTAAATAGGCTGTCAACACTACTATTTGACAAAGAAATTAGTACAAGGTGTCTCATATTGCCAAGGCCAAGCTTGCAAGGCCACGGGAATGCTTTTTGATTGTCTCACTTGCCCCCACAAGGTTGTTCAATGTAACAAACACTTACTAAACAATCAAAAACACAAAAAGGAACTTTTTAGTGGGACAAAAATTCTACTTGATTTGGAGTTTTTTAGTGGGACAGAGGGAGTATAATCTTTCCATCCATAAGTGATATTGTACTAGATTGGAGCCCATTGCAATGCAACACAACAGGGGCGGGATGAAAAAACAAGAATCAAGGCATATTTTAGAAAAAAATTGTAAAAAATAAGGCAATGAGAGAAAAATGATTCTTTTTTTTTAAACTTCAAAATTCAACCGTACAAATTATTTGTACTAGACTTCTATAGAAACGTGTAGAAAAAAAAATTATAAACTTTGACTACACGGATTGAAAGATTAAAAGAATTTTTTTTCCGACCTTGTTAAACAGGGCCAACATACTTTAACTCCTCCTAGAGTGAGATTTGCCGGTACTACACATGAATATTTTTTTGACATTTGCATCTTGTATCATTTAAGTTACATATTTGCCAAATTCCAAAATTATAAGAGAAACTCTTGCACATGCTACCTCAAGCTCTCCAGGCTACCCCAAAAGTTCAAGGCAGCATAACTTTTGATTTTGATACCTCATAAAAAAAATTAGATTACCACAAGAGTATTTATTCACACCTTGTATCAAAATTTCATGAATGTCCGACCAAAATTGACTTCGTTGGAATTTATCCAAATTTTTTTGATAACATTGAACAGACACTTGGTCCTTCAAGGGTTAATTCTTGCATTTCAAGGACTATATTTTACCACTATAATGCAAAGAGATAGAAATTATATATATATAATTTTTTTGATTCAACTATGAAGTCTTGTTTTATACTGTCATGAAATTTTTTAGAAGAACTTTTAGAAACTTTGATCACATAGATTGCAAAATATTAGCATTCAAAGCAAAAATAATTGAGCCTCTGGAACCTTAATATATTTGGTCATGAGGCTCTAAACCTTAATCCTTAATAAGGAAACCTACTTAAGGATCAAGCTTGAATTTCAAATAGTTTTTTATTTTCAATGTCTTGAAGTTTGATTAAGAAAGTATAATTCCAATGCTCTACATTTTATTCTTTTTTAATTTTAAAATTGTATTTTTTGTGACACTTTAGAGGTAGCATTTTGAAATCTTAAAATATACCACTTTTGAACTTTTCTATCAAATTTCTCTAAAGTATGAACTCAAAGAGTATACTAATTACACAATAATTATACCACAATTTTAATCACTGTCATCTCCAATCTTGCTAAATTTTTTGTAATACTAGTAGCATTTTTGTAATTATTGTGATTTTATAAAAAAAATACTTTCAAAAAATCATATTTTAATCTTTTTAGTATTTTTAATTATATTTGATTTAAGTTTTGGATATATATCACTATATGAAAAAAATATAATATCTTTTAAAAATGTATTTCAATTTAGAAAACAATTAAGTTTAACCAAATAAGAATATAAAATGTTCTTTAACTTTTTAACGACCAAGCGCTCAATTTTGAACAATAGATGAACACAAACACATTCGAAGTAAACAAAAATGTATTTATTCATCTATTGACTTTTTTTGAAGATTCTTGTGTTATTTTATCTTGGATGATGGTGATGGAGTGATTAGTGATTGCAATAGGAACTTCCACCTTTTGAGTATAAATTCATCACAAGAAGTGACTTTTTTAGGCCTTCATATTGTGGCCATGTTAGAAAACATTGTGACTAGTTTCAAGGTGAGTAAGATTACCATTATAAATACATTTTTTTGTTGGTTTTGGGGTAGTCTAGAGGCTCTCTTAAGCCAATTGGGCAACACACTTTCAAAATTCATAATAAATTCTTAGTTTGTCCAAAAAACAAAATTTCAATTGCTTTCTCCATTTCTCCCATTCCTCTCTACGTGAATTTTTTTTATTTTTAAATTTACCAATGTTAACAGGGCCACCCAACCAGTCCTTCGAACGGTTCAACCTGTTACTCATAGTGGCTGCCGTTTCTTACCTTACAGTATGTTGGTGCGGCTCTCCGTCATCCCCACTCCGGCTTTCTGTTTCTTTTCAGTAAAATTTTCCTGTACCGAGCAAGACTGCAGCAAGGAAGGAAGGCCTGGTGAGGACGGGAGGACGGGCGGACTGCGGAGATCAACGTGGCGAAGGAATCTGAAGTGGGAATCAGCATGTGCATGGGCATGGGTGCCGGCATGGTGGGGACATGGCTGGGGAGGAGAGAGCCCTGCAAACGGACGGACTCCTCTTTGATCAGCAGGCAGGCTGCACCGCTGCTGCAGGCAGGCTGCACCTGATGAACACTGTTTCATCAGATGATCCCCACTGATGAAAAGATGAAGCGGAATCCAGGCACCAACGTGCATCGCAGGCGAGCCAAGTAGGAGGAGGGATGGCCAGCCTGCCCTGGCTGGTGTCAGACACTGGAAAGGGAACTAAAAAAAGCCCAAAGGAGGCCAAAAGAGACGGACGGAGAGTTGAACTGGTCTGAGGAGTAGGAGACGCTCTGCCCGGGTGTCTGAAACTCTGGGAGCCTATCAGACGTCGACCATTGCTGCCGCTGCTGAAGACAACAAGGAAGGCGAGCTACGCAGCAGGCGGCAGGCCCATAGCAGTGCCCGTAGAATATGATTAAGCTTAATGGCAAGCTCTTCTCTGTGACCTTGTGCTTCAGTTGCAGTCCTCCACCGAACTGATCGATCGATGCAGTGAATTTTGCTGATTTTCTTGGTGGAAGCACGACACCGACAATACGTCGACCGTAGCAGCTGCTGCTGAAGAAAAAAACAATTGAAGGAAGGCGAGCTAGGCAGTGCCCGTAGAATTTGATTACTGGCAATGTCTTCACTCGTGCTCCAGTTGCAATCTTCTACCGAACTGATCCATCGATTGATCGATGCAGTGAATTTTTTTGGTTTTTTTGGTGGAAGCAACACACACACACACGAGCACACACCCTAGAATGCAAGCAGGTTAGACAAATCATATTGTCCAATTGTGATCCATCCTTCACTCATCCACAATATTACTTAAACTTAGTAAACCTCATCCAAATTTGTGCGAAACCTAGAATTTTTTTGGAGATGTTTTTGGCAATCTTATCCATTTGTTTATTTTTATTTTTCTAGGATAAAGGGAGCATATTCAGAATAATAGGTAAGATTTGGGCAATTATTTGCCAACAAAAATTTCATTGGATCAATGGTTCTCGATTTGCTTGCTTCAGAGTCTATGTGATGAGACTTGCTAGCCTAGGTTTGGTGATTTTTGTAGTGGCAAATTGTTGCCAAAATGTTACTTGGTTTTTGAACTAGCTTCCTTTACATTAGAAAAATAAAAATAAAAATGTAGATGACATTTCCAAAAGCATCTAAAAAAAATCCAAGGTTTGTCCAAATTTGGATGATGTTTACTAAGTTTAGGTAATATTGTGGATGAAAGCATATAATTCAGATGGACAAAGGAACAAAAGTAGATGATATCTTTGATATGACATCCCAGGGTGCGTGTTGCGCTACCACATTAAAAAAAAATAGAATTGTCATTGCTTAAGTCTGACTCACCATTATTATGTATTTTGTCTTTTCTACCCCAAGTAACCATGTACAGTAAGGTCTACTTCATTTACGAATTTTTGAAATCGCAGGGAAGGGAATTTCAAATCTGCCAACTTTGATAGCCTCCCGAGGGCTCAAAAATGGGTCTTTGACCATGAAATTTTTACCGCAACTTCATCTTTAAGTTAATTATATGTGTGCCAAATTTCAAGGCCAAATTATTTACACAAAAAAAGATATTCAAAATCTCCCAACATGTGTAGCCGTGAAATTTTTTCACTATTGCCAACTTTGACACACTCCCAAGGACTGAATTTTTTTTCTTTTTCTGTGAAATTTTTGGCATAGGACCATATATATGTTGGTTACATGTGTGAAAAATTTCAAGTCCAAAAGACCCCCACAAAAATAGATATTAAAAATCTCCCACCATGTGTATTTGTGAAACAATTTCACTATTACCAACTTTGACACTATCCCAAGGGTTGAAATTTTTTTTATTTACCATAAAATTTTTATGATGAAATAATCTCTATGTTAATAAAATGTGTGCCAAATTTCAATTTCAAAAGATTCACACAAAAAAAAATATGCCAATTCTACCAACATGTGTAGTTGTGAGAAAAATTTCACTACTACCAACTTTGACACTATCGCAAGGGCTGGAAAAAAAACATTTTACTATGAAATTTTTGGCATGAGATCATCTTTATATTGATAAAATGTATGCCAAATTTCAAGGTCAAAAGATTTACCAAAAAAAATATATTCTAATTCTACCAACATGTGTAGTTGTGAGAATGACTTTCTACATCCATGTGAAAGTTTTAACCCAAAAAATTACACTATCCCAAGGGCTGAATTTTTTTTTCTCACAACTACACATGATGGTAGAATTGGCATATTTTTTTTTGTGTGAATCTTTTGACCTTGAAATTTGGCACACATGTTATTAACATAGAGATGATTTCATCATAAAAATTTCATGGTAAATAAACAATCTTTCAACCCTTGGGATAGTGTCAAAGTTGGTAGTAGTGAAATTGTTTCACAAATACACATGGTGGGAGATTTTGAATATCTTTTTTGTGTAAATCATTTGGCCTTGAAATTTGGCACACATGTATTTAACTTAAAGATGAAGTTGTGGTAAAAAAATCATGGTCAAAGACCCATTTTTGAGCCCTCGGGAGGCTGTCAAAGTTGGCAGATTTGAAATTCCCTTCCCTGCGATTTCAAAAATTTGTAAATGAAGTAGACCTTACTACACATGGATTTTACAATTTTGATTCTACATGGATTTGTTGAAAGCAAAGTACAAGTATGGTCTATAACTAACATTTTAAGCAATTTCACATACTTTGAAGTGGATCAATACAAGAGATTATTTTCAACAAATTGGTGATTGAAAATTATAAATTTTATTTAAAAAATAAAATAATAAAATTTTGAATACATATGAAATGAATTTTTATATGCTATGGATTTTTGGAGTTTAAAAACATGATGTACCCCCAAACCATTTTTTGCATTCATGTATGCAAATTGTACATTTGGACTTCTTACATCTACATATTTTCAATATTAGTCCAGCGTACAAGGTCAAAAATGAGTGTTTCTACCTTAATTAGTGCTAGAAGCCTTTCAAGTGGGGGGGGGAAGGTTTTTTTTGTTCTCCCACGCACGTCGTGGATGTAAAAAAATGCTCCATTTAGGGGGCCATCAATTTTATCTTTTGTGACTTCTACAACCTTCTTTGGGATTTGTGATTCCAAATTATATCATCTATGGCAAGTAACTTGTCCTTGCGTTTTTTTTGAGGACAAAGTTTTGCCAAGATGTCTTCTTTGCTGAAGAAGGCTCGTAGTACTATACTAATAATAAAACTTTAGTGTTATAGTACCTATAGCGTTATTCACCCTATCATCTAATTTACTTTAATTTTCATATAGTTGGTGATTCGTGTTCATGTTGGATACTAATTTAGTATAGGGTAACAAATCTCAATTGTTATTTTGTTTTCTGGGGGGAAATTAAAGGAATTCAATGTTTTTAGGCCCAAAACTGCTTCAAAGTACACATATCCAAAACAAGGCTAAAATCTTCATCTATATTTCTTCACTAACAAATTGAACCATAGGATCCTTTAGTTAACTTATTAGAGTACACCTTTCAAAAAATTTAGACAAAAAAACCCTACAGATTACAAGATCATGATGCTTGGCTTTCAAATTTAAAAAAATTTAATTCTTCCCAAATGGTTAGGTTTCATCTTTCAAACTTTCTACCCAAAATGTGCAAGTTATCAGTAATGTGTTGAAGAAATAGGCTGGATATACATATAAAAAAATTCAACAAAAAATATTTCATATTCATGTTGAAAAAAACAAGAAATAGAAAGAGGTAGAATATGATTTAAAATACTAAATTCTTAAGAAATTAGTTATGTAATCCAAAAATTCCAATCCAGTGTTTTCTTAGGCAATTTAATGCCCAATTGCCTCAAAAAAAGTGGGTAGCTTCAAACCTATAGAAAAGAAGTGGAGCAGTGTGTTTAAAAATGCCATATTGTACTCATGGCCCTACTCACCGTTGCCATGATGTTTCTAAAACCTCATTTCATCCGTTGTGTAGAGCCATCACATACAAAAATTGCATACTCAAATTGCACACTCAAAATTGACCACCTTCAATTTGAGCCCCCCAAAATGAAGGAGCCAAAGAATTCAAAACCTTTTTGAAAGAAAAGCCACATAACCATTGGTCCAAACTCCCTTTCTCCAAAAAAACACTGTTAATATAACCAATGACTCCATTTTTTTAGGGCTTGCACAACTCAAAACGTTTTTTTAGTCAATTTTTCTTAAAAGACAAGAAGACATTATTGCCGTTTAGTCTTGGTAACAATATCAATGTTGTTGCCATTTAGTCTTGGTAACATTACAAATATTGTTGGCATTTAGTCTTGATAACGTTACGAATATTGTTGCCATTTAAGAGCATCCCCACCCGTCTTGTAAAACGGATGACTTGTTGCCACTGGCTTGCAAAATTGCCCCATTAGGCTTGCATAATGGATGAACTTGTTGAGAGACCGGGCCAAAAGCCTCTAGTGGCTTGCAAAACCGGGCTCATTTGCAAGCCAAAGCATGGCTTGCAAATTGGCTTGCAAACTGCATGAGACAAGCACCTTTTGTAATTTCCCAACAAACACAGACTTGATCTGTGAATGTGGACGTAGTTGATTGGGTGGCAATGGCCTCTTAACAAAATGTGGGTAGGGCGACCCTCCTTCCTTGGCTTGCAAACTAGATCAACAGGCTTGCAATTTGGCTTGCATTTTTCTAACTGGGTGGGGATACTCTTAGTGTTGCTAACATTACCATTTAGTGTTAGAGTTTGTAATCAGTGTTGCAAACCCTAAATTTGCATTATTAGTGTCGTGTAGTGGATTCTTCCCTGGTTCATCATCAGTGTCAGTTTTGGACTGTTTCATCAGTGGCACTGTTTTTCTGTTCTGTTGGGATTTTTTGGGGCGTTCTGTTCCTTTTTGTTGCCAACAATTGGTGGGCTTTTTGGTGCATTGGGATTCGGAAGGGCTCGGGAGGAGGGAGCCGCCGCTGCCATTGAAGGGAGGTGGTGGTGGTGGCCGTGATTGGAGGCGTCACCGCAGAGTCCCATGCTGTCTGCCCATCTTCCCTTCCGTTGGCTTCCTCTCATCAGGGCGGACTTCCATGCACCTAGAAGCGCCCAAACCTCGCGCAAAAGACAAAAATCAGGATGTTCCGGATTTCACACGGACGGACGGACGGACGGAAGCGTGCAATAGTTGCAAGAGGAAAATCAGAATTTGTCGCCGGAAGTCTTTTTTGTTGGGAAGCTGGTGAAAGAAGGAGGAGGCTTGTTTCTGACTTGCGCAAAATTATGTAGTAGAACCTTGTTTAGTGCATAGTGCCGGGACTATGCAACAACTAAGAGAGGTTTATGCAGTTGGAGAGGTTATGTACCGAACTTTGGGTAACGTGGCCTCTCACTATGGGGCCTCCAACTATCGTTCACAAATAAATGCTTCAAAGTACGACCTCTTTTACTGCATATTATGCACTAAGAGAGTATGCATTGAGAGAGGTTCTACTGTATCATGAAAAATGAAGAGACTAGTTTCCCTCCATTCCGGTTATCTACTATGTCTTTGTATTTGTCAAAAAGTCTAAAAAACACAGCGCAACTCACATATCAATCAAGGGCACCTAAGGATTAACTCCTACAAATCCTTCACCCTTACAGGACTAGGAAGCTCATATTGGGCTTTTGGCATATTTTTGGACAAGCCATTGTAAAGTCACACGATTGTTTTTGAAGAAAGGTGTGTTCTGTTATTAGCTTTCTGGCACACTAAGTTGTGTCCAATTTGACGAAGTAGTTGTAGAATTATGAGGTGAAATGTGTTTTCAATCTCAACTTGTGCATCTAAAAGAATATTTCACTTCAGTTATTATTTTAATTCAACAATGATATCATACAACTAAACCATTGAAATGTATTGTGTTATAATTTCATAATAATACTCTTCAATCATTGTAAGATATTTACCTTAAAACTTTGGAATTTTTTTTACCATGACTTTACACACGCATACAATAGTTCATCTTTCTAAAAAATTCTAGAAAAATTTAATGTGTCTCACAAATTTTGCAAGTTTCTCCCCAAAGTTCTTTGACTATTTTTCACAAAAAATGTCAAGAATTGCCACTTTCTAGAGCATTGAGCATAACCAGAAAGTGACAATCTAGTTATGTATGATTTTCACTTTTGAGCATAACTAGAAAGTGGCAATTGCCACAGTCTAGTTATGCTCAAAAGTGAAAATTATGTGATCATATGCTCAATTTTAGACCATTTTCCACTTTTGGGTAGGTCCTTTCTAATGCAATACTTATTGGATTCTTTAATATTTTAAACTAGAGGTGTGTTTTACTACTAGCTTGATGCCTAGAAAATTTTACAACAATCCAAGTTGCAGATAAAAGTTATGCTTCAAAAGGATTTTTTTTTTGATGTAGGGGCAGTTTGGGAAGCCATAATAGATAGGTCCAATTAATTTGTCTAAAATTGCTTATACATACTTTCCAAAAGCTTGTTCATATAATCCTAAAAATTCAAAGGCATACGAGCACATGATTTTGACTTTCAAGCCTTTGAAATAAATTTTCTTCCTTTGAGTTTTGTTCAAAACTAAAAAAGCTCAATTTCAAATTTTCACTAAACTACTATAGAAATTTGTAGCAAAATTTCAGACCATTTGACCACATAGATTGCAAGATTATAATGTTTGAAATTAGAAAAAAAGAAATTTTGAACCTCACTTAATAGTGTCAATATAGTTTGACTTGACTTTGTAGTGAAGGAGGCAATATCTAACTTTGGAAACTTAGACCATTGGATAGGTAGTTATGTTAGTTACTTGCATGTCAGTTTTTAAAGATAATGGAGGTGTCTAATATACACAAAAAAATCTTGCAGTGAGAGGATGTTCCCCTCAAAGTGACTACATGAGCAAGATTTCAATATTTTTTGGAGAACTCATGTTTTGGAATAATCAAATGAAAACAGTCAATACAAATATTTATTTCTCTAAATGAAGTGGAAATAGACGTTCAGTTGTTCAAAAATGACCATTCAAACTTACCCGAGCCTTAAAAAACTTTACAGGGTAATGACTTGCTTTGAAACTGAGTTGAAAATCCATGAAACTTACTAAAAAATAAACTCATGTATAAAAATGTTTCTTATTGCATGACTTGCATGTGTTGAAAAAAGAAGAAGTTAACCCTTAACCTCTAAAGGGCCAGCCTGCTATATTTTTAGTAATATAGCGATTTTGGGCAAGTACCTGTGATTAGAAATTTGCATATTTTAGGCTGAAACTTTAATAGAAGTTGTGGACAAGGAATATCTTTCATATGAACTAAATTCATGACATTTGGAAATATGAGTCAAAAGTTATAGCCTAAATGTTACTTTTTTCATAGGCCGGGCAATCCAAGCAAATAAAAAAAATCATTTTTTTCAAAAATAAAAATTTGAAATTGGGTTTCTAGCTTTATATATACGTGGAGAGCTTTGAATCATTCCATTTCGATCAATGAGTCAAAAGTTATAAGGAATTTTAGTTTGTGGGTAGTTATGGATTCTCTACTCTAAAATAGACTTTGGAGTTGTTTATTTCACTCAATTTTCAATATTTTTGGAAAAAAATAAAATCTTAGTATGTAGATAGTTTATTACAACATTACAACCGTTGGATTGGTATTTTTCAATTCCATAACTAAATTCTTAACAATTTAGTGTTTCAAATCATTCTCTACGTCTTTCTACTTACTATTTTTTTTGTATATGTTGTACAATTCCAAATGATTTGAAATTTTTTCAAGCATGTAGCCAACTTGCCCTAAAGAATGTATCCAAAGAGGAACCACCATCTTGGACATTTTTTCATAAAAATGTGACCTTGTGAAGTGCAGCTGCCCTGTTTTTTGCAGGGCCAAATTTTTTTTTTTTGTCAATTCAAATGCTAATATCTTGCAATTCACATGGTGGAAAATTCTGAATTTTTTTCACATCTTTTCAAACCAGCGTACTACAAGGTCCTTCAGTTAGATGTGTCCAAAAATATTTTTTTTCCAAAATTTGGTACTTGTGCTCAAAATGGCATTTTTTGAGTGTTTGGGAAAAAAACATAGTCAAGAAACTTAAGGGGTTAACACCTTCAATTGAGGCATGATTTCAAGTTGTTGTTTTTTCTTTTTTTCTTTTTGGAAGACCCTTTTTAATGCTATATTTGTTGAATTTTTGTGAAATTTATACTAGAAGTGTGTTTCACTAATAGTTTGATGCCTAGAAAACATCAAACCAATTCAAGTTGCAGATAAAGCAAGTTATGCCTCAAAAGCACGTTTTTTTGAATTCAAGTAGTTTTGTGTAACCATGATAGATAGGTCCAATTGGGTTGAATTTTCTCATGCATACTTTCAACAAGATTCTTAATATAATTCCAAAAGTTGAAAGGCATACAAGTACATGACTTTGACTTACAAGCCTTTGAAATTGGGCTTTGTAAGTTTTGAACAATGCCCAAAGAAAGAAGGTCCAATTTCAAAGGCTTGTAAGTCAAAATGATGTGCTTGTATGCCTTTCAACTTTTGGAATTATGTTAAGAAGTTTGTTGAGAATAGAGTTATTCGTAAAGTCCCCCCCAGTTTGGAGGGGACTTTTTCCGACAAATTTCCTCCAACGGACGACCCCGCAGGCGACCACGACCCCGAAGGCGACCACTAAAACGCAGGCAAAATCCGGACCAAACTTCTTTTTGGTCGATTTGGATGCTTAAGAAAGTTTGATACCCACTTTTATATTGACTTTTTGCCCAAAACCTGCTTTTTCACAAAACTGCGGGGTTTAAACCCCAATTTTGGGTACTTTACGAATAACTCTAATGTGTATAAAAAAATTTAGGCCAACTATACCTATCTATCATGGTTGCCCAAAATTGCTCAAAACTAAAAAAAAACGTGCTTTTGAGGCATAACTTTTTAACTACGTCTTGAATTGTTATGAAGTTTTCTAGGCATCAAGCTAATAGTGAAATACACCTTAGGTAAAAATTTCACAAAAATCTAACAAATATTGCACTAGATAGGGCTTGTCCAAAAGTAGAAAATGGCTTGAAATCATGCTTCAAGGCTTAATTGGACATATCTTTATACCCACCAATCCAAATTCTATGAAATTTGTTTTGCGTTCAAGACAATCCTTGTGTTCATCTATCATAGAATGACATTTCAGACAATCAGCGTAGTAATAATACGTCAGCTCAATTGAGCCTAGATAAAAGTAGAACATGCAAGAATACCCCTCTGTGGTCCACAAATGGAAAGCTGTCAATATTTATCCTTTGCCTACCCTACAAGATGATATTGAATTGATCGAGAAAGAAGAGAGTATTCTTCAATTCGTTGCTCAATTGCAAGAAAAAGAATTTGGTACTCCAATGAACCCAAAAAAGTAAGCTAAAGTGTGAGGACAACGTGCTCTCATCTCCCTTAACTTGTAGCTCCCAATCAGAGAGAATTCCAGAAATCCAGCAGCCAACCCTTCGCTGCGTGAGTGACCCTACTTTTGCTCCACTCTCGCCGTACTTTGGAGAAAACAAATGCATAGAATCTGCAACAAACAAGTTAGCATGTCTGCTCCGGATCTCCTTTTCCCCGAGAGAATATATCATGGCCCCGTCGTCTCATCTCCTCCTCTCGTGGGGATGTGGGTGGAAGGGAACGGCACTCCCCAAAAGGACCCAACCCAACCCAACCCAAAACAGTAAGTTATAGGAGGCAACCCATTCCTGACGAATTTTATGTATCTGCAGGGCAGCTATCATGAATGGGAAAATTCTCCCTGGTGTACCAATAGATTGTGGAAGGTTTCCATAATTTTCCAATTTCTTTTTCCGCAAAACATAATTAATGTGAATTTTTCAGCAGAAGACTCTATTCTTCCCATATCGGTGATATAGGGTTTGCTATTTCCAACCATGGGCTAAAAACAAAATCGACCAAGGGGTGGTTTCAATATTGAGAATCTTGTTGTAGCCAATCAAAAAATGCACTACAACTGACCCAGGAACCACACCATAATTAACCCAGGAAGGATGTTGCGGACAATAAGTGTCCAATGAATGAGAAGGAATTCTCCAGTGTAGGACAGAACTACAACTATTCATCTTTGGAATTTTTGGTGGAAAGTGAAGAACATCTACAGTAGCTTGACTTCCAATGAGTACTTTTGGATATTTTTATTCCAATGACTCTCACGGTTACACAATGCATGATTTCCAGGGTCACCCCCTGCGTCGTTCTAGGGTTAATCACTATTCTTCTCCTGCTTCACAGAAGAGAACAATCTACATAGCCAGAGTGGGGCACTAGTCAGGAATGGGTTGCCTCCTATAAGTTAGCAACAGAAAAGCAAATTGGATGAGACGAGGTGAGATTGGGCAGGGGACTTCATTTTTTTTTGCGCAATTTGTTGGGCATGCAAGAGGGGGCGCTGCGTCCCTGCAAATTCTGAGTTTAAAGAAACCAAGTGGATGGCTTGGAGGGAGCTTGGTGGACCTTTTGACTGGCTCTGCTGCTGCAGCAGCAGCGAGTTTGTTGAATCCTTGAATGGCAGCAGATCATGGCATGACGGCCTGGCCAGGCCTCCCATGCTCAGCTCAGATTTCAGCAGATCAGCCCACTTTGTTGGTTGGTTTCTTCTGTGCCACTACTTGCTTAGCTTAAGGTGGGTATCCCAAAACCGTCACTAATTGCTACTGTGCCTAATTACTACTATTAGACTGTTCAAATTCTTATATGTTCTTATTGGCAAGGGAAAGGAGGTTCCAACGCACCAAAGAACACAACATTTGGATACTGGAAGCAAAAGTAATGAAGGAACAAAGTTTGGTTCTAAAAGCATTTCTTTCACAGAGGTACATTACTGATTTTGGAGATGTACACACACTGAAGATGGCGCTTTAAGGTCAGTGGCGCATTTGGGATGCCTACCTTATAGCTTAGCTTACATTGGGCAGGAGGTTAGTTAACCTATCTCATCTCATCATCTCAGCCGCAGCAGCCAGCAGCAGAGGCAGCGAGCCTTTTTCTGAGGGCCTTTCCTTACAAGATTTAAGGCTTGCAGTTGCAGCAAGTGATGTGGGGAAAACTCGGCCCCTGCCTCACAACATAGATACTCCTAGCAGACTGCGGTGCGGACTGCGGACTGTTGTCCCATTTTCTCAGGATATACAAAAGTTCTAGAACTCTGTGCTGACATTTTGGGGGTTGGCACCACCCTATGGAAGAAAGAAAGAACCAACCCCACAAGGACTACAACCTAGGCTTGTAGTACAAATGCTACAACTGCTCAGAAAAAGCGGGCCCAAACGAAGTGGAGGCCGGGAGGGGGAGGACTTTACTTGGGAGTAGGTTAAGTAGTGGTCGCAGTGGGTAAACTGGATTCGCTGTTGTCCCCGATTTTGTGATTGTCAAGAGGTTCCATCTCCCTCCCCAATTGTTACTGACCTACTCGCTCGTCCCTGATTTTACCCTTAGGGAAACTGAAATGATGGAAAAAAAAATTCCACCCATGAAATTTGAAATTCATATTTGCAATTAGAGGTTCCAAATTGGCTAGGAGAAATGAAGAAGATAAATTAATCAAGCACGAAATAGGGGGCTTTTCTTTTTACATGCACCCCTGGAATGACTTCAGGAGGACGAGCGAGGGTGTCAGTTCACCTTGGCTGAATAACAAGGGTGTTTATATTACCAACTCATGTACAAAAGTACTCAAGTAAGGAAAAAAGACCCACAAAAAAAGTAGGAATGTTTTGGAGCTTTCCTTTTTCTGTATGCATCTTGGGGGATATTCACAATTTGAGAAGGATAAAAAAAATCCCTACAATGCTTGATGCTTGAGATTGGAAGAAGACAGACTGTGGGGTTAAGGTGGGTGCCCTCAAAACCGCCACTTTTTGCTACTGTGCATAGTTAATATTATTAGACTGGTCAAATTTTCATTGATTTTCTTGTTGGTAAGTGAAAGGTGGTTCCATCGCACCAAAGAACGCAACATTTGGATATTGTATGCAAAAGTCATGAAGAAACAAAGTTTGGTTCTAAGACAATTTCTTCCGCATATGTACATAATTGATTTGGGAGATGTACACAAAGTGAAAATGGCAGTTTAAGGTCAGTGGTGCATTTGGAGGTGCCCACCCTATTTAGACCCTTGATTGCACAGAAGTGATTGTAAAATTGCAAAAACGAACTCATTCTTCTCCCTTTATTGTAAGGACCTCTTTCCATGTGAGGGGGGGAGGGGCGTAAAAGTAGGACCAATTGGAGGTGGAAAATCACCCAAATAGAGCTACTATTTTTGGAATTTTACACTTCCATGTACAATAGAAGGAGGGTGGAGCACGTTTAGGTCATGACATATAGCTCCACTCCCATGAGCCACTATCAAACATCTAGTAGCCCAAACCACCATCGTCAAGCCAATACGTCTTCAACCGCCAATAAAAGGTTCCGGACTTCACAAGTCAAGTGAATGAATTATACAAATGTAAATAGGCTGCACAAGGTGAACAACTGAGGTCGCCGGTGATAAGGCCAATGCATCGGTGGAAAGTTGCAAAGCCAACCTAACCTTAAAGCCACTTCTATGAGCACCAATCGGGAGACTATTGTCTTCTAGCGCTCTCATATATCACCAATCTAGTATGGAAGCTCGCCCTAAGGTAGGAGGTCCATGGAGTGTTTGGACTTTAAAAGCGTCCTGTAATACAAAGGTTAAATTTCGCTCTCATTGCACCAACTATGTACAAATAGTGTAAATTTCAAGAATGGACGCTTTTAGTAACCATTGCATTTCAACTTCAAAAATTAAAAGCTAATTCTACAAAGCTACAAAAAAATATAAGTTAAATGCCAATTCCATTTGTTTTTTTAATATAATTTATTAAAAAATATTTCAAGAAGCTTGACCTCCCCAAATTAATTTTCATTTCTATAATGGGTGCTTTATGGACCTCTTACATTATAAAAGCTATCATAAGTCCTGAAGTCCCAAGGCCATTTTTTTGTCAAAAAACACTCAAATCCACCATTTTCAATGCAAACAACAAAAAATTTAAAACATTTTTTTCTCTTGCATATCCAAGATATAAGCATTTAAAGTGAAGAAAACAAGTACTTTGCTCCTAGTATGACTATATTTTAAGGCTCTAAATCCTCTAAACTTAAAATTTTTGTATTGTAGATTGTAAATTTAAATTTTTTTATGTTGAAAGAATTGAGTTGAGGGTTTGGGATTTTTTTAAAAAGGAGCCTATGATTTTCATTCTTTAAAAATTGTTAAGTCAAAGTAGGTACAAGATAGAAGGAAAAAATAAATGATTGATAACTCCAAGATGGAATTGAAGCACATTATTTATTATTATTTTTTTGACACACACAAGTTGCAAAGCAACCTGTGGCATTTTTTAAGTCAAGTGTATGGGGATTTTGGCAAAGTAACTATACCATAATGCTCAAATGTACAAATTAATTACCATGTGAGAGGAAAATAGAAAAAAACATTAAAAAAATGCGGCCTTGCTGCCAGCAAGGGGGTCATTAGCAAAATTAAGGAGACTTACACTTACTTTTGACCATGAGATTGTTCTAGAAAGAAAACTAAACCATGTGCACCTTTTTTTTAATTCATAAACGGATCCAATACATTAGTTTCTCAAAAATTTAATATGATTGCCTACAAAACAAGAAGCTTCATAACATTCACATCACTTATCTAAATGAAATGAATCAGATCTTTTCAAAAAAGAAGAGGTATAATATTTTATATTTTTTAAATTATTTTTTTTTCAAGTTTTCAAATTTTTTATGTTGCTCACCCTTACTCTTTTTAGGCTTATTGCGGGCATAACTTTTGCTTCCGGGAATTGATTGAAATAAAATTATATTTCCAAAAAGCTCATCAATTTTCCTATCTTGGAAGAAAAATTCAAAAAATCTTGCCAAAATTTGAGATCATAGATGCCTTGCCTAAACTCCCAAAATTCCCCCAAAGGGACATTTCAGACTTTAGGAAATAACGTTACAAAACCAAGCTCATTCTTCTCCCTTGATCCAAAGGATCCAAGTAAAATACTTTCTATAGATACTTAGATGATACTTCAATTATATTTCTTTGAAGATCTAGTAACAAATGAGGTTGGAATGTAGGTTCTATATAGACAAGAAAAATGTCAACCAAACATCATTAATTGCTTGTGATTAGTGGGGATAAAAAGGAATTTCAATAGGGTTGGTAAACAATGTTATAATATTATCCACTCTTACAGGTTAATATGTTCCCTTTTGTATAAATGTATCCATACAATATTTACTATGTAATGCAAACCTTTGTAGAAACCTTTATAAATTTTGTAAAGGTTTACAATCAAGTTTTAGAGATATATATGTGACATGGGATAGTTATCAAAATTTTGGAACATGAATTAAAATATTGGAGTACTTTTGACAAACTTCAAATTTTCCACATCAAATTTTCCTATTATACTTTGCAAGTTTTAAATTCTATGTTTAGATAGAAAAGATGGTGATAAGCTTTTTTGCAAACTTGGGATGCCTTTCTCCTTTTTTGGAAACTTATTGGACATATTGGTAAATATATAAACATAGAGCAAAACTCTTATATGGACAATAAACTTACTCATGTCTTGTTGAGACCAAATCTCTCATTCCTAAAGTTCAAAAATGATATGAATATAAGTTAAGTCTAGATCTATTATGATTTAAATTTTCTACTCGATAAGCATAGACTATATTAGATTAGTGCATGTTCTAAGGATGTTCTAGACTTTTACTTTCATTTAAAAAAATTGTATGCCAAACAAACACATTCAAAAAAAGAGCAAGCATATTAATGCAAAAAGATAGCATACATGGAGTTCAACGTCAATGCTATGGGTAATTTGCTACTAAACAAATGGATATAAAAGGAGATTTAAGAAGGGATTGGCCATCACTTTTGTGGCAATTGCAAATGACATCCTAATAGTTGTGACAACAAAACATGGCATACTAGTACTAGTATTGTATTAAAACAAATGAAATTAGTAAACTATGCAATTAAAAAATTAAAAAATTCTTTTCAGGATACAAATTATATATTTTTACAGGTCTACCGTATGTTAGGTCAAAATTGTTAGGTTAAATTAGGTTTAAAATATTTTCTAAATTTACTTTCAAATATAACAATTATGTTTAAAATTCATTGTTTAACGTCCAATTTTCAATTTTCATTATTTTACTTTAATATTCACATGAAAAAAGCTCTTTTGCAAAAAAATCTCTAAAATAAAACTCATATATAGACAAAGCAAAATTGCTCATGAGTATAAAAGACATTCTTTGTAGGTGAAAACACCCCAAGTAGTTCCTACATCCAAATCCAAATATGCTAAGAGAATCTTAAAACTTCAATGCTAAATCTTTATCTAATTAGAGCATCCACAGTGCGGTCTTGCTAAACAATCCTTGCATCGGGAAACACCGGGACATTCCACGAGGCCTTCATAGTGCTGGTTTTTTTTAGAACAAATCAATCCAATGCAAAGCCGGCAATCCAAACGTCAAATGGAGTTTTTGCATTATAAAAAGAAAGAAAGAAAAGAATCTTACATTAAAAAAAGACTTTTCATTGAATAAAGGGAAGGTTGAATTGATTGGCACGTTTAACAATGCCAAAAGGGTTGACAATCATAATTATTTCTACCCGGAGCCAACTTGTGGGCCCTTCAAATTTTGGAAATTTCCCGGAGTGGGGAGGTCGCATACTCAGACCGTGAAAGTGCCGGGACCCATACAGGTTGCATTGAAGCACGATTTTTAATACAAACGGCTTTTTGCCCGAGAAAGTGCCAATAGAGGCACTATTGACGAGCGCATTGCAGATGCTCTTATATGTTTGGAGGAGGCTATCTTTTGTAGGTGCACTCTATGCATCAATGCACGTGAAGTACAGTCTACACAAGTTGAAATTGGCCATAAAAAAATTGGTAGGCCCGTACAACTCCAATACATGGGACAATTTACACACCTACAACTCCAAACCCTTGTTTTGAGCTCGGCTGAAATTTCTTCCTAGTACTTGGAAAACCACATTAGTCCGAGAAAGCGGTGTACATTTTTTTATTTTTGTTTCAAAGATTCCTTATATCGAATGGCTCCCATTGCGGAAACTTAACTTACATTGCCACATCATGTAAGTTAGTTGCGAGTGGGAACAATATTAAACTCCTTCTAAAGACAGAACCAAGTGGTTTCTACCACGTCCCAAGTGCACCAACATTTGCAACAGTAAGCTTAGTGTCTAGGTGGCTCTTGGCAGCCCTCTTCAGTTACCATGGTACAGCGGTGAAGAAAGCTCCAATTAAAGACGACAGCACTACAATTCAAAGCCACCCGCAGGATGAGGTTTGTTTTGTAACAAGAAGCCTTTTGTACAATCATTCTATCCAAGCCGAGTAAATGTGCAAGACAAGCCACCTTGTCATTATTATTCCATGTCACTCGCACGATCGTTTTCCAATAAGCGCCTGCAATATTGTAGTGCAAGTTAGTTGGGGTCAAACCCCACCCCACCATCATCATCATCATCATTCTTCTCACTCGTTCGTTGGCGTTCACGCTCCCACCGCGAGCTTCATTTCCGCGTTCCTGGATCGTTAGATTCTACACCAAATGCCAACCACCGTGAAGCTTCAACAGGGGAACCAAATTATCTCAATGATATGATGCCGCACTTGGGGTATCTTCTCGCTCGTACGTACATTGGTGGCCATGCTGAGTGAGATGATGAACCCCCGCTTGCTCTTTGTTTTGTCTTGTCTTTTGTGTCTGATGCAAGTTATAACTTCTGCACGACCTTTCAAATATCACTGACAGACCTTGTTGGTACGTTTGCAGCTGAGCCTGGGTCTGAGACTCGCAAGGAGAGGAGAGGACAGGACAGGGGGCGTGTAACAGCACCTGCATTGATTTTTATTTATTTTTATTTAATAAATAACTGGATTGATAAAAAGACAACTACTACAAAACACACAGGCAAACACACCCACTCCTATCAAATTGGCATGTGAAACTTAACGTTCTATATAACTTATAAATGGGTCTGTCTGTCTGCTCTCTGCAGTGGAACTGAACTGGAACTGAAACTGGAACTGGTCTCCCAGAATAGCTTAGTTTGGTTTGCAACAGTTTGGAACAGGGGGAGCTGATCAGTGAGTTAACATTTCAAATTAAAAGCCACGGATGGACAAATGAGTAGTTGCAGACAAGAAAGAAAGATCTCTGAAAATTTCTCTGTTAGGAAATTGAGAACCAGACTTTCTGAGTAGAGAACATTGAAGCAGGGTAGGACAGGGTTTTGTTGTTGAGCAAATTTTTGCTAAAAAGCGATACAAAATTTTGAATAGGGAGTATTTGGGAAAATAGCCTTCTTTTTGTAGTGGATGAAATTGCAAAATGCTGTCAAATCTTGAGATGGTAGCACTATGTTTTGGATGAATGTGCACTCTTTTGGATGAAATAAGCTTTCATCCATATACTACAAGTTTCATCCTTTTTCGTGAATGTAAATAGCTTCATCACCCTAGTAAAGATTGCTTTTGGAGTGCCTTCGGACCATTGTCTTTTTGAGGGACAAATGAGATTTCGGGCAGGTATCTACAGGCTGAAATTTTGTCTTGATTTTTTGAAACTATTTTAAAAGCTAGAAGAATTGATTAGCTTCGTGGCAATATAATTTTTTTTTTCAATCAGTGCCTAGGAACAAAAGTTATGCCCAAATGAGCTCAAAACAAGGGAGAGGGGGCGGCAAAAAAAATTCCAAAAATTTGAATTTTTTGAATTTTTTTCTTGTAGATTATATTTTTATCTACATGAAAAGCTTTGATTAATTCCATTTAGATTTGTTATGAAAAAGTTATGAACAATCTTGTTTTTTCAGGTAATTAGAGCATCTTTAAGAAAAAATAACTTGTAGGATTCATTTCTGGATGCAATTTTTATAATTTTCCAGAAAAAATAATTCCATGTGGTTTAGCTTACTAGTTAGAACAATCTTACTATTGGGATCCATTGGAATTAGTGCATTTTAATTCCATCTAAAAGATATTAATATTTTAGATTTTCCTTCTATCTTGTATCTACTTCTACTTAACAATTTTTTAAAGAAAAAAAATTAATATTTTTTGAATTTTTCCCCCCAGACTCTCAACCCAATTCTCCAACTCAATATAGATTTAAAGCTCAAAACTCTGTAGTGCAAAAAATTTAAGTTAAGAAGGTTCAAAGTCTTATAATTTAGTCCTGCAATGTGTTGAAAAACTTGTTTTTTTCACTTTAAACGCAAATATCCTGCAAAGTATGCGGTCAAAATTTTGAAACTTTGTCCACACATTCTCATACTAGTTAGGTGTATGATCCTAAAGTTAGATGTGCAAAAAAAAAAAAAAATTGAATCTTTTTTACTCTTTACTATAGAAATGGTAATTTTGCGTGTTTTTTGAAAAAAAAAAAAGCCTTGGTCTTCTAGGGGTTAAATAAATGAATCCCCCTCAAGGTAGGACTCAGGAATTTAGTTACATTTGAAAATTATTGTGCTTGTTATTCTCAAACTTAACATTCTTCCACTAGATTGTTCATAAGAGGAAGAAAAAGAGTCGAAATACAATTTGCCTTTGACAGAGGTTAAAAAGTTAAGAAACAAATTTCCAAGGTGTCTGAGGTGCCTTAGGTTAGGAAACTAATTTTTGTAGGTTTTCAAAACTGTAGATCAAGTGAAAGGAGGGTAGGAAACTGATACTTGATTGCATGGACTATGTATTTCTGGTTCCCTATTACTACTTAATTCTTTGAAGTACTCGATGAATGATACCCTTGTCTTCGTTATAATTTTATTTCAAATTTTTTTAGTACACTACCTTCAATCTAAATTTAAACATTAATAATTGATTTACAACAATCCACGTCAAAACTACCAACAACTACACCTACAACTTCTAATGCAAAGGCAATCTCAAAACAAAATGAATTTGTAACATTGCATTTGGTGTTAATTTTGCCTATTGGTATTTAAAGCATCCTAAGTTTATGCATCAAATACAAAGTCTTCACACCATGATAAGTAGAATGATGCAATGTAATACCCCCTGAAATCCTATGGATTGGTTTCTTATACCCTTGGAATTGCCAAAATTGCTATCCAATATTTACTACATTATCATCAATCATCAATTATTTGCCATGCATCCCAATTTTGGAGTGTAAGAATTTTTGTTTATTTTGTAGGGACATATCCTATAGGAAACCACAATTGTATTATTAATTCTTTAAAGCAGACTCTTTATTATTTTTAATACTCTGATAAAAATCACACTTAGTTCACATCCTATTTCAATTATAATACCTGCCTCTTTATACTATTAGTCATATATTACTACTACAATTTTTCTAATTTTACATTACAAGAGTATAAGTCACCCTGTATTTTGACCCACACTACTTTGAAGACCAATACATATTGACCCCTTGAGTAATCATCATTGCCCAAAATGTGACACCTACATTTGGACCCAAAGACACTAAAACTTAGATATTGATGACACAAGATGTACACACAATCAAAAGATGAGAGCCCAAGAGGGTGTAGTGTTGATTTTTTGGACACCAATAAAGAGTCCTTTAAAATTTCATAACTTTTTGATATAGAATCCAAATAATGCATACTAAAATGTGTTGAAATCTAATAGAAATCAACAAAACTAATTTATACCTAACAATAGTAAATATGCTCAGTTGCTATTATTAGTGTCAATTATGGGCATGCTTACCTCTATTTCTGAAACTGAATGATGTCATCTAATCAAGAATGCTTAGAAACAAAACCACGATGCTTGTCATTCAACCAAGTTTCCCATCATTGTCTCACTGCACACAAACCACTGTAAAGTTAGATAAGTTATATCTGGGCATGTTCATGTCTTGTAATTCATTGGGATAGAGTTCCACGAGGCAGTGGACAAAGTCCTTTTCAAGGAAACCAGGCAGTTTGTGTCCATTGCCTTGATTCGTGCTTCATGACACATCCATCTGGGTATGGGATTCTGTTCTTCTTTGAAACTTTAGCTGTTTGGATTATGAGGGGCTTTGGACATCTGCATCTCTTACTCCACCCCACATGCCCTTTTTCTTGGTGGAATACAACACTGTGAGAGGAGCATTCTCTTTGGTGTATATCTGATGCTAAAAGGGGCACTCCAAAAACAACTGCTAAGGGCCGGAAAAGTGTCCTGTTCTCAAAGGAAACAGTCCAAGTCCAAGTTCTCCCAATCACAATGCTCATTCCTTCTATCATTTAAAACAGAAAAGAAATGCATTTGTTTCTAGTTGTAGCATTATCTTGTTCAGCATTATTGACTCCACATGCTGAAAGCCCACACATGATTGAAGATGGCATGTAGCCTTGGTAAAAACTGTTGATGCCTCATCTGCAAACAAGAACAGACAGATACTGTAAGTTGTACAGGTGAGCAAACTAACTCATAGTGTATTCAGCTTCTGAACGAGAGATGGTGCAACTTCTTTTTTGTTCAACTTTTTGAGTGCTCCTTTTGAAAGCAATTCTGATCAGATAAAATATTCTGTTTTTATGTAAATTATCTCTAGTGGACATCATGTCCTATCCCATCCGAGGAATCTATCCAACTTGGTTGAAACTGGTCACTAGTGACCAATTCCATGTTAAATGAGATGGGACGAGCAAACTGCTGGAATCTCCATCCACACAAAGTATTCACCCAGAGTTTCTAAGATTTCTTCTTAAAAACTCACTTGCAATCAAGGTCAGTCATTTGTAAACTCGAAAAACATGGCAATCTTTAACCACTGTTGTGAGCTGAAAAATGCTCACTTTTCTAATGGAATGTCACCCATGATGGTTTGTGCAATGATACTATCTTTTATAAATAGAATGTTTGATTGCATAAACCAAGTTGTGTAATTGAGGTTGCTACTGGCAAAATGGATGCTACTGGCTTGAAACCACTGAATGAATTTTCCTGTTGGACCACTTGAGTTCAGTGGATGTGATGTGCACCAGCATTATTATACAACTACTGAACCTTGGTGGACATAAAACAGAAACCTTCTCATACAATGACTTGCCAGCATAAACAAAAGTCTGTCCTCAGAAGACAAAATTGACAAGTGTTGGCGTACCTAGCCCATGGAAAATGACCTCAATATTGGTTTGTATGAAAACACCAGTTAAGCATGTTGGAAAGTCTCACATCTTCGAAGGGACACACAAATGATAACTAGAAGTCATCTTATTTGCATGTGCCCTTCATCTGTCACTGAATCTGTTTTTACAGCCAACTGCACTTGCACGTCCACTTGCATGTCCACTTTGAAACTGTTACTCCTGGACAAGAACAAGAATGTGGGTCAAGGCCCTGCATGTGGTCCATTCAAGCTAAATTGAATAAATAAGAGTCAAAGACATCAGCTACAGAGGCATACAAGAAATTGCTATGCTATTTAGGGTATTTGGCTTTGTATCATTGAGTGGCAGAATGCAAGGTGGGCCACTTCTAGTCACAATATTCAGCTGGCTCAGAAAGCTTGTCCCATGAAGTACTTGTGATTGGTTGGCCCACATTGTACAAGAAGTTGGGTAGGCACTGGATTATCCACCAAACCATCTAGGAGAGTTCACACTTCTGTAATCTTGTGCCATCACTAGGTTCTGAACGTATGTCGCCTTCAATTTCTCTGCAGGGTTTTAAATTAGCGCTTGATTGCATTTGAAGCCGAATTTCTAACAAACCAGAGAGCGAGCCCAAATGTTCTGTGATCTTGTATCCTAGTGGTCAAGACATTCAAAGTTCGGCATCCAGTAATGCAGCTGGTTCAGTTCTAGTCGAGGGAATTCGTCTTTGCTTCAATTTTCAGTCTAGAGCTGATTTTCCACCTTGCCGTTTGAGATTGCCACCTGATCTAACCAAAAACAACGTGAACAGGCATAATTTGCTTACGCCTCTCATGCTGGGCTCCGACTTCAGACACAAGTGCACCTCAAAACCAGATGGCGATGCACCGCCATCCGACCGAAGTTATAATGAGAACAATGTTGACTCTGTGGACGATCGCCACATTAATTACCTGCAGCAAAGGAAACATTTGTCGCTGTTCGGATCTTAAAGTTGCTTGTTGGCCGACCCAAGAGGAATGGAATTCTTTCAATGTAACTCTGGATGGTCGCTTAATTGCTCCCAAACCCACAGGTAAGCCCACAAGCAGCAGCTCTTCCGCGTTGTACGTGCTTGTGCGTGCAAAATTACACCACGACTGGTTCTTCAAACTCATGATTTATCCATGATCGATCTGACATAGTTCTTCATATGGAGTATGCGTTCCAGCCAAGTTCTGGAGTTAATTCGGGTCTTGTATACGTGGTGAATCTCTAGCTAGTAAGAATAAATTAGATTGAGTTCTTAATTACGAGGGATTCTCTAAGCTGCCTGATTGCCAAGCAGAGGTGATGAAAAGAGAGAACGGATCTTAAGTCCATTCAATTGCCATTGATTCGACGCTAACAGCATTTTCGGACCTCATTCTTGCAAAATTCAGGAAACCCCTGTCACGACCCACATTTCAACGCAACAACGTGCCAGAACATTCGGAACAATCAAATCAATCCATACATGCGAGCAGGCAATGCCGGAAGCATGCAAAACGAGAATTGGGAGGAAGATGGCGACAAAACCTGCGCGATGGATGCGCCGAAGACGAGTATTTGTCATCAAGGACTAGTGCCTGTGCTGGGTGTGCAAGTGGAAGCTGTCCAGGACGTGCAGAACGCCATTCGCTTCGCAACGCTCCACAATCTCCGCGTCGTGATCAAGACCAGCGGCCATGACTTCCTCGGCCGAAGTGCGGCAGCTGGTTCATTTCTCATTTGGATGCACAAGCTCAAGAACATCACCATCCATGAATCCTTTATGCCGGAGAGCGGATGTGCGCATCACGGGGCCGCCATCACTGTTGTAGGTGGCGTTCCATGGGGCGAAGTCTACGACGCGCTGAAGCCTACAGGGTACATTGTCGTGGGCGGGATGTCACTCACGGTGGGCGCCGGGGGTGGGTTCGTCCAAGGAGGCGGCCACGGCGCCCTCAGCCCCACCTTCGGGCTGGCCGTCGACAACGTCCTGCAGATGGAGGTGGTAACGGCGGACGCCACACTGCGAGTCACAAACGAATGCCAAGAGGCGGACCTCTTCTTCGCCCTTCGCGGCGGCGGCGGTGGGACCTTCGGGGTGGTGACATCCGTCACGTACAAACTCAATCCAAACCCCAGCAACTTGGTGGGTGCCATCTTGCAGCTGAATCCTTCCAACGGAACGGCCTGGACGACGGCAACGCAAGAAGAGATTCTGACTGTGTGGGCCCAAGGCACGGCTCCACTCGATGCAGCTCACTGGGCCGGATACTGGAGCTTCAATCCCAATTTGTTTTTCGGGGATTTCTTGGTGCCAGCCACGGAGACGGCCGCGAGGGCGACCTTCACTCCCGTTGTGCAAGCTCTGTCACAAATCCAGAATGTCACGACCGCCCTGTACTTAATCCGCAGCTACTCCACATTCCAGGAATGGCATAGTGCCGTCTATGGGCTGATCTTCCCCCTAACGCACACGGACTACACAGGGGCTCGCCAAGTGCTAGGGTCGCGAATCATCCCCTTCTCAGCTCTGAAGAATCCTCGTGGCCTGGCGAAGACCATAGTTGCAGCCATGCAGCTTTCTCAGAGCTCTAGCGTGCTGGGCCATATGGTGGTTGGGCCAGGAGTTCGCATGGGAGATCCTCTTCGACAAACGTCTGTGACGCCGGCGTGGCGAGAGGGGCTCTGGCACTTGATCACACAATCGAGTTGGAGTTGGAATGCAACAGAAATGGAGAAAACAGCTGCCCGGATTCATACCAGAAGCTTTGTTGAAATGCTGCAGACGGCGTTTCCCGAAGCCGGTGCTTACGTCAATGAAGCTAGTGTTGATGAGCTCGATTGGATGAGGTCGTTCTGGGGGATTGAAAACTACGCCAGGTTAAGGGCGACCAAGCAGCGAGTTGATCCTCTCGGCCTATTCATTTGCAGGCAGTGTGTGGGCAGCGAGTCGTGGAGTGAGGACGGGAATTGTATCGAGGATACATGTTTTGTTGGTTCATAGATGCACCATCTAACACCTAGTGTTCTCAATCAGGCAACTTCGTCAGTACACTTTAAACGACAAATCCAGTGACATCTTTGACTCGGTAGAAATTACAGCGATGGAGAATTGCTTGAAAAGACTACGCATGATAAAAACCATCTCACCATAACATAGTCGACATTTGTCTAAACCTCTACCTTATTGCACTCGGTTCTTTCTATATCCAGGATCAAAAGATATGTAGCTAACAGAAAAAACAACATATAATTTCACAACTGTATGACCTTTCGAGAAAGGACACTTCTAAATCGCAGCGTCTCATAAAGCTTAGCTTAATGTTGATTTCAAGTGATCTCACACTTCGGTCCTGCCCAGTATAACCCTAAAACCAATGATGAATGCCTATGTTTTTGAAATCTGTGAGTGTACAACTACACGAACCGGAAAGCTACATTATAGTACATTTCTCCCTCTTCTCTATTTTCTCGGATACGGCTCCATTGCTGACGAATCCGGCATCCACCTGGATCTTTTCCAAGCGTTTTATGCACTCTGCAAACGTTGGCCGTTTGCTCGGAGTCGAGTCCCAGCACTCCTGTATCAATCTGAAAAATGTGCCAGAACAGGAATAAGTCAGGGTACACCCAACACCTGCTGAACATCAAATCTTTGCACTTCCGTGTAGAGCAGATTTTAGCACCTGCAATATCTGCTTAGTTCAGATAGTGGACAAAGAATCGCGCAATCATACTCAAGAATGGCCAGCACTCACTCTTTCATTCCAGATGGGTAGGAAGCGTTGAAGGATGGACGTTGCATGTCTTTAGCTCGAGAAATGGCGATAGATTTTGGCAGCTGGTATTTTAGTGAACTTGCTCCTTCGAACATCTGTGCTCAATGACAGCGCACATCGATGTAGCGTCAATATTCCGCAAATTCATCTCAGCGAAATGCAGCGGCTTAAAATGTTAACAAAATTATCCAGACGATTCTTCCGAACATTCAATAATTTGTTCACATTTCAAGTATCATCACACTCTGCATAATTCTGCTGTGACTTCTAAAACGTGCCCGTGATGATATCATAAGCCAAGACGGAAAATTTCTTTTGCAATCACGTTAAAACTTGATAGACAGATCTCTGAACAGGTCACCAAACCTCTTGAACGATGATGGCAAACGAGAAGACATCTACGCTTTTGTCATAGTGCTTGTGCATAAACACCTCTGGGGCCATGTATCGATCTGCTCCAGCAACACAATGAGCATAGTTACAAATAAAAATGTGAAAACAGTGGCCATGTTTGAAGAAACTGACACTCAGACAAATACCCACGCTTCGATCAAATGCGCGCAGCATATCTTAGGTATGGCACTTACTGCCCTTCGTAAAGATTTCAAATTCTTTCGACAGTTCAAGTGCATCACCGAAACCTGCTCTGACATCACAAATGCTCGCAAAAGCTTAAGTAATCGAGAAATTTAGAATTGACGCCATTCGAGATCGGGACATCAACTTACAAGAGCCGGTCTCGCCCGTCATTTCGTACAAGGCGTTAGAATCCGCTGCAAGAGGATCAAGAAGCTTGCCCAGCCCGAAATCTGCCACCTTCAGATGACCCGCCTCATGTTTCAAAAGATTCCTGATCAATGCGATGCCATAAAGGAATGAGAGAACTGATAAGATGTCAGGTTGTAAAAGAATACACGATATTTTGGCCTCTCAATAAGATGGAAAGAAGTTGCGAATGAATACTGCTCAATCACATTAAGTCGCTAGTACCTGGGCTTTAAATCGCGATGAACAATAGCATTCGGCTTGTGTTCGTGTAGGTAGTTCATGCCTCTGCAAAGTCACAAGAACACATTTGAGCTTCCAAAATTTGCGTAACGTTTTACCATCACACATTGGAGCTCCTATATCTATGAGGTTCAAAAAACACATTCACAAAACATGTGATTGAAAAATTAAATCCATCATCAACCATATTGCCCATAAACTGTAGGTACTTGAAGCGGTCTTAAATTAACGAGCCAACGGCATGATGAAGCGCAGAAGAATTTGCTCAAACTTCACCGCTAATCAGAAAATGATGCAACGACAGCCACTCGGATACAAAAGAGAAGTACAGAGGTAAATGGTGTTCAGGAAAAAACCTGGCGATGTCGAGGGCAAAACGAACAGAAGTTCTCGCATCTAATCTTCCCTTCCTCTCCATCAGGTCATGTAGATCTCCCTGAGAATAGATACAAGAAGGTTGAATATGATAAGAGAAAATCCCACTTGCAAGCCCACTTCACACATCGCCTCTGATTTGTTCAACTTGCTAAAACTTGGATTTCAAAAGCATGAAGTTTGTCGAGTCTAACTTTTGGAAGATATTCAGTGACCATGACCATCGGTCGCTGCTTTGTCACAGCTCCCAGGAATTGCACTATGTTCGGATGCGAAAGATTTGACAGTAAAGCCAGTTCAGCTACAAACTCCTTCCTGCTTGCCACCAATTTCAAGGTGTCAATAGGGTCCATTGAATGTCATATTTCCTAATTAAATGCAAGATGGGTGGCTTCAACGAAAACGAAGGGATCTTATCAAGGTCAAAATGAGAATGATGGAGCATGTTTGATGTGAAAAATCTAATCGGTACTTCGATCTACTAAAACGCTTCCCACAAATGGATTCCTCAATACCTAACAGTACGCCACATTCAAGCCTACACATCGCCCCTAACACTGAATAATACATAAATATTGTATTCTGCCTCAACTTACAAAATTTGAGGATCTTTCGACAACGCAGTAGTGATGGTCTTGGCAGCGACTATTGTGCCTCTCCACTTCACAACTCGAATTTCTCCAAACGCACCCTATGAACACGTTTGTTGCAACCCACTTAGTCTCTGACGATCCGGTGATTCTGATGAGGAAACACTTCAAAGTGATAAAAGAAAAGTAAGACAATCGGAAACAATAGTTTGCAGGGATTCAATATGCAGCGCACACACCATAGACAACTTCCTAGCTCGGTGCGTTTTAAGTCCTGGTACTTAGATACTCAAAGTTCTATTCCAAAACTTCAAAAAAATATGTACATTATGAACTGATGAAAAACGATTCACTTACTTTCCCAATGAATTTGCCTTTATCCATGTTCAGCTCGGATATCGGGATCTCAAATTCGTGAAGACCGCGTGTCTGCTACACAACCAAAATGTAGTACAAGTCAATAACCTTGGCTACCATAAAACTGTAGTCCTTCGGAAAATGACTGAATAGGTAAAACACTGTACCAATTATGGCTTACCTTAATGAATCCACGTCCAGCTTCCAAAATTTTACAAATGTCCTCGTGTCCATAATCCTTCGCATTTGACAATGGCTGTCCTCATGACAGGACACTCAGTTAGCACTTAGCACCTCACTGCCGAAAGTCAAAGAATGTTGGATTTGTGCGATGACCACCCCAAAATATAGGTCCATGGTACTGGTACATCCTCAAGAACCTATTACATGAGTCATGTGCAGGTTTTGTACAGGTGCCCCATATTCTACTGAATCCAATTATCTATCATACTGGAGGCCGTCCGTATGTCCTAACGACAGCTGCTCTCCTAAAAGGTGGATACAAGCTGGGCTGAGAAAATGACCATGCCGATTTCAAGCGCTAATGTGCTGTTAACCATTTCTCACTATAGTTATGGAAGAAAATATCAGAATCAGAGAGAGTGTAACAACACAAATTAAGCTTCGAGAAATTTTCTTTTCAGTACTTTACACATGCTGTCATGCTAAACTTCTGGAAAATCACGATTCCCTTTCATCTTCAAGTGATGAGGTGGTAAACGTACTGTATCTCCATTTCGGTCTATCGGATTCGGGTCGGCCTTGTTCTCCAATAAAAAACTGACCACGGCAGCGTGACCTTCGCTTGCTCCAAGATGCAAAGCTGTTCGACCGTCATAATCCGCAGCATCCACCGGCATCCCTTGATCCAGCAGCTTTTGAATCCCCGCTAAATCTCCTTTGCTTGCACAGAACAACAAATTACCAACTTCCTCTGCCACCTTCGGAGCGTTCATGTCGAAGTAGACCTGAGAATACAACATCCCAAGCCGAAATTCAAAACCGATTATAGTTTTAAAGCATTTTCTATCATGCAAACAATTCTCCAGAATCATTTCTCTAGGTTTAAAGAGGAGAGAGCATCAGTAGATATACGCCCTCATTCCATACCGAATCTTCTGGAAATATTCAATAGAAAGTCTTATCTCAAATTACATAATAGCTTCAGTACAGGACAACCTAATTGAGGACAGACAAACATAATCTCCGAAAGATTCCAAAAAACACAAAATTACAAGAAAATACTGCGAGAGTCGGTGCCAGACCGAAATTGACCCGGCACACCGCCACCTCAATGAGCTCCCAACCCCTGCCGCGCTTCCCAGCTCGATCGAAAGCCGAAAGAAGAGCGTCGATCCATTGGCAGCCAGGAAACAAGGCGAGCGCAATAGAGTACCTCAGTCAGTCACAGCCCGTACGCGCAATTCTTCAGCTGGCGATGGCGGAGAAACTCAAAACTCGAAAGCAGAGCAAACAACCCTGCGCACCAACAATCTCAGCACTACTGATGCCCCTGCGCGGGCCCAGGCTATTGGGATAGCGACCATTTGGGCGCGGCCAAGAGACCATCCCGACCGTCCGTGACCCCATTTCCATCCACACCGTCCGATTTGCGCGGGGATAACGGAAGATCAGGGCCATCTGTCACGGCGAGGCGATGTGCGCCATCCGATTTGGGCGGGGTGGGAGGAAGATCGTGGCCGTAGGTAGTGGAGGGAAGACTTGAGCCTTCCGATCAAAGTCGTTTGGACAGGGTCGAGGCGCCGCATACGATTCCCGTGGCAGCAAATCAATTCCATAGTAGCTGCATCCATTGTCAAAGTGGCTCCTTCTTTTTCGGCTTCGACTTTTGCAGTTTGGCTTTGCTTGGCACTGCACTGACTGAGCAAGTGCGTCATGTGTCTCCATTTTGGAAAGACAAGTCATAAAGTCGTTTCCGGATGTTCCTCCGCCTCGGTATTGGCAACGGGCTCTCCCTCTTGTACTGTACAACAGCACTGTAGAGTAGTAGTCTAGATCCTGCACCTGTTGATTCTGGATTCCATGTCCTCTCGGAGTGTACCTTTGAAATTAGAGAACATGCTGCAGTAATATACTGTAAGTTACAGTGCAGTACAATGATGAGGTATGTTGGCACTTGTTGGTGTTCTAAGTGTTGTTATTGAGGGTCTTAAGGAATGAATTTAGATCTACTTATAGACCGGATTCACATTTCAAACATCACTCCCAACATCAAGTGTGAACATACCTGAGTTTGGCACTCAAATGCCTTCATTCCATATCCCCTAAGAGCCTGTTTTCCATTGGGCATTTGGAGCTTTTGGAATTGAAGGGTGGCTGGAAGGATCTGGACACTCCAAGTGGGGCAACTTGTTTCCGTTGGGCAAGTTTCGGAGGAGAGCAATGCAACAACAAATTTGGTAGAACTACCATAAGATTTTTGTCTTCTTTGTAAAAGTAAGTCCCTCCAACCATGCGTACGTCTAGGCCTTCTAGCTCTGTATGGAAAAAAAAAAAAGGATCAAAGGCTAGAGAGGGGATGGAGCCTTGGTTGGAGCTCCAACCACAATGTAAAGCAAAGGCTCATTCAATTTCAAGAGCTCCAGTGCATCAATAGAAACATGCTCTAAGAATCCGAGAGGGCACATTTAGGATGGCATACCTTAGTGAAAGTCAAAATTTCTTCATTGTAAGGTGAAAACATCCAAAAACTTCAAAATAAGCAATTTAGCATAGATAGAGTCACCTTTTTCTAGAAAAAATACATTTATGTAGTATTAGCAATTGAAAATTATGGAATTTATTTTCTTAAATAGAATTTTCAGATAAGACATGAAATTACTACAAATTTTCACAGTAGAATTCCTTGGGCCATTGAACCCGTCACATGGCTATGTCATAATACCAAAATCTAGAGAATGAGCAATCAACCAATTGTAGTTAAGCATAAGAAACAATTTAATTATACTTTTGGGGACACTTTCAATAAAAGTCTATTTGTTAGGAATGGATACACATACAATTTTGGATGTTTTTACCTTTGTCTTCACTGAAATAGAGGATGGAGTTTTATCACCAATTATTAAAGTTTTAATTATATCATATAATTGATATAGATTGCGTTAAATGGTCCATTTATAAAAAACTTACAATTGTTTTCATTCTATTTTTAAAATCTATAGGAAGATGTGAATTCTAAAAAAATTTATAAAAATATTGACTTTAAAAATAGATTCATTGAATGTAGCCTTTATAGTTAAAGTTCAATGATTGTAGTCTATTGTAAGTGTCTTTTGAGCACATTGTGATAAACACTTGACTGCAAAATAAATAAATAAATTCATGAATTGTGCTTGTGAATACCCCTCTAGATCCATTTGTATTTGTATTTTTTTGGAACCTATTTGGATTGTATGGAATATCGATTTGCCATATGTATTTCAAATATATTTATATAAATTTGTATCCATATTTTGTGTAGATAAGTATGTATACCATATACTTTTGTATGTATTTTGAATTTACATTCCATATCTGAATTTCATATTTTATATCCATATCAGGTAATCTATATCAGTATTTCATATCCCAGAGCGTCAAACCGTAATTGTTCGACGACCAATCAATGGCTATCTTTTTTTTCATCTTACTATTTGATCAATGGCAGTGGAGAGGGCATTTCTTTTGTAAGCATGTGAATGGCTACGATTTTTTCATCAAAAGAGGGGAGGGGGAATTGCAAGAATATGAGGTAAATTCAATTTTTTTCCATTGATTGTGGCTTTTAGAAAAAAGTACATTGAATACAATATTTGGGGATTGCGTACCTTGAATGTGGCCTTCTGGGTATAAATTCATTATGTGTTGAAAATTCAGTCTCCAATCAAAAGTTATGGAGTTTGGATTTTCAACTTATGATGAACTTATATCCATAACTTTTGATTGGAGTTTCAAAATCTTAAACGGATTTTTGGAGATGAAATTTATTTTGATTTGCTAATTTTTCTTAGTTCAAAGTTTTTTGGAAAATTCCTACTTTTGACTTAACTAAATGCGGTTGAGCTCCTACTAATCCTAAATATTACTTATTCCACATAGATTGTTCTATCTCCTACCACCCCATGTATATATAAGGAGATACTCTTCTCATTTGAAAATTCAACAAAAGTTCAAAATATTTTATTTTCAATTTTTTTTACTCAAATAAAGGAAACTTCATTGCAATCAAAATATTGTTTCCATTGTTTTTGACACAAGCAAAGGGAACTTTGTTACAATTGAAAGTGCTTTTAATCTCACTCAAGTGCCAGTTGTGGGTGGATACCTCAAAAGCAAAGTTAAACCCCATAGCAAGCCATGCGAGGGACTCGCCATTTGGCTGTCCACTCTTCAAAATTTGAAGTGGCCGGGCATTTTTTGGAGCTTTGCATATCGCCTACGACGGGGCAACAAACTTGGCCTGCCTTGCCAATTTAGCGAGTCAGTCCCACTTGGTGAGTTGCTATAGGAATGTTCTTAGTAATCCTATAATGATGTGTTTTTATGGTTAAAACAATTAGGAACCATCTTGTTAGAGATCACAATACAAATTAATGGCAAATGGACCACATCTTTAGAATGCTTGATGAAAGTTACCTACTATCGCTTCCTAGATTGCGGAAAGTTACATTTGAGTCAAGAGACTAAAGTTCTCATCACTTTCGGTACATGTAATACATTTAGACTGTAAGTTACCACGTTGACAAAAGTGATGGTTTGAAGGAACAAACAAATTAAGTCAAGAGGTTTATGAAGCCATTGAGAGGAATGTGTTTCCCTTTCTATAGGTAGAGTGTGAGCTCGTAGTTCGTCAATTAGGACTTAGAGTTTTTTTTTGTTTTTTTTTTCAATTTTACATCTTATTGTTGAGTTTTATAGGTCAAAACCTCTAAAAAGAGTGTTAAACCATAATATGTGAAGTACCTACCATTGTATTGATTTGTCTCTAAAAGCCCGGAATACCTAAAATATTCCAAAATCTTGTTTGTAAATAGGTTAGATGTCCTAAAAATAGCATCTAAGTCTAAATTTACAAAATCAATATTAAAATACCTTGTTCAAACCTACAAGTACATGTCACAAAGCCTGGCTAAATGGGAGTTAGTATTTCAGACGTGTAAATTCAATTTTGGCTTAGACATACTTGTAAGAAACAAAATCAAAGTTATCGGTCAATTCAAAAGAAGGTAGAAGTCAAATTATTATCCCTGTACATATGAAGAACTCAAGCAACATGAAGAGAAGAGCATCAAAGGTCAAAGGGAGAGGTTTTAAGTATAAAAACACACCAGGATTCCAATGATGGTTTGATTTACCAAAATTCTACACTAATCAGAAGATTTCCAAACTACCGAATTTTGTAAAAGGTGATAATTAATAAGCCTTCTTGGAACAAGTGCAAAAGAACTAAATAATATGATTTTGCACTAGGTGTATAGGTCAACTGCTAAAATCATCCTTGGTAAATTTTTAGAAATATCTTAGTTGCAATATAATTTTAATAAAAATTAAAATATATTTTTTGTGATAATAACGCTCTCCAACATGTTTCAACGCACTTCAACTTTGACAAGTACTTGAATGGACAATACCAACTATTTATGGCAATTTTAAATAAATTTGAGGCTTTGACCGGAGCTATAGGAGTGTACTATAATATTGTATTTTGGCCAATTTTGGCCATTTTTGTATCTACGTGGTATTTTCAGAGCCTTTTGGCTGATTTCTTTGATTTTAGTACATTCTTTTAAGGGCTTCAGGGTCCCTTCAAGCTTTAGCACCTTGGTTCTATTGTTTGGGCAGTTTAAGTCTACTAACGTATTGGTTAAGGTGGATTTTGTATTCAAATACTAATCCTAGGAGTTTCAATTGAATTCTGGCTATGCTGTTAGTTAGAACTTTCTTGAGTTTTTTATATTTGTATCAAATATTTTACATGAGCTCTTTAGATAGAAATCCCGACTTGATGAGAATTCTCCCTAGAGTCTTGACATGCAAAATTTTTTTTTTTGAGTTTCTTGAACCATATTTCTAAACTAATGACAAAGCTTTAGCCTTGCCAATTGTGACATCTTGTGCGTTTTCAAAGTTTCCTTTTTTTCTTCCACTAGTCTTTATCATTAAAGCCTCTATGATTGCAAAGCTTTGAATTTAGAACTAAAAAGATTTTTTTTTGTTGCAAAGTTCCAAAGGAGTTTAGTAAGTAGTTGACGCGAGTATTTTGCTGGTCGTTTTGGTTTGCAACAAAAATTGCAACTTGTAGGTCGTTTTGAAGAAAATTGCAAAACCTTGAGAGTTGCTAGAATTTTTGGAGTTGTGTTGAAGTGTTGTGCAAAAGCTTCTTGAGAGTGTTAAGAAATATTAGAGCTTCTCAAAATAGCAAAATTGTCAAATATTCCAAATTACCAAAAAATATTAAGGTTTGAATTTTTGAAGTTGAACAAGGGTTTTGAAAGTTGTTGGAGTTGGGCTGAATTTTTGTGCAAGAGCTTTTTGATATCTTATTTTTAGCTATCAAGAGTGTCAGAAACTGTTAGAGCTTCCCGAAAATAGCAAAATCATCAAAAATTGCTATATTGCCAAAAAATTATGAAGGTTTGAGGTTTTGAAGTTGAATGAGGACTATTTTGAGAGTTGTTTTGCAAGCAATTGTTGATGTTTTTGTAGCATAGACAAAACTTGGCTATAGGTGAGAGACAAAGTCATTAAGAATAAGACAATAAGATTGGTTAACTTTACATCATTTATCATAGTAAAATTGAAAAATTACAAGAACAATTATTGCAGTAATTTTAAAAATCATCAATATATTTGGTGGAATAATGTTAGAAAATATTGGGAGAAGTTTACTGTAATAATTTTAAAAAGATTATCAACGTAGTTACTATGATAAAATTAAAAGTTTTGAATGATAATTATAAAATTCATCCAATTAGAGTTAATAAATAACCTTAAAATATAGATATAATTTAGAACCAAACCTTGAAAAGAAAAGTCAATTTGGGCAAATAAGCTAGTATAAATTGATGGGTGAATTTTTTAATGGCAAATTAGAGTCAAAACTTCATCTACCTAGAACTTTTGCTAGGAAGGTCCAAATACAGAGTCCCTTATTATTCTAGAAAATTAATTTAGTCTTCTATAACATAAAATATCCTACAATAGAAAATATTAAAAAAAAATTCCAAAGTAACAACTTTAAGTTAGAAGTTCATCGTAGACACCATGAATTAGGAATTCAAATTAAGCCCTCAAACAATTTTCTAAACCATAAATTTGAATTCAAATTGCTATAGTCAAAAAATCTTTAGAGGTATTCTAAATGAGTTCATGCTTCCAATTTGGATAAAAACTAAAGAAGTTAGAGTAGGATGAAGTTTATTCTTTAAATGGTTTAGTATCAGATGAAAAACATCCTAGATTCATCCAATTAGGTTGAAACAAAAATCTCCAAATTTCCTAACAATCTAGAACTGAACCCAAAAGAAAATTTTGATTTGAAACAACAAGGTCGTAGTATTTAGATGGATGAAGTTTTTTAATTCAATTGAACCTCCTTATGACTTCAATCTATGTTCATATTGCTTCATATTGCTTGAGTTCTTCACCTATAAGGATAATGATTTGACTTCCACCTTCAATCTTTTGAAATGATTGATTACTCTGAATTTGTCTCTTATAAGTATGTCAAAGTCGAAAGGGAAATTTATACAGTTTCCGAAATACTAACTCCCATTTAGCCAAGCTTTGTCACATGCAATTGTAGGTCTGGACAGTGTATTTTAGGATTGGTTTTTTATATTTAGACTTATGCTATATTTAGAACATCTAACCTATTTACAAACAAGATTTTGGAATATTTTAGGTACCGTGGGCTTTTAGAGACAAAACAATGCAGTGGTAATTGCTTCACCTATCATGGTTTAATACTATTCAGGGATTTTGACCTATAAAACGCAATAGTAAGATGTAAAATCAGAAGAAAAAAAATGTTGAGTGCAAAGTGATGAATTAGTTTTACTTCCCTACCCAAATTTTCATTTTGGTACCCTTGTCTATTCAATACAATGTTGATTCTCTTCTTGAGATCCTATTAAAATTTTCTTCTCCACTTCCATACCTCCTCCCTTTTAGAGCATCCACTGATCCCATGCAATCAATTTCTTGTCTATTGATAATTCATAAATCCATACCTGCAGTCTTAACCTCTAAATACCCAAGGCCTTTTTTTGAGCTTCTTGAAATTTTCACTAAATTGAATAAAATGTCAACATTTTGACAAGATTTATCAATTTTATTTGAATTGTGACCATACAAATTCAAACTAGAGATGATAGAGATGACATTGGAAAAACAACAACGATAGTATCATTTATGGATTAAAAGATTATAATGTTTGATCATGAGGATGTAAAAACTCTGAAAGTGATTTGAAGCCTTTCAGTCTTTTTTTCAAATGTCAAATCTAAAAAATTGGTCACCAAAAAAAATGAAGTTAAAAAGCATATCATGCATAATTCATATCAATTTACAACTTTCCAAAAGCTACTCTACAATTTTTTTAAATGAATTTCTAATGTGATTTTTCCTATAAGATCTAGTGTATTTGAGGCTCATTGCAAAGAGCCCTCAATACTAGAAAATCAAGATTTACAATGGACACCCTTGCACAAAATCATGAATAGAAAAAATCACAATCATTCATTTTCAAAATTAGATTTTTGATGCTAAAACTAGACTTCAAAAAGAATTTAAAAAATGTATAATTTGCCAAAAATAATAACTTGATAAGGATTTATTTAACTTCAAATTATTGTCGATACCATATTTTGGTGTGCCTCAGGCATTTAGGGGTTAATCCAACTTGCTCCATTTTAACATGGCTACATTTATTGCCCTCCTAGATTTATCTCCAGAAGGACATCACAGTCACTAAATGTTCAATGGATGACAAGCGATCTTTTCATGTAAGACAAAAGTGCAGATGGTTGTCTTTGAAAATTTGTGTGAAAAGGGAAAGTTTTGCACAAAGTAGTTCGACTTCCAATGAATGCTTTTGGATTTTTTTAAGCAATGCTTTACACAATCAATTAAATAGGATGATTTCCTTGGTGACTAGTCAATCTCTCTGGGATTAATTGAAATTCTTTGCAATACACACTTTTGAGGTTTAAATCTTCATGATGGGGAATTGAGTTAAAATCTAAGGAAAAAAAATTCCAAAAATTAAAAATAATCATTATAAAAAATAACAATAACCATTATAAAGAGAATTTAGTAAAAGTAGATACAAGTCGGAAGTAAAAACGAATTGTAAGTAATTTTAGAATTGAAACAAGTCAATAACAGTATATAATAATAATCTTTATTGTATATAATAATCTTTATTGTATTAAGATGGGATTTTTTTGAGAAGTTGTGCAATTTGAATTCAAAAACAAATTTTGTTCATTCTTTTTTCTAAAAAATGACTCAATTGCTGAAAAAAACATTTTTTTTCATAACTTTCACATCACTAATTCAAATGCAATGAAAAAAGTTTTCCACGTAGACAATAGACATAAATATACTCTGTGATAGTAATAACTAGAAATTTAAATTTGAGCATTTGCATTTTTGTATTTTTTGTTTAATATTAGGGCTTGTGTATTATGTACTTAGAAACATGTAATTTTTTCTTCCAAGCACCAAATGAATATTACAAATTATATTTTTCCATAGGAACTTACCTCAAATCCTAAAATATCCATTTTAAGAGTTTAAACCTTTTGGAGATAGTCATACTCATTGAGGCTCTGTAGTAGTTTTTATCACACCACATTTTTTACAATTGTTAGTCGGTTATATACTAGTACCCAACTATCAAGATTAGCATTTTATGCCAAATTGTTAATCAAAGTTGGAAAAAGTTCATCAATCACTTCTAGAATTAATGAAAATTTCAATTTATTTCCTTTCAATAATTTGACATCTTAATGAATGGGCAATTTTGTTAAAATGGCGGTATTCCAAGTGCTACTTTGACAGTGTGCCATTTTCACCATCTAGGACTGGTGTAGAATTCAGGACGTCCGTTCTGAACCATCTAGGACAGGTATAGATTTCAGGACGGCCGTTCTGAACTGTTTTCATGCCATTTAAAAAAATATTGCCATTTTAACGAAATTACCCATATGACAAGAATATTATGAAGGTGCTGAATTTATTATTTTGACATTTACATGTAGCCTGTTGTGAAGTTTGCATAAGGCAAATTTCTGATAATTCGACATTTGCAACATTCATTTATTTCTGATCCTACTGTCTTTCACAGAAAATTCCAAGAAAATTCACCTTTTAAACTGAAAAAATTTAAACTTTGCCGACTCTGATAGTCTGATACACAGGTCTCGAGTGTCCCAAGAATTTGTCATGGTTTGTGCATAAATCAGATTAACAAAAAATTTCATTCCAAATACAGATCATGATGGAGTTCAGACACTCATTTACTTGTCTGCGGCAGAGTAACTTGTGTCATAACTCATAAGCTTATCAGCCAAAGTACCAGACAGAATGTATAATAACATCGATTTGAAAAATTCATATTTCAACTGCTTGTGTACCAAACAAAATACTCCTCAGCTAACAATAGCAGACATCCTACCCAGTATTCAACATATCAAATTTGTCGTCAAAGAGAAACAATATAAACCATTCACTCCCAATTTACTCCAAAGCTTAGAAGTAAAGCATAATTGAAAAAAGATATACACTTTCATTATATTACCAAAGAACTGCAGTACCATTCTCCAATATCCTTGCGGTTCACCTACATTGATGATTGATCACACTAGCCTAAGAGCCTGACATTCACTCCTCAAGGTCTGTACTTCTAAAAATTGCAGCTCCATCAGTTCCAAGCTAAGGCAATGCTATCAGTTGAATTCAGTGGAAGACAGGAGCGTGGCGATACATCTCCGTGAGGAGAAGTGCCAAAAAGCCAAGCATAGCCAGTCGCCCATTCCATCGCTCAGCTTGTGCCGTGAACGGCCCGAAGCTCCGAGCATCGGTAGATTCGCCATTGGCGATGGGGACGAGAGAAGCGTACGTGAACAGCTGCACGGCACCCACAAACCACACCAGACCAGTTTGACCCGGAGTGTAGAGCTGCTCGAAAACGGTTAAACCCGTGGCCTTCTCGGCGAAGAACGCCCACACGATGCCCAGCATTGCCTGCAGCCCATCACCATAGCCAAGTCAGAACATGAATTCCATACTGCAAAGCCCATAATTAATGCCAGCTTGCCAACGGGCTTGTCAAGCCTGCGAAAGACACAAAACTCGTAATCCTGCTACTGAACTCTTCATCCACCAAAGAGGTACATACACTCAGACATTCGAAATGCAACATTACCACTTATTAATATTTGTCAGTGAAGAAGGTAATCCTCAACGGTGACATTTATTCGTCACATCATCGTTGCAACTCAGTTTCTGGAAGTTCATGTAGTCTATCTTGCTTCCAACTTGGTAGCAATATTGTCCACAAGGACGATTTCTAACTTACTAGAGGAGCTACTAGCTGGCGTTTGATATCTCTCGATTAGACTCTGTAATATATAGGAAGCCAGAACAGAGCTACCACTGAGAGACACGTGCAAGCGGCGTACAACAAAAAACACCAGCGCCAACAAATAATGCGCCAGTTCAAATCAAGGCCTTACCAAGCGGCAGTTGATGGTTTCCGGTGCAGCACCATCGAACGCAAACACGCTAGTGAAGTTCAAGTCTCCGGTCTCCGGCCTCCTCTCAATCTCCGGACGCGGGTAAAACGACCCGGAAGCACTGGGCTCCGTCCCCACGACCGACTTCTTCTCCGAGTCGTCCTTTTCCTGGTGCTGCAGAATACCCTCTCTCGTGATAGGCTTCTTCGTAGCCCGGTCCACCGCCTCCCTCAACCCGCCCGGACTGTTGCTGTTTCCCGCCTCGCAGCTAATCATCTGCTGGCGCCTCCGAAACGTTGCCAAAGAAGGGGAGGCAGTTCCCAAAGGCTGGAACCTGGAGCTCAGTCCAGTTCCAAAACCAAGAGCACTAGTCTGCAACATCATCGTAGAGGCTGCCATTGTGTCAAACTCCCAGAAACTAGATTCAGAAAGACTTCACTCAAGTTTGGAACGCGTTATCAACTGAAGGTTTGAAATCGAATGTGAGATCAGGGCTAGCTTGAATTGAAAGAGAGACTGTTGATGAAGGCAAGGAGCTGGTGTGTGGTACTTATACGGTTTGGTTCGGGCCTGCATGTTTGCCCACCAGGCTTGTGAGTACGTGCAGGCCTGTCTAATTGTTAATTGGAACCAGGAGCGTGGTTGCATACGAGGTCGCCAAGTCGACAAAGATTCCACGGGCAAAAGTGAAAGTGTGGTGAGGGTGGCGAAGTGCTCCACCGAGGCGTTCGGGTTTACACTTGGAACGGTCCGTTCAGCATGTCAGCTTCCCTGATGCGCGTGTAAGTGCTGCTTAAAATGTTCAAAGCAATTGAGTTGAGGTGGATGACATTGGTACGTGGTTACATGCATCAAAAAACGGGCAGGTACCTACGGTCTCAAATTTTTCCCTGATTTTTTGAAACTTTCTTTTAAAAAGTAGATTAGCTTCGTAGACCAGGTATAGGTGGTTCTACCTTAGTTATTCTTCAATCGGTGCCTAGGAAAAAAAGTTATGCCCAAGTAAGCTCAAAACAGGGGAGAAGGGGCAACAAAAAAAAATTCAAATTTTTTTTTCTCATAGTTTATATTTTGTCTACATGAAAATTAAAGTTTTGATTCTTTTGATTTGGATTTGTTATGAGAAAGTTATGGACAATCCTTTTTTTGAGGCAATTAGAGCATCTTCTTGAAAAAAATAACTTCAGTAGGATTCATTTCTTAATGCAGTTTTTACAATTTAAAAGAAAGAAAAGTTCCACATAGTTCAACTTGTTGTTTAGAACAATCTCACCATTGTGATTAATGCATTTTAATTCCATCTTAGAAATATTAATAATTTAGATTTTCCTTTTATTTTGTACCTACTTCTACTTAACAATTTTTAAAAGTATAAGAGTTAAGTTTTTTTGGAAAAAAATTCTCCTTGACTCTCAACTCAATTACCCAATATAAAGGTTTAAAGCTCAAAACTTTGTAGTGCAAAAAATTAAAGTTTTGTAGGTTCAAAGTCAAATAATCTACATTAAATAGTGAATTGGGTTGCCTTGACAATTAGGTTGCCTTACCCCATAGAAGTTACCTCATGACTAATGCTTGTCCAGATGGAGGCACATGCCAATCTCTAATCCCGAGCCACGAATTTGTACCAACCCAAGCCATACACATAGTTCTTACTTTACTGCATCCTTCTAAAATAAGTGTACATATTGATATAGTGTTGAATGTCGAGAAATTAGTGTGGTTGCAACTTAATTTCACTATTCAGTATAGTCCCGCAATGTGCTGAATTTTTTTAAAAACTTTAAATGCAAATATCTTGCAATCTGTGCGTTCAAAATTTCTGAATTTTTTTCCGCACATTCTCATACTGGTTAGTTGTAAGATCCTACAGTTTGATTTGTAAAAAACTAATTTTCAAATTTTTTATAGTTTGCTATAGAAATGGCAATTTTGAGTGTTTTTCAGCAAAAAAGGCCTTAGTCTTTTAGGGGCTAAATTCTATATTCTATAATATGTGAAGTGCTTACTACTATTTTGTTTTGTTTGTAAAAGTTTGAAGTACCTAAAATATTCCAAAATCTAGCTTGTAAATAGGTTTGATGTCCTAAAGATAGTATAATTTCAAGTTTTTAAAAATTAATTATGAAATACCTATCTAAATCTACCAATGCATGTGACAAAGTTTGGCTAAATGGGAATTAGCGTTTCAAAAGTGTAAATTCCCTTTGGGCTTAGATATAGTGACATACCTGTAAAAGACATAACCCATTAGAATGAAAAGAGGGCTATGGGAGGGCCATTTCAAGGTCCTTCCTCAAGTTGTAAGCCACCATAGTGTTGGCCTAAGTATTACAATTTTCAAAATTTTCAAAAGATTTTCAAATTTAAAATCAAAATCAAAATAATTAAAAAATAATTATATAATAAAACGTGACAGGGAAATTTTCTAGCCATGTCAGATTTCAAAATTTTATAATTTTGGATTCATTTTAACATTATTATTTTTTTAAAGTTTAAAATTAAATTGTCCCATGCAATTCAACTAATCAAGTCTTGCACTTTGCTGGATCTTTTTTTAGTTTTAAAATTAAAATTTTTTTTTTTTTTTTGAAGTGGTTTTGGCCAACATTCCCTGCTATGTGTAAACTCATCGCCCTTCTCAGGCCTCATTCTTCTTCTAATGCAAAGTTACAAGTCATTCTAAAAGAAGGTAGAAGTCAAATTATTAGCCCTACGTTTAAAGAAATCAAACAACTCAAATAGAAGAGTATCCAAGGTCAACGGGAGGTGTTTCAAGTATAAAAGCATGCCAAAAATAAAATGTAGCAGCCAATTCACCAAAATTTTGGACCAATCAAAAGATTCCCAAACCACCTAATTTTATAGAAGATAATAATCAATAAACCTTCTTGGAACAAATGCAAAGTAATAATATGAGCTTGCACCAAGTGTATAGGACCTTTTGAAGGTCAAGTATTGGATTTTGAATTTTTTTTAAACAGCAAAAGTTTGGATTTCAAAATAACAACTTCTAAAACCAACGTTCGTAAATTCTTAGAAAATATTCAAGTTGCAATAAAATTCTAATAAAAATTAGAATAGCATGTTTTGTAATAATATGCTCTTACAAATTTTAAGGCATTCCAACACCAACAAGTACCCAAACAAATAACATCAACTGTATATAGTGAATTTTAAACAAATTAAAGGCGTGAACTGAAGCTTCGAGAGCATATGACATCCAAACAAAGCCAAAGAGAATGTTTTTTACTCCCACAATTCCTCCGGACACTCTATACAAGTCAAAATCTTTGAAAAGCGCAAATTCCATCATGCGTATTTTTTGGGTTTTTTATTTTGGCAATTTACAAATTTTATGAGTCTAAATGACCTTTGAGTAGGGGGTATGGGGTCTTTCAAGCTCATTTGGGGCTTTCAAAGTCAATGGTGCATTCTGCTTGTTATTTAATTTTTTTTTCAATAGTTAGAATTAGTCCAACAATGAATTTGATTTTTTTTGGATAATTAGCCATTTTTTTCTAAGACAATCTTGAGGGTTAACAAGAAGGGGAGGCTTTTGAAAAATGTATAAAAGACCACCCTTTCTCTCTCTAAACTACCTTATTTCTAAATAAAACTTTGATCTCTCATTTAACATTGTATTTTGGTAAACTTTTGGCAATTATTATTTCTATGTGTTATTTTTGGAGCCTTTGGGGCTTATTTCTTTGGTTTTGGTGCATTCTTAGAAATTCCTTCAAGCTTTAGCGCCTTGGTTCTACTGTTTGGACATATTAAATCTACTAATATATTGATCTAGAGATATTAATTTGGGTGGATTTTGTTAGTCAAGTACTAATCCTAGAAGTTCTAACCAAATTCTAGTTATGCCGTTAGTTGAAACTTTCTAGAGTCCTTTGTATTTGTGTCAAGTATTTTGCACAAGCTCCTTTTGTGGAAATCCCAACTTGTTGAGAATTCTCCCTAGAGCCTTGACATGCAAATAAGAATTCTTGTCAAGTTCCTTGAGTCATATTTTCAACTGAAAGTGAAACTTTGGCTTTGCTTGTGAAATCTTGTGTGTTTCAAGGTTTTCTTTTTTTCTTCCACTAGTCTTTATCATTAAAGCCTTTGTGATGGTGAAAGCTTGAAACTTAGGACTAAATTTTTTTTTCTTTGTTTGAGAGCTCAAAAAGAGTTTAGTAAGTGGTTGATACAAGCATTTCAGTATAAATTTTAGTTTGCAACTAGTTTCAAGGTAACAAAAAAAATACAACTTATAGGTTGTTTTGAAGAAAATTGCAAAAACCTTGAGGGGCGATGGATTTGGTGGACTTATACTAAATTTGTATATGATAGCTTCTTGATGTCTTATCTTTAATTGTCTACAATGTCAAGAATTGTTAGTGCTTCCCAGAAACAACAAAATCATCAAAAACTACCAAACTGCTATAAAGCTATAGAGATTGAATTTTTGAAGTTGAATGAGGGTTTTGAGAGTTGCTAGAATAGTGCTAAATTTTTGTGTGAGAGTTTTTCAAAATCCTATTTTTAGTTGCCGAGGGTGTCAAGAACCATTAGAGCTTCTTGGAACCAATAAAATCATCAAAAATTGTGAAATTGCAAAATTGCCAATATATTATGAAGTTTTGAAGTTGAAAAAGAGTTTTGAGAGTTGTTTTGCAAGTAGTTGTTGATGTTTTTTTTAAAGTTGACAAAACTTGGCCAAAGGTGAGAGACAAAGTCTTTGCAGATAACGCAATAATATTGGTTGACTTTACATCATTTATCGTTGTGAAATAAAAAAACTTACACAAACAGTTATTGTGATAATTTTAAAAGTTACCAAGATAGTTATAAAAAATAATATTAATTAGAAGTTATTGGAATTTTTTTATTGTGGTAATTATTAAAAGATTATCAAAAGAGTTACTATAGTAGGTTTAGAAGTTTTGAATGAAAATTACAAAATTCATCCAATTAGATTCAAAAAAGAACATCAGAATCTAGATATAATTTAAAATTAAACCTTCAAAAAGAATTCAATTTGGACAAACAAGTTAGTATAGTTGATTTGGAACTTTTAAAAAAAATAGAAAAAAAAAATACTTGTCCATTACTTGGAAGTTTAATTGGACAACGCTTAGACATTTACTTTAGGATTCGAAAATTGGAACCAAAGAACCCAGTTGTACCTGCTTTATCTCAAGGATGGAGATAAAAAGCTCACATAATGCATTAATAGTCATTGAGGATAAGGCAAAAAGATCTTTTTGCATATTTTTGTGTGAGAACTTTTTGATATCTTATTTTTAGTTGTCAAGGATGTGAAGAACCGTTAGAGCTATTAGAAAACAATAAAATCATCAAAAATTGCCAAATTGCCAAAATATTATGAAGTTTTGAAGTTTTGAAGTTGAAAGAGAGTTTTGTGAGTTGTTTGCGAGTAGTTGTTGATGTTTTTTTTAAAGTTGACAAAACTTGCCCAAAGGTGAGAGACAAAGTCATTGAGGATAAGGCAAAAAGATCAATTGACTTTATATCATATATCATAGTAAAATTAAAAAATTACACGAACAATTATTGTGATAATTTAAAAAAATATCAAGATAGTTATCAGAATAATATTAGAAGTTATTGAAATTTTTTATTGTGGTAATTTTAAAAAGTTATCAAGATAGTTACTATGGTAGGTTTAAAAGTTTTGAATGAAAATTACAAAATTCATTCAATTAGAGTAAAAAAAACCCTTAGAATTTAGATATAATTTATAATCAGACCTCCAAAACAAAAAGTCAATGTGGAGAAACAAGCTAGTATAAATTGAGTTGGAAGTTTTAAAACAAATCAAAAGAAAATATTGGTCCATTGCTTAGAAGACCAATTGGACAACACTTAGATATTTATTTTAGGATTCAAAAACTAAAATGCAAAGAAACCCAATTGTGCTTGCTTTATCTCAAGGATGGAAATCAAATGCTCACATAATGCAATAATTGTCCATCTACTACTATGGCCTTGTGGGTCCAAATTAATGTTTTTCTTTGGAGTTCAGTTGTAGGTAGTTAAGGGATTTTGACATTCTTGTTTTAACCTAATTGAATGAATCTAAGTTCATTTCATCCAAAACTAAACCATTTAAAGACTAAACTTTATCCTACTCTAACTTCTTTAGTTTTTATTCAAATTGGATAAGACCCCTTATTCCCTACTCCAAAATCATTCATATTAATAAAAGTCACAATTTGATAAAATAAAGAACTATAAAATCTACATGATGGAATTTGCACTTTTCAAAGATTATGACTTGCGTAGAGAGTGTCCGGAAGAGTTTTGGGAGTAAAATTTTTTTCTTTGACCTTGTTTGGATGTCGCATGCTCTTGGGGCTTTGGTTTACAATTCAAATTCATTTGAAATCTACCACAAATAGTTGGTCTTGTCTACTTGGGTACTTATCAATGTCCCTTTGGATGACAAATGGGATTTTGGGGAGGTACGTATGGGCTGAAATTTTGTCCTAATTTTTTACAACTTTTAATGAAGATAGAAAAGCTGATTAGCTTTGTGGGAATATAATTTTTTTTTCAATTGGTGCCTGGGACAAAAGTTATGCCCAAATAAGTTCAAAACAAGGGAGAGGGGGCAACAAAAAAATTTTGCAAAAATTTTAATTTTAATTTTTTTTGCTCATAGATTATATTTTTGTCAATGTGGAAAGATTTGATTCATTTCATTTGGATTTGTCATGAGAAAGTTATGGACAATCTTGTTTTTTGGGCAATTAGAGCATCTTCTAGAAAAAAATAACTTGTAGGATTCATTTCTAAATGCAATTTTTGCAATTTTTCAAAAAAAAAGTTTCACATGGTTTAGTTTGCTTGCTAGAACAATCTCACCATTGGGATTATTGCATTTAATTCCATCTAAAAGATATTAATATTTTAAACTTCCTTCTATCTTGTATCTACTTCTACTTAACAAATTTTTTAAGAATGAAAATTTAGTTTTTTTGAATTTTTTTTCCCTAGACTCTCAACTCAATTCTTCACTATAAAGATTTAAAGCTTAAAAACTCTGTAGTGCAAAAAAATTAAGTTGAAAATAGTCAAAGTCAAAAAATCTAGTCCTACAATGTGCTGAAAAATTTGTTTCTTTTCACTTGAAATGCAGATATCTTGCAATTTGTGCGGTCAAAAATTCTGAAAATTTTTCCACACATTCTCATACTAGTAAGGTGTAAGATCCTAGGGTTAGATCTGAAAAAAAAACAATTTTCAATTTTTTTTACTTTTTGCTATAGAAATGGCAATTTTGAGTGTTTTTTGGCAGAGTAAAGGCCTTAGTCCTTTCGGGGTTAAAATGCCTAAAAATTTATTGTAAGGTCTTTACATTGGATACATTCTTATTCATTATATGTCCCATTGAACACATCCAATGTCTCACATGCATGTTTCAAGCAGATGTGATGAAGAGGAACTTGTTCAATGGACATGTGATGAATAATAACATGTCCAATGTAACAACCCTCATTTGTTGTAGCATTTTATTATCACAAAACATACTATCCTAATTTTTATTAGAATTTTATTGCAACTTGAATATTTTCTAAAAATTTACCAAGGTTTGTTTTAGTAGTTGACCTTCTGAAATCTAAAGCTTTGCTATTTATAAAAATTCAAAATTCAACAGTTGACCTTGAGAAGGTCCTACTTACTTAATGCAAGCTCATATTATCACTTTGCACTTGTTTCAATAAAGTTTATTGACTATTACCTTCTACAAAATTAGGTGGGTTGGGATTTTTTGAGTAGTCTAGAATTTTGGCAAACTCATCGCACCATTGAAATTTTGGCATGTTTTTACACTTAATCCCTAAAGTCCCAAAGTCCCTGCGAGGATTCTTGGGATTACAAGTAGGCTTGTGTGATCTCAATTTTTGACATCATATTTTGAATTTTTTTTGAAAATAGGAAATCAGATTAGCTTTCTAGGAATATAATTTTTATTTCAATTGGTGACTAGGAACAGAGGGTTGCTATTATGTGAGCATAGGAATGTGAGCCCACAAGTCTAGAATACTATACACCTATGTTATAGGTGTATATACTATAGAAACCGTCTAGGATTATAGTGTATGTATATTACAAATGCCCATATTATAGGTGTTTATAATAGATACACCTTCTATAGTGTGTGTTATCTATATTATAGGTACCTATATTGTAGGTTCAATGCTCACAAGCTCGCATTCTTGGGCTCACATACTAGCACCGTTGATTGGAAACAAAAGCTATGCCACCTTGAGTCCCAAAAGCAGCTTGAGGGGCAATCCAAAAAAAATCACAAATTTTTTTTTTTTTTTTTTAAAGATTCTATTTTTGTCTACATTTGAGCTTTGATTCATTCTATTTGGACTAGTGATGAGAAAGTTATAGTCAAACTTGTTTTCGGGCAATCATAGCATTTTCTAGAGAATAATTTATAGAATTTATTTTTGAATGAAATTTTTACAATTTTTCCAAAAAAATTGTTAGATACGGTTAAATTTTCTTGCTAGCGCAATCTCACCATTGGAATGATTGTGTTTTAATTTCATGTTAGAGCTATTAATGATTAGTTTTTCCTTCAATCTTCTAGTTAATAATTTTTTAATGAGTGAAAATTAAGTATTTTTTTGTTAAATTCTTTTCCTAGATTCTCAACTCAACTCTTCTAAAAAGTCAAAATCAATAGTGCAAAAAATTTAAGTTAAGAAGATTTAAAGTCAAAAAATCTAGTCAAGAACGGTGAAAAAAAATTGTTTTTCATCACTTTAAATGCATTTTATCTTGCACTCTATGTGGTAAAGTTTCTGAAAAATTTTCACGCTTTTTTTAGGCTAGTGTAGTACAATTAGATATGGAAAAAAAAACTAGTTTTAAAGTTCTTTATTCTTTGCAATAGAAATGGTAGTTTTAAATGGATTTCAATGAAAAAAAGGTCTTGGGACTTTAGGGGTTAAAACACTTCTCGCTTTGACCTTAGATGCTCTTCTCTTTGTGTGGCTTGAGTTCTTCATGTACAAGACTACTAATTTAACTTCTACCTTCTTTTGAATTGAATGGTAACTCTAGTTACGTCTAAGCCTAAAAGAAATTTAACACCTCCAATACTAACACTCCCATTTAGCCGAATTTTGTTACATGCACTGGTAGGTCAAGTTAGGTATTTTATGAATCATTTTATAAACTTAGACTTATGCTATCTTTAAGACATCTAACTTATTTACAAGCAAGATTTTGGAGTATTTTAGGTACTTTTGGCTTTTACAGAAATAAAACAATACAGTGGTAAATACTTCACATATTATAGTTTGACACTCTTTTTAGGATTTTTGATCCAAAAAATACAATGGTAAGATGTAAAATTTAAAGAGAAAAAAACTCTAAGTCTCAAGTGATGAATTAGTTTTACTTCCCTACCCAACTTTTCATTTTGGTACCCTTGTCCATTCAATACAATGTTGATTCTTTTGTTGAGATTTTACTGAATTTTTTTTTAATTTTCCTACCTCCTCTTTTTGAAGCATCTACAAGTCTCATGCAATCAATTTCTTGTCTTTCAATAACCTATAAATCCATACATTAGAAAAATGTGAACCTTGTGGAGGTCTGCTTGACTTTTGGAAGATGTGCAAATATAGTGAAATAAAAAAATATTGAAAAATATATATATCAAAAAATAAATAAAACTAAAATATTGAAAAATTAAAATTTATTGAAAATCTGACAAGGCATACAAGCTGACTTTCACTAGCATGATTCTTTGTGAGTTAGTTTGAACTAATAATTTCTCCTATCGCACATTTTCTTGCAGTCAAATTGCCCTTCCAAGGGCTAAAAATTTCTCTAATGTTTGCAATCTTAAGCAAACTTTTTCTATCACAATATAGCCACGAGGTTTGTCCAGAAGGATGTTGCAGACATTTAGTGTTTAATGGATTGACAAGAGATCCTTTCTTGTAAGTGCAAATGGTCATACTTGAAAATTTGTGTGAAAAGAAGAGTAATTTCACTTTCAATGAGTAATTTTTGGATTTTTTAAAGTAATGATTTATATAGTTAATTAAAAAGGATGATTTCCTCGGTGACAAGACCATCTTTCTAAGGTTAATTCAAATTCTTTGCATTACAAACTTTTGAGGTTTAAATCTTCATGATGGAAAATTGAATTAAGATTTGAGAAAAAGATTTTAAAAATTAACAATAATTATTATTAAAAAATAAAAAAACATTATTAAATTATTTTAAATAAAAGTAAATACAAGTTGGAAATGCAAATTAAATCATAAGTAATTTTAGAATTGAAACAAGTCAATAGTAGTAGTAAAATTATTGTTTCAAGTAATATAGTATAACCTAGATGGATTTCTTTTGAGAAATTATGTAAATTGACTTCATTACTTTTTCAAAAAATGATTTAATTGCTGAAAAAAACAAGTTTTTTTTTATAACTTTCACATCACTTATTCAAATGGATTGAATCAAAGTTTTCCGCGTAGACATAAATATACTTTATGATAATAGTATTAAGAAAATTAGTTTTAAATATTTGCATTTTTGTAGTTTTTGTTTATTGTTTGGGCTTGCACATTTTGTGCTTAGAAACATGTAATTTTTCCCCCAAGCATCAAATGAATACAAATTATGTTTTCCCATAGGAACTTATCCCAAATCATAAAAAACAAACTCTAAGAGTTTAAACCTCTTGGGGTTAGTCATACTAGTAGAAGCTCTTTACTATTTTTGTCAAACCTTATTTAACATAATTGTTACTCCCTTTGTTTTAAATTAAATACTGGATTTTCAAAATTTGTTTATCTCAAATTAATTTGATGTTTCAACTTCTTCACACTCCACCTCCAGAGAAGCAACGAAATCAACAAGTAGTGACAGCACACACCACATATGACTAATGATTGTGAAAAACAAAGCGCTCCGTACATTCCCAAGCAATTTAACTAATAATAGTGTTCGAATTAAAAGTGAAAAAAACTTCAACGGACAATAAAAGTTGTAACTTCTTGGCACTCTACTGCTCTCTGGTTTAGGCCAGAGTCCCTCATGCTATTTGAGATCTAATGTACTAATCACACTCGCTTAAACAATGCTTGCTTCTAATAGGAAATTGTAATGTTGATCAATGCTATCTCCAAAGAAATCGAAAAGGAAATTTTTTGAAGCAGAATTTGTAAAATCAAAGTCATAAATGTGTACTCCTAATCTTGTCTCGAAGTTGACTTCAAAGAATTGGGCAAGAACCTCATGCTTGTTAGGTTTCTCATTTGTTGAAAGAACGGTGTCAAGGGCTAATTGACAAACAATTAGACTATGACTATGACTACAAGAAAACATCGAATACAATAACTGCAGGTCATCAAAATTGACTTAACCCCTAAATGCCCGAGGCACCAAATTTTGGTGTCAACGATACTTTGAAGTTAAATAAAACCTAACCAAGTTTTTATTTTCAATAGTAAATATTTTTGTAAAATTCTTTTTGAAATCTAATTTTAGCACTAGAAATTTGATTTTGAAAATGATTGATTATGATTTTTCTATTCAAGATTTTGTGCAAGAGTACCCATTGTAATCTTGACTTTCCGTAGTGTTGAGGACTCTTAGAAATGAGCTTCAAATACACTAGATCTTGGAGGAAAAATCACATTAAAAATTCATTTAAAAAAATTGTAGAGTGGATTTTGAAAAGCCATAAGTTGATTGGAGTTATGCATGTTAGGCCCTTTAACCTCGTATTTTTTTGGTGACCAACTTTTTAGATTTGATGTGTGAAAAAGAGGATTTCAACTGAATTTCTTAGTTTTAACACCCTCATGATCAAACATTATAATCTTTCAATCCATAAGTGATATTGTTGTGTTTTCTTTTCCGATGTGATCTCTAACACGTCTAGTTTGAATTTGTATGGTTACAATTCCAAAAAAATGATGCAACTTATCAAAATTTTGGCTTCTTATTCAATTTAGAGCAAATTCCTAGAAGCTCAAAAAAGTCCTTAGGCATTTAGGGGTTAAAGGATCTTTTTGAAGCATTACAGTTCCGATAACAATGACACCCTTTTTGAGAAAGTTTGAATGTTGAAATCCACTTATGTTAAATGCAGGGGACCTGCTCGAAGTTAGAGGCACCAAAGTTGGTAGCGGTTGCAGTGAATTTATTTCATCGGAGAGTTGAAAATTTCTAGAAAATTGCCAATTTCGTCGCTTTTTTTCAACATGCTAGGCTTCACTATTAGCTTCCATAATTTTAGGCCCACTGGGATTGACTAAATGCTGTAACAATTAGGCATTCTCGTCCAAGTAAGAACACTCTTTATATTAATCCAACATTTTCTAAGAAACCCCAGATTTAATTCAAGATTGAGGAAGTAGTTGGTTGTACTCTTCTTGGCTATTAAGGTCAACATCTCATCCCAAATAAATAATTAAAGTTGGAAAAAGTTCTTCACCAATCACTTTTAGATTTGAATTATTTTCCTTACAAAAATTTGACATCTTAATTATACAAACATTAAGAAGGTGCTGAATTTGATATTCTAAGACTTGGGTGATTGCATGAAACACCTATACTATTTGTTGCGTTTTGCAATAGTATTCATGATTTTTGTTGGTGTACTTTAAAATTAGAAAATCAATTTTTAAAAAAATTAAAAAAATATGGCCAATGTATGCACCTTCAAGCTGAAGGTAACCAACAAAGGAAATTCATTAAGAAATTCTCTAAGTAGGAGAACTAGAAAAGTGCCAAATCTTAAGAAAATACATATTTTGATGTTTTAATTAGTAGAAAATAGGAAAAAACTTAAATAAAAAAATAAAAATTGGCCATTTGTGGCAACTCTATGGAGATGGTCATACACCAAAAAATCCACCAAAATAATTTTTTACATGCTTCAAAATGCTAGTAGAAAGGGACTCAATTTGTAGACTTCTACACCACACAAAATTAAGTATTTTTAGAATTCTTTTGGAATATAGCTACAAGTCTACTAGAAGACCATCTCTACCAAATTTCAGCTCCAAATTCGTGTTTAAGGGTACTAAATAGTACTAAAAACCTCCAAATTGGCATTTGTGACATAATATCGGGGGCTATTATTAAAAATTAAAACATTTTTAAAAAATTCCAAAAAAATAGACAAGGTGTATAGTAGTCATCAGTACCTTGTCTATGAATTTTGAATCATTTGGAGTCAAAACCCAAGAATTATGGCCAAAAAACTAATCAGCACGCGACGTGTAACAGAAAATAGTACAAGTGTTTCAATCACCCACTTACGTATGGCTCATTCAAAAGTTTGTTTAAAGCCCATTTTCTGATTATTCAGACATTTGCAACAATCATTTATTTCTTTTCCAAATCTCTTCCCAAGGAATTTTTAAAAAAAATCAATGTAAAAAAAAATAATAATAATAATTTTGGCCGACTTTGATAGACGGGTATATTTTTTCCCAAGAATTTTTCATATGTATTCAAACCAGATTAACCAAATCTTTCACTCCAAATTCAGATCATGATGAAGTTCAGGAACTTATTTATTTGTCTGAGGCAGAGTATGTATAGCCAGACAGATTGTCTAATAACATCGATTTGAAAAATTCATATTTCAACTGCTTGTGTACCAAACAAAATACTCCTCAGCTAACAATAGCAGACATCCTACCCAGTATTCAACATATCAAATTTGTCGTCAAAGAGAAACAATATAAACCATTCACTCCCAATTTACTCCAAAGCTTAGAAGTAAAGCATAATTGAAAAAAGATATACACTTTCATTATATTACCAAAGAACTGCAGTACCATTCTCCAATATCCTTGCGGTTCACCTACATTGATGATTGATCACACTAGCCTAAGAGCCTGACATTCACTCCTCAAGGTCTGTACTTCTAAAAATTGCAGCTCCATCAGTTCCAAGCTAAGGCAATGCTATCAGTTGAATTCAGTGGAAGACAGGAGCGTGGCGATACATCTCCGTGAGGAGAAGTGCCAAAAAGCCAAGCATAGCCAGTCGCCCATTCCATCGCTCAGCTTGTGCCGTGAACGGCCCGAAGCTCCGAGCATCGGTAGATTCGCCATTGGCGATGGGGACGAGAGAAGCGTACGTGAACAGCTGCACGGCACCCACAAACCACACCAGACCAGTTTGACCCGGAGTGTAGAGCTGCTCGAAAACGGTTAAACCCGTGGCCTTCTCGGCGAAGAACGCCCACACGATGCCCAGCATTGCCTGCAGCCCATCACCATAGCCAAGTCAGAACATGAATTCCATACCGCAAAGCCCATAATTAATGCCAGCTTGCCAACGGGCTTGCCAAGCCTGCGAAGACACAAAACTCGTAATCCTGCTACTCAAACTGAAGAGGTACATACTCTCAGACATTCGAAATGCAACATTACCACTTATTAATATTTGTCAGTGAAGAAGGTAATCCTCAACGGTGACATTTATTCACATCTTTGCAACTCAGACTCTGGAGATTTATGTAGTCTATCTTGCTTCCAACTTGGTAGCAATATTGTCCACAAGGACGATTTCTTACAACAGTAGAGGAGCTACTAGCTGGGGTTTGGGATCTCTTCATCAGACTCTGTAATGTAATCGGGAATGTAATAGGCAGCCAGAATAGAGCTACCACTGAGAGACACGTGCAAGCGGCGTACAACAAAAAACACCAGCGCCAACAAATAATGCGCCAGTTCAAATCAAGGCCTTACCAAGCGGCAGTTGATGGTTTCCGGTGCAGCACCATCGAACGCAAACACGCTAGTGAAGTTCAAGTCTCCGGTCTCCGGCCTCCTCTCAATCTCCGGACGCGGGTAAAACGACCCGGAAGCACTGGGCTCCGTCCCCACGACCGACTTCTTCTCCGAGTCGTCCTTTTCCTGGTGCTGCAGAATACCCTCTCTCGTGATAGGCTTCTTCGTAGCCCGGTCCACCGCCTCCCTCAACCCGCCCGGACTGTTGCTGTTTCCCGCCTCGCAGCTAATCATCTGCTGGCGCCTCCGAAACGTTGCCAAAGAAGGGGAGGCAGTTCCCAAAGGCTGGAACCTGGAGCTCAGTCCAGTTCCAAAACCAAGAGCACTAGTCTGCAACATCATCGTAGAGGCTGCCATTGTGTCAAACTCCCAGAAACTAGATTCAGAAAGACTTCACTCAAGTTTGGAACGCGTTATCAACTGAAGGTTTGAAATCGAATGTGAGATCAGGGCTAGCTTGAATTGAAAGAGAGACTGTTGATGAAGGCAAGGAGCTGGTGTGTGGTACTTATACGGTTTGGTTCGGGCCTGCATGTTTGCCCACCAGGCTTGTGAGTACGTGCAGGCCTGTCTAATTGTTAATTGGAACCAGGAGCGTGGTTGCATACGAGGTCGCCAAGTCGACAAAGATTCCACGGGCAAAAGTGAAAGTGTGGTGAGGGTAGCGAAGTGCTCCACCGAGGCGTTCGGGTTTTACACCTGGAACGGTCCGTTCAGCATGTCAGCTTCCCTGATGCGCGTGTAAGTGCTGCTTAAAATGTTGAAAGCAATTGAGTTGAGGTGGACGACATTTGTGCGTTGTTACATGCAGAATTGCAGGAATCCAGGTGTCTTGGCATGCAATCGTGTGGTGATAGGTTTATTTGAATATTTGAACATGTACGCTAAAGGTGTACATGTTATGTTCACAAACTGCTCATTTTGAATCCTCAGTGTGTAGATTGTACTCTCTGGGTAGATGGTCGCACAACCAATTCTGGGACCATGTACCCAAAATGTACATTTTTCACACCTGGGATTCAATATGAGCTGCCTGTGATACTCGCAACCACGTCGAAGGTAAAAGTACTGTACTTCCTTGGCTACTCTCGATATTTTACAATCTTCAAGGAGTTGATTTTGAAAGTGTGCATCCACTTTACATAGGAACTTGAGAGTCAGTTTTTAGTCATCTACCAAACAAGCAGCTTGCATTTTCGACTCCTAAAATTTACAAAAAATAGGAAACCAGCAAATCGGAGGATGTAACACGAATCACAGTGGGGAATTGCAGTTCTCATGAAAGGAGTTTTCTAACTTACTTTCTTTTGCATACTTTGAACCTACAAGAGAAGAGAAAGATGAATTTTCAATATCAATATTATTTTTCTCTTCGAATTTTTCAGAGATAGGAAAAAAATTGTAATGAATTTGTTAACATGGGTTAAGCCATGTGGCCATCATAGCTGTGGTCATGCTAGTCTGCCGTGGCCAAGGTTTGAATAGGGATCACTCTTGGGAAAAGGTGGCTTTGGATACTGCTACCTTAGTCCATGCCCCTTGCACGATTGTCTCACCATTCCATTCTACTTACAGACTTTACCTCTATTACACTAAATTGTTTCTACAGTACTTATAACTGTTCTGAGATGAATCAGCATGAACAGTAGTTTAGATTCGCATTATTCAGACAACAAATATGATATACCAGACCTCGAAATTCCTGCACCGTAATATGACTTTACAATTCCTGTGCCTTGAATTGCAAGTTTGTTACCAAACTGGACACAACATAGTTCTTCTTTCGTCGAAGTACTAGCCCCTCATAGAGTTTTGAAACACAACATTCAAATTCGCATTCTTCAGAAGATCAGTTCTGACGGCCTCAAATACATGCTCTGTACGTTCATAGCAATCATGACCAAAGAATCACACGCTTGAGACAAATAGCGATTCACTCAACAAGCACGTCACATATGCTACAAATTACTTGACGGGATGTAAGAAAAAGTGAGCCCCCAATCTGGCGGCCAAACCGGAAATTAAGGCTTGATTTGCACTGTATTCATACACAAGATGACACTCAAGTTTTGTGTTCCTACACCTAAAACGAACTAAAGTCCGTAATCGTCTAAGCTCACGAGTCACCACCTCCATACGATGCAGGACGCTCCACCACACGGATGCCTGCACCCTTGTCCCATTCCTCACCCGTCATCGTCTCCGCCATAGCTTCCTGACCTCGCCACAATATCTGCAACACCGCAAGATTCCGCAGGAAGTGAATAAATAGTTGGGTGACATAATATAGTTCAATAAACATGAATTAGAAGCATCGAGATATTACCACCAGACACTTAAAATAAAGCTTCCAACCGCTTCACAAAATACTGAAGAGGATGTTTCAGAAATATCTCCAGAAAGAATGACCAACACTATTATGATGTAGAAAAGGCAACAAACCTTGTCAGCAACACCAAAGTCCACGGCTTTTTTAGGATTCATGTAGAAAGGCCTCTCCATCACTTTGGCAACCTTCTCAACAGGCTGCAAACCATATAAATCATAAGTAGTGAGCAAATTGTGAACATTAAATAACTTTTAGAAAGCACAACACTCACCCTCTCAAGTTTGTTGCAATGCCCTAGAACTCAGTTTTATTGCAGAGCCACATTAAAAATAAAATTTTGTTTGAGGCACAAAAGACTAAAGCGGGTTGGGTGTGGGTGAGAATTCTTACATTGCCAGTATGCTTCGCCAGTAACTCAACAAGTGTGTCCCTGTTATTAATCAGCTGCAAACCAGGAACCACAATATATGGAAATTAGAAGAACGAATCCTAGAACGATGCATTCAAAAATCAAATAGACGAACCAGCACAACTTGCACCATCGATGGGAATTTCACATGCTATGTCAAATACAAAATAAAGGTATAATAAAAGAGAGAGCACCTCCTTAGCCCTAATGTGGACGTCAATGGCGGACATCTGGCCTGTTGAGGGTAATCTAGGTTGCTGGATCATAGCTGCACAGATTCCAATGTAATAAATAATTTAAAATCCCAACCTGTGACATATGCAATTGACACTGCAATTAAACCCCCAAGTAGAGCTTTACAAGCAAACTGAACGCGAAGGATTAGATCATACGAAAGAGAATGACATCCAGATGTGCACGCTTCCTTCTCTAACCACACAAGCCACGATAATAGCAAGATATAATTCTTCTATTATTCGATAAAATTCATATCCGAATACAAGCTCTACAATGGTGAACTCAAAACATATAAACAACGTACCTGTAGCATGAGGCATCATGTAACGCATACCCTTGTCCCCTGATGCCAAAAGCAAACAAGCTTGTCCAATAGCGGCACCAACTGCTACAGTTTGAATCTGCCAAAGACACAATTTTGTAAACCAGCAACTCGTAATGACCATAGGCCCGCGTGGGGTTCCCTTTCTCTTGGGTTGAAAAGTCACCCATTTACAATTTTAAGTGTCATCCAAACACGTGACCTCAAAGAAATGAGATATTTCTAGGTTCTGCCACAGTCAAAGATGTTTCCATAAGGAACATGGTAGATGCAAACTCATCATTCTAAGATGATTGGGACTCTGCTCGTTTAAAAACTTCACGGAAATGGGGATAAACCCACAAGAGAAAACCCATTCTACTGATAGAAGCCCGTCCAAACAGGTGAAAGCCAAGGAAATGGGTCCCGACCTTAGAAGCAAAAATTAACAGCTCCTTATGAACCACATTTTACCTGATTTCTAACGTTCATCAAGGAATCATATATGGCAAAACCCTCCGTCTCCAAGCCAACCTGCACAGCAACACAAACACCGTCAGCGAGGAGAGCTCAAATGGCAACAACAAGCCAGTAACCTAAACTTGAGCACAAAACCGCTAAAAAATATGGTATACCTATTAGGCATGCACTACCAGTCAATGCAGAGGTGCACACAACTAATCCAATACACCGCAGATTCTGTAATCATCATAAATACAAGTCTAACCCCTTCTATCATAACAGCAGCTGGAATACCGTTTCACCGTCGGCACGCGACGTGCCAGTGGAATTAATATAAACATAAATAGGCTGCCGAGGGTCCGCATACTGCAAGTAGAGCAACTCCGCAATCACTAGCTCGGTGACTGCTGGCACAAGCTGTTCCAAACACAACCCCACATCAGGCTATCGACATACCAGAAAATTCGAAACTGCCACTCATTTCCCCAAATCTTGACCTCCCTCATCAATTTCCTCCTTTAAATGCTCCCAGTCAACCACTGATGGAGAAATTGCTGCAATAGTAAAACCCTAAATCTCAAATTCACGCTTCCCATCCAAAACCCACATCCAATTAGGGTATCGAAAGAACGTACCGGCATTCCAATGTACACAATTCGGCTATTCAACAGCAAGGAGGGAAGATCCGGCGGTGGTCGTCGTGGCCGGTGTTCGTTATATCCAGACGACCTCTCAACCTGTTCAACCCCACCAAAGTAATCAGAAACACACCCATTCGCTCTCAACACACTTTCATATATAAAACGAAAGAAATTCAAAACCCTACCAACCTGAGCTGGTGCAGCCATCATGGTGGGATTCGTGAGAATGTCCAGCAATGGGGGTCCATCCGAAACACCAGATGCGCCAGCCAATTGCGCCTTGCCCAACTCCGTGGACGCCGCAGCCGCAAGCTTGGTGAGGAATGGATCATTCGGAGAGTGGGGATGCTTCAAGCCCATCCCCATCATGGTCACCCTCGCGGGCACGGCTCGCGGTAACAACCGTCGCGACGGAGAGCGCGTGTTGGCTTTGGGCGTTTGTTGCCATAGCCCTCGCAGAGTGCCGCTGTCCAGCAGCGCCATAGCTTGAGCTAAGGTATCGCAAGCAAGTGGATTTCTTCAAAAACTGAAAAAACTTGGAAGAAACAATTGAAATTCCAAACTGTAAGTTATCCACGGAATAGGAATTATCCGAATTCACGAAGAAGGACGGAAGAAGACGATGGCGGAGGTGCCTCGGGAAGGGGGAATTCAGTTCCAGGGCCCTAAACCCTGCTGCGTGCAAATCCAGGGAACTGGAAGGAAGGGTGATAAGTTGGCCAAGCAATCAGTTGGAGTGGATGTGGATGGATTTTTTTTTTTAAATTTTGACAAAAAAAAAAGTGGAATTTTTTTTAAATTTTTTTAAATTTTGACAAAAATGGAAAATTTATTGTCTCTCCCCATCTCTTCCAATATGTCTCTTTCCTCTAATGTAAGGTAAACCAGCTTGACAGGCAGAATGATTCATTTTGCCCTGTTGGCATCATTGTTTGAATTTATTTATTTTTAATTCTATGTAAAGATAAATGTGAGAAATGGGGAGAGCAATTGAAATTAAATTTTTTTTGACAAAGTTTGAATTTGTTATGAATTTTTGAAGTGTGTTGTCTAATTGGCCCCAAAGAGTCTCTAGACTATTCCAAAACCAACAAAAAGTGTATCCACAATGATCATCTTACTCACCCATAGCAATTGCAATGTTTTCTAACATGGCCACAATAATCTCTAATATGGCTAGAACATGAATGCCTAAAAAAGTCACTTTCAAGAATGAATTTACAATAAAAAAAAAAGGTGGAAGCTCTTATTGTAGTCACTAATCACTCCATCACCATCATCCAAGACATTGATTCAATTATAGCCACTAGTCAACCCAATGTAACTAAAATCTCATTTATTGAAAAAAATCTATCATGAATTCATATAGGACTGGAATGGGTCATCCTCTAGGTGTCTCTCATGGGTGGTTTGCCTTATGTCCACCTTTCTACGATAGTAGTCGTTTGCCACCATTTAGAGCTCACCCCATAAAGGACAAGCTCCTATCCTTTACAAACACAAGAAGACCCTTGCAAGATTAATGAAAAAATTGTTATTTTTTTGGATGGGAACTTGGTGGGAATATGGCCATGCTTTGTTCACTTTTTGAATGGGGGTGGTGGATTTGAATTTGCTCTAGCGCCATTTGGAGTGACAAGTTGAAAAGACATTGGCTTGTCAGCCTTAAAAAGTCTTTAGGGCCACAATGAGGCAAAAGAGCGAACACGTCTTCCTATTTTAATTTCCTTCCCCCCCATTTCGTAAAAATCTAGAGCTGTTGATTCAGTTATAAAAAAATCCCCCCCTCTCTTTGATGCCATTGATCTCCAATTAAAAAAGTGAACCATCGCCGTTGGTTGCTATTGTAAGGAACAATCTTGGCCGTTGGTGCTCTAGGATACGGAATACAGATATGGAATATAGATATAGGAATGTAGACATAGAATATAGATATGGGACAACGAATACGGGAATATAGACACGGAAATATAGGTATGGCAAACACGTTTTAAATATCCCATATTGTTCATCACCCAGACTAATGTCATACGAATACAAATATGGTTTTGGTGTGTGTTGGTCATAAGTATCAACCTCATTTTCTCAAAGTGAAACATGTATCCTTTTCAAAAAATTTGAAAATCTTAACAAAAAATGGAGTAATGCCATGTGTAATTATCCCTTTTGACAAAGATTTGTGTTTTTCTTTGAAATTGACATTCTCTCACAATGTGCTCAAAAAAAGCAGTAACTGACTATGCAATCTAATCTTGTTCAAACAAGTTTTGAACATTTTTAGCAATCTTCAACTAATGTTCTCTTTGCACTTTGGCAACATCACTTCTAAACAATCCAAAGTTGGAAACTTATTGCAACACAAATGTAAAAATAGTTTCAAGATAAGTTAAGTGACTTATAATTTCTCAACTTCAACTTCAAAAATCCAATCAAGAGTGGTATCACTAATGAAATTGAAGAAGTTGAATGGAAGATATATCTAAAGATGAGAAATAAACTACCTTGTAGTAGTAAAGAGCAACATCAAGAGACCAAAATGACTATGAAAATCACAACAAATAATGAGAAAGAATGATAAAGATATGTTGGAAGAAAAAAAGGCAAGAATCAACAAGAATCAACAAGGAATCAAATGCTACAATGAAGAAGCAAGATGCAACAAGAAGCTACAAGAAATAAGAGGCAAGAGATAAGAAAATAAGTGTTGCCCTATTTAGATGCATTTGTAGGCAACTATTGCATAAGGGAGGTGGCTAGGGTTTTAACCCTAAACTGACAGTTGCCCTGTCCCAAAGTCTTCATAATTGCTCTATGACTATTCTACAACTAATAAATGACTAACCTTCAACTTCTCAACTTCTACTTTCAAATATTGTGAAACTAGACTACTACATAGTTGTTTAGTAGTTGCCAGCTGATCATACAAGATCCTCACTTGTATAGTTTTATATGAAAATTGTGAACAATCCATGTCAATTCTACAAGTCCACATCAAAAAATTCAAAGTTGCGCGGTTGATAATGCATTGATGTAAATATCATTTTGCCCTTTGATCATTGACTCTACATCTACTAGTCGTATGTTTGACTAAATTACAACTGCAAATTTGTACATATTACATTGTGAGCTCATTTTTTTACACCCTAGTGGCAAAATAGTTATTTAGGACAATCAATCATTCTTTTGTTGATTACATTTGGCATGTTTTTCTACTAGTGAATGTTTTGAGACCTAGATTGGTCCCCAACTTGGCTCCTAGCCATTTCTAACTATTATAAGTCCTATTATTCTCATTGTGGATAGTAATAATGGTGTTGCTTACCATTACTAGATACAGGCAAAAAATTTGGCACCAAGTTTGCCTAGACTTAGTGACAAGATCTATCCTCTTACTCAATTCAATGACAACTCCATAATTGCCTACTTCATTTAGTCAGTCATTGTTATTTTTTACTACTAACTTTATAGCAAAATATTTTACAATCTTTGTAGTCTAAGAATTTTAATATTTTAATTGACTTTAGCCATTTGAATGATGTATGCCCGGGTACGCAACTCCCATATTATATGGCCCTGATTATAATCACTTATAATGCATTTTAGTCTAATTTCAAGGGATACAATTTGTTTTAATGTAGAAAACTCTTGTAGCCCTTTTAATAAGGAATCCAAAAACTTAATTATATATATGAAATGATATTTCTTTGGGGACAATAATAGCATTAAAAAACTAATTATATGAGTTTTTTTAATACATGTATCATGGGACAAGCTACCCAACTTTTTGGGCTTTTTAATAAAATTTTAATTTTAATTGGAGGGAACTTTTTGTAAAGAATTTTTAAAACTATGCATAGGTGTTTCAATTCTTCATATATATTGTTAGTTTTTTCCTCATATGTATGCAATTGAACATTTTCTACATTTAATTTTTTTTTTAATTTGGTCTTCACCCAGCTTTTTGGTCTTTTTAATTTGATATAATTTTTACAAAAACCGTCCTCTGAGCCGTTTTAATGCCGATGACCCCTGTGTATAATACATGAGTTGCGTACCCGGGGATGTATGTGCCCCTGTCCTCATTTTTTGTCCCCAAATGTGCTACTGCAAGTAGTCATGAATCATGAATTTATAACTACTACTGAGTGATTATAATTGCATCATTACCACTATTTATGACATTACTTGTAAAAAATGTGCAACTGGAAGATTTTGAAATGTGTCTTTTGTAAGATTTGAAAATGTAAATTTATGGAAAATTTGAAATATTTAAAAATAATTTGAAATATTTACTCATAGTAGATTTTTCTAATCGAAAAGTTTCCAACCAGTTCTCTATTTGTTTGTTGCTCCTATTGGATGCTAAGAATCGTTCTTCTTTTCAAAGTGAATGCTCACCATCCCTTGTACCTAAGGTAGGAGGCTCATAAACCGACCATCTAAGAGCTGTTTGCCAGTTTGGGAAGCTAAACTCCTTGAAACAATTTTCAAAAAATATTAGTAAGAAGAAAAATGGAATTCACATCTAACCCAAGCTGTTTCAAGTTTTTTGGACCTTTGTGGAATTAGTTATGGATTTTAAAAGTTGAAACGCAGTAGTCACTAAAAGTGACCACCTCCTGAAATGTACACTGTTGGTACATGGAAGAAAGCAAAATGTACCTTTGTACCATGATCGATTTTACAGCCCGGTCGCTTTTTGAGCAGACTACCTTATTCCTCTATTCTATTCATGTAGCCTATTACTCCTATTCTATTATGAATTTTGCTTCTCTGAGTTTCCTCTTCCTTTTCCTCCAACCACATGTCTTTTTTCCTCCTTCTTTCCCCTCCTTCTTTATTTATTTCTAGAATTTAAATACAAAACATTATTGGTGGAGAATATGGGTAGAGGGATCAATCAATGCTACTTAACAAGAATGCACACCACTAGGAAAAGTTCATTCATTGCACCATTGCTACAATTAGAGTGGGCCCTTCAACAGGATCCACCAATGAAAACATGCAAAAGGAACCCCCATTCATCCCCCATCCATTGGGGGGACAATGAGGGGGTCTATTCTCCTTGACTATATTAAAAGATGCAAAGAAATAAAAATAAAAACTGAAACACTACAAAAATAACTATGTTGATTAATTTGGTTAGTATAGTCTAGCTTGCACTATCTGTAGTCATATTGTCTAATGTGACTAAAAGAATGCAGTCGGAAGCGAGGTCGGAAGAAATTGAATACGTTCTCCATAAAGTTTCCATTGAGGTTCCATTATTTGAAAAACATATATTTGACTAGCATATGGCTAGACCAATCAAAATTAGTATATATGACTGCATTGTCACAAAGATTTGCTATTAGGTTTGGAATAGCATAAGGCTCTTGCTGTGAAAATGCTTTGTATAGTATTTCAGATGCCCATAAACATCCTAAATGATATTAAAACCTACCTTCAAACTTCCTATTTCTCCAATCCCTATCCTACAATTTCCATAATGCCCTCACTGATTTTTTTTTCACTTTGGAAAAGGAGACAATTGTTTCTTCAATACTCATGTGATACTTGGGTGATATTTGCTAATATCTATATGAAAATTAGCTGATATTTAAATAAAATTTGGCTAGTGGTCTCAAAATGCAACAATAATCTGGCTATTTTGAACCAAAACAATGAAAATTTCTTATACAAAATATACCCAACATCTTTTGGCTATAGTCCATTGGCGAAAAATTGTGCATAAAAAAACATTAAATGCCCTAAAAAACGCCATATGCAGCTTTGCTTTGGCATAACGTTTGGACAGTAGCTCCAATCAACTTGAAACTTTGCCACATTATAGATCAGCTATCCAAATACAAACACACCAAATTTCATCACATTTAAGATACTGTCCGACTTTTATGAACATTTTTCTACTATTGACTTCCTAACCCTTCTCAAGCTACCCTAGAAATTGACATACCTAGCTTTGATTTTGAATAACGTTTGTACAGTAGCTTCAAACAAAATTGAAATTTTGCCACATTGTAGATAAGCTGTTCAAATACATACACACCAAGTTTCATTACATTCTAAGATATTGTCCGACTTTTATGGTCATTTTACCACTAAAGACTTCCTAATCTTTCTCTGCCTCTTCAATCCAGTTGTATTTTGGGGCATAACTCTTAAATCCTAAGTCCATTGAAGCTAAAATTTTGATACAAGCTAAAAGATAAGATAAGAAAAATACCCTTAAAATTTCATTTACATTGTACAAGATCTCAATAAGAATGAAGCTCCTCAAACACCCTCCTTCACTACCTTTGAATTTAAACATCTCCACTTCAAAGCCTCATAATTTTTTCTCCATAATAGATTTAGATTTGAAACTTTGCATCATTGCAGATCAAGTGTTCAAAAACTTAGATCCAAAAGTTTGTATTCATCCAACATTTCTCCAAAGTGCAACACAAAACTCCCTCAAATCAATACTTCTTTCCATATCAAAACCACAACAAATACACAACTAGCACCCAAAGTGCCTCTCACACCTCCCAACACACCCAAAAGCAAGGGACCAGCTCTTGCCTCAAGTAGACCCCAAATCCCAAAGGCAGCTAGCTGCCGACTAGCCCTAACCCTAACTCCACCAACCTAGGTATCAACACTAACCAACCGGTTATCAACTGGTGGTTAGCATGAACAAGTGAACTAAAAATAAGCTCCTAACACAACAAGGCTCAATATTAACACACCTTCTTAACAAACAAAGATGCCTCACTTAACCAATATACAGCCCACATCATGACAACGTCAAAGCCCATATGATCACCTAATATATTGACTTTGTCACATATGCACTTACATAGTCAATTTCCTTATGGTATTTGCAACAAATTTTGTATATTGCAAAATATATGATTGAAATATTTATACACTACTCAATGACCTCTTCTAGTTTATAGTCATGGTGAGATGAAAGCAACAAAGTCATTCAAGTGAAGCTAATTTGGACAAGAAATTAGACATTCTAACATTTCCAAAGACACATTCCAAGCATATATAGAGGTTTTTTTAATAATTTTTTGTTGAATTCAGAGTTAAACAATGTTGTACAAATTGAGTCTAAGCTAATATATACCTTTGGCAGCCGCATGTACTTATTCAAGATCTAAAGGCTAATTCAAATAGATAATCATTAAATTTACAATTTGTATAAAACAAAACAAGAATCAATTTTTCAAATTGAAAGAAACATATACAATAATTTTTCATAACAATTTAGAACATTTAATATGAAATCTATTACTTATTTTTTTAAATATGCACTAAATAATTTTGTCATATACTAGCATTGATTGTGAAGTATGTGTGTATACTAAAGTCTTTGGAGACTTTCTACAACTGAAAACACAACAATTCTTGTAAAATTTGGCTTAACATGCATTTGGCTTCACAGAATGTTCTATATCTAGATTGTAGTGCATTATAAGTACGCTTGCTTAAAGACTGGGGGTAGTCTAGATTTCCAAAATTGTAAAGATGTATTATAAAATACAATTTAGAATAATAATTCAATGACAATCCTCAAACAATAGTTGTAAAATATGATTCACAGATCATATCCACATGGTTAGATCAACCAGTATATTAACCAATATTTTTCAATAAAATTTAAGACAATAATTGAAAATTCTTTCTAAAATTGATTGTTATTTGAATATTTGTAATTTTCACACTAATTTTTTTTTGAAGTTCAAAACTTTAAGTTTTAATCATAGTGACTTTTGAAGATTTCATTTTATTTTCTATTCAAGTCATTTTTGAAGAATCATTTTTTGAATTGATAAAAAATTATTTTCTAAGGCTAGATCTACTAGTACTCTTAGATTGTAGAATATTTTCAAAGCAAAGTCTTCAAAATCTATACAATACAAATGTTAAAGAACTAATACAAGAATATTCAAAAAAGACAATGGATGAAATTTTTTTTTGCTTGGGATGTATTTGCATTCATCCATTGTTCAAAATTTGAATGTCTAGTCCTTAAGGGGTTAAAAGCATCTATTAATACATGAGTACGTATTAATTATAGTTTTCAATGTAGCCACAATGAACATTCAAAGGTGGGCATGATTTTAGAGCGCCCCCAAGTCTAATTTTAGAAATTGATAATTAGTTCAATAGAAGTCCCCAAAATATGAACTAAAGTGGATTAGATGAGACTTCTTCTTATCTTTCAAAAAATACAAATACAAAAAATAGATTAATAAATGCTTTGAGGTGTTTAATACCTCTCAGATCAGTACGTGCTAAGAAGACCACTTCATGAACACTGCTTGTACTAAACCTATAGAGCAGCAATCCCTAAACTAGCTAAAATTAGCTAAGTTTCTACCAAAAAAATCCTTGCATTACTGATGCAGTATATTTTAAAAAAGACCTTTAATGGAGACATATTAGCCAAAACTGCAACAAACAATAGAATTTGATAGCCAATTTGCAACTTCCTCCACATTGGAATTAGCATCTATTTAGTCAGTTTTGTATCATATTGTACTTTCAATAATCCTTCACACCTTGCAAAATCCTTTCTTTTCTATTTTTTTTATACTACTCACTCTCAAGGTAGCCAAATTTGATGCATGTTTGTCTTGCATATTGCACTAACTTAACCCCTAAATGCCCAAGGCTTGTTTGGAGCTTCTTAAAATTTGTTCGAAATTGAACAAAAAGTCAACATTTTCATAAGTTGTACCAATTTCTTTTGAATTGTAACCGCACAAATTCAAACTAGACATGTTAGAGATCACATAGGAAAAGAAAACATAACAATATCACTTACACATTGAAAGATTATAATATTTGATGACGAGGGTGTTAAAACTATGAAAAAATTTCAATTCTCTTTTTGCATGTCAACTCTAAAAAGTTGGTCACTAAAAAAATATGAGGTTATAGGGCCTAGCATGCACAAACCCAATCAATTTTTGTTTTTTCAAAATCTATTCTACAATTTTTTTAAATGAATTTCTAATGTGATTTTTTCTTCAAGATCTAGTGTATTTGAGGCTCATTTCCAAGAGCCTTCAACACTACGGGAAGGCAAGATTGCAATGGGTATTCTTGCACAAAATCTTGAATAGAAAAATCATAATCCTTCATTTTGAAGATTGGCTTTTCGATCCTAAAACTAAACTTCAAAAAGAGTTCTCCAAAAATATAAACTACTAAAAATAGCAATTTGGTTGAGTTTTGCTTAACTTCAAAGTTTTTGAAACACCAGAATCTGGTGCCTCGGGCAGTTAGGAGTTAAATTCCATAAACTAGTTCTGGGATCACTGCTGCAGAGGTTCCTTCCACGGCAGCATCCAAGATTTCGTAACGACGGACATGCATGTCCCATCCCACATTCATCCGTATTTCATTCCTCAACTCCGAAAGTCCGAATGCACTCACTCAGTTCAGTTGAGAAAGCCCTTGAGAAGCTTCCTGTTGACATTCGTGATGCTCTGGGCTTGGAGCCCTTGGCCGGTCTTCTACGGGAAATCCTTCCTATATAATACTAGTGTCAACGTCACTGGTACTCAACTGTCTCGTCCATCTCTGCATGTTTGAACTCTGCCGTATCGAAGTATTTGCAACTCTGAACGTAATCAAACTGGGATTGAATTCAACCTTTTCTGCATGCTTTGTTGTAGGTTTCTTTCTGCTTTTATGCTTAATGTTGCATCAGTGTGTGTTCTTGTGTGCTTTCTTAACTTCAATGTCGGTGTTTTCTCGAGCGGATTCTATTGTTTTTTGGATTTGGATTTGGATTCGGATTGTGCCCCATTCCCAGTGCATGGATGTGCAGCAACTGGACCTTGTTAGTTTAGTAGCGGTTGGTGATGGTCGTCTCGATTCTTTCTAAATGTGCTCTCATTGTTGGTGGGATTTTCACCTGACTGTGTTTCGTAACGCGGAATTTCAGGTTTCTATCTCCAGCTTCTCTTGTCGCGAAACTAGTGAACGGTACAATGGCGTCGAAGATTCAGCTTTACAGCTTGTCCACGCCCAATGGCCAGAAGGTATGCTCCGATAAGATTGGGTGGTTTTTTTTGTGTGTGTGTGGGGGGGAATGTCGACATTTCTATCTTATATTTTATATGTTTTCGATTAGAAATTGCTTTACATTTTGGAACACAGTCTGCGATTTGTACGAATGATTGTACCTCTGAATCCATGTTAGGTGAAGAACCTTGAAACGATTTACACGTGACAAGAGATGAAGGATAAAGTAGATGCTCTCCCTTGTGAAGGAATTATACTTCAGAATATCGTAATTTTGCTCATCCCTAGGTTTGTGTCCGATTGTTTTGGCGGATGATTGCTACAGATCGGTATAGCGCTCGAGGAGATGGGGTTAGAATATGATCCGCATACCATCAACATCATGAAGAATGATCAGTTTACCCCGGAGTTCATTGCCGTCAACCCAAACTCCAAGATTCCTGCAATCGTTGATCCTAACGGCCCAGGTGAGCTTATTAACTGACATCTTCTTATAATGCTTGATTTCGGAAATTGACCTCTGCAGTTCTTGTACAGAATTTTAAGATGGAATTTTCAGGAGCACCGATTCAATATTCAATTAGAAATGTTTTGTGATCAATGGGGGCATGGACAATGGCTTCACGTGGGAGTGCAATTGGGCTGGAATGTGGCAGATGGGAAGCCGATCAACGTCTTTGAAAGTGGTGCAATCTTGCTCTACCTCGCAGAGAAGACGGGGAAGTTTTTGTCTCATGATCCTCGTCTGAAATGGGAGACCATTCAGTGGGTGTTTTTCCAGATGGGTGGAGTTGGGCCCATGTTTGGTCAGGTAATGTCTTTTGCTTACCCGTTCTAGTTTGGTGTCTTTCAGCTTCCTATCCTGATCTCGTTAGTCTGACTGCGGCTGGGGTCCCAACTAAATGACTCGGACATAGTTTGAATGTTTGACAAGTGAGCTACATTCTATAATGTGCTTTTCTAGTGCTATTTTACAATCTCTTTCAGAGAAACTCACTACTTACAAGAGTTCTGAGTGCAAATCAAACCCTCAGTTTAGGCAATGCGCACTCAACCCTCTCTAATTGCACGAATTGCTCCGCCTGGGACAAACAGGCTCTAACTGAATGCCTTGAATGCGCACTCACATGCGTTCACAACTTCATCTGTAGACATTCCTCTAATCAATGCTTACACAAAATGACAGATCATCAGGAACGTGCAATTGCCAAGTGTGTCATTAGAAAGTGTTGAGTGTATGACACTTTTCACTGATAAAACATTCTGTGGTCAGAACACGACACGTGGAAGCTGTCCAAATTACATGTGTACACCGTGGGACACAGTCTGAAGTCTGAACATATATCAGAGTTTCGTACTACAGTAGGAATGAGGTCTGACTGCACACTGCAACTAACGTCCGATTAAATTTAAACATTTCCGTTTCCTGCTACTGTGTATAGTTTGGACATTTCTTCAAGTACGGCAAGGACAAGTGCGATCACCCTTACCCGGTGGAGCGATACAGCACCGAAACGAAGCGTCTGTTGGGAGTGATTGAGAAGCGGCTGGAGGGTCGGGACTTCATCATTGACGATGGCTTCTCCATCGCCGACATGGCCATCTTTCCGTGGGTGGTATGTCTGAAGAGGTATTACGGTGGCGAAGAGAAGTTGGGACTGAAGAATTTCCACCGCACCAATGCTTGGGTGGATCGGTGCTTGGCTCGGCCCAAGGCTGCCCAAGGGATGACTGTTTGCCAATTTTCGTCGTAAGCCTTACTGCTTGCAAGCACGTAGACTGATCCAAGAGTTTGTGACACGGTAGTAATCCAATCCACAGGGTCTGTTTAGAAACAGTGATGTCTGTTGCTGGCAATTTGTCAGGTAGTGTACAGAATGAGGTCATTTGTGAAGTAGTGTACTTGTTCTTTCACCGTATCTGGTCTTACTGCTTTAGTCAGCTTTCGAGGCGCGATACAACATCGTCTTTGAGTTTTTGAACCCGAGGATGGTATTGCCCTGACAGGTTATGTTGAATGTACTCATCCCAAAATAAGCTGTTGAAAGTTGTAATAGGTCCATTTCTTTGTGTGGTACTCTCAAACCGGAGGTTGATTGCTTGTTTGAACTTCACACTAACTTTTTGATGTCGTGATATTTAAATGTACTCTCTTGAAAATCTTTGATGTTTTAGCGATCTCTCAAATTTCAACTTAGCCATTCACTATTGTTTAATATTAGAATTTGTCAAAGTAGACACTCCTAGTTCTATATATCATTATTGACCAACAATTTAGCAAACAAAATGACGCAAGATGACAACATTGGTCATGTGACAGAGACATAACATTGACCCCTAAATGACTTAGCATATGACTGTGTAGTCAAACTTGAAAGTCACTCTCATAACATTCTTCCTCAGAGATTGGGATAATCTCCCCTTGATCTTTAATAGTGAATTTAGTTTAATCTGTAGAGAATCGTCAATTGGCTAGAAACTTGCAACGCTAGTGTCACTGGTTGAATAGAAAGTTGTAGAGAGTCATTGGTTGGCTAGGAAGTTGCAATGTTAGTGTTGTTGGTTGAATCATGAAAAATTGCAAAGAATCATTGAATGACTAGGAATTTGAAAAGAGTCATTGGATGGTTAGAAAGTTGCCATATTGGTGGCTTTTGCTTTTTGGGGAGCAAAAGGGCCTCCCAACATCGGTTAATATTGTTATGTACGTATCTTCCATTTCTTTGCTATGTATAAGTGATAAATCATATGTCTTCTATAATTCATAAAATTTTCAAATTTTTTTGGAAAAATTTGAAATTTTTAGTACTTATGAAAGACATGGGATTTCATTTCTAAAAAATAAATGTAAAAAAGTTCATATTTAGTTGCAAAATTGCAGCAAATAAAGAGAAGGATTATGAAGTTTGAATCCATGGACATGGGCCTGTTCTGTAGGGATTAAGCATCTTCTTTTTTACAAAAGTCAGTAATACCATAACAACACAATTTGAAATACTATTCACTACAAATGTACTCTAGCACTGTTTTTTACATCCTACAATCTCAAGTGAAGTCATCCATCAGACACTAAGTATCTGCTGCGTCCTTCTAGGACACACCTCTTAACCCTAGAAATACATTGGGCCTCTGACTAAGATAGTCACTCAAAAATGATCTTTTTTGAACCAATAGGTACATTCCTCATTTCTACAATGATGGGATGCCTTTGTGGATGAATATCATGTGATAACAAATTATCCTGCTTGTGGATGAAACACCGTCAAGGAGACAAATGCACACAATCACAATCAGAGCTGGTTACGAATTTTCATTGGATTAACGTATTACATATCCTATTGTGTAAAAATAAATAAAAATAATAGTTAGAAATGCACATCTTGTACACAGTATACAGTACAATAGTCACCTTCAAACAGGACTTCAACTGCGTGAGGCCCTGTGTACAAGCAATCTTCAGCCGGTATGGCCCAATTGATATGTCAGCACTCAGATCTCAGAAATCTCTGAGATCTCTGAGATCAGTTTCACATGGTGTGAAACATTCGGTATATTTGGTTCCTGATAAACATCGACGTTATTCCGATCAATACATCTGTACAGCCACTAATTTACAAGAGTTTCTTTACTCATAGACATAAGAATATCAATCACTTGAGATCATTAACTGCAGGTAGCGGAGGTTCCCAAATGACAGTTTGGCAATAACAGTCTACATTTGAATGCATCTCTTCCACTCCACTATCATAACTCATTCGCAGCTTAAATGACATCAATACTGAATACTCTCTCAGGTCAAACGGCCCTCCATTCGAAAACTCAAAGATTTACAGCTCACGTACCTCGCCATCGTGACATTAACATCGCTTTAAGAGTCTAGTACCAATCACGAAGTAGATCGAGAGCACAATTAAAAATTACTGGAATCAACCCAGTACTTAGTCGCAACTCTCGTTCTATATCCTCAGAGTGGCGTCTCTAACGGAAAACGAAAAGAGTAAAGGTAAAATTTGCTGCTCTGAGTCTTACCAACACTCCAAGCTCATGGACACCACGAAGAATCGGATCTAAGTTAGCATCGCAGGGTGGCATTAACGGTCAAGTTCGTCACAAAGCAGGTGCAAAGGAGGCAGAGGCAGACACAAGAGCCGCAACGGCATACATCTGAGGTCATTTGAAGTTGATGCTTAAAAAGAAGAATACAAATGATTTAGTACTTCAAATGTCTGTATACAATTCGCTCGGAGAGCTTTGACTCTCACTTGAAAGCCGAAATTCGGTGGTTTATTTTGCTTCAAAATCTATAGACGACAAGTGGAGCATCAGCTCGACAGGAAGTATGATTGCCCTCAACTATGTTCACTGATGTTCCAGCCTCTTGTCACTACAATCAGGAAATCATCGCCCGTAACCTTAGCCTGCGTGCTATAGAAATTCTCTAACACAAACTGCTCAATGACAAAGGCTATCACTAGAGCACAAGTTACCAATCTGAGGACTCCTGCGACACAACGACATTCAAAAACCTACGCCCTGATGTCTCCCATGACCATGTCCTTACGAGGAATGTAAGAAATCTAATTAGTCTCAGTACACTGGTAGAGGTGTATACTTGTTCGCACTTGAACCCATGCACAACCTCAGCAGCTTCTTCGTCACCCCATGGCCCGTCTTCCGTGGAGAATTGCACCCCATGTGGAAGTCGGCCGACATCGCAGGACTTCCCAATTGCGACACACTGAAACTACGCCGCATTCTGTACAGACTCGGCTCTGTTTTCAGCGGAATGAACGACATCAGAAAGGCGTCGTCGTCCGTGGAGGAAGATGCCAGCACCCTTCTCTCCTGGTTCCGCAGCTGTCGAAGGGCCTTGCTGGAAGCTCGGGACTTCGCAGTCAGCTTGGAGATCGTCCTCTTGGAACCACGGATGCTCGTCAGGTCGTGCGGGTCGCACAAGTCACAAAATTTCGCACTCAAGCCCTCCGAGGCTGCTTGGGTCACGTGCTGGACTCGCGTCACCGCCATAGCTACCAAAAAACTAAATAGGGTGAAGACAGCAACGAGCAAAAACTACCAGTCGACACCAACTCTCTCAAGAGGAAACCCAAATCGGAAAGAACGACACTACCATGTGCTACGTACACGACTACAAAATCGAACCTTGACTACCGCAACCCAGAAAATTCTTCAAACCCAACAAGCAAACGTCAATCTCGGGTTGTTGCTTGATCAAGCACTTGCGAAATTCCACTTGCACCGATTGCATCAGCTCAATAACACTCAATCACTAGCCCAACTATTAGCAGAATGTAAAGTACGAAATCGCGACGCCAGAGGACTGCTTCAGATGGTATACAAGCACATGTACATCACCTGAATGGAACCTGACACCAACTGGAGGCCGCAAAACGAAGCAAAAACGTAGAATGAGAAGGGAATTGTGGGAGATGTGAATTTACAGAGCGCAGTGGTAACAAATGGGAGTGAAGGCGAGCTCTCTTTTCGCCAACGGTCGTTTCGTCCCACGCGGACTTACGGTCTACCCAACGGTCGAAGCCTTGCGAGCACCCGCGATTGAGGTACTCCTGTTGCATCGCCCGGTTATCAGACAGCCGGATACCATAGGACAGGTAAATTTTTGGATTTTTACAGCTTGCTCATGTGCCGATTAACCCCTAAAGGGACAGTGGTCTTCAGAATTGACAATTTGAGAAAAATCACTGTAAAGTATTATTTGGAAGAATATTTTGGAATTGATGTACAAATAAAAGTTGTAGATTTTGAGTTTTAGGTTCCATCCGTACGGTTAGATTAATCAATGCTATCACCAATATTTTTTTTATAAGTTTACAAGGAAACTTTCAAAATTCCTTCTAAAATTGATTACAAGCAAAATATTATCATTTTTTGAGTACTATTTGTTGGAATGGATTTGAAATGAGGTTCTTTTGACAAGGTAGTTTTTTGAAATTTTGTGCTTTTTAAATCTACTCCCTCTGTTTCATAAAGAAACAAGGATTCGTGGTTTTTTTCTTGTTTAAAAAAAAACCCTGGATTTGCTCCTACGTGATGAAATCAAGGATCAATCAGAAGCTTTTCCTTTCAGAATCTTCTGTAACCCAGAGAAATGTCCTCACCTCCCGAGAACACAATTTGCGGTTAAAAAATCACAGATGTGAAACGTATTTGAAGGCAGATTGTAAAAAGCCATGTTCTGAAGGCCTCCAGAGAAACAGATCACCCATCGCCGTGCTTCCAAATCCAATCCTTGACAAACAAATTCTTTCACGTGTAATTGTAGTTTCAATACAAGAGATTGCAAATCCTGGAAAGTAAGGAACTTGTATAATTCATATATTGTATTGAAGTGGGAAAAATCAAAGAGGTGACTGACTCTCGAAGCTTGTAACAAAGCGTGTTCTTGAAACAGAAAGCAACTGCGTTAATACTGCATTCTCCAAGCAACAAGCATTTGAGTCGATGCAACAATGTTCTAAGAATTGAGCACTTGATCAATCGTTTCAAAAAGTTTATTGATGTTGAATTGCCTCTTGGGCACGTTCTACAACATCTTCAGGACATTCGAGCACCACAGGGAGTTGTCCTTTCCGTTGAAGTGGTGCCTTGCGCATGTGCGGCATCTTGTAGAGGTTGCAACCGCCAACCCTCATTGTTTCAACCATGCATTGTTGCCATGACAAAAAAACCGAATTCAACTTGTGACTTTCCATTGACCAAAAGGCTTGCTCCGTTGCGGCAATGAGGTCGTCAATTGTGTTTTGCTTTAACTGATGTTGGAGGGCTTGTATTGCTCTGAAAAATCCAAGATCCAAGACGTTCATGTCTGGGCTGTTTGGCGGTTGGCACACCAATTGCATATTGAACCCGTCCTTCACCAAGTGGTCCATCAAATCGGGGTCGTTGCCGGTGATGTGCGGCTTAGCATTGTCTTGTTGTATGAAGATCGTATTGCCATTCTTGCCAGGCCAATTACGTGGCCACTTCTCCTTGATAGTAGGCAAGATGTTGTTAATGAACATCTTGCGTATCTCGTCCTTAGAGACCGAGTGGATGGGCTTTGTTTCCAACGTCCCGGCTGGGCAATTCTTGCTTCCACGCTTGGCATGCTCTTTGCAAACGAAAGGAAAGATTCCAATCTTGCCATGAAATAGACAAGATCGATATGAGTCGAATCGTGGCCTCCCCACCACAGCCATGAACATCACTTTTGTAATGAATCGTTTACTTTTGCAGGTGCGGTGCGGTGGCTCTTCGTCAGGCACCAAGTAATACCGGTTGTTTGTCTTCGTAATGTAGAACCACTTCTCGTCTATGTGTAGACGGTCCATCATGTCGTGGAATTTTCCTGGCACTCTTGGGTCTAGCATGCTGAGGCAAAATTTCAACCGGTCCACCTTGTTTGCATTGGTCAAATAGGGCTTGATAGCATTTGTGTGAGGCTTCAATTCACCTTCTCTAGTGCGGTGATGGATAGTTGCAGAGGAAACACCTAGATGGAATGCTAGTGATCGCATGTTCTGCCGTAAGTTCAAAGGAATTGCCTTAACATCCTTGGTATCCAAAGCAAGCTTCTTGCGACCAACGCGACCGCGCTTGTGGGACGATACATCTGCAATAATGTTGCCCTCAGCCCAAGACTGCACTACTCGTTTCCAAATCACGCTGATGGCCTCCTCTTTTGTTCCAAACTTCTCAGAAGCTGCCTTGAGGGCGCCATACTTGAGCACTCCGCGCTGGTCTGGATTCTTTTGCCTACCAAGAAGGAACTCAATCACTGCCTGGCGTTGCTCATCCGTCAAGTTTGCCTTCTTCCGCTTGTTGATGAGGACATTCACTGGAATGGGTTGCAGAGGACCACCACGAACTTCTTGCTCATGAATGCAAGCATCTTCAACGTGAACAGGTTGCGGCGCTTGGGCATCGTGCTCACAATAGAAATTTCCCTCAACAAGAGCTTCTTGAGCCATGAAGGAACACAATCGCAAATTGCAAGAGCTACACACGGAACTTTTCACAACAATGCAGGCGTTCGGCAATGAAGCATCGGAAATGCTCTTTTAGCTCCCCACATAACCGTGTCTGCTCTACGAAAAGCGTGTTGACACTCTGGAACGCGTGTTTCTTGGAAAATAAGCGTGTTAACTTTGTCAAAAGCGTGTTAACTTTGTCAAAAGCGTATTATAGCTCTATTATTGTCAAAATCTACCTTCAGTCAACACCTTCTCAGAAACCCAGGTTTCTTTTAGAAACAGAGGGAGTATGACCTAATTTTTGCAAATCCAGTTTTGAACTAGAGTCAATGCAATTTTGGCTTGGTCAACCACTTGACATACTTCTTCATTTTTTATTTTATAAAAATTTATACAATGCTCTAAAGAAAACAAAAATAACCCCAATTTTGGCTTGCAAGAATATCTTTCAAAATTTGACCTTTTCAGATCTATTTTTCAAAACTAACCTATTAAATGGATTGTTTTTTGCAATCTTGATCAACACACCAAATTTTAATTTCAGAAAACAAATTTTTGATTTTTGATAAATTGTTTTGTATGTTTTTCACTATGTTATAAAATAATTGATTGAAAAATATTGGTGATGAATTTTCAAAATTTTATAGTGCAAATATTTTAAGAAACATCAATGTGCGCATCTTACTTTTAGGAAAAAACCACATTACCTAGGAAAAACTTAACACTACAAAAAAATCAGCATGTAACGTGTGATATAAAATAGTACATGTTTTTTTTGCAATTGCCCTTTTATGTGGCATATTTTACATTTTGATTGTGGGTTGAAACCACAAAAAATCCTATTTCAAGGCGCATGCATTGCACTTGAGTACTCCAAGACACGTTTTATCTTCCTCTTGAGGCAAATGTCCTGTATTGCCAAGAGTTGCCAAGTAGACAAAAAGTGTCCATGCAACTTGTCTTGCCGTTGCTGTATTTGAGAGTGTTGCACCTCACCTCCCTACCAAATTTGTTGGATCTCTTGTATCCAATGTATCATAAATTTGCTATAATTATATCTTGTGCATCCATTGAAGATGCTCAATATAAGAGAAATGGCCCTCATGAAGGCCCCAAAAGTCTGGACCAGTAGTGATGTCTCTCTACAAAAAAAATCCAAAACAAAAATCAAGAAAGGGCAGTCCTACCTAGTAAAATTTTGGCTAGTAGAAACTATGATTATTAAATTAATTTTTTTAATTTAAAAAAAATTCAACAAGTGATGTCACCGTTGTTTAGTTTGTGGCCCTTTCCAAGCCCCATTTTCTTGTAATGCTTATGGCTTCATATCAAAGCTCAACTGGTACGCCAACCTCAAGTGCAACTAGAGAGGATCCAACCTCCCGCATTGTTGCAATTGACTTCCATTGTCATCCTTTCTAGGTGGAAGGTGCACCACAAACTAGCCAAATGGCAAGTCCACACTCTCTTGCAATTGCAAAATGTAGAAGCAAAGGGAGAAATATGGAGAATTTGGAAGCTGTAGTTGGAATTGGAGTAGACAGGTTGAGAAGTAGTTGCCAATTGGGTACCAAATGGGGGATTAAAGGTTCTAGCTGGAGCTTAGGATGCAAGTTGGGTATTGATGGCCACTTTGAAGACGTGCACACAACCATAGGTGAGGAAATTGTTGTTGTAGGACTTTTGACCGTGAATCATTGGTGTGGTGTGGCCGTTCACTTCCACCTTAATACAATGGGTACAATTTTGTTAAATTAAATGGAACATGAGAAGGAAAGAAAAGAAGGAAATAAGATGTATGGCTTAGGAAAACAAGAAGGGGGTGGAGGTTGAATTTGATCATAGCTGAATATAGCCGACAGTATATATTGTGGGCTCGAGGGGTGCACTCCTATTTATTTAGCTGGAGACGTGCGATCAAATGAAGGGTTATTTTAATTAGGGTGGTCCTAAATTTTAGACAAGGCTTTGAAGTAAATAAGCATCATCATAATTCATCTAGAGTCATTATAAATAATGAAGGGTTGTTAATAATAAAGATTTTGATTTATTTTTTAGTTCTACAATAGCCTTGCCAAAAAGAAAAAAAGAAAATCTGAACTTTTTAGAGCTACAGTATTTGGCAGTATATAACTCTAAGACAAGTATCTGAAGGTGGGGATCCAATGTATAGGCTTGACTTAGTATCTTTTTAGTATCTTTGTACTGTACAGTAATTACAAAGTGGGTTCAATAGTTGAAGGCTCCCCCGGATGACGATATTGTGGATGAGAAGGCTCCCCCGCATTCATCAGTCTCAGGTGACAATCTAACCCTTAAATCTTACCCTGTTGAGTGATTACAGTTTGAATCCGGAGTAGCTTTTCTTCCATTTCATTCATGTGGGTGGCATTTCTCACATGCAGGTGGTTCTTGTTGAATTCACGTTGGAGATAGATGATATTTTGTTTCCAAGTTTGAAGAGGCTGCAAAGTTTGGTTAATACTAGTTTTGTTTTTTTATCATGCTGTTTTTTGAACCTATGAACATGAACCCTAGCATTATACAACCTTGAATTTCTGGAACTTTGTAAATGTTTTTTTGATGTGTTTGTAAACACATGCAGTCGATTCTGCACTATGCATTCTGATATTATAACTCTGCTTGTACTTTGTGCTGTGTTTGTGTTTTGTGATGTGTTTGTGAATACATTTAGTCATTTTTGCCCTCTACATTTGACAGTGAATGCAGATTTGAATTTAGCAATGAATACTTTTTGTATGGTTCTTAAGTTTGTGTACGATTCTCAAGCTTTTGTATGTCTCACTTGTTCTTGCTTTAGCCTAGTTTGTATTACAAATGTTTCACTTGAGATTTAATTTTGGAAGTACTTCATAACTGAATCTACTTTTGTTCGTTTACTCAGCATTGTTGGTTTGCAAGTACTAGAATTCAATTTCCCTCTTGTTGTTTCCAACAAAATTTTGTATATGTAGTTTGATGCCATGAACTTTAATACAACACTAGTGTTTGAAAAAGCGTTTGAAAGAAATTTGCCAATTATTTGTAATTATAATGAACATAGGGTATAAAAAATTAGTGCAAGAAAATTTTTTAAATGAAATGTAGGGTATCTAAAATAAGGCAAATTTAAAAATTTAGGTAAATATAGCCCTATAGAAATTTAAAAAATTTAACTATATAGCCCCCATGCAATAGGGGCTTGAATGCACGGTACCACCAAACATCCTATAGAGTGCACCCCTCGAGATTGTGGGTGAAAAACAATATGCATAGTACTAATTTGCACGTGTATTGGTACAACAAGCTAAATGTAACTGTCAAATATGGCATGTCAAGGAAGGAAATACAATAGTTCAGGGAAAAAATAAGTTGATGGAGGTGTTGATCTTAACAGAGCAAACCACAATGTTGTAGATGAATAGCAATTTGCATACTGATTTGTATATCCATCGATAAACAAGGCTATTGTAAAAGTCAAAATATTGTGTCGAAGAAGGAAGGAAGGAAATGCAATGGTTGAGGGAGACAAATGAAGAAGGTGATGGAGGTGGAAATTTGAGTGGAATAGACTACCAAATAAAATTAGAATATATAACATAGAATAATAATGCCTTCAATGTCTCCAAATTTGCAGTTTTCAATGTTGTAGATTCAAGGACATAAGGTAGAGCCACCCATAACCAACCAAATAAGCAATTCCGACATGATCTAGAGTAGTGCAAGGCAAAACAAATATTTTTAGAGGTGCATCAATAGAAATGATAGGGATTGCAAAAAATTTGGTAATTCTATTATTTGAGCTTAAATTACTATGAATTTTGGGAGGCAAAAAGTGCTCCAAACCCATGGCCAATGTCTAGACTCTTCCAATTCCGATCACTCAAGAACTTTTTACCTAATCATTATTTCCTACTTTCTTTCTCACAACTGAGGACATGTGTCATGAACTTATTAGTTCCAAACTTGAAAAGGGAAAAAAATCCATTAGAGAGAATTCGGGCCCTCTAAAGGGCCACGAGTTCCCATGAGTTCTCCACAAGTTTGGGTGAGTTCCCGAAATCTGGAACTGCGTCACAGCAGCAAGGTGACACGGCCGAACTTTGGCCACATCAGATTTTCAATTTTATTTTATTTTTAAATATATTTTTCGAATAGCCCATACCACTGTTCATAGCATGGGGACAGATTGGGGAACGGGCCTGAAACGGCCCTTTCTTGACCCCAAATCCCTTCTAATGCACATTCTAAGCTTCAAAAAATCTGGTCCAACCTTGGTTGGGAATAACTGCACCTACAGGTTGGATATGGGTCAATGGTTGGGAATGGGTGGCTCTACTTTAGCCAAGACCTTAGCTAGACTTTGGCAACATCGTGTATTTTGCAAGTCACTATTGTTTATAACGCATATTGTTTATCTTGAATTGCAGTTGTAGAAGGAGACAAAGTCCAAGTGTCCAAACAATAGTGACTACACCAGAAAGAAAGAGATTGTTCTCCCACCATTGACATCTCTCATTTGATAGAAGGAATAATAGTGAAGACTTTTATTGCTCTTCATTCGATTGGATATGATCACATGATGTGAATGTTGATGAGTGGATTTCACATATATTTAGATTCAACTTTTTCGTTTTAGTGTATCATGTTTTACTACAGGACAAGGACAACATAAGTATACGTTGTAGGGCAATATTTTTAGTGAGTGCATGTTGAATGGAGCATGAAAAGTAGAGTCTAAATTGCTCATTATATTGGGCTCCTCGGTAGGGAATATGTAATTGAAATTAGGATGTGCTTGTATTGTTGTTGAATTGGGGTGGGAACAAATGCAATTTAGGAGAATATATAGGTTGATAAAGTAAATCAATTCAACAACTAGTAGTTCATTGTAGTCCAATTGTAAATTAAATTTGTACAAATTTTAGTTGACCACAGGAAGTTGGTTTTGGTATTAAAAAAAAGCATAGGGACAATGAGTAGGTTGGATGAAAATTCCATAAATGAGAAGACACAAAATTTAATTGGAACGTGAGATCTAAATGTCGCCCTATAATGTAGGAAGTCTTGAAAATAATGCGAATCCTAAGTTGCATAATTTGAAATGTCAAAAACTCTTGGGAATGATGACATGAGTAAATATCTTATTCAATGAGAACCAAGAACCAATTACAAAAATGTATATGTAAACTTTGGAGACTCTTTTCATAATTGGACGTAACAAGTATGAGTCCAACATATATATATATACGGGAGATTAAACAAATTATACAGTTGAGAATTGAAGGAACAACCTATTATGAACAAAGAAATTACATATGAAATCCAAACAATTAAGAATAGTGCATGTGATAATTCAAAGTTTGGGAGGCAAAATAATTCTAGTATGGCCCACAAAAAGTAAACCTCATATTCACCCACATTACAAAATGGCAGTACACCTTGGCACTAGTATTTTCCATTCTTTAAAAGTTCAATAATCAACACACAACAATTATAAATTGTGTAAATCAAGATATCCTAACCAATTGACATAATTAACGTTGTAGCCTTCTTATATAGTACTCCCTCTGTCCCAAAATGATCATCCTCTTGGCCTTAATTTTTTGTCCCAAAATGATCTTCCTGTTGCACTTTGTGACCTTACAAACTGGTTAAATTTGGCACTAATTGCTATTTGGGACCAACAAAATAACTCCAAGTAATAGTTTTCCCTCCATTCATGCAATCATTAGTCAAAAGACAAATAAAATGAATAATGGGGTCAGTCAACATTGTTCGTTCTAATTTTTTGCATCTCTTTGAATATTGCCCAATTGAAGGAGATGAAGCTTTGGGAACTAGAACAAAGGGCCACACATGGGTTTAGGCATATACTAAATGCCTACAAAATGATGACCTCACACTCAACAATTAATTGACCACTAGTGATCTTTGAAAATGACCAAAAAATTCTATTTTTCAATATTCCAAAACTACATTTTGAAAAAGGGCTTTGAAACTGAAAGTTTCCAAAATGCTAGGAGTACACCAAACTCTACTTTTAGCGCAAAATGGATTTTTTAAATGTTAATTATTTGCCTTAATTTGGAATATTTTGTCCAACAAGAAGATCATTTTGGGACGAAGGTAGTAGTGTTTTAGAACTATTTTTTAACACAATTTCATACTACATCATTTTAATTACATTCATGCCAAATTTCTAAAGTAGGTGAGGTGCAAAAAAAGATGCCCGGAAGATGCCCTAATTGTATCCAAATTATTTTGGGCAATATAACTTTTGTTTAAGGCACCCGATAAAAAAAAAATATTCTCTCAAATGGGATACATGTCTACACCTAGTGTCAAAATTTCGAAACAATCCATTCAAAATTGACTTCAAGGTGACTTGCCCGAATTTTCAAATGTCTATTCTGGGGACAGTTATCCTTTAGGGGTGAAGGGATTTTAGTCTAATAAGTCTAAATAAACTCTGTGCAACGCCCAAAAGGTCCAAATTCCACAATGGGGTATTCTAATCACAACTGAATAAAATGAGCATGCAAAGCATTATCCACATTCGCCACAAATCCACACCTTAAGACAAGTTGTTTGTTTTGTTTGTTTGTTTGTTTGTTTTGTTTTGTTTGTCACGTTGAGATCTCTCGGACCGTGCATCCCCCAGTGGCGTGCTTGGTACCATCGGAAAGCCCTCGGCGAGGAGGGGTGCACGGGCTTGGTTTCATGGCATTTGGACCTACGGAGGGAAAGTTATTGATTTTTGAGTTATTTTGGGTTCTTAAAAATTATCAAATTATGCTAAATTGTGTATCTTTTAAACCGTGTGTCAAATTCTCACATTCTTGATACCGTTGGAAAGCCCTCGGCGAGGAGGGATGCATGGGCTTTGTTTTGTGACATTTGGACCTACAATGGGAAAGTTATGGGTTTTCGAGATATTTTTGTTTTTTAAATGACTTTTACTTTTGTTTTGGGTGTGGCAACGGCACAGGGCTACACTAGTCAACATTTACATCACCTGAACGTCCTGAATAAATACCGGTACACGATTCTGTTCTCTTCCAAACAGTGATTTTCACATATTTCCAACTTCATAACGTTTCACAGCAACGGTAAAAAGGGCGTCATCATTCAAATTTAAGTATACTACAACTAGCGAGTCATGTACATTAGTGTCACACGCACTATGATAATTGAATAAACCAGTGCACTGCAATCCACTCACGAAGCTTACTACCGGACGCCCGTTACCGTGAAGTGTAGCTCCACGGATAGTCAAATAAAAGGTAACACCCTCTCCATCTCGCTCTCCCTTCCTCACTCTCATTCTTTTTGTACAATAACAAAGAGGAACTCCACTAATCAGTTCCAACTAAACCTTCCTGCGTCTCCCAATAACGAACTCCACTTCGTCAGGCAAAACTCTAATCCGCATGCCCTCTCGTGCCTGGGAGCGCATCACCAAGCACAAAAACAAAGCCTCAAAATAAGGAATGAAAGCAACAGGTCATGCGGAGTGTCTCTCAGCTCCGTCCAGATACGAATGAAAAATACTCGACTACCCTACCTGCTTCTCTCTCAAGGGCTAACATTTACTCAATATCAGTCGCCCAGAAGGCAGCAACGAAGTCGAGATCGTGCACCACAGGCATCTGAACTCGATGGCCCACGTCGACTCGAAATTAACGTCACCTCATTTTCGGCCTCTTGTGGGGCATGCCGCGTTTCGAGTCTCGAGGATCCGGCATCCTGCTCTTGCCGGCGACCTTCTTCCGATTACGATGCCGTTCGTCCTCGCTGTCCTCTTCCTCGCCGTTCATCTTGTCCTCGCGCTTCGCCTTCTCTTCCAGTTGGTCCCAAGTCAGACCTTCCTCCTCCTCGCTGTCCTCCGCCTCCTCTTCCTGAAACAAACAAACACCCATTCATGCTTAGCACTTTCTAAACTCACACCTGTTCCCTCACAACACGCCGTCACAACCCACAACCAAACCAACGTTCCCACAAAAAACAGTCCACACGCCGCCCAAATCAAGCATGAGCTCAAACGAAGACACACCTCGTCGTCATCGGACTCCACCACCGATTCGTCGTCGGAGTCACCGTCTTCCGACTCCGAAACCACTTCCACGTCAGATGGTTCATAACCCTCGTCGGATTCTTCCGACTTCTCCGAGTCCGAATCACTGGCCTCCATGTTCAGAAACTCCCACCCACCGTCCTCGATGAACTTGTCCGGGTCCTGCGGGATCAACAACCACAAGCTTTCCCATTAGCACCACGATAACAGCCCAAACACATGAACCAATCCCAAGTCCGGAATAAAGCTCACGTTCTCACCACCTCGAGCATGCAAATAGAGAACCGACCAATCAAAAAATCTCTTAAAACATCAAAATGAGTTCCAAACCATCCGGTCCGGCATCCGTCCATGCAACCCCAAGAAACCACCTTCACACTCCCGAGTCTAGTCTCATACATTGCTCCTCATCAGGGACTTTCCCAACTTAACATTCTACGACCCAATACTAATCTGGTGCACAAGGACTAACAAAGCCTCACGCGACACGCACAAGTCCATAAAACTACAACAACCGGGACCTCACCTCCAGAATTGTCTTCAAAATAGGACGCCAGTTCAGATTCATACGACTCTCGTAGTACTTGATGTTCATCGAGTTCAGCCACTCCTTGATGCCGTCCAGAGAGGTCGAAGGGACGGCGTCGATGCGCAAAACGTCGCGCTTGAAGTCCTTGAACACGATCGCCATGTCGAACGCCTTCTGACCTAAACCCACGCGCTCCAGATTCACGATCTCGATGTCGTTCAGGCTCACCACAAGAAACGGCGTCTCGATCAGCTCCACCAGGCAGTTCACCGTAGGCACGATGAACGCCGAAGACTTGTTCGGCACACCGTGGAAACCCAGCTCGCGGAAAGGAATGTCGAACTCCAGGTCCAGCTCACGCCACGGCGGCTGGTCCCACAGCTCGGCCATACGCTTCACGAACGCCTCGAACTCCTTGTTGATCTTGTTGCGACGGTTTCTCTCCTGCTGCTCTTCCTCGATCTCGTCCGGGTCCATCATCGAACGACGGTTGCCCCCGAGCGTCTGAACCACCTCCATCACCTGTGCACAACAACGCCACCTCAAAAATAAACCCTGGTTTCCAACAATCCACCACACAGCACACCCATCCGGCCTAAACCCAAAGTACCCGACGATAAAACGGTCCACGGAAACAAGGCTCCACACCGGGACAACAACTTTTTTCACATACACCCAACCTTAATGCACTACAAGTCAAGCATCACAGCTAGCAACACCAAGCATCACCAGTAATAAACTGGAGTCAGAAACCAATAAAATCCCCAGCAACTAAGACCAGAACTTGCCAACGCCGACCCAAACCCACGCACGTACCTCCACATAAAATTGCACGTCCTTCGTCTTCTTCGTTCCCACCATGATGTAGTTATGCAAGTGGAAGTGGACCAGCGTGATCATTTCCTTCTCCGCGGGCTGGAAAAACGCATGCTTGATGTTGCGGTACATCACATCCACTCTCTCTTCCTGACGCATCGTCGAGTAACGGAGACCGTTCGTATGAGCCTCCAATGTGCCGCTCATTTTCCTCCCACGACCCCCAAACGCAGGTCGGATCCAAAGATCAGACAACCTGACAGGCACAACCGCAAGCCCAATCAGATGCAGTTGCACACGCTACAATGGACCCAAACCAAACGGACCCAATTGCACGCCAGGATATGTGCTCCCTCCACAAGGACTCCCCAACGAACCACACACATCGATCCAGGATCGCAGAAATCCCAAATAACCAAACATCAACAAACCGCCTTACACCCCCAAGCATGTGCACCTCGGAACTATTGTGAGCCCCATTCCTATCTAACAATCACACACCTCTCCAAAAGAGAGACTCCGGAACGTCCCCACCAAAAGTCAACTCAAAACAGATGACATGGAACCAAATCAAGACTGGTCCGCCTTCTCACCTCGAAACCACCTGCCCACAATAGAATCAGCAAGTACACTCCCCAAAACAAAAAAAAACTTCCAACCACATCCCAAGGCCAAAACGTACCTGATGGGTCGGCCCTTCGAGGTCTGGAGACGCTCTTGGGTCACCAAAGTGGCACGCTCCGCGCGTTCCGACTCACGTTGAGCCACCTGACGACGAAGAGTCTTGATCAGCTGCACCACCTGGTAAGAATGACGGGTGTCGTTCGAACGGAAAGAAACCTCCTTCACGTAAATAGAAGCAGGAAACTTCTTCGTCGGGACGTCGTTCGGACCGAAACCCGCTCCGGGAACGTTGAAGATGATCCGGATGTACGAATGACCGCCATCCTGTTGACTCGTCACGCTCTTCACGGTGGCGATGTGAAACGGCACCAGCAAACCATAAATCGGGAGCAAAACGGCTTCGTTCTTCTGATCCACCTGCATCCACAAAACAGGCAAGTCAGAAAATTCGTTCCCGCTCACCTATGCTCATGCAAGACGCCAAGCCTCAGCCCAATCCTACCAGACATCCCCCGTCACCATCAGAAACGACCACACTACAGCCATCACCGTGCTACAAGCTTCCAATGATCCACAAACCTAAAAAACCATCGTCACTGCGACTTCCACTTACGTGAATCTTCAGCTCACGAGCGGGGATGTCGTCCACGTTTCGGTAGGCCACGATGTCACCAGTGGACTTGTTCGGACCTTGACCCTCACCGGAACCCAAACCTCCAGACGCCAGCCTCCGGGCCGTCTCCTCGTTCTTCTGACGCGCTAACTCGGCTTGGTGCTGACGTCGTTGCTGGTGCACGAAAACACACGCAAGATTACAAGCGCTTGTCAAACATCACATCCACACTCAAAAAAACGGACCAAAGCACGCCGGAAATTCAACCAACACACCCAGACAGAACACGCGAAGGTCAACCAACAATCGAAACCAACCTCGAAATCACTCGCACAAGTCTCCAACATAAAATGACAAAAACTGTCAACAAACCACTTAAAAAAAGCATCAGGACACTCAGCACAGCTCAGGAAAAAGCACCTCTTCTTTCGTCTGCTCCTGATTGTCCGATCGAAGAGTCGCCATGCGCACCGCAGGCTCGATCGAACCATTCGGCTCCGATTTCACCTTAGGCTTCGATTCCACCTTCACCTCCTCCTCCTCCTCGTCGTCCTTGAACGAATAAGCGATGTCCGTGTAAGTCTTGGAACACTTCAGAGTTGGCACCTCGGGAGCGCCCTTCTCCAACACGATCGCAGTGTCCGCAAGCAACAGAGAAAAAGTCTTAGACTTCGGATGACGAGACTCCGTAGACAAGTTGTGGAAACCCAGAGACACGTTGAACACCATGCCCGCGCGGATCACGCGATCGTTCTTGCCGTTCAGAGTCAGACCCGACTCGCGAAACTCGATACCGATCCCCGTACCAGCATTCTTCGTGAAGTAAGGCAGAAACTCCGACCCTCCAGACTCCACCACGGCGTGAGCAGCCTTGTACGCGGCAGACATCGCATTGCCAGGACGCAAGGCGCCGATCGCAGCCTCGTGAGCTTTCAACAGAATCTTGTAAGCCTTCTCCTGAGTCTTGTCCGCGTCGATCATGATCGAACGCGCCACGTTCGAACAGTACGAACGGAAACGAGCGCCGATCGCGCAAAGAATCACACCCAAAGCGTCGTAGTACAGAGGCTCCTCGTTGCTCACCGCGCTCGGCTTCAGATCGAACACACCGCCGCTCTGGAAAACAGGAGGGTAGCAGATGTCCACGTCCTCCGCCTTCAACTTCACATACTTACCGGGGTTCGTGATCACGTTCTCCGTGTTCTCCATCAGCTCCGCGTGCGTCACCTTCTTCTCCTCGTCGATGATCACTTCCAGCTTCGGAACCACGAAAGACTTTAGCACCGCAGCGCTCAATTGGGAGGCATTCTTGATGTTCGAAAGCTCCTCCTGCCACACATCCAACACGATTCAACACGCACATGGATAAGACAACGAGACACAACAGAAAAACACACGCATTCCGCTGCGACTCAACACCGACCGGCACCAAACACCACGTTCATGCATCCACCGATTCACACATAATCCAAATAAAAACTCAGAAGCAGCGAGGCGCAGCTGAGAGGGGGGTGACCAAGATTGCAACGGGCTCCGGACACCCCGAATGGCACCAGCATTCTCTCATTCGCCCACCAAAACCCCTCCATCACCCAACCAGGGCTCGAATCCGAAAAATCTCAAAATGGCGGCCCACAAAGACGTCCAAAACTGACAGGCACGACAATTACCTCGTCCTTCACGGCGAAAATCTCAGAAAAGCCACCCGAAACGTCCACAGTGGCACACCCCGAACCGGACAAGCACTCCGCCCACTTCTCCATCAGCGGACCCTCGGTCGCCTCGCGAGAAAGCACGCCGATCACAGGGCTCTTGCTCTTGCTCGAACCCTTCACGGACTCCAGAACCGCGCTCATCTGCGAGCTGCCGTCCTGCTTACGCTCCTTCACGTGAATGTGAATGTCCACGCCCGTCAGCATCTTCGAAGACTTCTGCAAGTCCTCCAGGTGACCCGCCTTCTTCGAGCTGCACACGAAGTGCAGAGCGCCGGGCATGAACACCATCACCGTCTCCGGAAACTCGTACCCCAGCAGCCAAATGTGCAATGCGGTCGACTTCAGGTACCGCAGATCCTCGGACGCGGGAGGCGTCACGACGGCGATGGCGTCCGCACCTCCCCACATCTCCTTCTTGTGTTCCTTCCACTTGTTGTTCAGCAGCTTCAAGCGCTTGCCGTACGACTCCAAGTTGATCTGCACCCCGGCCCCGGCCCCGCCCTTCCCGTCCCCGTTGCGCTCCGCCATGCTGCTCCCAAGCTTGGACGCCTCGAGACCCCCCAAACCCTAAAACGAGCCACGGCTCAAAAACCCCCAACTCACACCAACAGAAACAATTCCTCAACCGAAGCCTTCTCCACTGCAAAGGCAACAGCAAATCCGATTCTGCTCACGCGGGCAACAGCAACCAAGCTAGAAAACTCGAACCCCCGCGCAAGATCCGAGATTAAACCCTAGAAACCGAAATGGAACCCGAGTCCCAGAGAGCCTGAGGTCGTTTACAACAAATTGTTGCAGAAACCAACAGCACCAGCAACCGAGTTTTCAAAACCCCGTGTGCCCATGAATCAAAGCCGCTCCTTTTCTCGAGAAGGTGCTCACCACCTTGCCTTCCTCCACAAGACAGTGCACCTCCCTTTCTTCCGTTCTGCCCGCATTTGTCGAATTCTCGTGCCCCAATTCGCGAAGTCCCGGCGACGCAGCGGCTGTTTCTCTCTCATTTCGCTCTGCCCGCGTGCTTCGGTTACGTTTCCGCTCCTCCCAGCGCTGTTGGAGAGCTTGCCAACTCCATGAAATGCCGATGGACTGGTGCTGTCGGCGGAGAGAGAGCAACAGCCCGCCTTGGGTACAGTAGGGAATACGATGAATAAAGAAACTCGTCACCGACTTTTCCCGCTTGTAATCACGGCGCGGGCCACTAGTAGCGCGCACGTATTTACGAGGCTGCGTTTTTATTCTGTTTTCGTCTGTGACCGACGGCACTGGCTGAGTCGGAACAACCATTCATCAATTCCAGGGTGTTTTTTTTCGTTTTTGATGAAGTGCCATAGTGGCGATATTGAATGTTATAGTGGTGCTCCAAATTTCAACATTCATCCACATATTGGAAAGAAAATATCATATTAGCACATATCACTTATCCATAATTCAGTTTTCATCCAGAATTTGGCAATTACTTTTATGATTTTTTTTTAATTTGAAGTTTTTAGGTGATTTTCCACCTTTTTACTAGTTTTTTTTTCTTCTATAAGCTTGGTGCCAAGGCCAAAAAATTTGGTGCAATTTTGCACCGAATCGCCTAAAATAAAAAACTTGATCAATTTTGTTGTTTCATCCACAATATTGTGTAAAATTCAACTCTTTTTTTTACTTTTTGGAAAAGTGCCAGGATGGCGATCACTTACAATTTGGCGAAAATTTGGCGAAGCATTGTATTTCTACATTCGTCCACCTTTTGAAACAAAAAACACTTTTCAATTATTTTCTTGCACTTTCTCATCCAAATTTGGTAACTTCATCCACATTTAAAATAGAAATGAAAAAATTTTGGCAAAAAATAATTGCAAAGTAGACATTTATTTTGAAATGGTGCAATCTGGCCCCATGGATCCAAAAAAAAAGGGCTAGTAAAATTGGTTAACTTCATCCAAAAATTGGCGAATCATAAGGTAGTCTGCTATACAAGCAACTACGCTCTAATGATCAGGACATAGAGGTACATTTTGTTTTCTTCAATGTACCAACAGTGTACATTTCAGGAGGTGGTCGCTTTTAGTGACCATTGCAATTCAACTTCAAAAATTCATGACTAATTCTACAAAGGTCCAACAAATATGAAACAACTTGGGTTAGATGTCAATTCCATGTTTTTTCCTACGAAAATTTACTAAAAATTGTTTTAAAAAGTTTAGCTTCCCCCAAATGGCAATTAGCTCTTAAATGGTCGCTTTAAGAATACATACCTTAGTATGTTTCTTTCAAATGCCTTTACTGATTTCATGCACATTTTTCTCTAAATTTTCTAGTGCACTAGTCGCAAGTGTCAAAATCAAGTAAAACTTTAGCAAAATGATTTAAAGGTTGTTTCGGTTAGCAAGGATTTGGGAGTTACGGTGGATATTTGAGAATGCGGGCTACAAATGGAATATGACAATGTAGCACCCCTAAATTTTATTAGTTTAATCCCTAAAGGACTATAAGCTCTTGTAGAGCTTTTTGAAGGTTTGTGTAGGTTCATAAGAAGTCATCCTTAAATCGATGAAAAGTGAAATTTTTTACCAAAGATGTGCACTTGTATTAGCTTTGTGAAAATATAATTTTCTACACTCATAGAATGGATCAAAAATTATGGGACTCAAAAGTTTAGAGGCAATTTAGACAATGTGCTAATAGAAAGGGCAAGCAATCAAACAAGCTGCGAATATGTTTTCTATTAAATTTGAATGCCTATATCTTGTAATCTATTAAGCCAAATAGGCTAAAAATTTTCCCACACATTGTCATTGTAGGGTAGCTCAACAAAGCATAAATGAAATTGAAAAAAAAATCATTTTTTCCAACTTTCACACAATTTATTATAAATGGCAATATATTTTTAAATTTATTTTTCAAAGATGAAGTCACATGTCTTTTATAAGTTATAAAATTTTCAAATTTTCGAGGAAAATTTAAAATAACTACAAAGTTTTTAAGAAAAAAATGAAGAAAATTCATATCAAATGCAAAACATACTCAAAAAATTTGAAATTTTCATCATAGACGTATATTATAGTTTAGACCAAAGTTACTATGTCACTCTAAAAATACAAATCAAGAAACCATGGTTAAAGGCCTAAAATTCATATTGCTATAAATATTAAAATTTATGAATTTTTCAAAATTTCCAATTGGAGTAGAAACTGCGCTTAAGAAGCTTCATTTCGTTAATTGGACTCAAATTTAAAAAACATCATTTTTATGGCTGAAATTCACATCAAGAGAAAATAGCAAGAAATGGCCAAAATACACTACAAGGGTGATCCGTGGATTGAGAATTGCTTCTTTGGAAAAGTCAATAAGACCATAATGAGGGACTTTGCAATATTTTTCACTGAAAATGTACTCAAGTACCCTCCATATAAATAAATTGGATGAAAAAACATTTTTTCCCATCTTACAGTGCCAAGTGAAGTCATCCATCGGTCATTTAGTGTCAGCAACTAACAATGCTACACGGTTGAACACCTCCATTATCGTTAGAAATTGGCATGCAAATAACTAACATAACTAACTATACAATGGTTGAAGTTTCCAAAGTTAGTTTGATAGTGTCTCCTTTTCCACAAAGTTGACTCAAGCTTTGTTGCCTTTATTGGGTAGGGCCCAAAATTTCTTTTCATCTAAATTGAAATGTTATAATTTTGTAATCTACATGGTCAAATGGTTTGAAATGTTTTCTACAAATTTCTATAATATTTCTCTAGTACAAATTTATATAATTGAAAGTTTAAAAATAGTTTTATACTTCAATTATATTCAATGCACTAGAAAGTTACAATTTTGGACATTTTTTAAAAAATAGTCAAAGAACTTTATGGATTAATCTCATTATAATTGTAATTAGTGTTTTTCAAAGTCATCTTTAAAATATGAACAATTTAGCTTTTCCTTCAATCCATTAGTTCATGCATCTACTTCCACTTAACAATACTTTCAAGAATAAAAATCAAGTTGTTGCTTTTGAATTTTTTATTCTAGAATTCTCAACTTCATTTATAATTCAAAATCTTATTGTAGAAATTTTGAAATTAAGAAGATTCAAGGTTTCATAATCTAGTATTGCAAGGTGCAAAACCCCCTCAATTTTTGTACTTTAAATGCAAATATCTTGCAATCTATTTAGTCAAAGTTTTTGAAATTTTTTCTAGTCATTTTTAAACAAACCTAACATATGATCCTACACTTGGATATGCAAAAAAATGAAATGTTTATAAATTTTGCTCTTTGCATTTGAAATGGCAGTTTTGAGTGATCTTTTGATGAAAAAATGGCCTTGGGATTTTAGGGGTTATCTCTTAAAGGATGGATTGGTGACTGTGGAAATCATCCCTTTGGATACTGTGAGAATCATTGGCTTAAAACAATGGAAAAGCATGTGCTCATCAAAAATCAAACTATTGTAGAAGACCTTCCTTTTTTACAACAAAATTCCGAAGATGAACAGTTGCACTTCTGTCCTACACAAAAGGATTTTTTGTCATTCATTGAACACAAAATGTCCGCATTGTCATTTATGGGTTACATACGTGAATATATTTCTTTCAAAAATTGATTACAGTATAGGTTGAATATTTGTCATTTTTACAAAAAAATGTTGAATGTTTGTAACATCCTTGGTAATTTTTACACAATAACATTTTAAGCTATAAATGTAACCTTCAATTGGGTTTCATAAATTATTAGAGTGTGATCATTCAAAAGATTACATGACGGTCACGTCCAATTCACGATGGACAACTATTTTTGGCAAACAATCACCAACTTAATGAGGGGCTTTTCCTACTTGGCGTTAGCTATGAAGCCCAAATTAATTTTAAGAATATTGTGAAATTCATATGAACTTCAGATTACACCAAGGTAGGCTATCAACTTGATGTACATGTGATTATTTAGTATTGCAGGCTGTCAACTTGATGTATGTGTGATTATTTAGTATTGTGAGGAGCCCATGTTCCCATTCAAGGGTCTTATCATAAGTTTAGCATGCAATAATTAATTGAACTACCTAACAACTCATGCAATACTCTTACCTTAATGTTCCGCCCACCCTATGTAGTAATTAAGAGCGCTTGAAAAACTCTGAAATTTATTTTTCTTCAAGATTGAGAAGTTTTACTTGACGACTACATTAGAAGTGATGGGCCTCCAAATGCTGCTCATTAACTGGTTGTAAAACTGCTCTTAGTGGCATACCACCTCATCTGCCACCTAGATTCGGCATTTGCCAACATATATACTCAGGTGGGAACTTGCTCCTTCTTACTGCTCCTATACAACTCTAACATTGCCCCTCCAAGATTAGGTGGAAATGGACCATGAGACACCATGTCCTATGCTCAATCAACAACATATCATCTATCAACAAGAAAGTCTAAAATAAAGTTTTGCCTACCACCTGTGAGGGTTGAGGTAACTACACCCAATTTCGACCCCTTCCTAAAACTACCCCCTACAGATTCTTGCCTAGAATGCACTATTCATGAGAGTCTAGGGTCGGTAGAACTACCTATTTTCAGCACTTTGAATATTCAAAGTTTATTCATACGGTGTCCAAACAATGCATTTCAGAGAATCTAGAATCCCCTTTGGATTGCCAATAGGACCTCACAAAATTTTTTCCAATATAACAATGAGAACCATGCTGAATCGCTTAAACGGTCGATTTTAGGTGTAGTTACCTTAAATCACATTAATTCTTCAAGATAAAAGTGCCACATGTCACCTTAATTTCTATCAGTTCAGAACAAGAACAGGCTCCAGAATTGCAACCGGAGAAGATGGCTTCTCTAACTGAACTTGAGTGGGAACTCAATCGTATTCTCAAAAGTTATAAGAAGGTGTTCATTTGGTGGGTTACCAGGTCGTCATATACAATTAATTGCAAAACCCGACTTAAATCAATGAGCCACCATGTCCTGCGCTCAATAACAAAACATAAAGTTTTGACCTAACCTTGAGAGTTAAATCAAATTCATTCTTCAAGAAATAGTGCCACACGTCACCCTCCTACTAGTTGAGAAAAAAAAAATGGCGCGAGAAATACGAAAGAAGCTGGCGATGGTACCAACTCCACTTGCGTGGGAACCCGGAGGCTTTGAATCGTATTCCCAAGTATCCAGGCATTTCCATCCATGGTTACATGGCGCGAGCCTTACAAGAGTTTCGGGAAGCGCAACTAAAGAACCGGTTGCGTCGCAGGAGCGTCGCAATTTGGTGCAGCACAAGAATTTGACGAACGGAAGAAAGGGAAGTGCACTGCCTTGTGGAGGAAGGCAAGGTGGTGAGCACCTTCACGACGAGGGAGAGGAGCGGCACTGATTCATGGACACGGGGTTTTGAAAACTCGGTTGCTGGTGCTGTTGGATTCTGCAACAATTTGTTGTAACAGACCTCAAGGCACTCAGGCTCCATTTCGGTTGCTAGGGTTTAATCTCGGTTCTTGCGTGGAGGTTTGAGTTTTCGCCGCAAACTCATACGGAAGCTATACCCTTGGGAATCGGAATCGGATTTATTGTTGCCGTTGTAGTGGAGTAGGCCTTGGTTGTGTGGAGTTGTTTCTGTTGGTGTGAGTTGGGGAATTTGGAGCCGTGGCTCGTTTTAGGGTTTGGGGGGTCTCGAGGCGTCCAAGCTTGGGAGCAGCATGGCGGAGCGCAACGGGGACGGGAAGGGCGGGGCCGGGGCCGGGGTGCAGATCAACTTGGAGTCGTACGGCAAGCGCTTGAAGCTGCTGAACAACAAGTGGAAGGAACACAAGAAGGAGATGTGGGGAGGTGCGGACGCCATCGCCGTCGTGACGCCTCCCGCGTCCGAGGATCTGCGGTACCTGAAGTCGACCGCATTGCACATCTGGCTGCTGGGGTACGAGTTTCCGGAGACGGTGATGGTGTTCATGCCCGGCGCGCTGCACTTCGTGTGCAGCTCGAAGAAGGCGGGTCACCTGGAGGACTTGCAGAAGTCTTCGAAGATGCTGACGGGCGTGGACATTCACATTCACGTGAAGGAGCGTAAGCAGGACGGCAGCTCGCAGATGAGCGCGGTTCTGGAGTCCGTGAAGGGTTCGAGCAAGAGCAAGAGTCCTGTGATCGGCGTGCTTTCTCGCGAGGCGACTGAGGGTCCGTTGATGGAGAAGTGGGCGGAGTGCTTGTCCGGTTCGGGGTGTGCGACGGTGGACGTTTCGGGTGGCTTTTCTGAGATTTTCGCCGTGAAGGACGAGGTAATTGTCGTGCCTGTCAGTTTTGGACGTCTTTGTGGACCGCCATTTTGAGATTTTTCGGATTGGAGTCCTGGTTGGGTGATGGAGGGGTTTTGGTGGGCGAATGAGAGAATGCTGGTGCCATTCGGGGTGTCCGGAGCCCTTTGCCATCTTGTCCACCCCCTCCTAGCTGCGCCTCGCTGCCTGCATATTTGAGTTTTTATTTGGATTGTGTGAGCATCGCTGGATGCATGGACGTGGTGTTTGGTGCCGGTCGGTGTTGAATTGCAACGGAATACGTGTGTTTTTCTGTTGTGTCTCGTTGTCTTATCCATGTGCGTGTTGAATTGTGGTGTATTGTGTGTCAGGAGGAACTTTCGAACATCAAGAATGCCTCCCAATTGAGCGCCGCGGTGCTGAAATCTTTCGTGGTTCCGAAGCTGGAAGTGATCATCGACGAGGAGAAGAAGGTGACGCACGCGGAGCTGATGGAGAACACGGAGAACGTGATCACGAACCCCGGTAAGTATGTGAAGTTGAAGGCGGAGGACGTGGACATCTGCTACCCTCCTGTTTTCCAGAGCGGCGGTGTGTTCGATCTGAAGCCGAGCGCGGTGAGCAACGAGGAGCCTCTGTACTACGACGCTTTGGGTGTGATTCTTTGCGCGATCGGCGCTCGTTTCCGTTCGTACTGTTCGAACGTGGCGCGTTCGATCATGATCGACGCGGACAAGACTCAGGAGAAGGCTTACAAGATTCTGTTGAAAGCTCACGAGGCTGCGATCGGCGCCTTGCGTCCTGGCAATGCGATGTCTGCCGCGTACAAGGCTGCTCACGCCGTGGTGGAGTCTGGAGGGTCGGAGTTTCTGCCTTACTTCACGAAGAATGCTGGTACGGGGATCGGTATCGAGTTTCGCGAGTCGGGTCTGACTCTGAACGGCAAGAACGATCGCGTGATCCGCGCGGGCATGGTGTTCAACGTGTCTCTGGGTTTCCACAACTTGTCTACGGAGTCTCGTCATCCGAAGTCTAAGACTTTTTCTCTGTTGCTTGCGGACACTGCGATCGTGTTGGAGAAGGGCGCTCCCGAGGTGCCAACTCTGAAGTGTTCCAAGACTTACACGGACATCGCTTATTCGTTCAAGGACGACGAGGAGGAGGAGGAGGTGAAGGTGGAATCGAAGCCTAAGGTGAAATCGGAGCCGAATGGTTCGATCGAGCCTGCGGTGCGCATGGCGACTCTTCGATCGGACAATCAGGAGCAGACGAAGGAAGAGGTACTTTTTCCTGAGCTGTGCTGAGTGTCCTGGTTCTTTTTTTGAGTGGTTTTTATGTTGAGATTTTTTGTTATTTTATTTTGGCGACTTGTGCGAGTGATTTCGAGGTTGGTTTCGATTGTTGGTTGACCTTAGCGTGTTCTGTGTGGGTGTGTTGGTTGAATTTTCGCCGTGCTTTGGTCCGGTTTTTTGAGTGTGGATGTGATGTTTGACAAGTGCTTGTGCTCTTGCGTGTATTTTCGTGCACCAGCAACGACGTCAGCACCAAGCCGAGTTAGCGCGTCAGAAGAACGAGGAGACGGCCCGGAGGCTCGCGTCTGGAGGTTTGGGTTCCGGTGAGGGTCAAGGTCCAAGCAAGTCCACTGGTGACATCGTGGCCTACCGAAACGTGGACGACATCCCCGCTCGTGAGCTGAAGATTCACGTAAGTGGAAACCGCATTGACGATGGTTTTTTAGGTTTGTGGATCATTGGAAGCTTGTAGCACCGTGATGGCTGTAGTGTGGGTCGTTTCTGTTCGTGAGGGGGGATGTTTGGTAGGATTGGGCTAATGCTTGGGCGTCTTGCATGAGAATAGGTGAGCGTCACCGAATTTTCTGACTTGCCTGTTTTGTGGATGCAGGTGGATCAGAAGAACGAAGCCGTGTTGCTCCCGATTTATGGTTTGCTGGTGCCGTTCCACATCGCCACCGTGAAGAGCGTGACGAGTCAACAGGATGGCGGTCATTCGTACATCCGGATCATCTTCAACGTTCCCGGAGCGGGTTTCGGTCCGAACGACGTCCCGACGAAGAAGTTTCCTGCTTCTATTTACGTGAAGGAGGTTTCTTTCCGTTCGAACGACACCCGTCATTCTTACCAGGTGGTGCAGCTGATCAAGACTCTTCGTCGTCAGGTGGCTCAGCGTGAGTCGGAACGCGCGGAGCGTGCCACTTTGGTGACCCAAGAGCGTCTCCAGACCTCGAAGGGCCGACCCATCAGGTACGGTTTGGGCGTGGGGTGTGGTTGGAATTTTTTTGTGTTTTGGGGAGTGGATTCTTTTGATTCTGTTGTGGGCAGGTGGGTTCGAGTTGAGAAGGCGGACAAGTTTGGAGTGGTTTCCAAGTCATCTGTTTTGAGTTTTGAGTTTTGTTGAGGACGTTCCGGAGTCTCTCCTTTGGAGAGGTGTGTGATTGTTAGAGAGGAATGGAGCTCACGATAGTTCCAAGGTGCTCGTGATTGGGGGTGTAAGGCGCTTTGTTGATGTTTGGGTTTTGGGGGATTTTCGCGATCCTGGACCGATGTGTGTGGTTCGTTGGGGAGCCATTGTGGAGGGAGCGCATAAGCTGGCTTGCAATTGGGTTCGGTTGGTTTGGGTCCATTGTAGCGTGTGCAACTGCATCTGATTGGGCCTGCGGTTGTGTGTCAGGTTGTCCGATCTTTGGATCCGACCTGCGTTTGGGGGTCGTGGGAGGAAAATGAGCGGCACATTGGAGGCTCATACGAACGGTCTCCGTTACTCGACGATGCGTCAGGAAGAGAGAGTGGATGTGATGTACCGCAACATCAAGCACGCGTTTTTCCAGCCCGCGGAGAAGGAGATGATCACGCTGGTCCACTTCCACTTGCATAACTACATCATGGTGGGGACGAAGAAGACGAAGGACGTGCAATTTTATGTGGAGGTACGTGCGTACGTTTTGGGGCGGCGTTGGCAAGTTGTGGTCGTCGTCGCTGCTGTGTATTTTCTTGGTTTCTGGCTCCAGTTCATTACTGGTGACGCTTTGTGTTGCTGGCTGTGATGCTTGGCTCGGATTGCATGAAGGTTGGGTGTATGTCAAAAAAGTTGTTGTCCCGGTGTGGAGCCTTGTTCCTGTGGACAGTTTTATTGTCGGGTACTTCGGGTTTGGGCCGGATGGGTGTGCTGTGTGGCGGATTGTTGAAATCGAGGGTTGATTTTTGAGTTGGCGTTGTTGTGCACAGGTGATGGAGGTGGTTCAGACGCTCGGGGGCAACCGTCGTTCGATGATGGACCCGGACGAGATCGAGGAAGAGCAGCAGGAGAGAAACCGGCGCAACAAGATCAACAAGGAGTTCGAAGCGTTCGTGAAGCGTATGGCCGAGCTGTGGGACCAGCCACCGTGGCGTGAGCTGGACCTGGAGTTCGACATTCCTTTCCGCGAGCTGGGTTTCCACGGTGTGCCGAACAAGTCTTCGGCGTTCATCGTGCCGACGGTGAACTGCCTCGTGGAGCTGATCGAGACACCGTTTCTTGTGGTGAGCCTGAACGACATCGAGATCGTGAACCTGGAGCGCGTGGGTTTAGGTCAGAAGGCGTTCGACATGGCGATCGTGTTCAAGGACTTCAAGCGCGACGTTTTGCGCATCGACGCCGTCCCTTCGACCTCTCTGGACGGCATCAAGGAATGGCTGAACTCGATGAACATCAAGTACTACGAGAGTCGTATGAATCTGAACTGGCGTCCTATTTTGAAGACAATTCTGGAGGTGAGGTCCCGGTTGTTGTGGTGTTGTGGGCGTGTGGCGTGTGGCTTTATTAGTCCTTGCGCACCAAATTGATTTTGGTCTGTAGAATGTTAGTTTGGGAAAGTCCCTGATCAGGAGTAGTGTTTTCGACTAGTGTGGATGTCAGCGAGAGCGAGAAGGTGGGAGTTTCGGACTTTAGGTTGGGGTGGGGCTGCGGATATGGGCACGAGTTCGGTTTAGTGTGTCATGTGATGAAAAGTGTTGGTGGTGCGCGTTGGAAAGGGCGTGTGTCTTAATTACTTTGTATGTGGATTGTAGATTCTTAGTGAGGTGGTTGTAATGGCAATGCGTGTCGTGGTTGATCCCGCAGGATCCGGACAAGTTCATCGAGGACGGTGGGTGGGAGTTTCTGAACATGGAGGCCAGTGATTCGGACTCGGAGAAGTCGGAAGAATCCGACGAGGGTTATGAACCATCTGACGTGGAAGTGGTTTCGGAGTCGGAAGACGGTGACTCCGACGACGAATCGGTGGTGGAGTCCGATGACGACGAGGTTTGTGTTCGTTTGAGCTCATGCATGATTGGGGCGGCGTGTGGAATGTTTTTGTGGGAACGTTGGTTTGGTTGTGGGTTGTGACGGCGTGTTGTGAGGGAACAGGTGTGAGATTAGAAAGTGCTAAGCATGAATGGGTGTTTGTTTGTTTCAGGAAGAGGAGGCGGAGGACAGCGAGGAGGAGGAAGGTCTGACTTGGGACCAACTGGAAGAGAAGGCGAAGCGCGAGGACAAGATGAACGGCGAGGAAGAGGACAGCGAGGACGAACGGCATCGTAATCGGAAGAAGGTCGCTGGCAAGAGCAGGATGCCGGATCCTCGAGACTCGAAACGCGGCATGCCCCACAAGAGGCCGAAGATGAGGTGACGTTAATTTCGAGTCGACGTGGGCCATCGAGTTCAGATGCCTGTGGTGCATGATCTCGACTTCGTTGCTGCCTTTTGGGCGACTGATATTGAGTAAATGTTAGCCCTTGAGAGAGAAGCAGGTAGGTTAGTCGAGTATTTTTCATTCGTATCTGGACGGAGCTGAGAGACACTCCGCATGACCTGTTGCTTTCATTCCTTATTTTGAGGCTTTTTTTTTGTGCTTGGCGATGCGCTCCCAGGCATGAGAGGGCTTTCGGAATAGAGTTTCTCTGCCGATGCAGTGGGATTCGGTGTCGGGAGACGCAGGTAGTTGTGGTTGGAGCTGTAATGTGGAGTTCCTCTTTTGTACAGTACAAAGGAACGAGAGAGCGGGCGGGAGAGTGATATCGAGAGGATGTTACCTTTTATTTGACCATCCGTGGAGCCACACTTTTTGGGTGGCGGGCGTCACTCCAGTGGGCTTCTTGAGGCATTGGTGTGTATATTGGACCCATTACTGTAGGAGGTGGAATGCGGCACTGTTGTGGCACTTTATTGCCACGAGTATGGACTGAATTTCGGGATTGGTGAATGGAGATTTTGGCCGGATGTTATAATTGAGGACCCGTGATAGGCAAATCATTGAGGTTTCCACAGAATTGTCTTGTTGATTGTTGTAGTTTTGTATCCAAATGTGCTGTCCACTTCATCTCTTTTCTGAGCTGCCGACTTTTCACTTGTTTCATAATATGGAATGTTATTAGGGGACAACTCGTTGTGACCTGTCTGCAAAACTGGATCATCTAGATTCTTGACTTAAATGTAAGGCCTCTGAAGATGTGAGCGTAGGGTTGATTAGGTCCCCCTATTTTCAGCAATTACATAATTCTTAGATTGTTCATTTGATGTCCATAAATATCATTCGAAGTGAACTTGAATCCTCCGTTTACTAGATTGTTCATTTGGTGTCCATCAAATTTATTCCAAGTGAACTACTGTAGAGTAAACCGGCCATTTACTGCACACATCTAATCACCACACAACACCACCTCCCAATGACCAAATACTAAGTGTACATTGTACAACCACCCCTCCAGTGACCAAACCCTAATCACACAATTCAACTACCAATTTAATTGTGATGGGCACAAATTTTTGTATCATTGCCCAATGACCGCACATGGTGCAGTGATTGGTTGTAAGGAATTTTTAACTAGATTTGAGCTTCATCACCTTCAAATTGCGATAAAATTTGTAGGAAAAAATCTTTTTACATTTTGTTTTTTGAAAATGAATCTTAACATGATATTTAATAATCATGCCAAATTTCAAAACATGCAAGTCTCTATATTTATGTGGAGAAGGGTTTGAATTTTGCTCTATGTGGTGATTGACAAGAATTCTCCGTCAACATTGAGTACTTTTGCATTTCAACTTTAGGAATTATGCTCAAATCTTTACTTAGATGGTTTTAGGTGGTTCTTTTGACATTAAGGAATTTCAAAATATTGGGGTGTTATTAAGGTTATCCCTCTGATTTTCTTGAGATAAATACTGTGGACCGAGGAAGTGCTCTTGATGTGTCATGGCATGTTAAATTTGAAAAGAATTTTGTTAGTGACATGCTTTTGAGTTGAAGTAGTTTCAATATATTTGGTGCCTTCAGATCTAGCAACAATTTGATTAGCTTAGTGGCTATGCGCTTTATCCAACATCCAAATGGGGACTTTTTATGTAATGTATATGTAAAAGTATTGCCTTTCGAGGCTAGCATTTTCTTCAAAGCAGTAGCATTCACTTGAATCCAATGGTTGATGTGGATTGTATGAATTGTATTCCTCATGTTCACCCATGTAATACATTTTCTGATGGAAGAGCAAGCTTCAGAGGATTGTCTATGCTAAATTATTGTCAAATTAAAACATAGATCGATTTATTCTTTCCACTAGTTTGGAGGGATCTTCAAACTCAAACACATGCCCACTTGTCTTACACATTATTCACATATATTTTTGAATTTGACATCTATCCACAAAAGATTAATGTGAGAAATAAAAAAATAGTATGTAGAAAGAAGTAGAGAATGATCCAAAATACTAAATTGTTAAGAATTTAATTATGGAATTGAAAAATGTCAAAGACTGCAACCTCTCACACTACAATGTAAAAGTTATTGAACTTCAAAGGTTTTAACAAACTAAAAATAGAAAATAAATCCCAATGGTTGTAATGTTGTAATAAAAAACCTAAATCCTACAAAAAAATTTCTTCAAAAATATTAAAAATTGAGTTAAATAAACAACTTCAAAGTTTATTTGAGAGTAGAGAATCCGTAACTGCCAGCAAATTAAAAAACCTCATAACTTTTTACTCATTGGTTGAAATGGAATGATTTAAAGCTTTCCACGTATATATAACTCTAGAAAAGCAATTTCAAATTTTTATTTTTGAAAAAAGTGATTTTTTCAGATTTGCCCGGATTGCCCGCTCGGTGAAAAAAGTAACATATTAGGCCATAACTTTTGACTCCTATTTCGACATGTCATGAAATTTAGTGCACATGAAAGATATTCCTTGTCCCTACCTTCTATTAATTTTCAGCTTAAAATATGAAAATCTCTAGTCACATGTACCTGTCCAAAATCGCTATGTTGCTAAAAATAGCAGGCTGGTCCTTTAGGGGTTAATAAGTGTACATTTACATTTTGGAGACTCAATGTTTGTTTTCCTTTTAGATTCCTTTCTCAGAAGTATTTTCTATGTGGAGATTTTCAACTATCACTTGCATCTAGACTTACAAGTCTATGTACATTAAAAAGTTACCAAATGTGTACACACCTATGGATGCATTTACTCAAATGATATAATCATTTATCCAAATTTTGTGTGCAATTATTACAATTTAATATGAAGTCATCTTAGATAATTACAACTTATGCATATAATTATTTGTAGAAATCCTTAGTATTGTACATGAAAAAGAGATATAAGAAATCATCAAAGTATCTCTTAATGAATATCATCTAAAGTAAGAAGAACCATACTTTTGTGCATGATGTTGTAGTAGATGATGATCACTTAGTATGGTGCTTCATGAACTTTTTGGTGCACTACCACTAGGTTGTCCATGGTAAGCCATTAGAAGGGATTTGGGGCCAAGAAAGGGCCGTTTCAGGCCCGTTCCCCAATCTGTCCCCATGCTGTGAATAGTGGTATGGGCTGTCCGAAAAATATATTTAAAAAATAAAATAAAATAAAATAAAATTTTATCAATTTTTTTTTTAAGATTTTTTTTTTTTTTTTTAATTTTTTTTTTTTTTAAATTTTAAAATCTGATGTGGCCGAGTCCCGACCATGTCACCTTGCTGCGGTGGCGCAGTTTCAGCAGTCAGGAACTATTCAAAACTTGTGGAGAACTCATGGGAACTCGCGGCCCTTTAGAGGGCCCAAATTCTCTCTAATGAGGGCTTGGTTAGGGGATTGATCAGTAGCCACTTTGTGATTTCATCCCAAATTCCATGAATCTCAATGAATATTAACATTTTCACGACAAGCACTGCATTCCATACAATTTCCCTGATTGAGGTATCAAAAAAATTTAATGGAAGCAAAATAAATGAGAAGCTCTTCAAAGAAGATGGGGAATTTAATCTACCAAGAGTACAATGGAGTCCTAAACAGGTTTAGATTTAGTCATTGGTTCTTCTAGCATACATCATGGATGGTTGCAATAGTTCTTTAGCTGACATGGCTTGCTAGATATAGTCTATAGTCACTAACAAGCAATGTTAATTAATGTGGTTAAAATTGGCAATTTTTTACAAAATCACTGTCCTTATTGCTCATACATTGTAAAATTTGGCTTTTAATTGAATGCATATAGCCGTATTTGATACCCAAAATTTGAAATGATGGATGAGATACTATTCTATTATGAGTTCAAATACTAGCATTATCTTCATCTTTTAAGTTTTCATCAATAGCCAAAATTTGATGTTGGCCATTAGATGTGCATGTGGCATGGCATAGTACTTATCAAAGGAGCCAACATTAGTACAAAGGCTCTTTTTTTTTGGCTTTCTAGTGCCAGATTGAACCAAAAAAAATATATTTTGGCTAAAAAATGGCAAAAAATCGTAACGTTTTTTGCCAGAAAACTTCGAATTACAAAAAAAATTGGATCAAATCGCCAAATTGGGTGGATGAAAATAGAATTATAGACATGTGATATGTGATAATGTGATATTTTCTATCCAATATGTGGATGAATGCTAAAATTTGGAGCACCACTATAACATTTTATATCGCCACTTTGGCACTTCATAAAAAATGAAAAAAACCCTAGTTAGTACCATTTGGGTGGATTTATAGCCTTGGGATTCCTCCAAAGAACTCACTTTTAGAGGAGCAGTGCACAATTGCACACAAATAAGAATATTCAGTCTATTTAAAGTCATTTAGTTTGGTAAGTAAACAATATTCTCTCTATTTTTAAATATACCAATATTTTCTTTATAAAACACAAAGGAAATACCAATATTATTTGGAAATAGAGGGAATATTTTATTTTTTATTTTTTGAATTTGTACATTATCAATTCAAATGCATCTCTCGTATTGTCTCATGCATCAATTCAATTATATTCATTTACTCAATTCTAGAATTCAGGTCATAAGTCATGTCATAATATAACATATTGAATTATTGATCACTATACTATGATTTTTTGACTGCAAGGCTATGTGCCCATTCAAAATTCTCTATAGCCCTAAAGTGATTGGAGTGACTAGACACTTGACCTTATTCTATGTTGTTGCTTAGTTTTAGGATTGTAGGATAGGTTAATAATCTACTCCTATTATATTGTTACTTCTTTCTGACTCACGTTGCTTATAGGATTGGTTCTTGTTTTTTGATCTAAAGTCTTTGCTCCCTTGTCTTCACTACTCATATTCTAGCACCACTGTGCCATCTTCAAAGGCTTTACTTCCCTATCTTTCTAGCTCGTAGTTTATTTAGTGAATGTACTCGTCTTCTTGTCCTAGAGTAACAAGTTAGAGATAAATGTGGATATGTTGAACTCATCTCATGGATACGATATCAATAAATCAATTACAACTCATCAATGCAATGTAAGATAATGCAAAAAAATGGTAAATCAACTACAGATGAAAGAACTCTATTTCTCAAAAACATCAATAATCATTGAAGATAGTCCTATCTAGTCAAAGTTCATCACACGTAGCCAAAGACAGTCACAAATCAATTAAGATCACCAAGGGTTTTGAGAAATTGGATCTATGCTTCACATATGCTGTGACAATAATCAGGATTGCCAAACTGATCACCAATAATCTTTACAAGAGCACAAGCCATCTTTGAAGTGATGAAAGCGATTCAAATCTCTAACCACAATCTCCTTTCTAGTCACTTTAGAGATCAATTTGGTTGCAGTATGACAGTCTGAACACACCCGCAGATTCTTGTAAACATGAATCGGTTTACTACTAGGTGAGCAAATAAGTCCATACGCGATAGCCAACTTCTCACTATGAGAGCAAAGAGAAAACTCTTTATCCTTCTCGTCAATTTCATGCAACACAACTCGAGTATCTGGAAGGTAGCCTTCAGCCTTTATTCTCTCAGTCAATCTGCTCAGCTCGGCGTATATCTCCTTGGTTTTAGGGTGAGATGTATCTCCTACAACAAAGGTATGAATCTTGTCATCAACTTTGATCAAGCTACGCCCCGGTTCCTTGCGTATACCTCTCTCCTCCATCATAGTGCGAACCAATGACGCCTCCTCCCACTTGTCAGCTGCAGCATATATATTGGAGAGGAGCACGTACGCCGATGAATCCTTGGGTTCCAACTTGACAAGCTGTTTAGCCGCAAGTTCACCCAACTCCACGTTACCATACGATCTACAAGCACCGAGCAAGGCTCCCCAAGTTGCTCCATTTGGTTCAACTGGCATCTTATCAATGAAGAGCTTTGCTTCCTCCAGGTGCCCTGCCCGCCCAAGAATATCCACCATGCAGTTACAATGCAGCACATCGGGAACGATGCCATAATCTTCCGACATAACCCCGAAGAGTTGGCGGCCTTCATCAACAAGGCCTGCATGACTACAGGCCGATAGCACTGCCACAAATGAGTACCCATCAGGCTTCACACCGGCTGCATTCATTTTCCTGAAGTCGTCGAGAGCTTCAGACCCACATCCATGTTGTGCAAGTCCACCAATCATCGAAGTCCATGTTCTCACATCACGTTCCTCCATTCTGTCAAAAACCAGTCTCGCATCGTCAATACTGCCACACTTTGCATACATGTGGACCAGAGCATTGCCCACACGCACATCCGACTCAAAGCCCCCTTCACGGACATGGTTATGAACCTCCTTCACCCACTCCAACGCCCCTGCGCTTGAACATGTATTCAAGATGCTCAGATAAGTGATTGCATTTGGTTTGAAGCCTTCTCGTATCATTTGGAGAAACAATTGATATGCTTCCTCACCACGTCCACTTTCAGCGTACGCACCAATCATCACAGTCCATGTAATCAGGTCGCGTTCCTCCATTCTGTCAAAAACTATTCTCGCGTCATTGATACTGCCACACTTAGCATACATATGGACCAGCGCCTTTGCGACATGCATATCTGACTCAAATCCCCCTTCACCAGCATGGTTGTGAACCTCTTTCACCCACTCCAAAGCCCCTGTGCTAGCGCATGCATTCAGGATACTGGCATATGTAAAAGCATCAGGTCTAAGGCCGTCCTGTTTCATTCGGAGAAGAAGTTCATAGGCTTCACGCTCACACCCATGTTGTGCAAGTCCACCAATCATCACAGTCCATGTCCGTACATCACGTTGCTCCATTCTGTTAAAAACCAGTCTCGCATCATCAACACTGCCACATTTTGCATACATATGAACGAGTGCATTGCCCACACGCACATCCGACTCAAAGCCCCCTTCACGGGCACGGCTGTGGATATCCCTGACCCACTCCAAGGCCCCGGTGCTTGACAATGCATTCAGGATGCTCAGATAAGTGATAGCGTTCGGTGCGACGCCTTCCCGTATCATTTGGAGAAACAATTGATATGCTTCCTCACCACGTCCACTTTCAGCGTACGCACCAATCATCACAGTCCATGTAATCAGGTCGCGTTCCTCCATTCTGTCAAAAACTATTCTCGCGTCATTGATACTGCCACACTTAGCATACATATGGACCAGCGCCTTTGCGACATGCATATCTGACTCAAATCCCCCTTCACCAGCATGGTTGTGAACCTCTTTCACCCACTCCAAAGCCCCTGTGCTTGCGCATGCATTCAGGATACTGGTATATGTAAAAGCATCAGGTCTAAGGCCGTCCTGTTTCATTCGGAGAAGAAGTTCATAGGCTTCACGCTCACACCCATGTTGTGCAAGTCCACCAATCATCACAGTCCATGTTCGTACATCACGTTGCTCCATTCTGTTAAAAACCAGTCTCGCATCATCAACACTGCCACACTTTGCGTACGTGTGGACCAGCGCATTGCCCACACGCACATCAGACTGAAATCCCGCGTCCCGGGCATGGCTTTGAATCTCCTTTACCCACTCCAAAGCCCCTGTGCTAGCACATGCATTCAGGATGCTCACGTAAGTCACTGCATCTGGTTTTAAGCCTTCCCGTATCATTTGCAGAAACAATCGATATGCTTCTTCACCACTCCCACTTTCAGCATACGCACCAATCATCACAGTCCATGTAATCAGGTCACGATGCTTCATTCTCTCAAAAATCAATCTTGCATCTTGAACACTTCCACACTTTGCATACATGTGGACCAGAGCATTGCCCACACGCACATCAGACTCAAAGCCCCCTTCACGGGCATAATTGTGAACCTCCTTCACCCACTCCAAAGCCCCTGGGCTTGAACATGCATTCAGGATACTCACATACGTGAAAGCATCTGGTTCGAAGCGTTCTCGTATCATTTGGAGAAACAATTGATATGCTTCCTCACCACGTCCACTTTCAGCGTACGCACCAATCATCACAGTCCATGTCCTAACATCACGTTGCTGCATTCTATTAAAAACTGTTCTCGCGTCATTGATACTGCCACACTTTACAAACATGTGGACCAGCGCATTGCCCACATGCAGATCTGACTCAAATCCCGCTTCACGGGCATGGTTGTGAACCGTCTTTACCCACTCCAAAGCCCCTGTGCTTGCGCATGCATTCAGGATACTGGCATATGTAAACGCGTCAGGTCTTAAGTCTTCCCGTTTCATTCGGAGAAGAAGTTCATAGGCTTCTCCCTCACACCCATGTTGTGCAAGTCCACCAATCATCACAGTCCATGTCCGTACATCACGTTGCTCCATTCTGTCAAAAACCAGTCTCGCATCATCAATACTGCCACACTTTGCGTACGTGTGGACCAGAGCATTGCCCACACGCACATCAGACTCGTATCCCGCTTCAAAAGCATGTCTGTGAATCTTCTTCACCCTATCCAAAGTCCCTGCGCTTGCACATGCATTCAGGATATTCATATAAGTGACTGAACTTGGTTTGAGGCCTTCCCGTATCAGTTGGAGAAACACTAAATAAGCTTCCTCACCACGTCCACTTTCAGCATACGCGCCAATCATCACGTTCCATGTAACTACATTGCGTCCACCCATTCTGTCAAAAACTAGTCGCGCATCTTCGATATTGCCACACTTTGCATACGCGTGAACCAGCGCATTGCCCACACGTACATCTGACGCAAATCCCGCTTCACGGGCATGACTGTGAACCCCCTTCACCCACTCCAAAGCCTCTGCGCTTGAACATGCGTTCAGGATGCTCACAAAAGTGATTGCATCTGGTTTAAAACCTTCCCGTTTCATTTGGAAAAGGAGTCCATACGCTTCCTCACCACAACCAATTTCTGCATAAGCTCCAATCATCACATTCCAGGAAATGACATCACGGCAGGTCAACTGATCAAAAGTGTTCCTGGCCTCCTTGATACTCCCGCACTTCGCATACATTTTAAGGAGCGCAGTCCCAACTCGCACATCTGATTCAAGGCCACCATGTCTGATATGTGCGTGAACTTCTTTGCCACATTCTAAAGCTGATGGGCTGGCACATGCCTTCAGGATGCTCAAGTAAGTCACTGCATCCGGCTGGACACCATCTTTGCGCATTTGATTGAAAAATTCCATTGCATCTTTGCCACGATTGTGCTGAGCATAGCCTCCAATCATTTTGGTCCAACTAAATACATTCTTCCCCACAAGTTCATCAAACACTCGGCGTGCGTCTTCCAATCTCCCACATCTGATGTAGGCACTAATTAGGTTGTTTGCCACACGTACATTCTGCTGCATACCACCCTCAATGACGCACTCATGAACTTGCTTGACTGCAGTAAGATCTTCCTGTTTCAAGCACCGCTTCAGAACTTCAACATACATGTACAAGCCTATAGCTATGCCTTGTTGTAGTCGGTTATTCAAAACATAGATGGCTTCACTCGCGGTTTTTGCACTTTGCAGGTGCATACTGCCACCGCCAACTTGAACAGCTTGCTTCACCTCCCTTGCACTAGAGGGCAAAGTGCCAAAATTGCCCTTGGGAAACCTGACTCATCAATACATTCTTCATGAGAACAAATTCACTAAATCAACTTACACATACTTGGGTATATCTATACAGTATTATATATCTTACATGCACAATATGTCTCAAGAAGTCATTGTACTTTAAATGCACCTAATAAACACTTACATAATAAAATATAAAGCAAACAAAGAAAATAATGTTGCACACAAAAAACTCAAACCAAACCAAATCATAAGTTTCACATTCCAACTAGCAACGCAAATTACAAACTGTTGATTTCAGATTCACCTCCAATATGTAAGCTTCATCTGTAGCAAGGCTATTTGAACCTACTTCTTGTCACAAATGGAGACAAATCATTCTCATGCCAATACCTATTTGATTGTATAATCTCTTGAGAATCGCTGGTGTGATAACCACTACGGGATGGTAATTTACTTTGAGTCACCAATTTGAGCATCGCCTTCACCCATGGAGGAGTTGACCAGCCTTCTACCCAAAGCGCTTTCTTTGTCATCTTGTGTTTAAAGTCGGGTGCTTGGGGATTCATCTGTAGGCACCACAACCTACGAATCAAATATCGCATGCAGATCAAGGAATATACCGGTATGTTGTTAAACATTAAAGTGATCTAACCAGCCTTCACCCCACCCCAAAACAGAGTGCAATATGCGTGATGTTTTCCAAAACGCCCATGACCTTGTGCAAGCAAAGGTGACTCCTCACTACTATTTCGCAACTTTCTAACATCAAATAACTGGTAGTTCCAGCAAAAGTCCTAAAGATACCTTGTGATCTCTGCTGTCCCACCACTGGGATGGATCCATAAAATACTCCTCCCAAACTTGTCCAATTGTCTGTGCTTCATCTGATTCAACTGGAACATACTTCATATATGTCAGTTACATTCTTTCTGAGAGACAGACAGCAACCACTTCTTTCCACGAGGACCGGCATCTGATACATACCTGAAGCATTGGTACTCACAGATGGTCTCCTCCAAACTGATGACGATGAACACCTTATTTCTCCCCTATTTCTTCCTCCTTGGGAGGCCGAGACCAATAATAAAGAAGAGTGTATAAGCCATGGAGACTTCAAGAGTCCAGTCACACATGCATCCTGGTCAAAAGAATCCCAACATTGGGTCAGAAAACACATTGTTAGCAATTTGAGCACAAAATACTCATCAATACTAGTAATTCACGTTTAACGTTCAAACAACCAAGTTCATGTCCTGTCAATTGGAGGAAAACGTAAGACCCCAGATACCAAATATTGCTGTGGAGGAACCTAAATATACTGGTCCGACATATTGCTGCTTGACCATAGTGGTGCAGTTGACACAAGTCACAAGTCATCCAGCCAATTATGTATAACAGGTGTATGGCCATGAGTCAGCAGTCACTCACCTGGGCACCAGCTCCCCGCACCAAATAGCTTCTCGTTTGCTGCCTATGACGCAATAAAAGGAGCATGAATGCAGACATTTTGTGGCTCGGAATCTACAGACTATTAAAGATTCCTCTGCAGCGACAAAGTAACACAAACAGAAATCTAACTTCTTATCTAGAGAAAGTATACGAATGAATCTCGAAAAGTCTTCGGCTTCCATTCAAGTGAATGTTCTAAGTCCGTTAAGTGAAGCTCCTTGTACAAATCTAACCTTCAGTAAGAGTTGAGAAAGTAGTATATAAGTAGCAATCTACTCCTTTCAACTGACTTTGTTCTCATCTCCAAATTGCTAAACCTCCAGGCAGGAAGAGAAACTTCTCTTGTTTAATACACCAATCCCCAACATCGACATCAGCAACATCCAATGTACGCAGCAAGCTTCAAAACTTAGCTTCAGCATAGACACAAAATATCATACATGATTGTCAATATGTTCAGGTCTGTTCAATTGAGTCAGTTCCTTGCGAGCTTTGTATAGCTCCCTCGGTGTCTTCAGCATGAATAACTTCCAATGAATGCAGCTTCCCCAAAGCTGAGTAGAACTTCACTTAAGTCCACACACAAAAGATTCATTTACGAATCCATCTCTTCAATCTTTCCACTCCCCTTCATTTGTATATGCTCTTTCACTTTTGCGAAATTTCCCCAGATTGCTAAACCCTCAATTCGGAGGGAAAACAGTTCTCTACATCAACAACCACAAATGTATGCAGCTTTAATATTAAGTTTCAGCGAGAACAAAATATCATATGTCACATACGAAACAATCTCTTCGGGTCCCTTTCAACTGCCTGTTCGATTCTCCACACTGTTAAACCCTAACCTCTCAAGAATCCAAGCAGGGAGGAAGAACCAATGTCAACAAGAGCTCGACATCAATTAGAACAACTTCCAATGTATTCAGCTTCCGAAAACTTGACTAGAATTTGACTTTGGTCTGGAGAAAGTTTCGAATGTGAATGTTTCAATCTCTAAGGTTCTTCTAGTCCCTTGCACCCTTCTATAAACTGCAAGAACGCTGCAACAGATACTGAACTCGAGCAGATACAAACTTCTAAAGAAAATTGCAAATTTTGAGGAACAAGGAACCCTAAACCACAACCCCTCAACCCCAGTATCTGCAGCTTCCAAATAAGCTACTCTCTCGCAACTGCCTCTACCCACCAAATCGCCTAACAATGAGTACAAAGAGGAAAATACATCGCCTAACAGATTGTCATGAACAACGTCCGATACATGCTACAACTTCCTTAACCTAACTTAGGTCTGACCTCACTCTATCATACACAAATCAATCTCTGCGAGTTCTTGAGCTACCTTTCGACTGCGCCTGTTCTCAGCCTCGAATTACTAAACCCTAACTCCAGTAAGTGAAGGTCCCTCAACGAAATTCCATAGGAACAACAGACAATGAAACCTCGACTTCAATCTAGACACAAAGTATTACATGAGAACCGTTCCCATTGAGTTTCTAAGCCACATTCCAACTCTGTCCGTGCTTCCTTCCAATTTGCCAAACCCGAATTAGCCAGCCTCCAAGCAGGGAGAGTCTAATCCACAACAACCCCAAGTCTCATCGTATGCTGAAGCTTAAAATCTTGACTTTGTTGCAGAGAAAAGGCCATGTGGGAGGAATTATGCTTTGAAAGTTCCCTGCTCCCTAACGAAAGTTTACCTGGGAGTGGAGACTCAACGACCGGTTTTAGGGTTTTGATCATTTTGTTCAGGAGTCACAAGCAAGAGACTTGTTGTTGGTGAAGGCAGATAAGTCGATCTTTGAATCCAAAGATCTCGTAAGTTGACAACAGAAGTGGAAGCCCTCAAATCCACGATCTGCGCAATCCTGTTCCCCACTGGAAATGGCGTCTGGCCAGCCCGACCCCTGCCTACAACCATCTCTGAGAAGCCTCTCACTCCGCAACATTCTGTTGTTCAATGGTTCTTCCCCGGAGCACCTTCAGCCAATTCAAAGCTTCAGCTAAAGAAACATGGTGTGATCAGCCAAGCGATCCAAGACCACTTCCTCGTCGACGAAGAAAAGACATTGGAGAACGACTTCAATTGTACAGATCCTTCATCTTCGCCATCTTCAAATGTGTCAAGATGCTCTATGACGGGGAATTCTTCAAACTACGGTTGCTCCCTTCAGGCACGGCAGTGAAATTTCTGGAATTTCTGAAATTTCTGACAGCAGGGGCTCTCCGAAAGAATGCAGACACACTCAAGAAGCAAGTTCCGACTACAGTACTCTGCAGTTGGGTGCAATCATCTTAAGGAGTTTTCTTCGCAGTCAGATTTCTGACAGAAATTGCAGCAACTTCAGGAAGCTAGACTAGCATGCTCGGAAATGGACAGATTTTCAAACCGCAATTGTGTTGGAATTGTAGTGAAGAATACTTGAGCATCATAACAAATATGTACATGTAAATTTTGAATCATACAACAATTTGGATCTTTCCTATGCAATATCTACTATCTAGTATTACCACCCTTTGCTAAAATTACAGCTTCAAGCATTCAATTGGGCATATTTGAATTGAGCTTTTGCAATTGTTTGTATCATTTCTTGCTTGTTTGTTGACTTGATGTGGTGTTGCAACAAATCTTTCATTATCTTCCACAGTTTTCTATGGGATTTAGATCTAGTGAATTAGAGGGCTACTTTAACTTCTTCATATCATGAGCTTGCCTTTAAATACTTTTCTAGAAATTTACCGCGATGAACCGGAGTACCATCTTTCATAAGCGTGACTTTATGAGTTTGATCATGCATGAAATAGAACCCATTCAATGAGCCCTTGTAAACATTATAAACAAAATCACTTGCACTTCTTTCACCTTGAGCCATGATGACCAATGGACTCGACAAAACCCATGAAGGCACCCTAAACCATTATAGATGTTTGTTCAAACTCAAAACTAGGTGCTAGGCAATTCTATGAGTATTTTTCAAATACCTTCCATCAAACTCTAATCTATCGAGAGCTTTTTCCAAACCCAAATGACAATTCATCCATCCAAATTAATTTGCTCCAATCTTCTTATGTCTAATGACAATGTTTGCAAGCAAATGCTAAATTTTTAGTTTGGTGTTCTATATTGAAATAGGATTTTTTGGAGCAATGCGGTTTCCAAAACCAAGCCTATGCATATATGTTTGCATAGTATTACAATGCACTCAAAAATTTGTTGCAAGCATTTCCAATGTTTGCCATCAAACATAATTGACGAGACGTGATAAGTTTCACAGTGTACAATTAGAAAGCTTCGAGGTTGATGGTTTGGTTTTTGAGTTGCTATGCATCCGGATACTTTTCACTTTGTCAAAACAATAGAAATAATGGAATGGAGCATATTCATTTTTTTTGCTCTATCTTAATACTTCATCCCAGATTATCATATTCCAACAACTAGAGCTCTCTCTTCCGTACTCAACATTCTTGTCTACTATCATTGTGAGATTAGAATCCATTGAGAAAAATTAATCTCATAAGCACCAAACTTAAGCCCTTAGTAGAAGAAAACAAACGACTGAAATGAGAAGAAAAACACATTGGATTATAAAGCAAACTTGAATCAAATTTGAAATACTAAATCTTGAGCTAAATGGCAGTTACAAACTCAATTAGTCGATGTTGAAGGCATGAAGAATCTCCACAAAACATCAATGGTCAGCTATGAAATGAAACAACTAGGATGAAACAAATCATATATTTAATGAAATGAATGTTGACAATGATGTGGATGAGCGAGAGTATGAAATGGATGTGCAAGAAGTAGTAATAGATCACGTAAAGAGTATAAGCAATGAAAATGTGGGGATTAAACCATAAGCTTTAGCTCTGCTATAAGATGGTCATGTGCGTTAGTCTAAATATAAGCCCCCTTCAAAATTGATCTGAAAATAGAAGGACTTACAAGTGAATCATGGGAAGTAATTAGAGAAGGAAGAAGAAGAGTATATGTGCTTTAAAGGTTCCCTATACAAAGAGGTGCTGCAAGAGTTGTTTTAGGTAATCATCAAGCAAGCGGTCAAATTTATTAATACAGCACATTAATATGCCTAAAAAGCAATGGAGATAGTTGTAGAACTAGGGGCATCACATGTCTACAAAGTTATGAGTGCAAAGTTGGCGTCTACTAGTTTCAATTAGGTGGAAATTGAATACATTTTAAATAGTCACAAATATGGTAAGGCAAAAAATTCATAAAATTGTTGGACCTTATTGTACAAATAATAGAAAAGAGAATGTATTTGTCCTTCATGCCTTCAACTCAAATGGAAACAAACAATGAGCAAAAAAACTCAACTAAACCATATAAATTGGTGACAACACATTACTTTGTCACAGTACAGCATGTGAGACACTAATCTTCTAAAATTGCACTATACTAAATAGTAACAATATTTAGTACTACCTACACTAATTGATTTTTAAATGCTATAAGTATTTACTATTGAAAAATATTTTTATTATAAGCGTAGATATCAATACCATGTATCAAAGAAGATCTCTACAAATATAATAAGTAAAAACATTTATGGGGGATAAAAATTTATAGCATTTTAACCCCTAAAGTCCCCAAAAACAATTTATTGTCAAAAAACATTCAAAACTGCCATTTTCAATGCAAACAACAAAAATTTTAAACATTTGTTTTTTTTATATATCCAACCATAGGATCTTGCACTAGACTAGTATAAAAATGTTTGGAAGAAATTTTAGAAATTTTGACTATATCGATCACAAGATATAAGTGTTTGAAGTGAAAAAAAATATTTTTTTTGTTCCTAGCTTGGCTAATTATAAGGCTTTGGATCCTCTTAACTTAAAATTTTTGTACTACAGATTGTGAGTTTAAATTTTTAATGTTGTAAAATTGAATTGAGAGTTTGGGAAAAAAATTTAGGTCCCCCTTCATGGTTTCAGTCTTTAAAAAATTGTGAAGTAAAAGCTGGTATAAGATAGATGGAAAAAATAAATTGTTGATAGCTCTAATTAAGATGGAATTGAAATACACTAGTCCCAATGGTGAGATTATTCTAGAAAGCAAACTAAACTATGTACAACTTTTTTTGAAAAATTGTTAAAATTGAGTTCATAAATGGATCCAGTACATTATTTTCTTGAAAATTTGCTAAGATTACCCGCAAAACAAGAAACTTCATAACTTTTACATTACTTATCCAAATGGAATGAATTAAATTTTTACATATAGACAAAAAACATAATCTATGAAAAAAAAATTAATTAATTAATTATTTCAAGTTTTTGTGTGTTTTTTGGTTGCCTACCCGGCTACCCTTGCTTATTTGGGGCTTATTGTAGTATAAATTTTGCTCTGAGGCCCCGATTGAAATAAGAAATATATTCCTAGAAAGCTAATCAATTTTCCTATCTTGAAAAATGATTTTAAAAAATCTTGCCAAAAATTGAGATCATAGGTACTTGCCTGAAATTTTAAGAGTCTTCCAAAGGGATTCTTTAGACTTTAAGGGTTAAAATCAATTAGTGCATATAACACTAAATATCATTATTAGTATATCAATATATTGAATTTAGATAGGTTAAAACATTATTGTATTTTACCAAATTATACAAAAATAATTTTTTCTAGTGATACTAATTTTGAAAATGAGACTAATATTTCTCCTTCACTATTTGGACTAATCAATGAAGTTTAGAAGTTTGATTGTATTATTTTGGAGGCAAAAATTATTTCAAATAGCAAGACATTAAACTAGGTGTTAGAATTTGTATCTTGACTTACCTTATATGAAGGTCAAATTTGGCATAAATGAAGAAATTTTTGTCTTAAAGAGCCACATGGCATCTAGTGATTTGTTTAGGATGATGTTGACTTTTGAAATTTGGCATGAGAATTCAAATTTCAGCACTCCTTTGTTGAATCTATCCCTCACATATATTATGTGAAGACAAAACCTTAATTAATCATTTTATGAAGGAGAAAGTGAAAGTAAAATAATTGCTATTATTTGTAACATGTCTCTAAAATTGATCTGTATAGATTCCTACCTAAAATATACAACTTCAAATCATAAGAGCCTATGGTCAATTTTGGATATCCTATTTTTTACACTATAAAAATTCAAAGTTTATTCATACAGCATCCATTTTAAAAGAATCTAAATTCTCTTTTGATTGTTAACAAGACCCAATAAAAAAATTTGCAATTTTATTTTATGAACCATGCTAAAAAATTCTAATTCAAATGCCATTTTGAGGGATTTTACCTTATTTGTAGAAACTAGGCCTTTTATTTCCTAATTGTTCAACTATTCACTATGTAGTGAATGGATGATAAATGCTTTAAAGTATAAATAGTACATACTTTAATCTAACATCTCATTTAGATCTTTCAACACATGTTAACAAAGGATCATTCTTTTCAAGTTCTATATGAAAAGTCCAAGGAATAATTTATGTCATCCTAGATTAATTGTCATACATACTAAATTTTTTTAATCAAATCAAGCGCAAGGCTAACTTCTTTTCTATCAGAGTAAAAATTTTAAAAACCTATATTCTTCATTTAATGTAATCCTTTATTGCTTGAATCCATTTTGCACATGTCTTCGTAAATCCTTAAATAAATAAATTATATTTATTTCAATTTCATCAAATTGATCATTAAAAAATCAACATCTTTTAAAGTTTCAAATATTACTTTTGAATGAAAGAAGTTACTCCCTCTGTCCCAAAATGATCTTTATGTTGGACAAAATACTTTGGATTAAGGTTGAAAAAAAACATTTTTTAAACCCTTTTCATGCTATGAGTAGAATTTGGTGTACTCCTAGCACCCTATCTGAAACTATAAGTTTTGGAGCCCTTTTCCGCAAAGTGCAGTTTTTGAATTTTGAAAAGTGGAATTTTTTTGGCATTTTCAAAGAGCACCAGAGGAAATTTCATTGTTGAATGTCAGGTCGTCATTTTGGAGGTAGTTAATATGGGCCCAAGACCATGCGTAAACCTCTATTCTACCTCCCAAAACTTCACCTCTTTCAATCAGGCAACACTCAAAGAGATGCAAAAATAAGAATGAACAATGTTGATTTGACCCCTTTAGTCCTTTCATTTGTCTTTTGATTGATGATTGCATGGATGGAAGGGGAACTACTATTTAGAGTTTTTTTGCTCGTCCCAGATAGCAATCAAAATCCAAATTTGACCAATTTGCAACGTCACAAAGTACAATAGCTAGGAAGATCATTACAGGACAAAAATTAAGGCCAATAGGAAGATCATTTTGGGATGGAGTAAATACATTATTTAGACAAAAAAAAATCCCTAAACATATTATTATCTAAAATACAAACTTAGAAGGGCAAAAAGTAAAGGTTAAAAAAAAGAAAAAGAAAAAGTTTAGGGAGCTAGGAAGAAGATATATAAAGGTCATAACTTGCTTCTTCCAATGCATTCTAATTTTGGGCTTCAAACTTCTTTCCTTCACAAAGGTGACAATATATCAATCCCACATCGTTGAGTATAAATAATCCAAATTCTTTCTGTATGTTGGGGTGGAATCATGTTGCAACTTTCATATTTTATCATTTTTCTTGTAGCTAGATTGTGCACATATGCCCTAACTTTAATTTTGTATAATAATTGAGTATTTAGTAGGGAATATATACGTGTTTGCTAAAAATTGCTTATATTTTAGAAATCAACAACTAGCACTAGCAATGCTAATTGATGAACTAGACTTTCAACCAATTTTTTTGCTATTCTATGATTCCAATTAAGATCAGGGTGTCAATTAATGTTGGTCTTGCTTTTTAGGATGGGCATTGCTCAGCACTTAACCTTTTCTTTGCCATGAGTGTATTTAGGTTTCTTATCAATTGCAAAGTGAAAGAAAACTAATAATCATGGATGGAGCAAAAAGTGAAGATTCAATAAGCCGCTCCAAAAATACTCATGCCGCAAACCAAATATTACAACAAGAGGCAATTTTTGTATGCAACATTTGTTTTGAAACCGTGATGAATCCGATTGCCACCACTTGTGGTCACTTATTTTGTTGGGAATGCTTGTTCACATGACTTCAAGGCTACCCTCATCCTTGTCCTGTATGTAAAACAAACTTGATTCAAGGCATCAACATCATTCCCATCTTCACCAACATTGGCATCCATGAATCCCTACTAGAGCCTTAGTCCAACACCAATGTCACCATGATTCCGCAAAGGCCTCCTCCACCATCATCTGATCACTTGCCAGATCCCATTCCGCTACCGTCTCTACTATCAACATCGTCGCTACCATCTTCACCATCAACATCATCGCTACCATCTTCACCATCAACATCTTCACTACCATCTCTACTATCAACATCATGGATAGCATCGCTCCCATGGATAGTATCGATAGCATTAATAGCATCAAGACCATTGCTGGTGGGGATGAATATCAATCTTGTGGAAGTTATGACACCAAATGTTCTACACATGGAGGATCCGTTGGGGAATGTTTTCACAATTAACTTTGAATACAATGCTCCATCTGACGGCTACCAATATAGGTTTGCATATTTTGGCACATCTTGAAATTTACAAATGTCGAGAATTAATAAATCTTGTTTTAATTTAGGATGGACTTCATATTTGTAATGAAGTAGAATATTGCATAATTATGGATTGAATTGATTAATTAGGAAGGACTTGCACTAGTGATGAATTGTAAATTAACTCCTAAAGGTTCAAATTCTTGGAATCATAGAGTCTTTTAGGACTTTAAATAAGTTTATATTCTAGATTTTCTTAATACAGTGTCACAATACAAATTATCTTATTATGTAAAAATATGTATTATCTTTATTTTGATTGGATTTGATTAAATTCACTCAAAGAAAATGAATAAGGAAAAAAAAAGTTGTGGTGAGAACCTGAGGGTGAGAACCATGGTTTAGTTCATTTTAAGTGACATCCATCTATTTTTGGTCTTCTTTTCTCTTGAAATAGTTATATATTTTATTTAGCTTTCAATAAGTTGTTGAAACAAAAGATGAAGCTTGTTTTACCTTTTTTTTGGCTTTTTGAAGGATTATAATTCTATATACAGGATATGGATAAAGTTATGGGAAAAAAGGGATGGCTAATGGATGAAATGTAGTCCATGTGGCATATTATGGGCAAAAATCTACTTGCTTAGGCGGATGAGGTAGAGCAGAAGGATAGGGTTTCTTTTTCTTCCTTTTCATAATTTGTTTTTGTCTGCCCTAAGTTTGGAGAGACATAGAAAGTTGTTTATTATGGGTATTAGAATGAAAATTTGGAAGAATATTTTTCTTTTCAATGTGATTTCAAAAAGTTATAACTTGCTTTATTTGGAGTTTGTGTGTGAAAGTTATATATGATGGAGTGTGAGAAGTAGGGTTGCTATTCTGTGAGCTTGTGAGCGTGAGCCTGTGAGCCTGTGAGCGTACAACTTTTTAGAAATTCCATTTAAAGTTTTTGGCCAAATTTTTTTATTTCTAGTAAATTTTAACCATGGACCTATTACCATGGACTTATTACCGTGGTCCTTTAAACAACAATGATGTGATACTTATTGGACTTTGCTGGATTTTAAGATGAAAAAAATTAATGATTAATTAGGATTTGTTTGAAATTGAATGAGATTGTCCCATTCAGATTTCAATTTTTAAGATCATTTTCCTCTTGTTGCTAGATACCTCTTGTAGTAGCATGGGTTCTCTTGGGGCTAATGGGGGTTACCTATCCTTTTGTCTTGATGTGCTGGTAATCAGACTTGTTAAGATTTTGAAATAAAATATTTGATTGATAGGAATTATTTTTGTAAGGAATGAGCTTAGTTATAGCAAATTGTATATTAATTGATCATTGTCCTCTTTTAGGACCTCCCAAGGGATCCAATTCTTTTATTTTTGATCTGATAGTCGTTTGGTTGATCACTCCCCTTTTGTTTCTTGGGAATTAGTGTTTAGGACTTGTTTGAAATTAAATGAAGTTGTTTCACTGAGATTTTGATTTTTCTTATCAACCCCCTCTTGCTACTGAACTCTTCTCAGCGCCGAGAGGAGCCGCAGCCTCGGGGCTAAAAAAATTTAAAAAAAAAAAAAAAAAAAAGTTTTTTTTTTTTGTTTTTTTTGTTTTTTTTTAAATAATTTTTTTTTCCACCGGGGCTACAACTCCCCTCGGCGCCGAGGAGTCCAGCAGCAAGAGGGGTTTGATCCAAAAAAATTGAAGTCTCTATAAAAACTTCATTCAATTTTAAACAAATCTTAATTAATCACCAATGTTTTTTCTTCTTAAAATCTAACAAAGTCGTAATGTATACTTCTAATATTTTAGACAATATTGAAAATTATAATTCTCATTTGAATTCTACATAACCACGGTAATAGGTCCACGGTAATAGGTCCACGGTAATAGGTCCACGATAATAGATACTAGAATTTACTAAAAATAGTAAACTTAGTTTTACTTTTGAAAATTTTGTCTATTTTTAGAAAATTAATGACATTTCTAAAGATTTTTCAAGTTTCAGAATTCAGCGCTCACATAATCCCTGCTCAACGCTCGTAGGCTCGTGCTCGCAGGCTCACAATCTAGCACCGTTGGTGTGAGAAGGTCAATTGTGAGACTTTGAGGACAAAATTTTTGAGTGCCCATAATTGTTTGGTTAGAAAATATTTTGTTTTGAGATTTGGTATGACTATATAATGAATTTTTATCTTTTCAGAAAGTTATAGAATTCTCCTTTTGGAAATACAAATTGAAACTATGAAAGTTATAGGCTTAGAAGTAAAGTAGTGTTGAGTTGCCTTTGAATTTAGAAGAGGAGACTTCATGCAATAAAAGTCGGACAATAAGAGATTTAAATTTTAAATTTAATGGGTTTATAAAAATATGTGTTAGCTTTCCAAAAAGTTATCACACTCTTAATTGGAGTCAATAAGTTTGTGAAAAATACAAGCTTAGAAGTGAAGTAGTATAGAGCTACCGCCAAATTTTTGAGTTCCAATTTTAGCGAGTCACAGATAACGGAATATGAAAGATTTGGAGTTCAAATTTGAATATAGTATGTATGAGGAATTTGGATTTTCAAAAGCTATAGCACTAAGAATTTAAAGCTTTTATGAAATAGAAAGGTCTTTGGAAATAAAGTAGTGTCAAGTTACCACTGAATTGAAGAGAGGGGACTTCAACCAACTACAAAAGTCAAACAGTAAGGTTTCTACTTGAAACCACTTGAAATTTGGAAGGTTTTAGCATTTTGAAAAGCTATTATACTCTTGATTTGGAGTTTTGAAGTGGTTGTGGCAATCATTTTAGTGTCAAGTACTTTTTCAAAAGATTTATACAATTCATATACAACTCATATAACTTCAATAATTACAAATTCATGATATTTGATTTGATTTATTATACGACCCTACATGAGGTATATACAAGTATAAATATGACTTGATGTATTATACAAGATATGTATGAATATAATAACAACTTGATGTATTACACAAGGAATACATGAATATAAATACGGCTAATATGTATTATTTTTGTATGGATATATTATGTTCCAGGGTGATTGCAAGAAACACTTGTCTTATTTGTTGTGTTTTGCAACAGTACTCATGATTTTTTCTGAAGTACTTTAAAATTAGGAATTTTTTTTTTTAAATTAAAAAATATGGACAATGTATATACCTTTAAGATGAAGATATCCAGAGAAAGAAAAGCATAGAAAAATTCTCTAAGTGGGAGAACTAGAAAAGTGCCAAATCTCAAGAAAATAGACACTTTGATGCTTTAATTAGTTTAAAATAGAAAAAAAACGTAAATAAAAAAATAAAAATTGGCCATTTGTAGTAATTCTATGGAGATGGTCATTCACCAGAAAAACCACAAAAATAATTTTTTAATTCAACATAAATTCAACCTGAATAGAGCACACATTAGGCCAATGTAACACACACACTTGGAACATGTTTTTGGAAATCCTTCTCCTGAGAAAGTGTATTTCTATTAGAAAAGCTAGCCTACCAAATCTTACAATGTAACTCTTCAAAAAAGGTACTCAATAGTACTAAAAACCACCAAAATCGCATGTGTGACATATTATCAAAATTCAATTTCACCTATTGGATTAATTTTGAAATAATTGAAATAATTCAAGTGCATTTTCTATTGCTATAGGAAGCTTGCTTTTGAATTTCAAGTTCATTCAATCATTTTTGCAATACTTATGGCACAAAACAACTTTTGCATTGAACGTGTGACGAAAAATAGGACAAGTGTTTCTTGCAATCACCCTCCATGTATATCACATGATTATAGGCATACATCTATCCGTACATGCTTTATACAAAGTAATCAACATATGTATGTGGAATACATTCACTGTACTTTTATTTTAATTTAATTTGATCATGGGATCTTTTATGTCCTAAGTTAAATCCAGTTGTAGCTAGAAACCCAATGTTTTTTCCAAGGCAAACCCTCTCTACCCAAAAATAGAGTATTAATTTTAAACATATTAGTATGAATTAATAAACTACATGAATAAATTATAAATTTTCAAAGTATTAACCCCTAAAGGACCGAGGCCTTTTTTCTGCCAAAAAACACTGAAAACTGCCATTTCTATAGCAAACAATAAAAAAAATTAAAAAATGTTTTTTTTGCACATCTAACCGTAGGATCTTATACCTAACTAGTACGAGAATGTATGGAAAAAATTTCAGAATTTTTGACCGCACAGATTGCAAGATATTTGTGTTTAAAGTGGAAAAAACAAATTTTTCAGCACATTGCGGGACTAGATTTTTTGACTTTGAACATTTTTAAATTAAAATTTTTGCACTACAGGGTTTTGAGCTTTAAATCTTTATAGTGGAAAATTGAGTTGAGAGGCTAGGGGAAAAAAAAATTATTCAAAAAAACTTAATTATCATTCTTAAAAAAATTGTCAAGTAGAAGTAGGTACGAGAATATTGGAAAATCTAAAATATTCATATATTTTAGATGGAATTAAAATACACTAATCTCAATGGTGAGATTGTTCTAAAAAGTAAACTAAACCGTAAGAATTTATTTTTTTTGAAAAATTTCAAAAATAGCATTCAGAAATGAATCGTACAAGTTATTTTTTTCAAGAAGATGTTCTAACTACCCGAAAAACAAGAATGTCCATAACTTTCTCATAACAAATCCAAATGAAATGAATCAAAGCTTTCCAGATAGATAAAAATATAATCTATGAGAAAAAAAATATTAAAAAAAAAATCAAATTTTTGCCAATTTTTTTTTGCCTGCCCGGGCTGCCCGCCGTCCCCTGTTTTGAGCTTATTTGATCATAACTATTGTTCCCGGGCACCGATTGTGAAAAAAATTATATTTCCATGAAGCTAATCAGATTTTCAAGCTCCAAAAAAAGTTTCTAAAAATCAGGAGAAAATTTCAGCCCGTAGGTACCTGCCCGAAAACGCATTTGTCCCCCGAAGGGACAATGGTCCTTTAGGGGTTAATCAAAAGTGTATCCAAATACATCCTAAACTATCAAAATTTTAGATGGATTCAACCTCAATCTCGATGAATTGATGATATTCTATTACCTTGGCGTAGTTTAGGTTGTGTGACTTGAAATCAAAATCTATACCGCTTCTAGTTTGTGGCCTGAAGTTAGACCCTTATAAAGATATTTGGCACAATTTTTGGTTTGTATAATATTGCCAATTAATGAAACTAACGTTGTTAATTTTAGTAACAAAGTGGAATTCAAATCAAGAATATTTTTCTAACTACTAAGAATAAGAACTTATAAGAGCACTTTGTCTTCAAATAGTGAATTCAACAAGTCTTGTTAGTTGGCTAAGGCAATTATAAGGGCCATAGTACATATGCTCGGTCCATTCCATTCTAATTTTGAACTTTAGACAACTAACGTGCATCCACGTGACAAATAGTTGTTGACTGTTGAATCTCGGTAGTCCAAATTCCTTCGGTAATATGATGTTGCCAATGCCGGATCATACTGCAGATGTTTTGACACTAGTTTACATTTTTTTTTTAAATACACCCCTATGCCCTTTGTCTTTTTGTATATGTAGAGAGAATTTCATTAGGAAAAGACTATCTTTGCCATAAATCACTATTGTTGTAGCTAGGGTTGAAGAGTATTAGCGACGCCAATGGATGAAATTTAAATGTCTTTGAAATACTTTCAATAATTAGAGAGATCATGATACAAACATTATTCATGGTCATTTAAGCTTCCTAGAATGTGCACATGTGTCCTTTAACGTCAATTTTGTCTTCTATAATTTTGGCATGTTTTAGGCCTAAAACATATTTCTATACTTGTCTTAGTTTTTACAGCATGCATGTGTAGATTTTGCTCACAATCATTGGTGCTAGAACTGTGCCTCATTAATGAAGTTCACATTCATTATTTTAAATTGTCATAAAAAATTCAATAGAGAATGTGTGTTTGCTAGACAAAAATTGCTTTCAATTTTGAGAGTATTAGCAGACTAAAAATTCTAGCTAATCAATGAATCTTCAATGACCATGTTCTTTTGCTAATCCCTGCAAGATTATAATACAAAGTATATTAATATTACTCTAACTTGGCGAAAATTGAAAGTCCACTGGGTCATAAATTAGTCTAGGTCATGTCAATTAACTACAAGAAAATGAGTGTTTTATGACTGCAAAATATGACTGTGTTGAGTCATAAAATCTGAAAATATGACTCCGTCGAAAATCACTGTAGATGACTCGCAATATGACTGCGCCCAGTCATTACCGACGAGTCATATTTTGTACCAGTCATATTTTCAGTCATATGGGTTTGGGGGTATAATTAGCCATTTTTAGCCGTATTTTGCCAACATGGCGTATATGTTGACTATCCTTGGAGGCTTGACTTTCTCATGACCTGCCCGGATAAATAAAAAAAAGCCTATGTAGAATATGACTCTATTCAGTCATATTTTTGGCTGATGTGGAATATAACTGTAGTGAGTCATATTTTGGCTAATGTAGCATATGACTACGGTGAGTCATATTTTTTGTTGATGCGGAATATGACTTTTGTGAGTCATATTTTTTGTTGATGCGAAATATGACTCTTGTGAGTCATATTTTTGTTGATGTGATGTGGAATATGACTTTTGTGAGTCATATTTTTTATTGATATAAGAAGTGACTCTTGTGAGTCATATTTTTGTTGATGTGGGAAATGACTTTTGTGAGTCATATTTTTTGTTGATGTAGAAAATGACTCTCATGAGTCATATTTACTACTCATATTTTTTGTTTATTTAATTTATGACTCTTATGAGTCATATTTTTGGCTACTGTAGCAGTTCACATAGAATGTTATTAGTAATATTATGATTAAATGTAGTCATATTTTTAAAAGTATAGAGTTACTTTTTGGCATGACTTTGAGCATTATGTGACTATAGCCAGTCATATTTTGGCCAAGATTTTTTGTGAAATATGACTCAAGCAAATGATATATTTCAAATAAAAAAGAGTCACATTTCTTAGATTTGTGTGCGTGCTTTGTAATTGGGATACATGAGGTTTATAATAGTTTCAATTATAAATTATAGTCACATTTTTCATACATTCTAATTAAATGAATATGATGCATTGCAATCATGCATCAATATGATTTAGTAGCTAAATAAGAGACTCCATCCAATTAAAAATGAGTACTTATGATTCTTGAGATGCACAAGAGACAGTCATATTAGAGAAATAAACTACAAGAAATAATGTGATTTTTCTCAATAACATTTATTTGTCACTAACACAAAACATATCACAATGACACTCTATAAATTTATATTTTCACACGCTTATAGGACCTATATTTCTTACAAAAATGTGAAGATGTTGCCTCTTTGGTGTTGCAAATAGCCTTAAATAACTTCATTCCAGCTTGGTGCCTACATGTACAATCAAGGAGGTTAATTTGTAGTTGAATGAACAATATAGTTCAACCTTCAAAGATTTAAGAAAACACAAAATATGTAGCACAAGTTTAAGATAAGAAAAAGCCATAAACACTATATCTCTAGAAATTGCAAGTAAATAGGAAGAAAGAATAACAATAGTTATAGAGAGAACAAGAAACAATAGGTGGCAAGTGCTAAGAGGTAACAACAAGCAAGAGGTAAGATGCAACAAAGTGCAACAAGAAGCAACAAGAAGCACAAGTTAAGATGCAAGAAATTGCAACAAACAACAAGAAGAAGCAAGAACTAAGATGCAATGAGAAGCATTAGGAAGCATGAATTAATATGCAACAACAAGAAATTAAAAGCAAAAAACAAAGAAGCAGCAAGAGGAAACAAGAAACAAGAAACAAAAACAAAGAGGTAACAAGAGGACACTAAAAGCAAAGAGCAAGAACTAAGAGGCAATAAGGCAAAAGCTAATAAGCAACAAGATGCAAGAATTAAGAAGCCAAAAAAATCAAGATCTAATAAGTATTAATAAGAAGCAAAATCTAAGAAGCAACAAGAATCAAGAGCTAAAAAGTAACAAGAAGCAAAATCTAAGAGGCAACAAGAAACAAGAACTAAGAGGCAACAATAAACAAAAACTAAGAGGCAACAACAAACAAGAAGTAAGAAGCAATTAGAAACAAGAGCTAAAAGAAGCAAAAATAGCCAAATGGCGGCTAGGGTTTCAAAACCCTAAATTAGTGACGGCTAGGGTTTTGAAACCCTAGTCATGTGACTTGCCTTAGTCATGCACATGACTAGCTCTAGTCATGTGACTTGTCTCAGTCATGCACATGACTTGCTCTAGTCATGTGACTTGTCCCAGTCATGCACATGACTTGCTCTAGTTATGTGGCTTGTCTTAGTCATGTACATGATTGGCCCAAGTTATGGGACTTGCTTCAATCATGCAACTGAGCAAATATGACTATATTAAGCAAATAAGCTATTCTAACAATCAAATTTGATCCAAAGTGGATATATTGATACTATAACTCTACAAAATGCATGAAGGGGAGCTGCAAAGTCTTAAGCACCCTACAATTATGGCAAAAAACACACATATAAGTAGATGCCATGCGTCTATCAAAATATCTATGTCCATATACAAAGAGTGCAAGAGCAAAAATATTTGATAGAGGCACTATTTAAAAGCATCTTTGAAGTAAATACAAGTTTAATGCTTTTATTATTTATATATTTGTAAGAACATCCAAACAACCATTTGTTCACCTTTTGATTGCATTACGAGCGCGCATGCTCACGGTAAGCTTCAATCTTCATATGAACAATTTTATGACTTCTGTAGGGCCTATAGAGACCTTCCATTAATGTAGCTTGTATGACATTGCTGAGAACCTTTCTCAGAAAAGAACAAACTTCAATACATGACATATGTGAACGTTTTTTCTATATCCTTGAGATAAAACATGCATATCCATGCTCTTTGTTGTTGGGCTCCAAATCTTAAGTTGAATATTTAAGTATTGTTCAATTGGCATTCTAAGCAATGAACAAGTACTCTCTAATAATAAAGTATAAATGGTTCACATCTTAATTAAAATTGATACAAATTGCTAAAGTTAGAGGTTTTGGATGGTTTCGGCTCCGGGGAGATCACTATCGATTTTTGGAAAACTACGTGAATTGAAAAATAGGGTTCATTTAATTCCAAGCGAAATTTTTTTATATAATATGTAGGGCTACTACATGGTCTATGAAATGCTACATATGCTATTATATATAGATTAAGCTATGTAAAAACATCATGTAGTAGGAATTTTTATTAACAAATTAGCCTTAACAAATAGAGGCCATGCAAATTTTTCACATTACGATGAGTATAGGTGTAGACAAATAATTTCATGTGGATGATGAAATGGACATAGTCAAGAAAATCAACAATGAAGGGGTTTGACTGAAATTGTACCATGGTACTAGTAGTGTATACTGATATATGAAAAAAATTAAGTGTAAATGTAAGACATTAATCAAAAGTGGCAAAACTTATCACATTGCATAAATAGGGAGGTTTACCTTAGTGGGTTCAACAAACTGAAAATTATACAACACAAGGATAAAATTTATAGTCAATTTAACTCTAAAATTTGAAGTCATATGTATTAATCAAACTCATATTGAATGAAATATTCATAGGGTAATTTCAGTACTAGGGATTCTAAAGTGGTCAATGTTATTAATTACCCCCTGAAGGCTAAAGAGTATTTTAGAAGAGGAAAAAATCCAAAACTGCCAATTTTTTATGCATTGTCCAAAATAAAAAATAAAATTTTGTTTTTAATTACAACCATAAAAAATTATATTAAATAGTTAAAGCAATGAATTGAAAAAAATTCATCCCATTCGACCATGTGGATTGTAAGATCATAAAGTTTGAAATAAGAATTTTTTTTTCATTCCTACAAACTAGGGTCAAGGGACTTGGAGCCTTCTTAGAGTCAAATTTTTGGTCTACACAAAAATGAAGATTTTGACTATTCATAAGTATATGATGTAAGGTTTACTCAAAAAAAATCCAAAAGCAAATATGGAGCCTAGCTTACTCTAAATCAACCTGCAATGCAAGGAGGTTAAGTACATTGGCAATATACAAATCATTTTTTTGAGGATTTCTTGTGCAATGAGGAAATTTTTAATTTAAAATACAAATGGTAAAAAATTAGAGATAAAACATTTGTAATATATGGGAAAATTTTCAAAAACTTTGACTGTACATATTGCAAGATAATAGGGCTTGAGAAGAGAAGAAAATGTTTTTTCTCAAAACCACCCCAACATAGCTAATAAAATTTGACTCTTCCTAGAATGTAATGTGAGAACTAAATTTATCTTTTAAAAATTTTATGTCATATTTTATTAGTTACATAAATGCCAAATTTTAATAGTTGATGAGAGTTTTTGCAAAAGATGCTCCAAAGATGTCCAAATTCACCAAGATGACAAAAAAGTTTAGGACAAAAAAAATTAGATTCCCACTCTGGGGGTACAATTTCATATCTTATGTCAAAATTTTGTAAACATCTGACCAAAATTAACTTCATAGGATAATGTGTATACAGGTAGTTACTACCTCTTTCGAGGTGATACTGACAGTGTAAAACCATGCGCAAGTTAAAGAATGCAATAGTAGGGTAGTCAAAGAATAATTTTTGTACATGTGGCACACCATAATTGGTCGAAAATGATTTTCATTTCTTTATATTGCATCATACATATAACACAAAACACGAGAAGTGTTTCAATGGTCATAATTACATTAAAAGACTATTGAGCAATCTACTGCAACTTGCAGCTTAAACGAGAACGACAGCTCCTTGCAAATGAAAGAACCTCAACTCAAATTTAGTGCTTAAATCTTCATTGCATTTAGTGCTCTTTAATCTTCTCAGGTCTTCTTGAGTCCGGTTGTGGAAAAGTTCGCAAAATTGTCACTCATAGAACCTCTCTGCAAAATGAAGGCCAAATTTCATCTTCAAACAAAAGGAAAGCTTTGAATAAAGCAACAAAATCAGAATTGACAGAAAAAATAGATCATAGTTAATATCCATATGTGTCTATTGGTCGTTGAGGCAAATCCTTAAACAAAACTTGAATATTTTGAAATTGAATTTCATTGCTTTGTTCAAGTTCATTGCAACAAGGAGAGCACATTTGCCACAATTTAGTTCAGTGGACTCCGTCGGCTCAACATTTAGAAACCGAAATTCCACAAAGCCACAATCAAACCTAGCCAGTTGTGCCTAATTTTTTTATCACAAGCACCAATAGCTAAAAAAATTTCTTGAAAGATAAAGAATCGAAAAAAATAATGCATCCATGTCTCTAAGTCACTCATGCTTCAAGCCAATCTATTTTTTATTCAATTGTTGTATAATTTTTTTGATAAACTATTTACAATAAAAAGAAGTTTTAGCCTCATTGTAGCTACTTAGAATTGACAGAAATCCAAATTGAAAGAGATTGAAGAAGAAAGATGAAACCTCGATAGGAAAATTAAGCCAATGAATCTCGTTCATGGGAAGCACTTGCTTGCGCTCCTGGATGTATCCATTTGCAGTGCCTTTGATCTTCAATGACAATGCCACAATCAATGTCACCATCCTCTCCTGCCCATCATTGTCAAATTTTGGAGCAGTAGAAAGCAACATGGTGGAATTGAATACACTGATTAGGCCACAAGATTGCAAGATTATATCACTGGAGACCCCATTCGTAAGTTTCTTAAAAATTTATTTGTTTTGGTTGCCTCTAAACTTTATTAAGACTTTTGAAATTCAAAAAATCTCCTCAACAACCTTATTGCACAATCTCTTCAAATCACAAGCGCAAAAATTTCTTGTCTATACACATCATCTTATCTATTCACATGGAATCTCTCTGAATTCTCCAAGACACTCAAGCAATTGCATCAATTCACTATGAGGCGCAAGAATATACATGTGCGTGTGTCTGTTATTCCATTTGTACTGATGGTTTTTTCCTCAAGTCCAATTGCACGACACCAGGGGCATTGTTTCTTTTTGAATCACACAGTTATTGATTTTGCAAAAAAGGGGGTTATTTGTTTTTTTTTAAAATCGTACGGCCATTGATTTTTCAAAGGAAGGAGGGTTATAGTTTTCTTTTCAAATCTCACGGTTGTTGATTTATCAAAGGGGGGATTTCTAGGGCAAAGGGTGGTCTTCCTTCTTTTTACTTCATAGACAGTTTTTTTATTTGCATTGCACGGTAGCAAAGGATGGTCTTCTTTTTTTAAAAACTAATTGCACGGTTGCAAATTTTTCACTTGGAGGGGAGGTCCAAGGCAGAGTTGCTTGTCTCTTTTTAGGAGATAGGAATCTATCCAAATTTTCAATTGTTTGTTCAATGGACAATTGGCCTTTAGAGGTTAAAAAATGCCACTTGGTAAATAGCACTTGAATTCAATTGATTGTTGTTAATTTCATGGTGTATACACTATATACATATGTAATAGAGGGAAGGAAAAATTTGTGAAGAAGGATGGAGGCGGGAAAAAATTGGGCACTTAAATTTTATTTATAAGATAGCCCCACTTAAAAAACCATAGGAATGAATTTACAAAAACCATAGGGAATTGAAAATATGCCCCTCATAACTTTTTATATAAATATATGATCATCTAAAATGCAATAATTAAGGTAAATAGCCCCACCACAAATACCCTCTTAACTGAGGTGTATACCTTAAATTACAAAAAGTGATCTCCCCGGGTTTTTTGTTGATTGAGGCCAAAACTCTAAACTTCCATATTCAAGTTGAGAAATTCAAGAAAATTGTTAGCTTAAGTTGTAGAGCATTGCATGCAACCTATTCTAAAATAGTAAAAATCAGTATAATGGAATATTTTTAGCAAAAAATATAGATGGATGAAGTTCGGTCTCTAATTTATTCTTCAAGATTTCATCCAACATTTTCTTCTAGCCTACAAGGGTATAAACGAACTCATAAGAGTCGATGGTGACGATGAAAAGGTTCATTGGAGTCCTTTTTGAAATGTTAATGGAATGTTCCACTCAAAAGACTTCAGCAATTTCATCAAAATTAGATGTAAAAATTATTCAAAGTTGCCAACAATGAAAAATTCTATTCAATATCATATCATATTCTATTCAATATTCTATTCAGCAATGACAAATTCTATTCAATATCGTACTTGCACGACACACCAACCATTAAATCTCCTTATGCACAAATTCAACAAGAGATCATGTCCTACGTTTGTTAAATAGTGAACCCTCTATGTAAATTAAAAAATTCAAGAATTTGTATATTTAAACCACTACATTTGAAGAAAGCCTCTTTCACCAAATGTATATGTCAACCTCAAAAAAAATAAAAAATAAAAAACCAAAACATTTTTAACATGTATGCATTTTAAGACCTTTCCCCCCGTCCTTTCCAATACGACAGCTGAGAATGACCCATCAATTGTCTCCTATTGTTATTTGCTTCATTTTTCTCTACTTCCCTTATAAATCTTACAAAAAATTGATTAATTAATTATAGAAAAAACATGTGCCACCCAAAGATATTTGACGCCAATTGTGTAATGGATACAACATCCAAAGAAAATAAAAATAAATTTAACACGTATTTAATCAACTCACAATTACATCCAAAGGAATACAAGAGGGCCTTCTTAGATTGCTCACCTTTTGCTTGTACTACCTAAAAAGAAAAAAAATTACTACCAAAAAAATGTGACTACAAAATACAACTAACAATAAAATATGACTACAAAATATGACTGAGGCAAAAATACGACTGCCCGCCCAAATTTCCCTTTGGCTGCCCCCTTCAAAAAAATGTCACTACCATGGAGATATGACTGCAAAATATGACTCAACCAAAAATATGACTAGCAAATATGACTCACCGTTCCCCAAACATGTTCCCTGCCGTTCTCTATGAAGTACTTTGGCGTTCCCAATGAGCGTATACTATACACCCGTGAAGTACAAGGGCAAAATATGACTAGCAGTCATATTTGCAGTCATTTTTTTCCCCAAGGTCTTGGCCTCCAAGAATATGACTGCATGCAGTCGCCAATCATCCCCAGTCATGTTTGTGCAGTCATAAAACATTCAATGTCTTGTAGTGGTTCTCCCCCCTAGCTTCACCTTCTAGGGGATATTACCACGGGGGGTGACTCTTAAGGGGATTTGCATATCACATGTGACCAAGGGATATTATTTATAGGAGTATTTTGATAGAAGGGACTAATTAAATAGACCATATCATTACCTAATTTTCTAATTTGTCATAATTTAAGTACCATACACTTACTTTAAATTTGAAAGATAGGCCAATTTTTTCATACCATTACTTCATTATAATTAAAGAATCTTGAATTGGAAACACTCTATATGTAACAAAGCTACATTGTATAAGTAATAAAATACTACAAAAGTTGTGATATCCGTGAAACCATAGAACATTGCTAAATACCTAACAAACTAAGTTACAAATGAAGGTTGTGGGCACAAAGAGGTTATCATATGTAATGCGATTGCATAGGAATTCAAAACATATTTAGTGTCTACAATGAATGTGACTCATGCATCCAAACAACACAGAACACCAAGAGAAAATAACAAATCAAATGGAATGCAACATGTAACACAACTTCATTTGTACCACAACCTTCACATGACATTGATATAGAATTGAATCATTCATATATGAAGTCAAAGACATGATCCTAAAACATGATCCTACCCATAGCCCCAACCTAAGATACTTTTACTTCATGGTACATTAGTACCTTACCTGGCAGGAATACTGACCCTCATTAGAAAAAATTTCAGCCAGGCTCAACAAGGCCGCAAGTCTTGCACCCCCGCAGTGCAATTATGAAAAAATATATTAAAATTTTATATAATTTTATTTTTTAAAATTGTGAAGTCTGACGTGGCACTAGTGGTGCCACATTAGCGCCATGTCAAATTGGAAATATTAAAATATTTAAAGAAAAATTATAATTTTTTTTTGTAATTGTACCTCGGGGGGCCGAAAATAAAAAACTGGCAGCCTTTTCGAGGTCTAAAATTTTTCCTAATGATTCATAGCCCCAACTTAAGATACTTTTACTTTATGGTATATTAACCCCTAAGCGGGTCAACATCCAAAAAATGGACGATGTACAGAAGAGAAGCGGTGGATCTCCCAGATGGTGAGGTTTTTTCATCCGTCCTTTTTTAGGGGGACAGGTGGGACAGTTGTGAACAGCGGAGGCCGTAGACCTTCTCGGAACAAGGCATCCATATTTTTAGATGCCAGGAACTCCGGAAATTTTGCTTTGCCCATTTCTCATAGGTCAGAGATTTCGGGAAATATGGGAATTTTTTTGGCCTCCTGGGCTCGGGCTAATTGAGGCGGACTTGTACGGCTGCTGACGTCCGAGGCCGTGGAAAACTGTAGCACCACGTTTATAATACTGAGCAATTAATGTTGAGTAAGCGTCAAGACAAGAACGGATCACACTTGTCATTTACGTGTAAGAAGGCGTGAATTTGAAATTCTCAAATTAAGTTAGAACATTGCCGGCTTCCTCTTCAATGCACAGACCAGGGAATTGAAGAAGAGCATGAAATGTACAATCGACACAGACGTTCGAGGAAAATGTGATGCCTAAATCTATAGGTATTGCAGAGTCCAAAGATGAGTAGACGCAATTTATGCGTAGGCGCTGTGGGACACCCCTTAGCAGGAAGAGATTTCGGTAGTGTATTTCTTGCAGTAGCACACGCCCTCTGTACTCATCCAAAGAGTGGGCTTAGTGAGCACAATTGAAATGCGTTTTAGTGCCTCTCCTAGATTTACATGGTCGTCAACTTCGGGTGCAACGTACATACCTGCCTGCAAGTTTGCTCGACAAGGTGACACATTGTCACTGCTATAAAATCTGATTACAAGGCACAACGCAACGTACGTGGTTGATCATTGGGCGAGCTCGAGTAAAATTGAATCCGACCTTACTACGAGGTTCGACATCAAGATTCAGCCGAATTTCTCATTAGTTGAGTCTCCTGAGTTTTCTAGTCTGCGTTGGGGCTGAGTTTCTTTAGGTGCTTCCGTGCTTTTAGAGGGAGGTGGAGACGTCTGAATGTGAGGGAATAGTCGCTCTCATGATTGGATGTGCTCATCGAACTCTGCATGTACAAATCTATGGAAATGTAGTGCTCAATTTTGATTTGTAAATAACGTGAGATCTGCGTTCGGAATGTCTTGTTTGCTGATGTCTTACCCCGCCACTGCCAGGTGAAGACGCTATATCCGAAATCAGGTGTCGAAGCAGGTGTGCCATGCAGAGGAATAAGCCTGGTCGCAATTTGATATAGTTTCTTGGCAGCATCTTCACCGGGCACTTACACTTTGACTTCACAATCTTCAATGTGGTACTTCACTTCAACAATCCAGCCTTTATTGTTGAACAACAGCAGCACGAGTATTATGCCTTTGACGAGATATTCTTGTCAGCACGAAATGCTTTCAAATCCTTTGGCTATGTACAACATGAGTATCATGTAATTCCAGCTTCGATGAAGTATTGTTAGCTAGGTTTGAAAGCTTTTGAAATCCTTTAACTTGTCCAATGCAGCATGAGTACCGGTTGCTCCTCCCACCTACTCAGCTTTAACAACGCAAATGTGCAAAATCAAAGACAAAGAACTCCTTCCTCTTGAACATGCAAGCAAAGTATGCTTGGCACAACTGATTGTTCAAGTCAGACTGAACATTACTCATGGCCAGAAATTTGCCTTTCGCCTAGCAAAATTGGCTGGTTTGAAAAATGAAATCCGAATTCATTCAAGAAGTCGGATGCTATGTCGCACTTGCAAAATGAAGGGCCGAAGGATTTTGAATATAGGATTCTGCTAATCGATTTGTTCACCAAGCTAGGGCTCATACGTCGCACTGCCACAGGAATTCAGCGTCGCTAGTGTGGATGGTGCTAACTGTCCTGAGGCGCCAATTCCAGCGCCTTCAAGAACAATGCCTCCGCTCGATCTGCGTCACCCACGCCCGCACAGCCAAGCTCGCGACCATTTGCGCGTTGCGATCTGTCTCGTGCAGCTTCGAAGCTGGCGTGCGGAGCATTCCTTTCCTGCAAAGACGGTCACATTCGAGTATGCGCCTAACATGGAGTATTATAAGCCCAGTGATGACGTCTTTGAGAACAAAGTTGACGTCATATGCCTTGTCTTATTAGTGTCGGGCAGCACTGAATTTCAATGATGCTCCCCGGGGTAGGGTGGCCCTATTTTCAGTTTTCCGTGTTCATCCGTGTCAGGGCAAAGCATTCAGCTGCCCACAGAAGCCTCTGCTGTCTAGTACCTGTGGGCATCGCGCATTGCAAGCTCTGTATTTCCCTATCGTTAGAGATCTTCCCCTGTTTGTCACATCCGGGTTGTTGTGCACAATCAGCTCTAGCGTTTGGGTATTTTTCCGTAATTTTCTGAACCTCCGCTGTGTGCTGAAATTGAAGTCGCCTGCACAAGAGAGGCCCTGCCCAAGTTGGTCAACGCCCCTCACACCAGTCAAACGTTATAATGTGTGCATCAGCAAAGCAATTTTGGTGATTCTTTCTCCGCATGTTGTCCTCCCACGCAGTAAGTGAAGATCATACGGTTATTTCATGTCCCGCACTACTCATGTAATAACGAGATGGCCTTGCACAGTTTCAAGTTTCTACACTACTTTCAGGCTTCTCCATGAAAGCGTCCACTAAAGGGTTAAATCTAAAAAAAAATTGGCTAGATTATTTATATCCATATATTTATTATAATTATGATTCACCTATTTTTTCTATAATATATTACTATCTCAAATATTTTTCAGTAATTTAGGAGCAATGAATAAAATGTACCATACCTTTGGTCATACGTAACATGCTAAATTTTTCTAAATCACCCCCCAGGGATATTATAAGTATTTTTAACTTTGATTTTGTTAATTAGTTATATTCCATTACTTTCGTGCAATTTAGATCAAGTGGTTTGAAACCAAAATCTATACATGGATCTATGCAAGAAAGACTGGTCAACTTTGTAGTGTTTTACCCCAAACTGGGGTTCCAACGCTAAGTACTATCAGTGTAATGAGTATTAGAAGGAAAAGTTTGATCTCGCATAAATTTTGGGCCATTGGCCATACTATAGATCTATTGTACCATTGACAACTTGACAAGTGTCCTTTGTGAGTACTACGTAGTCTTAGTTGTACCGACCAGTACTATGTTCCAATTTTTTACAAAAAAGGGGTATGCCACAATTTTAATTTGTAATAAATCTACTATAGTAGAAAAAAAACACTAAAACTTGGAAATTTGAGAGGACTTGATGGTGATCAAATTTCACCAAAAGAATGAGCTCAAAATCGTCTTCAATGTTTAAAAGTGCACACGCTAGGGAGTCCTATTTGCAAGAACTTAGATATTCCTAATACAAAATATGCCCACCTACTATTAGAATAGACCAAAGAAATTTCAACTCTAAATCATTAACATTAGATGAGATTCGGGGGGTCTGGAAGGCCGTTTCAAGCCTGTTCCCGACTCTATTCCCCCAGGCCTTAAAGAACGCCGCTATCAAATTTTTATTTTTATTTTTTATTTTTAGAAAAAAATTAAATTAAATTAAATTCTTAAAATGAAAAACAGAGTGTTTTTGTTTTTGTTTCTGTTTTTTCCCGGAAACTGACGTGGTAGTCGCTTGGCTACATCAGCGCAACTACTGCAGTGCAGTTTCGGCCTGTTTTACAAGCTGGGAACTCTGGGGAACTCACATCCCTCCAAAGGGGATGAAAAACATCTAAAGGTATGTGCACACTTGGTGTTTGATAACAATAGTCATAAATTCATAATACCTCTAACAAAGATGGAGAGGTGCAGGTTTTAAGAAAATATATTTTTTAAATTGGTTTGGGATTGGTTTGACATAAGGTAAAACAGCCCATCATCATCAACATTAGAGAAAAACCAACCCTTTCCAGGGCTGCTCCAGAGTGACAAATGCAGCTATTATTAGTGGCATAGGGAACCTATAAAGTTTGTCAGAACTGCATTGTCAGGTTGTGTGATTTTTGCCAAATGCAGTTGGATTATGCTCCCAAATGTTTTGGGTAGTGAATGAAGTGTAGAGAGATGAGAATTGTTTACTCGAAAACCTTGTTTGAATATACTTGTTCATCAGTTTGAAATATAGTTATTTATACAAAGCCAGAAAGGTCCAGGCCATTACTGCGGGATACATTATGTGGGTTAAATATTTAATTCATCAGTTGACAATTGTAAAAATATTTTGGACCAATTTACATATCTTCAGACTAGGATACCGCCAACAAAAAATCCTCAAATCCTCAAATGTGGAGGACATGAACTGTATAAGTGATGGATATCAACATCAATTGCCAGAGCTTTGCCATGGAGAGAAGATTGTAGCATTGTTTAACACAATTTGTTTTAACATGAACAAGAAAAAAATGAACATGAAAGAATCATAAGCGAATCAACATGAACATGCTTATGATCAAGAGACATTCATGGACCATCAGTGTAGGTAGATGATCTAGGGTAACCATTGCAAAGTGACTCTAGAAATTCTTCTTCAGCAATTTCTGGCCAAGACGCTGCACCTTCTCATACAAGAGTGGTGAACGGCACTGCTGAGAACAGTGAGCACGTGATGGTGGATTGTGTCCAGATGAGATCTAAACAATAGCACAAAGAATGTGATGCACCAATAAAATAATCAATGACAAGCTAGGAACCAGAACAAAAAACGAGAACACAAGACGTTGCAGAACCCAATCTTCTAGTCTAAAATAGGTAGTTTAGGGCTTTCTATTCTGATCATTTTTCATAATGTTCTACGAATGTTTTAAAAATGCGTCCTCTTGAATATTGGAGAGCGATTGTCTTCATATCAACCCCATATTCTCTTCAAAGTAGGTTAAGCCTTCGTGTCTCAGCAATTGACTAGAAAGATGGGGACAGCATCTTCTACTTTACATATGTTCTGTCACAGAGATTCAATGCACGTCTCAAACCAACCACTAAAACATAGAGAGAATGTACCAGAAGAAACAACTAGGACTTACTCGAGTTCTTTTCGCAAGGCATCAAACAACTCCTTCCGGATCTTATTCTCTGCTGCTGGGGTGTCTCTCCCAAGTACCTTACTGCTTCCCACAACAGTTGACATGTAATTTATGATCTCTTCCTGCAATAGGCATGCAAGTAGCATACGGTCTCAACAAATTGGCTGTCGTCTGCTGTTAGTGAACCAAAAAGAATTTGGAATATGAAATGTACTTCTAATCCATTGGCGAATATGCCTGGCCACAAAAAACTGAAACGCTAAACCACCAATCAAGATACGAAGGCACAATTACAAGGTCCGTGACGTCGATACATTTGAAAATATGGCTAACAGCATAATGACACTATATCAACAACAATGGATATATAAATGCTCTGAGTAATTTTGAGAGAATTAGAGACAACAAGCATACGCATTGTGAAGAATAATATCTAACCTAAAGACGATTCTTGTAAACGCTAAGCATCCAGCATCCTAGAGTTCAAAATGTGACGCCACATAGATGAACGAGTAGGTCAATCATAGGTCAATTCCTCTCTTACACTTTGCTTCAGCTGACTGAGAATCTTGATTCGCAAACTAGCAAAGGGGCCATCATTCATGAGAATCTTGAGAGCTTGTTCAGGGGACACTGCTGAGCCCATCGCCGCTGAATCCCGGTCCCCTGTCTCCTGCAGCATCTTCACCTTTGAATCTCTCTCTCCCCACCCCGCACTCCCAACCACAGCTTTCATAATGCAACCCCCGTCATCATCCACAAAACCAATACCTTGAGCAGAACCCCAGAAGCTGCTACAACCAAAATGACTACACTAAATCCATACCAGAAAATCTCTTTAAAATTCCTACAACACCGCTCCCCGAGCCCACTTTGGCACTTCTGGAAAACTAAGAACTCCTCATGATGGGAAACTGAAAGCCTTACAAACTGAACAAGCACTTCCATTATTCCTAAAAAAAAACATAGCGGACCACAGAACCACCTGAAAAGTAATTTATCAGGAACAACGGCGTGACTAAGTAAGCAAAGCTTGCATACCTGAAGTATGACATGAGTGGCAAGCTCATTACATCTGCATCGCTGTTTGAGGTTACCATTGCTGGATAAGCTTGGTCAGCCCACAGAGTTCCGTTTGTTTTATCTCTTTGAAGCTCGTTGTTGTGTGCGGAAGCTAAAACGAACAATAACTCGAACAGTTACCACAAATCCCTGGGCACTTGAACATGGCACACTTCAGTTAGTCATGCACCAAGCAACAATACTTTTTTCTAAAAACACAACGTTTCCATGCTAAGTTAACCTAACACTCTCAGTATCATAGGAAAAGAAAGAAATAAAGAACCGAAGTCAGTGAAAGTAGCAGAGAAAATCATGCGAAGGGCTTGATAATATTCAGCTTGAACCTTGAACTTCTACGATCTAAAACTCAATGGAAATACCAAGATCTGTACTAAGCTGGCTGAAGGTAAAAATTCAGAATCATGTATATCTTAAATGAATCACAGAGATGTATAAATTCCACTCACAAACAAAAGGAAGTGCACCTTCAGAATTACAAGAGTCCGCATTGGTTCACCCCTTCCCGTACGGCCTGCATACAACCTGCCTGCAAACTGGCAGGTTTCTCCATTAGCACAAGCTCTCTCTGCGTGAACGACCTTACCAAGAAAACAATCACAGTAGACGACCTTCAACCTTGTTAACACAGATGCAACAATAGAACCTAATCTTTTCCAGTCGACCTTTCACAAGGGGTACATCTACTACCCATTACCCTGAAGCCAATACATGAACAACGAAATTATTTATCATACGACTCTGCATCCCTCACAAATCATGATAGTCACAAATTGAAATTCACACATACAACAGAAATGTGTGATCTCAATGTTGCTCAATAATGTAAGGGCTGTTCATCACCTTGTGCGCACGCTTCCTTCCCCCATCTCGGGCCCTCCTTGTCGCGAAAAATCACGTTGGTCCATATCCAAGGGCGCATCCTCGGCCAAGGAAGCCCCAAGCATTCCTCCTGCTGTTGGTGCTGGAGTATAGCTGCAGAAATCAGTGAAAATTTCTGGATTCAATCAGCACAATCCCTAAAAGTGGGTTACAGACGAACTCAAAAACCTGTATCATAAGAAGACTACTTCATAGAAAGAGGACTTCAAACCTCTGATTTCACACGTTGCGGTTCTTTCTTATCAGGTACTTTAACAATGCGGAGTATTGACACTTGAAACTTCAATCTTCCACCTCTAAAGTAACAAAGATACATGGTTTTAACTGACCGACTTGATCAATACATTCAGATGCGGCCAAATTCTATATCGACGACCGACGGAGAAAATCTTTGCATTCGCAGAATGTTGGGTGGGCGCGCTTGACCAGGTGCTTACCGAGGGCTCAAACCATGTCTAATACTCCTGAAGGCACGGAGATGTGGCCGTTGGGACAGGCCATCGTCTGAAATGCGTCGCCAATTTTTTAATGAGTAGCCAAAATGTAAATGCGTTGGAAACATTGGCGGTAGGAGAACTGACAGTGAACTCAGAAGTAGTTTATGGAATTTAGTGCAATATGCTTCCTTCAAGATAAACAGGCATCAACTTTGGCTAAGGTAGCAGCACCCATAACCGTCAAAATAAGGGTTTTGAACATGATTATTATTAATAAAGATTCTGGAAATTATAGGATCCTATTAGCAAGAGAAAAATAACACATGTGCACTTTTGAATGTATTATTTGGATACTATGAGAATAAGTTATGAATTTTGAAATAGCCAACTGCAATTGCACCTAATATCAACACCAGGGTTTGATGTTCAGATATAGTACATCCTTGTAAGCACATCTATTTATTTCCACAGATTTTTCAAGATTTTAGAAAAGATGGTTTTGGGTACAGTAACAGTTATGGATGTTGCAACCTTACCTTAACAGTGAGTGGTAAAAAAAAATTAGAAAAGAAAAGATTTTGTAAGTTGTGAAGGATTGTTGGGAGTTTTGTAACAGAAAACTAACAAAATAGATGCTAAATCCAATGTGGAGGAAGTTGCAAATTGGCTATCAAATTCTATTGTTTGTTGCAACTTCAGCTAGAATGTCTCTATTCAAGGCCCTTTCTAACAATGTACTAGTAGCGCAAGGATTTCTTTGGTAGAAAATCAGCTTATTTTAACCTATTTGGTGATCGTACTAAGTATTCATACACTTCCAAAATTACCATCACAAATGGAAAAATTAGATTTTTCAAACACATTTTTGACATGTCAAACTATAAATAACACACTTGTATAATATTAGTTTTCCAAACACTTCTTCACTTTCCTAGATTTAAATCAAAATTATTAGTGAAAAAACAATTGTACACTAGTACATCTTTTTCCAACTTTCTCTATTAAGTGGAATCAGAGTACTCTTTAGAAATGTCTAGTAAGAATTTCCCAAATTTTAAAATGTTATTTGCTGAAACATTACAAACTAAAGTATGACTTCAAATTCTTACAATTATTGTGATTCACTCCAAAAATCACTCCAGAAACATTAATATATCAACATTTCATACACTTCCTACATTATTCACAATTTCACTAGATTACTTCAATTAATTAAGAGAAATATGAGAATGTGCAACCACATTGGCTAGTTCATAATATTCCACTTACAAAAAGTTCCAATTCTGTGAAAATTCTTACTACAAAATTGTAAAAAGACTTTTCATTCCACTTACAAAAGAACCTTTCAAAACATAAGCTTGTACGAAAAATTACTTTCCACTAAAATCTTTGATTAAATTATACAAAAATCAAAAAGTGTGTTAAAAATAATAAATTTTTCAATCATGCAAGTGTGTTACTTAAACCACAAGATACCCAAATTAAAATTAAAATCTCTCATTCCTCAATTAGATCTACAGTGAAACCTCCCTTATTGCATGGAAACGGTGGAAGAAATTTTTAGCTATATGCACATAGAGAAGCTTGAGTGCCCAAATCCAATTCATTAAACATGCTCATGAAGTACAGAAATTGTATTTGATTGGTTCAAATTGGTTGTTCAACTAAAAAAATTAGTGATGTATGACACAATCACCTCCATTAATGCTTTGTGTAGTAAACTTTATGCACATAAGGAGTATGCAAATATAGAACTACAATTAGTTATGCAAGTAGGGAATTTGCATTATGAGAGGTTTCACTGTATACATAAGAAATTTAGGAAAAAAAAGGGACTCTCTATGTGAATGGCATGGAAGATTTGTTCTGCCATGGCTAATGCCACCGTGATGACCCTTTTGGACATTCATCACAATAGTTACAACTTAATTAATCGTCCATGAATGTCATATGAAGAGTCCTTTTACTAAACGGGTCATCTTAATGAGCATTTAAAAATGTCACTCCTTGAAGAGTCCTTGTATGGGTGAATTGAGTTGTGATAGATTCAATAATAAATCTTATTTGGAAGATTCACACTATATAAATGATAGTTGTTACACATTCAATGAATGATATGATTCAAGCATTCTTTGAATGGGACCAAGTAGACCTTTCCTATGATCACTAGAATTAGTAAAGAACATAGTATGTACATGTGTGGTCTTAAATAAATAAATTTGAACTAAAGGAAGTCTAATACTAAATTAATTATAATTCAACAAAACATTGCATTAAAAGTCTAGAAAATTTTCTTGCAAATGAGTGTGACAATATGTACATGCACTAGTAACATGGGTTGACAAACCTCATTATGTTGCAACTTGACAAGTAGAAACAAAATTTTGATTCAATTATTTTGAGACTGTTCTATATCATCATGTTGTTGATGTGTAATTTTTTCCAAATCATTTTGAGATGTGGAAAACAGATATGGGGATCTAGAGTGACTGTTTGGAAGAATGGGCCTAAGAATGATTGGTGAAGTTTGGGTTCAAAGTAATTGTAGTTTTGGGCCCAAAATCATGAAGTTTGGGCCCAAACTTTGGGAGTTTCAGACCCAAACTCACAAGGTTCCGGCTCAAACATTGTGAAGTTCAACTCCAAAGTTCTTTTACTTTGAGTTATCTAGGAGTGAATTTGCTTATTTTATCTCAAAAGTAGTTTGCTTTCACTTTAACTACACTTGCTTCCACTTTTAGTTTCACTTAATATAAAATTCATCCTCCTTTATTTGATCATATTTGTCAAGTTGCAATTTTGATTCTAAATCAATTTTGATTATACTATTTTAATTATATATAATATGCATACAATTGATCTCCAATGCCAAGACGGTAGAAGATTTTCTCTTTGTACCATTCAAGGTGCTCAGTTGCTATACCATGCTCCATTAGCACTCATAAATGACGCTTGAGGGCTTGTATTATTACCAATTGCTTTGTGATTTTGACTTTTTGCTAATAATTTATAGATACACATATTCCTAACACATGAATTTGCCAATGGTATGCTTCCACAACTCCCAAATTCTCTCAACTATGCCAAGTACAATTTACCATTGGTAACATGGTGGCTAGCTGGAGGAATCAAATGAGTTTCAAGTCGCACAAAAGTTGTTTAGATGAAGAATTTGGTATCTTCCAATGTCATTTGTTTTCAATGAAACATTGGATAGTGGTTCATTCTAAACAATGAATACGACATTCATTGCTTCTCTTAATAAATGTATGTTTTACCAGGTGTTAAGATTCATGTTAGAGACGGTTTTTGAAATGTATTCATACACACATTCCAAATTAATTCATATTGCATGTACTTTCTTCTTCCTTTGAGTGCTTTACTTTTATTGTGCTTCAAGAGTATTATTAAGGTTAGGATTCATACAATTTGTGGTTCACATTTGACTAATGTGACTAACCACTTAGGTAGGAGGCTGTAAAACAAAGCGGGCATTAAGAATAGACCCTATAAATGGTTGTGAAATGGACATGCATTGGTTCTGAAATTGACTAGTATAGTCAGTTAAGTTGAATGTGAACTAAAAATTGTGAGAATCCTAATCTTACTAATGCACCTCAAGTACAATAAAAGTGAAGCACTCAAAGTAAGAAGAAAGTGCAAGTAATATGATTTAATTTGGAATGTGCAAAAATACATTTCAAAAACCGTCTCTAACATGAATCTTAACACCTTATGAAACGCACATTTATTAAGAGAAGCAATGAATGTCCTATTTATTATTTTAAATAATGAACCACTATCCAATGTTTCATTGAAAACAAATGACATTGGAAGATATCAAATTCTTCATCTAAACAACTTTAGTGCAACGTGAAACTCATTTGATTCCTCCAACTAGCCACCGTGTCACCAATGGTGAAATTGTACTTGGCATAGTTGAGAGAATTTGGGAGTTGTGGAAGCATACCATTGGCAAATTCATGTGTTAGGAATATATGTATCTACAAATTATTAGCAAGTAGTCAAAATCACAAAGCAATTGTTAATAATACAAGCGCTCAAGCGTCATTTGTGAGTGCTAGTAGAGCATGGTATAGCAATTGAGCCGAGAATTGAGCACCTTGAATGGTATAAAGAGAAAATCTTCTATCGTCTTGGCAAAATGGCGACAGCCTTCTTTCCTTGGCAAAATTCAGATAATTGACTTTTATGTCCATCAGCCCAAGTTAATATAACAATTGTCAACTTGTGAATATAAAAAAATTGAATTCTCAACATATACCCCACAATAATGACCCCAATACTTTCCTGTTCAGCATAAAAAAGTATTTTGGCAAACAAAGATGAAGTGTATTTAAAGAAGTGTATGTAGTAAACAATTTAACCCTGGAGCGTCGGAACTCATTGGGGAAGTGGAAAGCAAACTAAAAAGTGCCAAAATTTCAAAAGAGAATGTTCGTTTGCTGCTGTTGTAAATGCGAGAAGTAACCGCAGGATCTTCAGTATTGGCTTGTATATTCTTGAAACACAAAGTGGGAATCAAGAAAATTGTAGGTGATGCCAAGATCATGAGGTTTGACTAGCAAATCTACATCGTTGACCAAGACGGGCAATTGGTGAGCTCAACACAACTGAAGTCAAAACGGCCACAAAAATGCTTGGAAAAATATGGGAGACATTGCTGTTGGCAAAGGATTAGGTGAGGAATGCGATGATGCAAACTTCAGTGACAATAGTGCAAGAGCTGTGAGAATGTGCGGCTTGCAAAGCACAGGTCTTGGTAGAGCTGGACAGTAACAAACATTTTTCAAGGAGCTGACCAGATCCCACAAATGCCCGAGGATGGAATTTGGAAGCTATTGATTTCTGTGCTCACAACGGTAGACGGTAGGGGCTACGTCAGTAAAAATACTTGAATATGACCTCCCACTGATACGGTGGTGTAAACAATTGTTGTTAACCACATTCTTCGTCAAGGCCGAACATGTGGCACTTTAATGCCCCTACTTGTAATTACTGATGTCTTGTACAAAATGCCTTGTATTGTCTTCTGTGAATATTTTAATGAGCTGTCCTAGATTTTGTATTCGTTAGCGCAGTTTGAAATTAGAGTTTCTAGCCTCCTGCCCATTTCTTGTATCTTGCCCAAATAAGACCATTGCAGCAAATCACTCAGCTCGGGCAAATGCAAAATTTCTCCAAATCCTAAGATGTTTGAATACACAAATTTCTCTCTTCCGAATGCAAGCACTGCAACCATCGCTTTCGCCATCATTCTATCGATAACTTATGTTGGAACTCCCATAAAAATCGACAAATGAAAATACGTTGTTGTCTGTCATTTGTTCGAGGTCAATTCTGTTCATCGTCTAGTTTTTGGACTTTGGAGCGCTTAGGGGTTAAACTTCCTCGAACATTGCTCCCGTTTCAGACAGGTTCTTACAATAAACCACATAAAACAATTTGAAACAAAAAGTAGTATTATAATTCTCCAATTACATCGCTCTGTGGAAATAGGGGAAAAACATCCCTGACATCTGCAAAAGTGCAAATTAAAATCATCTTCAGACCCCCTTTCCCTCTCGTGGAGCAACCCTCCAGTGGCCTCACATTTTCTCTAATGAATGACCCATGACGGACACCTAAGGAATGACCCCATGATGGTTATTTTCAGTTTATGAGATTTTGAACCACAATCAATGCCTTACCTAACAGTAATGGAATAATTAGTAACCTCATTAGGAACATCCAACTATTTCAGTGTAAATCACTGTAGGAAGTGATTTTTTAAGGCCTTTTACTTTAGAAAATATTTTGACTGCTTTAGAAGAGTAGGGTGAGCATTATGGATATAGTTGCATGTTGGTTTTGGGGTAGTCTACAGACTCTTTTGGGCTGAACACTTCAAAAAATTATAGCTAATTCATACTTTGTTGAAAAAATATAATTTCAATTGCTCTTGCTATTTCTCACACTTGTCTGTATGTGGGGAAAATTTTTAAAAATTCGTCCATGGCATGAAGGCAAACTAGCAATTCTGACCATGATGGATTGTTTTACCTTAATCAGGTTCATTTTAAGTTATGAGTCATTCAGACCTGTGGCATAACATTTAGTAGTCATCACAAAGTTTACATGTTCCTCACCAATGTCCTCATCCACATCATAGAAAATAAAATAAGCTTCAATACCAAAGTCATTTTCCATTTATATTGAACATAATGGCAAAGTGAAGAGGAAGCTTCATTGATGATTGTGGGAGTGAAGGGTGGGACACCTTTTTATAAGGAATTTCATTTTCCATCATGAATCTTCAAAGGATATGGGGTAAATGTGAAGATGAGAGCTTGACCACTCATTGTCAAAATACAGGAATTACATTAAAAGGATGTTTGAAAATGTAAAAAAATGTCCCTTCAAACTCCATTCTGAAATTTGTTCATAACTTTTGATTGGAGGCTTAAAATGCCAAACGGATTTTTGGAGTTGAAATTTCACTTGATTTCCCACCTTTTCTTAGTTCAAAGTTTTTTGAAAAAGCTATTTTAATATGCCTAAATGAGGTCTGAAATTCTACTTTTAATGCAATTTCTATTTTTGACTTAACTATGAGCGGTTGAGCTCCTACTAATTCCAAGTTACATATCCCACATTCTTTGATCAACCTCCTTCCACCCCACATGCATATAAAAAGCTTCTCTTTTCAAGTAATAAAACAAATAATGAATGCCTTTTGATGCAAGTGAGGAAGTTCATTGAATTTGATTTGGCAATGTTATGGCAGGACGTTAATCTTGCATTCGAACTGGAATCTGCAGGGTGAAAATACAGGATTTTTCCCCCCTAGAAAAACGCAATTTTTCTTTTCTTTTTTACGTATTATTATTATTATTATTATTATTATTATTATTATTATTTTTAATTCCGAATTCATATTTGCAATCAGAGGCCCCAAATTATCTAGGAGAAGTCAACATCTAATTGTAGACATGGCTCAAAATAGGGACAAGATTTTAATTTTATCTCCCCCCCTCAATTTCTGCATTTTCACCCTGCAGGTCCCAGTTCGAATGCAAGATTTAACGTGTTTCAGTGTCATGTAGATGCCCAAATTTCCTTGCATTATGAAACACCGCAATTAGTGCTCAAGAATCTACAAAATCGGATGATTCTAACTCACATAACATCAACCTGCAATGTCAAAGAGTTATGAGTAAGTCTCGTAAACACCGCTCTAATAACCCTTGCCGGATCTGCAGCCACGTAGGTTCGGTAGTTACGAAAGAACGTTGGTCTGAACACCCACCAAAATAATCACCTAACATCACTGCAAAGAGCGCTTCCTAAGTCCAAGTGTGCACATACCTTAATGTTTTGGGTACTCAATAGTACTAAAAATTCCTAAACCTAGTAGTATGACAAATTAGCAAAATAAATAATTAACTATAAAATGATTTTTTTAATTTATAAAAAACAAAGGATATGATTACAATGGAAACATTCATCTCCAATGAAAAAAAAAATTCAAATTCATCAAGTTCATGCCTCAAAAGTTAAGCAACCAATGATTCCTGCAATCACACACATGTCCTAATTTGTGACTAGAAATTAGACCTTTGTAAAGGTTATGTCACAATTTTTGACTTGTAGAATATTGCCAATTTAAAGAAATGGACATTATTTACTTTCTTGCCATTGAAATAAAATTGTTTCAATTTTTTCCAATACCATTGGTTAGATTGTCCCTCACTAATTGATATGCTTTTTTATATCATCTGCAAAGTGACAAAAACCAAAGAATCATGGAAAGAGCAAGAAGTGAGGATTCAGCAAGCCGCTTCAAAATACATGCATGTGTGTACCATCTTCATCCAAATTGCGACCCACCTAGTTACCTCTATCTGCGGTCACTTATTCTGTTGGAAATGCTTGTTCACATGGCTGTAAGGCCACCCTCTCCCCTACCCCATGTGCAAAAAAAATTGATCCAAGGCGTCAACATCATTCCCATTTTTACATATTCATTTGCGTCAATGAATCTCCAATAGAGCCTCGGTTCAATACCAATGCACCCATTCCACAACAACCTCTTCTACCATCGCCTAATCAAATACTAATTATGCTTAATCCAAGATTCCAAAAAATCATTGAAGCGATCATGCTCCGATGATGTGCAATGTCGTAAGACAAACATGACCTTTGACATTAAAAAATGGGCGGAATAGATTTGCCATTTGGAATCAATACTATATGCAACAACCAAACAATGAAAGTCATTATTTGCCCGCGAGCATGATATCTAAAATCCACAAATGGATCAAAATCATCAAAAGCTGCAGCAATCCATGGATCATGGAGAGGCAATTCACTTATAATTGGGAGGATTGAATAGCATAATAAGTCAATTTAGACTTGTTTTTTCAATTATAATAACTTATAATATGCTTCTTTTGATATAATCAAATTTTATAATAAAAAACCTTATTAATATGCTTTATTATAAATTGTATAAATCAAAATTATAACAAAGTGTATCCTAGAAATGAAATCAAAAGTGTACATATACACTACTATTTTATATTAAAAATAGAGATTAAAAATGCAACTACATTAAAACTAAGCGTGATGCGATTTGACTACTTTTGGTAATACGCATTTGTTTTTGTGCATCGCTTCATTAGATAGTAAACTAGAATTAGAACTTTCTGCACAGCTACTTTTGAACTAATTCATATATTTCTATATTTTTAGTTTTAGTGAAAAATTTATTCTAGTACCATCAAATCCAATTGTTGAATAGAATAACTTGATGAAGTATCTCTAAAAAAATGTTTTGTGGTGAAAAGGTTCTAATGAGGAGGGAGATTTGGAAGAACAAAAAATGCACCCCAAAACGGTTTTGGTTGAACTTTAAGGCGTTAATAAATGTTTTTTTTAAATTTATTTTTCATTATTTTTACATTGATGTAACATGTTTTAAAGTCAATTTAAGCCTAAAATTTTTTATTATAAAAGAAAAATTGGTTTTAAATTTTAAACCTAAACCATAAAATTATATTGATGTCCAACAATAAAAAAAAATTCTAAATTTTTTAATTGATTTTGTATTTGCTAATTGATTTTTTCTTCAATAATTAATAATACGCATGTAAATTTTTAATACTTCTATATCTTTAACCCCTAAGTGTCCAACCATCCATTTATTTGATGGTATACATAATCAAACTTTGTTTTCTCATTTGTCATGCTTTTTTTGTAGTGTGAATTTTTTATCATATATATTCTATGGCAAATTAGCTTCATGCATGTGTGACCCAATTAGAAAGGAATGAACTGTGAATTTTTTTAAATATATTCTATGGCAAATTAGCTTCATATATGTGTGAACCAATTAGAAATGAATAAATTGTGAAATTTTTCTGCCTCATTTCATGTAGGGTTAGGATCTTATGTCTTTGGCTTTTAGGTTATGGGATTCGTTGCCTTCAATGTCTTTGGTAACATGCTATTTGAAATTCCTAGGAACCAAGACAATAAATCCATAGTCCTGTTATGAAATGTTCCGTTTGTGAAGTTCTTCAAAGTAAACTACTTGTTTAATATTTTATTTTTTTAGTGCCCTAGGGAGTAGGTGCAATCTATTTACTTGGGTAGTCTAAAATATTATTTCATTTAATTATTTCTGGGAGCTCTTATATAATACCAAGATTTTAAGTTTTCCATCAAATGAAAAAGTTTTATCCCTTTAAAAATTTGTTTGAAAAATTATACAACCAATCAAAGAATGACACTTATACACTTTGTAAATTGAAGTTGGGTTTTCACTAAAACTAACAATTTGTCACACAATGTGATTAGAAGTGATACAAGAGCCAAATTGCATCAATTGAAAATAAACCTCTCCCTTTTTGCTAGAAAATTAGTCTTTTTTTTTTGCCAAAATAGTTTCATTTCAATCTATTTAAAATATGGATGAAGTCTTCAAATTTGGATGAAAATGTATGAATACAATCAAAACAATCATTTTGGTTCAAAAGTGGGATGAATGTAGAAATGCAATGCCGTGAGTGGTTCACCAAAGTTTAAGTGATTGCCATCTAGGCACTTTCTCATAGAAGAAGAAGCACCATTCAAACACATACACCATGCCTAGTGGGGTTGAATGATGTTACAGTCACTACCCAATCCTTTGAAAATAGGAACAACTCATGCACTAATCTAGCCACTTCCAGGAAACTCCAGATTTATTTTGGGGGATGGAGGGAATATTTCACATGATTTGATATTTTGGCAGTGTCAATTAAAAAAAATCAGTGCTCTCACCTCACAAACTGACATTCTGCTCCCTACATGCCGTGCGTGAATTGCCATCTGTGTCTGGTTCTTTGTGAGAAGGATGAAACACAGGAAGATCGGGGAGGCGTTACCCTCCCCGGTATTCTTCTGTAGGTTGTTCCTTCACCCCCCTGACTTTCTGTTTTAAGAAAGTAAGGGGGGGTGAAGGAACAACCTCCGGAAAAATACCGGGGAGGGTAACGCCTCCCCGATCTTCATGTGAAAGGAAAGTCTGCAGGAAGGCTTGGCCGTCAAGTCTGGCTCTCTGTGAGAAGGACGAAACATAGGAAGATCAGGGAGGCGTTACCCTCCCCGATATTCTTCTGTAGGTTGTTCCTTCACCCCCCCTTGATTTTCTGTTTTAAGAAAGTAAGGGGGGGGGTGAAGGAACAATGTCCTGAAAAACAATGGGGAGGGTAACGCCTCCCCGATCTTCATGTGAAAGGAAAGTCTGCAGGAGGGCTTGGCCATCAAGTCTGGCTCTCTGTGAGAAGGACGAAACATAGGAAGATTGGGGAGGCGTTACCCTCCCCGGTATTCTTCTGTAGGTTGTTCCTTCACCCCGCCTTGATTTTCTTGTTTTAAGAAAGTAAGGGGGGGGGGTGTGAAGGAACAACGTCCTGAAAAATACCGGGGAGGGTAACGCCTCCCCGATCTTCATGTGAAAGGAAAGTCAGCAGGAGGGCTTGGCCATCAAGTCTGGCTCTCTGTGAGAAGGACGAAAGGAAAGTCCGCAGCTATGAGGGCTTGGCCGTCAAGCCACGTTCACGTACAAATGTTCATCTCCTGCACACTTGGAACACGAAGAGTTAAGCTTATTTTGTTGGTCGGATCAGGATTCAGGAGTGTACAGCCTTCTGACGAACCCTGAAAGAATTGCTGATCCTTGAAGCAACCAAGCTTTCTTCTAGCGCCACCAAGCACCGAATTGCAACTTCAGCACCTGGTTGAAGGCTGTTTTGCTGCCCGAAATTTGATCAATAGTGCAAAATCTGTGAAAGCAGATTCCTTCTGAGTGAGTGCCTGATCGATAGGAGTGCAGTTTGATCGATAGTCGTTCTGATCGACTACATCCGTGAGAATTTTGATCGCCCTTCTCCACTACAGTAGTCCAAGCCATAGCCGCCAAGACGAGAACCATGACTGACCGCGTTTCTACTCCCTTCACCAAAGACTCCACCGCTGAAGATGTCATCAAAGGCGTGGACCTCACAGGCAAGCGCGCCATCGTCACGGGTGCGTCTTCCGGCCTCGGCATCGAGACAGCCAGAGCGCTCGCGTCCGCCGGCGCCGAAGTCACTCTCGCAGTCCGCGACGTGCAAGCCGGCGAACGCATCGCCGCTGACATCACCTCCAAGACGGGCAACCCCCACGTGTTCGTCGCGCCTCTCGACCTCAACAGCCACGCCTCCATCACGGCGTTCACAAAAGCATGGAAAGGTCCTCTCCACATACTGGTGAACAACGCCGGGATCATGGCGCTCCCCGAGCTCACGCTCACGCCGGAAGGATGGGAGCAGCAATTCGCCACCAACCACTTGGGCCACTTCGAGCTCACACTCGGGCTCCACGACGCCCTCGCCGCAGCAGGGCACGCCCGCGTCGTCTCCGTGAGCTCCCGCGGCCACCGCATGTCACTAGTTGTGTTCGAAGATCTACATTTTGCGAATCGGAGCTACGATGGTTTTGCGGCGTACGGGCAGAGCAAGGCGGCGAATGTGCTGTTCGCCGTGGAAGCGAGTAAGCGGTGGGCCAAGGACGGAATCATCGTGAACGCGTGCCACCCTGGCGCCATTCACACGAATTTGGGACGGCACATGAAGGTTACTCCGGAAATGAAGAATTACTTTACAACCGTTTCTTACAAAACTGTGGAACAGGGCGCTGCCACGCAGGTGTTGCTGGCGGCTTCGCCACTTGTGGAAGGCAAAGGCGGGCGGTACTTCGACGATAACAACGAAGCGGAAGTGGTGCCGGGGTTGGGACTGCATTCAACTCCACATCATGGTGTGCGGCCTCATGCGATCGACCCTGATGATGCCGCTCGTCTCTGGGATGTGTCCTTAGAATTGCTCAAGCAGCGAGCTGGTGCTTGATGGAGGCCTGTGGATGCTGCAATCGAAATAAAATACAGTAAAGTCGGTTGCTTACGTTATGTTGATAGATACCTGAGGATACTATTCAAGCATTTAATCCAATATGTGGGAGTGAAATTTTGGGGAGATGTAGAGAGTTGCGGGGAGACGTTTGGGTAGAAGAGCCAAATTCGCTTTGATCACTATGTATAAATTTCTCCTGCAATTTCAAAGTGGGAGGTAGTTGGAGACCACTCTAAGTGACAGTCGACAATCAGTGGCTATAGATACGAAGCCAATTATGTTTGCACCACTTGCTGATTAATATGCATAAGCTACTTCCGTTCTTGAAACTTTAATTGCAAGGACGTCACTCATACCCTAAATGAGAATGTGAGAATCCTGTTGCGGGGCAAGTTTACGGTTTAGGGTTGACTGGCACATGTATTCAAGAGTATTCACCAGAATATGCTCCGAAGTAGTATTGTGCTCAAATGTCCCGGCAGAGAAAAAATCGAAGGACATTCTCCAGGTAATTTGTGAAGGCTGTGGAAATCTGACATTTACCAGGTAATCCATCGAAGGCAGATTTGTGAAGGCTGTAGAAACTCGAGAAGTACCTGATTCACAGGCGGAGAAACGAGGAGCTAGCAGTGGGACTACTTTCCACTTCACCCAGCTGTTTTCTCACACTACGATTGGAATGAGATAACAGTCTCACTTCTGATAGAGATGCAGAGGTGCTGGTCTCGGATGTTTCGCTGGACAGGCTTAAGCAACGGTCTAACGCTTGATTCTCTGGACATTTCATCACTAGATTCAGAAACTGAAATAAAGTGGCCTTAATTTCATATATTGGTGATACATTCCATTCTATGAACCCGGCCAATTAAAAAGAAAATTCACTGCATAGCTTGAATACACGTCAATTCTCTTTGTACTATCATGGAAATTTATACTCTTCGTACTCTCTTCGGACACCGACACATTGGAAATTTTCTGTAGACTGATCCTGTACCTGAAGATCTGAAGGACTTCTGTCAATTGAACAGAAGTAAACTGGAGTGCGAACATGAAATATTCAAGATTACGATTTTTCTTCATCAATAGAGGTTACCCAATCATCACATCCTAGAAAAATGTTGCGAATGATTCTTCGGTGAAATGAAAAAACGTATTGCATTGCACACCAAACCCCAAATCAAGGTGAATAGCAGCTCACGGTCTGGGCATATTGGTATGCACAAAGCATCATTCTGTTGTGGACTTGTTTGAAAAGCAAGAGTGTGAATGCTCCAAGCTAGAATTCCTCATAACTTTCATTTCATTAATCAAAATTGAATGATTCAAATCTTCCCACGTATTTATAAATGTAGAGAAACAATTTCAATTTTTTATTTTTTTAAAAAGTAATTTAAAAAATAAAATTTGAGCTGACGTGTCTGGGCTACCTAGAGATCAATACAAATTACATATCATGCAATAACTTTTTAACTATGTAGTCAAAAGTTATCAAAATTGTTGCGCCTTAAAGCTACTCCTAGGGCACATATTGTGTGAAATTTTCAAAGAAAAAAAATAAAAATTCCATTTGTAGTGAGCTGCCCCAAATCGCTATATTGCCAAAAAAAACACAGCTTAGTCCTTTAGGGGTAAATGAACACAAACAAAGCACAAAGTAAAAGCCACAATGGTCAAGGATGTGAGTTGATGACATGCATCAATGGATAAAGTATTCAATAAAGTAGCTTCCATTGGAAGTAATTTTTGTTGAAGGTTAAATTTTACTTTCTCAACAAAATTCTGCACTAGGTGCAAAAGTTTCTTTAAAATTCTAATTAAACAAAAGCATTCAAAAGGTAATCATTGCAAAAGTCATATTAAAGTTCTTTCAATTTCCATTTCAATGCAGACATCTTAGTAATTTACTGTAAAAATGATTAATTTTTCTATTTTATAAGGTAGATTGAAGTTTGTCCAAAAACCTTTGATTCATTCTATTTTGACTAACTTATTACCCTTAACATTCAAAATGTTCCCTTGGGCAACAATTGAAGGTTAATTTGTTAAGTTCCTATGATCTCAATTTTTGGCATAATTTTTTGAAAGATTATTTTAAGATAGGAAAATAGATTAGCTTTGTGTAAATATGATTTTTATTTAAATTGATGCCTAGAAGCAAAAATTATGCTACACAAAGCTCAAAATAGTTGAGTCCTAGTAGCAAAAAAATTCACAAAAAATTTAAAAAATTATTATTTTTTAAATTTCTAATAGATTGAATTTTTTGTCTACATATAGAAAAATTAATTCATTTCATTTGGATTAGTTACAGTGAAAGTTATAGAACATCTGCTTGTATAGATAGTCATAGCATCTTTTTGGAAAAATAATGTATTGGATCTATCATTGAACTCAATTTTTACAATTTTCAAGAAAAAAAACTTGCCCAAGGTCTAGTTTGCTTCTTAAAACAATCATATCATTTGAATTAGTTTGCTTCAAATCAATCTCAATACTATTATTGATTAACTTTTTTCTTCAATCATGTACCAACTTCCACTTAATAATTTTTTGAACAATGGAAATCAAGTTATTCTTTTGGATTTTTTTTCTTAAATTCTTAGCTCAATTCTTCAACACATGAATATTTTTATTTCAAAATCTATAATGAAGAATGTTAAATTAAGAGAATTCAAAGTCTTATAATCAAGTGTATTGAGATGCAAAAAAACTTGTTTTCTTCAGTTTAAATATCTTGCAGTCCACCTAGTCAAACTTTATAAATGTCTTCCACACATTTTTATACATTCAAGTCTTCTATATTTTTTTATAGAAGATAATATGTTTGGATATTCAAATACCAAATGTTTAAAAATTTTGCTCTTTGCATTGGAAATGTCAATTTTAAGTGTTTTTTGATAAAAAATTGACCTTCGGACTTTAGTGGTTTAGAACATGGAGGTATTTCTTTTCAAAATTGATTATAGATTGAATATTTGTAATTTTCACACAATTTATTTGAATATTTTTAATAGTAAACAATAATTTTCACACCATAAAAATTTCAACTTTAAATTTTAACCTTCAATTGGGCATCATTGGTAGCACAAAGAAGATTGGAGCCCTAGTTTTATAGGAAAATGTTAAATATTGATAACATTGTACGATATTTTTTAAACAATAAAATCTTTAACTATAAATTTAAATCTTCAGTAAATTGGGCATCATTAGTAGCTGAGAGTAGCAAAGCCTTAGTTTATTCCAATGATATTAATCTTTAGATTGGATGTAGTTTAGACATTTGGTGATACTCTATATTTGGGTGAATGCAAGAAAGATCGACCGGAAAACGTAGCGTTTTCCATAGTACTCATTTTTTTTCCGGGAGTATTGTATAATTAGAAAAACAATTTTAAAAAAATCAGAAAAATATGTTTAATGTATACACCTTTAAGAAGAAGGTAAACTAGGAAGGAAAAGCATAGAAAAATTCTCAAAATAGGAGAACTAGAAAAGTGCAAAATCTCATGAAAATAGGTATTTTTACATTTTAATTTGTAAAAAATAGGAAAAACAATTTTTAAAGAAACTAAAAATTGGCAATTTGGGAAGACTTCATGGGGAAGGAATTTCACCAAAAAAATGATCTTGAAATCATTTTGAATGTTCAGAACTGCGCGCGCAAGTGTGCCCTCTTAGCACGCATGTGGAGGACATAAAATAAAATATTTTTAAATTTCCTTTGGTAGAAACATGACTTTCTACTATTTAAATAGATCATAGAAATTTCAGCTCTAGATCATTAAGTTTGGATACTCCCCAGTACTAAAAACCCCTAAACCGCAAAGTGTGACAAATTAGCTTAATTGAATTTTAAATATAAAATGATTTTTGAAAATTTCTGAAAAATAAGGGATCTAAACACTATCAAATTACTCATCTTTAGAAAAAAATTCAAGTACATTGGCTTCAACCTCCAAAAGTTATGGACAATGCCAACTCCAACACTTGAAGTGTGACGCCAAATAGGACCGGTCTTTCTTGCATTCACCCATTTCTATATTGGCGAATATAAGGTGCACTAGCTATAAAGAATCACTTAGACGTAAGTTGGCTACACTTGGAGTCTTGAGGCCAAACAAACTAAAACAATGAAATGAAGCCATAATATGGCCATGGAATCACGATGCCACAAGACAATAGCCATGAAATGAAGCTAGATGAATGCATCCCCAACTTATACCTTCATATAGGTTGTGTTTCCCTTCACCCATATCACCTGCAATTATAATATTTAAAAAAAAATGTAAAAATCTAATAAAAAACACTTTTGACCCTCAAAAATTGAAAAGTTATTTCAAGTTGAAATTTATTTATATTTATAAATTTGTTTTGTGTTGTTTTATTTAATAAGATGTAGATAATTACTAATAATCATTAACTAATCATATATGAGAACATCTTTCATTTTGAAACCAGAAATTGTTGCCCATGCAAAACCTTCTCTTTACTTGCCTTTGGTCTTCAAACTTGACCATGGCAAAACACACTCCAAATTTGATGTCTTATGTTGAAAGTCAAGCCGACCAATATATTCTTAGGAGCAATTGCAACATGTCCATGGTGGCAACTTTAGGATTTGGTAATTAGGTTGCACAGTAGGATGTTCATAGTGATTTTTAAATTTAGATAAATTTACTATCTAATAAGGTGTCTCTATAGCTATCTATTTACATGGCACTGTGCACCGCTCCATCTTCATTGCCTTCTAATTCTAGCATGGGCTCCATCTTCATCGCCCTTCGTATAGATTCTTCTTTTTGATTTGTTCTTCTTTCCAACTTAAGTTGACGCTTCATTGCTCTTGTCATTTGATTATGGCTTGTATTTTGTTCCAGTATAATGTTTGGCTAGAATCAAATTTTGCTCTTTGTATAGTTATGGTTGGTTGTTGTGAAGTATTTGATCAAGCAAAAGTTAGTTACTTGGTTTTGACCATTGCAAACTTTGATGGATTCATTTACATTGTCTTGATGATGAGGGTGCACACGCGGAAGTGCATGGATGATGGGAGGTTCACGCCATTTCCTAAGGCCCGTCTCAACAACCACTCTTTTTGGTTTCTTACATCTGTGTAAGGGCCGCCAATGTAGAATGTGGGCTCCAACAATTTTCAATCTTCAATGGGCGTCATTGGTAAACATGAAGTCCTAGCTTTATTAAAATATAAAATAATTTAAAAAAATACAATTGTAGGTGAAGGGACACATAAATTATTTTAAATACACAAAAACATTACAAATTAATTTGCTCAAAAAAAACATTTTGCTCTTAATTTTCAAAGATCTAATTTATTTTTATTAAAATAATGAAATTGCGGGTGAAAAGATATGCACATTATTTGAAGCATTTTGTAGATGCATTTGTGTGTTGTTATTTTTTGGCTTTTGTTGTGGCTTCATTTTACAGCTTCCTCATTTCATGGTTGTAGTTATGTAGCCTCAAATTTCTATTGTCAAGTTGTGGTTATTTGTCTCTTCACACCTAGTGCATCCTATATTTTTCAATACAGGAAAAATATATATCACTAAATGTCAGCTAAACCAATTCCAATTTGAAGGTTGTTTCTAGAATTTATTCCTATTAGATATGCCTTAACCCCTAAAGTTCCTTGACTATGTTCTCACCCAAAATGCTCCAAAACTGCCATTTCTAGTACAAGTACCAAATTTTTGAAAAATATCATTTTTGGACACATGTAATTGTAGGATCTTGTAGTTTTGGTTTGAGAATATGTAGAAAAAATTTCAGAAATTTCCATCGTGTAGATTGGAATATATTAGCATTTGAAATGGCAAAAGTCCTTTTTTTGGCTTTGCAAAAATCCGGGCAGTTGCACTTCACAAGGTCAGATTATTATGAAAAATTTCCAAAATGGTTGTGCTTCTTTGGATTTATTCTTCAAGGCAAGTTGGCTACATGCTTAAAATTTTCAGATTATTTGGAATTGTACAACATACAGGAAGTAGAAAAAAGTAGAGAATGGTTCAAAACACTAAATTGTTAAGAAGTTAATTATGGAATTGAAAAATGCCAATCCCAATGGTTGCAATGTTGTAATAAACAATCTACATCCTTCAATTTTATTTTTTTTGAAAATATTGAAAATTGAGTGAAATAAATGACTTCAAAGTTTATTTTAGAGTAGACAATCTATAACTGCCTGCAAACTAAAAATCCTCATAACGTTTGACTCATTGATCAGAATGTAATGATTCAAAGCTTTCCACGTACATAAAAATCTAATAAACCAATTTCAAGTTTTTATTTTTGAAAAAAGTGATTTTTTTTATCTGCCCGGACTGCCCGAGTTGAGAAACAAACAACATATTAGGTCATAACTTTTGACTCGTATTTCCAAATGTCATGAAATTTTGTGCATATGAAATATATTCCTTGTCCCCACCTTCTTTAAAAATTTCAGCCCAAAATATGCAAATCTCCAGTCACACGTACCTGCCCAAAATTTCTATGTTGCCAAAAAAGGCATGTTGGTCCTTTAGGGGTTAAATACGCCTGCTTGCAACAACCCTAAAATTGATTAATTATGGTTGGAATCCAAACTTCAATATTTGTAACTAGAACTACCTAAACAAATTGCACCTTGGTGGCCAAGCGTAACCCCCTTCTAAATCTGACCTTAACCCCTCAAGGCCCAAGGCCTTTTTGGGTTTAAAAACATCATTGCTTTTGAATTGATATAGTTCAAAATGTTAGTAAGGTATAAAACTCTCAACCGTACAATCTTGTAGTGTACATGTTGTAGATGACATGAATCAAATTTGGAGTCATTTGACAGTGTAGATTGCAAGATTATAATGTCTTAGTGTAGAAAAAAGATTCTGAAATTTTCCTAAAAACACATTTGGAGGTGAAATTTGATTTCTAAACCTCCTCAAATGAAAAAAAATTTAAACTACAAAGTGATTCAAAATCAACATTCAAACACATTGGTGAGAAAAATATCATTGAATTGACTCATTGTGTCTGCAAAATGGCTTTCAAATGTCAAAAAATAGCAAGAAAAGTTGCAAAAAAACACATCTAAAGCTGAACCTCTTGCCACTAAAATGTTTCTCAGTCACTCATACCTTTTTGGATTGATATGAAATTTTAGCCACAAAAACTAGACTAGTATGCGCAACTTTTACAAAAACATTTATTGGAAATGGACATTGTATAAAGAAGAAACAAGCTACGGAAGTTCATGGTAATCCAAAAATGTCGGGATTTTGAACTTTGAATTGCTCCCAAACATTCAAAACAACTTGGATTGACATGAAATTTTTTCCACAATAAGAAGACTTCAAGGAAAATATAATATAACAAATTTTATTTGAAAAAACATTGGATGAAGGAGATACAAGCCCCCAAAGTTGCAGCCATCAATAGCAGTTTGGTGAACTCAACTTGAATGTCTGAACTTTGATTGGCTTACAAAAAATCAGTAAATCTTGGATTGATCTGAAAATTTTACCACACAAACTAGAAGAGAGAGCAAAAAATTTCCAATAATTTTCATTGAATTTGGACATCAGATGCAAAAGTTACAACACTTTGAAATGAACTTGAAAATTTGTGATGCCTATTTTGGGCCCCTTGGGCGTTGAAGGGTTAACCTTCACAAAAAATTGTCTTCAATGTACTGTACAACCTATATAATTCATGAGAATTTAGGATGGAATTTAGGTACACCTTTTCCTAGTGCTTTGGAAATTTACAGTTTATTCATAATGAATAAAAAATTGCATGAAAAGATAAATTAGAATATCACTTTCACCTTCAACAAGATCCAACAAATAAGATAGTTTAATAATAGGAACCATGCTCAATTGCTTATTTGGACACAATTAGGTGCATTTACCTTATATGCTAGATAATTGATGTGAAATGTATGAAATCATCATTGCCTCAACTCAAACAATTGCATCACCAATTGATATATGAAATTTTATTTATTCTTCAATTTATTCTAAACCCATCTCTTCAACTAAACCATTTGAAAATATTCATGCAAATCAAATGTCTCCTAGAGATAAAAAAATCATAGGATAAGTTTACTAGCCTTGTTTTGACATTCAATTCAAAATCTTAAAAGTTGAAGGCCAAAATGGCAATATACAAAATTTAGATTGAAAGTTGTCAAAAAATGGCATTTACATAAAATGTCGAGATTACTGTGCACAATGTGTATATAACACCGTTTATATCCAACTATATGCCCCTAACATCCTATGCATATGGGAGACACTAGGGGCCAATTTCATCTACTTAACAAGAATTACAATATATATGTTGTAAATGAGGATCACAACATTGGATCCACATGCTCACATGATTTGTCTCACTAAAAAATTGAATCTACTAAAAAAAATTTAGAATACAAAATTATTCCACCCTAATTACTTTTGATTTTACCTAGTACCTTTTTGAATTTTTTTGAAGTATTGCCAATATCATTGTAGAATGTCTTTAACTTTATACTTAGCACAAGATGGATTTAATGTAGCACTTTACAGCTTTCAATTTTCCAGTCTTGAATTTGAAATTTTACAAAAATTATAAAACTTTCTTTGAACTTCAATTTTTAAAAATGCTATTTTCAAATTTTTTACAAATAAAAAATACTAAATTCTAAAATTAATCTTATTTCTATTTGTGCACATTTACTCAAATGGACAATTTTAATACCTCTCTACAATTTTCTTGTGCACTCAACAACATCCATTCTGGCTTAGGAGCTTCTCAATGAACACAAAATGGCATGAGAAATATTGTTAAGGCATGATGACTCAAAACCAAACAAATATGTTTGACAACAATGACATTCAGGGTGATTGTAACAACCACATCTTCTATTTGTTGCGTTTTGTTAACTAACATGATTTTTGTCTTGAGTACTTTAAAATTAGAAAAAAAAATGAATTAAAAAAAAATATTGCCAATGTATAAACCTTTTAGATGAAGTAACCACTAAAGGAAAAGCATAGAAACAATCTCTAAGTAGGAGAACTAGAAAAGTGCTAAATCTCAAGAAAATAGATACTTCATTGTTTAAACCCCATAATGCCGTAGGCTTCATTAATATTATGGCATTTGGATGACAATCAAATGACCTTGACAAAAGATTGGAAGCATATTTTCATCCATGATTTTTTATTTACCTTTTATGATGGGGTATGAAGTGCATGTAAGTAAATTTGTAATTTTGAATGCCAATATTTGTCTTCACGTAAATGAAAAGTTAATGAAAAAATGAGATCACAAAATATGTTGTTTTGGTGTATTTTGGAAAGTTGTCGCTCCTTGCTCTAAATCTGAAATTTCTTCATAAAAATGATATTTGAATTTGAGCCCAACTAATGAAATGAAGATCATCTATTCTAGTTCTTACAACAATTTGAATTTTGAAAAAATTCCTAAAATTGATTTTTTTTATTGCAGTCTGATCTTTGGATGAATTTTTAATGTCTACTTAATTTTAATTAAAGAATGGCACGGAAATTGAATTTATACTATGAATTTCATCATTGTAATGTACACACAAGGTGAAAATTTTAGATTTTTTGAGAAAATTTTCTATCTGATATGATGTTTCTTTACTTTCTCTTCCAAAATTTTCAAAAAAAACAATTTTCTACAAAAAAATAATAAAATTTTGTGAAGTAAAGATGACATGTAATTTCATCTGTAAAAAAATAAAAAATAATTTTTTTGTTAACCCCTAAAGTCTGAAGGCCATTTTTATGTCAAAAACGACTCAAAACTGCCAATTTTGTTGTGCTCATCCAAGAAAATAATTTTTTTTTAATTTTAGAATCTAATCATAGGAGCTTATACTTCACTTGTCTCAAATCACGTGGTAAGAATTTCATGAAGTTTGACCATACAGAATGGAAGATATTAGCATTCAAACTTGGAAAAAATTGTTTTTGAACGCAAGCTTATAATTTTAGATGACTTTGACTGCCATTTGTGGAAAAATTTGCACTACAAACTTTGAATTTAATTTTTTTTGTGTTGAAGAATTGAGTTGAGAGTCTAGGAAAAAAATTCAAATAAATATACTTTATTTTCATTTTAAAAAAAATTGTTAAGTAGAAGTAGGTCTAAGATTGAAAGAAAAACTAAATTGTTAATAGCTCTAAGATGGGATTGAAACATTACAATTCCATTGGTGAGATTGTTTTAGCAAGCAAACTTAACCTTGTCAAACAATTATTTTTGAAAAATTGTGAAAATTGTATTAAAAAATGAATCTTATAAGTTATTTTTTCAAGAAGATGCTCTAAGTACACAAAAAATAAGATTGTCCATAACTTTCACATGACAAATCCAAATGGAATGAATCAAAGCTTCCCATATAGATAAATTACAATCTATAAGAAACAATATTTTAAATTTAAAAAAAATAAAATTGAGTGAGGAGGCTTCTGCCTACCACACCAAGAAAAAGGACCTTTTGTGCCATAATCTTTGCTACCAGGCATCAATTGAAATAAAAATTAAATTCCCAGAAAGCTAATGTGCTTTTCTATCTTCACAAAAAATTTCAAAAAATCATGATGAATATTGAGGCCATAAGAGCCTGCCTGAAATCCATTTTGTCTTCCAAGGGGACAATGGGACATTAGGGGTTAACATGTAGTTGCTAAATGAAAGCATGCAAAGTGATGGAATTTCAAGTCCAACGCTGTGGTCACAGGATCGATATTGTAGGGTTAATTAATTAAAAATAAGATAAACTTTGCCATTTGTAACAACTCTATAGACATGGTCATTCACCAAAAGAAACACCAAAATAATATTTCATATGTTTCAAAATGCAAGCAAAAAGCTCACTTGGTGAACCTCCACATCATATACAATTAACTATTCTCAAAATTCCTTTAGATAGTAGCTACAAGTGTATTAGAAGACCTTCTCTTTCAAATTTTAGCTCCAAATTCATTTTTAGGGGTACTAAATAGTACTGAATCCCTCAAAATTGGCAAAGTGTGACATAAAGTGAGGGTCTATTTTTGAACTACAAATTTTTTTTGAAAATTGCAAAAAACAAATTAGGAAAAGTGTATAATAGATTAATAGTCATGAATACCTTACCTATAATTTTTGAGTCATTTGGAGCCAAACTGCAAAAGTTATGGCCAGAAAATAAATTAGCATGCAAGGTGTGACGCAAAATAGGACAAGTGTTTCTTGCAATCATCCTTTAGTCAAATTGGTTTGTCCTTCAATCATTGATAGAAATTGGTGCTAAACTTAGTTGAAGTCCCAAGATGGAATTTGAATAATACCTTGAAGTAATACAAATCAATACAAAGCCCAAAGAACGTTAAAACAATGAATTTTCCTTCCAAAAATTCAACCCTTACACAATAGTTGATAGGCGGCCAAGCCCCTCGGGCTTGGCTTCAAGTGCTTCTTTGACAAAAAGTGGCTTTGTGATTTCCTTGGAACATTTCAACCAATCTTTCTTTTTTGTGATACGCAACTATAACCATAGCCACAGTCTAACCGTCCTCCCAAAATTTTGCGCCAAACATTGACCACAAGAATAGCTTTGTAACCCCCCCAAAAAATCTTAGTTTCAACCTACTGGAGGTACCTTTGAAGTGAATAAGGTTTAGCCAAGCACCAACTCAAGCCGCTGTAAAGTCAAACCATTGTTCATTGATCAATTTTATATGCCCTGACTGCACAAACCTTAGCCAAGAAGCAACTGATACCCAACTTCAAGGAGATTTTTGATTCCCCTTGGGCATCAACTGTTTGTTTGTTTGTTTGTTTGTTTGTTTGTTTCAGGGTTCAATGTGCATCATAGCCGGCAACAGAACTGACCGTACTTCTCCTGCTTCCCAATCCCTCCCATGCCAACATTCTTTCTCTTCTCCAGTCAAGGTGCGTCGCCGGTGTCGATCGATAAGGTGCAATCATTGCCCTGGCAGTGACGTACCTGTAAGTAAGCTTAATTCCTTCGGCCCAGCTCCCAGGCTTGTTCTTTCCCACTTCCCGACGCCGGCAGTCTGTACTGTAGTCTAGTCTACCCCTTGAAGGCCGGACGGAAAGTTCCCTAGAAAAGAAGCGCAGGACGGAGACGAGAGAAGAGTCCGCCATCTGGTGCTAGAGGGGCCAGGGAAGGCCTTGACGAGATCAACAGTAGTCTAAGTTAATGCTCGGCACTCACTAGTGTTGCGTTCAAGAAGCTAGCTATGTAGGCCAGGGGGCGTGCACCCGGGCTTAGCTTGTCCCATTGACTACAGTTGCGAAGCCCATGCGTAGGGTGGATTATTCAAATCGCTTAAACTAATCGAAATTAATCGAAATTAAGATCATATGCACTGATTGACGGATGGGGTGTCGATCAGTTCGCGGATTTGGTATCAATAGGACTTCACATTCGTGCGTGAGTGGAAAATGACGTGGAAGTGTTATATATAGTTGTTAAATGGTTTGTTTTTTGTGGTACTAATGGTGATGTGCACAGATCGAGCTCCCAAAACCTGGAGTTTGTGTACATGTGAGGGTTAAGGAAAACCCTCAGGCCATGTGCGGGGCTTCTGGTGGGTAATTTCCGACAGATCATGTCTCCAGTAGAGGTAGTGAACGGAAAGTCTGCAACAGTTCACTGCAACAGTTCGCTGCAACAGTTCACTGAATGCATAACGGAATTGGTATCAATTCACTGAACTGGTATCAACAGTCATTGATTAATTCGTTAATGACGGCGTGTACTAGTCTAGTCACATTTGTGAAAATGGTTCTTTTTTTTTGTAATTGTCGTGTTCAAGTGCAAAGATTTCCAAATCTAGGAGTGGGTACAGCTCTGATCGAGGTTTCAGTCGAAGACCCTCCTCAGGCCATGTGGCAATTTCTCTCGGATCATGGTTTCACTAGTGAACTGAAAGTCTGCAAATTGGACTGCAAATTCCCCTGAAATCTGCCATTTAATTTAGCAGCTGTGGAGGGTATAAATCCCTCTAAAGTATACTCCCATGCAGAAGAGGTCTCCGTCTGCCTTCCTCTGCAGGCGATAGGTCGTTGTAGCTTGGGACGAGCGAGTGGAGCCCAAAGTTCTCAACAGGGCCCACGGAGGAGGTGTCAAGTTTCCTTCCCTGGCAAAGTCGGTCGTCATTGAAGCCATAGTCAGTGAGTGATCTAGCAAATCCAAGCCCCTCAAGGCTTAGTCAGTGAGTGATCGCGACATGGCCGGCCGAGCGTGGGGTACAGCACCATGTAGCGATAGATTGATCATATGATGAGTGCAAATCCAAGGCAATATAATCTCCCTCCCCAAATTATATCTAGCAACGGTATATACTCAGTCGATCATTGTGGCCAGGCATCTTTGCGCGACAATACCTGTCAATCGAGCGAAATGTCGCATTCACTCGAGTCACTAAGTTAGGCGGCTTGATCAAGCAAGCCACGGTGGCTTAGATCATGCAGCAGCTAGCTACATATTAGACAGGACGACGGACGTACACTGGTTTTATCATACTGATACTACATATCATGTCTGTCCCTATTTTCCAATGTCGTGCAATTTCTGGATATGATGAAGAACAATCGCAAGTGTGGCCTCCACCTGAGTGGGCACTTGAGGCATGGCTTACTAGTTTCCACACTTTCGACACAGCGAGGCTTACTATCTGGATCACTACAAAAGAAACTCGCAATTAGACGTCTCTCCATGTGCTAGCTCGCGCTTCAATGCTCTTCAAGTCTCTAAATCTTCTCCCATTCTGCAGCTTCTGAGCACGCCTCTAAGAGTCTAAGTTAGTAGCAAAGGAGTCATCGCTGTGTAGAGTTTGATCTAGCTGGATCAGTGCTAGCTGAAGTTTTTTATCCAATTCTCCAAGTGCCCATACTACAAGCTTTGCGATTTCACTGAATTCCCATTCATCAATTGCCCGAATAGTGTCCCGAATGCCGGATTCTCCAGCAGAGATGAAGCTTGACGGCGATGAAAGGGGTATTCTGCCCGTGTTGATCATCGGCGCCGGACCCTCAGGCCTAGCCACCGCAGCGTGCTTGTCCCGCGCCTCCATTCCATCTCTCATCCTAGAACGTGAGGACTGCATCGCTTCCCTATGGAAGTACCGCACTTACGACCGTCTCCACTTGCACCTCCCCAAGCACTTCTGCAACTTGCCTCTCCTCCCCATGCCCGATTCTTACCCTTACTACCCTTCGCGCGATCAGTTCATCTCGTACTTGGAGAGTTACCGTCTCCACTTCGGCATTGAGCCCGTGTGCAATACCACCGTGACAAGCGCGGAGTTTTCAACCCAAAGAGGATTGTGGATCGTCACAGCAAAGCAGAAGAATCCTTCGAACACGAATTGTGAAATTGGTGAGGAGGATTTGCACGTGGTGGAGTTCGTGTCGCGGTCTTTGGTGGTGGCGACGGGAGAGAATGCGGAACCTCACGTGCCGAGGTTGTTCGGCGATGCAAAGTATGGTGGCGAGGTGAGCCATGGCATGGTGTATCGGAATGGAGAGAAGTATGTGAACCAGAAAGTGTTGGTGGTGGGAGCGGGGAACACGGGTATGGAGGTGGCGCTAGACTTGGCCAACTTCGGGGCTCGACCCTGGCTCTCGACTCGCAGTCTGGTCAGTGCCTTGCTTATAATATAACTTTGCTTATAATATAAATTTCTTGTGCATGGATAGATGAATTCCGAATACTACAGCGAAAGCTGCATCTAGCTTCCCTATTGCGAACAAAGCATTTTGTTTACTATGTCAACCACTAGAACTGACTTTTTCTACTAGGACACGTCGGCTCTGGGTTGTGTTGTGCTGTGCAAATTCCTTCCAGTAATTAACAGTAGCACCTTGTCCAATTCTTGCTCATTAGTTGAATTTTGAATTCTACAGTGAAAGATGCATCTTTCCATTGCGAACAAACAGTCTGTATACTATGGCAACTACTAGCTAGATCCGACTTTTCTACTGGGATACGTAGGTGCTGTGTTGTGCAAATTCCATCCACTACATGTAGCATCTCGTCCAATTCATGTGCATAGTTGAATTCCGACCCTGGCTCTCTGCTCGCAGTCTGGTCAGTGCCTCCGCTTCCGCTTCTTCTAAATTTCACATCGATTCATGTGCATTGAGTTTCTAATGCTACAGTGAAAACTGCATCTAGTTTTTCTATTGCAAACAAATCCTTCAATCTGTATACTATGTCAACTACTACAGTAGCTTCAAGCCACTAACTATAATGCTCATCTCGTTGCGTTAATAATTCTACATTGAAAGATGCATCTTTTGCTTTCCAAACAAAACATTCTGTATACTATGTCAACCTCTAGAACCGACTTTTTCTACTGGCGTATGTGGGTGCGCTGTTTTGTAAATTCAAACCACTAACTGTAGCATTTCGATCGAATATGAAAATTGGCAAACTCTTGACATTCAAGAGCACAATGCTCTCAATGGATTAATAAGAATTGGTAAAATTCTAACATTCAAGTGCACAACCTAGGATTGGGATAGATTTAAGTTTTAAGGTGGGCATGTGGAAAAGTGTCGATATTTGTAGCATTATTGACCAATGCAGATGACGTGTTTTGGTGTGGAGTGTATCAGAGCCAGCTGTAGCTTGTTGTTGGTTTCTTTTTGTTGGCTCTGGACGGACAGGGAGGGGGCTCTGCATTGACAAAATTTAGTGTACTGTGAGGAATTTTGAGTAGAACCTTAATCAAGAAGCGATGTGGTGCTACACTGACAGAGCTTCTCGATACATAGCTGCTTGTTTAAGATGATGAGTAATTAACAAGTTGCATAGCTGCTTGTTTAAGATGAGGAGCTTTAACAAGTGCATAATGTTTTGACTCTAGCCCTTTATTCTGGGGAATCTTTTGACGTGCTTAGAAATGTTATGATGTGAGTATCTGCCAATTTGACTGATGTGACGGTTATATTAATCTGCAGTTTCACGTGATGCCTCGGGACTTGTTCGGACTTAACATTTCGACATTCCAAGTCATTTTGACACTGCTCAAAGTGTTTCCCGAGTGGTTTGTGGACAAGTGCGTGGTTTTCTTCTCGTGGCTTACGCTTGGCAGCACCAATAAGTATGGTCTGGTCAGACCCAAGGAAGGCCCATTGGAAATGAAGGCCAGGACGGGGAACACACCTGTGCTGGATCTGGGCACGGTGGCGAAAGTGAAGAGCGGAGACATCAAGGTAATTAATCCGTTCTGAATTCAGTGCTTGCCTGCTTCTGAAACACAAGAACTTTAAAAGGGTTTTCATTTAAAGTAGACTTGTTCAAGAGCTTTTAGATAACATTGGGAAAGAACCTAAATCCTTGTAAGCCATATGGAGGTTTCCATGGTGTTTTTTTTAGGGAAACACGCCCTGCAGAAAGGCCATTCTGTGGAATATAAAGGAATATAAATGTATATAAAATTCTCATTATGAAGTTTTAATAGTTTCTGAATGAATCTATAACTATTTGCAAAGCAATGTGCTTCAAAAATCATTTTGTTCAGGTGTGATTGTTGAAGGTGTGATTGTTGAATCCAGGTGATGCCAGCAATTGATCAACTAACCAAAACTGGGGCCATATTTGTGAATGGAGTTGAAGAGAACTTCGACGCCATCATCATGGCCACAGGCTACGTCAGCTCAGTTGGCAACTGGCTCAAGGTATACTAAAACAAGAGTAACACATTTGAATGTTTAATGGGGTGAGTCTCAAAAAGAACTAATTGAACAAGCAGACATACACAGCGTGTCTGTTGGAACGAGCAATGATTGAAAACCAACCTGCAGCACAGGTGCATCTAACTGTAGATAGATTCAATAAAATGATTGTATATTCTATGACTGTCAAATAATATTCAATAAAAAATATATATTTGGGGAGCTTTCAGACAATCTTATAAAAAAAAAACTTTTAAATGATACACAAGGAGGTCTCCCTGTGACCAAAGCGATCATACGAAAACCTTTCCATGTCTCATTGGAAGGCCTCCACATGATCATTGAGACTACAGGGTGACCTGCACATGAATCAGTAGGTTGACCTTCTCAGAACATTGACTGTGAATTCTGACACCATATCTGAATTTTACTGAAATCCTGCTGAATAGAAGTAAATGGTTTTAGTATGCGATGCTCATACATGTGCAATTTTCCCCCAATGTCCAGGAAGCCGCACTGCCAGGCATGTTTAGAGGAGATGGGTTCCCCTTTAAGGATTTTCCCAATGGATGGAAGGGTCTGCGTGGCTTGTACGGAGTCGGTTTTGGTAGAAGGGGCATATTGGGATGCGCCCATGATGCCATGCGTGTGGCAAACGACATTGCCAAAGTTGAAACTCGCATCAATCCTGATGTACAAATGCCGTTACCATAGATAGATGATCTTGAGATGCTTCTCAAATGGTATCGATCAAATAAACAAGAGCTAGGGATTGGATTAGATAACGAGCTACTCTTCTACAACATTTCCAAGTCAACACCATGATGCAATTGAGTTTTATGGTGAGCAACAATAAGGCATTGTAGGATATTATCTACAACCAATTCCTATTTACACAACTTTTACTTTTTGAGCCCTTGCTTCACAACCCGATATGCCAATTCCAATACAAAACTTCCTTTTGAAGAATAGAACCATCCCTAGATGATGGGAAAAAAACAATTTTCAATTAGGGTTTCGATTGCAACTTTGTTAATAGTGAATCACACATCATTGACTCAAGTTCTAGTTATACTTATTAGTTACTCTATGAGGTTTATTACAAAGTATTTTATTACTATATATGAAGTTTGTTTCAAAAAACATAATACCAATGTCATGGTTTCTAGCACTTTTTTTTTTTTTTTCTCAACTTGAAGGCATGTTTGCACTTAGTGTTAGGGGTGATGTTTGCAATGTGAATCAGATCCAAAAGTAGGTCTAAATTCATTCCTAAGACCCTCAATAACAACACTCCTTAACACCAAGTGCAAACATACCTTTAGACATTCAAAATGGGTTCTTTCCTTTTGAGAAAAACTAACAACAATGGGTGAAAAATTAATAAGGCCACAACTGATATGTCCAAGAATTTTGTAAGCTACTTCACAAATTCCAGAATGGTCAAAATGGCCGCATTAAATTTGAACAATATATATTACTGAGGCCTCTTGCAATTCGCGTGCTCCACTGTATACTGTGCGAACATTTCAAAGAAAAATATAAATATGAGTTTACAAGGGTACCGAGATAGTACCTAATTGCAAACAAAAATGATACAGTAGTACTTCACAGCCGAAATAATCAGACTCGTGTAAAGCGATTGTCACCTTTTCAGCTGCTCCCAGGTTGTCGGTTCGTTAAACAACAGTCTATCCACAAGTGCTGGTAGAGTAGCGCTCTTCTCAAGGATGTGAGCATTCCGACATTGGCCAATCTGCAATGGATGCTTAGAATAAGCCAGTCCATTCTCTTGGTCCACTTAAAGATTTACAAGCATACCGCCATCGCTCTAGAGAACGATGACGGAGTACTCTTCCACTAAGTTAGGAACGTACATTACAATGCAGTTTGGGACAAAATTGGCCCCACCTTCAAGTTCCATTCAAAAAATTAAGTTGAACCTGTCCTTCGGGTCTTCAATTTTCCACTGTAGTAGTAGAGGAGAAAGAGAGATTGTGATCCTTCCAAACTCCATCCTCCAAATACTTTTCGTAAAAGGTTGATTGCCCATTTTTTTGCACTGCTACAACTGCCATACTCCGAGTACCGTAAGGCGGATTCTCTCTATAGACAAAAATCGGGCTTAGTATGTGTTCATACGCTTCAGAGTAGCCTGTCTTTGGTAGAGATGAAACCGGAGCTCTTGCTGAGTCAGTAAGTACTTCACCGATCAAACGATCCTCCGGTATTACCTGGTCAGGAAATTGAGACAACAGTGCCTCAATCTTTTCTTTACCCCGAAGGGCTTTCGGCCACGGGGAGTCCAGGTTGGCGTTGCTGAGACAGTGGAAGCCTGGAGAAACCTGCAAAGACTCAAATTCATCCGCAAGGCTCGTCTTAGATTACAACCAGAATGCTGGGAATTATTCTCTTGCAATCTCAAACAGATTTTCAGCCAACGGTTGGTACATAGTGATTCGTTCACTTTCGTCCTAATTCTGCTAGGTTTAAGGTTATGGTTTGAACGCAGCAGAGACCTACATCTCACGCTTGAAATCAGCAACTCAAACCTTGGGCCCATCTGCTATTCAAGATTCAAAAATCGTCTGACATTGTCTTTCTTTGACACGCTTCCAATAACATGTTAAGTTCAACATTTGATAGCAACTTTCCTGACTCATGAGCAATCAAGGCTCTAAGTTGCGGTCTTCGGGCCACATGATGCTGACAATGATGGTTCTCTCATTGCTAAGTGATCAGTTTGTCTTCAGGACTAGAGTGGAAAAGGAACAAGCGCCACACCACTCAAGAATAATATGCAAGCCGAGTCCAGAATTCTAATTCACGGGAGAGAGAAAAGGGTGATTTCATTCAAGTATCTAACCTGCTTGACTTCAATGGGCTGCCCACGGGGCCGATTGGACAGGTAAGCCATCTCTCCAGTGTTGGTATCGGCTACAATTAGGTTAAACCCATTGTAATCACCAGCTCGAGCAGCCACTCCCTCCAGATAGTCCGTGGGCGACAGAGAGCTTTCTAAAAAGAGCGTGGGAAGCCGTCCCCTGCTTACCGCTCCCGATATGTCTTCCTCAGTCTCGCGAAAATTTGTTACAAATGCAAGACGCCCGGACTCAGAGATTGCCAACCATGTGCCACCATAATTTCCATCCCGCCCACCGATGATCTGCGGCTGCATTTGAATTCAAACGTGTCATCGGAAGTCAGGAGTATGAACTCACGTTCTAGGGTTACAAAAAACACCCACAACAACTCTCCTCTGAACGAATTTTTTCCTGTCAATTCAAAACTCCTTATCACCAGCTAAGTGTCTCCGGTGTGGCATTAAAAACGACTGCGATTTTCATCTTCACATAATCGACATGGTCGGAAACCCTAAATGTGACTAATTCTCGATTCAAAACTTTACAATCAAGTACGAGGAAATTGCTTGAAATGAAAGGAACGCAAGTACTGCAATAAAAGACGAAACAATGAGAGGTGTAGAAAGAGAAACGAATTCACGGTACCTGGTCAGTCCATCGATGAGCAGGGAGCGTGGGGCGCGAGTGGTACTCGTCTCGGTTGAGCGCCAACAGCAGCTTGTACTCGGGGTGAGCTTCCAGCAACCAGAATGCAATACACATCCTTCCAGATCGACTAAGTTCTTCTCTGCCGCAACGAACTCTAGTTCTATAGAGCAAGATTGAGGTCGCCAAACTTCACAACAAGAGGAAAAGAAGTGAAATATGCAAAAGCTCACAATGTCTCGATGGCTTGACTGCTTTCAATAATGGAGGGCGTAGGTGGATTGCTTGTTCAGTTCTGAGGATGCAGAAGCGCAGGAAGTTCAGGGAGGCTGAGAGAGAGAAGGGTCCAGACGCTGACGGCCGCACTCTGCCGCCGCTGCCGCAGGATGCCTCAACCGCTGACTGTCCCCGTACTGTAATCTCTATGGTGGGTACTACTGTACCCTTCGTGAAGGGGTCATAAATTAAGTATTTTTTTGTCAAAAATTGTTGCATGTCATCTTGTGATTGTGATTGGTTTAGTTCTGAGAACTCCAAATTCATAACATTCTTAACAAGATGATTTTTAACCTCCCTTTGCTACCATGAAAGAAGGTATTTTTCTTCTCAAGATATCCTAAGTCTTTATAAATTAACATGAATGTTATCATGGCAACTCAATTGATGATCCATCTTGAGAACACTTCACATTCTAGGAAGGCAAAGGGACCCCCCTATCTTGTAAAGGTCAAAAATCTTATGTTCAATTTCAGCATTTTCTTTCCTCGCCAACATTGACTTTCACTTGTAGTCTTCTCGTACTATAGAAGACAACATTAGCTTGTTCAACAAGTATTAGTAGTTAAAATTTCTCATTTGCATGAAATATAAAAACAAAAGCTAAAATCAAATAATGTAATTATAAGCAATTAACAGGGCAAAGGTCTCGTTGCTTTTCACGAATTCGCACCTTCCACTTTTCAAAATTTTGAATTCAAGTTTGCTTAGGAATTGTGGGTTGATTATTATATATACAAGGATTATTCTATGTACAATGACATTGTACAATGAGTTTCCAACCTCCCTATTCAAGTATGTTATTTCTAGGCAACTTTTGCTTGGAACTCATAATACTTCTAGAGAACTTACAAGTGAATTCATATTGTACAATAAGATAACTCCATTTATTCATTCCATTACTAGGTACCGTTAGCTATCCTCAGTATTGCAAGCACTTCTTTTTGTGTTAATATTGCAAGCAATTCATTCTTTATTAATACTGCAAAAAAAAGTGGAAGTAAATTCTTTGCCAATATTATAATCAACATTACTTTCTTTATCCCACATACGGAGTAGTTTTTTCTGTAAGTAAGAACTAAACTGACAATTGATAGATTAGGATGCGATTAGAAGCACTCAATTCAGTTCTTACTTTCAGTGCTTTAATCTGAATTCATGGAAGTTGCAGCTACAAAAAATTGTCGCATAGTTGTTGGCCCTTGTTGCAATTGAACTTGCCATTGATTGAGTTGCCAATTTAGCTCCTTAGGCAAAATCACAGTCAAAATTGCACCCTCGAGAATTGCTGCAACTTTCAACAACAAGAATGCAACCAATTGCTCACTGTCTTAGACAAATGTTCACCACAAATTGCTCAAATATCTACATAACAATTTCCCACAAATTGCTAAAAGAATCGTCATGAATCGTGTACAAACTATGAGAGAAACAACAGCGCCAGAGTAAGCAATAGAATTGTGAGGAGGAAAAAGGGCGGAAGAACTAAGGGCTTTAGTAAACACCATCAATTGTTTACATGAATCTAGGAAAATATTGTTGACACTGTAGCTTAATAGTCATTAGGGTTTCATACCCTTTATAGACAAATGCTTCTCATCCGGTTACCAGCCCATTAGGTTAATCACTTCTGTATATAAACCCTGCTCCTGCTGGGCTTAAGCATCTTCTGTAATGACAGGTTGATCACACTATTGTAAGATTGCAACACTGTTTCACAACACGGTATCAGAGCAGTAGGTTAGATCGTTCGAGTAGTCATAGTGCACTTAGAGCGATTAGATTGTACCTGTTAGATATCATAGTTTGCGTGTCTTCCATCTTGCATCATTGGCGCATTTCAGGCGGCGCCGTTGCAGGGACCACTGCAACTCAGCATCCGAACATGGACCCCAGCGTCAGAGATGTGCCGGAGACCATGAAGTTGGCAGGGCCAACAAACTACATCTTATGGAGTTATAAGGTTCACATGATCCTTATGCAAGAAGGACTCTGGCGATTTGTCGAGTCTTCTGATCAGCCCGTTGTCGATATCGCGACTTCATCGAACACCGGTGGGGACAAGGAGATTTCATTGGCGGCAGAGCCGCCAGTTACCACCCCAGCTACTCCGGGCGCCATTCCTGCAGTCAACACAGTAAGGGAGATCAACGTTCAGAGCACCGACCCGACAGTCAACACAGCGAAGGAGACTGAACTTCGTTATTGGGCGGGTCGCATCATCATCTCTACGATACAGGATTCAATTCTGTTGAGTATTATCCACCTTACCGATCCAAAGTTAATATGGCAACGTCTTAAAAATATGTGTGATGTCCAAAGTTCGTCTAGAAGGTTGTCACTCAAAGAGAAATTCTACTCCTTGAAGTTAGCATAGGGAAGGTCAGTGAGCGGTCACCTACAGGAAGTCAATTTGATCGTCACTCAACTGGCAAACCTAGGTATTCTTATCCCAGACAAAGATATCGTGGATCTCACGATAAACAGCCTACCTAAAAGTTGGGCTATTTTTAAGCGAATTCAGAAAAGTAGAGAGCGCTTACCTGTATTTGCCGAGTTGGAGGGTCTTCTTCTCCAGGAAGAACAAAGTCGTACTTTAGATAAACATAGCGAGGAGTCAGAAAATGTTAACTTTGTACGTACCAGTCGTCATACTCCCAAAGGAGGATCGTCCAACCGAGGCCGCTCGAACTCTAGCAGAAGCCCTTCTCAAGATCGGACTGGATCCATGGCACCACAGCGCAACGGACAGCTCTCATCCACCAACACCGATCGTCCACGCACAACTTCGACAGATCGAAATCAAGATTCCAACTCTATTTTTTGCCACAAGTGTGGCAAACCAGGGCACTATGCCCGTGATTGCGTTCGCATCATGCTAGAAGAACGGATTAAGGCTATGCAGCTCCAACTTACAAATCTGGACCGGAATCAATCACAACATCAAGTTCATCTAGTCAAAGTTGCCGAAGACTCCGATACTCATTCTGATTCGGACTCTGCTCCCCCCCACATCCAGGCCTACATCGACGCGTTTCATGACGAGCCTGACGAGGTGATCAATGCCTACGTCACAACCACCACTACTGAAGATGAGTGGTTCCTTGACTCGGGAGCTTCCTCCCACATCACTGGAAATCCCCATCTTCTTACTAGTATTTCCCCTTCTAGCATCCCTAGTATTAGGACTGCCGGAGGCCACATTATGGCAGTAGCGGGCCAAGGTTCTGTAACCACTTTGGACCTCACAGGAGGAATAAAGGAAATACAACGCATTCTCTACGTGCCTGGTGTCAAGACTAACCTCTTTTCAATCGGCAAACTTACCGATGCAGGATATCGGGTCCTGTTCGAATCCAAGAAATGTCTTATCTACGACAAAGATAGCCCTAGCAAAATATTTTTAGAAGCCATCCGCAATACACGCAACAACTTTTATAGAGTCATAAACCTATTTGGACAACAAGCCATAGCTGCATACACATTAACCCAACATCCACCAGGACATCTCCCCAAGCCCCCCGACATCTCACCACCAACTGAAGATCGCCAGCCACCTGCATCAATTTCTCCTATCGCTCCATCCAGATCAGTACCAGCTCCAGTCCCATTCCCGATTACTGCTCCATCAGCATCAACAATACCCTCTTCCCTAACTTCGTGCACCCACTCCACTCAACTTTCTGATGCTGCTATCAAGCTCTGGCATCAACGAATTGGACATTTGAATTATCAGTCACTCTATCACCTCACATCCCGTAATTTAGTAGCGGGCGTTCCCTCCTTACCTCTTCTGAAGCATGTGTGCCCATCGTCCATGCTCGGAAAACTTCCAAGAGATAGGAAACCAAAGACCCGTACCACATTTACTAGCCAACCACTCCAATTGATTCACACTGATCTTTGTGGCCCTTTACCTATTCCCTCTCGCCATAGAAACAAGTACATTTTAACATTTATAGACAATCACTCACGGAAGACTTGGATATATTTCCTCTCTGAAAAAGCTCAAACCTTAGAATTTTTTCAACAGTTCAAAGCCCTAGTCGAGACCCCTGATCGAAAAATTGGAACCCTGCGCAGCGACAGGGGGGTGAGTATTTATCTACAGCATTCAACGACTATTGCTCCACACATGGTATTCACAGACAATTAACTTCCGGCTATTCTCCTCACCAAAATGACATTGCTGAACGCAAGAACCGTACCTTATTGGAGGGCATCCGCAGTGTCGTCACCGGCACGCGCATCCCCAAAGCTTTATGAGAAGAAGTCGCTCGCACTGTCAACTACATTCAGAATCGCTGCCCCACAAAGGCACTGAAGCTTCTCACTCCAGAAGAATCATTCACAGGTATCAAACCTCACATTGGTCATTTCCGTGTCATTGGTTGCACTGCTTACTGTCACATTCCTGACATTAAGCGCAACAAACTAGATCCAAAAGCAATTCCTACCATCCTACTTGGTTATGATGAGAACAACAAGGTATACCGCTGTTACGATCCCTCCACTCGCAAAATCCTTATCAGCCGAGACGTGCGTTTTGATGAAACAAGCTTCACTCTCCCGTCCCCAGAGACTACTGAACCACTTGAGGATCATACTTTTTTAGATAAACTCTTAACTCCCATTTCTACTACACCTCTATCCTCCCAATCCTCCATCCCTTTATCTGCTCTAGTAACCTCCCATGTTCCCGCAACTTCTCCTAGTTCACCTACAGATCCTCCCAGTTCCCCTGCAAGTCCCACCCCAAACCCCACCCACTCCATTCCCAGCTTATCTGAACCTTCTTCACGTGAAAATCTCCCTTCTTCTCCGCCAGCTCCCCCTCCAAACCTTGTTCTTCGTCAATCTGAACGCCCTCGTCGACAGAATATACGGCTTGATGGCTACGAGTTATGCCTATCTACAATGGACTTCGATATCTGCATGATTACTCGGGCTCCTCCTCCTGTTGACCCTATTGAACGAGATCAAGACAATATCACATTCAAACAAGCAAAAACAGATCCAGGCTGGCATCGCGCCATGCAAGAAGAAATGGAGTCTATTTGGAGAAACAACACTTGGGATCTGGAGCCCTTACCCCCGGGGAAGCGCGCCATCACCTGCAAGTGGGTATTCAAGACCAAACCTGGTATTAATGGACAAGCCCCTATAAAAAAAACACGCCTTGTTGCTCGCGGCTTCGAGCAACGCACTACTAGAGAAATGGGGTCCAAATGAAGAGAAAATTAACAGAATTTCTGTTGATTTTCCCTATTGGTTAGGAACAGTTGGTTCGGACCTGTATTGAACATATTTTCTGTTGATTTTGTCTTGGTTGAAAAAAATTTAAATTTTAAAACTAAATTTTTTTCTCTGCTGCCCGTAAATTTCGGGCAGCATAAAAAAATTCTGTTGCCCGAAATTTCCGGGCAGTCCAAACCTCCTGTCAACCCTGTGTCACCCATGGGGTTTGAACTCAAGACCTTCAGGTCTTGAGTCCAAGGCCTTTGCCATTACACCACCTTTACATTTACATGTGTAACATCTCAAAAAAGACCGGTGAGAAACAATATTGATTCAATATTGTTTCAATATGATTGTTGATTCAATGTTGAAACAAGATACTTATGGACATTGGAATAGTGTTGATTGAATATGTAACACTACAATATTGATTCAATATCTTTGTTCAAATGTTGAAATGGCATTATTTGAAAAAATTATTGATACAATGTTGAATTGACTTAGTTGATTTTTATGTAACATTACGTTATTGATTCAATAGCAATGTTCTAATATTGAAATGGCAATGTTTGAAACAATTATTGATATAATGTGGAAGTGGCATTATTACATATAGATTGGTCCAATGATGGAATCGTAAAGTTGTTTGCATATTCTCAGAGTTGAAGAAACAATACTATTACAATGTTGTTGATTCAAGATTGCAGTGATGTTCTAACGACTTGTATTATAAATATACTAAAATGGTAGTGGTTGAAATAACGATTGCTACAATGCGGAAGTGGCTTCATCACATATCGATTGATCTAGTAATGGAATCATAAAGTTGTTTCGACATTGTAAAAGTTGAAGAGTCAGTATTATTACAATTTCAGTTATCTTGATTGTTGTAATGTTGGAACAACTTGTATTATTGAAATATTGAAATGGTAGTGGTTGAAATAATGATTGCTACAATGTGGAAGTAGCTTCATCATATATACATTGATCTAATAATGGAATCATAAAGTTGTTTCGACATTGTAAAAGTTGAAGAGTCAGTATTATTACAATTTCAATTATCTTGATTGTTGTAATGTTGGAACAACTTGTATTATTGAAATATTGAAATGGTAGTGGTTGAAATAATGATTGCTACAATGTTGAATTGGTTTTATCACATATAGATTGATCTAATGATGGAATTATAAAGTTATTTCAACATTCTAAAAGTTGAAGAGTCAATATTATTACGATTTTATTGATTCAAGGTTGCCATGATGTTTTAACAATTTGTATTATTCAAATAGATAGATGGCGAAAGTTGAAACAATATTGAACTAATGTCAAGCCACTTCTACATGAAAATAAATTCAATGACATATTAATATCATGGTATTATTAAGGTCAAACATATTGTTCATTCTTGGAACTTTGAATCAATGTTGAAACAACATTGTGTTGGAACAAGCATGAATGCCTTTCTAACCATTGGATTAATATCAATTTGTAATTTCAATAACCTTGAATTCAACAACATTTTGGTATTGAAACATAATTGAATATATTTATAATATATAGAAAGATTTTTCTAACAAAGTTGAAACATCATATTAGATAATGCATCAATATTTTCCAAGGAATACAAAATAGATGCTTTATGAAAATTGTTCATCATATTTAAACTAGAATCTTAGAACTTCCATTTATTAACAAAATATCGATCAACATCACAGAGTCGGTCTCCAAAATGTGGAATAACTTGTACAACTTTCAAAATCTTCTGAATGTCAATTAAGAAATACTTCGGCAATCGAATTTGCCTTCTAGTAGTTTCAGTTGTATTCAAGTTCTGAGGTAATGACCAAGAAATTTGTGTGCACTGTGTGATGGCGCTCAATATGTCTGAGTCCAATACATAATATGGACGCACAAATGCTAGATCCAAGGTCATCTTTGTATACCCATCTGCTGTCTTCTGTTGACAATTACTACAATGAAGGAAAAGACGAACCTCTGCATAACAAGTGTAAGGAGAATGTTCAAGGTCTTCCATTTGTAATGCTACCTTGCTAAACCATGGGCCTCCATGAAAGTCATATGTGGCTCTTGCATACATAGCCCAATCACCATAGTCATCTCCTGGTCCCGGAGGAATTGCCACTGCCTTGACCACGCCAAACACCTGTACATAAGTTGATAAACCATTGAATTAATTATTAAAACATTTTATTCAAGTACCTTCATTTATCATATTTAGTTGATTCAGTAGGTTCACGACATTCTTAAAGCAATGATCTTGAAGATCCATCATTTTGATTGTGAGCTGGTTCCATTTTCACAGTAAATAATTGAAGCTATTTCAATAAAAAGATTCAATAATTCAATAAATTTGATAATTAAATGTACTATCATACTTCAATAAAATGATTGCACTTTGATGAAGGTCTAAGTGAAAACAAAAAACTAAAGAGCAGAACAGTGTTGGTCCAAAAAATAAATGATTATCATACATAGTAATTTGAAGAAGTTACCTATATTCAATGTACTCATCATTTGATTACCTCAGTGTACTTGAGTAACATTGTGATTACCTCTCCAATGCGCACATCTTGTGCCACTTCATATGCATGCAAAGCCTCGTATAAATGTTCTCGGACTTCTAGTTGTGCTTTCACCAAATTCCGTACAGCTGTAGGTACAACTGCTACTGAATATCCTCTTCTGCGCATATCATGAATGCTTGAAGCTGGAGTGCAGTATAAGGAAGTAATATCCCTTCGTAGCCAAGCTCTATGGATGTTAAAGGCCACTCCACCAATAACATTCATGCCCATCTCTATTGCCTGGAATGAAAGAAGATAATGCAAAATATTATCCATTGGTCTTTGTACATTTGTACCTATTAGGTTCACATATTGGGTTGCATTACATGATACATATAAATCGAATACCATTGAACTTTGCAGAAATTACCTTATGTATAGTTGATTTCTTGTCAGCTTTTGAATTTTCTGCACTTTCAACTTCTTGCTTCGCAATTCTCAAAGCTTCAAGTCTACGGTTATGTTTCACTATCTGTGCATTTGCCTCTCTTCTATTACTTGCCCTATATGCTCGCTTCATAAGTGCAATGTGCATCTGCTCAAACATGTTTGTTGAGTATTCCCAAGGCAACCCGGACCTTCGAATGGATGAAGCAAAATGGGACATGGCATGAATCTTGATTGTATTAAAGCTTGATTTCTGCCATTCCACCAAAGTGCTCTTGAAGGCCAATACAGCTCTGAAGAAATTATCAAAATAAAGGTTCCATGAGATGTTTAGCATCAATTACTAAGTACAAATGTGAAACACATTGTTGATTCCATTGTCAAACAATGATACCTATGAGTTGCCCAATAAATTTCATCTCACTATGAATTTGAACAAGATCTAATAACCAAGTTTGTAAATTACCTTGTCATCAAATCCTCCATGGTCTGTAAGCTCCTTATAGTATGGGAAGGGCTTCTACAAGCACATACATACCATTCCAGAAAGTATACCATGGCTTGAATGATATTATCCTCATATAAGCCAACCATACAAAAAATAATGACCTGCACACATTCAAATTACGGATACATTATTATGAGCTCATGATAAATGATGGATTGAACAATTGTAACTATGCAAGCAAACACGTCATGATCACAAATTACCTGCATAATGGACCTATGTTCAAAGGCGGCAAAGTTGGCTTGTGAACAGAAATAACCCCCCTTCTCATTGCCTGGAATGCGGAAATGTGCAAAACGGGCTCCAGCTTTGAGTTGCATAAGTCGCTTGTCAAGCTCTTGTAGAATGCGTATACGAGGGCTTTCAGTTGCAATGTCCCTAATGATGCCAATCAACATTTTGAATATCCCCAAATCACTCTGGTGTAAAATGTCGACATGTAATGCTTTATAGGGATTCCCCATGGCTGTCTCTCCACCGTTGAAGCCCCATAAAGAGCACTGGTACATACAAATAAATAAGACAATGTTTACCCCTATGCAATTTTTAAATGATGAAAGAAATGTAATGCAAATTCCTATAGTATTTAATATTTTGAACTACTCAAGGATTTAGAACACAAGTGTTGATATTGTCAACTTTAAGACTTCCAACTTACAATCTAATTAATTGAGGGATACTCGCACCTTTACAGCATGCAACGACCACATCTTTGAAATGGAATCTGATTGATGTTTGGATGAACCTTGCATCATCCTATAAATCTCCTTCATGTTTTTTTCAGTTCGAGCTTCAAATGTTCTATCCACATTACTAAGGTAATCCTTAGGGCACTGGCATAGGCTGCATGGAAGTTTGCAAACATTTGTATCGTATGTTGACGTAACCTGTATACACAACACACAAGAAGATATTTTAAATTGAAGTTGAAAATGTTCAGCATTTCCATGTATAAAGTACAGGAACTCTCAAAAACATGAAAAAAAGGCATATGGTCAACAAAAAGAAAACACACCTTGCAACCTTCAGGATGGTCGGAGATGTATGCGTACAATAAGGGATAAACAAATTGTGGTATACCGAATGGATCAATCATTGTAAGCCCCCTAATACATGTCCAAATCACCCCAAAATAATGTCAATATTCTTCGTATGGTATACAAAGTATGTAATCTATGACAGTATCATTGGAACAACTTACAAGAGGCACAAAACATCATTACTTCTACTTCTATGCAAAGTCCCATCCTTGAGATGACTTACTTGTAACTTGCAGCTTTAAGTGGTGCTAGTACAATCTCCAAGCACTTATGCAAAAGTTGCAATCGTTTAAGATGAAAAGATTCTCTGTTTCCTGCACATCATGAGATAAAAGGCAATTCATATCTGAGTTTGTTGCATTCATTGACTTCAATTTATAGATTTAATGATTTGGAGATCATGTGGTGAACAGATTAACCTGTATGATCAGAACCAATTACTGGCAAGATTGCTAGTAGAGCATGTCCATCATCTCCTTGTCGTTTTTCGCAAGAGATGTTTGCTATGGACATCACCAATGGATAGCCTGTCACGTGCATATTATTGGAAAGGCTTGTTTGGTCACTATAGAACATGAGTGGAGCCACCACACTTCCTTCACATCCCACATGCGTCTGCATATCAAACATCCACATGTTTTTGAAGGTCTTGACGTTATTATTTTAAACTGGCACATTTTAATTTTAAAATAGATTTCAAACATGTATAAGACAAATGTGAAACTACATGATGTTAGTATATACTTGCAACTGTAATCAAGAAATTTAGATATACGGATGATTTTATTTATTGTATAACTCTTCAATGTAATTTTCACCTTTTATACAAACTTTTTTGCATAATTTGTAAACCCAATATTTACGGATTACAAGCACTACCTGCATAGTTTCCCACCATTCACATGTGTCTGGTGTTGAAAATACCCGCTCTCCATCATTGTTCAGTGTGGTTGTAGGGGCAGACTTGAAACCCTCACCATTATTTGGTGCACCAAATAGAGATGCAAGAGCTTGAATAGAGTCCCTATGGTGAAGTACAACCTCTTGTTCACCAGGTTCTGATACAATTTGATGTTGCCAACCCTAGTACATTTGAACAACCACCTCTGTGAGATCTTGGAATTTTGTTAGTGAAATACATAAGATGAACAATTAAAACATGTTCTAACACCTGGAACTATAAGAAATCAAACAAGTTTTAAAAGCCAAGAAATTACATCTTTTGAATTGTACAGCTTCTGTTCCCATTTGCCAACATCATGGGCACTTTTCACAGTGACATCATTGATTTGAAACCGTGAATCAAATAGCAAATTCAGTAGTGCATTGATGTCAGTGGTTGATAGTCCTTGATTCGTTCGGCAACTCCGCATGAAGTGAACAAGATTAAATGTTGAATCAAATGAGTTAACCAATGTTGTTTGAAAGTCCCTTCTCTCCAAGTGAACATAATCCTCCACAAATTGACTTGGTTGGCTAGAACAGCAGGGCTCATCAACTTCAATTTCAAGGTCCACTACTGGGCGGCATAGTACAGCAGGTCCACTACTTGGCGCAACATTGTGAATTTCAGTAGCGCTACGTCGAGTTGTAGTTCGTGGCAAAGTGCGACATCTTTTTACATGGCTAGATAGTCCTGCAGAGCTTGCAAATCTCTTTGCCCCACAATGAGGACAATCCAAAGTCATCTTCTGCACTGGGGATCCTACATTCAACACTTCTGTAGGTGAGTGAACTCAACTACATACTTCCTATATGATGCCAAAAAATGTTAATTCTCAGATTAACCCTAACCAATTCTTTAGATGTTTGTACAAATTATAGACTACATAGCTTGGTAGATTCAGACGAACAGTACACATATCAAATACAGGTGGGCATTTTAAAAATGTAGATCTACATAGCAAGGATAACAGATGCATTAACAAGTACAAAAACAATAGTGGCCTAACTAGTCTTAACCCAAGAGAACTACACGCTTTATATATACCCTTCAAGGGACAGCTTGAGCAAATCAACAAACTTGGAAGATATGTGGTCCATAACAGTCTATTGAAAAATTGGAAAATGGTACTCACAATAAGACCCATCTTCATCGCATCGCCAGTACCGTGAAAAAAGGAAGTCTCGTTCACTATGAAACCTGCACGATTTAACCTCAAAGTTACACCATCCATCTTTGCCATGCGAGCACTGAATACTAAGAAAGTTCATAACCCAATTCACAATTCCTGAGATTTAAACAACGTATGAGATTCATAGGATGACATAGGTCATTCATCGATTTAATGCTCTAAAAGATGACAAATGGCACATCATCCAAGTGTACCCTTGACCAGGTCTTTGATGAGAAACAATCAAAACTTAGGATTCAGATTCATACCTCTTAAAAGACTTGGGGTCAAATGAGCCATACACGATTTCCGAATGCCCATAGACGTGCTCAAAGAACTCCATATTCCTGGTCAGAGTATCCCATCTGTACATCACAACAGCAGGCCAGTAGACTTTGAGAAACAATCGCAAAACATGCGTATATTCATTGAAAATACCCACTGCACTTCTTAGCATCCTGTAAGCTTCTTCCTACAAGGGCAACTAAAATGGTATTGGAGAACACATGGTACCACAGCCAATACGAGTGCAGATATAGAATTTATCTAGCCAGTTTATAATGTAATGTCAATGTTGCATAAGTTCAAAGTGCAAATAAGTAGCAGTAGGCTTCTCGTATACAGAGCGTATGGATTTCTTCTTGCACCAAGGGCCACCTCGAGACATATGTATAACATAATAATAGCGACTGATTGACTTACTGGTATCAAAGAAAACTGCCCAAGCTCATAACCTGCTCAAACATTTTTTCCAGATATAAATAGATATGCAAGCCTCAAAACTAGGCAAAGAGTACGTACAAAAATTGATGCATACTGTTCAAATATGAGCCCAAATTGTACAGATCAGCAGGATATTTAAGAGATTTTGTGAATATTTGACCCTAGTATGGTTATTGGATGGCCAGGATACCCAAGTTTTTGTGAAGAATTGGCATGCACAAGTTGAATATAAATTCTGATATGAATTAGTGCGTCCTTCCTCAGAGTACTAGCTAATGGTGTGAGATATTCTGAGTCACTGGAAGCACCTGTTGAGCAAGAAAGCTCAGACATCCTTGTTCAGTTTGTCCAAGGTGCTAATGGATTTGCTCAGATTTGTCATCTCTAAAAAGTACGCTTGTGCTGGGATTCACTCGCTCTTCCTGCTCGCTATCCAACCAACCAGTTGAAGCATCAGGGCTTCAAACAGAGACGTTGCCTAAACACAAAGAAACTTCCTCAAAATGTAGAAAATGTTCAAAACAAACCGATCCATTCAGCCGGATGGTCTCCACAACATAAGGCTGGAAATTTTGGATTACAAGCCAATAAAAACAAAATCATAAATGTACTGTACAGCTATGGGGACGTCCAGAAGCAGCACACTCCAAGAATATATAGGCTCAGGGAAAGATTCTAGTTGGAAGTGCATCACCGAATCAGTTATAAGAATTCGGGCAAAGGTCTTGAAGAACGAAATTGAGTTCAAAAAAGAGTTCAAGCTGAAAATGCTTGCAAAATCAGGAAGAAGCGCAATACCGTGGGTCGTCGAAATAGTGCAGTTGTCCAAGTGCAGGCTCCAGGGGTGGTGTGGTAACGATGGTGACGCTGGCGCTGCAAGGCAGATGAATGTTCTGAATCACGAACTTAAGTTATCTCCGGAAGTGCAAAGCAGCTGCCTCGAACTGGGTTTGGCAGAGCTGGGATAGAGCAACTCCAGTTCTTCATCGCATGCGGCCCTCAAAGTCAGCTCCGCAGAGGCTGGCACAGTGCAGACATACAGTTAGGAGAAGCCATGCGACAACGCTTAATAATATAAAGAAGAGGGGGTTGCATATTCTAAAAGCCCAAGGCTTTCTTGTCAATTACGGTCTTCCTTGTTGGTCATCCCCAGGACCGTCTGCTTGCAATAGGATACTCGAAGTAGGCCCACATATCCCTCAAAATATATCTCGACAAACTAGAACAGTTATAATTCCAATGGGGCTCAGTAGAAGTGTCACGAAGCACGCCCATTTACGTAAAACCCATCTTGGGTTAATAAGTGTATTTCAAATCCAAGCTACAAATATGCTACCGAAGTACCGATGCAAGGTTCTCCGACGAGTTCATCCAGCACAGTAACTTAAAGTAATTATCGCTATCGCTATAACTGGTAAGCAGAAAATGGATTCAGTATATATGAGAAAATCATGTCACTGAGCTCAGTCTTAGAAAGTTGGTTCATTGGAAAAGATCACATCGTAACATGAACATTGAAGCTTGTCAACTCCTGTTGCATTCAAAGAGGAATCCGTATGCTAAGAATGACACTACTGTTGCAAAGTTAGAGTAAAGGATGAGGGAAAGCCAAATACCTCAACAATCTCGCGGCTTTGTAGTTGTAGTTCGCTTAAATCCAAGACCACCAAATGCAGGCTAAGAACTCTGATTTGAATCCCGTACACATTGAGATATCTCACTGGCTTCATTCACACAAACCGCCTTCATAATCGTGTCTTTCGCTGCCTGCATCCACAATAATAGGTATAAGGCAAGCCTATATGCACCTAGCTTATTAAGACTCAAACCACACGTAAGCATGAAAAAGAAGGAAGCCCAAAAAGATATTCTCGAATCACCTTTGAGGCTGTAACCAAAGATTTGAAGGCAAAAGATTCAAAGGCGTGCTTGCAGAAGATCGCGGCTCAGCAGATCTGCAAAATAATACACTTTCGATGCTCTCATGGAGTTGGAGTTGCAGTCAGTAACACTCAATCTCTCCTTATATACTGTATGCGGACACCACATCTTCTTTGACATTGAAGTGAAACATACACGACATCCAGAATTTTAAACCTCGACATATGTTGCAAATACTTGCAAGCAAGAATATCAACTTCAAAAAGACCAGCTTATATCATCATGAACAGTGCAGAAGCACCTCCAGTTACCTTACATCAATTCCTGAGCAAACTGAAGGTCCTCGGAGCAGACGAGTGTCACCCAGTTGCAGATTGCCTCCTCTTCAAGCTGCTACGTAATAAAGCACAATCCTGAAATTAGCTGAGCTTCAGAATACGTAGGCAACAATCTTGAAGTCATGATTGAAAAACATCATCACCAAGACCTCAAACCAATCTATAGATATCATTTGTTAAGATTCCACTTGTGACTTTATTCAACTGTGTCCTTTTTCTGCAACAATACGAAGGTAAATTTGAAGTATAATCTACTAGTTATGGACAACGCAGGAACTCGAACTCAAAAATACATAACTAATTACATTAAGCTGCAAGAATTATCAAATAACTTCAACTCAACTTGTTTTTCTCTTGCCTTCCATCTAAACTTTGCCCCTAATTTCTTCATGCATCCAGTCTCAGCACTTCTTGTTTATGCGGTTTGAGGAGTAATTATTCATTACAGAGAAAGGGAACACAGCACAGCATTCCAGTGAATCTTTAAACTTGGACCAGGAAATGACGAATTCCCAACAACTCTTCTTTACACCACTTCTGACCTTGACAGTTGAAATTTTTTTAATTCACACAGTCAAAAACAATGTCAGAAACAACCTGCCCATATTAGGGTAGTGTTGTATCTTATATATAAAGGATGGAAGAATGGGCAATCATTGAGAATATACTCAAGACTGAGATCATCATGCTTTTGGCCCGGTGAAGGTGTCACATGACCTGAGGTGTTTTTTTTAATATCCAGTTCCTAGATCTACCTAGGCACTGGACATGGCCGTTTCAAGAACTCGTGAAACATTGCAATGCTCATAAAACCCTGAAAATGTAAATTCTGCAAACAAGGTAGATATTACAGAAGAAACTTACCTTCAATGGCCAACGCTTGCTTCACCCTCTCCACGTCTCCCATTCAGTCCATAGGCACGTGCAGCACAACATCCTAAACAACCAACTGTGGTACATATAATCTCAAGCTGATAACTGGTGCAAAGTAGCAGCTGAATTATTAAAGTATAAATTTAGAAGGTGACGTTGCAAGCTTGATACTGTTGCTAGTGTTCGGCACTCACACGAGCACAAAGATGAAACATCCCTCATCAAACACAATCGCGACCACTCAACGAACATTTCAGATCATCCCTGTAGTTGGGCAACCCTAAACCAAAACCAAACCAGAAGAAGGCACTCCCTTTTGCAAGTATATATGTACAAATTCCCAGTTGAAAATAGACAGATCTTTCTTGTAGATATTGTGCAGGCGTGCCCCGACCCACAAACGACTTTCATGTCCAGAGCCCCAGACTTCCATAAATTCAATGCATCATGATGGAAGGGTTGAGATTCCCAATGTGGAATAAAATCAAGGTACAAGAAGCTCACAAGTTTTTGTTACAGACGTAGTACAGCAATTTTGACCTAGTTGCGCTTCCATGCTCCCAAATCTGTTGTGCAAGATATATGTATCAAATTTATATGCTCTGATCCTGACTTCCTCCGTAATTCCGATTCCGGCAGAGCTCGAAAACCACTTCAACGCTAGAATGCTGTCTAACTTCAACAAAATTGTTGATTGCTAGCTATGTCTGCGATGAAAGCTTGAAGCTAATAGCTACCAAAGATTTCTGAAATCTCTGGAATTTTCTTTTTAGCGGAAGCAACAAGGCGGATCACGATACTAGCTTGTTACTTCACTGACACGTTTGACGGCACCGACCCTTAGAAAACAACCAGGTCTGTTTCCAAAGCAGAGAATAAAATACTGTTTTCTTCTCACTTAATGCTTTAAATACTCTGTAAAAGAAGTTTGTACAGGCTACAAACCTGCCGTGCCGGTTCGGCGGTGAGGTTCGGCCGAGCTTCAACAGGAAGCTTGAAGTTCCGTGAGCGTCAAGGTACGCCACCTTCAAGCTCCGTGAACACTTACACTTACAGTTTGCGCGAGCGGCGAATGGCGGACGTTCCGTGAGCACTGAAGGGCGTGACAACTTGCGCTTTGCTGTAGGTGAGTCCCACTTGTCCTGTAAGGTCGGACCGGATTACAAGATTCTCTACAGGTGTTGAATTTTTTTCCTATTAAATTAGATAGTGTGAGTCCATTGCTTCACGTGTATCCTGACCATTGGAATTTTGTCGTACTTATTTTTGGAATTCTATCTATACAGCTTGAATTCTATCTTACTTGTTGGAATTCTATCTGACATGATTTACTCGTTTGCACATGCTCAAAAGTTCCGTATTTTTTAACCCTAGGGTTTGAAGTTAACTAAAGTTACAAAGAGGACAAGCAACGGACAGTGTCGTGGAAAAACCTGAACTGAAGTCTTCATTCCAGAAAGAAGTGAAGTTTGAGCCCTTCCCTGCAACAATCAGCAGACTTGTCAAATAATTCTTAGAAATTGCAGATTCTGTCTATAACAAACAAGTGGTACAAATTTTAAAATTTCCAACATTTTCCAAATTTTCAGGAATGATGAACACATACACAAATTTGGAAAATGTTTGTTAGCATTACCCACAAGCAACGGACAGTTTTGGCACTTTGCTTTCACGAATGTAATGAAGATTTTTTCCACTTGTGAAACTCTCCTGTAAAAGCTCTCCTTTACTGAAATCGTCTTAAGAAATTATGATGCCGCCATAATAATTTTTAAAATAAAACCATGAGCATTTAGCCATTGCTTGATCTGAGATTGGTTTGGAGGGGGGGGGAGATTTAGCTGCATGATAGTAAGCACTGAATTTATCTATGGATGGAGGTTTAGATTAAAAAAATTTCAGATCATGTTCATTGCACCCAAGGCAAGCTTCTACTCTTTTTACTGACGCCTACTTGGTCGTTATGCAGAACATCTTTTTGGAGCAGTTATGGCCAGAAAACTCTCAACGTCTTTGTGATGCTTTTGAGGTACGTCATAACGAAGTGGTGAATTTTTTCTGGCCCATGTATCTGCAGATTCTTTCAGGAATAACTGAACTTCATGAGGAGAACCACAGTTTCTTCCAGTTCCTCTTCAAGATCTAGATTAGAGCCAAAATTGTTATATAATTCAAGATAAGCATCTGGCACAATTCCTTTGTTGATTGAGTGAATTGTATGCCCTAAGACATTTGCTTAGGATATATATTTCCCATTCATAATGACTCCATCTTATTGTGGGCATGTTCGAATTCAGGTGAATGCAATAGAGCGCGTAGTTAGGCAACATGGATTGGCATCTTCGAGTATTCAAAGGAAATTGTACTGTAAGGTAATGAGCTCCAATGAGCTCCAGTTTTATATGTTTCATTTCATACTATGTTGTTCGAACGTTTTAGGTACCCGCTCCTTCATGTGCTGCAAGTAGTAAGCATGGCTGGAATCAAAAAAGCAATCTTGTAGATTGAAAAAGAATGTATATCATGGTTCCATGTGACAAAGGCAACCACTTTTGCCAGGAATTCTGCAAGAGGAAGTCAGCCTCTATTGGGAGGGGATACTGAATAGTGTCATTTGTTTTTTGAACAAATGGGAGACCCATAGCATTAAATAGGAGACTGAATAGTGTCATTTCACTAGGAAATTGCATTAAAATCTCTCAAGAAAAAAAAAATTGAAATTGAAAATACTCCTTCTCTAATCCAGACTCCAGAGCGTCTTATTTCAGTATGCGCCAAATGGTTTCCTTGAATGATAAAGTAAGATTCTCACCTTTTTTTAAAGCTAACACTAACTAAGTAAGCTGGACTCCAGAAACTTCACATGGATGTTTACTTCTGTTCTCCAAGTCGTGACTAATTACAAAACTTAGAAGTCCATGGTCTGTACAGAAGATTACAAGGACTTACTCCATTGACATTGCCTCACCATGTTCCGACTTTTTCACGGTGGTTAGAACCTTCCAACCTTGAGTACTGGTTTCCATGCATAAACTAATGGATAAGTGGTTATGAACAGGAAGCCTTGCCGTGGCTACAATTTATGAACTAATTTCAGAGTAAGTTACTGAGTGCTTCTGATGCAATTTTCACAAATTGATTTCTGAACTTATCACTAGAAAAACTTTGAATCAGAAATGAGGTCCTTGTTTATGGTTCTTCATGTTATTATTACTTTCCCTCACTTGCTGTGAGATAATCATGTTGTGGGAGTAGTTAGCTTACCCATTGTTGTAATATTGACTTTGGTTTCTTTTAAAGCAATGGTATATTTCATTTGTTCAAACAAAGTCAATAATAATAATAATAATAATAATAATAATAATAATATTAATATTAATAATAATGAGTAATAATAATAAAATAATTATTATCATTATTATTATTATTGACTTTGGGTTCATTTGCAATAATGTAAAACGATGTAGTAAAATTGTTGAATTTTTTTGGACCACGTGTAGTAAACTCCTTTGGCTTCAGAAAAGTGTGCAGAACGTTCTTCAACGTGAAGGCAAGGCCGGATTTTTTTGCTTTCCACGAAGCAAGGTCTGTCATTGTAGAGCGTCTTGAATGCAAGCTTACCTATGTATGTATATTGGGCCACTAGAACATGATTAGTTTCTTGTTAGAGTGATAGTGTACAAGGACCTCTTTTTCTCATTCAAGAAGGTTACGTACCAGTGACCTGAGCAACATCATGTGAATGTGTCAAAGTTTTTTTCATCAGGAAAGAGCAACTCAAAGTTTGTCAGAATTTGGATCAATATACTCACTTGAAGCTTGGGCCTATCACCAACCTTAGAATGGTGGTGAAATCCAATTACTAGAAGTATTAGAAAAAAATGTGCCTACAGAAGGGGGAGAGTGAAATGCCTTGCTACTTGCTTGAGTAACAACATTAGGACATTGCGTGTTTCTCCTTGTCGTGACAGCAGGTTCACTCATTAGATATAAGTACCAAAGTCAGATGCCTACTAAACTATTGATTCTAGCTGTGGTTGCGTAGTTGCTTGACAGTTAAACTTATTTCAATCCGTGAAGTTGTAAAATTATTAACCATTCGTGTGACTTCTTTTGTTGTTTGTGCAGGGGCAAGCTTGTATGACAGTAGGACTTGGAATAGGACCTGGGCACAGCTATTTTCTACAGATTTACAACCTACTATATGTGAGCATACAACTCATTATCATTGGTCTTGTTTGTAATTGGAAACTTAAATTGTCACTAGGTTTTGCCAACTTTAGCTACACAACTGGATTTCGTAATTCAATTCCTCACTCCTCACGTGTGATGATGGAGTTTCCATCACCTGTACTCATTGTATAGTTTGTAAAACTTGTGGCTAAATGTAACAGCACATTCCATGACTACTCAACAAGAGGCTAAACGGTTGGCTGCCTTGAAGGCACAATTTAAAACTCCGATGCGTAGAGGACGCCATTCTAGCCTCACTACATCTCATGGAAGCCAGTGTAGCAGAGAAGTAAGCATTTCTATAGCACCGGCCAATGTAAGCCAAATCAATAGGGGAGTTGCAGTTCAAAGCTTGAACCAAGGAGTAGAAGTTAATGTCATACGAGTAGCTAGCACCCCTGTGGATGAGATTGGACGACAAGAGAGGACAACTAATGTTCCTGGAAACCATCAACAAGGTCAGGAATACTTTAGCGCTCCTATGGATGCAATCCAAAAAAGGCACTATGTGAAACTCATAAAAGAAAATGAGTTGCTCCGCTAGCAAGTTCTATCTATCACAAGAGCATTGGAAATCTCAATGGAGAAATGTAAAGACATCATGCCATGTTGCAATCCAACACAAGTCAAGGTATCAATCCTGTCAGCAAAGCTTTTTGTATTTTTTGCCGGTATTAGAGTGTACATCTATGTCTTACTTCTATACTATTATACAATGTATCTTACCTTAGTGTGATGAAATTTTTTTCATTACTACATTAATGTTTTGTATTCTCTATTTTAACTAGCTTTCATTGAACCTCTGTTCTTGGATATTGAAGTGATTTGAATGTCTATGGAACTTGACTTGTTGTATGTAGAATTTCCATAACCAAGGTATTCATTATAGTCAAGTTGAACATATTACATATAGCAAGAGTTATATGGAGTCACGATAATTATCATATTAACACCATTCAAGGCGTTTTTTTCAGATGAAGCAAACCGAGGTTGTCTGTAAACTTCTTCTTGGCAAATTCTGCAACTCAACAATGTATCCCTCTGATGACATCCTTTTTGAGGCCATGATGATCTCTTTCGACATTGAACAGAATGAGTTGGCAAAGGTTGAATTCTTAAAAGCATGGGGACCCCTAGGGCCAAATGGTGGCCTATCAAAAATGGTGAACAAAAATGTTAGGGATCGAAGAAGCAGTTTGATTCGAGATGCTAGAATGGAGCTTTATAGTAAGTTAGGTTGTCCTAAGCCAAAGAAAAATGCCTCTCACGAAGAATTCAAAAAGTGGTTTGATGAGCTTCAGCTGCATCGTGAAGGTACAAATAAACCTAAAGTCTCAAATTAGTCAAACACATGCAACTACTAGCTGAGGTGTCATTAGTTCTCTAGCTTTTAAATTCTGTAAATCTGGCCTTTTTAACAGTTTCACACATATCATATAGGTAGGTTGTTTTTGTTTTTATTAAGTCCAATTATATTGTAGTCGCTTTGATGCAGAAGATCAATACTTTAGTGAACCTGAAATGAGTACGCAACTAATTCTTATTGACTTTGTATTTTGTGTTCAAGGTCAAAAATGGAGGATTCAAACGCATGAATCAAGCTGCACAGATCCTTTTGGAAGTGATGCAGTGTATGGTGCAATTGCACGTGCAATGATTGGAGAGTGCTATGATTTGCATGGCGTGGTTGAAATCACAAAAGAGCAAGGTGGATTCTTCTTGTGCGCTGTAAGTTTAACCAAAAAACAACTTTTAGTGGATTTTTGTATGGCTAAGGACGAGACAACCTTCACTAAAACTATGAAGGCATGATTCATGCTCAAAGACTAGTCTTCAAACTATTGTTAATTCTTTTCCTAGTCCATAAGTATGTCGCTCGATTTTTCCACAAGATTTCTAAAATAAATAACCATTGAGGTCATTCTCAAAGTATTAAATTCTATATGTGAAGTGCAATGTCCCAATTTATTTTGGCAAAGATTGAACTGTATGGTTTTGTATTTGTTTTTAGTTGGAGATAGCAATGTTGGGGAAGACGTTCAACCCCCTCGATATGTCTACTACAAGATCACAAATGAAGATTGCCGAAGCAGAGTTACTTGAAGCTTCTTCAAGGATGAGGAGGATTCAAATTGTTGACAAGATTGGAGTTGACAACTTGGAATTTGAGGTATGAAATTCCTCACTTCACTTTTCATTTCAAGCGTTGTATACAATCGTTAGTGTGAGGTATGCAATTTCAATTTCCTACTCATTTATGAGTTTTCCTACTTTGCACCAGAATGAGGATGGCATTGGAATGTAAGATAGGTAATCTTAATAAAGCAACAAAGTTTTTGGTGATATCCAACAAAAAATGTTTAGCTTTCAATATAGGAAAAAGAATAAGGTTTCGGAAAGATCTTATAATTCATCTAATTAGCTTAATGTGCAATCTTCTAGATTTTTGCAATGTGCCCAATCCATCACATCTTTTTTTTTGTGCCTCCATTATTAGAGATTTAGTACAATCAAAGTCTTTAGAATAAAGCCAAAAATCAGGCTCTTCTAATTGGATATTAGTCACTATTACGTAGAGAACCAACACCATGTTTGTGTTTGTCCCGTTCAATGTGGTTGTGCTTGCTATAATGAATGACTTACTTTAGCTTGGTAAACCCAAAAATTTTATGAAGGTTTGAATTTGAAATGATTTCATATGATTTTATGACTTTAGGTTTCACAATGATGGAGGAATTGAACCTGGATGTAGTATTGTCATCATATTACGTCTTTGAAGGGGCTAAGGAAGATCGGATTACTGGATTGGAGCAAAAGATTTTTCACTTTTGTTGGCGCTTATAACACCTTGTATCCCTTGATGTAGAGGGCAAGTGACTTTTTCTCTTGTACAGTACAATGTAAATGGTAGATATTGCGTATAATAGAACTATCCTTGAAAGGTTTTGCTCCTCAACATTTCAATGTAGAGGATTTTGAAAACTAGACACAGAATGTAAATTTGTAAATTTTGGCTATCTTATTGTATTTTATGTAAATTCGGCTAATTTTGTCAATAGAAGTTGCATTGACGTGTATTTCTAATTCAATGCACTTCTACTATTGATGTGATATTGTTTCAAGATTTTCGAGGTCATATTGATTCAATAAAGCAAAATGATGAAGTGGATAAAAGTACTTGTGTTTTTATTTCAATATTGGAAAAATTGGCAATACAGTATCCCATCAATTTCTGATGTTGCATTGACATGTTACTGACCTAAGACTGTATCAATACTTCTAATCTAAAGTTGTTTGAATGAAAAGACAATCAAGCATTGAGTGCGGCATTGTTGAAATAATGGAACAGCCAATATGTTGTAACATTGAATTTGGCATTGTTGAAATAATCGAACAACCAATATGTCCTAACATTGATGTTTTCATTTTTCCAATAATGGAACAAACAATATGTGGTAACATTGAGAAGTAGGCATTGTTTCAACAATGGAAGAAGCTCAATGTGGTAACATTGAGAAGTAGGCATTGTTTCAACAATGGAAGAAGCTCAGTGTACTAACATTGAGATGTATACAGTGTTTCAACAATGGAACTAGCAAAATGTGATGACATTGGGATGTACACAATGTTTCCATAAAGGAACAAGATCATTCTTGAATAATATTGTTCCAATAGCTCATTTACAATGTTGGAACATTCAAAATTGACATAATACCAACAAAACATTAGAACATTAATAACAATGTAATGTTGATATGTTTTGTAATGTTTCAACATTGCTATGATATTGCACCCTATTAATGTTTCAATACCCCTATCACAACATTGACTCAATATTGTTTCAATGGCATGGGAACTTTGAGATGAATATCAAAACAAAACTTTACTTAAGCATTTTCAATTCGGTGTATTTAAATTCAGCAGACTTTGGCGGCCATTTTTGCATACTAGAACAACTTTTTTCAAAAATTCTTTAATTAAAGAAAGTTAGAGAATCAAGCTAACTTTCACCTCCAAAAATCCTTTTGTGATTTCGAGTCTTTAATCAAAAGTTAAAAGCAAAATTCAGAGGGTGTGTTTGAAAATTTCAAAAGAAATGTTTTCTTGGTACCCTTCTCTGAATTTTGCTTATAACTTTTGATTAAAGACTCGAAATCACAAACGGCTTTTTGGAGATGAAAGTTAGCTTGATTCTCCAACTTTCTTTAGTTAAAAGTTTTTTGAAAAAAGTTGTTCTAGTATACAAAAATGGCCGCCAAAGTCTGCTGAGTTTAAAAAACACCAAACTATGAATGGATTTTTTTTTTTTCCTTTCTACATAAAATTTTATTTATGATATTTTAAATGTTGCCCCAAGTGGGGAAAATTTGTTTTCAACACTTGTAAGTCAAAATTGTATATTTGTATGCCTTTCAATGTTGGAGAATGTATGAACAATCTTGTCCAAAGTATGTGTAAAAAATTAATTTTCGAACCAATTAGATGATTTGTGATGGTTACCCAAAATTGCCCCAACTAAAAAATATAGACCTTTTGAGACATAACTTTTTTATTGTAGCTTGGATTAGTCTAAAATTTTCTACGCATTAACTTGGTAGTGAAACACACCTTTCCTAAAAATTTCACAAGAATTGTATTCAACAAACATTGCACCAAGAAGGTGGTTTGAATTCACGCCTCAAGGCTTTAACCTCTAAAAGTTCAAGGAATTTAGACAAAACACAAATGTGTTATAAAATATAAGTTTTAGAATTTTTGAAGTGTGCATCAATGAAAATAATGTGAAACATGAAAGTAAAAAGTATTCATACAATCAAAATCAAAAAAAAATATTTTTAAATTCTCTTTACATGAATTTTGAAAATATAACTTCAAAAATACACCAAAAATACAATTTTTCTTTAGCATTTGAAATTTTTTGATTGGTCAAAATTGTAGTTTCTATTGATTTGTGAAAAATGTATAAGATTTAGTGATGGGAACACCAAGACTTTTTTCAAATAATGAAATTTTCAACATTATGCAAATTCTAAACACTTTGTGTTAATTCTCTTTCGATTTTTGTTTGATTGCAACACTCTTAGTATTCATTATAAAGAAAGAAAGACAAGCCAATCTTTTTAAACAAAAAATAAATAAATTTATTTTGCCCAAAAATGCTACCCGAAGTTGGAGATTAACCCAAAAAGGGTTAATTGGATGTTTAGAGGTTAAAGATTAATTCATTATTTGGCATCAATATTGCCATGACACAAGAACATTTCAATATATTCCAAAATATTATATATATACTAAGTAGAGTCTATAGATTTTATAAGATTCCATAAGATTCCAAAAAGATTCTTAAAGTTCCTAAAAAATTCACAAAATTCTGTTCAATTTGTCAAGTTATGATGGCCATTGTCCAAAAGAACAGAAGATTGTTGATTTTGGTCTAATAGAACACATTATATATTGAACCAAGAGAAAACCTGTTGATGTGGTCTAGAAAAAAGCATTTGAGTTGTCAAAATCATTTTTATGTTGGTACCAACAAAATTGTGTTGATTTTGTCTTGGTTTTGAGGAGTCTTCTAGTAGTGACGTCAAGGAGTGGATTTTACTGACACTTTGGCGCCCGTAATCAAATGGGCCACCCTACGCACAACTATTGCTCTTGCAGCGGCTAAACACTGGGATATTCACCATATGGACGTTACGACAGCATTTCTCAATGGCTTGCTGAAGGAATGGGTCTACATGGGCCAACCCCTGGTTTTCGCATTCATGGTAAAGAAACTCTTGTATGTAGACTTTACAAATCCCTATATGGCCTGAAACAGAGCCCACGAACCTGGTATGACAGGATCGACGCTGCTCTTCGAAAAATCAGATTGAAAAGAAGCCAATCAGACGGCAATCTCTATTATCTACACCAAGCAGGCGAAACACTCATCCTCATGTTATATGTGGATGACTTATTTATTATCGACAGCTCTACTGATCTCATTAATTGGCTCAAACGGTTCTTAAACACCGAGTTTGAGATGACCGATCTCGGAAAGATCCAACGCTATCTAGGGATCTCATTCGAACATGTTATCCTCGGGATATTCTTGCATCAAAGAGACTATGCTAAGTCCATATTGGACGAGTTTGGCATGACAGACTGTAAGTCGGCCTCTACTCCCCTTCCCGAGGGCCAGATTCTAGTCACTGAAACCAAGACCCCCCTAATTGATTCCACCTACTACTACCGCCTTATCGGAAAACTGATTTTTCTCACGATTACATGTCCCGACATCGCCTATACAGTGAACAGACTTAGCAGCTATATGGCATTGCCTCAACAAGCCCACCTTGACGCTGCAAAACATCTATTATGTTACCTTCAAGGTACTCTTGATTTCGGAATCCTCTACCGCTCAGATGCTCCAATCTCCATTTCTGGCTATACAGATGCGGACTGGGATCGTCTCCTGAGACTTGACGTTCCATAGGTGCCTACGTGTTTACTCTGGCTAGAGGCCCAATCACATGGTAAAGGAAGAAGCAGCTTACTGTTTCACGCTCTTCTACCGAATTGGAGTATTGCGCCCTTAGCGATGCAGCACAAGAAGCTGTCTGGCTGCACCGACTTCTTGCTGAATTACGCTACTCGACTTCATCTCCGAAGTCTTCCCGCAATTTTGCATCAAGCTCACTTGCACCTGTCACACATCCAATTACCCTGCACTGTGACAATCAAGGTGCGCTCAAACTGTCACAAAACCCTGTTTTCCATGCTCGCTCAAAGCATATTGAGCTACATTACCATTTCATCAGAGAGAGAGCCATAGGCGGGGAAATCACATTTCAATATATTCCCACTAATCTGCAACCGGCAGATTGTCTTACAAAACTCTTAAGTAAGGTCAAGTTTCACCAACATCGTACATTTCTAGATCTACAAAGTAGAGAGAGTCTGCAGCAATCTCCACAGCCTTTCCAATTGCCTACAAACCCTAACACCCCATAGGCTCGAACAAATAACTCTCGGCCTCTGCAAGGGTCCCCAAACTCTTATGCAGCGCATCCTTATATCCCGTAACTTCTCTAGAACAGTCCTTCCAAGTAAAGTACAACTCAGGCGTTCGCCCCCGCTTCACTGCGTAGAATCTAGTTTTAGCAGATGAAGCTCCCCGCGCTCTGGCCTGCGACTCCTGGACCTACGGCTTGACGCTCCTCTCAGTATCCATAGCCGACGCAGCAACCACAGTGCCCTCGTTCTCACAGATCTCGCAACAATCAGCTTCGTCCACCCGCTCCCCAACCGGCGCGTCTACAGCGTCCACTACTAGAGAGGCAGTCAAAACCAAGACAAAATCAGCACATTTCTGTTGGAATCAACATAAAAATGATTTTTCTTCATCAAATGTGTTTTTTTGGACCGCATCAACACGTTTTTTGTTGGTTCAATGTAAACCAACACAATTCTGTTAAATTTCAAGGAATCTTTTGGGATCTTTTTGGAATCTTTTTGGAATCTTTTTGGAATCTTTTTGGAATCTCTTACAAATCTTTTTGGAATCTTTTGGAATCTCTTACAAATCTTTTTGGAATCTTTTGGAATCTCTTACAAATCTCTTACGAATCTACTAAATTTTTAGGAATCTATTAAAATCTTTTGAAAAAATATTAGAATTTATTAGAATCTTTTAGAAATCTATTGAAATCTATTAGACATTTTTGAAAATCTTTTGAATTCTATTAAAATCATTTGAAATTTTTAAAAATCTTTCAGAATCTTTCAAAATCATTTGGAATCTTATACAAAATTTGAATATAAAATTCAAATTTTAATCAAATTTTTAATGAATAAAATTTGATTTTGAATTTATTTTAAATTCTAATGATATTCTTTAATAACGATTCAAACTTAAAATTTGATCAAAATTTTAATCAATTTCAGTTGTAAATCAAATTGTGATTCAAATAACTTGATGAAAATTTTGACTTTGGTTCAACTTTGATCAATTCAAATTCTAATGCAATTTTCATTCAATTTTCTCTAGAATGCAATTTGATTAGAATTCAAACTTATAATTGAATTGAGTTTCTAACATATATTTTAGAATTTAATATAAAAATTATACTTCGTTGGTTCAAGAGATGTCACGAAGATGCTTAGATTGCCCGGAAATTAAGATTCTTCACAACTTCTTCATCACAAATCTAAATAGAATGAATCAAAGCTTCACATATATTTTGAACCATAATAATTGAAATAAAAATTAAACTCATAGAAAGATAATAACATATTCTATTTTATAACAAAATTTCATTAAAAATTGAGGTGATAGGAACATGCTTGAAATTCATTTAGTCCCTCAAGATGACAATAGTAAATTAGGGATTAGAATTTGAGTTTTGAGTGTTAAACTATACCAAATGTAAGTTCTATACTATTCAAAATCCTAAACTTGAACTATTCAACAATTCAACAATTTAATTCTAAAATTTGGCTGAACTACCTTTACAAAAATGCTTGTCAGATTTTCAAAACAAGTTAGATTAAATTGAAAATTTTACCACTGAAATTAGACTTCAATATCAATCATTTCCAACAAGTTTTATGGAAAACAAGCTTTCTATGAAGGAAATGTGAGCCTCCAAAGTCTGCTGAATTTGCAAAATGAAAATGAAAATGAAAAGAATAAAGTGAAACTACTTTTAGAAAAATGCTTGTCAGAATTTCAAAACAATTTAGAAAAAATTGAAAATTTTATCACTAAAAGTAGACTTCAATATGAACCATTTCCAACAAGTTTCATGAAAAACGGACCTAAAATGAAGGAGATACGGGCCTTCAAAGTCTGCTGATTTTGTGAAAAATGACTAGAAAACCAATAAATAAGACTTACATTCCTACTTACATCAAATGACTCCAGCCCTGGTGCAATGGCTGGAGTCTATGGGCTCCAAGCATGAAGTCCTGGGTTCGAATTATGCCATGGGCAGGTAGGAGCAGTCCACGTGGTGGGTAGGGGCAGTCCACGTGGCAGATAGGAGCAGTCCAAAAAAAGTTTTTTTTTTTTTTTTGTAAATTTCAGATTTGACCAAGACAAAATCAACAGAAATGTGTTGATAGCCGGTCCAAACCAAGAGTTCCTAACCAATAGGAGAAACCAACACATTTCTGTTGATTTTGTCTTCATTTGGACCGAATTCTTCTAGTAGTGGTCAAAGCACCACGTCGTCAATCTTGACAAGAACGCGCATATGATCCACAGCACCAGCCCGGCAAGTCTGACGAGCGATATACTGCCTACACACTCTCGCAACACTCGCAAGACTCGACCTTCCCCGCGCGCCATCCGATTCCAACAACAATTGCTCGCGCTGAATTGGAGTTACAACACTCACATTTGCGCACCCTAGCTGAAGAAAAATAGAATCCTTGGATTGAGGGGGGTTGTTGACACTGTAGCTTAACAGTCATTAGGGTTTCATCCCCTTTATAGACGGATGCTTCTCATCTGGTTACCAGTCCATTAGGTTAATCACTTCTGTATATAAACCCTGCTCCTGCTGGGCTTAAGCATCTTCTGTAATCACAGGTTGATCACACTGTTGTAAGATCGCAACACTGTTTCACAACAAATATTAGATTTCACTTCTGCAATACTTCACTGAGGCCATGCCAGGGTTTCAATAAATATGCTAGTTGTTGCTCACACTTGGGAGAACCAAAGCAATCCGGGTTACATGTGTAGAGTTGTAATGTGTATTTCTGACGCATATATCTTGTCATTGCTGATTGAGTAACTTTGATGGCAAGCAGGTCCAACGACATTGCCAATGTAAAACTGAGGCAACAATGTGCTTATCATATCTCAGTACTTTCTCAACTATGCCATGCAAGTCCTTCCTTGCCAAGGTGATTCTCTCAAAATACCATCACCGCTCATAATTACAAGTTGAGATTTTTGACAAACTATGCTCAGAATTTGCTTTCAAAGTGAAATCAAGTTTCCAATGAATTGTGTAGGACTGTTTTATATTGTTGTGAGTTCAAATGATAACCAAGATTTAAGACTCCTTGCAAACAGATACATTGGTGGTTTTCTTCTATGTTAGTGGATGCTGAAGGAAAGAAACATTGGATATTGCCGCAAGTTTGAATATTATTGATGTCATTGGGTGCAAATTTCAGAGCGCGACGAGGTAGAATTCTGATCACCATCACAGTTCAATGTTTGAAATGTTTTTGCTGAATGCGCAATTGGTGATCAACGTGCGTTTGAATGTCAATTGCACGATGATAGCATTGCAGAAAGTTTTATCAACAAACGGGAGAGAGACAAATGCACCACACTCAAATTTGTTGGAAAAGAAACTTTTTAATATTCACTGCAGCTCAGCTAAATGAATCAATTAAAAGAAGCAGAATGTTGTAGTGACAGCTGCCAGAGAATCGGGACTATCAAAAGGAGATTCATCCAAATGTGAATTAGGCACAGAGGAATCACAGAAGCAGTGCCAAAAAAGAAAAAAAAATCACCCAAATCAGGCCTCACATGCCGTTAAACAGACTTGGTTGTCTGTAAGTTAACCCACGAGGAATCTGATGAACAGTAACGTAGGGTCGCTTTAGAAGCGACCCTGCTCCAAAAGGGACCGCTAACACAGTGGTACATTTCAATGTACCAACGTACCAACAGTGTACATTTCAGGAGGTAGTTGCTTTTACTGATCACTTGCATTTGTAACTAATTCCACAAAGGTCCAAAAAATATGAAACGACTTGGGTTACATGCCAATTCCATTTTTTTTCCAACAAAAATTTACTGAAAATTGTTTCAAGGAGTTTAGCTTCCCCCCAAATGCAATCAGCGTTTAAAAGGTAGATTTTACAGCAGACTACCTTAATTGAGCAAAATCAAGATGTCAGACGACAGAGGCGGCCTCACAATGCGCAAATGGAGCTAGGACAATACTGTCAGAGAGAGGTGCTGAGATGAAAGCAACTTGACCACAATACTGTCAGAGAGAGGTGCTGAGATGAAAGCAACTTGACCACGCGTTCCCCAGGTCTTGAGACCAGGCAAGAGACCAAAGACTGGACGATTAGCTGGTCTGTTGCAACCACATTTGTACTAGTGTGATGGTATAACTTACGTTCGATAATGCGAAAGCAGAGGATCATTATAAGAGATAACATCCTTGACCACATACTCCCATGGCTCAGCAGCGAGTCTCTTCTAAAATTTCTCATATTAACGAGTCTCTTCTGACATTTCTCATAACGAGTCTCTTCTCACATTACCTAGTCCAGAACACAAGTTCCAGGCTACCTGTGAGTTCACATGTGAAGCTTTAGCTGCTGAGGACCTGAGAATGTGTAATTCGTGGAAAGAATATGGTATTAAGCAGGAAACATGTAAGCTTAACATACACACTGAGAACTTACCGACCAGTGTCCAGCTAGATCCCTGGGCTCCTGGTCCCCAGTAATGATAATGCCAGCTGAACGCTAGTGGGTTCAGGGAAGTGCAAACTCAATTTTCAAAGGTAACTACTGACCCAATTTTGACCCCTTTCTAAAATCGAACCCTTCGGATTCTTGTCTAAAATGTATTCCCACTATTCATGAGAGTCTAGGGTAGTTTTAGAAAGTAACACTTATTTTCAGCACTTTGAATATTCATAATTTATTCATACGGTGTCCAAAAAATGTATTTTAAGAGAATCTAGAATCCCCTTTTGACTACCAACAAGACCTCACAAAAAAATTCAATATAGTAATGGGAAATATGCTAGATTATTGGTGTAGCTACCTTAGATGTGCTACTCTACATGAGGTTCATACATGAGGGTCAGTTTCAGCATAAATTATGTAATTTTTGTCCCTGAGAAGGAACCAAACTCATCTAACCTTTTTTTTTGGCATAAAAACTCTTGTCAACGGCTAAACACATGATAAGATCCCTAAGACGCTAATAATGAAGTTGCAATTAAGTTGTTTACCCCATAGTTACCAGAACCTATTTGATGAAGTATTTACAGAAATGATCCAACTTTCACTAGAGCATAGATCTCTTCCACTGGACATGATAAAGGTCTAATCACCTAGCCTGCTCTTCACATTCAGGAACCGGAATGAGCTACGTAACTATTGCTCAATCTCCCTCTTGAAATCGAACTCCAAAATTCTTGCTAAGCCTCTTCAATTGAGATTTCAACCTAATTGTGCCGAAAGGTCATCGAGATCAAATCCATTAGGGTACTGGCATACTCAAAAATGTTTTCATCACTCATAAATCTTTAGAATGTGACAAAAACAAGTTCTATTCATGAAGCTCAAATTCTCAAATTAAAGTCGTTAACAAGGTCAACTTAACCTTTCTATTTGCTTGCATGGAGCATATAGACTCTGGAGTGAGCAAAGGAATACACTAGACTTGTCAAACTCCTATTGATATGAGTTAGCAGCAGTCTCTTTGTCAATGAGTTAACCTTGACATGAATGATGTGGATGAGTTCCTCTTGAACAAGGCGACAGAAGAAAAAGCCTCAGACCATATGTTTCAAAAAAAAAAAAAAGCCTCAGTCTGTACTCTGTCCTTCTTTCATTGGCGTAATCAATTGTCAATCAGGTACTTCTATGACTCTATCTGCTCTCTGGTACTTCTATTATTCTCATTCCAGGGCAGGTTCCTTGAAGAGGAAAATTGTTGTGATAAATTGATCAAAACGGCAGACACAAACCAAGCGCAGTCACTTGTACAGTGCAATGCAAGAAACCTCACGGGCCTTGCAGACTGAAGGCAGATAACATGGCAAAAAAATTATCAGTCACGCTCTCCAGAAGAAGGCAGTCAGAGAAATTGATTGTCAATTTGGCACCCACAAAAATAAACAGGCAAGAACTCTATTCAGAACACAAGTAATAATGTTTTTTCGCAAAGTAATCAGGTATATGAACACAAGTAATTTTATTTTTTTGCAAAGTATTCAGGTATATGCGTATGATTGTATGAAGGAAGGCTGAACTCCTCTCATGGTCCCAAGGCAATTTGATTTAAGGTATGCATACCCATTATGAACCTATAACTTACAAGTTATGTGTAGGGGTATTTTCATTATTAAAATTGTGTATCCTATACAACATGTGAATGAAGATTGCTGAAGGAAAATTTGAAGGAAGATTGCAGTTTTTGTGGAGGGTCTTAAATTATCTTTGGCAACGTGAATTGGAAGTTAAGTCCTCGTACAAATTTTGGTGCAAAACTAATGTAAATAGAGCACTTCAAGTACATTTTGAAATGTTTGGGAAGTTGTATACCTTAACTTAGAGTCTTTTGGAGGAGATAAGAGAATTATGGCAACTAGCTCTGTTTGTAGTTGAAAATCTAATTTACATCAAGGAGATATCTCAACCTTGAGAGGGATGAAATGACCCCTACTATGACTATGATGGATGATTGAGATTGAGGGAGGTTTGATATCTAGGTTAAGATTTTAATTGAATCAATTGTAAAGGGCACAAATGGACATCTAAATGCACTCAAATGTATTCACAGCTTGACATGTGGAAGTTGTCCAATCATATGTACGACAAATTGTGTGCACACAAGTGGAATTAATTCGACGTGTTGCCGAGATTTTGCAAGAATTGGCTCATCAAAGAGGAAACGATTGTGTGAATACAGTGAAGTTGAAGAGGGAAAAACTTCTATTGAACCCAAGTGTATTTTATGTGCACATTGTATGAATGCAAAAACAAAACACAGGTGAAAAAATCCGGCCATCCAATTGACATGGATGAAATCACGGCATAATTGTGTATTTACGAGATGTTGAATTACAGAATGAACGCCACTTTTGTTAAATTGGTGATATTTGCACAGCCGAAAATTGTAACATATGTCTCTTCACAAAGGTCTAATTTCAGGCCACAAACTAGGACAGGTATAGATTTCGCATACAGGCCGCGCATCCTTAAATGTACCAAAGTAATGAAATATTGCCAATTTAACAAAATTGAGGGATGAGTGTACTTTGAACCTGCAAACTTCTCTAACAATTCACCTGGCGACATCATGATCCGGTTGTTTTACTAAGAGCGCAGATTCTCGTTTTCCTGTACAGACTGTGCCAAACAACCAATGTCCCGATCCACATTTTCCATCAGTTTGCTCAGGATGAGCAACAGGAAATTCAAGCAAGGGTTACTTTTTAAAATTATAAAGCTTTGGTGGTTTCTTGAGTGTGTAGCAGATATTTTGTGTCATATTGCGCTGCTTCCCTTGCTCCAAGTCTGAGTTTGTGCCAGCCGTCGGTGGTGTTTGTAGTTTCTAGATGTAGTTTTTTGGTCTCTTGCATCTTTTCTGTTTCCTTCTTTGAAGCAAATGAACGTGACTGTCACATTTGCAAACGGAACCTCTCTCTCTCTTTAGCAAAAGGCATAGATAGAGCTGGGCAAGCTCTTGCTAACCCTGAAACAACGATGGGCTCATTGTTTTGATGAATTAGCCAAAAAATCATCCTTTCACAAGATGAATTGTTTATAGAATCATAGGCCGGCACTTTGAGTCATCTTTGGTGTAACAGGGTTAACAGAATGATGCCGTGACAAACCCCAAAATTGACATGAGAAACTGAGAAGTGTTGGGGTTGATCTCTTATGGGAATTCAGTTGGATTTGGAATTCCGATTTAGTATACATCTGCAATTTGAGATTTACTCAGTGTTGAAAATGATGAAAAACTTTTTCAGTAGAGGAAACCATGAGATTGAGTTTTACTTTTATTCTAAAATTAGAATATATGTTTAGATGCATGAGCCTTCATTTAGAATTAGAGCTCCAAACAGCGAGTATTTATATCAGAAAAAGTTGAGTATATCAGGAGGTTGAGTATTAACTATAAAAAAAAAACTTTGATTCTAATGCATTTCAGGCACTTCTTAATCATTTCTTTGAGTATTATGTATTTTTTTAGTCCTTGTAGAAGTGATCCTTGTTTTCAAGGTAGTATCAAGGTGACATGATTATTGATGATTATTTTCTTAAGGTAGTAAGTACACTATGTTTCAAGACTTGGAGTCATCTCCATCAAGGAAGAAAGATTCATTAATATCTCAATCATGGAAGAGTTTTTTAGGGAGTGAGTTGGTTCCTGTCAAGCCAACCCAAAAGTATAAATGGCCAATAGGATTTCTTTGTGCAATAGGAATTTTTTATATTTTTCTGATTAGCACATTTAATCCATATTACTTGACAAATCAAACTCAAAAGATTTCAATCTTATTTCAAAATCCAACCCCACAACTTTCAAAGTCTACATTTCTACACAATAATAATGCAATATGGATGACAAACATTAGTACACATCTTCAACTTACCGGGACTATTGCTGGCAATGCAACTACTACAACAATTCCTAGTCCTCCAAAACCAAAAGATGTTGATATTTTGCAGTATCAAAACATGTCGGTTTCATGGCACCACTTGAGTGATGAAAAACTTCGACAAAATGCAGCAAGAGTACCAAGAAATCCAAGAGGACAGAAAATTGCGTACATGTTCATTGTCAAGGATACCATGCCTTTTGCTCCTCTGTGGGAACGATACTTCCGTGGTCAAGAAGATCAATACTCAATCTACATTCACGCTCATCCTGATTATCAACCATCCTTCAATACAACATCACCTTTCTTTCGTCGATTTGTTCCGAGCAAGGTATGTGCTCATCATCACTCTAACAGTTTAGTTTACTTCACAAAGTTAACCAAGATAGATGAACTCAGATGGTTGAGATGATGCTTGCCACATGATAAATTAATTTGTTTGATTCCAGTTAAACATTTTCAAATTGGGTCTTGAAATTTAAATCCCAACTGTTTAGAGATTGAATCGAATTTTGAAGACAGTTATAATTTACTTCAATGTTCAACAAGCTAGTAGACACTCAATATCATGAACTTGACCAGAGCTAACCGCAACCACAGATTAGGTCAAAAGTGGTCTTGGAAATTCGAACATAAAACGAAGTAAAAGTAGAAGAAAGAAAAATGAATTCTGAAAATGAATTAGAAATAAAAGTAAAAGTAAATTCTAAATTTAAATACTTTGACTTAGTCTTGCCATCACTAAAATTGATGGATTTGAACTACATTAGAAATCTATCCAAAATTAACCTTCCTAAAACCTAATTATCTACTATTAATATATTGAGCAAACCAATTAGTCCATTCCAATTTGTAGTAGTTTGTTTGATTCTAAGAGCATTTATAAATCTTGCTTCTAACATCTATAATTAGCTGAATCTTAAGAGTTTTGATTCACATTTGACATGATCAAAACTGAAGCTCTTATATATAAAAATTAAGTATTTCAATGAAAACTAATCCTTATATTTATTTATGTAGCAAAATTTCAAAAAGTTATTATTTTTTTAGACATTAGATCTATGCACTAGTAGAAACATGATCAACATAGACCAAGGAACTTACCAAGGTGAAAGGACCCACAAGAAGACAACTCTAACCAGTTAGCCTGCAATTGTCGATCTCATCAAGGTCATTTCTAGTTTTGTCTACATAGACCATGTTTCCACTAATGCTGCATGTGAATGTCCAAATTTTAGCACTTTGAACCAGATGTTGCTTTGAACCAGATGTTGAACACAAAATAATATGACGTTATTAACCCGTCTTTCATTTTATTATTCTCCCGTGTGTATAATAATTAAACAGGTAGCACAATGGGGTAGAGTTTCTCTGCAAGAAGCCGAGAATCGTTTATTATTCAATGCCTTTCTCGACGACGCCAACAGTTGGTTTCTCCTTCTGTCGGAGTCGTGCATCCCGGTGGATAACTTCCCCAACACATACAAGCACATCATGGAGTCGAACCGCAGCTTCGTCATGTCATTCCAAGAATCGAAGGTGCTGCAACGAACTCGGCTCAAGCTGGGACGACATTGGGAAATGGCTCCCGAGGTGGTGGTGGACACCTTCCGCAAGGGCAGTCAGTGGTTCCAAATCCACCGGGATCTCGCGCTCGTGGTGGTCAACGATGCCGTTTATTACGAGAAATTCGTGAACTCGTTTTGCCAACCTCGCCCTGTCTGCTACATAGATGAACATTACCTGCCAACACTGTTCTTTGCCGAACGCCCTCAGGCGATTGCTTATAGAACATTAACGTTTTTTCAATTTCAGCAGAATTTGGCACATCCGAATAAGTGGGACAAGACGAATACTAATGCTGAACTCATAAGAGGGATTCGAGGAGCCTTTACTTGTTGGTATAATGACCGACCGTTCAACAGGTGCCACTTTTTTGCTAGGAAGTTCGATTCTAGTGCTTTGCCAAATCTGCTCGAACTGGCTCATGATGTAATGGGCATACAATAATAATAATAATAGCAACTTGAAATTGCTGAATGAATCGTCGCACTCATGTCAAAGGAAGAACGCTCATTCATCACGCCCTAGTTTTTTTTTTTTTTTTTCTTGAAACACATGGACAGCTTCCATTGACATCACGCCCTAGGTTTTCATTGTTGTCATTGTGAATGCTAGATGAGAGAATTGGATGGTAAGGTAGGCATCCCAAATGCGCCATTGAACTTAAAGCGCCATCTTCAGCGTGTGTACATCTCCAAAATCAGTTATGTACCTCTATGAAAGAAACGCTTTTAGAACCAAACTTTGTTCCTTTATAACTTTTGCATACGGTATCCAAATGTTGCGTTCTTTGGTGCGCTGAACTTCTTTTCCCTTGCCAATAAGAAAATATAAGAATTTGAATAGTCTAATAGTAGTAATTAGGCACAGTAGCAATTAGTGATGGTTTTGGGATACCTACTTTACTTCTCCAGGGTGAAAATGTGATGGATTTTGTGATAGGAGTCGTGACACGGGGCATGACACTGCATACTTAATATAATAGATTGAAGACAAGAATTTTGTTTCTTGTGGTTTACTTGAATTTGGAGTTCAATCATTTATTGTCTCTACAAGGAGAGAGATCAAACTACCAATGGTTCAAAAACATAAAAATTTATGGTACTCCATGAAAATGAGACATGTATTGAAATCAACAATAGTATATCAGGGATTTTATTCAAAAGAATGATTTTTATTTTTTTTTAGTATTATTGTAACATGTTGTAATAGGAATAGTGGCATTCTAAAATAGTTGATTTGGGTTTCCAAAACTTTTAAACAATGAAGATTATACGTACATTTGTACTAAAGATTATTTGAAATGTGCTGTATAAATATGATAGACATGTATTTAGGGTCAAGACACTAGCCACTTGTTTAATTTGTTTACACTTAGTTGTTTTCTAGCCAATTTCAAACATTACATAGTATAGAACAATCTCAAGTTCTCATTTCAAAATACTGTAACATAGATTTCAACATTCCCATATTCATATGTTTCTGAATTCATGTTGGGATTGGATCAACAAAGACTTGACCTCATACTCCTTCCCTAACACCGATGGATTGGCTAATGCTCCACAAGATGTATAATTAGGTCCAATAATCTTACTTTTTTTTCTTAGGCAAATTTAGCTAGCAAAAAACTTTATGAACTTCAAGAAGCTCTAGCAAGTTTAAAAATGGATAGATTTCCAAACCGCAAATATTGCATTGGAATTGTAGTGAAAAGTACTTGGAATTTTATATAACAAAATCTAGAGAAGTGGAGGCAAGCTTATGGTATGAAGAAGTTAATTTGGCCTCCTAATTCACCATTAGGAACCTTTAGAAGATAGTCAAAGATTTGTTGCAGCACCAGAGCAAGCCAAAGAACAAGCAAAAAAAGGTACAAACAATTCAAGTAGTATAGAATCAAGTATCTCTACAGCAATTGCAAATGCTCGTTTCTAATATGCCCAATAGAATGCAAGCTATAATTTCAAAGAAGGGTGGCAACTCTAGACATCTAGTAGATAGTGTATAGAAAAGATTCAAATTGTTGTATGATTTTGAATTTCACATGTATATATTATTTTTTTTTGTGATGATCAAGTACACTTCACTGCAATTCCAACACAATTTACGGTTTGAAAATTTGTTTATAATTTAGTATGCTAAAAGCTTCTTGAAGTTCATAAACTTTTGGTTGAATTTTCCTGGGAAGAAAATTTGTAAGATTATTGGAACCAACTATACATTGTGTTTATCCTGAGGTTGATTATTCTTAAGCAAACAAACTTCCACCAACACCATCTTTTGTTGGTCAAATTTTGACACAAAAGGTACATTTAATATTTCCATTAAATACTTTTCAAAACCACCTCCAAGCTTTGATTTGTAGGTTATTGTCTTGCTAATCTTGGATTGGCTCTAAACTTTTCAAAATTGAGAATGCCCCCCGATACCAATAGAGAAAATTTGGACTCTCTAAAAGGTTGCTAAGAAGTGTCAAAAGGGATTCAGGGTTATATTTATTTCACTGGTGCAAGAACTTTTTCCCTCATTACAGGAAATTTCAGCCCTCAAAGGGGTCGCGAGTTTTGACCCCCCGGTGCAATTAGGAAAAAAATAAAAATAAGAAATTATTTTTTATTTTTAAATATTTAGGTGCTGATGTGGCATCAATGGTGCCACATCAGTGCCACATCAGATTTTTAATTTTTTAAATATTTTTAAATGTTTTAAATATTTTTTTCTAAAATAAATTTAAAATAAATTTAAAATAAATTTTTTTAAATAATTCTTTTGTAATTACACCATGGGGGGGCCGAAAATGAAAAGTTAGCGACCCCTTCGAGGGCTAATTGATTTCTTCTAATGATTGTTGCTCATTATTGATACACCCAAGTGTCATTAGTACAATGGTGCAACCAAGTGTTAGAGCATTGGTATACAAGTATTAGTATTCAAATGGAAGAAGGTTGTAGCAATTATTATTTTTTATTCAAAAGAGAATAGGAAACTCCTTTTCACTCCTGATATTCATACAAGGTGAATCTATTTTTTGTTAGGGATTCCTTCCTTTGAGTAGCTCAATAGGGCAACAGAAAGAGCTTGACTTGTCAAATCCTAATTTCCCTCTTGAGAGTCTAAATTTTTTTTATGTTGTGTGGTATAGAAGGAACGCCATCTGCAAGTTTTCCATCATTCTTGTAGAACAATCCCACAATTGATCATGGACCTTTGAATCAACGACCTCCGGATTCAAATTAGAAGTATTTCTAGTTTTGTTGTTCTTTGTTTTTTGTTTTTTCTTACAAATTTTTCTTAAAAATAGACTTTGAACAATGAAACTAAGACAATAAAGTTGATATATAAACATTCTTTTCCAAATTGATTGAAAACAAGCATTTTTCAAAATAGAAATTGAATGAATCAATTCTTAACACGGTTTTGGTATTGTAAGCACCAAAAAAAAATTGTCAAAAGCGATGAATCTTTCTATAGTTGTATATGATTATCTTCGTTAATGAAGACATAATTAACCATTTTCTATTAACAAAGGTGAGAATTATATGTCTTCGTCAATAAGTAAGTGCCCCTTTGGCAAGAACATCAACCATGACAAACCATATTTGGGTTGACGTTTCAATTAGGTAGGTCAAACACGTCAGATTTCAACGAACGCTAAATGAGATTGTTGATAGTCATCATACATAATTGCATTGCTGAAAGCCAATGAAAATGCGATACATCACCAAGATTCAAGTCTCTGTTGATAATGGTGCTCTAAAGGCTCTCTCTTGGTGCCTAAAGAGCACCTTTCTAGCACTTTTGAGTATATTATATGGGGACTTCCTTTTGGTTGGTTCAATTTATTGGATGTGTCCTTTAGACAGAGACAATGCCATTGACTCTTGCAACAACTATGGTTTTTGAATCCAAGATTTCAAATCCTATCTACATTTGGTCGGATGGAGGGGTCTGATTTTTATTTTTTATTTTTTTTATTTTGCTTGCATATCATTGATTCAATGTTTTCTTTATTTAATTTCCCTCCTATCCACTATCCATAAACCAATATTTTTTTTTTACCGAGGACACAGACTCAAGGACACACCGTTCTTGTTTTGTTCCATACAGTCATGCTGGAGATCCACGGCACATGCAAAGAGCAGTCACAAATTTGGTGACGTGAATTTTACCTTTTGTGTAAATTGCAAATTATTGGTCATTTATTAACCAATAAAATGTTGTCCTTTAGGAGTTTTAAATATATTGGAATTTGGGTAGGTCAGATTTCACTACAACAGGAAGTAGCAGCACATCATCAATTACTTAGCAGTGGTTTTGTAGCGGTTCTGGACCTTGCTAAAAAATCATGGTCTCATTGCAAAAGTGCTGCAAAGTTGTTGCAAAAGTTGTAGGCATGAAACCAATGCATATTTATGCTTAAACTGTTGCAAAAATTAATGCAATCTCAAATGCAATCTCAAATGCAATCTCAAATAGTTGAGAATACATTACACAACTTAGTACAAAACCATCGTAAAATTGTTATTTGTTTTCTGGCTGTCATTGCGAAACTGCTGCAAAAACTATTGTAATCTCAGCCTTCTGTACTTACTGTATGTTTCAACTTCTGTTCCCAAGCTCTTCCTCCATTCCTGCTTGGCGTTTGCTCTGAAGTATGGCACATAAAGTTCCCTAAAGTTCCGTCGGGCTTGCACCATCTGTCAGTACTGAATAGTTGCTACAGAATCCAGAAACCATTGGCTTTGTGCACTCCAGGGTGCACTCAAAATGTAAACATGCCATGGATCTACAACTGCTTAATATTAGCCCTATCGATCAATCACCATGAATTAGTGAACTATAACAAAGAAACATAACTTGTCCAAATGTCATAAGACCCACAGGCTGCTTCTTTCCAAAGACTGACCACACACAATTCAAGTGTAAACAAGTGTGGGTCCATTCCTTTGCACATATTGAAAAACATCTGAATTCCAACACTGACTTCTCAACAGATCCAAAACACAACCCCACTGCGAGCACATCACAAAAAGCGGTCAACCACAACATCAAACGCAACAATTTCAATTGAGAATATACTGAAAATAATCCCATTCTTGGCATTCACACCATTGCAGATAGATGCCATAGTATATCTCAAACATGGCTCAATCTCAAAACGCATCCCGATTCTCCAGGTAACGACTGAATTGAAGGCAATCAAACATCCATGACACCAACAGGTATATAATCAATCAGCAAAAGACTGCAGGAATCCACGAAGAAACGAAGTTGTTCGGTCTGGGTACTAGAGTGAATTGCAGACTTATACGTACAACATGCTTTTATTACTCACACTGCTGTTCACGAAAAACGCCCGTCAATTCCAGTGCCAGATGATGGAAACATTTGGAACCTCTTCAGATAGCTTCGAATTGTTGTAACTTTCCCTGCAGATTAAGTTAGTGATCAGGGTACGGCTTGCTGTATGAGCTAGTCCTGCTCAAACGAAGCCTTTTTACTGAAATTCCGGACCTCTGCTTATCTGGTGGCATACGGGATTCTATTGTTATGAGTGGAGGACTAATTTATGTCACCACACGCAACTGGAATATGACTCCATTGCAAGTATCAACTGAAGCAGAATGATGCTCCTGGGCCTCATGACCAGGTGTGTGTTTTTGACAGTGTGCCAGCTTGATGGCTTCGCTTTGCTGCATTGGCCAATTTCTGGAGGGACAGCGAAAGAGAGGAGGTAAGAATTTGGTGGGTTGAGCAAATTTTTGCTCAAAATAAATACGCTGCTCATGACATTCAAGGAGAGGACAGCTTGTTGACTTCAAATTGATTTTTAGCTTTGTAATGAGATGTTTAGAGTGCTTGTGTCTGTTTCCAAGTACAACTTGATTTGGGCAAATTGTGGCATAAGAAAATGTCACAAAGTAGGCCCAAAGTCAGATACCAAGGAGCCAAGATTGTCATCTCAATTAACCCCTAAAGGACCAAAATGCATTTTTTGGCAACATAGAAATTTTGGGCAGGTACATGTGACTGGAGATTTGCATATTTTGGGCTGAAATTTATATTGAAGGTGGGGACGAGGAATATCTTTCATATGCACAAAATTTCATGACATTTGGAAATACAATTCAAAAGTTATTGCATGATATGTAGTTTGTTTCTCAACTCGAGCTGTCCGGGCAGATAAAAAAATCACTTTTTTCAAAAATAAAAATTTGAAATTGGTTTATTAGATTTATATGTATGTGGAAAGCTTTGAATCGTTCCATTTTGATCAACGAGTCAAACGTTGTGAGGATTTTTAGTTTGCGGGTAGTTATGGATTGTCTACTCTAAAATAAACTTTGAAGTCATTTATTTCATTCAATTTTCAATATTTTTCAAAAAAAATAAAATTGAAGGATGTAGCTTGTTTATTAAAACATTGAAACCCTTGGGATTGGCATTTTTCAATTCCGTAATTAACTTCTTAACAATTTAGTGTTTTGAACCATTCTCTACTTCTTTCTACTTACTATTTTTTTCCTTTATGTTGTACAATTCCAAATGATCTAAAAAATTTCAAGCATGTAACCAACTTGCTCTGAAAAATGAATCCAAAGAAGCACAACCATTTTGGAATTTTTTTTCATAATAATCTAACCTTGTGAAGTGCAACTGCCCGATTTTTTACAGGGCCAAATAAGGACTTTTGCCACTTCAAACGCTAATATCTTGCAATCTACACAATGGAAATTTCTGAAATTTTTTCCATATATTTTCAAACCACAGTACTACAAGATCCTACGGTTACATGTGTCCAAAAATGATATTTTTCAAAAATTTGGTACTTGTACTAGAAATGGCAGTTTTGGAACATTTTTGGTCAGAACATAGTCAAGGAACTTTAGGGGTTAATTATTACTTTGCTCTCTTTACAAGGGTGGGACTTAGGTAAGATCAAGGGACCTCTGGATTTCTCAAAATGTAGTAGTTGTCACACGGGGAGTGTTAGAGCTTTAATTTGCTATAATTGGATGATTGCAATAAACACTCGTACTATCTGTTGCGTTTTTTATATTTAGCCTTTCAGTACTTTTTATACTATGAGTCACCTTCAGTACTATCAGGGATATGAAACATGAAATCTAGAAGGTCGATTGGATTTCAGATCTATTATTCTCACAACATGTGATGTTTATCTTTGGATGGCAAGGATGGATGGCAATACTTAATTATTCACCATAAAAACAATCCACATTAGTAGAATTGGAGGCGCTATGGGCCCTTAGGGTGATTGCATGGATGAATGGCTGTTTTTGTTCCACTTTGGCAGTTTTCAGCTAGTACTCCCAGTACTATGAGCTTTTTGCATATGAATTTTTTTAAATAAAATAAAATAAGGATAATTAGTATAACACTATAAATAGCACATCACCAAAATTTCAGAACTAAAAAAATCTAGGTAAAAATTTATTCACAAAAAAGTGTAAGCTGAAATTTTGAAGAAAATACATAGTTTGACATTTTAATTTGTACAAAATAGGAAAAGCAATTTTCAAAGAAACTAAAAATTTTCCATTTGGAAAGACTTTATATTAAAGAGATTTCACCAAAAAAAATTATCTTGAAACCATCTTCAACATTTAAAATTGCGCGCGCAAGGGAGCCTTCTTTGCATGGACGTAGAGGACATAAAATATAATATTTTTTAATGCCCCTTGGTAGGAACATGACTTCCTACTATGGAAATAGACCATAGAAATTTCAGCTCCAAATCATTAAATTTGGGTACTCCATAGTACTAAAAACCCTTAAAACTCAAAATGTGACATATTAGTTTAAATGATTTTTAAATATATAGTGATTTTTGAAAATTTCTGAAAAATATGAGATATGATTAAACTCAAGAGAGGAATCTCCAATAAAAATTTCAAGTTCATGCGAGTCATGCTGCTAAAGTTATAGCAAAAGGAAGCTTCCGCACTCGCTTTGTGACAAAGTTTCAGTACCGGTCTTTCATGCAATCACCCCCTACCAGTACTGTTGAGTCTTTTTGTGTACCCTAAAATACTATTTTGAGCCACAAACTGCAATTTATGCTAGAAAATGAGACTTCCACATTTCTATTTTTTTAAGTTAGAAAATGCACTTGAAAAGTTTATTTTAAAAGTGACCATTGTTACCAACTAAGAGCAAAGAAGGAAGATCAAAGCCAAAACTAGAAAAACACTTTTCATTCAACATAAATTCCACCTAAATATAGCACACTTTAGATCAATGCAAAACACACTTGGAACATTTTTTGGAAATCCCTCTCTTAAGAAGGTATATTTCTATTAGAAAAGCTAGCCTACCAAATATGATGACATAGTTCTTTAAAAAAGGTACTAAATAGTTCTAAAAACCATTGAAACCATTTGTGTGACATTAGAACGTATTTTTTACAAATTAGAACGTCAAAGTACCTATTTTTGGTAATTTTGCACTTTCTAGTTCTCCTACTTTCAAAAATTTAGGAAGAAATTTTCTATGTTTTTCCTTCCTAGGATAATAGCATACCTTCTTCTTTACTTTTTATAAGTTGTATACATCAAACATAATTATTTAATTTTTAATATTTAATTTTTATTTTATTTTATTTTTTTTAAATTTTATTGTATTCTTGAAGAAAGGTTGGAAATTGCCAAAGTAGAACAGATTTGAGAGGTCATTTCATGCAATCACCCTCATTATCACCAACTCACAACACCAATATTGTTAAACTAGCTAAATTTCACCTACTTCAATTCCACAATTTTTGATACTTTCAAATTGCATATTTTGAAATACAAATTTCTATAAATCCTAGTTTTTAAAGCCTTTTTAAGAATCCAAGACAAATGTGACAATTTTTGGTTTTTCAAATCATTCCAATAGTATTAAACCAACTACACTATAATAATCTTTGTCCTTGTCCTCAAGGTAACATCTATCAATGCAAAATGTCCTTCCGTTTGGTCCTAGAAGCTAGAGTTAATAAAATTGACGGTATATACCCGAAACCCTATCCATTAGGCTAGCTAGAGATGTGGATTGTTGACTATCCCATTCACAATGGTCTTAAGGCTAGTATGATTATTCTTATCCATTTGATTCTATTTAATCTACTGATGGCTGGCTGGTCGGGCTAGCGTCATTATTCTTATCCATTCGACTCTATTTAATCTGTTGACGATTGGCCTGACTATTCTTATCCATTCTATCCATTCGACTCTATTTAATCTATTGAAGAGTGGCCACATCAGCTACAATATTCAAATCAATCCCCATAGACTATAGTTGGAAAAGTGACCCGAGTGCTCTAACGGCCTCTTTACACTTGTGACCAAGGACCGTAACAAAGACAGTACAATATTCAAGTCAATCCCCATAGACGATAGTTGGAAAAGTGATCCAAGTGGCTCTAACGACCTCTTTACACTAGTGATCAAGAGCCCTAACAAAGACGGTTTCTCGCATAGTGGTTGGAGCTCTTCTCCTCCAATCAGGACCCTAGGTCACTAATATAAAAGGTCCTAAGCACCCTCCCCTTGAAATACAGAAGCCCTTTCACTTCCCTCTCCATTTTCCTCTTCCGGTGGTGACAGTCGTCGCTCTGCCTCCTTTGCCTCATCAACTCCTGGTATGTATGCATGGGCGGCACCTGTTGCTCTTCCTTCATTGCATTGCCTGCAAGAAAGTGCTTTTCGTGCTTCTCAATCTAGCTACGTATAGCAGTCAACCCAATTGCAAGTCTTCTCTCTGTAGTTTGCGATTGTTCCACTGCATGTGCGCGCATTTCCTATTGTGAATCGTGTCTTTAGTTTGTTTCTAGCAGATTTGGGTAGATCGGCGGAGGTTTGTTAGGTGCGGTCCAGCAGCATATAATCTGATTGAGTCTAAAAAGAATTGAAATTCAACTGCTTTTGTGTCGTTTAATTCTTGCATATATATATGCTCGGGCCGGATTAATTATGTCAAGCTTAGACTCCTTTTAATTCAGACCTGCTTAAATTCCCATCCGACCGGTTTAAGTCTTTACATGATTGTACGTGAGCTTGCTTTTGATACTAAATCCCTATCCCAATTCCCATCCGTTTTCTTGCCGTGCTAGTGAAGGATCGGAGCTACCCGCTGAATTAAAGCAAACACAATTGGATAGTTTCCCAGGGAGTTTTGTGCGTTTTCGTCGGACAGGCTAGTAAACCTAGCTCAGCTTTCGTTTGAGCATTCGATCTTCTGCTCGTGCAAATTAAAGCAGTGTTGAACATCAGTAGCGTTTAGCACTTTTCATGTTCGGATTTGTCATGAATCGTTTCAGTTTCCGAACACGTACGCCTCGCGGGACGCCTCGCTTGCATCCTGCCGTTAACGTTGTTGCCTCGTTTATTACTGAAAACCTAGCTAGCTGCGACACTGCCCTCCTCTTGACAACAAGTTTAATTAATTGATCACTGACCCTCCGTGTTCTCCCTGTTATGTTCCATTTCCAGGTTGTAACTTATACCAAGACAAGAGCTCGCAATTTATTTAGACCCGATCAGCGCCTGCAAGATCGATCGAGTACCATGGCGTCGCTCAAACTCCTTGCAACTGTCCTGCTACTGCTCGCCATCCTCTCGTTCTGTGAGTCCGCTCGGCCAACCTTTGTTGGATCCGAATCATCTGCCATGGATCAAGCGCTGGCGAAGACCCCCGTCGTTGCCGCTCAAGCCCTGACTAACCCCTGCCACCCACGAGACATCAACATCCAGCAGTACGAGGCTTCCGGCGTGGGCATTCCCGTCTGGCAAGTCCAGATCGTGAACTTGTGCACCAACCCCCTGTGCATGATCTCCGAAGTGATCGTGCAGTGCGGTGCATTTCACTCGCCCACTCTGGTGAACCCCCATGTGTTCAGGCGCCTGGACGCGAAAGCCGGGACCTGCATTGTGAATGACGGGAACAAGATTGGGAATGCGGGTACGGTGTCGTTTCAGTACAGTGAGATCATGAAGGAGCCATTGACGCTGAAATCGGCGAAGGTGACATGCTGGTGATCGAATGGAGACCAGCTCTGCATGGAGCTGCTTGGTAGCATCAATCTCGATCTCCAGCAGCTTGCAGATGTGTTGTATATACTGACTTTTGGAAGCAGTAGCCAGTGGCTATGCTCGCTAGCTTGGATTCACTATGTTAACCAATTGGCAGTGCATGCAGGCCAATGGTCCTCCAATAATAAAGAACTGATTTGGATTGAATATCGTCTTCTTTATCATCTGCATGCAGGTCAGCAGTTGCTCAAAGCTGTTTAGAATTCATTTGCGTATGTGAAGCATATGTATGGTATGCCCTGCATATAGATGAATGTCTCCAGCAGCTAGCTTGTACGTGTGTTGTACAGTGAAATTCGCCTTAGCGGTTTTGCAGTAGACAGTAACAAGCTTTTGAATAAGTTGGTTGAGTTCGCTTGAATGTATGCCGTGGAGCTCTGTCCTCATGATTTTGTAATTTCCTTAAAATGATTTCACCTTTTTTTTTAACTCTTCGGAATGTCGGAGGGGTTGTCGGTTTTGAGGACTGGGAATGCAAAGAGATTGCGGTTAGCAAGGACTCGAGGTTGCTTATTAATTAAGCAGGAATATACTGTATACAGTAGACCTTTCTTATTTTAGGGTATTTTAAATTCCAGCTCCTGGTTCTCCTACTCATGACCTGATGTTGGTCCGGTCCGGACTCCTGCACCCGGTACTCAGACAAACCACTCAGTTCTCATTCAGTTCTCTCTAGGATTTGCGAGGAAGCAAGTTTCGATGCCAAAGGATCTAAATGTCAGTTTCATTAAAGTGGCGGTATTCTATGTGCCACAAATTGTGACGTACATGTACATCTTCACGAAGGTCTAATTTCAAGTCACAAACTACAATAGATATAGATTTGGGGTTCAAGCTGCTAAAGTAATGGAATATCACCAATTTAACAAAATTGACCTTATCTATAAGGCAATTTCAATTCAATTGGTAAGTTTCCAATTCACAAAAGTGTGGTGTAGCTATGGCTATTCCTTCCCTAATAAAGCTAGAAAAGGAACAAATTTAATTGAAGTACAACTAATTTTAACTTGTAGTAGTCGTCATTGGCTTGGAAGTCATTGAAAGCAAGGATGGGAAATTTTGTAAAAATGGTGGTATTCCGCATGCCATTTAGACCATCTAAGACGGGTATAGATTTCAGACCAAACCATCTAGGATAAGTATAGATTTCAAACCGGGTGGTTTGAACTATAAAAGTGCCAAAGTTCTGGAATGGTGCCATTTTAATAAAACTTGTCATAAGATTATTACATCAAGCGGGTTAGGGATATTGGGTATACTGTCAGATACATTAATTCGACAGTCCGCCTAACGTGACAACCTTGATTGAAAGTGCCCCTAACTAAAGTGAAAAAATGCACTTTTGTTAAACAATATTTTACTATTTTAGCACCTTTCAAGATGCAAAGCTTGAAATGTAAATTTATTAAACATCTTTTGAAGCTTTTTGAGTTTCAAAAGATGAGCAATAGTATTTGGAGTTGGAATTGTATCAATTTATCAAATTGATGATAAAACAAACTTTTAAATTCTATTCATTCCAAGGATGAAGTTCCATAGAAAAGTATTAAAAGGTTATTCAATATTAAATGGATATTTAATGTTGGATCACTTTGTGATTTTTGGGATGAATTGCTGTTTCAATGACACACTTTAGTGATGAAAAGTTTCTTAGGATTTAGGAACCTTTCATATGTAGACCTAACTATAGATGACGATGAAAATTCTTAACCTTATCACCACTCTAATGACTTTGTCACCAAGGCCTAGTCCAGACCTCTAAAACTTATCAATTTCATGATGAAAAGTTTTATTTTTGTTTCTACAATTTCTTTCAAAGTCATTTATGAGACATTTTTATATACCGTAGTCTTTGGTGCCAAATAATGGACTCAAACCATTGAAAGGGAATTCCTAGTTACAAAATTGCAAAAAATACAAAAAATTCCTATATATTGCTCAAGTGACGAAGTTTGATCTATGGGTCGTTGCAAAAAAGGGTGTTTAGTTTTTTTAGCGTTTTGCATATTAGTATTCATTTTTTTCGAGGATTATTTTATAATAAAAAAATTAAAATTAAAATGTGAAAAAAAATGTTCAATTTATACACCTTTAAAAAAAAGTACCCCTTGTAAGAAGGAAAAGTATAGAAAAATTCTCTAAGTAGGAGAACTTGAAAAAGTGCAAAATCTCATAAAAATAGGTATTTTCATTGTAGTCCTACATTTTAATTTGTAAAAAATAGGAAAAACGATTTTAATCCCTAGAGGACCAAGGTGTTTTTTCTGCCAAAAAACACACAAAATTGCCATTTCTATAGCAAAGAGTAAAAAAATTGAAAATTGTTTTCTTTGTACATCTAACTTACAATCTTACACCTAATTTATATGAAAATGTATGGAAAAAATTTCAAGGTTTTTGACCACATAAATTGCAAGATATTTGCATTTATGGGCAATTTCGTTAAAATGGCAGTATTCCAAGTGCCACTTTGATGGTGTGCCATTTTTACCATCTAGGACTGGTATAGATCTCAGAACGGCCATTCTAAACCATCTAGGACAGGTATAGATTTCAAAACGGCTGTTCTGAGCTGTTTTCATGCCATTTTAAAAAAATATCGCCATTTTAACGAAATTGTCCATATTTAAAGTGAAAATACAAGTTTTTCAGCACAATGTGAGACTAGATTTTTTGACTTTGAACCTTTTTAACTTTAATTTTTTGCACTATAGAATTTTGGTCTTTAAATCTTTATGGTGGAGAATTGAATTGGGAGTCTTTAAAATAATAAAAAATTCAAAAAAATAATTTTTGTTCTTTAAAAAATTGTTAACTAGAAATAGGTACAAGATAGAAAGAAAATCTAAATTATTAATATCTCCAAGATGAAATTAAATTGCACTAATTCCAATGATGAGATTGTTCTAGCAAGCAAACAGTGCAAAATAAACCATGTGGCACTTCTTTTTTTTTAGAAAAATTGTAAAAATTGCATCAAAAATGAATCCTATAAGTTATTTTTTCAAAAAGATGCTCTAATTGCCCAAAAAACAAGATTGTCTATAACTTTCTTATGACAAATCCAAATGGAATGAATCAAACTGACTTTCTATGTAGAAAAAAATATAATCTATGAGAAAAAAATTTCAAAAATAAATCAAACTTTTGAAAAAAAAATTGTTGCCGCCTGTCCTCTATTCTGAGTATAACTTTTGTTCCCAGGCACAAATTGAAAAAAAAATTATATTTCCACGAAGCTCATCAGTTTTTTTGTCTTCAAAAAGAGTTAAGAAAATCTAGGCCAAAATTCAACCCATAGATACTTGCCCAAAATCCCATTTGTCACCCAAAGGGACAATTGTCCTTTAGAGGTAATAAAACTAAAAATTGGCCATTTGGAAAGAATTGATGGTGATGAGATTTCACCAAAAGAATAATCTTAAAACCATCTTCAATATTCAAAAATTGCATGCAATGGAAGTGTTGTTTGCACTCATGTAGAGGTCCTAAAATAATGGGTCATTGCAAGAAAAAACGGTACTGGGTATGTGTCACAAATGGAGTTTCGAATCTTTCTTTTGCAATAACTTTTTAAGCTTGACTTGCATGAATTTGAGATTTTTATTGGAGATGTATATCTTGAGTGTATTTATATCTCATATTTTTCAGAAATTAAAAAAAATCATCTTATATTTAAAAATCAATTAAACTAATAAGTCATGTTTTGCGTTTTAGGGGTTTTGAGTACTATGGAGTCCCCAAATTTAATGATTTAGAGCTGAAATTTCTATGGTCTATTTGCGTAGTAGGAACTCATCTTTCTACCAAGGGGAATTAAAAAATAATTTATTTTATATCCTCCATGTCCTTGCAAAGAGGGCTCCCCTGCGCGCGCAGTTCTGAACAATAAAGATGGTTTCAAGATAATTTTTTTATTCAAATCTCTTCATCATGAAGTCTTACCAAATGTTCTATTTTTAGTTTCTTTGAAACTAGTTTTTCCTATTTTTTACAAATTTAAACGTCAGAGTATGTATTTTCTTCAAATTTTCAGCTTTTTTCTTTTGTGAATAACTTTTGACTCAGATTTTTTTTAGGTCTGAAATTTTGGTGATATGCTATTTATAGTATTATACTAATTATCCTTATTTTATTTTATTTTTAAAAATTTATATGTAAAAAGCTCATAGTACTGGGAGTACTAGCCAAAAACGCCAAAGTGGAACAAAAACTGACGGTGTTTCTTGCAACGACCCTAATACATTTTCAGATTTCTTTTGGTAGATATATGCTTTCCTACAATGCAAATAGACTATGAAAATTTGAACTCCTGATCATTAAATTTGAGGACTCCTAATGTAGTAAAAAAAAATAAATGTCATGGTGTGACAAGTAAACAAAAATGATTTTTTTAATTTCTAAAAAATAAGGGATTTGGCCATCCAATTAGACATCTCTAATACAAATTTCAAGTTCATGAGTTTTATGCTTCAAAAGTTATAGAAGATGACAAGAAAGTCACTCTTATAGTGTGATGGTAAATAGGACCGGCCTTTCTTGCAATGACCCTTATAGAAAGAATTAAGAATTTATAATTTAGGAAAAAAATTCAGTGAATCTTTAATTATTGAGATATTTCATAGATTTTCTAGATTGTTCCTTCATTGCTACTCTTTTAAAATATAATTTTTTTTCAAAGAACCTTTAGTTATCTATTACTATGGACTAATGAAAAGTTCTTTGAAAACCTTTCAATACTAAATAGTCAAAGACAGTTGTAGAGAATGATTTTTTATATAATGCTTTTATTAGCAAGTAAACAAAGAAATTAATGAACCCGAACGTATTATAGACTCCTAGGTCATCAAATTGCTCATTTTCAATCCAAAAATTGTTAGAAACGCAAAAAAATTACACTCAAGTGGTGAAGTTGTATAGAAAGTGTTATATTATGAAAAAAATCATTAAATATTTTATTTATTTTTTGTCCGAATACTTCACCTCTTCTTTGTCTTTGCAATTTTTTCAAGGCAATTTGTACTCATTGACAAATGTTATCAATGAACATTCAATTGCTTGCATTTTTAATTTATATAATTTATAACCCCTAAACTCCTAGGAGACTAAGGAATCTAATTTGTACTTTTTTGCAAATTAGGATAAGCATGCAAGTTGCAAGTTTCTGAGAATAAATTTTGAATGTATGTGGACACACTAAATATTTCCAATTCAAAACAAAAATTGGTACATTGTAATCTTGAAGCAATTTTCATCTCACCAAGGGCATTGAAGGCTTTTTCATGCAAGAGCAAGTTTGAATGGGAGTGGGTGCAAAATTCCAACAATTTATAAATAAGAAGACTTAACCACAATTTCCAATCACCTTTGTCATTGTAACGATGAGCTTTGTAAATTTTATACATCAATAGGGATGTGCATCATATTGAGGGCTTAGTTAATGGGAAACAGAGCTCAAGAAAGGAAGGCTTAGCCCGAAGTCCAAGAATATTGCAAGGAGCATAGTTTCGCATTAATCCCTCAATTTGATGCACAATTCCAAGTTAAGTGTGCAGTCTCTTGAATTCATGCATAATATCTTGGTGTAAAGTGGATACCCCCCAAACCACCACTTTTTGCTTTTGTGTCTAGTTAATATTATTAGATTGGTCAAAATTTCTTATTGGCAAGTGAAATGAGGTTTCAATGTATTCTCGAATGTATTAAAAAATACAACATTTGGATAATGTGTACAAAAGTTATTAAGGAACAAAATTTGGTTCTAAACAATTTTTTCCACATAAGGTAGGAGTTCCATAAATCACCCATTTAAGCCTACCTACCTCATCAGTGACAGTAATAGATATTTTAAGGAGTTTGTCACTCATTCCTAGACAGAGGATGCATTTAGAACCCAGTCAATTTAAGGACCTCCTACCTTAGGTACATAATTGACTTTGGTAATGTATATGGCAATTTAGGATTGGTGGTGCATTTGGAGGTGCTCACCTTAATTGTGCACAAAAATATAACAAAATGTAATGTTTAATGCCTTGTACTATTATCTATAGACGTGCCTTGTGAACCATACTTTATTCTAAATTAATGGACTATATTTCTTAAAAAAACTTCAAAACCAATACTTAACAATATAAATATAGCCTAGCTCAACACAGTGTCCCTCTTCAAGATCCTAAATCCCTAAACAATGCACCTTAATAGATTTTTTACTCTATATGCTATTTTTTTCACTAAGATGAGTTGAAACATTTTTATTATATTTTTTTGAGATGAACCAATAGGTCTTTTACATTTCCTAAAATTTATTATTATGAATTTTTGAAGTACAAGTTAAAGCATTTTATATCAAATACAAAAAATGCTTCAAAATTTCAAAAAATTTGTATATTACAGATCAAAATATCATAGTGTAGACCAAATGTTTGTGCCATTCTATAATTAAAACATCAATAGACCTTGGTTACAAGCTCAAAATTCAAAGTTCAATAAAATATTGAATTTGAAGGATTTAAAGATTTCCAAATTGAAATAGAAACTAGACTTAGTAAGGTACATATTATTAGTTGGTCTCAAATTCAAATTCAAGGTAAAGATATACAAGATATCAAAATACAGTAAAAGATCATCAATCTTTTGGAATCTTCTTGTGTATAGAGGTCAATAATCCGGCTCAATGAAGAAGTTTTCACTACCATCAACTATAAATCCATTCAAAAACTCTTAAAAAAACATTGAATGAAAAATCTCAGATCTTTCAATCCAAAATTTGCATCTAAAATCATCCATCTTGAAATCATTTTGCTTCCAATTGGAACTAAAATCCCATCCATACCTCAAGTTAGTATGTTTTGTTTTGTTTGTTTTGTTTATTACGGTAAGATCTATAGAACCATTTGTCTCCCAGTTTTGTTCATGGTACCATCAGAAGGCCCTCAGTGAAGAGGGATACACGGACTTTGTTTCATGGCGTTTGGACATACACTATGGAAGTTATGGATTTTTGAATTATTTTTGAATTTAAATATTAAAATTTTTTTTTAAATTTTTTTTAGGTTGTGGCAACAATGTAGGGCACCCTAGTTATTATTATTCCCTCTATTTTTGGAAAAAAACTATATTTCCTTTGTATTTTACAAAAGAAATCCAAGTCTTTTCAGAAATAGAGGTAGTATATGAGGTACATGGGAGTTTTTAAATATTTTTCAATTAGACTTGAATTTGAATTGATTAAAAAATTTCTTTCCAATTTTTTCTCTCTAGCGCATAGTCCAAAACCATGACATTCAGTATCATGCATTGTAGATAATGTAGAATATTCTACATCCAAACAATACTTCATCAGTTCATTAGTATCTAAGTGGATGGGTGGAGGCTCAATGTGATGAGCTCAGTGTATGAAGGAAAGGTAGTGAACATAAAGGCTATTGAATCTTATACATGGTCCATATGTGGACCGTTTGGATTTATATATTCACAAATTTTATTACCACTCTCAAGGTTGCCCTATATAATTGAAATTTGAATGAATCATCTTTTGTTTACAATTTTTTTGCTATGTTGAAGGCATCAATATAGTAATAAAATAATTAGTTCACTCTTTAAAAACATTAAATCACAAAAATTATGCAACATTAAAGCTTGAAATTTAAAGATATTTTTTTTAAATGAAATGTAATGAAGATTTAATGGTAAAATTGTAAAAACATAAAATTAATTTGCTTCAAAGATCATTTTATCTTCACGAGTCATTTTCAAGCCATTTGAGCCTCATATATAGCACCATAGAACTTTAGAAGTCAGAAATTAAAATGCTTAGAGAGTTTTCAACTTCTACATGCAAAGAGTGGCAAAGTGATAATTGGATTTTTATTTCTCTTGGAAATTACCCAATAAATTGTTGACAAGTCATAATATCATAGGATTTTAAATGAAAGTAAAAAGATCACAAATTTTCATTTATTTCCTAACTCCCTCAACTCTATTGAAGAAAGTGTTGAAATTTTTTCATGAGACTTATCCTTAAAGCCTCCAAACCTAATTTGTTGTTCAAGTTTTTGTCCCCTAAGATATTTCTAAAAGTGTTGAAATGTTTTCAAGGAACTTTCATTGTTCAAGAAGAATAATAAGTTCTTTAAATATCTTGCAACAATTGCCTTGTAAAGGAAAGGGCAATTCTACATAGAGCAATGTTGATGATACAAGCAAGATAATAAGTAAGTATAATCCCACGTATGGTTCAATAAAAAGTCAAACTGCCCTATGCAAAAAAATTATTTTAAGGAAATTACATATTTTATAAAACTATCTTTAATTTGACTTTGCAATTTGAATTAGTGATCAAATTTTTCCTAAACAATTTTGTTTCAATTAAACATTTGCTTTTAACTTTTTACAATCTAAAAAATAGACAAATTTCTAAAATTGTAGGTCTAGATGTATCATAAAATGTAACTTAGAATAATATCGGTTGTTGACAACTTTTACACAATAGTTGTAAAACATGATCCATAGATCACATCCATATGGTTAAATCAACTACTACACTAATTGATGTTTTTCAATAAAATTTGAAACCAAAATATGAAAATCCTTTCTAAAATTGATTATAAATTAAATATTTGTAGTTTTTGTGACTATTTTTGGTTCAACTTCAAACTGTACCTTCAGATGATGGTGATTTCTTAAAAAAAACATTTTACTTATTTATTCAAGATATTTAAAGAACGGGTCATTTCTTGAACTAAATTTTTTTTTGAGGTCAGAGATATTTATTTTCCTTGAACTATAGAGAATTTAGAAAGGAAAGTTGTACAAATCTCTACAAAAGTAAGAGAATTAACACAAGAATCTATAAAAACTTAGATGAATGAAAAAATGAATATTTTATATGCTCCAGACATGTTTGCATTTATATGTTGTTTGAAATTTGAACCTCTAGTCTAGTAGGGGTTAATGATTGAAAGCTTGAGCTATAAAATTGTCAACTAGCAATGACAATGATGTTCACATTAAAGTTTCAATATATTGATGGTAAGCACTTTAAGATGAAGTACCTCTAAAATACCTCTCAATTCTAGCCTCAAAAGTTTGTAATCATTGTCAAAAAATATAAAAAACATGAATCAATTTACAATTGATAAGATGTCAATGACTTCTAGTTGTCTTCGAAGGGAATATGACTAAGAAAGTTTTTGAAGTACATAATCTCTTCAAAAATTGGGATCAATGCTTAAAAAGACGCCTTATGGGCAATTCACCTAAGTACATGAATTGTCCTAAGGAATTGTGTCAATCTAGCCCAATCATTTATAAAATTTCTAAAAATTTGTGAATTATTATAATTATTAGTTTAAGTAAGTAGTGTGGCTTTGTTTCAATCATAGATTGCTTGTTTGATATCACCACGAATTGGCTATATCATAAATGCACTCTTCAAGTGGACCGCATTTTTGTTGAGGGATCATACTTTCTATGTCACCTATTTGTAAAGTAAAGCCTGTTGGACTAGAGTCTATGATACCATTATAATCAATCTTCCACAATATGGTATTCTTCATGCTAAAGCTCAAATGATTAGCGGTATGGGTCTCTAATTTAATGACAATGTGATCATTTTTCTTTGATTGGCCACATTTCCCCCTCAAGATATCAATGTAGTGTCTGACATTCCATACCAATTTATTCATAAACAATCATTTTTTTTGGCCCAATGTCAAAGGCTTATTCATAGGCAAGACTCATGTATGTCAATGGAGCTCAATCTTAAAAGCATTGGATATAGAGAAAATGATAACATTTAATATTAATATACTTGATGTTGCTTGAGATGTTCTTATTGACTTTGGATTGAGTGCAAGTATTGACAACTCATATAAAATAAGCATTCAGTGGCATGTTAGATCATTTGATCTTGTCATTTATAAGAAAGATAAATGGGAACATTTAAATAGGGGAGGCAACCCATTTTTGATCAAATAAGGAATTACACATATTTGCAAGGTGGGTTTCTTCGGTGGAAAATTTTCTTGTGTGCAAAAATAGATTTCGGAAAGGTTTCCATAATTTTCCAGATTTTTTTTCTCAAAATATAATTACTATGAAATTTTCAGCGGAAGATTCTGTTTTTCCCATACCAATGATATGGGGCTTGCTATTTCTGACCATGGGCTAAAAACAAAATTGACAAGGGGTGGTTACAATATTGAGAGTCTTGTGGCCAATCATTATGAGCCACAACTGCGTTGGAAACCATGCTACAATGAATCACTGTTCACGAAAAGAAAACGGTACACATAGCCACAATGGGTGTGTGATCAGGAATGGGTTGCCTCCCCTAACTAAAAATGAGCTTGAAGAAACTAAAATCACCCCTAAATTCATCAATTCATCTCTTGAAGTTTTTTAAAGATGTATCATAAATAAAAACTTAGAGAAGTAATTGGTATTGATATATAAAAGAAGTTGTGGATTTTGAACTTTGAAATACATTGGAAGGAAAAATTTGATTTACATTTGATTTTTCCAATATTTAAAAAATATGTATAGAACCTAAACTAGAATTTTTTTAAATAATTAATTTTATCCAAAATATAGACAATTTGAGAATAATAATAATTATAAGGCTTTTTTAATTGTAAAACTAAAACTAAAACTATTATTTTTTAATTCAATTAAAAATTTAAAGTAGGGCTTAGCTACTCTTTGTGCTACTTTTGACAACAACAAATTTTGAGATAGAATGCTAGTTATTGTAAATTCATTTTGAAAAATATTAATTGAAACCAAAAATAAATAATGCTCAAATAGTGATTCTAATATAAAATTCTAAAAATTGGTATTGTTATTTATTTATAAAAAAATACTAATAAAGAGATAAAGCGGTTTATCTTCAAGTCAAAGATAAAAATGAGACTATTAAAAGTCTCAATACAACTAAAATATGGCCTCGGGCTGAATGTTTTAGGCTTTGGAGAATAAGTTTTTTTAATAAATTGAAAATTGAAAAATTCTAATTCTAATTCTTCAATTAATTTTGGAAATGGTCATTATATTTCAATAAATTGATAGTCTTTTTTTTTTTTTTAAATTCCAACAGTTTGGGTTGGAAAACTAAGGTGTATTGTTTGATTATTCATTGTTGAAAGGCCGTGGTATATGTTTTATATTCAAGCACTCCCACTAAATGATTGGTCTTGCTTATTTTGGTTGGTAGAAATGTTTTTAAGTTTCAATTCCAATTCTATAAGAATTAGACAGAGTTGTCTCATTGTGTAATTTTAGTATACAACCTTTTCATTGGCAATTACTTTTATTATTTTTGAAGTGGTCTATTTCATATGGATATAGAAGGTATAAATTGGGTTGATGTTGTTTGAAAATATATCATTTTTGCTAATAAATTAGGGTGATTTTATTCTATTATAATTTGGTTTGTCCTTCTATCATAAAATAATTAATTTAAGGTAGATCATCCCATCAACACAAAAGATTTGTTATCTAGATACTTTTGGAGCAGCTATTTGTCAGCTTCCATATTTGAGAGAAGTCATTTGCAAAAACAATGAAGACATTCTGACAAGCATTGAATTTTCTATGATTTTTTAAAGTAAAAATCTCAAAGTGTTAATACACCCTTGCTAAAGTTTACTAATAGGTAGACCCTTGTTAAAGCTTGGGCTGACGTATCCATTCTCCAAGTGTAAATTGCCACTATGATATAGGATTGCTATGAGCGAGGTAATGGGTGGGCCACTAACACAAATGGGAGGGTCTTGTAGGTAGCAAAATTAGATGGATGGCAATGTTGGATAGTTCTACCTTACATAATTTTTTGGTACATAAAACTAAGGCATTCTTTCTTTGTGCTCTACTAGTGATGCCCCATTGAAAGTTTTGGCCAAGTTGCATTGTAATGAAGAAAAACTTGTTATTAGTACCAATGCACGCCTTTGTTTTTACCACTAAATTAGGTTGTTCGTTTGTTTTGTTTGATACTCTAAGATCTAGTAAGAAACTATGAGTCCCCCAATCACATTCTTGGTAGTTAGTACCGTTGGAAAGTTGTCCGTGAAGAGGGATGCTTGGCCTTCGTTTCAAACGCATTTGGACCTATTGTGTGAAATTTATGGATTTTGAATTACTTTTAATTAAATAAATGAATTAAGTCATCTTTTATATTGGAAAAATCATAACTTTCTCATCGCATGTCCACACTCCACAAAACAAAGCCCTTGCACTCCTTTGTGCATAGAGTTTTCTATTAGTATTAAAAATGCAACCTCTCACCGCAACAAAGTCCTATGATGTGGAAGATATTGAATTTCAAAACAAGTTTCAAAAAAATTATGAATTGAAAAATTAGAGATTACTTTTACTTTTCTTTTGGCTGTGGCCACGGCAGAGGGCACACTAGTAGTTACTTTAAATATCCATCCAATGCAAAAAGAACCAACATAATTTTCCCTTCCAAATACCGTTTGAGTAGACCAAGAAATTTTCTAATCAATCTCCAATACAAAAGGGATTTCTTGGCGTTCTTAAACAAGGGAGTTATCAATCACAGACCGAAACGTAATCAGAGTCCAAGCGAAACAAGATAAATGTTGGTGCGGGTAAGTCTGTAAATGATTTTAAATTGCCAAAGAAACAATAGAAACTTTCTTGCAGATTGTAGTAGTGGTGACCTTGCCAATGGTGCTGGAAGAATGGTTGGGTGACTTTGCTAGGCAAGATGAAGTTCATCGGGGATAACAAACAAGGCAATGGATGGAAGTTATCTAAACCCTACATAGTGGAGTGAGTAGAACTTAGGCTTGTAGTGGAACGCCATTAGGGTGCGTAACTATAGTAGCCAGGCGCATAGCTGCATAGGATAAATATGAAGGGATTTAGAAGTTGATTGGCCATGTTCTTTTGGTTTTATAAGAAAAGTAAAAAATGTTGAACATTGGGTGCGCAAGCGGGACGGATGTTCTTTGTTTGTTGGACAGAGAGGTGCACACTGCCACACTCACCCGGCCATTCTTCCAGCAATAATGGCGACCGCTGCTAAACTTACAAGTGTCCCGAAACTTTCTTCAGCTCGTCGATTGAAACCGTGTCTGCAATCCACAACGTGATTTTTGTGGGACTCAGTCAAGCCACAACGTGATTTTCGTGACCTCACTTGCGATACTGACTATAAATGAAGAATAGCTCCACCACCAGATCGATCTCTCAACGGACTCTGTCAAGCCACAACTGTGATTTTCGTGAGCTCACTTGCGATAGCGACTATAAATTAGTTCCACCATCAGATCGACCTCTCCAAGGTATCAGGAGTCCAAGAAATCGAGCTCTGTAGCTGATTGTACTTAGCCTGGGTACAAAGTGCGGAGCTTGAAGTGTCGGTGACTTTGGGTTTTGATCGAATTGCTGGAGTCGACAGTTGTTACAGCGGGAGCCTTCATAGTGAAGAGGTAATTGGCTCTACCACGCTCATATAAACCCTCACTTGCAGTATATTGTTGATTTAGTACTCTGTGACAAGCTGTTCAAGCAGGTAGAATCAAGTGTCGGTTTGCTTCTTTTGGATTTGTTTGCCATTGTAGCGTGAATGAGTCTCCCTTGCGAGTGGTACCCAGGGCTTCATTTTTTTTGAAGTTCCAAAGTGGCAATATAAGAAGTTGTGGTGCTTGAAATTTCAGCATTCATCCACATATTGGATAGAAAATATCACATTAGCACACTCACAGCATAGTACAGTATTACATAGTATCTATAATTCTGTTTTCATCCATCGAATTCTATTTTCATCCACCGAATCTGGCGATTTCATCCAAGTTTTTTTTTTTTATTTGAAATTTTCTAGCAAAAAACTTCACATTTTTTTTGCCATGTTTAGCAAAATTATATTTCTCGGGTGCAATCTGGCACCAGAAAGCCAAAAAAAAGAAGCCCTTGTGGTACCTTCCCAAGTTGCGAAGAGCACAGTTCTTGGTTGATTCCAACAGACTCGATTCTATTCTAGGGTTTGAGCTTATTTGAATTTCCAAAGTGCATCACTAAAGCCAGATGATAAAAACTTTACACAGATTTTGTGCTTCCGTACTTCTAGTATCTTACTAGAAAAGCCTCTCGAGTTTCCTCAGTATCAGTCGACCGCTTGAGACAGGAGTGTCAAATCAATCGAAGCATTCTGCTATTGGGCATCTGCTCGGGTTAGGCAATACTCTTTCACTGCAACTGATTAAATTGCTTTGCACAGCCACTGAAAACAGCTATTACACAACCATGGTGACGTTTAAGGTGAACGATGTGGAGCAAGACCTGGCAAACACCACCCAACTCCTTTCTCGATCGGTCCAGGGCGATCAGCAGGCCAAGTCCTTGGCCGGCGCCAAGACCGTCGAAGGCTTCTCCCACCGCACCTCCACTTTCCTCCCCCACCCCCTCGGCACCAAGAACCCCCTCCTGTCCGCCGTCTACCTCTCCTTCAGTCACCACCTGCCCCTCGCCCTCACCCCGGACGCCATCTGGAACACGATCATGCAAGGCGTCTCCACTCACGTCAGCCAAGACCCGGAGAAGCACCGTCACACCTTCGTAAGCCACCAGGGTAAGGAAACCCTAATCGTGCGAGACGACTCCCTACGAAGAGGAAGCTCTAACAACAGCTGGGGCAACGTCGTTTGCGGCTTCACAGACCAAATCTCCGCAAAGCTTAGCGGCAAATCGGCCCTCCAAGCACTCAACATGCGCTTCTCCACAACAGACGACACAGTGCGCGTCGCGCACGCCATCGTCTTCATGGACGTGGTGAAAAGCTACTTTGACTACCGCGTTTTTACGTTATGCGGCATCCCGTCCATCGAACTCACCGGCACAAAACAAGACTGGTCAAACATGCGAGCGGCTCTTACGCTGCTGGATGAGCTCGACCTCTCCCCGTGGCGGACAAAGCTGGACGCCATTCTCACCCACTTCGAAAACGCGTTTGATAACATAATTGAGCAAGCTTTTTGGAACGATTTGTTCCTGGAACACGGCGCACGCGGTTCTGGAGGCGTGACGATGGTTTCGGGATGGATCGGGTCCCTATTTCTCTACGCCAATAAGAGACTAAACCCTGTTGCGATGGGGGAATCGAATAAGCGCTTGGATCCTTTGGATTTTCCGTCGGGGTTGAGCGAGACGCCGTTTGTGTGGGAGTATTTTGGGGAGGAGATTGATATGCTGTTGCGAGGGGGACTGGTGGGCGTGGTCATCGATCCCGTGTCGAAGACTGTGGCGCCGCAGTTGGGGTGGTTGGTGACCGAGGCTGCTGATCTCACGACCGAGAAGAAGGGGTTCCATTCAATGTGGGGTTAGAGCACGTAAAATAGCATGAGTAAGAGCGAGCATGGTCAGTATTATTATTGAACTGCAATATGGATTTGTTTGATCTTGTTAACCCTAGAAGGACGCTGCAGACACTTAGTGTGAGATGGATGACTTCTCCTAATATTGTAGGATGAAAATAAAATGTTCTTTCATCCATTGTTTTTTTTGCAAGTTGCTTCAGTACATTTTCAATGAATAGTGATGCAAAGTCCTTCATTATGGTATTATTGACTTTTCTAAAGAGGAAGATGCTTCAAAAATGGATCACCCTTGTACACAAAATAGTGAAATTAGGTTGCCTTAACAATTATGTTGCCTTCTTCTGAAAAGTTACCTCATGACTTGTCCACATGGAGGCACATGTGACTCTCTAAACCTAAACCAAAAACTAGTTCACCAATCCATGCAACACATATGATTCTTGCAATACTACATCCCTCTATAGTAACAGTGCATATTTCTATAGTGTAGAATGTCAGGAAATTAGTGAGGGGCAACCTAATTTCACTATTTTGTATAGTGTATTTCAGGACCATTTCTTGCTATTTTTTCTTGATGTGAGTTTTAGCCATAAAAATGATATTTTTTGAATTTGAGTTCATCTAATGAAATGAAGCTTATTCATTGCATTTTTATTCCAATTGAATTTTTTTGGAAAATTTATAAATTTCCATATTTTATAGCAATCTGAACTTAGGGCCTATAAACATGTTTTTTTTATTTTCTACTTTTAGAGTGATATGCTAACTTTGGTTTATACCATGATGTTCTACACTATAATGTACATTTACGGTGAAAATTTCAGTTTTTTCAAGTATATATTGTATTAGATATGAATTTTCTTCATTTTAAAAAGAAATCACAATAATTTCACTTTTTCTCAAGAAAAATTGAAATTTTTATGACTTATAGTGGACATATGGTTTCATCTCTAAGAAATAAATACAAAATTTTTCATTCATATCTAGTTCCAAAACGATAGCAAACAAAATGATGGACAAGGAGGCTTGAAATCAACGGTTATGGCCCCGTCCTTCTAGGATTAACCCCTAAAGGACCGAGGCCTTTTTTTTGCCAAAAAACACTCAAAACTGCCATTTCTATAGCAAAAAGTAAAAAAAGATTAAATTTTTTCCACATCTAGCTGTAGGATCTTACACCTAATTGGTATGAGAATGTGTGGAAAAAATTTCAGAATTTTTGACCGCACAGATTGCAAGATATCTGCGTTTAAAGTGGAAAAAACAAGTTTTTCAACACATTGCGGGACCAGATTTTTTGACTTTAAACATTTTTAACTTAAAATTTTTGCACTACAGCATTTTGAGCTTTAAATCTTTATAGTGGAGAATTGAGTTGAGAGTCTAGGAAAAAAAAAATTCAAAAAAACTTAATTATCATTCTTAAAAAATTGTTAAGTAGAAGTAGGTACAAGATAGAAGGAAAATCTAAAATATTCATATATTTTAGATGGAATTAAAATGCACTAATCCCAATGGTGAGATTGTTCTAGCAAGTAAACTAAACCATTCCAAAAAAAAAATTAAAAAATTAAAAAAATTGCATTCTGAAATGAATCCTACAAGTTATTTTTTTTCAAGAAGATGCTCTAACTACCCAAAAAACAAGAATGTCCATAACTTCCTCATAACAAATCCAAATGAAATGAATCAAAACTTTCCAGATAGACAAAAATATAATCTATGAGAAAAAAAATATTTAAAAAAAAAATTCAAAATTTTGAAATTTTTTTTTGCTGCCCCCCGTCCCCACACATTCCAAGAAATGGCATAACTTCTCGCTCAAAGGTCCGATTTCAAATTATTTTTTTCCGCCACATACCTCTCTCAATTCTTCATGTTCACAAAAAGTTTCAAAAAATCAGGAGAAAATTTCAGCCCGTAGGTACTTGCCCAAAAACACATTTGTCCCCTGAAAGGACAATGGGCCTTTAGGGGTTAATAGGCTAAAAGGGATTTTAGACTTTGTTTGAATGTATGTTTTGAGTGCTTTCTAAATAAACTAGGGAGTATAAATTTTTATTGTGTTCAACAAGTATTACATGGATGTATCTAGAATTGATCTTAGACTTTTACAAATGGAGACTGTACATTTTAGGCAAGAAGTTGAAAGAAATTGGGTTTAGAAACATGTCACAATTAAGATGTAGTTTCTACTAAATGGTTGAACCAATGTCTATGATGGTATTTGTTTAAGACTTAAAGCCCCTTATGTCATTGTTGTTGACCATAATAATTCTAATAGACAATATGTTTATTCTGAAGGTTTTTGACTATATTTGGTCTACTAATGTCTAAGGCGTGGTTTTGAATATGAATATGTAGAAGAAGGTGAAAGAAGCTCTAGTATGATTAGTACCTTAAATTTGTTAGTTAGTTACTCCCTTTGTCCCACTAAAGACCTCCAAAAAGCTTTCTCACGAGGGGTTAACTACATTTTTAGTTTTTCTGGTAGTTATACATGCATTTGAAAACTTGCAACCCATCCTTTAGATCTCTGCAAAATCTCCAACTTAGGCACCCAAAATTTATGCGGAAAGTACCATTTTTGACAAAATTTGTAAATGTTGCTAGCTCCATCATTCTTGATGATTTAAATGTTGGTAGCAACATTGGAATTCTAGAAACATCTACTACAATCTAAATACCCACAACAAAGATTCCTACACCACTTCAAGAACAATTCTTCAAAGTGTCGAAGTAGTCACCAAATCCATTGTCAATACTACTGTCTAAAGAAGCACAACGAGTCCAAAGTGTCTCATATGGGCAAGGCCAACCTTTCTTGGCAAACAATGCTCCCTAATCATTTGACTTGCCCCCACGAGGTCGTTCAACACGGCCAACACTTACCCAATAATTGAAATGTAAAAACGGAGCTTTTTAGTGGGACAAAAATTTTGCTTGATTTGGAGGGTTTTAGTGGGACAGAGGAAGTAGTTTATTTTTTTATTTGTTTTTATTTGTTTTTTTTGTTTATTTATTTGTTTTGTATTGTTTGTTTGATACCCTGAGATCTAAGAAACCGTGAGTCCCCGGCCGTGTTCTTGATATCTTTGGAAAGCTTTCCACAAGGAGGGGTATGAGGACTTTGTTTCGTGGCACTTGAACCTAAAATGTGAAAGTTATTGACTTTCAAACTTTTTATAAATTAAAAAATTGAATTAAATTATCTTTTATTTTGTAAAAAACATAACTTTCACATTACATGTCCAAATGCCACAAAACAAAGCCTTTACACTCTTTAATGCATAAAGCTTCCTATTTGTATCAAGAATGCAAACTTTCACACCACAACAAAGCACTTGGAATGCACTCCTTTGTAGTTTGTACATAAAAGATATTGAACATCAAATTTTTTATAAATTAAAAATTAAAAAGTTATTTTTACTTTTATTTTGGCTATGGAAATGACATAGGGCACACTAATTCTTTTTATAATGAATTTATAATTGTAAAACTAAAAATACAACTATTATTTTTCTCATCCAATTAAAAAATTAAAACTCGGGCTCGGTTGCTCTTTGTGCCGTCCCTTTGACAATCATGGCTGAATGTTTCAGGCTTTGGAAAATTTGGAGAACAAGTTTTTTTTTAATAAATTTACAAAAAATCCCCCAAATTCTAATTCTAATTCTTCAATTAATTTTGGAAATGGTCATTATAGTTCAATAAGTTGATTGTCTTTTTTTGATTTTTTTGTTTATTCCAAAGCTTGAATTGGAAAACTAAGGTGTATTGTTTGATTATGTGATATTGAAAGGCCTAGGTATATGTTTTACATTCATTACAAGCATTCCCACTAAATGATTGGTCTTGCGGTTTGTACATAGTAATTTATTTTGGTTGGTAGAAATGTTTTCAAGTTTCAATTCCAATTCTATAAGAATTAAATAGAATGGTCTCATTGTATAATTTAAGAGAACAACCTTTTCATTGGCAATTACTTTTATTATTTTTGATATGGTCTATTTCATGAAGATACACAAGGTATAAATTGTGTTGACATTGTTTGAAAATATGTCATTTTTACTATTAAATTAGGGTGATTTTAATCTATTGTAACTTGGTTTGTTTTTCCTGTCATAAGGTGATTCATTTATGTAGGTTTTTTGGACAAAAAACTAAGGGCACTCTTGCTCTATGTGCTACTAGTGACGCCCCATTGAAAATTTTGGCCTTTGTTTTTGGTTCATAAGACGTTGGTGACAATTATTTTTACACAAACATTGGGCCCCAAAGAATTATCAATTGGGATTTTGATATTTGGCAATTGGGATTTGTATTCAATTTTAATTTAGATTTTCTATTGAAAATTAATTTTTCATCCATACTCTTTGGATATTCATTTGTAATTTCATGTAAAATAGAATTTTTATTGAAATATTGACCCATCATTTTTGTAAGTTACATTGGTTGCTCCAAAAAACGTTTCAGCTCTATCATTGGTTTTTCTTGAAAAATTGTTGCTCTTTGTCACTAGAAATAAACTTCAAGCTATGGATAGGTGTTCCAGCTTTTGTTTTGGAAATTAATTGGTCTCCAAAGGTTCCCATGGATTTCCTCTATAGACACTTAATTCTGCATGGGCTTCAATTTACCGGTAGTTGTAGAACTTTGAAATTCCATGATTTTCAACCCCGCCGGTTTCATTCCATTATTTTTGTCTTGGCTTCATTCTATAATTAGTTTAGTTGTGGCTTTAAAAATCCCCCATAATCACAAAGCGGACCCTATAATTTTCAATATAAAAACTTCAAAGGTCACTCCAAAAATCAGCTAAATTAACTAGTTCCAACCTAAAAGTTGTCAATGGAATATTTGGTCAATTTTTGGTATACAAATTAGGGAAAATTAAAGTTTTATTTAAAAATCCACTTGAATCAATTTGGTTTAGGATTCAAATATATGTTGGCAAAACACATCCTCCTTTTGAGAGATTGCTTTTCAACTCTAAGAACTTAGTTTAAAACCACTTTAATTTTTTAGTACCTTATATGTTAACCCTAAAAAACTTAGAAAAAAAGTGTCTTTTTAATGATTTTAGAGAAAGCTCCAAGATGGGAAAACTCCATTTTTCCATCCAATTTTTTAGAAATTAAAGAGTAGCTTGAATTCATTGTCAATAATGTTGGACCATTTCAATAGTGTTGGATATTCTTTTCTAGTAACTGTTTTTTACTTAAATCCTGCAAAAGAAAATGGCAAATCCATATAGTGTATTTTAGCATTCTCTTTATTTGAATTTTAGCCATGAAAATGATCTTTTTGAATTTGAGTGGCCCAACTAATGAAATAAATATTTTAGAATTTAGTTTCTACTCTAATTTCAAATTTTGGAAAATTCCTAAAATTGGATTTATATATTTTATATTTATTTGAGCTTCAAGCCTAAAAACATGCAATGCTAATTGAGAAGAAATTATTCTCAATTATTTTAGAATGAGATGGCAAAAAATTTGTACCATGATGTTTTACGCTATAACATAAACCTAAGTAAAAAATTTACATTTTTTTAGCATATATATGCATTTGATATAATTTTTTTCATTTTTTATTTAGAAATTCACAATAGTTTCAAATTTTTACCCCTAATAGAAGACACGTAATCATAGTTTTGAAAAATAAATACAAAAGATTACATTTATTGATAGTTGCAAAATGAAATTTGAAAAAATAGCTAGAGACTCATCCTTTCAAGGTTATAAGCATTAGAGAGGATGTGAGGGTATCAGGAGATTGTTTTAGAGCTTTTCTTCTTGTAGTGAACCAAGCGCACTATTGTCTATATATTAAATATTAAAAATAAATAAATAAAACTTCTAAAAATATTTTTATAAAAAATATTAAAAAATCAAATTAAATAATATTATCTAATATGGCAGTCTCTTGACCATGTTAGATTGTTGATGTAGTAGCATTCCCACATTCTCCACAATTTGGGAACTTGCGGTCTTATTGAGGCCTCAAAAATCCTCTACTACAATGTAGCATCATATCATTTACAAGAATCTTGAATTCAAAACTCTCTATGTATCTTGAAAGTTGATAATTTGTCTACCTTGTGCTTGTTAATGGAACTTTTTTGGCCTTGAAGAATAGTTATTATGCTACCTCCCTTTGTGTTATATTATCTGTAAGAAATGTGGACAAATGAATGTATGAAGCTTTTTGCTACATCGGCTTCATATTTTGTATATTTGAGGTATCTTGTGCCATAATTTTGTTTCTATGTAGAAGATCCTACATAAGCAACAATTTAGGGGCCAAAATATTTGTGCCACTATGTATCAATAGTATATTGTGGAGTATAATATTCTTACAAATTGCCTATTCTATCAATCAAAGAAATTTTGATAATATGCAATTCAAATAGTATACTTTACAATACATAATCAACATTGCATTATTACACAATCCCAAACCATGATTTTTTTCCCTTCAGATGACCTTTGATTGCCTCAATTTTAAGAATTCAAGCAATAATTACAGTTGGGCCACCATCAAATAGTTGATTGAGCATTTGGAGGGTAAAAGTTAACTGAACTTTTCGCATTGTTTTATGTTTAATCCTAAAATGTTGGACCTATGACCACAAAGTTGCCCAAAATTAAATTTCATTACTCTATACACTTGGATATAGCAATTGCATGTTAATGAAAAATTTTATTTTTATTTTTCAAAGATAAAGTTACATGTCTTCTTTACTCCACAAAATTTTATTACTTTTTGGTGAAAAATTGTTTTTTTAAAGAATTTTAGGAAAAAAAGTGAAGAAAAATTATATCAAATAGAAAATTATTTCAAAAAAGTTGAACATTTCACTACAGTGAAGAACATCGTTGAAAATACACCCAAAGTTCAAATTGCAATAAAATATTAATTTTAGGAATTTTTTCAAAATTCAAATTGCAGTAGAAACTAAAGTAGATGACCTTCCTTTCATTAGTTGGGCTCAAATTCAAAAAGTATCAATTTTATGGAGAAATTTCAGATATAGAGCAAGGAACAACAACTTCCCAATGTACACTAAAACAACATATTTTGTGACCAGCTATTTTTATTAACTTCGCATTTATGTGACGACAAAACACTAGCAATATTACAAACTCAATTCAATTGCCTACTCTTCATAACCCACCATGAAAGTCAACAAGAAAAACATGGATGGAAAAACACATCCAGTCTCTGTCCAGATTCCCGCATATGTCATCCAAAGGCAACAAAATGAAAAAACGCATCCACTCTCTGTCCAGATTGCCCATGCGTCATCCAAAGGCCACAACATGGCTCCTGCGACGTCACAGGATTACAACGTACTCAGAGTGAGAAGCTCAAAAAATGACTTTCGGCATTCGGCATAATTTTTTGTTTTCTTAAAACGCCACATATCCTGAAATTTACCGCAACAGTTAAACACGACCTTCACATGATTATCAAATCATCAAAACATCATTATTCTACTCTTTCGCACATTAAAAATCCTCTCAAACACATCCTCACTGATTCGAATACAAGCACATCACTGAAAAGCCTGACATACAGTCAACTCAAACCAAAGCCATTGCAACACAAACGGCATCCACTCCAAGAAACATGGTCCACTGAACTCAAGTACTGAACCCGTGCCAAACATAACTGAGTCGCAACCATCACAAATACACAAGGACTTCCAAGAAACCAACTCAATCACATAACCGAGCGGTATTCGAACGAAGTACAAACAACGCAGCACATCCAAAAGCCACATGGACCTCAATAAATTAGGGGACTGCCCATCTTGGGCACTCCACTTCCGTCCCTCACAATGCAAAATTACATAATGCCATAGCTCTCAATCGAACATACAGCGCACGGTGACCCATTTGAGCCGCCCTGGCCGTCGATCATTTTCTCGACGCTCACCACCGCTACGTACAGCCAAACTCCATAGCTGCAACAGTCTCACGTCTGCGTCGACCAACTATTCTAACCGAATGTCAATCACCACCCAGCCAAGGAAGAACCGTTCCATCATAAGGCCCACGTTCTCCCTGCCCCCAAGACATAAGTCGGTACAGATGGTCCTCAATGACCCTCCGGACGACGGGAATCCCACGACGCCGGCTTCCTAAACGCTCAAATCTACCTCTGGGCTCCGACTACGGGCTCTCGAATCGAGGAGTCATCTGGAGATTCCGAGATCCATCGCTGATCATTCTCGTCAACGACAGTCTTTGGCCGAATCAAAACGCCGCTCCACATCTAAGGACCAGCTGCACGATAAGCTGAGACTCGCATTTGCAAATTCTTCATTGCAAAACCACGCCTTTACTCCGCCAATGTCGCCGCCGGGGGTTCCATCCAGCTCCACACCTTCACCTCGCCGCTGCTGTCTCCAGAAAACACAAGGTAGTTCGGGCCCACTTGCAGGGCACGCACCTCTTCCCTCGAAAACAGCTGACCACGTTCCGTAAACCTGAAACACAAAAAGGAACGAAACCTTGCCATTCAGATAAACCACCCAAACAACCATCCCAAATTAAACACCCCAGATCAAACAAACCCATGCACGCCTCGCCACACTCGGCACTCACAGCAGCCTCCTCAGGACGTAGACACAGACCACTCGCCCTCCACATCAAAAAAACTCAAAACCACAACGTCTTCCTTAATCCAACGAATGAAAAAATAAAACATCACACACTTAGCAATCGGACACAAGCACGTACGTCGGTAGGTCGTAAAGCCGGACCGTGTTGTCGTTGTACGAGACCAGGAGCACCGGCTTGCCGGCCCTGTCCGTGCAGCCGCACATCTTCAATGCACCTGCCAAAGTCACCTGCACACACGCAAAAGGGACCGCACACTCGTCAGATGCCACGATCAACCCCATCCCAAACAAACATCACCACTCAAACAGAATCCATGACGCATGCAACAAGGACATCCAAGACCTACGCATTAGCCAAACCGGGTCAAACACTCACGCTGCGGGAATCCGCTGGACTCTCCTCCTCGGGACACGAGAACGTCAGCTCCAGCTGACCGGACGCGTTCACCGCCCATATCTGCTCACACCCCAATGCAACGTCGGTCAGCACATGTTAAAAATCCACACCTTGCTCGCAACCCGAACACCCCACTCACTAACTACACATCGAACAGCCTGGAGAATACCGCCATTCCCAATGCATACAACACAACACACAAAACCGAGACACACTCGCACTTCAAACTGACCTTTACGGTGCCGTCCAAAGAACATGACAGAAGAAACGAGTCCCAGCAAAGAAGATCCATCACCACGTTCGTGTGACCTTCCAGTGTCTGCACGCACTGCACGCTGGCCACCTCCCACACCTGAACATCAACATCACAAACGTCAGAATCTTCTCCCAACTCAACATAACACAACAGAAGCCTCCCAAACCGCCACGCATACACACAGCGCCAACCATCCCACGTCACATCCAACGCCACAAGGCAAACACTAAAACATGGACCTCCGTCAAGGACAGAAACCATCCAACACCGAGAGACCCAAACGCCACCGACATCAAACCAGAGGATCCAACACTCACCCGTATAGTCTTGTCCATAGAACCCGAGTACAGACGACTCCCGATCAGCATTAGAGTCACCACAGGGCCCGTGTGACCGCTCATGGACGCTAATGGCTCGAACTGGTTCGTCGCGGGGCTAAACTGCCACACCAATATCGTACCATCCTGGACAACCGAATCCCAATCAAGCACACCAAAAGTCAGACCGCGTGCAAAACGTCCATCCTCTCCAGCGATCAACTAAAAACACCCAATACCAAGTGCATCACGCCATAAAAATCACCACTCCACCACCTCCAAAACCACTCAAAACCCTCCTCCAGTCAATTGCAACAACCAACGCACGCAAGAATCTCCATAAAGGGATCCTCTTCCAAAGCAAGCATGGACTGGGCTCTCACCTGAGTGCCCGCGAAAAGGAAGCCTTCGTCCGACACGGCGAGCGCGTGCACTTGACCAATCGGACCGCCTAAACTTTGCTGCTGCAACGTCGCCATGTGCCATACCTGCCACTCCCAGTCACGGCATCAGCTAAAGAACTCCAGCAACAAATCCGAGGTTCCACTCGAAACCCTAATCGAACGAATCCAAATCCAAAAACATTGCCATCGTCCACACATAACCGAACTCTTTGTCCTAATCGCATTCCACTCTCCCATACACTCGATCGTCGGAAAGGAACTGCAGCGATCGCCGAATTGGACATCCAACAGTCACATTCCACAACGCCACCCAACCCAACGGAACAAAAATCCAAATTTTGAATCCACGCTCACCTTCACCTCGTTCGGAAGGCCCACGAACAGCCAACCGCCTGCGCAAATCAAAGCGCCCACGTCCCCGCCCATGGACGCCACATTCGTGCATTGACCCGTCGCGCAGTCCCACACTCGCACCGACTCGTCCTGGCTGCCCGTGTACAGCTGCGCAAGGCCCTCCGGAAGCACGATCGCGCGGATCGCCTTCTCGTGACCCACCAGCATCGTCTTCATCTCCACGTCCGGGGCCGTCGTGTGGGCGTGCAGGAAGTTGCAGCTCTCGCCGCGGTTGCAATTGCCCTTCAGCCAGTACGTGCAAGGCTTCTGCTTCGACGCGTGCGGCCTCGACTCGTGAACCCTAGCGTCCCTCTGGCCCTGCTGACCGCCACGGCTCCCGCCGCGCCTTCCCCAGCGGGCAGACGAGTTCCGCTGACGACCCTGCCCTTGCCCCTGTTGCTGCTGGTTCTGCTGGTGGCTCCCGCTCGAGAATCCACCTCCCCCGGAGTACCCCCAGCCGCCCGCGGACGCGTGCGCCTGGTTGATCTGCTCCCTCGCGTCCCTCCCGCCCTCCCGCTCGTTGCGATGGTCGTGCGAGCTGTTCGCCCGCTTGCCATTCCCGGCGGAGCTGCCTCGCCCCGTCGTGCCCGCGCTCCCGGGATGCAGCCACTGGCAGTCCTCGCCCTTGTAGCACCGGCCCTCCAGCCAAAACCGACACACCTGCGAGCTCTGCGGTCGGCCCCCGCCTCCTCCGCTCCCTGCGCCCGTGGGATGCCCCGAGCGCGAGTAATTGCGCTTGCTGCCCACCCTCGCGTGGCCGTCGTCCACCTCCATCCCCGCCATCGACTCCTCCTACCCTAATGCATGCCCCACGGTTGCGCGACTTAACATGGGCGCCCAACAACTGCAATTGGACGACGACGACGACGACGACACAATCCCTTGCGATGTGCCCCCAACCCAAGCCCCTGCCGTTGCCCGGTGCCGAAACAAAAGAGTGGCAACAGAAGAGCCAAAACCTCGCACAAGACAGAAGCGAGACTCGTCGCTATCCAATTTTAAGAGTACTGAATCACTACGGGTAAAACAGTACGATGCAATCAGGGACAGCATCGATGATGGTCAAGTGGAAGTGACGACCCTCAGGAGCGCGTGCGGCAGGGGAATGAAGAACACAATCCCATCAGTGACTGCGTGGGGTCGACGCTTCAGGCTACCGCAGCAGCAGCAATCGAGATGTTTGTTCAATCGGGGAAGCTTCGAGCGAACACGAGGGCATATCGAATTCGACCTTCAAACTTCTGCCGAGTCCTCTAAAACCCTAATCACAATCTCACCACCACTTCAGAAGACCCTTGCTTGCAGACACAAACGTGTCTGTGTTTGATTCATCTCGATTTTGTGTCTTGTTCCATCCATAGCAATACCATCCACCTCTGGCTGTTCCATCGGAGTTTCATCCGTCGAAGTTTCATCCATAGGAGTTTCATTCAGCGAAGTTTCATTCATCGGAGTTTCATCCATCGGAGTTCCACTCATCCATCGGAGTTCATTCATCGGAGTTGCATCCATCCCCCCTCTGCCTTAACCCTCCATCGCCGAAGGTCCAAACATGCTTAAAAGCATCCTGCCTATGCAAGTGTTAAAAGTCTAAATTTCAGTAAGGTATGAAAATCTCAACCGTACAATCTTGTTGTGTGCATGTTGTAGATGGTGTGGAACAAATTTGAGGTCATTTGACCGTATAGATTGAAAGATTACAATGTTTTAGTGTTGGAAAAAGGTGCTGAAATTTTCTGAAAAACACATTTGGAGGTGAATTTCGATTTCTAAACCTTAAAAACATCAAACTACCAAGTGATTCAAAAAAAAAATTTTAACTCTTTGGTGAAAAAAAATATCATTCAAATGACTCATTGTGTTTGCAAAATGGATTTGAAATGTTAAAAAACAGTGAAAAAAGTAGCAAAAAATCACATCCATAGCTGAACCTCCTTCTACTAAAATGCTTCTCAGTCACTCATAACTTCTTGGATCAATATGAAATTTTAACCACAAAAACTAGACTAGTATGCGCAACTTTGACAACAAAAATTATTGAAAACGGACCATGTATGAAGAAATTATAAGCCGCCGGAGTTCACTATAATACAAAAATGTCTGGATTTTGAACTTCGACTTGCTCTCAAACATTCAAAATAGCTTGGATTGACATGACAATCTTACCTCAATAACTAGACCTTAAGGGGAACAAAATCCAACAAATTTTATTGAAAATGAACTTTTGATGAAAAAGATACAAGCCCCCAAAGTTGCAGCCATGACAATGTAGTGTGCTGAACTCAAATTGAACCTGTGAACTTCGAATGGCTTTCACAAACTCAGTAAGTCTTGGATTGATCTGAAAATTTTACCACACAAACTAGACTAGTATGCGCAACTTTTACATCAACTTTTATTAAATTTGGACATCAGATGCAAAAGTTAGAGCACTTCTAATTGGACTATTACAGTGTGTGAGAACACTTTTTGTCCCCTTCAGCGATGAAGGGTTAACCCCTAAATGCCCAAGGCCTTTTTTGAGCTTCTAGGAATTTGCTCTAAATTGAACAAAAATCCAACATTTTGATAAGTTGTATCAACTTTTTTTGAATTGTAACCATACAAATTCAAACTAGACATGTTAGAGATCACATAGGAAAAGAAAACACAACAACATCATTTATGGATTGAAAGATTGTAATATTTGATCATGAGGGTGTTAACCCCTAGAGGACCAAAGTCCCCTCGGGGGACACTTGAGATTTTGGGCAGGCTCATGCGACCTGAAATTTTGACCTGATTTTTTTAAACTTTTTTTGAAGATAGGGAATCACATTAGCTTTCTAAAAATATAATTTTTTTTCAATCGGTGCCCGGGGGCAAACATTATGCCATCCTAAAGCAAAAAAGCAGTTTGGCGGGCAGAAAAAAACAACCAGAAAAATAATTTTTAAATTTTTTTTTTCTCAAAGATCATGTTTATGTCTACATTTGAAGCTTTGATTCATTCTATTTGGACTCAGAATGAGAAAGTTATGGACAATCTTGTTTTTTGGGCAATTTAAGCATCTTAAAAAAAAAAAACTTATAGAATTCATTTTTGAATGCAATTTTCAATTTTTTTCAATTTTTTTTTTGACGAGGTCAAGTTTGTTTGCAAGAACAATCCCACCATTGGGATTATGTTGTTTCAATTCCACCTAAGAGCTATTAACAATTTAGTGTTTCGTTCAATTTTGGACCTACTTCTATTTAATAATTTTTTAATATGTGAAAATCAAGGTTTGACATTCTGAAATTTTTTTCCCCGACTCTCAACTCAAATGTTCAACATAAAAAATTACAACTTTAAGTTGTGTAGTGCAAAAGAAATCCATAAATGGCCGTCAAAGTCATCTGAAATTGCTGGAAACAATTCAAAAAAACTTTTTTTTCCAACTTTGAATGCTAATATCTTCCAATCAGAACGATCAAATTCCTTGAAATTTTTACCACATGATCTGAGTTAAGTGAAGTATAAGATCCTATGGTTAGATTCTAAAAAAAAAGTTTTTTTCGGTTAAGGGAGCGATTGCAGCAGAAATGGCAGTTTTCAGTGATTTTGGAGCCAGAAAATGCCTTGGTCCTTTAGGGGTTAAAATTAAGAATTTTTTAAAATCCTTTTTTCACAAGTCAAATCTAAAAATTTGGTCACCAAAAAAATATGAGGTTAAAGGACCTAACATATATAACCCTAATCTATTTATGGCTTTTCAAAATCTACTCTTCTATTTTTTTAAATGAATTCTTAATGCAATTTTTTCTCCAAGAACTAGTGTATTTGAGGCTCATTTCCAAGGGTCCTCGTCACTATGGAAAGTCAAGATTACAATGGGTACCCTTGCACAAAATCTTGAATAGAAAAATCATAATCAACCATTTTCAAAATCAGACTTTCGATACTAAAACTAGACTTCAAAAAAAATTACAAAAATATGAATTACTAAAAATAAAAACTTGGTTAGGTTTTATTTAACTTCAAAATACCGTCAACACCAAAATTTGGTGCCTTGGGCATTTAGTAGTTAAACCCTTTTGCAAAATTCCTTCATCTTTGGGCATTGCCACGTACATTGCCTTGGTCAGGTACTTTCGAGGATTAACCCAAAAAAGACGTTGCTGCCATTTTTTGGTTGATGAATGACAAAGAATTTTTTTGTGTAGGACAGAAGTGCAACTATTCATCTCTGGATTTTGTGGGGAAAGGGTAGATCATTAATAGTAGTTTGACCTCTAGTAAGCACTTTTGGTTTTTTTGAAGAAGATGATGTCATACAGTGCCAAAAGGGATAATTTCTACAATCACCAGCCCCGACGTTCAAAAGTTAACATAACTTACATTGTTAACTAGCCCTTGCGCTCCCCCCTTTGGATCCAAAGAGATTGGGATAATCCTTCCGAAGATCCCTAGAGTGAATTTAGTTTAATTTGCTTAGTACTATTCATTGGCCAAGTAGTGAACTAAAGTAGAATAGCCTATGACTACCAAGATTTGCAATCTAGGTATCTTGTGCAATGTGTTGATTGATGCTTCTATTTTTTATAGAGATAATTAGTTGAATTGACTAAAATACAAGTGGAAACATATTAATTTGTCAAGAACTTGAATTGAAATGAATTTTCAAACCAAAAATATAAAACCATTAGTAGGTCAATGATGTTAGTGTGTGAGTATGAAAATGCAAGCCTGTGAGCCTTCAGCATATATATAAGTAGATATCCTACAACCATTGAATGTGCTTATAATATAAACACCTGTAATATAGGAATCTATGATATAGTTACATTATAATTATGGATAATATAGACATTTATAATATAGGTGTATAGTCTTCTAGGCTCATGGGCTCACATTCTTAGGCTCACATAATAGCAACCCTCTTATAAAAGCATAAGTTCAACATTCCAAAAGCACCTGCTCTTTTATTATTGGCTGAAATTACAACTTATTTGACAAGTATTTATTCATAATTAAGCTCACATAAACCAATATTTATTGATCCACATTTTAATCACCTTTACCCCCTAAAGGACCAACATGCCTCTTTTGGCAACATAGAATTTTTGGGCAAGTACGTGTGACTGGAGATTTGCATATTTGGGTCTGAAATTTTTAGAGAAGGTGGGGACGAGGAATATCTTTCATATGCACCAAATTTCATGACATTTGCAAATACAAGTCAAAAGTTATGGCCTAATATGTTGTTTGTTGGTCAACTCGGGCAGTCTGGGCAGATAAAAAAAATTCACTTTTTTCAAAAATAAAAATTTGAAATTGGTTTATTAGATTTATATATACATGGAAAGCTTTGAATCATTCCATTCTGATCAATGAATCAAACGTTATGAGGATTTTTAGTTTGCGGGCAGTTATGGATTGTCTACTCTGAAATAAACTTTGAAGTTGTTTATTTCACTCAATTTTCAATATTTTTCAAAAAAAATAAAATTGTAGGATGTAGATTGTTTATCAGAACATTGCAACCATTGGGATTGGCATTTTTCAATTCCATAATTAACTTCTTAACAATTTAGTGATTTGAACCATTCTCTACTTCTTTCTACTTACTATTTTTTTCCTATATGTTGTACAATTCCAAATAATCTGAAAATTTTCAAGCATATAGCCAACTTGCCTTGAAGAATGAATCCAAAGAAGCACAACCATTTTGGAATTTTTTTCATGATAATCTGACCTTGTGAAGTGCAGCTGCCCGATTTTTTGCAGGGCCAAAAAAAGGACTTTTGCCACTTCAAACGCTAATATATTCCAATCTACACAATGGAAATTTCTGAAATTTTTTCTACATATTCTTAAACCAGAGTACTACAAGATCCTATGGTTACATATGTCCAAAAATGATAATTTTCAAAAATTTGGTACTTGTACTACAAATGGCAGTTTTGGAGCATTTTTGGTGAAAACATAGTCAAGGAACTTTAGGGGTTAAACCATCCACAAGTAGACTATGAATATGGTATCATTCCCTAACAATACCATCTAGTACATGACTTACACACTCAATGGAAATGGATGGAAGACTGGTACAATTGGAAGGTCCTGTAGATGGTAGAATTAGGTAATTGACGACATTGGGCTGATTGATTCTAGTAGACAAATTCATGGATATAGTAAGAGAGCTTCCATATAAGATCAAGAAATGCCAAGTAAGGTATTTGGCCTATTTCCAACCATTTAAAGCAATTAAGCATATTTCGAGCGCAATTTATTATACATAAAGTATTTACTATGAATTTTTAGCTGAAGATTCTATTTGACCTATTATGGTCATATAAACCTTCATGTTTCCAACCATATAGGCTCACTGCAAAATTAACCAAGGGCTAGTTGCAATATTGAAAACCTTGCATCCAATCATTATGCACCAAAACTATTCCAAGAACTCCGCCATAAGTAAACAAAAGAGAACAACCTATAGATTGAAAATGGGGGGATGATAAAAAAAATGGGTCGGATACCTTAATGGTCAATAAGCCATCGAAAGCAATAATTTTTAGTAGACAAGGATGCTACAACGTTAGGAGCTCTTGCTTTCTGGGGGAGCAAATAGATCCTCTAACATTGATTAATCCTAAAATGTCGGGCTTATCATTGTGGAAATCATGAATGATTTTTGCTACCATGAGAATCATTTGCTTAAAAAACCCCAGAAGCACTCATTAGAGATCAAATTTTTGTACAAAACCTCCCTTTCTTCATAAAAAATTTCAAAAATGAACATTTGCACTTCTATCTTCCATAAAGGGATTCTCTCTAATTCATTGGACATTTTTGAGCCATTGTATTGTTACAGGCTTAATATAATGATATGAACCTTCAAAGGACGTAGCCCCTATGACCAAGTTAGACACCAAAACACTCCTTTTATTGGACCAATAGGTGCATTCTCTGTTTCTACAATGAAGTCATTCATCACACCTTTTAGATCTAAAGAGTTCTTTCAAAGTTCTTTGAAAGACAAGACCTATCACCAAGGTGCTTTGCCAAAAATGATTTTTGAACCATTAGTTGCATTCTTCATTTCTACAACAATCTAGAAAGTCATCTATTGGGCACTTTTTTGGATTCATGTAAGAATTGTTCCTTTTTGTCTTTAGTTGATTTTGTATTTCTTCACCTCTTACAAAATAAAATTTGAAAACTTGAATGAAAACTTTGAATTCATATTTCACTACTAGAAAAACTCGCAACTAAAACAACAAAAAATTGTTGTTCGCGCTTATTGTTTTGGACGCGTTGTCCCGGTCAAAATTATATTGAAATCTGTTGATTTTTTTTGTTGATTATGGTCACATAAAAAAAAATGAATTTTTTTTGCTGCCCTAAATATCTGTGCAACCAAATTTTTTCTGTTGCCCAAAAAAATTTGGGCAAAAAACAAAAAAATTTCCTACTACCTAAACATTTTAGGCAACTACAACCACACCATTGTCGGCCGTAGGTTTTGAACTCACAAACTTGTGGCCAAGAGCCTAAGGCTTTCACCAATGAACCACCATTACAATTGCATATGCATGTACATATTTTTTTTTCATTTATCCATTTTCAAATCGGTATGTTTAAACTGAGAAGACTTTGATGGCCATTTTTGCATAGAAAAAGAACTTTTTCTTTAAACTTTGAACTAAGAAAAGTTTGAAAATTAAGATGATTTTCACCTTCAAAAATATGTTTGTGATTTTGAGTCTCCAATCAAAAGTTATGGATAAAATTTAGAGGGATGTTTGAAAATGTCAAAGAAAATATCCCTTGCAACCCCTCGCTGAACTTTGTCCATAACTTTTGATTAGAAGCTCAAAATCTCAAACGAATTTTTGGAGATGAAAGTTAGCTTAATTTTCTAACTTTTCTTGGTTCAAAGTTTTAAGAAAAAATTATTTTACAATGCCAAAATGGCCGCCAAAGTCTGTTGAGTTTAAAAAATATAAAATTGTGAATGATTAAATTAAAATGAAATATTTTCATTGTACATAGAATTTCAATTGTGGTGTTTTAAACGTAGCTCAAATGAAGAAAACTTATTTTAAATGCTTGTAAGCTAAAATTGTATGCTTGTATGCCTTTCAACTTTAAGGATTATGTTAACAATCTTGTTGAGAGTATGTATGAACAATTTTAGACCAATTTGATCAATTTGTCATAGCTGCCTAAAATTACCCGAAACTAAAAAAAATGACCTTTTGAGACATAATTTTTTAATTGCAACTTGGATTCATCTGAAAATATTTAGGCATCAAACTAATAATGAATTGAAACACACCTTTGATAAAAAATTCACAAAAGTTGTATCCACCAAATATTGCACTAGGAAAGACCAACCCAAAAGTGGAAATGGCTTGAAATCATACCTTAGGGCCTTAAGGGTTAACTAATTATTCAGCATCAACATGTCAACCTTGCCCTAATGTTACAGTACGAGAACATTCCAAAATTTACCAAAATATTATAAATGTACTAAATAGGGTTCAAAGATTCCAAAAGATTCTAAATAATTCCAAATAAATAAAAGATTCTAAGAGATTCCAAAAAGATTCTAGATTCTTTGAAGTTTTGTTGATTTGATCATTGCACTATTCAAATCAACAGAAAGTAGGCGGCCATTTTGTTGATTTTCACAAAAAGTTCAAAAATCAGTAGAATTGGTCATTCCAATGTCCCAAACAATAGAAATCAGTTGTTTTTCTGTTGATTTGGTCATGGTTTCTAGTAGTGCAGGTTCAAAAGACATGCAAATTCAAGCCACTAATTGCACAAGATCGTCTTGAATAAGATTTGTGTCTATATTGTAAAGAATTTGGTCACAAGGCCCTCAATTGCCACAAAAAAACACAAAGAATTTGGCACACCCAAAGATTGACTATTTTGTCAAGTTAGAAGAAGTTGACTTGGTCAATCTTGGTGACATCTTGGATGCATGCAACCGCGCATGCGATTATGTGGAACAGCTACATCTCAGTTGGGTTAGTGACCAAAACAAACGTAAGAGGAAGCAACCAATCTTCACTCTAGAAAGTTCCAAAACAGAATATAGCTTTGATAGCCAAACATCAATTTCAATATGTAGTTTGGATTTCGAGGACACTAGTGACTATGCTTGTAGTGCAGATGGAGATAGGCGCAAAGTTGTTTTTATTAGAGCCTAACTTTCTCCCCAATTTGAAATGAAGGTGACTCTTTTCTAAGTACATTTGCATTTCATCTTAATTATATGCCTAAACCTTTTCAAATATACAAGTTTTTCTTATGAAAAAAGACCATAGACTTATGGTATCTCCAATGAATAAAATTGTTTTTAAAAAAAAAATCTAATTGTATAGATGTTTAAAGTGTTTAAATTGCATAAAAGAATTTTTTGGAATTGGAGGTGACATGAACAATTAAAAATTGTGTAAGCACGCTAAAATGTACTTCCAAAAACCTTAATTTCAAATGAAGATAGCTATCAAACTCATTACACAATCTACCTTGCAATTGTTGAAATGCAATTTTTTTTATAAGTAAAAATTGCAAATAACTCCAAATCAACACTTGTATGTTTAAATTTTCAACAACAAAAATCATAAAAACATTTTACTCTCTCCAATGGACCTTTTTTAAAGCAAATGGATACTACAAGTATAATTTTTTAGATCTCTAATCAATGAAATTGGCAAGCTTTGCTTAAAGCTAGGTAATCAAGTAAAATTGGCAAGCTTTACTCTAATATGCCTTTGAAGACCTCTCAAAAATCAAATATTTACTTTTTTTTTGTGAACAATAAAAGCTTCCAATAGATGATAGTTAACCTTTAATATTACCCATAATTTTTTAGAAGGGTCTAAAGAATTTAACTGCCCCCCTTGAAGTCTCAATTGAGCTAAAATTTTGGAGCGACCTTGTATGGTTGCTCAGGTAGTTAGGGGTTAACCAAGAGAACTTTTAATGAAGGCCTAGACCTTCACTTGCTAAAATTGTTTGTATATAATCCACGCCATATCTATATCCATCCATTTATCCATCCATTATTTTCATTATTTTATATTAGGTTGTTTGTTTTGTTTTGTTTGTTTGATACAATGAGAATGAGATCTCTTGGACCGTGAGTCCTTTGGTTGTATTCTTAGTACTGTTGGAAAACTCTCTGAAAGGAATGATGCACGAGCTTTGTTTCATGGTGCATGGACCTATGGTGTAAAAGATATTATATTTCAAAAAAATTATAAATTAAAAAATTAAAAAATCAAAAAATTATACTTTTACTTTTATTTGAATTGTGGCAACGGCACAGGGTACACTAATCCATCCATACTTTAAGTTAGGCTGTTTTTTTTGGTTTTTTTTGTTACATTGGGATCTCCAAAACTGCATGTCTTTTGGTCGCATTCTTGATACCATTGAAGAGCCCTTGACAGGGAGGGGTATATGGGCTTTGTTTTGTGGCATTTTGACCACAGTGTGAAAGTTATTTAATTTCAAAGTTTTTATGAGTTAAAAAATTAGAAAACTACATTTACTTTATTTGGACTATGGCAACAACACATGATACACTAGTCCATATATCTCCATATCTTAACCCCTAAAGTTCCTTGACTATATTCTCACCAAAAATGCTCCAATAACTGCCATTTCTAGTACAAGTATCAAATTTTTGAAAAATACTCCCTCCGTCCTAAAATGATCTTTCTGTTGGCCTTCATTTTTTGTCCCAAAATGATCTTCTTGTTGCAGTCTGTGACTTGCAAATTGGTCAAATTTGACTTTCAATTGCTATTGGGGACCAACAAAACAACTTTGAGTAGTAGTTCCCTCTCTATTCATGCAATCATTAGTAAAAAGATAAATAAAATGATTAATGGGGTCAGTCAACACTATTTGTTTGTATTTTTTGCATCTCTTTGAATATTGCCCAACTGAAGGAAATGAAGCTTTTGGAGCTGGAGTAAAAGGCCACACATGAAATTAGGCATAAACCTACAAAATGATGACCTCACTCTCAACAATTAATTGACCACTAGTGATCTTTGAAAATGCCCAAAAATTTATACTTTTCAATATTCCAAAAACTACATTTCAGAAAGGATTTTGAAACTCAAAGTTTCTAGAATGCTAGGAGTACACCAAACTCTACTTACAGCACAAAACATGTTTTTAAAATGTTATTTTTGCCTTAATCTAGAATATTTTGTCCAATAGGAAGATCATTTTGGGACGGAGGTAGTATCATTTTGGGACACATGTAATTGTAGGATCTTGTAGTACTCTGGTTTAAGAATATGTAGAAAAAATTTCAAAAATTTCCATCCTATAGATTGGAAGATATTAGCGTTTGAAGTGGCAAAAGTCCTTTTGGAGGGTCTGCGAAAAACCGGGCAGCTGCACTTCACAAGGTCAGATTATCATGAAAAAAATTCCAAAATGGTTGTGCTTCTTTGGATTCATTCTTCAAGGCAAGTTGGCTATATGCTTGAAAATTTTCAGATTATTTGGAATTGTACAACATATAGGAAAAAAATAGTAAGTAGAAAGAAGTAGAGAATGGTTCAAATCACTAAATTGTTAAGAAGTTAATTATGGAATTGAAAAATGCCAATTCCAATGGTTGCAATGTTCTGATAAACAATCTACATCCTACAATTTTATTTTTTTTGAAAAATATTGAAAATTGAGTGAAATAAACAACTTCAAAGTTTATTTCAGAGTAGACAATCCATAATTGCCCGCAAACTAAAAATCCTCATAACGTTTGATTCATTGATCAGAATGGAATGATTCAAAGCTTTCCACGTATATATAAATCTAATAAATCAATTTCAAATTTTTATTTTTGAAAAAAGTGAATTTTTTTTATCTGCCCAGACTGCCCGAGTTGACCAACAAACAACATATTAGGCCATAACTTTTGACTTGTATTTGCAAATGTCATGAAATTTGGTGCATATGAAAGATATTCCTTGTCCCCACCTTCTTTAAAAATTTCAGCCCAAAATATGCAAATCTCCAGTCAGACGTACTTGCCCAATATTTCTAATGTGCCAAAAAAGGCATGTTGGTCCTTTAGGAGTTAAGTTAAATTGTTTGTTTTGTTTGTTATGTTAAGATCTTTGGCACCCGTGCGTTTTTTGGTCGCATTCTTGGTACCGTCGAAAAGCTCTCAGTGAGGAGGGGTGTACAAGCTTTGTTTCATGGCATTTGCACCTATGGTGAGAAAGATATGGATTTTCAATTTTTTTATGAATTTTTATTTATATTCTGGCCATGGCAATGATATAAGGTACACTAGTACATCTATTAAGTTTTGCCATTAGAAGATTTTTGAGGTCAATAGGAGACTATTTTAAGATTGTTTCCCTTGTTGAGAACCAGAGCAACACTGTTAGATTGTTAAATAATTTTTAAAAATTAATTTTTTTATAGATTTTTTAAAAAACATTTAAAAATTAATTAAATATTATTATCTGACATGGCACTCTTTTGACAACGTTAGATTGTTGATGTGGTAGAAGTTCCCAGATTTTTTAGAGTTCAAGAACTTGCAGTCTACCGAAGGCTTCAAAAATCCTCTAATGTGTTTGTTTTATTTTATTTTATTTGTTTCTTTATTACAGTGAGATCTCTTGGACCATACATCCTTCGGTCGTGTTTCTAGTATTGTTGGAAAACTCTCCGCGAGGAAGGGTGCATAGGCTTTGCTTCTTGGCTTTTGGACCTACGGTGTGAAAGATATTGAATTTCAAAATTATTTGTGAATTATTTATGAATTAAAAATTTATTAAATAATTGTTTTTATTTTGGCAATGGCAATGGTATAGGGCACATTAGACTTTTATTATATTGTGGCAACAACACAGGGCACACTAATCCATCCATACCTTAAGTTAGGCTATTTGTTTTGTTTTGTTTTGTTACAGTGAGATCTTCAGAACCGTGGTTCCTCCAGTCACGTTCTTAGTACCATCGGAAAGCCCTCAACAAGGAGGGGTGCATTGTTGGCGTTCCGACTCAAAATGTAAAAGTTATGAATTTTTGAGTTATTTTTTAATTAAGAAATTTAGAAAATTACTTTTACTTTTGCTTTGACTGTGGATCTAGTATATATCGTGTCCTTGCTGCACCAAAATTATATCGGAACGGAGGATCACCATCACAGATCATTCAGTTCAATGATGCGAGGATGGAAAATGCTTCAGTTGGTTCGACGAAGATTAAAAAACGAAGCAGTCCATCAGTCAACTGCTAAACGGAACGGGACGAATCTGAAAGCATACTTGGAATGGCCTCAAGGATGATTGTGGGATGGAATTGCGGGAAATAACGGAGCTTGCGAACGCTTCGACTCACCCTCGTGACAGACACATGAAACACACAAGCTCATCAATTCCTGGTGAGAATTTGTAATTAGGGTTTTAGTAGGCCCAGGAGAGGATGCTTAGTAGACATGCCCTCTCTCTTCCTCGCTCGCTCCCACACACGCAGCTTCCCCAAACTGAAGAATCAAACACGATTTGCTGCTGCTGCTGCAGTAAGTGGAAGCTTCTGCCCCACGCAAGGGATGATGGGATTGCGTTCTTGAGAGTGCACGCTTCCACTTGGCCGTGATGGATGCTGTCCCTCGTACTGTTTTACCCGTAGTGATTCAGTACTCTTAAAATTGGATAGCGACGAGTCTCGCTTCTGTCTTGTGCGAGGTTTTGGCTCTTCTGTTGCCACTCTTTTGTTTCGGCACCGGGCAACGGCAGGGGCTTGGGTTGGGGGCACATCGCAAGGGATTGTGTCGTCGTCGTCGTCGTCGTCCAATTGCAGTTGTTGGGCGCCCATGTTAAGTCGCGCAACCGTGGGGCATGCATTAGGGTAGGAGGAGTCGATGGCGGGGATGGAGGTGGACGACGGCCACGCGAGGGTGGGCAGCAAGCGCAATTACTCGCGCTCGGGGCATCCCACGGGCGCAGGGAGCGGAGGAGGCGGGGGCCGACCGCAGAGCTCGCAGGTGTGTCGGTTTTGGCTGGAGGGCCGGTGCTACAAGGGCGAGGACTGCCAGTGGCTGCATCCCGGGAGCGCGGGCACGACGGGGCGAGGCAGCTCCGCCGGGAATGGCAAGCGGGCGAACAGCTCGCACGACCATCGCAACGAGCGGGAGGGCGGGAGGGACGCGAGGGAGCAGATCAACCAGGCGCACGCGTCCGCGGGCGGCTGGGGGTACTCCGGGGGAGGTGGATTCTCGAGCGGGAGCCACCAGCAGAACCAGCAGCAACAGGGGCAAGGGCAGGGTCGTCAGCGGAACTCGTCTGCCCGCTGGGGAAGGCGCGGCGGGAGCCGTGGCGGTCAGCAGGGCCAGAGGGACGCTAGGGTTCACGAGTCGAGGCCGCACGCGTCGAAGCAGAAGCCTTGCACGTACTGGCTGAAGGGCAATTGCAACCGCGGCGAGAGCTGCAACTTCCTGCACGCCCACACGACGGCCCCGGACGTGGAGATGAAGACGATGCTGGTGGGTCACGAGAAGGCGATCCGCGCGATCGTGCTTCCGGAGGGCCTTGCGCAGCTGTACACGGGCAGCCAGGACGAGTCGGTGCGAGTGTGGGACTGCGCGACGGGTCAATGCACGAATGTGGCGTCCATGGGCGGGGACGTGGGCGCTTTGATTTGCGCAGGCGGTTGGCTGTTCGTGGGCCTTCCGAACGAGGTGAAGGTGAGCGTGGATTCAAAATTTGGATTTTTGTTCCGTTGGGTTGGGTGGCGTTGTGGAATGTGACTGTTGGATGTCCAATTCGGCGATCGCTGCAGTTCCTTTCCGACGATCGAGTGTATGGGAGAGTGGAATGCGATTAGGACAAAGAGTTCGGTTATGTGTGGACGATGGCAATGTTTTTGGATTTGGATTCGTTCGATTAGGGTTTCGAGTGGAACCTCGGATTTGTTGCTGGAGTTCTTTAGCTGATGCCGTGACTGGGAGTGGCAGGTATGGCACATGGCGACGTTGCAGCAGCAAAGTTTAGGCGGTCCGATTGGTCAAGTGCACGCGCTCGCCGTGTCGGACGAGGGCTTCCTTTTCGCGGGCACTCAGGTGAGAGCCCAGTCCATGCTTGCTTTGGAAGAGGATCCCTTTATGGAGATTCTTGCGTGCGGTGGTTGTTGCGTTTGACTGGAGGAGGGTTTTGAGTGGTTTTGGAGGTGGTGGAGGGGTGATTTTTATGGCGTGATGCACTTGGTATTGGGTATGTTTAATTGATCGCTGGAGAGGATGGACGTTTCGCATGTGGTCTGACTTTTGGTGTGCTTGATTGGGATTTGGGTTTCCAGGATGGTACGATACTGGTGTGGCAGTTCAGCCCCGCGACGAACCAGTTCGAGCCATTAGCGTCCATGAGTGGTCACACGGGCCCTGTGGTGACTCTGATGCTGATCGGGAGTCGTCTGTACTCGGGTTCTATGGACAAGACGATACGGGTGAGTGTTGGATCCTCTGGTTTCATGTCGTTGGCGTTTGGGTTTCTCGGTGTTCGATGGTTTCTGTCCCTTGACTAAGGCTTCTGTTGTTGTGTTGTGTTGAGTTGAGTTGGGAGAAGATTCTGACGTTTGTGATGTTGATGTTCAGGTGTGGGAGATGGCCACCGCGCAGTGCGTGCAGACGCTGGAAGGTCACACGAACGTGGTGATGGATCTTCTTTGCTGGGACTCGTTTCTTCTGTCGTGTTCTTTGGACGGCACCGTGAAGGTCAGTTTGAAATGCGAGTGGGTCTCGTTGTGTTGTGGTTGTGGTTTGGGTACCAGTATGCATAGGTAATGGCGGTATTCTCCGTGCTGTACGATGTGTAGTGAGTGAGCGAGGTGTTTTGGTTGCGAGCAAGGTGTGGGTTTACCATGTGCTGACAGACGTTGCATTGGGGTGTGAGCAGATATGGGCGGTGAACGCAGCGGGTCAGCTGGAGCTGACGTTCTCGTATCCGGAGGAGGAGAGTCCAGCGGATTCCCGCAGCGTGAGTGTTTGACCCGGTTTGGCTGATGCGTAGGTCTTGTATGTCCTTGTTGTATGCGTCATGGCTTCTGTTTTGAGTGGTGATGTTGTTTGGGATGGGGTTGGTCGTGGCATCTGACGAGTGTGCGGTCCCTTTTGCGTGTGTGCAGGTGACTTTGGCATGTGCATTGAAGATGTGCGGCTGCACGGACAGGGCCGGCAAGCCGGTGCTCCTGGTCTCGTACAACGACAACACGGTCCGGCTTTACGACCTACCGACGTACGTGCTTGTGTCCGATTGCTAAGTGTGTGATGTTTTATTTTTTCATGCGTTGGATTAAGGAAGACGTTGTTGACTTGTGGTTTTGAGTTTTTTTGATGTGGAGGGCGAGTGGTCTATGTCTACGTCCTGAGGAGGCTGCTGTGAGTGCCGAGTGTGGCGAGGCGTGCATGGGTTTGTTTGATCTGGGGTGTTTAATTTGGGATGGTTGTTTGGGTGGTTTATCTGAATGGCAAGGTTTCGTTCCTTTTTGTGTTTTAGGTTTACGGAACGTGGTCAGCTGTTTTCGAGGGAAGAGGTGCGTGCCCTGCAAGTGGGCCCGAACTACCTTGTGTTCTCGGGAGACAGCAGCGGCGAGGTGAAGGTGTGGAGCTGGATGGAACCCCCGGCGGAGGCGTTGGCGGAGTAGAAGGCGTGGTTTTGCAATGGAGAATTCTCAGCTTAGCGTGTAGCTGGACCTGAGATGTGGAACGGCGTTTTGATTCGGCCAAAGACTGTCGTTGACAAGAATGATCAGCGATGGATCTCGGAATCTCCAGATGACTCCTCGATTCGAGAGCCCGTAGTCGGAGCCCAGAGGTAGATTTGAGCGTTTAGGAAGCCGGCGACGTGGGATTCCCGTCGTCCGAAGGGTCATTAAGGATAATCTGCAGACTTATGGCTTTGGGGCAGGGAGAACGTGGTCCTTATGATGGAACGGTTCTCCCTTGGTGATTCACATTCGCTTTGACGTGGTGATTCACATTCGCTTAGAGAATAGTTGGTCGACGCAGACGTGAGACTGTTGCAGCTATGAAGTATGGCTGTACGTAGCGGTGGTGAACATCGAGAAAATGATCGACGGCCAGGGTGGCTCAAATGGGTCACCGTGCGCTGTATGTTCGATTGAGAGCTATGGCATTATATAATTTTGCATTGTGAGGGACGGAAGTGGAGTGCCCAAGATGTGCAGTCCCCTAATTTATTGAGGTCCATGTGGCTTTTGGGTATACTGCGTTGCTCGAAGAGCCGATTGAATACCCGTTGGTTATGTTATTGAGTTGGTTGCTTGGAATTCCTCGAGTATTTGTGTTTGTTGTGGTTCAGTTATTTTTTAGTAGGGTTTCAGTTCAGTGGTATGTCAGGCCTTTCAGTGATGTGCTTGTATTCGGATCAGTCAGGATGTTTTGAGAGGATTTATGACGTGGGAAAGAGTAGAATGATGATCTTTAGATCATTTGATCATCGTTGAAATCATGTGAAGGTCGTGTTTAATTGTGGCGGTAAATTTCAGGTTATGTGGCATTTTAGAAATGAATTTTTATCCCGTCAATGCCGGAGGCCAGTTTTTGAGCTTCTCGGAGTACGTTTTTTTTTTTTTTTTTTTTTTACACAAGCGTGTTGAACAACACACTGCGAGGGGTTTCTGTCAGGGGTTTCTGTCAGAAAATAAACATAGCTTGTCGTGGGTATCTTACCACCATCATCTAGTAGTTTAGGGTCATCTCAGACCAATTCTCGGAATACATTTCAATCTTGTAACGCCTAAGTACGTTTTTAACATAATGTGCCAGAGTTTAGACAACTTTTAACCCCCAAATGCTCAATCAACTTTTTTATGGTGGCTGCCCAACTATGGGTGCTATTTGGATTCCAAAATGATCTTCTTTTTAGACAAAATGTTTTGGATTTATTCAATTTTTGGTTGAGTTGTAAATAGAGTTCAATGTACTCATACCATCCTAGAAATTTGAGTTTTGGAGCCCTTTTCAAAGTGTAGTATTGGAGCACTCAAAAGTGGGATTCTGGAGGCATTTTCAAGGGGTACCACTAGCCACTCATTTGTTGAGTCCTTGGTGTAGAAGAATGGAATAAAGGATCAATGAAGAAGGTACCGAACCTCCAGTCTAACAACACTCACCATCCTTATCCCTTTTTATGGATGGGAGGCTTTGTCAAATTTAGATGAGCTTTCGACCCTCATGCTCTGAGTGGCGCTCTAGGTAGCTCGAGTGACTAACTTTGGGTGGATAGAATTGTTAGGGAATCCATTGAGGAGGATCCTACCTCATTTTTTTTGGCATTGTTACATAAATTTGTATGGATTAACTAGCTCCATCCTTCCAATATTGCACATGCAATTAATAGACATTATGAGAATATACCAAGATTGTGGGTCCTTCCTCTCAATCACAATGTAAAGATCATTTTGGGACAAAACATTAAAGGAAATTGGAAGATCATTTTGGAACCAAGGGAGTTTTTTTTTTAAATTTCATATATTTTTCTCGTATAGTTCATCAAGTTATCTTGCCACAGCCAAAAAATATTTGATTTGGGTGAAAAAAAACTTTGCCTTGGGTGACTTTTTAAAATCAATTATTGCAAGAAATGTTCAGTACAAAATGTTTTGGAAAAAAAACTTAGCCAATCAAAGGCCATCTGAAGGGAAAAAAATCATGGATTAGAATTGCGCAAGAATGCAATGTTAATTTAATATTATAAAGTATACCTATTGTATTGCATGCTAACAAAAATTCTTTAAATGATAGAATAGGCAATTGATAAGTAAACTATACTCCACCATTTACTATTGATACATAGGGGCACAAATATTTTGGCCCCTAAATTGCTGCTTAAATAGGGTCTTCTACATTATTACAAAATTATGACACAAAGTACAGCAAATACGCAAAATATGAAGCCAATGTAGAAATAGGCTTTATGCATTCATTTGTCCACATTTCTTATAGATAATATAACACAATGGGAGATAGCATAATATTCTTCAAGGCCTAGAAAAGCTCCATTAACAAGCACATTAATTGTAGACAAAATATCCATTTTCAAGATATAATATATATGGAGAGTTTTAAATTCAAGATTCTTGTAAATAATGTGATACCACATTGGGTAGTAACTCAGAAACCATGAGAGGTTGTATCTCTTATATTTTCATTTTTGAGTATTTTTCAATTTTAAATAGATAAAATTCAACCTCATGGGCTTGATGGTTAGATATTTTTCAAACTCATCTTATATACTCTTGTTTTTTGCAAAATTACTTTTGTTCTTCAACAAGTCCCACAGAAAGATCAACCAACAAAACTATAGATTTTCTTATTAGATGGCCATTAGGATAGACAAACCCACGATAATGATTCCATGAAAATCCCAAAAATAAAAAAATCTAAGAATAAACCCACCCTGTATTAAGTGATAGTTTTGCATCATACAACTCTACATTCAAAATACTACCCCTGTTTGTAAATAAGACTCGCGTTTCCTTTGTAAAATACCAAGGAAACACGGATCTTTTTCAAAAACAAAGGGAGTAGGATTTAGCGGAGGCCTACTTTATTCTCTTGAATCTTCATTACTTGAGTACAATGTTTCCATAAAAGGTCAACACTCTTGTTGTTTTTTAATTGAAAAGATTGATTTTGGTTCAGAGCAGAATAAACTATTCAACATGCCGTAGAATTGAGCTAAGCATGCAATTATTAAAAAATTGAATATTATAAACCCCTAAAGGGCCACTGTCCCCTTGGAGGACAAAATGGACTTTGAATAATTTCCTATTACTTGAATTTTTGGTGAGTCTTTTTGAAACTTTCTCATAAGAATAAAAATTTATTAGCTTTGTGAAAATATAATTTTTATTTCAATTGACCAGTGCCCCGGGAGCAAAAGTTATGCCATTCTTTCATGGATTCTCACATTGTTGTGTAGAAAAATAAATTGACCAAAACTTGAAATAAAACTTAAAAAAAACTGTTTCTAGCTTATAGATCTTATTTCTGTCTACATGAGAAGCTTTGATTCATTCCATTTGGATTAGTAATATACAAGTTATAAACAGTCAGATTAATTTTTGGGCAATCTAAGCATCTTCTTGAAAAAATAACTTATAGGATTCATTTTTGAAGGCAATTTTCACAATTTTTCAAAATAATTGTTTGACAATGTTAAGTGTTCTTGATAGAACAATCTCACTATTGGAATTATTGTGTTTCAATTCCATCTTAGAAATATTAATGATTTAGTATTTTTTTTAAATCTTGGACCTACTTCTACTTAATAATTTTTTAAAGAATGAAAATCAAGTGTGTGTTTTTTGAAAAAAAATTCCTAGACTTTCTACAAAATTCTTCAACAAAAAATATTTCAGTAAATTCAAAGTTTGCAATGCAAAACTTTTCTACAAATGATAGTCAAAGTCATTTGAGATTGCAGGCTTGTGTTCAAAAAACCTTTGTTTCCAATTTTGAATACTAATATCTTCCAATTTGTACGATCATAATTTATGAAATTTTTACCACACGATTTCAAACAAGTGAAGTACCAAATCTTACTGTTTGATTCTAAAAAAAAATGTTTTGTAGGGTAAACGTAGTAGAAATGGTTGTTTTGAATGTTTTTTCCCCCCCAAAATGGCCTTGGTCCCCTAGGGGTTAACTAAAGATGGTTGTAAGCAAAAATTGAAAAGACCAAAAAGTTAGGTGAAGACTAAGTTAAATAAATGAAATATAGAAAATGTTGGGTTGTATATTTATTAAAAAATATTCACAATATATTAATGAAAGAATTCAAAACACCTATGCATAGTTTTTAAAAATCCATATAGACAATTTCAATAAAATGGCGCCATTCTGTTACTTTGGCATTTATAACAGTGTAGAGAGCGAGATCTGAAATCCATATTTGGTTTAGATTTTTGAAATCTATAGCAGTCCTAGATTTTTTAGATTGTGCGGTCTAAAATCTAAAAGTGTCCTAGATGTCTATAATCTATACTAGTTTTAGATGTCACTTTTGCGATTCAGATTGTGCAATTTGAAAATGGCACATGGAATACCACCGTTTTAATGTAATTTGCCATCCATACAAGAAGTTCTTTCCAATTATAATTAAAATTCATTTACAATGTTTTATTTTTAATTAAAACAAGACATGTGGGCCCTAAAGAATCTCCCTTAAAAACAATATTATACATCTACACCAAAAAACTTATTCTTGCAATATGTAGATGGTAATTCTTCTTAGTCCCAATTTTGTTAAATTGTTTGTGAAGCCTGGAGAAGTCACTAACATATATCTATTGTAACCACATGCATTAATTAAGAAAGTATTTAAATGGAGGCTATTATATACTTGAAATGTAGTTTACGCATATTTTATTTAGATTTTTAAATTTTTTTTAGGTTAAAGCACCCTACATTTATATATAAAATTTTATAATTTGGTAGAAATGTTACTTTTTGTAAATAAAAAGGACATGATGTTTTAACCCACGTGGTTTCCTAACTCAACCCAAGTGTCTCCCTTAGGTTGCAAAGGAAGTGATGACATTAGCATTGAAGTAGGTGAAGTGCTTGAAAATTCAATTTTTTTCTAGTATAAATGTTCTTTGTGAAAAAAACATCAAAATAAAGACTTTTTATCTATACATGCGTTTTCTAGGTTCTTGTGACATTTGACTTACATTTGTACCACATAGATCTTGAAAATAAGATGTTGTGAATATTTGAAAATAACTAAAATGGTTTATGTCAACCTTCATTCTTAGAAGAAAAAGTGAGATTTTAAAAATGAATTCTGAAAATGAATAGAGTTAAATGATGGAAGTGGCAACATCTCATAGTGCATATTATTCTAAATGCAATACAAAAGGTAAAAAAAATTAAAGATTGCTAATTTAGATTTTTTTAAATTACATTTCAAAAGAATACCTAGAATAAAAAATTTAAAAATATATAATAAATACTATAATAAATCAAATTGTATAGGAGTGATGTATACATTAACATTTACAGCTTTGCATTATATACAGTATGTATTAAAGCTTTGTGTTTCATCCAACATTATATAACACATCTTTTAAATCCATATATTATTTGCACCTTAATCCTTTAAGGATAGAGAAGTTACATTGTGTCCTCTTTCCTAAAAAATCCAATTATATGCGTCTACATTAACCCCTAAAGGCCCAAGGCTTTTTTTCTGCCAAAAAACCATCAAAACTGCCATTTCTATAGCAAGGAGTAAAAAAAAATGAAAAATGTTTTTTTTTCACATCTAACCATAGGATCTTGCACCTAACTAGTATGAGAGTGTGTGGAAAAAATTTCAGAATTTTCGACCGCACAGATTGCAAGATATCTGCGTTTAAAGTGGAAAAAACAAGTATTTCAGCACATTGCGGGACTAGATTTTTTGACTTTAAACATTTTTCACTTAAAATTTTTGCACTACAAAGTTTTGTGCTTCAAATCTTTATAGTGAAGAATTGAGTTGAGAGTCTAGGGAAAAAAAAATATTCAAAAAAACTTAATTATCATTCCTAAAAAATTTATTAAGTAGAAGTAGGTACAAGATAGAAGGAAAATCTAAAACATTAATATATTTTAGATGGAATTAAAATACACTAATTCCAATGGTGAGATTGTTCTAGCAAGTAAACTAAACCATGAGAATTTTTTATTTTTTTTTAAATTGCAAAATAGCATTTAGAAGTGAATCCTACACGTTATTTTTCTCAAGAAGATGCTCTAACTGCCCGAAAAACAAGAATGTCCATAACTTTTTCGTAACAAATCCAAATGAAATGAATCAAAGCTTTCCAGATAGACAAAAATATAATCTACAAGAAAAAAGATATTAAAAAAAAAATTCAAATTTTTGCCAAATTTTTCTTGCTGCCGGACTGCCCAGTTACAAAAAAAAGTAACATATCTGGCCATAACTTTTGACTCCTATTTCCAAATGTCCTGAAATTTAGTGCATATGAAAGATATTCCTTGCGCCCACCTTCTATTAAAATTTCAGCTTAAAATATGGAAATCTCTAATCACACGAACCTGCCCATAATTTCTATACGGCCAAAAAACGCATGCCGGTCCTTTAGGGGTTAAATGAAGTGATCTTGGAACATGTAAACGTGGATTATTCCTAGGCTTTTAGTAGTATAATTTATAAATGAAGTGTTAACATTAGCATTGAAATAGGAGATGTCTATGAAATATAATTTTTTTTATTAATATTTAATAGTCTTTATTTCTAAAACAATGAAAACAACTACAAATAAAAAGATGTAGACCACTTGGAAAATACTTGTGATTTAAACCTAGTGTCTAGATCTTTTTGGATGAGGTTAACTCTCTTAAATTTCCTTCTTCACTTGTCTAGAGTTTAATGCAAGGACTGAGGGATTTGTATTTTGTATCGTAGGTGCAAAAATTGAATCCTTCTTTTTTTGAATGAGAATTTGTGCATGCTCAAATGATAGATCTTTCTAATGATCATTGTCTAAGTCTTATATAAATTTGAATTGATAGGCTTGGAAGGATGATAATTTGCCCAAGGAATAACTGGCTTCAACATTTTTCGTGCCACTATCCTCGTTAATTTATTTTCTAATGTATTGTATTGTATGTTGTAAACATCAAATAAGAATTTGCAGTGGCCAGGGCATGGATCAATTCCAAATTTATTAGAAAATGTTTTTTTCTTATCTACCCACTTTGTAATGTATTGTTGGACTAACCTAGCATTTTGAAAACCTAGGGGTTTCACAAAATCTTTGCATCTAACAAAGTCTAACAAAAAATTTTGCTTCGCTGTTGGAAAAAAATTCTTCGGTGAAACCAAAAAGTCATCCATACCTTCAGTTAAGATATATTTCTTTTCTTTTCTTTTGTTTGTTTTGTTTGTCATGTTGAAATCTCCTAGACTGTGTGTTTCCTAGCTGCGTTCTTTATATTGTCAAAAAGCCCTTAGTGAGGAGGGGTACACGAGCTTTGTTTCATGGCGTTCTGGCTCATGGAAAAAAATACTGAATTTTGAAATTTTTATGAATTAAAAAATTAAAAAAATACATTTTGACTATGGCACATGACACACTAGTTAGATTGGAACCCATGTTTTTCTTTTAACTTTGAAAACCACCCCAAAGAATCTCTTTTTTGAGACAAAATGAACGTTGAGAAAACGCCTAGAGATTATGAGTTTGCTTGTGATGATGAATTCATATTAGTGGTCCTTGTTAACACTGATTTGCAAATTGCTACATAATATATTGTATGTGAAGGTTTGATTTGGCACTTGAATGCCAAAATACTTTCGTTTTTATGTGCAAAGGCTTTTGGTAGTTGGAACTATTGATATTAGGGTTTTGGCATTTTGGCATCCAAATTGTTTTGTATTCAGCAACTTCTAAGCTTTCTTGTTTTGGGAAACCTCTCATGCTGGACTTAAGGTGTGATGTAGGTTTTTAGAAATATTAAAAAATATAGACAATATGAATGAAATTCTTTTGCAACATTTCGGACATTTCACTTGTAATATTCCAAACATTTAGACATTCCAAAAAATACTTAATTTATATCTTAATTTGACCTTCACGTAGGATCGGTCCCAATGATTTTTTTTTCATTTTGGAGAAGGAGCTAGTTGTTTCTTCAACACTCATGTGATACTTGGATGATACTTGGTGAGATCTATATGAAAACTAGGTGATACCTAAGTAAAATTTGGCTACTAGTCTTAAAATATCGTAGTAATCTGGCTATTTTGACCCCCCAAAATGAAAATTTCCTATACAAAAAATAGCGAACATCTTTTGGCTGTAGCCAAGTGGCGAAAATCCGTGCATAAAAAAAACACTGGTCGGTACGTGCCTGGTTCGTTACTTACTGAGGCTACTTGTGTATCGTTTTCTTCAGAGGGCAGCTCCGCAAGCCCAACGTGCTCCAGCAACTCCGCCTCCATATTAACTACAGACTTCACTGCACAAAGACAATGTCGGTAACGGAAGCGTAGAAAGCATGCAGTAGGAACTGGCGCGCTCCGAGACCAAAATTGCTAGCTAGAGAGCAGACTGACACATATATGCATGTCTCAAATCAAATTGTGCAGACGCCGCAAAGACTCATCCGATTGCGAATAAGTTAGCAGTATTATAACCAGTCTTAAAGCCTGACCAAAAATGTACCCATGACGTCGCGCCTCAGTGTAATGTTCCAATTACTAAGCGCATTGAACATGCACGAGTTTACTCTGCTGCGTGTAGAAACAACCATACAAATGCTCGCTGGTAGTATCCCTAAAGCCTAAAACCCCAGAGTATGAATTCCTTTCTTAATTGATTCCAAGGTGTTCAACCAGCTCCTCAAGAATGTCGTGAAAATTGGTCACTCAAAGTCACTGTTTTGGTTACATTGCTGAAGAATCTACACAACTCGTTACTTCTTCACCACCATACTCCGATGTTCTTCAACGTCTTCCGGCTTATTTCCATACTGTACTATATCTCCCACAATCCATCATCCCTCCACTGGATAGTTTTAGCAGTGTTGAGTGTTCACACAGACCAAAAGCCTCGAACACGCCGATGCTTTCGCCAGCAACTAGTTCTGCAACATGGTTCGCCAACCATTAATAGCAATTAATTCCCGAGTGAATCTGCATGAGAAAATTGCGACCAAAGAGTGTTCTAAATTTAGACCTGACACCTGAGAAAACGGGGAAGAGGAAGAGATCCCCATTCCCCCAGGTCATTGCCATAATTTGGATTTCGACTGGCACCCACTCGCATTCCGGAGCTGGAAGGAGCTCTTCGGCACCATCACCAGCGCCATCATCTCGTCGCCAGCGCGGTGCCCGAACTTTCTCTTGAGAATCTCGTTATTTAGCAACTAGTAAGATTCGTAGTATCACTATTCCTTGTCACCGGGTCGAATTCGGGAGTCGCGCGTTTGCAACTTGCAATGCCGAGCTAGAGAAGGTGTTCGTTAATTACTTGTTTAAAGAATGTTCTACTATATTTTCGTATTATTACAGTTTTTAGAAAACAGTGACACCCCTTGCAAAGCCAGAGTTGCTGTGGGAGTATTAGTCCACCAGAACCGAATTGACCAACGTGAGTGTTGTGCGATCGAAGGTCTGGTTCAAGCCTCTTGGATACTTGTGTGTTTGATTCTTTGAGTTGGTGCTGGTGTGGATTTCAGGATTCCTACGGAAGGATCGAATGGTAGTACACAAAATAGATGGCAGGTTTGAGAGTTGTAGTGCGTGTGTAGCTTGGTGCTGGATCCGGTGTGTTTCCGGTGTGAGTTCCATCGTCGTTTTACAAGGGTTCTCTGAGGCATTGTAAGTGTGAGTGTGAGTTTGGGGGTTTTACGATGGTCATTCAGACAGGGTCGGGTTTGGACGGAGTTTTTTTGAGGACATGTTTTCTGTGAATGTGTTTACTTTCTGTGTCCGTTCGTGTGAAATCTTCGTTGTTGGGAGTATTCGAGGGCGGAGGCTATACGGTTAGTGATCGTCAGGCTCTATGAACGTAACTGTGTCACCTCTCCGTTGTCGTTGTCCGGCTGCCTGAGTCTTTCACTGTTTGATTCGTTCATTCTTCTTTTTGGGTGTCGATTTTCCATTAGCGGGGAATGTCTCGATTTCTCATGTGTTGAATATGTAGATTTCCCCAGTGATCCTGAGTTCCCAAAATCCTCAGCGAGGGAAATCCCCATTCACTCTAAATTTTGCTGCATTTCTCAATGTGGAAAGTTGTAATTGCATTCACTGAGGACCCAACATGAGCTCCTTGTACACTAGTTTGAATTATTAAAGCCATATGTCCAGCTTGACACCACATAGTTACTCTTTCCTACCTGTCCAATGGTGTCAAAAACTTTAAGAGCACACAGGAATTTTTTACCAGATTTCAGTCGGACGCTACCGACAACGGAACGTCTCCACTAAATATCGTCAAATTCATTAAAGCTGGCACTTACTCCGATGGGAATCTAAAATCTTGATCTACACCTTAGGTTTTCGAGTTGCATGCACTAGAACGTCTCAACATTGTCACTCTTAATTGCACAATTTCAACGAATTTCACGGCAATTGATGCACTGACGAACCTCAGAGCTTAACCATGCACGAAATTGTGTCTCTTCACGTTCAATAGATTTCAGAGCTCTTTGATTTCGAATATCGCAACATTGCCACTCTGATTTGCCAACTTTCAACGACTTTCACTACAATTCATGCCCTAGATTAATCTCAGAGCTTATCTAACATACCGTGCTCTAATCCATTTGTATTTATGCGAGCAGGAGAAACATCAACCTTGATTTGGGTGTCCACGATGAGCACGATGACGCGGCCCTCGCCGCCCTTCCTAGTTCTCACACTAGTAGCAGCAACAATCCTAACCCTAACTTCGCCATCAGTCTTCGCTCAGTCCGTCCCTTCACAGGCCTACTTCCTCAGCATCGACTGCGGCGCCACCACCGCCTACACCGACCCCATCAGCGGCATCAACTGGGTCCCCGACGCCAACTATACTTCAGTCGGCACCAACATGGCGTTGGTCCAAGGAGGCGTCACCGCCTACAACACCGAGGCTAAAACGCTCCGTTACTTCAAAGACGCCCGGAAGAAGTTCTGCTATGAGCTTCCCGTGCAGGCCAACCAGTCATATTTGGTCGTTGCGACGTTCTGGTACGGGAACTATGATGCACTCAATAAGCCGCCTGTGTTTAACATGGCGATCGATGCCACGGAGGTGCTGCAAATAGATTTGACTGTGGGGGTGTGGGCAACGGATATCATGCGGAGGGAGTATGTGAGGAGAGTGGCGCTGGAGCAGACGACTATGTCGGTGTGTTTTTATCAGGACCCGAAGTCGTTGACCACGCCGTTTGTGTCGTCCATTGAGATGAGGCTGTTGGATCCAATTGCGTATGATCAGCCGTGGATCGATGAAGGAAGGTTCTTGATGTCGTTCGCTCGGCAAGACTTCGGGGGGGTCACGACGTTGAGGTGAGTGTGCTCTCTGCCGAAAAGCTCCAAGTTCTACCGTGGGTTAAGAATGCAGAAAAGCCCAGAAAACATCAATTTCGTTAGAAAGGCACGATTCCGATTCCAAAAACTGTGACCTACATGTACACAAGGGTCTAAAATCTAGGACAGGTATGATTTATATTTGAGAACAGGTGTTCTGAAAGGTGCCAAAGTATTGGAATAGAACAAATTTAACGAAATTGATGTTAAAGCATGAAGCTAAAAAAACATGACTTCAGACTCGATCGGTTTGTATTTTGTTTATTTCGTCAATATGCTCTTAAGTACACAGGTACTTTTGATCTTTTGGCTAGAATCAAAAGGGATTTGTGATCTTTTCTGGTTTCGTGCTGTGGTCGTGAGGCACTGGTTGCCTGGGGTGGCATTACTTAAACGTAGGAAAAGTCGAATTGGACGCTTAGTCTCCTCCGCGCTAGGATAATATGGAATGCACACTTATTTTAGTAAGCATGTTTGTGTACTACCCCTTGCAACATGCTTATCTAGAAGAAGAAGAAATTGGAAAGTTTCGAAACAGGCACTTGCCTACGGGGGCAAGTAGTGCTTGTGCATTTCGATTCAACCTAGACCAGTGGAATCGCTTTCCCGCGGGCTTCGTGTGGTACTGTTGATATGGCATACGTTTGAAAAGTGCATCATTTTGTCATTGTTGATCTCATATCAGAACTCGCATCACGGCATCAGGACAGCATATCTGAACTCGTAGCAGAGGACGAAGCTCAGTCAGACTAGATCATGTGTGATTGTTGATCCTATATCAAAACTCTTACTAGAGCCGTGCAAGAACGTGTTTTAGAGCTGGAAGCAGTGTGTGGCTGTTCAAACAGGGCAAATTTTTTTTCTAGTTTGGGAAATGTTAATTGTGTGTATGAAATGCAGATTTCCAAATGATACATATGACCGGGTATGGAATCCATTCCCCATTCCTGGAACAACAACAATATCGACAGCAATGACTATAGATGATCGGGACCTGGCAATTGCGCCTTCGCAAGGAGTGCTGCAAACCGCCATAACGGCGACCAACCTTTCCAACCTTGTTCTACCTTACCCTTACGGAACTGCTATTGCTCATCTCCAATGCGTATACTACTTGTACTTCGCCGAGATTTCAACCACCGCTACTGCCACTTCCAGGGCGTTCAATGTCAGCATTCCAAATGACAAGCCCCTTGATGACACCCCGATCAATATTTATACTCTGTCGGGGGGGGTCAACAAGGCCCTTGTGACATACTGGAGAAACATGTCATTGACAGACACGTCGGCCGTGACCCTCAAATTAACTGATCCTCCGACTCTTGACGGTCCCCTTGTCAGTGGGGCCGAACTGTTGTGGAAGTATCCTTTTTTGGCACTTCCTACTAATGCCGACGATGGTAGGTTATTCTCCCCCATTTGAACAGTAGTGATCAACAGGGGTGTGAGAGCTTGTAATTTTTAATGCAATGTTTCTCTGCTCCTAATTTGACCCCTCGTGATTCTGAGACCAAGATCTTGTTTCCAACCACTTGTAACTGCGTAGGGATTTCAAGTTTTGAATGGAATTACTTCTATTTTTGGAACCAGAAGCTGATCCCCTCATATGTTGAAGGATATGTTACAGGATTGTGTACTGAAGTTTGTGTTTTTCCTTTATGTTCAGCTGGTGCGCTTGAGACCATCAAGGTGGCTCTGTCGTTGACTGGTTGGTCTGGGGACCCCTGTTTGCCGGTCCCTTATGACTGGATCACATGCAGTGCTGTAACCTCTCCGAGAGTGCTCACAGTGTAAGACTTCTATGGAATTGCATTTAAATGAGGGATGAAACTCTGTTCAAGGTCGTATGCAGGCTTCAGCTTGGTCGTTGTTAAAAGCACCAGGGTTTTTCCGGCATTGAAGATTATTGATTGATTACTTGTTGGTTGTGTTTTTCAGGAAATTAAATGGTTACAATCTTACAGGCCAGATTCCCGTTGCTTTTGCACAGTTAACTTCTCTTACATCTTTGTAAGTGTTTTGCACCCGAATAATGGGGTTAGGGGACTTTCCTTCTGCAAAGAAGTTAATTTGTAGGCATACCACAGTCATGGCAATGGTGTCCAGAGAGAATAAATAGGGAATGTCATTGTTTGCTTGCAATTTCAATGTCATTCGTAATTAAGCCTAGCCCTTGCAATTCTGAGCCCTAGAATCTCAAAGTATGGTAGAGATTTCACACTGCTTTATCTCCATTCACAGAGCACTAGTCTTGACACCTAAGAAGAGTGAAACCAAATCAAGTGGTTCCAAGTTGAATGCGTCTGTCTTGTTGTTGTGCAGGCAGCTTGCAAATAACAGTTTAAGTGGTTCTATTCCTGATTCCCTGGCAAACCTTCCAGCATTAACAGAACTGTAAGTACATCCTCTGTCTCCTCAAATCTAACATGTTGATCGTCTATTGCTACTATATCACACACAGAGCAAAAAAGTGAAAAATTATTCGATTTCTTGCCTTTTAATATTCCAATGTACTTATTTAATGCTCCAGAAACAAGCTTCTGACTCTGCTCCATGTAACTGACCACTCCACTTCTCATACATGTTTTATCAGAATCCTCACCAACAATAGTATCACTGGGACAGTTCCCGCAGGCTTGCAAAGGCCAGGGCTGGCGTTGGAGTAAGCACCTTAACCTCCTCTGTTTCGCAAATTTTCGACCCCTACGAGTACCATGCAACTCTAGTAACCATCACATTCGTCCAAATCTTAAAATCTCCAGAATTGGCACGTTTGTAAAGACCTCAAATCTATTCCGGTCTGAGTTTTTCGATGTCTGAGCACTTTGATGTCACAATTTTCATGCTTTGAAACATGTCATTTCAACAAACATGACCATAGACACACCTGCTCAGTAACGAATACTGTAAAGTTAGAATTGATACCAGGGCTTTTTTTTTCATTTTTGAAGAAGTGCCATAGTGGCGATATAAAATGTTATAGTGGTGCTCCAAATTGCAACATTCATCCACTTATTGGATGTATAGTATGGTTTTCATCCACAATTAGGCGATTTCATCTAATATATTTTTTAATTTCAAAGTTGTCTGGAGATTTCATCCAATTTTTTTGGCATTTTTTATAACCTTTTTTAGCCAGATTTTTTTTTCTGGTGCAATCTGGCACAAAAAAGCCAAAAAAAAAAGCCCTGATTGATACCTCGCTGTGTAATTAAAACCTATTCTCTAGCGTTGGAATCAGCCAGTATTGAGCCCTTCCGTTGGCTCGATCGCTCGACTGTGAATGGAAACCTCGTGTGTAATTTTCGACACTGAAATGAGCCTAAAATATGAATACTTCAAAGTTAGGAGATGCATCGGTCATGCTGTCTGATTGGAACCTATAGCGTCGGTTTGATCCAATATTGAGCCCTATCGTTTGTTTGCATTTGCATATTCTTTAGCGTTGGCTTGAGCAGTTATTCAGCCATATGTTGCATTGGCTTGCTTGTGCATACAGCATCCGAGGCAACCCCGTGTGCAACTGCATCCCCTCCTCAAGTCCCCCGAGCCCCAAGCCTAAACCGTCCAACACGGGTGTGATAGCGGGTGTGGTGGGTGGCATCCTGGGATTGGTGTTGATCGGAGCTCTCCTGTTTTTCTTCCGTTGCATTCGGAGGCGCAATGAGAAGAGTCCGAGCGGGAGCGTGCAAGGAGCAAAGCCGTACTCGTTTGCGGCGCTGAAGTCCGCCACGCAAAACTTCAACAAGAAGATTGGAGAAGGAGGATTCGGGCCTGTGTACTATGGCAAGCTGGGGGGCCGAGAAGTGGCGGTCAAGGTCTCCGATGTCAATTCTCGGCAAGGGGTTAATGAATTCAACAACGAGGTGCAGACTCCACTCCTTCTTCTTTTTTCCCTCTTAAATTCTATGCCTAGTGTTGTCCAACTTCTTAATTAATGTTTTCTCCCTCATAACCATGCCAAGGCTTGATTGTCAGCACTCAGAGCTGGACTCGCTTGAGCTTACGGATTCGGCGCTCTCTCTCTCTCCCCTGTCCAGCAACATTCAAATCATGTGCTGTGCTTTGTTTAGGGGTGCTCTAATTATGAAATGTTTCTCGCCAGGTACAACTGCTGTCAAGAGTGCACCACAAGAATCTAGTTTCACTGGTGGGATATTGCCTTGAAAGGAAGAATCAAATGCTGGTGTACGAGTTTTTGCAAAGGGGCACTGTTCGTGAACACCTCTATGGTACGCCGTCTATCGACTTGGAATCTGGTGTCTAATAACGGAGCACGTTGAGTCTTCATAGTTTCAATTTTGTACTTTTGAGCATATTTCAATTTTGGATTCATTTAGTGCGCTAGCTGTGAAAAATAGAGATTTTCTTTTGTTTGCGATTAGGTACAAAATTACATTGAAACACACTTTTTGTAATATATGTTTTCAAGCATTACTAAGTACTTAGGAATGTACACCCAATATTGCCCCTTGATATGAATGCGCTCCCTTTGGAACACAAATTCTCATCCATTTAAGTAATCCACTGTTCTTCTTGTAATTTTGCTGCACTTTGTTTTATTCCGTTGTATTTTCATTTTTTGATTTGGCTTGCGTTTGGCGAAACGTGTAGTTGTTTTTTGGTAACAGTGGTATGACTTGACAATACAGGCTCTCCTTTGGCGCATCAGGAGCCCCTGGATTGGAAAATGCGTCTGGATATTGCTCTGAACTCTGCACAGGGTCTGGAGTATCTTCACGGTGGTTGTACCCCAAACATTATACACCGTGATGTGAAGAGCAACAACATCCTCCTCACCGACAAATATGTGGCCAAGGTGGCCGACTTCGGTATCTCCAGACTAGGCCCCGAAGACGGACAAGCTTCCCACGTCTCCACCCAAGCCAAAGGAACCTTTGGATACTTGGATCCTGAGTAAGCACACTATTACTATTTATTTGAATCTATTTTGGTTTTCCATTCTGTGGTCATGCTCATTTCATCAGCAAAATTCCACCAAATTGGCGCCCATGGAAATGACTTCGTACATAACTGCCTCTAATTGCAACTCTGACATGAAAAGCAACCTGGAGTTGTCTTTCAATTGGGAACAAGAGTTTAACATAAATCAATTAACCCGAACGTTGGAAATCATGCTTTTTTTGGACTCTTTCAGATGTGCAGATCTTCCAAGAAGAAACTGGCGCAGCTTTGAATTGCTGAACTAAAACCCTCCATCCAGTTGGCCCAACCTCAAATCTATACTTTTTGTTGATTGTCGAGCTCTGGGCACTTGAATGCCACGCTTACGACCCTCCAGTGTATCTTTTAGCAAAGATGCCTATCCTGGCGTAGATTTCGCTCCCTTCGCGTGACTAGTTCTCGCACTCTTAACTGCTTCAATCCAACGAATCCAAGGTGTTCCTACCCAAAACAGAAAATAAATTTCTCCATGCCAGGCCAGTTGCCCTTCTTAATTTCTTGCTCCTGAACTTGCGTCCCTCCCGCTCTCTTGCTGCAGGTACTGGTCCACCAACAACTTGACTGAGAAGTCCGACGTGTAAAGCTTCGGCGTGGTCCTGCTGGAGCTTCTCTGCGGCCGCAAGCCGATCGACAACACTCTGGAAGATGAAAGCGAGTGGATCATCAACGACAAGGTCCGCAACTCTCTCCAAGCCGGCGACATCGAGAGCATACTGGACCCCGTGGTGAAGAGCTGCCACCCCAACATGGACAGCGTGTGGAAAGTGGCGCAGGTCGCCATCCAGAGCGTGGGGCCCAAGGCCGTGCATCGACCGTTCATGCGAGATGTCGTTCGGGAGCTTCGGGAAGCCATTGTGCTGGAAGCAGGGCACTCGCATGCGGCCTCGTACTCCTCCGATCAGTCGTCGAATTTTGTGAACACGACGCGACCTGCTCCACGTGGACAGGATAATTCGAATGTGGCGGATGTGTCCATGAATATTCTTGAATATACGATGCCCGAGGGGCGGTAAAATCTGTAGGTTTTAGTAGGACTCGAGTTTTGGATGTTCCTAGTTTGCTGCAACGTTTCTGATGAGGGAAGCTTTCAGGGCTCCAGGGCTGAGCTCGGTATGAATGCTTTGTCTGGAGTGGTGGTGGCAGGCTCGCTTGTAAACAAGAAACTGAAAGGAGTTGCGTTTGTGAACACAATTACGTTGTAGGACTTCGAAGAAGAGTTGGGTTGAAAACAATTGTTTAGTAATATAGCTTTTATTCTCTCCATCCAAGTACGGGCAGCCAATTGTTTTTGCTTCATGTTGCTTGGACCAGTATGTGATGGGGCCCCTGCTGGGGTAATAACTGGAGGTTTAGTTTTACTCGAGTTTTGGATGTTTTGGTTTCTTGCACGAACATGGCTCAGTTGTTCGAAGAAAATGGACTGAAACATTTATGTGCAAGGTGTGCTGGTACCCCCCATTTAAGTGGTCTTAGTTTCTTGGGATGCTCTCAGGGCTCGCAGAGCTGAGCTTAGTGTGAATGCTTGGGTTGAGTGGTGGTGTAATTAGCCTCACGTCTTGTAAATTAGCAAATGAAAAGAGTTGTGTTTGTTAACACACTTCTGATGTAGGACTTCCGAGAAGAGTTAGGTTGAAAGTATTTGTTTTGGTATAAAGCATGTGTTCTTTACCAACCAAGTCCAATCAGGGTATTTCGTCCCGGAATGGGCGGAATCAACTTCATACGGAGATAGTTGCTTGACCGTCGATGTCCTCAATTTCTATGCCTTATCTATCAGCATTCTCCAAAGCTTTAATTGGGTCAAGTTCTCTTGCATGAAACCTGGTTTCTTCCACTCGCTGATGATTGTCTGAAGCCTGAGAGCCTCGAACAAATCATCTGCGGCCTTGCTCCACCATTTCAAGCCAAGCCTGGCCTCTTGTATACCACGCCTTCGCATACTCAGCAATAGCCCGTGTGCAATCTCTTTGTGCTGCCATAAAGTCCCAGCACGGATTAGGACTTCAGGCTTGAATTCAACACGTGCACAAATCATCGATGCAAAGAGTTTCACAATGTTCCAAGTCCTAACTCCTCCGAACCAAATGGCTATAATCGATTTACATGTAACGTTGCAGCTCAATTGACATACACAGTTGCCAACAGCACCACGCCATCAAGGACAGAAAAAGGAGCATACCTTAAACCCTAGGCCAACAACAAATAACTTACATCAAGTGACACACGAATGTAGCCAACGTGAGCTTGATTGATAGTCAGTATCACTCTCAAATCTCAATTCGTGGGACCCAAAACTGCTTGAACTATCCCAAAGGATAGGCAAAAACCTCTTGAGTTTGTTGGACTCCTTTGGGCTTGTGAGATCTACAGCTCAGTTCCTATCACAAGCTTAATCATATAACCTCATGGGAAAACAAAACCTCCACCACAAGCGGGGTGCCTCCATATGAGAAAATACCACGTCAAGGTTACTCCAGGTACTTCTCACTGCAAATTTGTGGTGAGGGACAATCGTAAAAAAAACAAAAAAATACAATAGAGTTAATCGTAAAGTAAGCAACACAGGACCAAGGAGCTGGAGTTCTAGAATAACACAGGATCAAACTCCCTGGAGCACCCAAACTCAGGTCTAATTGAGTTTGGTGCCGTGTTTGTTTTGTTCTATTCTTAGTTAAACCTTCCTTTAACACAGGTTCACAAACACATGACAACTTTGCGATTAACTCTAATATATAATCCCAATTTCAAGATTCATCTATATGAGGAAGACATGGAGTTAACTTGGGTATACAACTCGAGGGCCTATTGGAAATAGGAAACGCCGAAAGCCACATCGCCCTTGTTCTTGAGGTGCAGAGCCTTCTCCAACTTTTTGGCAGACGATGTCTTAAGGTCAGGATGATTGCAAGAATTATTTGTACTATTTGTTGCGTTTGTGTTTTGTAACTATATTCACGATTTCCTCTATAAAAAATTTCACAATTTCCTCTATGAAGAATTCAATGTTGGGGTGACAATGTCCTAATTTTGGAAAATAAATATCTTTTTATTATAACTAGATTTTGGCAAGGCAATTGTATCATCATGCTCAAATGTAAAAAATTAGTTACTATGTGAGGGTTAAAGAGCAAAATCTACTTAAAATATAAAGATATCTATTTTTATAAAGTTTGGTCATATGACACCTCATATTGAACTCTTCATAGGGAGAATTGTGAAACTTTTTTGGAGATGCTTGTTGAAGAAAATTTGTGTGTATAGATGTTCCCTACATATCTTCATAGTTGAATTTTAAAAAAATCATTATTAACTGTTTTCAATAAAATATTATGTAAAACCGTAAAAAATGACTTTAAAAATTCACCAAAAATGGAGTATTGCTTTTTTGAAGTTGAAATTTGGTATGCATGAATATGACTGCATAGGAATGCAATGATGCAAGAATTGCATAAAAATTGTGAAAGATAGTTTTTGAAAATGGGGGCATTTGTGTGGGAACAAAAAGACACGACAATAATTTTGTCCCCCACTTGTACAATACATTTCAAGAGCTAGTTTCATCTTCAAAAATTTGTAACTAATTGCGCACACAAAGGTTAAAAAAATATGAGACTACTAAGGGTTCGATGCCAATTCCATTTTTCTTCCTACGAAAATTTATTGAATTTTTTCAAGGAGTTTAGCTTCCCCCCATATGCAATCAGCTCTTCATAGGTTGCTTTAATCCCTAAAGGATCAGGGGTTGTCCAAATTTCCAAAATTGTGAAGATCTATTATAATATGCAACTTACAACAACATCTTGAACAATATTTTAATGATGACTCTCAAACAATAGCTGTAAAACATGATTTATAGATCACATCTATACTATTAGATCAACAATTGCACAAACCAATATTTTACAATAAATTTGAAGCCAAAAATTGAAAATTCCTTCTAAAATCAATTGTAGATTGAATATCTATGATTTTTACAAGAATTTTTTTTTATAACTTCAAAATGCTAAGTTCTAATTATAGTGATTTTTGAAGATTTTTTATTTTATTTTTTGATTCAAGTTGTTTTTGAAGGGTCATTTTTTGAACTGAAAAAGTTATTTTTTTGAGGCTAAACCTACCAATACACTTTGAATTATAGAATATTTGCAAAGCAAAATCGTCATAATCTATACCATACAAATGTTAAAGAACTAATACCAAAATCTTTAGAAAAAACTGATGGATGAAAAAATGCATTTTGGTGAGTATAGATGTGTTTCCGTTCATTCATTGTTCAAAATCTGCTCTCGTGGTCCTTAAGCAGACTACCTTAAAAGAAACTTGTGACAGAACCGGCATTCATTTTGAGAAAAGAATGGAACATTCTCAACAAGAAACGGTGAATCTACGACTCATCAGACACACGTCTTCCAGTAAGAAATCCATTCATGCACCCAAGCTTATTTTAAGTACATTTGAGTACAACTTTGTCCAAGTCAATGTGCTTCCGTGTAATGTGTGGACGGCATCGAGACACATCTCACTACACGAGTAGAAAGAGGAGGACTAATGGCAGCAAGCTACAGGAGTACGAGAGTGATTTATCTGCCTCAGTTTGTTGTCAAGCGTTAGGGAGGCGCTGGTGACATCTACTCCGTAACTTAAGTTTTACTCCGTAATACCTTGACTCATGATAATGCAATTCCAGTATGCCACCAGCTAAAGAGGAGTCAGTTACTTGACGGACGATTCCGAATTGCCAGAAGTCGCATCATGCGCCGCGTCCCTCACTAATCTGAAGGGAAAATGCTAAGAAGTAAGCATGTTATTGGCATTTCAATCTGCTGGTACCAGTAATAAAAATGATTTCTCCTTGAAGAGTAATCTCCTGGCATCTCTCTCACGTTCCCTGTGAAAATTTTCTATCATCTCTCACTAGACTATAAGCAGGCTACTGTTGGAGAATGGCGTGTATACACGATGTCGAAATCTACACGGACCTAATCATGTGTTTTCTTTATGATATTCCTGAAGTAATTTCAAAATAATACTCACTTAGAAGGCAACAGGGGGACGAATGAATTTCTCCTCCTCCTGCAGTACCTGTTTAATTTCCTGCAGTACCTGAAAAGGCAGCCTTTGTGTCAGACTTCCGAAAATGCACAAGAAAGAAAGACATTCTAGTCAGGTTACAAAAGTCATGCGCTAAAATTCTAATTTCAAAACTGTAGCATAACGGGAAAAAAAACATTGTTAACGTGGCATATGGTTAACAGGGTCTCTTCAAAACAGAAGCGGACCTCGAAAACATTGAAAGTGAGGTTTCCAAAGAGTTATTTTACCTGAACTGCAATGGCAGTGGGTGTAAGTGCAGCTACTCCTGGCAATTCCAGACTTAACGCCAGATCTGCACCCAACTCCCCCAACTTAGTAATGCCTAATAGGTAACAACACATAAATGCGTCCAAATAAGGGCTTGAGCATGGCTTCTGTTGTTGAACTGGAAAAGATTTTTGTTGGATCTTGTTCGCAGTTGTAAGGGGATTCTAAATTATCTTAGAATGCACTTTTTGGGCTCTTAATGAGTAAAACTATGGATTTTCAAAATGCTAAAAATAGATATACCTAGAATCAACCCTATGCTCTCATGTATGGAGGCTGTACATTTTAGGCAAGAATCTAGATGAGACGGTTTTGCAAACAGGTCACAATTAGGTACTGTTACTGTTACACAGGATAATAGAAAAGGTTGAGCATGTAAACAGCCTTGGGAAGAAAGTGAAAAGGGAACAGATGTATACCTCGAAAGGATAACCTACAATGAGCCCTTGCATAGTGTCTCTCTCTTGCATCCATCAGTTTTGACAATTTTGAGAAAGCTTTCTCAAAATCTGAACAGTCATCCAAAAGTGGGCGTGACTCTGTGCCAACTGTGGTTACCCGTTTGGCAAGATCCTCCACTGGCACGTCCAACCAGACGACAGTACCGTCCAGCAAGTAGGACCTGCATAAACCACAAAAAACCGAAAAAACCCAGCAATCAGGTCCAAAAATCCAGACTATACCAGAGGTTAACCACAACACATCAAAATCGAAGGGATTTTAACGAAGTAAAAGCATGTCATTGCTCTATTTGAGCAAGTGGTTGTTAGACTAATTTGTATTCTGGACGATGAGGTTTCGTCCAACTAACTTCGCTTTCATGCCTGAATGTTTCAAAAGCAAACGTTGTTCATAACAGCATAAAGACACCAAACGTTGTATAAAGCAAAGAGCAATAGGATGATATGTACCAATTTTGGTCGCGACAAACAGCACCACCACCAGTTGCAACTACCAAGGAGTTGGCCACGGAGAGCTGCTGCAATGCACGAGTCTGTGAAAGCAGAACCAGAACTACAAAGTTACAAGTCTTAAATTTATAGAAAAGAAAAAAACCATCTCCACATGCACATAATAACCCCAGAAGAAAAAAATGCCCTCCGTTCCTCTTCCCACTCCCTTATGATGCACTTTACGATTTGCAAAATAGTCAATTACACAAAAAGGAAGCAAACTGTAGTGGAAATTGCAAGACTAAGCAAAATCTGATACACTCAACCCCCTCTAATGACACTGCCTGGAGAGGACAAATGGGCTCTCAAATGCTTTCACAACTGGACATGTGGAAGTTGTCCAATCAGGTGTGTACACAACATGACAGATTCTGAGGATATACACGGAATGTGCAATTAAAGACTGTGATTAGAGAGCATACCTCGAGATCTCTGAATGCAGACTCACTCTGCTGCCGGAAAATCTCTTTAACGGGCATACCACCTACAAGGCTTTCAATCACCTCGTCACTGCAAGCGACACAAACCAACACAATTTATCCAACATATGGGATGCAAATGCAGTCAAACATACAACCCTTACTATGCAAAAAAACCTGAGTTTATGGAAAAAACATAATCAAACACCTCAAATTACAACGTAATGGTACCTGTCGAAAAATGTGTAGCCAAGGGAGTCGGACAAAACTCTTCCGACTGTTGATTTCCCCGACGCCATCATGCCCACAAGGAAGATTGTTGACCCTTCATTCAACTTCGCCACTTCCTGGCACATCTGTGGCAATAATCCCTCAAACTCTGATAATAAAGTTAGGCCATCGACAGTACCTGCACAACCAAGGCTCCACCATGAGCACGACAATAGCAAGACGGAGTTGAACTTTTAAGTCCAGAATTTTTTTTAAATTACTCGAAGAATTACACGAAGAATACGTTGCTGAATTTACCAGAAGCATCTTTCACGTAGTGCAACTGGATTGGATTGGTCGAATCCTGCCATATCAAACATCACCCTTATTAGTACGATGTAGCTCCTTCCTCAAACATAAATCAATTACGGATCTAAACTTTCCGGAATGATGAAAATCTCACAGTAGGAAAAGCCCCAGAGGTATTCTAAAAATCCTAGCGCGTTATGAATCGGAAATTCCCCTTAATGCCTTCGCAATTGGCAGAGTTCAACACAGCTAGGTGTTCTAAAAATACCACTGGATGATCATAATCCCCTTTTGTGCGAAGGTACCCATAACGAAATGAAAATTGCAGAGAAGATTCAGGTCTCAGCAGTAGAAAACAAAATCCCACAAGAAAGGCGAATTCATGAACTGAAGCAGCTAACTTGGGATCAAGGGTGGATTGATGCTCAGTCGAAACACCAATCCCACAATTTCGCAAAGGTAAAACTTTTCAAATACTCCATAGAATCGTAGAATTACATTAGCATCTCCACTAAGCCATGTGGACCATCTCAAGGTATTCATTGAATTGTGAATAGAAACATAAGTTATTAAAACAGGATTAATATAAGATGCAAGTTTCCTGTTCTATTCACAAGTCAGTCACTTATCCGCCATAGCTCTCTCCGCGCCAGCAAAATTATAAAACTGGAAAATTTCCGAAATTCAAGAGGTAGATTCGTGACTGGCCTGTGAGTAGAATCGGATTCTTAAGTTATAAGAACAGGATTCACAAGATGTATCATAAGTTATAAGAATAGGATTCGTACAAGATTCAAGTTTCCTATTTTACTCATAAGTCCAGTCACGAATCCGCCATAGCTGTCTCTATGCCAGCAAAGTTATCAAACTGGAAACTTTCTGTCGGAGGGGTAGCGACGTTACCAACTCCACGACGTCTGCGTCGACAAATAGTTCCTTGGCGGCAGTTTGCCTTCTGGCCTGTCCTGTACAGCGGACGTTAACAGGTCGGCCCGAAACGTGCCACGAAAGAGACGCTCTGCCGCTGCTGGACGGCGACGACGCTTTCACAAACGCATTCCACGACGTCGCTGCCGGCGTTTCCTTCAGCGGACATCGACGGCTCGAGAGTCCACAAGAGACCCCCGGTACTGCAACATTGCGCCCCACGGCCACCGCCATCGCTACTCACTGTATCCGAAACCAACCCCCCAAATCTCACGCTTCTCGGATTCCTAGTCCTTCTTTGAATCGCAAGCTTCAAACTATCGTATCCCAAATAGCAACGAAAGCCAGCCCACGCTCTCTTGATTAATTCCTACTTTCTTTTGGGATCCCAACCTCTCGCCAAATTTATCCCAAAAGGCAACCCAATCCGCCACGCTTACTCCGTTTTTGAATCCCAAACTCCACACAATGTATTCCCAAATCACCCAAAGCGAGTCTTCACAGCATTCCACCCACATTCGTTCAATCCATCAGTCAATCCACGTCTTCGCTCCACCCCAACCAACACGGCCTCATCCAATCGCACAAAACCAGCAACGGAACGCAACGGAACGCACTACGAAGTAATAAGATTGCCTGCGCTTGCAAGACCAATGTGAGACGAGGCGGCGCGTGGGGCAGTACTAAAGGGAAACAGGGGAAACAGGGATAGGAAGAAAAAGGAAGAAGAAAGGGACGCGCACGCGGTCTTTATAGGCTTTCGTCTCTTTGGGTTGGTGCCCAAACTGACTCCCGAACTGTCAAAGGTCCTCGCTTTCGGGAGCCGAAGAAGACCACGGATCTCCATCTTTTGAATTTCGGGAACGTTTTTCGGAGTGATTGTCCTTTTTTTCTGCAATTTATGTGGAATTTATGTACTGTAGAATTTTCAGATTTGGGAACATGTTGAAAAGCTGAGCAGGGTGATGAGTCAGTAGTATGTTGTGGCGTGAGTCAGCCCCGCGGCGCGTTCGTCTGTTGCTGTTGTTGCGGGGACTGCGGGTCGTCACCGTCGTGGGGAATCCTCAGTGCCATCCCGTGGCCCGTGGGAGAATGGAAACTTGCGTCGGCAGCTGCGGCGAGTCGCGGCACGGCGCGGCGAGCGAGGTTTTTTTCTGGAGTCAAAGCGGGGACTTCGGGCGCTGCCATGCAGGACCGCTTTTCCACGACGCGTTGGAGACCTTGGCTCAGTTGGCTGGGGCGCGTGGCTAAGCCCTATTGGTCCTTTTTTTTTTTTTTTCTTGAAACACATGGACAATTTCCATTGTAAAGGGGAACAATACACGCACAGAACCAAACTAAATAGTGAAATTAGGTTGTCCCAAACTAATTTCTCGACATTCTACACTATATAAATATATATGTATTGTTTCTTTACAAGAATTTCCTACTTTTTTGAATTAAAAATTTATGCATGTGGGACTCATGAACCTCTATACGTACAAACAAAAAAAACAATAGACATATTTGTTGATTGGTTGGCTTGTAAAGTGATTTTTCTTGAAGTAAGGCAACCTAATTGTTAAGGCAACCTAATTTCACTATTTAGTGTAGTCCTCGGCAGCATCTTTACATTTTGAAGTCATATTGGTCTTCAAAAGTAGCAATAATCTTGGTATTTTGACTTGAAAAAAAAGGGAAATTTTCTTAACACAAAATACATACCGGTTCCGTCTTTTGGTAGTAGCCAACTGGCAACTTATCGTGCATAAAAAACACATTGAACTGGGCTGGTGGGCACTGTGACTGGCTTCTTCCTGCCACTAGCTTTTTGTGTCCTGAAAGGCAGTTCTTAATTTCTCCTTTGTTGATGCTTGCTTAAGGTATGTTCCCACCTGATGTTAAAGGTGTTGTTACAGAGGGTCTTAGGAATGAATTTTGGCCTCTTTCTGGACCGGATTCACATTCCAAAGAACACCTGTAACACCAAGTGGGAACATACCTTTATCCAGAAAGGTCCGTCACCCCCACGCACCTGGAGAAGCCGCCCGGTTCACTGACAGCTGCTGAAGAAGCTCCTTCCGTATGGGGAATCCACAGTACTGTAGGAAGGTGGAGGCGTGAATCAACGTAGGAAACCAGCATGTGCTTCTAAGGTAGGAGCATCTAAGGTAGTATGGCCTAAAAGCGACCATTTAAGGTCTGATCTGCCTTTTTCACAGGTTTCCTTGAACAGAAATATTTTTGGATCATTTTTCAGAGAAAGAAAAATGGATGCGGAACATTACACAAGTGGTTTCATATTTTTTGAATCGTTTTTGAATTACTTATGAATTTTCAAAAAAAAACTGTTGTAGGCACCTATTTGTGACCCTAGGTCTTCCAAAATCTGACCACTTGCAACTTCTAAAGTGATTTGAGTTAATGAAGGCCAATGATTGGCTCTTACAATAGATAATGCTTTTCTCCTGATTTTCTCAATGGCTTGAGAGGTCCATTTAAAGACCACCTAATATCCATTTCATACTTAAATATAGGGTCGATTTGAAGAGGCCGCTCGCTTTTAGAGCACACTACCTTAATGGCATCAGTGTATCCAATGGCGTCACTTTCTACACATGACAGTCATTTCAGAACTTAGACCGTAGATAGCTTATTTTTGTTGACCAAAATGATAAACTATCTATAGTCTACCTACATTTATGTTCTAGAATCATTGCCTCACCTAGAATGTGACGCCATTGGATACACTAAGGCTATTGGACGCTCTTACCTTAAATTAGAAGAGACTAAGGTAGAAAGTAATGTTGGACATGGGTTGGGTGTTGGAGATACCGGATAGGTAACAATATTCATTTTCAAAGGATATCATTGAGGTTGAGGGTGTTGGTTCTAGAATGTACTTGAACAAAAAAACAAGAACAATGTGATTGCGAGGCTCTGTCTACTCCAATCCAAACCCTAAATGTAATGTATTGTGCGGTGTGAATGCAATTGTAGATAGGATTTGAAAAAAGGGATTCAAAAACTAGGGAGTCAATGCAACAATCTTCGTTCAAAGGACAAAGCCAACAAAGGTATCAATAAAATTAGGAATGCTTCATGAACATCAATGTATTGTTATGAGTTTCAACTTTTGAAAATGCATACCAAATTGGTATGTCCAATGGTATCAAAAAAGGCTGCCCAATTGACTATTAAACGATTGATGATTATTTTTAATTTATGTGTGCTTGCACTCAAGTTAATATATGAACAAACTGTGGAAATTTTCGTTGTTGTATATATAGTTCAAAAATCTAACACAACACTACAAAAAAGAGTGAACTTCATGATTTTGTACTTTTTTTAGGACCTCAAGCGTTGCAAGAGTTAATTTTATTTATTGCAATTCTCCCCTTTGACTGGAATTCATAAAATTGCAACAGTTGTACTGGGGACCACTATTTTAGCTACTAGCACATTCCAAGTTCTTGAACTAAGTTCATTGAAATATATATATAATATTATGTAATATTCCAATATAGCAGTCGTTATTTTTTCAACCCTCTTCATATCCCTCTAATTAGGTTTTGGCTACAAAAAAAATCATCAAAGGGAAATATTATCAAATATTGTACCCAATGGTCAAAGATGGCAAAAAATATTCCTAAAAAACAAAGCTTGAATTTTGGGGATATTATTTTTTCAAAAAATAAACTTCGTGGGAGGAAAATAAATGTTTCTATTTCAAAGCATCTTTCAAATTACATTTGCCAACTTTAATTAATTATTTGGCAAGGAATGCCAATCCTGACAATTGGATATAATTTTATCAAATTTACTTAAGCTCAAATGTTTTTACATAATTCAAATATGGAGGCATTTTGTTGTGCACATGTGAGAAAAATGCACCACTAATAAGTAAGAATTGAGAGCGATTCTATTCTAAGTTGGTTCATGAATACCACATTGTGAATAGAGCTCATTTGCAGACAAACCAAAGTCTCTGATTGCACAAAGACAGACATCTTCTTTTCCATTATCATAAAGTTGTTTTTATATAGAGTTATGATGCCTTTCTTCTACACCCTTGATTGAGCATAGTTGACCAAGATCCAACCATCCAACATTGAGTTTATGTTTAGTAATGTGAAAGTAGAGGCTTATTATAAGAAATAACATCCTTTGCCTCTCTTGAGCTTGGCATGTTATTTCTCTTTGCTTTCACATTACTCATAGTCCATAATATTGTTTGACTAATATGGGTTCTCAACAACATTTTATTATTACCACTCTTTATGGGTCTTGTCATTTGAGATGAACTTCTACTGCATTAACAAGTAAAATAGACTCTGCTAGTTGCTTTTCACACCATTACAAGATGAAGCATTGAATTTTCTTCATGCATAATTATTTCAATGCATGTATTAATCTAGGTGCAAGCTCCTTCCAATTCGTTTTGTTTTCACTTTATCCACTAAAATAGTGTCATAGTTGATCTTTCCAACATATTAGTTTCTTCAATTTCTAGTATAATAATGATATTTGGACAAGATCCCTGATATCATATGTGATATTTTAATTGTCATGTTTACACACACACATAGAGAGAGGGAGGGAAAGATTTAGCAATGATGAGCAATGTAGATTCAAATATTTAAAGTTTTGACATATATTAATAAGAGAATAATTCTTATATCTGGTAGAATCATGTGGTCATAAGGATAATGATATGAAATTAAAATCTATCCTAGACCAAATTAAAAAAAAACATATGATAAAATCAATAGTATCATGTTTTTAATCCCTAGAGGATCGGATGTGTTTTCCAAGAGAAATGATCAAAAATTGTATTTTTTTGGTACATTAACCAAAAATTAAAATTAAAAAAATTAAAAAAAACTTCACCAACACAAAAGTGTAGTAGACCATAACAACAGTGTGGAAAAAATCGTAGACTATGGGACTATGTATTGCAAGATTGTAATATGTGAAAAAAGTGAAAAAAGTTTTTTTCTAGCCTTGTTAAATAGGCTCAATAGACTTCAAGCCTTCTAGGAATGAGATTTTTGTTCTACTTACAATTGATGTAAGCATCCAATCAATTTTTTAAAATTCTCCCCAAAATGATATATGCCCTCACCTTGTATCAAAATTTTGAGAACATCCATTCAAAATTGACTTTGTACGAACTTACCAATGTTTTTATATCAACATTGAAGAGGCACTTGGTCCTTTAGTTATTTTTTAATTGTCCATAAGAATTAATTTCTTATGTTTAGGACTTTTTTGATACGTTGGTGTAGGAATAGTTGCATCTTAAATGAGATTCACAAATAGGATTATAAAAAATTTCAATCAAAATTATATAGAGGCATATAATTTGAGGCATAAAGTCCCTCTGTTTTGAAATAAATGTCTGCAACTTTGTTGAAAGTATTTGATACCAATGTCATTGATCATGTTATGAAAAGCATAAATTCAAAAGGATCCAAATCTCATATCATCAAAATCAATGAAGAATTTTGCACTTGGTCATTTCAACCTACATTAAAATTGGACAGAAAAAAATCTTTGTAAGACCTACTCAAAACAACCTTAACCCCTAAAGGACCAAGGCATTTTCTGGCTCCAAAATCACTGAAAACTGCCATTTCTGCTGCGATCACTCCCTAAACCAAAAAAGACTTTTTTTTTAGAATCTAACCGTAGGATCTTATACTTCACTTAACTCAGATCATGTGGTAAAAATTTCAAGGAATTTGACCGTTCCGACTGGAAGATATTAGCATTCAAAGTTGGAAAAAAAAGTTTTTTTGAACTGTTTCCTGCAATTTCAGATGACTTTGACGGCCATTTGTGGATTTTTTTTGCACTATACAACTTAAAGTTGTAATTTTTTATGTTGAACATTTGAGTTGAGAGTCGGGAAAAAAAATTTCAGAATGTCAAACCTTGATTTTCACATATAAAAAAATTGTTAAATAGAAGTAGGTCCAAAATTGAACGAAACACTAAATTGTTAATAGCTCTTAGGTGGAATTAAAACAACATAGTCCCAATGGTGGGATTATTCTTGCAAACAAACTTGACCTCGTCAAAAAAATTGAAAAACATTGAAAATTGCATTCAAAAATGAATTCTATAAGTTTTTTTTTGAAGATGCTTAAATTGCCCGAAAAACAAGATTGTCCATAACTTTCTCATTCTGAGTCCAAATAGAATGAATCAAAGATTCAAATGTAGACATAAACATGATCTTTGAGAAAATAAATAAATTTAAAAAAGAATTATTTTTCTGTTTTTTTTTTTTTCTGCCCGCCGAACTGCTTTTTTGCTTTAAGATGGCATAACGTTTGCTCCCGGGCACCGATTGAAAAAAAATTATATTTTTAGAAAGCTAATGTGATTCCCTATCTTTAAAAAAAGTTTCAAAAAATCAGGTCAAAATTTCAGGTCGCATGAGCCTACCCGAAATTCCAAGTGTCCCCCGAGGGGACTTTGGTCCTTTAGGGGTTAAAAAGCATGAGGTCCAAATAAGACACTTATTTTGGGACAGAGGGAGTAATTTTCAATCAAAACTATACAAAAGCATATTATTTAATCTATAGGTGGTCCTTACTAAATTTCAACTTCTTGGTGTATGAGGTGTAGTTCTACGTACAATAGAACCTCTCTAAGTCGATCCCCTTTAAGTCGATAAACCTCTCTAAATCAATCATGTCAGACCGGTCCCGGACTGGGCCAGATAACAAAGGCTGTGACTGAAAATGACCCTCTCTAAGTTAATAAACCTCTGTAAACTAATCATGTCAGACCGGTCCGGGACCGATCGACTTAGAGAGGTTCTACTGTATAAAGAAGTACATATAAAGTTTGAGTCTCTGATTCAGTGGAGTATTTTAGTGTAGTTTGAAGGAGTTGTCCTCAAGACCTTCTAAAATTAGCATATTTTTTGGACTCTGTTGTACAAGTCTTAAAATTCTTTATACGTGCAAAAGCGCATAAAACACACACAAATTGTGAATACACGGCCTTCAATTATCCAAAACAATTTAAAAATTAACTCATTCAAATGCCTTGGAGATGTTTTCCACACTTGCATCAACAAGTGCTCTATGGGAGGCAACCCATTCCTGATCAGCATCCCACTCTGGGTATGTAGACTATTCTCTTTCCGTAAAGCAGGAGGAAGGAGAACAGTGATTAATTACGGCACGGTTCCTGAGGCAGTTGTATGGTACACTTTGATTGGCTACAAGACTCTCAATATTGAAACTATCCCTTTGTCGATTTTGTTTTCAACCCATGGTCAGAATAGCAAGTCCTATATCACCGGTATGGGAGGAATAGAATCTTCCATTGAAAAATTCACAGTAATTATTTTTTTTTGAGGAAAAAAATCTGGAAAATTATGAAAACCTTCTGCAATCTATTGCTACACAAGCGAAAATTTACCCAGTCACGATAGCAGCCCTGCAGATACGTGGAATTCTTTAAGTGGTCAAAAATGGGTTGCCTGACTTGCCTCCCATAAGGTAGAAACACCCAAAAGCGTCCCTGTATCTAATCTTTGTTCCTAGATGGACATTAAACCATCCCTAGACTTCTATTGAATGGTCTTTGCATGTGTCATAAAGTTTTCTCCTCTCTTCACTGTGATTGGATAAGTGTTGAATTTGTCAGAATTCAGATTTGGGTCCACCTACAAGACGGTTCCAATGGTCTAGGGGACTGCAACTTTGAAAATTCATAGAAAATACATGCCAAGTCCGAAAAATCTATTTTTTTTTTAAATTCATGATTTTCTCTCGCTAACACCACAAAAATATTAATTTTTTGAAATGGTGCCTGCAAGTATGCTGAATTCCTTATTTTGACGGTTTTGGGTGCTTCCACCTTATATGCAATAGTTTCTTGATCATCGAAGATGAATGTTGTTGAATTGATATGAATTATTCCGTGTCAGAACCGTCATAATACTTACTTACTCTTCCTATACTTCTTGAGCAAATAGATCTGTGGTACAAGAAGAAGCAAGTTTGAGGCATGGAAAGGGTGTAAGGTGAAGTCATTAGAGGAGATTTGAGCCTCCAAAAGACCATTTCCTGGCTGTTCCCAATGCTAGGAACAGCGCACTGCTGTTAGAAAAAAATTATTATTAAAAAAAAAACTAAAAACTTACGTGGCAGTCGCTTGGCCACATCAAACTGGCCATTTGGCAGCGTCCCAGCGTTCTTGCAAAGTTCCTACAGTCCCGGAACTCACAATCTCTTAAAGTCCCAAATCTCCTCTAATGTTGGGGGCCATTTGGGGTAGTGAATAGATCTATTTATAGTACTGTGGAGGTGGCAACTTTACAAGTGGTCGATTGTGGATACACTTTCTTTTGTTTTAACTTCTTCTTTATGACATGTTTTGATATTACTAGTGTCATTTCTTTATGTGCATCAAATGGATTTTGGCATCACCTACATTACACCTTTAGTTTCCTATACTTTGCATTTTTGAAAATTTGTAACTAATTCACAACGGTTTCAAAAATTATGGAACCACTTGCAAGTTGATTCATAATCCTTCTCCAATGTGTGAAAATTGTTTTTTTGTTTTCTAAGCATATCGGTTATGCCACAAAGTTTATTCATGCAATTTTAGATGTACTTACTTTAGAATCATGTGAGTTTCATTTAAGCTCAATTGAGCACATTCAACCGCCCTTTCCAATTGCCATCAATTTTGTAGTTGAAAGTATTAGCAAATATATCAAGGAACTTGACAAAAAATAGGATAAAAACATTTTCAAGGATCAAGATACGGCCTCTAGACCACTTAGGGGTTAAATTGTAAAATTCTCTTATACATTTTTATTCAATCCCTAAATGCCTAAGGCATGAAATTTTGGTGTTGAAAATACTTTGAGGTTAACTAAAACCTTGACAAGTTACTATTTATAGGAGGATCATTTTTAAACAAATTCTTTCTAAAGTCTAGTTTTAGCATCAAAAATTCAATTGTGAAAATGAATGATTGTGTTTTTCTTTATTCAAGATTTTGTATAAGGGTGTCCATTGCAAATTTTGATTTTTTAGTGTTGAGAGCTCTTAGAAATGAGCCTCAAATACACTAAATCTTGGAGAAAAAATCACATTAGAAATTCATTTAAAAAAAATTGTGTAGTAGATTTTGAGAAGCCATATATTGATTAGAGTTATGCATATTATGTCCTTTACCCTCATATGTTTTTGGTGGCCTCAATTTTAAATTTGACATGTGAAAAGAAGAATGAAAGACTTCAATCATTTTCACAATATTAACACCCTTGTAATTAAACATTGTAATCTTTCAATCTAGAAGTGATATTGTTGTGTTTTCTTTTTCCATGTGATCTCTAATATGTCTAGTTTGAATTTGTACAATTATAATTTTTTATAAATTGATAAAACTTATCAAAGTGTTTGGAGACAAGAAATGCATGCCAATACGAAGATCATTTCAAAAATAATTTCAAATTTTTATCAATTTTTTGGAACATGTAGAAGGCATGTGATGTTAACTTTGAATTTTCATTTTCATTATTTTTTCACTGATATTTTGTGGAAAATAAGAGCATTCAAAGCAAAGAACATTGAAGTTGAGTACATGGTCTCAGGGTGCATCGTTTAGAGGTTAATGGCAATGTCCCAATCGTCATTGACTTCAGACTCCAGAATCAAAGTGAGAACTCAAATTCAGCCCATTCCAGAGGCTGAATTTGAATCAGAAATCCCCGCAGGCCAAGAGCATCTGACACCTCACTGCAATATGAACATTTCAGATACAATTTTGGAGATTCTCCAAATCCACATCATGTATGTGCGACCAGTTTAGGGTTTAAACACCATTCGAATGCACTTCGAATGCTCTATGTTTGTGTTCTTCCTGTGCAAACCCACATCGAAGTGATATCTGGATGTCTTCCTTGACCAGATAGACATGGAGGAAGATGTTCTATTCCAGCGACATGGGAGGTGAGTGCACTTGAGTGTGAAGGTCTCCCTTGAATTTGGTGAAGTAATGCTAAATGAAAGAGAGAAGAGTTGAGCAGCATGTTCTTGCTGAAATCACTTGCAGATTCAACTAATGAGTTAATCCAAGAATGACTACTCTTGTGCCATGTGTGACATCCGATCCTCAGATCTGATCAAGGGCCTTTTTTGCTAATTTTTTGACAAACAAAACTGCACCATGCTATTTGAAATGGGGACATCGGACCTACGGATCAAATTTTGCTTCAATTAGATCAAAAGTTTAAAAAAGTTGTTAGCAAGAGAAAATTAGACTAGCAACTCTGACTTCAAAGTCTTTTATAGAAAAACTTTTGGATGTCAAGAAGACACAAAACACAAATTAGTAATTGTTCAGAACATTGCTAAGCCTGGCAATGTTTAATATACAACAAAGAACCTAAATAGGGATTCGCTTACAGAGGATACAATGAGCTCACTTCTCACACCGAAACATATGAACATCAGCTTGTTTTTCCGCCATGGATCTGTACATGCGACACCTGGTTTGTACTCAACTATTTGTTACTTTGTCATCGTTATCCTTCATATTGTAGTTGATCACTCTATTCAGCTCTACAAAAAATGATACTTTACGTAGATAACAACCCATCACAACACCCACTCATTTACATTACTAGTAGGGTTATTACTGTCTTGAATGATATTGTTGTCTCGTCAGCAGATAGATGTGTACTCTATACACTATTGCACAAAGATGTTGCCATTGGTAGAGAAGAAAATCTATACCAAGAGGGAATGAGCATCCTGTCACAACCCTGGAAGCGTCGGTCGTCACTTTCATCTTGAGAAACTTGATGAACTTGCTGAAGCACTTTGAATCCACAGTGGCAGACACTGGAGCTTGAATGTGTAGACTTGCCTTCGTCGATGAAGTCTATCGTCTCGTCCAGTTTTGCGTAATTAACCTGCAATCTTCAACAGCCTGGATATGTACACGATGTATTTCTATTCATATATTAGTATGTTGCACGTTTTATACGTTAAATATGAGTACCATTTCTCGAAAGACGAGATGATTCAGCTAGAGAGACGATGAAAGAAAGAAACACAACATATTCGACCTTGTGACTTCTTCAATTTAGAATCTAAAGTTCTCCGTTTAATTACTGCAGGACCTGGAATCATACGAACCTTCTCCAAAAGAATCCAACCAGTCGAAGAGATCCATATCCCTCCCGTAATCTCCGTTAGGCTCAGCTTGCTCAGATCCTGCACGAAGCGGGTTAAAATCATATCCAGGAAAAGTCAAGTTCGTCCATTGACTTTCTATCTCATGAATCAAGATGTTCGAATCAGATACTCCTACGGAAGGAATATCAAAAGCTCTAATTCTAGCAGAGTCATCTGGGATGTCCTGCTCCGGATTCTCGTCCCAGGCTGCGTCAAGCACGTTGAATAAATCATTCGCAGCCTCTCCCGAACTGGAATTCCTCACAGGTGCGAACGAGGCTTCATGTGTGTATGTTGGGTCGAGTTCAAGATGAAAGTCTCCTGCGCTCACTTGTGAATTAGTAGTGAACCTGTTATTCGAAGTGGATAGCAAAAGGTTCTCTTCTGGTGAGCTGGGGGCAACAGGTTCTCGCAAGACACCACTACCAAATGAGGTGGAAGGCCGCACACATCCATTCAAGTTTTGTTGAATTCTGTCCAACACCCCAAGGACTTGAAGCACACGATTTCACTTCTACGAGGTTTGCTTGAAGGTCTCTCCCTGAATCCATCGACGGTGTCGCAAAGTCATCCGGTCTTGCAATTGGCAAGCCTGCGAAGCTTACATTTGTCCCCGGGGTCATGTTGTGGGTCTCGAAATTGTTGGCGCTCAAGTTATTCCGCAATCCCCCGGTGTTTGTGTTGCAGGACCGCGTTTCAGAAATCCTTGTTGACGAGGACTTCTCAGCTAATTTTGCCAGCCGGTGAGCTTGTTTAAACACGAAAGCCTTCAATGCTTTCTCATTGAGATTGGGAGGAACCTCAATTTTGTCTAGAAACCTCAAAGAGTTTGGAAAGTTTAATTTGTCCAGGTTGAGGTTGTAGAAGTAGCGTCCCGCGTCTACCGCCCGAGCAGCTGCCGCGCTGGTTTGGTAACAGCCTACAGAAATCTTGGTCTTCGATCCTGTCGGCTTCACCTCGGCACTCCAGGGTGACTTCCGATTCTTTCGAAAGCGAACGCCGCTAAACTTCCCTGCATCATCACTCTGGCGATCTGAGGTTGAAGGGTCCAAGCACGGCCTTGAATGATTTATCCCAAGACCAGTTACCGGGTCAGTGGCGACAAGCCCGTCATTGATATAATCTGTCGTATCTAAAACGTCCCTCCGGAAAACATAAGACGCACTATAAGAGCCTGGCTTTGCTTCAGAGCCTGGCTTTGCTTCAGACAAATCCACTTTAGTGTAATCGTGCGAAAGCCACTGCAAGCACCGTCGATTATCTGGAAGCCCGCCGCACCAAAACAGAAGCACGACTCGTGCGGTCGAAACAGATCGTATCGTTAAGGGGCCATGTTGGTAGGAGGAAAGTGACTGTGGCTCTATCCTTTCTTGATGAGTGTCGGAGTCAGTCGCTTTACCACACAAGGAGAGCCCGATGTTATTGTACGGACATAGCCCCAGACATGGCCTTCTCGACAAGTTAGTCTGAGTGTCGCGTACTTCGAAATCATTTTGCCAATTCTCCGTCCTTGGCTGCCATTTCAGCATCTCCTGATCCTCCGCGCCCAGAGGTCGCGCGTAATCCAAGATCTCATCAGTACCGTCTTCGTCTTCCAATATCGTGTCACTGCAGCTGATCCGCCTTACATGATGACGAGGCTCGTTGTCCAAACCTTCTGGATAATTCCTGATATTCTTCATATCCCCGATGAACGCCATAGCCGCAAGAAGTGACAGGTAAAAAGAAAAAACGGCAACACCTTAGGCAGAGACACGGAACAACCGGTAACGACCACGCACAGCACAGAAATGGAGATCACAGGCTAAACACCCACGCACGAACCATGCGAACATGCACCTAAGCTTGCAGAAGACGAAATCGGGCGACAGTCTCAGATATATACACGTTAATACTACAGTACACATACCCAGAGAAACGAAGATCGCAGCTTACACTCCACATCCAAACACTCATACAAGAACCATGTGCTTATACATCTAAGTTCACAAAAGAGAGATGGAGCGCCAGTGCAAGCTAAAGAATCCTATTCATACCACAACCACATGTCTAAAAATGAAGCTCGCAAGACGAAAAAAACTCTCAGAGGATGAGAAGACGATGTCTGTCGGTTCCGCTCAGCACTTAAGTCTCAGTCGGAATGGGGCGCGCGCCTGGATGTCCGGGCCTCCCCTGCCGAAATTTCCGCTCAACACTAAGAATCAGTCGGTATGGGGGGCGCGCCTGGATGCCCGGGCCTCCCCTGCCGAGGATTCCGCTCAGCCAAAAGTCCCAGTCCGAATCGAGGGCGCGCTTGGGTGCCCGCGCCTCCCCTGCTCACCTGTCCTCCTGCCTCCATTCCGCCTGGGTCAAAAATTCGCCCCGACGGGCTGCCAAGGGTTGCCAGGCGAAACCCCCCAAAACGGCTGGGACTTAAGTGCCGAGGGTCGGTTCCATGCCGAAGACAAAATCAGTGGTCTACGTCAAGGGGAGCAAGGTTAGAAAAATTGATAATCAAGTGCAATTGATTAAAAATTCATATTCAAGTGCAATCGATTAGTATAAAAGCCTAGGTCCAAACCCACCCAAGAATGTCTGACGAATGACGATAGGTTTGAAGGTACACATTGCACAGACAATTGCACAAGTTGCCTGCGGACACATTGACCGCCACACAACGAGGCATTAAGTACTACAAAGCATCATTACCTTAGAGACAGTCGATCCCTTCTTCTCTACGGTTCCATTTCCAAAAACCGAAGCCCACGATGACAAGCTCTTCATTAGAAATTTTCTAATAATATAAAACTCCCACCGGAGAAGAATAACAGTAGGGGTGGTCACACCTTCTTCCCTCCATTCTTAAGCCTCTCCATTGCTAGAATGGCCAGCTCTAAGTTCAAGCTCCTTTGCTGGGGGGTAGCACACCCGGTCCACCCACACCACTCCAAAAGCATTGAAGTCCAGCCAGTGGCTACACCTTAGAAATCTAGTGGCTACACAGTGGCTACACGAAAATTCTCCGGAGTTTGTCAACAGTACAACTGTAAAAGCATCTCACTGTTGAGCCCTTCCTCCTACGTCACAGCATGAAGATCATTTTGGTCACGATGTAAGGATTGTCTCTGAGCTATCTATATATACCTATCTATCATCATGTGTACTTGTGCCCTGCCGTATTGAAAATACTGGAAATTTCAATTAGAAAGTTGCTTCATTTCATGAATTGCCTCAGAAAACTCAGCACAAAATGCATCGGATTATGACATTGCAAGCTTCAACGAAAGATTTACCATTATTTCCAAACAAATTATCAGACTATGAATCTCATAAAATTAGAAGAATGAATTGAAAACTTGCCCTTTATTCGAAGTACGACTTGGAGCAAGAGGTGGGTCAAGAGCAAGCCAAACTGAAAATCCGAGTCGGCCTCCAAGTCCCACTTCCTATTGCGCAAAACTTTCCAAAAGTGCTGCCGTGGAAACATTTTGATAGGAATGGGAGATATTCTGAAGGGCCTTAATCCATTGATGGTCTAATTTCAGACCATACACTAGGTCTTTTAAAGTGTATCTCTATCAGCCCATACTTCGTATTGGCCACCATCTCAGCAAATCTGATTGTCGTAATATGTTCAGGAATTTCATACAAAAATCTATTGGTCCAACAATAGTTTCAAGCAGAGCGAGTACTTCTTTCGACTGATACTAATTGAAAATGACAATTAACCAGAGTTGTGCAATTATATTGAGTAAACTGCTTGGAACAAATCCGTGTGCAAGGATCTGACTTGCTAATACGTCAGAGAGTTGGTGTGGCAGACTCTGCTTTGAAGCACGGCATTCACATTTTCATAACATCGTGGAAATGTGAGAATCCAAAAAGACAAGGACCCCGAAAAAAGCCGAGGGCATCTGCAAAGAAACAGCAGGCATATAAGCAACATAACCTCAATAGATATGAAGAGCATGGATATGAAAAATATATTTACATCTCATAGTCTTATCCTATTTTACAGTTATGGTGAAATTTTGAGACCCTTGAATGAGAATGATCGAATGAGATCCAACCATTTAAGATATGTCTGAACTCCACCCCCATTATGGAAAAAACATCCCTTGACATTTCATCTCTTGGCGCATTAGCTCGTAACAAGGGTTTACTTCCACATTACCTAGTCCACAATAGACAGAGCGAGATAGTAACGAGATTTTCACTGCATAACATAACCTTGATGTAGCTCATTTTTGTAGAGGCAGCAATCATTCATGGGATATGGAGAGCACGGTTAATCTCATGAGAGTACGTTAACTACACCTCATTGCGACCCTTACTCGAAAAGTGAAGCCTAGAGATCCTAAAATGTACACTTTCTGAACATGTGAACATGAAAACCTAGGGTCAATTTTGGATACACCATTAATCAAAACTTTCAAAATTCATAGTTCATTTATATGGTTTCCAAAAATTCATGCTAACTTGCATTACAATCTTCTTACAATGGCCAATAAGAGTGAACAACCATGCTTATTTTGATGCTTTCAGGTGCACATACCTCACGTCCTTTGAAGTTACGGTGTCCTCCTTATTAGTCCCTTGGTTGAGCATTCTTCGCTGAGCATTCTCTAACAAGATCAAACTAGTGAAGTTATGTCCTGTATCGTGAAAGTACAACCTTGTTCTACTAGAAACAACATGCCTCGATATTCCCATGGCTATATAATAAAATTTCTCATAATAAGCCTGTTCTTTCACATACCTAGTCCGTAATCAATTTTCTCCAATTTAGCATCCCACGTTTGGCTTTAGAGGCAACGGATACAGCTGCGATGGTTACACAAATTAGTTCTCCGAACCTGATTTATAGAGAATATCAAGGTTCAATGATGACGGAGGACTGAATTGAGCCTCATGTTTTCTTTAGCATTTTTGAGGTCAATTTGGGAGTGTTATAAAATTTGGCCCCATCTGATGATATATAATTTTCACAACGTGATCAATCGAATTGTTCATTTTTTATCATGAATACTCCAGGCCTAATTCCAAATTGGGCCTCATATTTATTAGCAATTTTGAGTAGGTCATACAAGGAGTGTTGCTGGTCCAATTTTATTTATTTATAGACTAACACATGCAATGATCTACACTGATTCTGATAAAAATAAATTTGACTCCATCTGAATTATAATTTTCACAATATCATCAATCAAATTCGTCAATTTAAAACAATGAATCCTAGGTCCTTTAAAGGCTAAGACTTGTACTCTCGTGTGCTACACATAGACCTTTTGCTTGCTACTCCAAAGCACATTTTGCAAGACGATCACTTACTTTGACTCGTCTCGAGCTCACTGACCAAATTTCCATTCTCCCTCTCAAGCCGGATTTTCTCCCCTGCACGAGAAATAACGAAGTTATCACAGTATATATATTATAGCACGTACAAAAACCCAAGACCAAAGTCACTTGTTCTTATTTTAGAACAGCTCTTTTTGATTCACATGCGTAATTCTGAGTGCCTCGCTATAGAAAGGCAGCCATCGCTCAAAGTACAACCCCAACCCGCTCAAAAATGTACAAGAGGAACTTCTCCATAGAAGAGACAACCTTCTAAGTACGCAAGTTTAGTCTGCTGCGTTAACAATTTATCTCCAAGTTCCCGCAATTCCTTTTGACAGTATTCTTCAAATTCTACCTGCAAGCAATTCGCCCATCCATCCAATATCGCACGTGTTACCCATCATAACAACAACCAAATTGTTCTCATCTGTATATTTTTTATACACGTTTCACCATAACGTAATCAAGCTCTCACAAGGTAGACACATCAAAATTCATCTGACGAGAGGGAGAGAATCAAAACTCACAGAAGAAGTTGCTTGAAGTGCATACTTCTGCTCTGTAGCAAACAAGCGCATCTGCCTCCATTCCAACCATTCCAGCTTGTTAATTCCCTACTTATGACATTTTTAATCCTTCAGGAGTGCGACACAACAATATCTCGCTGCTCAGAGTCTGAGCCTTTCCGAGTAATCCTCAGAAGATCACAAACAGCATTGATTCTAGGATTCAAAATACATTTTCTGCCCAATGCAGAGGACTCTCGGCATATGAACTGAATTTACCTGAACAATAACGAAGATGATGGCAGCAACCAAAAATCCAATGCGTGCTCCACACGGCACTTCAGCCATACCTGCCAATCATACAAACTTTTCCGTCGCCGATCTTATTGCTACGTGCAACTTCTCACTGACGGAACCAAACCTCTATCTCCTTTGTAAAGACGTGAAGCTGGCAAATGATGTGCATTACGACGTCAATCCATGCTAAATAACGATAGAGCCTGCATCAACATCGCTGTTTGCTCCAATTCAATATCCAACAGTGTAGACCACCAATGATTGAAAAAACAAAAGGGCAGCGATCAATCAATCTCAGCACCAAATTCACATCGCCTGAAATCCAGCCATGCATATGAAACCCTAAAATCGATCAAGTGCGCAGAACACCTTATTTCGACACCGTCTAATGCCAATTCCTCACTCCGGGAGTAGAAAGTCCGACTGCAGCCCTAAAATACCATTCCGGGCTCATGATCACTCAATAAAAGTCGCGACTCAACAGCCTCCACATTCAATCTAGCTCAAAAAAATTACTCACTCCGGATGCAGAAATTCCTACTGCAGCCCTAAAATGTCATCCGGGCTTCCGATCACTCTCAATGTCAGCTGTGACTCAAAAGTCTCCGCATTCAATCTAGCTCAAGAAATTCCTCACTCCGGGAATAGAAAATCTGACTGCAGCCCTAAAATGTCATCCGAGGTTTCCGATCACTCTCAATGCCAGTTGTGGCTCAAAAGTCTCCGCATTCAATCTAGCTCAAGAAATTCCTCACTCCGGGACTAGAAAGTCCGACTGCAGCCCTAAAATGTCATACCGGGCTTCCGATCACTCTCAACAGCCTCCTAATTCAATCTAGCTGAAAACATGAGATCTACTGCTGCCAATTCCTCTAAACGCCTGCATAGTCTCGCTCTTCGCTTTAAATTGGCGTGCTTGCAAATCACAAATCGCAAGGTCGAAAGATCTTATCAACTCACTACATCCATTTTCATACACATGCAACAAAGGCATACCAAGTTTAAAATATATACGAGGCGAGTGAGAGGGCGTCTGCTTCTAAATTGCTTGCCGGTGGTTTATTCGCAATCGGACGACCCAATCGAAACTGCTGCGCAGAACCTCGAGCGATTAGGGTTTGAGGCGAACAGCTACAGTCAGGCCTTGAGCTCTAGGATTTATGTTAAACTAATGCCCGAGTTAAATAAAACCTAACCAAGTTGCTATTTTTAGTAGTTCATATTATTTTTGAAAAATTCTTTTTGAAGTTTAGTTTTAGCATAAAAATCTGATTTTGGAAATGATTGATTATGATTTTTCTATTCAAGATTTGTGCAAGGGTGTCCATTGCAATCTTGACTTTCTGTAGTGTCGAGGGCTCTTGGAAATGAGCTTCAAATACACTAGATCTTCAAGAAAAATTCACATTAGAAATTGATTTAAAAAAAATTTAGAAGAGATTTTGAAAAGCTGTAAATTGATTCGGGTTGTGCATGTTGGGCCCTTTAACCTCATATTTTTTTGGTGACCAACTATTTAGATTTGACTTGTGGAAAGAGGATTGAAAGACTTTAAATCACTTTTGGAGTTTTAACACCCTCATGATCAAACATTATAATCTTTCAATCCATAAGCGATGTTGTTGTGTTTTTTTCTCCTATGTGATTTCTAACATGTCTAGTTTGAATTTGTACAGTTATAAATAAAAAAAACTTGATGCCAACGGTACTAGTATGTGAGCTCAAGAATGCGAGCTTGTGAGCATTGAGCCTACAATATTGGTACCTATAATGTAAATACCACACACTATAGAAGGTGTATGTATCATAAACACCTATAATATGGGTATTTGTAATATATATATCCTATAATCATAGACGGTTTTTATAGTATATACACCTATAACATAGGTATATATTATTCTAGGCTCATGGGCTCACACTCCTATGAATAGCAATCCTCGGCATTTAGGGGTTAAGGTAAACTACCCCATTATGAACAAAATGGGACCAAGCCCATTGTGGGCAAAATTGTAATGGTGGTGTACATTCAAGTTTTGAAACCTCGCAAACATTACTCATTAGAGGAGATTTGAGCCCCTGGAAGACCGTTTCAAGGCTGTTCTTGATGCTGAGAACAACGCACTGCTGTTAGAAGAAAAAAAATTTATTAAAATAAAAAATAAAAAGTTATTAAAATGTTAAAAGAATACTAAAAAAAATTAAAAAATTAAAAAAATAAATTAAAATCTGACGTGGCAGTCGCTTGGCCACGTTAGACTAATGATTTGGTAGTGTCCCAACATTCCTGCAGAGTTCCCACAATCCGCAAACTCACAGTCTTTTAGAGGCCCGAATCTCCTTGAATGATGTTTGTAGTTTAGGGTGGATTTTTAGAATGGGCCAAATCTTCTATAAAAGAAAAGAAAAAATCAAAATTCTACATGGAAGCGAGCAATGGTTGCAATAGGAGAACTGGAATTGTTAATCCCTACATATCCAAGTTTTTTTTAAGCTTCTTGAAATTTTCTCTAAATTGATCAAAATGCAAAAATTTTGAAAAGTTTTATCAACTTTTTTTAAATTATTACTGTACATATTCAAACTAAACATTTTAGAGATCCCATAGAAAAGAAAACACAACAATATCACTTATGGATTAAAAGATTGTAATGTTTGATCATGAGGGTGTTAAACTCCAAAAGTGATTTGAAGTCTTTCAATCTTCTTTTTAAATTTCAAATCAATAAATTGAGGTCACCAAAAAAATATGAGGTTAAAGGACATAATATGCATAACTCGAGGCATAACTCCAATCAATTTATGGTTTCTCAAAATCTACTCTACAATTTTTTAAATGAATTCCTAATGTGATTTTTCTCAATGATCTAGTGTGTTAGAGGCTCATTTTCAAGAGCCCTCAACACCAAAAAATCAAGATTTGCAATGGGCACCCTTGCACAAAATGTTGAATAGAAAAATCATAATCATTCATTTACAGAATTAAATTTTTGATACTAAAACTAAACTTCAAAAAGAATCTTTTGTTTAAATTCAAACTACTAAAATAATAATTTAATAATTTTTTATTAAACTTCAAAGTTTTGTTAAAACTATAATTTGATGCCATGGGCATTTAGGGGTTAACTTGCAAAGTTTTGTGGAGGTCTGTAAAAAGTAGGGAAGTAAGGTTCTGACCAGAGTTGTGTGAATATCACACTTTTTCTATCACTATAGGTATAATACTAGTATTAAAAACAAAAGGGGGGAATTACAAAAAATAATATTAACATTAGACTTGAATTTTTGGTTGCTTTTAGTTTGACAACAAGGCAATGCTACTGCTAAAATGTAGTTTTCTCCTATTCGCACAGAAGTGAAAGCATCATAGAACTAGGTAGAGAGTTATATGATACTTTCCTAGGCAATTTAGATCCTAAGAAATTCCAAAATTCATTTTTGATTTTGACACATTTTAGAAATTCACTCTTATTGGGTACATAGTAATCAAAAAACTCATTTAATCCCAAATTCAATGTAAGATATACCAAAAGTGTTGGTTGAAGACTAACAAAATATCTTAAGACAAGTATAATCAAAACTAATAAAATAAAGAGAAAAGAAAGGGTGATTGCACGAAACACCTGTACTGTCTAGTTTTGTGTTTTTTTTGGACCACTATAATTTTTGCTATAACTTTTGATTTATAGGTTCAATGCCAAAATAAATAAAAAACTTCCTTAATGTTTTGATTGTAATTGTATCCCTTATTTTTTAGAAATTAAAAAAAATCAATTTATATTTAAAATTCAATTTTGTTAATTTGTCACACTTTGACGATTAGGGGTTTTTAGTACTATTGAGCAGTTTAAATTAATGATTTTCAGTTGAAATTTCTATGGTATATTCTCCTAGTAGGTAGACATCTTCCTACCAAAGATCATTTAAAAATACATTATTTTATACCCTCCACAGTTGTGCAAATAGGCCTCCCTTGCGTGTGCACTTGTGAACAGTAGAAATGGTTTTTACTTCATTTTTTTGGTCAAATCTCATCACCAAGAAGTCTTCCCAAATGGCCAATTTCTAGTTTTGTTCAAAATTGTTTTTTCTATTTTCTACGAATTAAAATGTCAAAGGATGTATCTTCTGGAACAATTTTGCAGACTACTCTAGCAAAGAGGAAAATACATCCTTTGACATTTTAATTTGTAGAAAATAGATAAAACAATCTTGAACAAAACTAAAAATTGGCCATTTGGGAAGACTTCTTGGTGATGAGATTTGACCAAAAAAATGAAGTAAAAACCATTTCTACTGTTCACAAGTGCGCACGCAAGGGAGGCCTACTTGCACAACTGTGGAGGGTATAAAATAATGTATTTTTAAATGGTCTTTGGCAGAAAGATGTCTACCTATTAGAGGAATATACTATAGAAATTTCAATTGAAAATCATTAATTTAAACTGCTCAATAGTACTAAAAAACCCTAAATGTCAAAGTGTGACAAATTAATAAAATTAAATTTTAAATATAAATTGAGTTTTTTTAATTTCTGAAAAATAAGGGATACAATTACAATCAGGACATCTAGAAAGAATTTTTTTGGTTTTGGCATTGAACCTATAAATCAAAAGTTATAGCAAAAGTTATAGCGGTCCAAAAAAAAACGCAACCAGACAGTATAGGTGTTTCGTGCAATCACCCGAAAACTATAATATATATTATAATAAGACATTTTTTAACTTTAGAGTATGGGCACCTCGTGCATGGAATTATTTTAACTATAAGAACAAATAAAAGAACTCCATGCTTCCATACATAGAACAATAGTATACAATGTTGATTTTGTATATACTTGGTGTATGCCTAATTTGGTTTAAACTCTACTCTAGTAATGGAACGCTTATAAAGTGTAAGTGGCAATATCAACATATATAAGATTTTCTTGAATAAAAATTTGAATCTTTCATTTGTTTCTCTTTCTTTAAATGGAATTGAATAAAGATTTATCCTCAAATTTTATTTTTGAAAAGAGATTCTACATTGTCAAGAATATAAAATTCTTTGCAATTTCTATCTTATTAATAAACATAAAATGATTCTAAACTTTATATATATAAGTAAATCTAGACAATCATGTTCAATTTTATTTTTGGCAAAAATAATTGGATTTTGTGAGTTATTTGTGATGCAAAGATTTGCAACAAAAATGATAAAAGGTTATAATTTACCATATAGAATAAACCTTGAAATGAAAATGAAGAGTATAAAAATTAAAAGCTCAATAAATATTTTTCAATTTTATTTATGAATAATTATCTGAGGTCTTAAGAGCCTATCCATATTGTCAAAAGGGTTTAGGGGTTTGAGTTCCAGACTAAGTTTGGGATGTGTTGGTTTACTCATTCTTTGGAGTTTCAAATTCAGTTTCAAGTATGTTGGTTTAGACTTTTAGAATTTCAATTTGAGCTGTTGCGGGTTCTCCAACATCCCATGCTTGATGGTGATACATTTGTAGTGGACAACTTCAATTGCAACATGGAGTTTTTTTCCAAATTGTGGTAGCTTTTGAGACCCCTTTAGATCATCTACGCACTCCCCCCGGTCAAACCTTATCAATAGAGAGTTAAAGGAGTTTCATGGCATTTTGTGTCGTAATTGGCAACCTTGCAAAGTTTTTGTGGTGAAGGGTGAAGATTGGCACAAATTTTTATTCATGTAGGTGACCCCTACAATCTATGTGTGAGAGGGTTTAGCATGTCAGTTTGCCTCTTAGCTTGGAGATTTTTTATCCTATGGATTTCCGTGTCATGTGTGTGGTAGGATTAAGGCAACTATTTACTTTTGGTATTTACAATTGTGTTATGAACACATTTCATGCTTCAAACACTTTAATGTTATTATTATTGGTGCACCATACGTGCTTGAACATTTTTGGTTTAGTTTTGCCTTTCTGGGGGGGGGATTGACCTCGCGCATTTTTACTTCCTTGCATGCTGTTTTGTATTGTATGGTGTATTACTATGTTGATGGGGTTATTGTGCCTCAATTTGTTGTTCACATTCTCTTGGATGTAAATGCTATCAATTTCTAATTTATAGTTTGTGTGTGCCATTTTTGTCTTTGTTTTGTTTTGTGGTCCTTCTTTGCTTATTTCGGTTTATGATTTGAGGATTCTCATGTGTTGTTTGCTTTACAGGACGAAGAAGGCAACAATGCATATTAAATGCTTCAAATTGTGTTAAGTGAAGGTTGTGTTTATAGTTCATGTGTTGTGCTTTTGTCTTTAATCTTTGTGTTTGTCTTTTCTCAATTTCCTTTTTTTTTGTGCAACAAAAAAAAATTGCTAAACATTGCCCCTCCTTTAGAATTCTAAGTAATTTTAGTGGTCATAAAATATCATGAATTAGAAAATTAGATAATAATAAGAACCATTTAATTGTTCATGGTCATCAAAAATTCCAACGACGCTAGCATGTGAGCGTGTGAGCGTGAGCCTAAGAGCGGTGAGCGTGAGCCTAAGAGTGGTGAGCGTGGATTGTGTGAGCCTAGAGCCTAAAAATATAAAACATGATGTAATTTCTAAATTTTTTGGATTAAAAAGTTAAAAGTTTGAAAATTTTTGAATTTTTTTTATTATATTTAGTAAAATATAGTAAAATATATATGACCTATTACCACGGGACCCATGATCGTGGATTTCCAATTTAAAAGCCTGGGAAGTTGGTGCTATTGCATGTTTTGAAATTTATATTATATTTTGAGAAGCCTTCTCAGGGTAGTCTGATGAAGTGAGAGTACAAATAATTAGAGGCAATTGCAAGGATGAGAAGAAAACAAATGCAATGAAAATACTATAGGATGTAGAATATTGAGTAAATAATAAAATATTCTTTCATTGCAGAAAGGGATACATATTTAGCTACTTGAATTTGAGGATATTGAAGATAATATACTAATACTGCCTATCTACTTTATATTATACTAATATATGTCAATTAACTTGGTCACTCGCATGTCTTGATGATTCCGGCAGCAACAAGCACTTGCTTAACTTCATCCAAGCTGAGGGTAGGAGCGTGGATGAACGTATGTCTTATAATCCAGTTTGCAAAAATAACAAAAAATGTAATAAAGGTGTTTGCAATTGATATACATCCCACGCTTTCCAATAGAGGTCCCGTTCATACTTCCATAATGGGGACAAGTACAAAATGGAAAATTACAAAGTGTGATGCTGTAAACCTTCTGGTTAGGTTCAGTGCCGGACAGTAGTGTAATAACAGCACCAAGTCCAGGGTAGGGAAGGAAGTTCACCCCAGTAATACTTGCAGTAACATTCCTTGCACTTTCCCACTGATTGCGGTGATTCTTGGTAGGTGCTTTCACTACAAGAGAAAGGGGTGTTTTAAGTAGTGTCCTAGACATCACGTCTTTTAAATAACGTCTTTTAAGTAAGTTTTTAAGTAAAATTTTACTAAAAAGATTGTCTTTTTAGTAAAATTTTACTTAAAAACTTACTTAAAAGACTTTACTTAAAAGACGTGATGTCTAGGACACTACTTAAAACACCCCTTTCTCTTGTAGTGTTTACTGCTCCGACGAACCTACTTGCCATTCCGAATAGAAGGGATTCTTTCGGCATGTGCTGGTCGAGGATGACTCCACAACACAGGCTCAAATACCTTAGACGAGGTAAACAAACGTCGAGGCAACATCGGCACGTTGGATTGCAAGCGGAACCCAGCTTCTTCAAGCTCTATAATTTCAGTACGGGTAAGATTGGTATCAGTAAGAACAGGCCAGACTTCGGGAATCTCGAGTCGAGTAAGAACATGGGAACGCTTAGGTCCCATGACACATCGTGCAATTTGGTCTGCACAAAACCAAAAATCCTCGGTCTGAACTGCCGTGCCTTTATATTCTCGCTTTTGCCCTCTATAAGTAGGGGCAGCAGTGGGTTTTCCATGCCTAACAATTAGTAGCTTGCATTTGGCCTGTGTATACTTCTGAATGGCATGACACTGTTTCCTTGACTTGTGTGAAATTCTTGCTATGTGCCATTCCGATGTATCGCAATCCGTTTCCACTACAGATTGAGTATGAGGCATAATTGTATGAAACTCCTCAACTACAGTCTCAAGTTGCACTCTAGCATTGGCTGATCTAGTTTGAATCCGAGGATGAGAGAAGTTCACCTTGTCAGGGCGATGAGAATCACCTTCGGACCCAATCGGAAGATCCAATTTCCTTTTGTTGGACCCGAATACTTCTTCCCCCTCCAAGTGCGGAATTCGAGTGCAAATGTCTTCCGCTCCAGGCATTTCACTAAGTGCGTCTGCAATTTTCTTTCCATCTCCAGATACCATAGCCCTCTTCAGTTTCAAATCTTCTTTAGAGGGGCCTTTTCTAGAAGGGCCCCCGCACAGATAAGCCCTATAATTAGTCATCTGCATAAAGGCTCAGACCCAGTCATCACACGTGGCCACAAACAAATCAGACCCGCGTTTCCCGGAAGCTTGCATCCATTTGTTGTGCACTGTTTTAGCCAAGTTGCATGTTGGGATGTCTGCTAGTTCCTCTATTGTCAATTTCTGCCAACATGACAAATAAAGTCATTAATAAAACGGTTTGTAGTTTAGGATAAGAAATAGAGGAAGAAATAATGAGAGTAAAGATTCTTACCATTTCCATAAATCCACCCCATTGACGATATCGAAAGTGCCAAAATGCGAGCCAATCCTCGAGTTCACGAATAGCTGGTTCTGATGCAGCTCCGGAGGAGTACCACCAAGCTCTGATTTCTAAATACATCTTGTCTGCTTCGGATATCGATGTCGCATCTTTGTACTGCCTGCAGTGTCGAATATGTTGGTTTTGGAATTCTTTGGCGATTAGCTTCTCCGTATGCTTGTGCATGCATGTTGCCCAATGGAATAAGCAAGTCCTTTCACGGTCCACCATTGGAATGGATGGATCTTCTGACCCATACACAATGCAAACTGCATTGAAGTTTGCTTGAGCACTATCACACATGAATCCCTTGAAGTTTGGATCTGACACCCCATTTTTCACCATGACCTTATTCAAACAACGCCAAAAAATGATTTGGCCTTCGGTTCCCTCAGTCTGCATATCACATACGGCAATGGTCATGATTTTGCAATAAGTGGAGTCATAGACGTGACAAGCAATAGTTGTCCATAATTTCACCCTCTTCACATGATCAAACATGATAAAGCAGTTTTCTAGATCGCCACTTGGTTGCATCCGTCGTACAAGATCGACTCCACTCCCAGGTCCATCCACGAGCATCTTGAACAAATAGACCTTGTCTTGCCCTTGTCCCGGGAATACACTATCATGAATGTATTCCATTTTGGCACGTTCCTTCATATCAAAGATCCGATCAATCTCGCCAGCACCCTTGTTGTTGCTCCGTAAAGAAGATATCACGTTGCGCATATTAGGCGAGCTAAGAAGCTAAAACTTATCCATGACATTCTCTAACGCATCACCATGGAGCATCTCTTTTGGTTCAGGTCCATTGTGAATAAGGAACGTGTCGAGGAACTCCTTGCTTGCTGCCATGGTAATAGCGGAAGTTTTGGCGGTTGGAGTTCTAGCCACTTCGTGAGCAATTAGTCCGGTGATTGCTTCAAGAGACTCTCTACATTGGCTGTCAGCAACTGGATGCAAATGGACACCCAAGTGGATGCACGCACGCGACAAATCTCCAGTTCTAAGTACGTAGTAAATCCGCGAGTTACATAAACTGAGGCAAGTAGGAGATTGTCTACAAACTTTACAGAGCACAGTAGAGTCTGGCGGAGGAATCTGACCTAGGCTAAAGGAATGTTTTGTGGTCCCAATCCACTCAATTTCGTTATTCTTTGAAGCTCGTGTGCGGTACTCACATTTTATATTTTCACAGATCAAATGTCCAATACAATGCGACTTTCTGAACTTTAAACCTAAGTCATTATGGATGTTTGACGTCATGGTGCGACACCACGTGTGACCATCATACCGTTTATCCATGCCCTCCATGCCTCTAGCTCCACATCTAGATCCACAAGATGGTGGCAACTCAAAGAGAACGTCACCATCGAATCTAGCTGGGAGAAACTGAATGTTCTGGTATTCTATAGCATCAAAATCAATCTGGGCAAGTTCATTCCGTAATCCAGGCACTAAAGACAATTTGCGAAGGCATTGCAATACACTAAGGGAATCACGCTGATTGGGAGGGTGTGAGCTCCCAATTCGTCACTTGGGACTCGTAGAATTATTTTTTTTGGAAATTTGCAATTTAAAGTTGATAAAAGTATACAAAAATCCATAAAAAGAGTGTAGAACCGAAATAGGGTTGTGTCATACCCATTATAGTATTTGGTCTAGATTTGTGTTTTTTACTTAGAATCCCCCAAACCTTGCCTAAAAATGGTATAAAAATAACGAAAAGGTTAGATTTGGAGGATTCGAGTCACACAGCTCCAAAAGGGCTAAATCCCACCATGAATGTGGCGATTCATGGCTAGGTCGATCCGAGGGATCCACAGCGAGGCCACTAGGTCGGGTCCTAGAGTTAGATTTAGAATTCCCCATTAGATCGACGAATTCCCAAAATCCCGATTGTTAACATGCAGGAGCCACTCACGCAAGACCGGGCTTGTGGAGGAATCTACAGCGCAAGGATGGTGTTCTAGGGTGAATCCCATGCCAGGAGTCCAACGGCGAAATTGGTTCGCCAAGATTCCTCCACCTGCAGAAGATTCCCGCACCGTCGCTAATTCAAGGAGATGTCCAGTTTAAATCTCCATTGACCAATCGTGCCAGGTACGGAAACACACCCGCACGTCTTTCATGCGACTCCCTGAGAGGTCACGTGAAAAATCCCGGCATCTTCCGACTTGCAGAAGAACCTTTTTCCGGGTGGTCAACCCTCCTAACCTCCAACGGGAATTTCATGGAAATTACCCAGGTTACAATAAAATCTCATTAAAAATTAGACTAGCTTGTTTTATGTTAATAATACGCTCCGTGAAGTTTCACGACATTCCGATAGCGGCAAGTACCCGAACCGGCGAGATTCCTCGGGAATTAACCACGTGGCGGGGTCCCCGCCACGTTGACCGGCATTCCGGGACCATACGATGGCGAAACGAAGTCAACCAAGAGTCCTTTCCAACTCTCTCGCACCTACCGGAGACCCTAGGCTATTCACATTTCTCAAAATAGGAGACCCCCAAGATCTAGGATTTTACCATGATTTGATTTTTAAACTAAATTAGCCTACGATGCGTTTTTGGCCTCGGTCCGGGGATTAAGGGATCTAAAACTAAACACGGCGTTCTGGATCCAACGACGCAATCCGTTCGGCGATTGGAGCTAATCTCCAAAAGTTAGGATGTTGGTCTAGCATAGATGGTAGAAGTAGAAATTTAGGATGTAGGATGAAAATCTTTGAGGATGAGGATGAAAATCCCCTTTGATAAGGTTACCTTAGAGCTTGAGAGAGAGGGGTGAGCCCTTGGAAACCTATATAAGGGCCCCATTTCTCTCTCTAAAACATCCCCTCACTTTTAATTGGGTCCGTGGGTCCAAGTTGCTTTGGATATTTTGGCGTTTGAAGCCAAAAACCTCTACGGTGTTTTTGGAGCACTTTTTGCTACATTGTTGCTAGATTTCAAGCTTTGAAGGTCCTTGGGGGTCCTTCTATCTTGCCTTGTGTACTTCTCGTGCGTTTGTTATACCCTTGTTACGAGTTAAGAGTCCTTGTTCTCTCTTGTTGTACCCTTGTGAGCTAACTTGTGAGTTTAGGAGTCTTTTTGGGTCGTGTCCTAATCCTAAAGTCACCCTCCACCGTACCTTGGCGATGCCGCTTTGGGGGGCCTTTAGCTTGTGAAGTTGTGTGTCTTTACGTGTACTAAAACGTGTGTTTCCCTTACTTATGTGTCCTCACCCCCTTCTAATCTTTCCCTTGTTGCGTGGACCCCCTCTCGGGACGGCGAAGCTTTGGCTTTGTCACACGTGTTTCTAAATTTGTCTTTTTATCTTCTTCTAATCTCCCCCTTGTTGCGTGGACCCCCCCTCGGGACGGCGAAGCTTTGGCTTTGTCACACGTGTTTCTAAATTTGTTTTTTTATCTTCTTCTAATCTCCCCCTTGTTGCGTGGACCCCCTCTCGGGACGGCGAAGCTTTGGCTTTGTCACACGTGTTTCTAAATTTGTTTTTTTATCTTCTTCTAATCTCCCCCTTGTTGCGTGGACCCCCTCTCGGGACGGCGAAGCTTTGAACTAGTAACAACGTCAAGTCCTACAGTGTGTGTTAAAATACTCTTAGACAGCGGAGCTTTGAACCCATGGAGTGTCGCAAGTCCTAAAGTTGGTGTTAAACCCGATTTTACGGCGAAGCTTTGAACCTCCATAGCCTTAGATTCCAAAGTCTAGTTTCCAAGACCTTTGTGGAAACCTCCAGAGTTTAGCTTCCAAGAGATGTAGGTTCCTTTGTACTTATCAAGTGTAGTGTCTTCCCAAAGTTTATCTAGTTTAGTTGGTTCCCGGGGTCTTAGTGAGTTTAGTACCCCCAAGGTTTTATTTCCCCCTAGCCTTAAAATAGCCTTAGCAAAATTTCAGTCCTAAAATAGCCTTAGAGAAAAAGAACCAGCATCCCAACCAGCAATCCCAACCAGCAATCCCAACCAGCATCCCAACCAGCAATCACAACCAGCGATCACAACCAGCGATCCCAACCAGCATCCCAACCAGCATCCCAACCAGCATCCCAACCAGCATCCCATCAGCAATAAATAAAAAAAAAGATTTTTTTATATTTAAAACCCGACCCCCCAGCCAGCCAGCCGGGAAGGGCCAGGCAGGCTCCTCCAAAATTTTGATTCCTTTTTTTTGTCTCACGTTTTGGTTCTCTCAAACCAGAACATGAACAAAGATAAAGCAAACTCAAGGAATGTTGGGCTAATTAAGTGCTAAGCAGGGGTGAAGCAGAATTAGGGCCAATACAAAAATACAAAAGGGAGGAGGAAGAAGAGAGCGGAGCACCACCGTACTTGCACATGAAAACGGTCTCTATCACCACTCCCACTTACACAGAATGGAAGGAAATTAGGGAGAGGGATGTGTTATAGGAGTGAAAAGGAGAGAGACGATGAATAGTGCCTAGCTAGGAGATTAGGTAGGAAATCTAGAAGAACTCCTTGCAACCGTTGGGAAGAAGATTAGGATGACACAAAGCAAGGTTGCGTAAGAGGGTAGGAAAGAACAATTAAGCCCTTCTCGTAGTTTGAAGCCATAGTGTAAGACCCATAAAGGCTTAGGTGGAATAGTGCTAGTGTAGAAGAAAGAGGAAGAAAGAAAAGAAAGGAGGAAGGGAAAGAAGGAGTTTAGATCATCAAAATTGTAATATCTTCTCAATAAGCGGTGAGCTTGGAAAAAATTCAAAACAAAGTCAAAGACTACCATGGAGCGTGAGGATGTACACGTGGACGTGGACGAAGTCATTTCCGACACCGGTAGTGAAGAGGTAAGTTTTTGATTTAATCTTTGATGTTTCTCCCTAATTAGCCTTTATTGTCCTAATCTGCCCTTAGAGCGTGATTAGCATCCGAGATTAGTGTAAATTAGAAGTTTAGATTCAAAAATTGATAGATTAGGAATAGAGGTTTCCGAAAACATCTTATAATTAAGATTTGACCGTAAACTGACCGCGTTAGGCTAAGTTAAGCGGTAAGGGGTAGAACGGAGGAATTTTAATTAAATTTGATCCACAAGGAACCATGGACGGAATTTAGGATTAGATTAGAAGGAGAATTTAGGATTAAAATTAGGGATTAATTAGCAGGTAGAATTAGAATCAATTTACACTTTTATTTTTTTAAAGTTAAACTTCTAAGGTCAAAATCTAGAGTTAACTTTGGGAAGTTAAAAAATAGAATTAATTTAGAACTTAACCTAGGGGTTTCAACTCTCAAGTCAAATCTTAGGGGAGGTTCATGTAAGAGTTTAGAAGTTGATTAGGGAGTCAAAAATTAGAGTAGAAATATAGGTCAACGGTAGAATTGAAAATCAACTTAGGAAGTAGATTTTTGAGTTAGGAATAGAGTAAAAAATAGAAGTCAAAACCCTAGAGTTAAAAGTTGGAATTAAATTTAGGAGGGTAACATCTAGAGTTAATCCAGGATTAAAACAATAGGATTAAATTTGGAAGGGGAAGTCAAAAGTCAAAAGTTTAGATTAAATTCAAAGGTTAAATTTTAGAGTCAATTGGGGAGTAAAAGGTTAGAGTCAAAAGCTAAAAGTAGAAGTTAAAACTTAGAGGTAGAAGTTAAATTTTAGAGTTAGTTGGAAGTAGAAAAAATCTAGAGTCAAAGTAAAAACGTAGAGTCAACCCTAGAGGTTAAAATTGGGAATTAATTTTGGAAGTAAAAATTTAGAGTTAAAAGTCAAAAACCTAGAGTTAAATTAGGAATAAAAATCTACAGTAGAAAGCGAAAAGTTAGAGTTAACTTTAGAGGGTAAATCTTAGAGTAGTTTGGAATTAAGAACATAAAATTAAAAGTGAAACTTAGAATTACCCTAGAAGGTTAAAACTTGGAAGTTAGGAGTTGAAAGTAAAAACTTAGAGTCAAAAGTCAAAACATAGAATGGAAGTCGGTAGTTAATACTTAAAGCCGAGTTAAAAGGGTAAAAGCCTGGAGTTTCTTTTAGAGGTTGAAAATTAGAGTAAGAGTTGGATTTTAGAATTAGTCTTTAGAAGTAGAACTTCTAGGTGGAGTCTTAAAAACCCACGATAGTCTTAGAGGTTCATGGAAGGAACATAGGGGTTCCCCTTTTTACGTAGTTAGGAACGTGAGAAATGACGCCAACTACCCAGTCTACCCTCGACATAGGATAGATAGTTAGGGAGTTAGAATTTCACCATTACCCCTGAGCATTGCAGTTACCTTGTGAGTTACTACATGCATTCTAATTATTCGCTGCCATCCACGACCCTTAGGAAACGTTAGCAAAAAAGATCCATTGCTTGGAAGGCACAGTGGACCGCGCTCACAATACCCCCATATATTAAAAAAGTGGATAAAGGCATAGAACCTGGTCGGTGTTCGCTCTATTACCAAGGGTGGGTAATCTTGCGTCCACAGAGGGAGAGGAAGACGAGAAAATCCAAATGATGCAGGACTACTAAGGGTAGTACGGAAGGCAGTAGGAATGGCTGAATTCACCATACATGGCAAAACAACATTCAAAGAGGAAGGTTGACAAACTTTAATTGGCGTTTCGCCTTCAGAATCACTGGATAACTCTATCACAGGTTCTAGGGACTCACGTTTAACATTGTTGACATTGAACAAAATTGTATTCTCAGAGCATCCACTACCTAGAGACTCCACTTTCACTGGACGTAATACTGGGCGCTCAACAGTGAACTCATCAAAAATGGGTGGAAGTATTTCAGTCGAAGCCGGCAAGGGCTCTGGCAAGAGATCATAAACTCTATAGCATCCTACATGAAGAAGCCAGTAGAATCCTTCATGATCGCTACATCTTACCTGCAAAATTGATTCCTTAAGAACGTTGTAGTCACCTTGGACTTCTTCCTCTATGACGATAGAAGAAGGGAAAAATCCAAAGCGGACATGAAGGAGATGGGTGGGCATATGTACAGAACCTTGAATACCTAATGGTAAAACAAATGGGACCTCATGGCCTCTAGCGACAATACTAGCCATAGTGAAGCATTAAAGAAAATTGCAAGCAACAAACAACACGAAGAAGCAAAAAGAATGAAGCTTTGATATTTGCAAGTGCAAAAGGTGTGGATATAAAGAAGGAGAGACTTGTAGGTTCGTTTCGAAGAATAGGAATTTTTACCTGTACAAAAATTTGAAATTGGATTGATGATTTGAATGCTAGTTATTGCATATCATATCAAGATTTGATATAGAAGAAGGTATGTGAACAACATCTAAAATGGAGGTGGGTAAGGCAGCGTATTACACGTCATCAATTAATACAACACCAATAATAAATGAATTATAGTACAAAGTACGGATCAATTTGTATCAGACCATGCTGGCAGAGTTACAACAAGCACTGACAGGAGATGATGTGTCATCATGCATTATACTGTATGATGACCCATGACATGCATGCAATTATGATTATATATCTAGTGACCATTTAAGAATCTTGTGGTTGATGATGATATCAGTAACAGACAAATAAAGCCAGCAATTTTGTGATAAAATGAAATTGTAACTTTGTGGAGAGAATTTGTGCAAGTCTCTTAGAATATAAAAGCCTATTGAAGAAGATGAAGTAATGTGTAGAAAGGCATGTTCCAAAGAGTGGGTGATGTAGTATGGAGGATGTTGATATTGTAATGCCTTGGTAGTTGATTATTTCAAATGCAAGAGAACTTCCTTTCTCCATTGCTAACGTTGGACACTTTAGTAAAGGATAGGAAGAAGAGGAGGAGGAAAAGTAGCTTTCCTTATTCCAGTAGAAGGCAATTGTTAAGGGCTAGAATGATTAGACGGTTGCCTCGGATCACTGCAACTGATTTGTCGGGCACAACAAGGAATTTAACATATGAAGGTATTGTTTTGTGTGAAGCAATTCGGGAGGATATCATGGAAGGTGAACCCATTTCACGTGAAGCAATTCAAGAGGATATTGTGCAGGGTGAATCCATTTTATGTGAAAATCAACTAGATATTGCCTCAGGTTGTAGTGATTTGGATCAATATAGTAGCGAAGAAGAGGAAGAAGAAGAACAACAACAACAACAACCATCAAAGTTGGAGCGAGAGTTCGGAAGTATAATCAGAATGGTAAGAAAATAATAACCCCAAGTGATATTGACTTTGAATGTATGTGAAAAATTTTCTTGGATGCAAATCTAGCAACTTTACATCATTTTGTTCGCGTCGAAAGCACAATTCCAACGGTATAAAGCATTTAAAAAACGGATACATATTGAAGAAGTTATGGCCTAAAAACTAATTCAGCATCTTGGAATCTGGCCTGAAATCTTCAGATTTGGCTGATTTTTAGGCCAAATCCAGGCTTTTGATTTTTAGCAGTTTTGGCTGATTTTTGTAAAATTGTAGGAATGTCCGGAAATTCAAAAAAAAATTAGAGTGAATCTCACGTGTAGAATCTATGGATTAAAAAAAATTTGGCTCAAAATCTTGAGAATTGAAGAAGTTATTCAGAAGATTCCCTTGAGGTACATCTACCAATTTTTGGAGTGGAGTACGGTTTACCGTAAACCTTGTCACATCTTTAGCCGTCGTCTTTGAAGGTTGGGAGGCAACAACCGCTTACGGAGGAGGAAGGTGGAGGTACCACCATGGAGGAAGGGGAGGCTGCGGCGGATTTGGCGCGGCGAGATGAGCATGGAGGAACAATGAACAAGGCCAATGAAGGGACAACAAGCGTGCAGAGTGAGGCAAATCCAGGTGCTTTTTTTTTTTCCTGCCTGCCTTCCTAGACCTCAGCCGTTAACGGCTGCGCTTTTTGGGTCCTATTTTGCTTCCAATAGAGAGTGCGATTTTGTCAAATGCTAAAAAAAATTTTGCCTCCCCAGACCCCAGCCGTTAACGGCTACGCTTTTTGAGGTTCCGATTTGAAAAACTGTTTGTTGAAATTTCGTCAAATGTTGAAATTTTTTATGCCTTCCCAGACCCCAGCTGTTAACGGCTATGCTTTTTAGGGTTCCGATTTGAAAAACTGTTTGCTGAAATTTTGTGAAACGCTGAAATTTTTTATGCCTTCCCAGACCCCAGCCGTTAACGGCTACGCTTTTTGGGGTTCCAATTTGGAAAACTGTTTGCTGAAATTTCATCAAATGCTGAAATTTTTTATGCCTTCTCAGACCCCAGCCGTTAACGGCTACGCTTTTTGGGTTCCGAATTACAAAACTCTTTGCTGAAATTTCGTCAAACGCTAAATTTTTTTCTACCTTTCCAGACCCCAGCCGTTAACGGCTACGCTTTTTGGGGTTCCAATTTAGAAAATTCTTTGCTAAAATTCTGTCAAATGCTGAAATTCTTCTAACCTCCGTAGACCCCAGCCGTTAACGGCTACGCTTTTGGAGGCATCAATTTCTGGGCAATGATTTCTATAGAGAACTTAGATGCTGAAATTTTGGGGCCTTGCTAGACCCCAGCCATTGCCGGCTGGTATGTTTTATTACATAGTTTATAATAAATGTATACAAAGTATAACTTCTTCTAATCAAGATTTAAACATTATTTCAGAGATGTTGACAGATATAGATCCACAAGTACTAGCAGTAGATGCTGCTGTCCAACTTCTTTCTAAAGATCAATTGGAGTTGCAATTGCATGGCTTTTTGAAGAAGGAGACTGTGAACACTTCTTCGCGTCTCGAGCGGTTGAGATACCAACCCAGGGCAAAGTCTAAAATTAATATTCCTTTATGTCGTATGATCTCTTTGCCGGTTGTGAGGCCTTTCTTGAAGAATGACGTGATGAATCTAGCTGCACATTTTGTCACTTGTGGTTACATGGAAGGAAACGGAGTTTTTTATGTGGCTTTGGAGAACAATGAGGGGAAGACAGTAGATGTCACGGATGACATTGTTAAATCATGGAGTGCCAACTAGGTACAAGCAAATGCTGCTTTTGAGAAAGAATTGCAGAATGATGAAGATCTAAAAGTCTTCTCTAGCAAGATGTTCATGGTTTGGGATGGCAACCATCGTTTGCAAGCATGGTTGCCTCTTATCAATCGTGATCATGTGGACGACTCTATGTGGCATTATGCTGTTGAAAGCATTATTTTGGACGTCAAGGGGGACATTGCAACTATGCTGGCAACATTGCATGAAGTCAATTGGTAATCCTTTTTCTTATTTATCAGTTTTCTTTTCATTTCACTTCTTAGTTTCTAAAGCTTCTTTGATATGGACCATTGTAATAGTTACTATTCTATCTTTTGGAGAGTTAGGTGTTTGCTTCACATGTTTTAACACAATCAATTTTGTGGTGCCAGGAGAAACTAGAAATCCCATGTTTCCATAAATCTTGTTCACAAGCTCTATTGCATTCAACGTATTGTTGCACAACCACTCTCATACTTTGAAAAACTTGTTTCCAAAGAGGATCTAGAGGCAGCTGAAGCCAAACAAAAGTCAAAACAACGAATTTGGTTCACTCTCACTCTTGAGGCTCTAAATGGAGTCTTATACCAGGTTCATTTCTAAAGTCTTATTTTCTATTTCATATTTTTTCAATTCTTTGGTCTTTTTTTTGTTCTTCTTGTTAATTTGAATTAATTATATCTTGCTCTAGTATTATGCATAACATGTATTATCATGTATATTATGCTTATTTCTATACATCATTTATTCTATGCAGCAAGAGTTGGGGGACGCTGCTGCTGCTGCTCAAAGAAAATTCTACGAAAAGTATCCCAATCCAGCTGATTGGACTCCAAATGTTGTTCATGAATGGGTCTCCAAAGCTGTTGAGAGGATCAAGGTAGCTTCTCATTTAGAGCTGAAGAAACAACTCCCCATTGCAGATCCTAACCACACGATGGCCTTCTTGGAGCAGGTGCAGTGTCACTATGAAATTCATGACAAGAGTCCAGAAATGACTCAAGAAAAACTTTGGATGCTAGCAACTTCAGCAATGGACACTTCTATGAAGATCAAATGGCTAGAGAGGTGGAACAAGTCTTCTTCTCTTCGTGAGGCTCTCAAATTCCCTAAACCAAAATTCAGTGATATTGACTTCCCTGAGTGGCTTCATAAAGCTACATGGTAGGCTCAAGTGAGTACTTCTCTTTCTTTTTCCTGTTTTAGTATTATTTCCTTTGAACATTTTCAGTTGATCATAACATTCTTCTAACTTACATTTTTTGTGTGGCAGTTGGTTATTGAGACAGAAAAGCTTTTCAATGCTACAGTGGCTGATCTAGACGTGTCTATTAACTATCTTCCTGATGGTATGGATCCTTTGCCCACTATATTTGATTATGTGGAGACAATGCGTATACTGTTGTGGGATACTGCATTCTTTTGTGAGTTTGCTGTGGATAAGGAGATCCACAAAAATCATAAGATTGAAAACAACTCAACTTCAAACCAGCCATGTAGAGGGTGCTTTATAGGTACTTCAAGTATGTCCTTTTCCCTGCTATAGCCATTTCCAAATCTCCCACTTTCTTTGCAAATTATTTGGACAAAGAAAGTGAAGAGTACATGTTTGCAAAGGGGATTATGAAATCTTGGGATCCCATGCATTGGGAAAAGTGTGGATGGTATTTGGATTGTCCCCTCAAAAGACCTCCTACTTTTGACATTGCCCTTCGAGATTCCATTGAACCAGCTCTCAAAGGCACAGTTGTAGCTATTCCTAAGACGGTGGACAAGGATGTAGCCAAGAAGAACAAGAAAACCAAGCTCAAGCCAAAGAAGTCAGTGGTGGAGCTTGATGATTCCGATGAAGATGTGCCGGTTCAAGACAGTCTCAAAAACCTCGTTGTTACAGGACCTTCTTCCTCAAATGTTGAGGCAATACTCCCTGCTTCAAAGCGGCAGAAGACAACTTCTACTCTCGTGACTTTGGTGCCAACCTCCTCTTCTGTCATTGAGCTACCTCCTAAGCTTAGGAGTATGATGACTTCTTTGGCACCTTTGTCTACAAATCATACATCTTTAGATTTGATCTTGAATGATTCTTTTGTTAGAATTATTGAAGAGAAGAAGAAGACTGGTACATTTGCTGCACCATATGACGACATTGTGGCTTTTCTATCAAAGGTGAGTTCATTCTTTTTATAGTTTTTTTATTTCATGTTTTATATTGTTATAAAATCTTACATGTTATTTGAAAGCCATCTCTTCTAATTCATAATATTCTGTGACTTTGACTTGTTCAATCATGAATTAATATTCTTGAAATTTATCTTTGTAGGTTGGTGAAGGTAGAGATTTCTTTTTTGATGGCAAAGTGCAAAAGAAACCTGCCGTGGACCTCATCATTGCAGAATATCCAGATGGTCTTTGGGTTCCAGAGGTCTCAAATCCGCCATCTCAAATTCCGCATTGGAATGTCAGCATTCCAAGTTTTCTCCACGTAATGATGGCATTCTCTCTTACCTATCTTCATGATGATGGAGCATTCCTTCTATTTTATCGTGATAGTCCTACAGTGAAGAGAGAAGTGGCAGGATTCTTCAAGAACTACAAGCTAAAGGTCAAGGATGAGTGGACTATTGTGAATTGCTTACATTTGGCAAATCCTATGAATCCATCTAAAAATGTAAGTAGCAATTTCAAGCTTTCATTTTTGGCATTGATTCAATTCTTATTGCAATTCCTTTGATTGTAAGTACATTTTCTAATTTTAATTTGATTTTGATTTTCAGACTCTAAAGTTTAAGGCTTTATTGTTGGTTCGATCATTGGCCTCTTCCATTACAAGGCAACCTCAGGAGCTTGTGATTACTACTGATCCTTCAATTCCCAAGGTTGATTTAGCCACAGACGACGTTCTCTTCAATTCTATTACTATGGATAATCAATCATGTAGAAAGGAAGATGGCAAGCCATGGAGGGGTGCTAAGGAGAAATTAGAGGTTTTAATGAAGATTTTTGTTCATTGCTTGAGCCCTGTAGGTGGCATTGTGGCAGATATGATTGCCTCTACAGGTATTGTAATCTACAATATTGAATTATTTTTTATTCTATTTTTTTGTTTGATTTTTTTTCTACACTGCAATTTTGATGTTTTCATAATTTTAATATTGTGTTTCATCCAAGTTCTTCCATTAGAGCGGCTCATTCATCTAATCGCCATATCTTAGCATTAGAGAGTGATACCAAACTCTTTGATGAGATATTGAAGCCTTTGCAAACACCTATAGCCGTCTCCAAGATTCTTGATTCTACTACTACAAGCGATGGTATGGCGATTGATGATGACTCTCCAGTTGAAGACGTTGCATTCCTTGACTTATGTGAGTAAGTTTTATTTTATGTTTTTCATTTTTAACAACTTCATTTACAAATTTTATACTTTGTATTTTAATTTGTTACTACATACTCTGATATATGGTTTGTTGTTTGCAATTGGATGAATCCATCACTAAGGCAAAACTTGCCTTTTTATCGACACCCTGGATTTCTTAGAAGTCCCTCTCTCAGTCCTCGTGGCCTCCCTGTTTATGCTGAAGATTTAGCATTAGCTTATGCTAATGCTTAATCTGATTCATCTTCAGTTTCTCTATCACCTCATAGATCTTATGATCCTAGAGTATGTTCTTATTTTGAACTCAGTGCATCTGAGTCAGACGATATTTGAGTTTCTTTTCATGATTTGATATTTGATTTTTATTGTCTTGTTTTTCAAATTGAATCTATTTATATATGATGTGGCAACAGTTCCATTCTTTGGCCTAAAACTTCACCCTATGCTCAAATTGAACAATAAATCATGAGCCTTGAATTACACTCCACCATTCAACTTTATAAAATTCTACAAAGCGGAGTTTAATATGGCATTCCATGAAACTACTACCATTGAATTTATTATGTAGTCTATTTGTTAAAAATGATTTTGATTTTCAAAAACATAAAATTTGAAACAAGACAGTTCAAAAAGAGGGGCATCAACTATAAAAATAGTCGTCTAGGTCAGTCGAGGTTAATACATTTATTTAATTTACAATATATGACTACTATGGTTATTTTAAATATTCAATGTCCAAGAGATTTTTGTTTTTATTTTAAAGCATAGCCATAGAAGCCAAATGTAAATTTGACTTTGGAAATATATAGATTCATTTTTTTGATACAAAATCACATAGCGGCATATTCATTTGTTGTTCATTTGGTCTATACATCCTTACATCTAATTCCACGGTCATAGGTCTCCAACAAATTTACAAACCCTAAATGAAAAAAAATGGAGGCTCACAGGCTCACATACTAGCATCCCCGTCAAAAATTCCTCCAAAAATAAACCCCCTAGCTGTAAGTGATGTACAAAATCCTACACGGAGTGACGCCCACGAGCATTCTTAATTATTGTTGCAATTTATTGATTTAATTACTTTTCTAAACAAAAATTTATAATTGCAAAATATTGACGTAGGTTATTAGGGGTGAAGATCCTTTTGAAGTAGCCTTGATGCTTCAAAATGCACATTACCCACATTCTTATAGGAAAACTTCTGACCTACAATACATATTTCACAAACATATAGCATATCCCAGAAGCACTTGCACTAAGCAAAAGACTTGAAGTAAATTAGGATGATCCATTGCATGTGGGCCCATAGGCCTTTAACCCCTAAAGGCCCATTGTCCCCTCGGGGGACAAATGAGATTTTGGGCAGGTACCTATGGGCTGAAATTTTGTCCTGATTTTTTGAAACTTTTTTTGAAGATAGAAAAACTGATAAGCTTTGTGGGAATATAATTTTTTCTACAATCGGTGCCCGGGAACAATAGTTATGACCAAATAAGCTCAAAACAGGGGACGGCGGGCAACCCGAGCAGCAGAAAAAAAATGGACAAAAATTTGAATTTTTTTTTTAAATATTTTTTTTCTAATAGATTATATTTTTGCCTATCTGGAAAGCTTTGATTCATTTCATTTGGATTTGTTATGAGAAAGTTATGGATATTCTTGTTTTTCGGGCAGTTAGAGCATCTTCTTGAAAAAAATAACTTGTAGGATTCATTTCTGAATGCAATTTTTCAAATTTTTCAAATTTCTTTTTTTTTGCATATTGTAATTTACTTGCTAGAACAATCTCACCATTGGGATTAGTGCATTTTAATTCCATCTAAAATATATAAATATTTTAGATTTTCCTTCTATCTTGGACCTACTTCTACTTAACAATTTTTTTTTTAAATGATAATTAAGTTTTTTTGAATTTTTTTTTTTCCTAGACTCTCAACTCAATTCTCCACTATAAGGATTAAAAGCTCAAAACGCTGTAGTGCAAAAATTTTAAGTTAAAAATATTTAAAGCCAAAAAATCTAGCCCCGCAATGTGCTGAAAAACTTGTTTTTTTCACTTTAAACGCAGATATCTTGCAATTTGTGCGGTCAAAAATTCTGAATTTTTTTCCATACATTCTCATACTAGTTATGCATAAGATCCTATGGTTAGATGTTCAAAAAAAACATTTTGAAATTTTTTTTATACTTTGCTATAGAAATGGCAGTTTTCAGTGTTTTTTGGCAGAAAAAAGGCCTTGGGCCTTTAGGGGTTAATTCAAAAAGACCCAAGGCATTGAATTCCAGAACATCGAAGGCCTTTTTCCATCACAAACCACTCAAAATTGCCATATCAATAACAAAGAGCAAAAAACAAAAAACAAAAAATTTGCCTATCTAACTATAGGATTTGGTATTAGACTAGTGTAAGAATGTGTGGAAGAAATTTTAGAAACTTTGACAATGTAGATTGCAATATATTTGCATTTAAACTTTAAAGTGAAGGAGACAAGTTTTTTTGCACCTTACTCAACTACATATCTTTAGCTTTGAACCTTTTTTTAAAAAATTAAGTAGAAGTAGGTTCAATTTTGAAAGGAAAACTAAACCATTCATAGCTTTAAGATAGAGTTGAAACACATTAATCTCAAAAATGAGATTGTTCTATGAAGAAATTCTTAAATTTTCAAAAGTTCTTGAAAAATTGTAAAAATTCACTACAAGAGAAAGGAGTGTTTTAAGTGAATTTTTAAGCATAGTCCTAGACACATGATTTTAAGTAATGACCTTTAAAGAGATTTTCAGCAACATTTTACTTAAAACACATGTGTTTTAAGTAAAATGTTGCTGAAAATCTCTTTAAAGGTCATTACTTAAAATCATGTGTCTAGGACTATACTTAAAAATTCACTTAAACACCCCTTTCTCTTGTAGTGATTGCGTTCAAAAATAAATCCTATGTTATCTTTTCAAGAACATGTCCTAATTGCCCAAACAACAAGATTGTCCATAACTTTCATATAACAAATCCAAATAGAATGAATCCACTACAAGAGAAAGGTGTGTTCTAAGTAAGTTTTAAAATATAGTTCTAGACACATGATTCTAAGTAATGACCCTTAAAGAGATTTTCAATGAAATGTTACATAAAATACATGGTTTTAAGTAACATTTTGCTGAAAATCTCCTAAAAGGTCATTACTTAAAATCATGTGTCTAGGACTATACTTAAAAAATCACTTCAAACACCCCCTTCTCTTGTAGTGATCAAAGCTTTCCATGTAGATAAAAAAAACAATCTATATAAAACAAATTTTCAAAATTCTTCATTTTAAGTTCTTGTGAGTTTGTTTTATCCCTCCTGCCAAATTCAAACTTGGGCTTTTGAGGGCATAACTTTTGCTTCCGACGATCTATTAAAATAAAAACTAGATTTTCAAAAAGCTAGTGTGTTTTTCTATCTTTACTAAAGGAAAAGAAAAGAAGATATACACTAAGACCATAGGAGCCAAACAATCTAGAAGCCACACAATCTAGCAGCCACCCTTTGTCCAACAACAAAAAGAGCCCTTGTTTGATGGTAACCAGATTTACAAAATTGATAGAAAAATGCCTCATCTTGTGCTAGAATTTTTCAAAACATAGTGTGTGGCCTAGAAGTATTCCTTTTATAGTCCTCTAGTACCTACTACCTAGAGGAACCTTTCATATATTCCAAAGGCTTTTGTAGCCTTCTAGAAGCTTCCATTGTCTTCCAAAGTCTTCCATGGACTTCAAGGAAATTTTCAAAGGTCTCTCACTCCTAGTATACATAGGAGGCAAAATGACAGTTCTCTAGTTTCACCAATACAAGCTTTGGAGCAATCTCTAGTGTTGTCTTGTCATGTATGTTGTCTAATTATCAATCAAATTCGATTTTTATTTCTAAAGAGCAATGCTTGTATACTTATATACTTCTTGTTGTATAGTTCTTGTGTCCATGATACATTCTATGTTACTATAAAATTCCTTAAAATTCATTTAGTGGGCACATTTAACATTTGACCTCCTAAGTTAAATGCCAAAAATATTTGTAAAAATTAAAGAGTAGCTTTTGTTACATTTTTCCTTATTTTAGAGTCCAAAAGACACTATTGTCAACTTACATTGAATAATTCAAACTATCAACAACAAGCCTTTCCCAAATGCGTCACTCTTATAACATATCTCATTTTCCAGTTTATTTGTTTATTTTATGTTGGCTTAATGTATTTGGATATTCAATTGAAAGAAGAAGACTTATGAAATTTTACAAGTCATTCCAAGATATTAACATGCTAATTCATTGCAAATCAATATTGTTGTTGTAAGCCCTGAGCGTGAGTATCAAGAACTTGTAAAGTAAAATGTTGCTCTTGTTGGGGCTTTTGGTGCTAGATTGTACCAATAAAAAACAATTTTACTAAAAATCAACCAAAATCTCAATATGACATCGCCAAAACGTCTTCAATTTTTTATAAAATAATTAAAAAATTACTTAATTTGGAAGACAATAACGGTGAAATGTGAATACAAAGTATTCTCTTTCCAAGATATCAATGAATGCAGAAATATATGGTTATATCATATTATTTTGTGTTGAGGGATTAATACTCTCTAAAAAAATGAAAAGGTTGGTTACATGTATTTTTTATCAATCTAGATTGCCTATAAAATTATATAAATAAATTCACCCCCAATTTTATAGGATTTTATATGTTGTAGTGTTGTATATCAAGTGTTACAACCTACTTGGTGCAAATGGGACATGCTAGAAAATTCAACCATCAAATTTAGTCAATTGCCAATTTGGCAGCATAACTAGGAGGCATTGACAGTAAATGGTACTCACAATTCATACTTGCTTGATACAATAGTCATTGACTTCTCTAAATAAACCATTGTCTTTCCCTTTCCACCATTAGTCTTCTCTAAATAAGCCAGTGTCCTTCCTTGGCCACCATTGGATATTCCATTTGCCATCATTGGATATTTTGTCTTCCAGTTTGTCAAATCTTGAATGCCCATTACTAAATATACAAAAATGACAGTATGAGATTGACCTCCTAGTGCGAGATTATGTAGGCATAAGCATTTCGCTAGATTTAACAGCTTCAAGTGTAGATTTTTATTGCTTATAACACAACCCAAAACTTAACATTGGTTCCATTGACCAATAGTGAGCTGATTGTGCAATAGTGGATTTTCCACATTCCAATACAACAATTGGTGAAAATTTGGAAGTTTAAAGACTTTTTATGCAATTGGATAGATGATTCATAACAATTATAAAATACTCTAAGAGTTCTCCAAATTATTAACCATGAGTGTAATATGCAATGAAAAGCATTATCGTGGATGAAAGTAGTCCCTATTTTGAAAATTAGAAAAATTTACAACTTCATAGCAATAGACATTGGACTTGTAATTATAATAAAATATTCAAGATTATAAAATAAAATAAAATTGTGGAATAGAAGTTAGATATGGTATGCTGTCTAGTTACGCTCAAACGAAATTGAAGTCATTGCATGACCTACATTGTATTTCCCCCCTTTAAAAGAGAAACTAAAATAAACGACAATCATTATCTCATATCCCAACCAAGATGAAGTTATAAAGAGATTGAGTGTGTCATTGACTCTTTCCAATTCATAAAAAGGGCCTTAAACAAAAATGCTCGCACAATTGAATTTGCAATTAGTGTTTAAAAGGCTAGATAATATAAAAAAATTAAAAATTCTTTATGCCTTGCTCATGAAAACTCACAGCATAAATCCTTTGCAAAAACCTCCAGTGCAACCTATTTATTATGATGCAGACATTACCAAATTGCAAAAGTTGTTACGGTGCAACCGTTGATGCTATGAAAATGATTCAAGTCACTAATTTGTGGTAACTTAATTGCAATGGACTATTTATATGTCATTAGATAATTAACCTCATGCACCGTGCCAAAGGACTCTCCCTTTATTTTTTTTGGTAGACTATGTCATTAGATAGACTTTCATTGCCACATAAGACTCCTTGGATTCGAAGAGCCATTTCTTGGTGTCAAAAAAACCTACCTCTATTTGGGAGGGGGGGGTCATTTGAAGGTCTTTGGTTTTGCATAAAGGTCCCTCCGAGTCAATGGAAGACTTTTCAAAGGCTCTCCATCATCAAGGAGCCCTTCTTTGGTGCTAAAGGGCTCTCTTTTAATTCTTTTTGATATGTCATTCGATAGACTCATGGTGCCATGGAAGGCTCTTTGGATCCAAAAAGCCATTTTTTGGTGCCAAAAGATTCACCTTTAATTTTGGGGTGATTGCACAAAAAAATTGCTAATTTTGTTGCGTTTTACAAATGTCATGCCTTTTTTTTTGGAATACTTTAAAATTAGAAAAATCATTTTTTTTTAAAAATATGGCCAATGTACCGGTATACGCCTATTAGATGAAGGTAACCACAAAAGAAAAACCATAAAAAAATTCTCTAAGTAGGAGAGCTAGAAAAGTGCCAAATCTCAAGAAAATAGATATTTTGAGGTTTTAATTAGATAAAGTAGGAAAAAATTAAATAAATAAAAGGATTTCCTATTTCTTAGAAATTAGTGTCTGATTTCTAAAGGCCTACAAGTATGAATTTTGAACAATGAATGTTTTGAAATGCAAGTAGAAAGAGTCTTACTTTGTGGACTCCTACACAATATATAATTAATTACATTTAGAAATCCTTTGAACAATAGCTAAAAAACTACTACAAGACCATTTCCTCCAAAAAAAAATCCAAAATTGGCAAGCGTGACAATAATCGAGGGCTATTTTTAGACAATAATTTTTTTTTGAAAGTTCCAATAAATTAGACAAGGCGTATAGTAGTCATGAATACCTTGCCTATGAATTTTGAGTCATTTTGAATTAGAACGCAAAAGTTATGGTGAAAAAAATAGATGAGCTAGAGACATGTGACATAAAATAGTATAGGTGTTTTGCGCAATCACCCTTTTTTGGTATGTCATTAGATACCCTTGGTGACCCTTACAAAGGTCATATATGATTCTTAAATCTATTTCTTAAAAAAATTGAAAGGTTCAAAAAATAAACTATTAGTCTTAAATTTCTTGAGTATTAACAAATGGTCATACAATAATGACTTACAGAACTGACTCTCAAACAGTTTTGAAGAAAACCTAAGAATATTAGATGCCTAAAAATCCGCACTATTAAAATTCAAATATAGTCAATAACACGAGTAACCTAAAAGAACACATCTTTTGGTCTATACTAAATCCAACAACTACATGTCTACTTTGCAATCTACAATAATCTGACACATGGATCCATGTCTTTTTGGTATGTAATGAAAAATACATTAATACTCTCATATTAAAAAGATACAACAAAGCAATATACCAACTCTGTAAGCTTCTCATTTCCATCTCAGAAATGAGATGCTTTACATTAATAAACGTGGACACATTTGAATCCAAAACAACAAATAATACAATGTCATCATGGCTTTTATCATAATCATTTTTTCACCTAGATGTCAATGCGAAGCACAGCGTAGACTAGATATACTTTGTGTACTAAATCAACTCCTTTACTCCACACCACCCTTCAACCTAAACACCAACAATCAAATACAATTCATTGAGCTCACATTATGCAACAATAAATACTCATAACAAGTTATATGCACTAAAACGCTAAAATATCAAACCCTCCTAATTAGCATACAAAACCTAAGTTGGAAAACTAAACCACATCCCCAATCCATCCAATTTCTTCATGAGAGACTCAAAATTCCAATGAAAGACATTAAAAACAATCTCAATGAAATAAACTCAATTGCTACAAGACACCCCATAGCTATAATATTGCTAACTAAAAGAAGATTAGACTGAGAGTATCAAATCTTATAACTATGTATGGTTACAATGTAAGCAAAATTATTTTACCTCATGCACGGGCTTGAGCTTGTGCGCGCTTCATTTCGGCTCTCACTCCATAGCCCGGCTAGTGCCCCAAACTTGCACCTTTGCGGCGATTCTTGAAAAAGGTCACGCTAATGCCTAGTTTGATAGCTTTGTCCTTCAACCGCAAATGCGTATCCGACACCAAATCCGCAAAGGAGAGTTTAAATCTCCCAACCCTCGGTTTCTTGCCTTCAGTAGAAGGCCGTCGTTACCCCTTTTGTTTCTTGGGCATTCACACTCAGACTTTCACCATTGGAAGGCATTGAGCTACAAGTTCCTGCATTGGTTCTCTTGACTGCGAGGCCCGCAGTTGTGGAAATGCTTGCAGAAGCTGGGCTATGGTCCTACATGGTTTTCAATAGAGGTGCGTGCTTAAGTTTTTGCAAGATCCCAATGGAACACCAGAAATATATTGAATTTAGGACCTATTAAAATACTATTCCTTTAGGATCATGTGGTTAAGGTAAAGATGTTCTGTAAACGCTAGCTATTGAATTGTATGCATCAATTGTGGGTACTATCAATAAAAAAAATCAAGCAATTTTGTAGAGTTCATCTTTTTTGTATGAAGAAATACTATAGGGATGTAGTTTTTAAATGCACATTTGAGACATATGCAAGGAAAGAGTTGTTGTTTTTCAATTGCAAAAAATGTAGCATATGCAATTATTTAAAATTGATTCATTGCTAATATGTTTTGCAAATGTACACAATTTATAGGCCACATCTACTCTCAATAGAACCGGTCTTGAAGGCACATATATAGAAAGTCAAATAAAAAATAATTGAGATAAAATTCTCTAAAATCATGATTAGTATGGCATGTATAATTTCTAGAACACCAATAGCTTAGTCATGTAAAATATATTTTTTGGTTTATTTCTCATTTGACTAGTTTAAGAAAGCAAGTTTAACTAGTTCTCATTTTAGCTAGTTTATGTTAGCAAAATAATATAGAAATTCAAAAAAACGATTGCATTCTAAAGTTGACAAAATCACAAATAGCCCTCGATTATTGTCACGCTTGCCAATTTTGGATTTTTTTTTGGAGGAAATGGTCTTGTAGTAGTTTTTTAGCTATTGTTCAAAGGATTTCTAAATGTAATTAATTATATATTGTGTAGGAGTCCACAAAGTAAGACTCTTTCTACTTGCATTTCAAAACATTCATTGTTCAAAATTCATACTTGTAGGCCTTTAGAAATCAGACACTAATTTCTAAGAAATAGGAAATCCTTTTATTTATTTAATTTTTTCCTACTTTATCTAATTAAAACCTCAAAATATCTATTTTCTTGAGATTTGGCACTTTTCTAGCTCTCCTACTTAGAGAATTTTTTTATGGTTTTTCTTTTGTGGTTACCTTCATCTAATAGGCGTATACCGGTACATTGGCCATATTTTTAAAAAAAAATGATTTTTCTAATTTTAAAGTATTCCAAAAAAAAAGGCATGACATTTGTAAAACGCAACAAAATTAGCAATTTTTTTGTGCAATCACCCCAAAATTAAAGGTGAATCTTTTGGCACCAAAAAATGGCTTTTTGGATCCAAAGAGCCTTCCATGGCACCATGAGTCTATCGAATGACATATCAAAAAGAATTAAAAGAGAGCCCTTTAGCACCAAAGAAGGGCTCCTTGATGATGGAGAGCCTTTGAAAAGTCTTCCATTGACTCGGAGGGACCTTTATGCAAAACCAAAGACCTTCAAATGACCCCCCCCTCCCAAATAGAGGTAGGTTTTTTTGACACCAAGAAATGGCTCTTCGAATCCAAGGAGTCTTATGTGGCAATGAAAGTCTATCTAATGACATAGTCTACCAAAAAAAATAAAGGGAGAGTCCTTTGGCACGGTGCATGAGGTTAATTATCTAATGACATATAAATAGTCCATTGCAATTAAGTTACCACAAATTAGTGACTTGAATCATTTTCATAGCATCAACGGTTGCACCGTAACAACTTTTGCAATTTGGTAATGTCTGCATCATAATAAATAGGTTGCACTGGAGGTTTTTGCAAAGGATTTATGCTGTGAGTTTTCATGAGCAAGGCATAAAGAATTTTTAATTTTTTTATATTATCTAGCCTTTTAAACACTAATTGCAAATTCAATTGTGCGAGCATTTTTGTTTAAGGCCCTTTTTATGAATTGGAAAGAGTCAATGACACACTCAATCTCTTTATAACTTCATCTTGGTTGGGATATGAGATAATGATTGTCGTTTATTTTAGTTTCTCTTTTAAAGGGGGGAAATACAATGTAGGTCATGCAATGACTTCAATTTCGTTTGAGCGTAACTAGACAGCATACCATATCTAACTTCTATTCCACAATTTTATTTTATTTTATAATCTTGAATATTTTATTATAATTACAAGTCCAATGTCTATTGCTATGAAGTTGTAAATTTTTCTAATTTTCAAAATAGGGACTACTTTCATCCACGATAATGCTTTTCATTGCATATTACACTCATGGTTAATAATTTGGAGAACTCTTAGAGTATTTTATAATTGTTATGAATCATCTATCCAATTGCATAAAAAGTCTTTAAACTTCCAAATTTTCACCAATTGTTGTATTGGAATGTGGAAAATCCACTATTGCACAATCAGCTCACTATTGGTCAATGGAACCAATGTTAAGTTTTGGGTTGTGTTATAAGCAATAAAAATCTACACTTGAAGCTGTTAAATCTAGCGAAATGCTTATGCCTACATAATCTCGCACTAGGAGGTCAATCTCATACTGTCATTTTTGTATATTTAGTAATGGGCATTCAAGATTTGACAAACTGGAAGACAAAATATCCAATGATGGCAAATGGAATATCCAATGGTGGCCAAGGAAGGACACTGGCTTATTTAGAGAAGACTAATGGTGGAAAGGGAAAGACAATGGTTTATTTAGAGAAGTCAATGACTATTGTATCAAGCAAGTATGAATTGTGAGTACCATTTACTGTCAATGCCTCCTAGTTATGCTGCCAAATTGGCAATTGACTAAATTTGATGGTTGAATTTTCTAGCATGTCCCATTTGCACCAAGTAGGTTGTAACACTTGATATACAACACTACAACATATAAAATCCTATAAAATTGGGGGTGAATTTATTTATATAATTTTATAGGCAATCTAGATTGATAAAAAATACATGTAACCAACCTTTTCATTTTTTTAGAGAGTATTAATCCCTCAACACAAAATAATATGATATAACCATATATTTCTGCATTCATTGATATCTTGGAAAGAGAATACTTTGTATTCACATTTCACCGTTATTGTCTTCCAAATTAAGTAATTTTTTAATTATTTTATAAAAAATTGAAGACGTTTTGGCGATGTCATATTGAGATTTTGGTTGATTTTTAGTAAAATTGTTTTTTATTGGTACAATCTAGCACTAAAAGCCCCAACAAGAGCAACATTTTACTTTACAAGTTCTTGATACTCACGCTCAGGGCTTACAACAACAATATTGATTTGCAATGAATTAGCATGTTAATATCTTGGAATGACTTGTAAAATTTCATAAGTCTTCTTCTTTCAATTGAATATCCAAATACATTAAGCCAACATAAAATAAACAAATAAACTGGAAAATGAGATATGTTATAAGAGTGACGCATTTGGGAAAGGCTTGTTGTTGATAGTTTGAATTATTCAATGTAAGTTGACAATAGTGTCTTTTGGACTCTAAAATAAGGAAAAATGTAACAAAAGCTACTCTTTAATTTTTACAAATATTTTTGGCATTTAACTTAGGAGGTCAAATGTTAAATGTGCCCACTAAATGAATTTTAAGGAATTTTATAGTAACATAGAATGTATCATGGACACAAGAACTATACAACAAGAAGTATATAAGTATACAAGCATTGCTCTTTAGAAATAAAAATCGAATTTGATTGATAATTAGACAACATACATGACAAGACAACACTAGAGATTGCTCCAAAGCTTGTATTGGTGAAACTAGAGAACTGTCATTTTGCCTCCTATGTATACTAGGAGTGAGAGACCTTTGAAAATTTCCTTGAAGTCCATGGAAGACTTTGGAAGACAATGGAAGTTTCTAGAAGGCTACAAAAGCCTTTAGAATATTATGAAAGGTTCCTCTAGGTAGTAGGTACTAGAGGACTATAAAAGGAATACTTCTAGGCCACACACTATGTTTTGAAAAATTCTAGCACAAGATGAGGCATTTTTCTATCAATTTTGTAAATTCGGTTACCATCAAACAAGGGCTCTTTTTTGTTGTTGGACAAAAGGTTATTACTTTTATAAGCATTTCAATACACACCCATTGTTTATAAACGAATAAGACTAGGTTCTATTGTTTGTATGAAAGTCTATCCTAATTGGATGCCTTGGCATGTTCCACTGTACTTTCAAAGCAATGAATCTTTTCTTAGTGCTTATTGGATATGTACTTGTGAAATTACCAAACAAAATTTAACAGAAATCACATTTTTAGGCCAAAACGGCCGAACTATACAAGGCTATTATAGTTTTGTGGAAAGAGCTTATTTTCACAATCTAAATGTCTTATGTTAAAGATCAAATCATGCCAATTTAAAAAATATAATATTCATTTAAATCTAATGGTCCTAGAGAAAGTTATGACCAGATGAAGTTTAGCCTCTAGAATGGCAATTTAAACTTCATCCATTTTTTTCTACTAACTCCTAAACTTGATTTGACTTGGAATTTCTTCTTCAATCTTAGGTTAAAAGCTAATATCTAAATACTAAGTTTGCACTTAGATAGACAAAATATCCTTAAGTTCATCTATTTTCATTCTTAACTTCATTCTTCATTATCTTATGGGATTTTAAGTAATTTTTAAAGTTTAAGTTAACTTTGGACTTCACTAATCTTATTCTATAAGATTCTAAACTCAAATTTTCTTCCTTGGTTATTTTTCAAAAGGTTTGAGTTTGGCAATTGCTTCTTACTAAAGATGCTAAATTACTTCTATCACATTATTATTTTTAATCTTTTAAGACTTGTTCCTTAAAGATTTTGATTTCACCTATCCAAAATGCTAAGTTACTTGAAGTTTGAACTTTTCTAGTGAAAATTATAGATGGATGAAGTTTGACCGCTAATTGGTACTTCAAACTTCATCTACTAATTATGTTCACCTTATAAGTCAAAATCAACTTTTAATTTCACTTTAAGAGCCTTGATTCTTTTAACTTTCTTATTTTCCATTCTTGTTCCTTTCAGAAGAAATTGTCTAATATTCATCCAATCTAGCTCCTAAACTTCATCTACTTGTATCTTATTTGTTTTAACTCTATTTTCCAAAGTGTCTTATCTTTTTGGAAACCTCTGTATCTATTCTACAAGCTTCAAAAATTAAACTCAAAATAAAACCTAACCTTAGTGGTCTAAATCTAACTTGTAATTTGGATATAAGTTAAGGCTTCTAATTAAGAAATTTAAAGGAAAAAAAATGGAATTTAGGAACTCATCTCGGAGTGAACCTCATATATGAGGTGATCAAAGACTCCTTCAAAATGCATCCGCAATTGCCATCTTGCCTCCTTTTGGAATTGTGCTCATCGCTTAATGTTTTTTGGATTTTTGATACAAATTGTGAAATTGAAATTGAAAACTAACTCCTACTTCATCCTAAATTTTCCTTCTTGTTCCTTCTTCCTATTTCTTCTTCTCTTTTTCTTTTTCTACTACTTCTTTTTCTTCTACTACTACTCTATTCTATTATTGATATTCTACTAGTTGACTTTCCAATGGAATAGAATACTTGTTCCAAACTTCAAGAAAAAATTGACAATTGCAAAATTGTCCTTCTAAATACGTCAATTATTTTCTAATCTAATTTTTAATGGTCAACTGAATATTTCTTAGATTTTTGCCTAATCCTCTCTATTGCTAACTTTCCAACTTCTAAATCATCAATTCATTCTATCAATTGCTAATTTCCTTCACCTCTCTTCTCTCTTCTAGCTAGTTCTTGTGTCTATGCATTTGATTTCCTTTTTCTCTTAATTGTAATTAACAACCAAAGCTTCCCTTATAATCTTTTAATTGCCTCTTTTGATTTTTTGGTATTAAAGTTTGATTTTTCTATCTTCCTCTCTCTTAAATACCTCCCCTTAATTAGACTTTATAACACCAAATTTGATCTCTTCAAGTCCAAATTGATCTCTCAAGGCCCTGGCAAGCTCTTGTAGATTTTCATGTTTTGATTGTGTACAATGCCTTCTAGAAAGTATAGTAACCCCAATTTTGACTTGCAGGAATATCTTTCAAAATTTGACCTTTTCAAACCTATTCTAAAAAACTAACCTATTTTATTTATTGTTTTATGCAATCTTGATCAAACACACCAAATTTCTAATTTCAAATAACAAAAATTCCATTTTTAATAAATTATTTTGTGTATTTTTCATTGTGTTATATAATAATTGATTGATAAACATTGGTAATGAATTTTTAAAATTTTATTGTGCAAATATTTAAAAAAACACCAATGTACATGTCTCACTTTTAGAAAAACACCACTTTACCAAGCAAAAATTTGTGCTACAGATAATTCAACGTCCAAGAGTTACAAATCAAAAATTTGTACAACAAATTTCTCTACATTATAATTTGGTTTTGCCAAATTAATTGCACCATCATCCTCAAAGGTACAAAACAAGGATCAATTGGTAAAATATAATTACAATTTAAAAATATCTATTTAATAAAATTTGGGAAGGCAACATCTAGACATTGAATTATCTGTAGCATAAAAATTTTCTTTGGTAATATGGCCGTGTTCTTCTAAAAGTGAGACTACATACATATTGATGTTTCTTAAATATTTGCACAATAAAAGTTGAAAATTCATCACGAATGTTTATCAATCAATTATTATGTAACACAATGGAAAATACACAAAATAATTTTCTAAAATTAGAATTTTTGTTTTTCCAAAATTGAAATTTGGTGCGTTTGATCAAGATTGCATAAAACAATAAATTTAATATGTTAGTTTTGAAGGATAGGTCTGAAAAGGTCAAATTTTGAAATATTCTTGCAAGTTGAAATTTGGGTTACCTTCCTCTCTAGAAGGCACTAAGGTAAACCAGCCCATGACGGTCAGAATTAGGAGTTTGACCTCATATGGTTGCTGAAATTTTTCAGTTTTTTCCCTACAATAGTACAAGTGTGAGAAATAGTGAGAGCAATTGAAATTACGTTTTTTTGACAAAGTATGAATCTGCTATGAATTTTTGAAGTGATCAGCCCATAGGGATCTGTAGGCTACCTCATGACCAACAAAATCTGAATCCAATATGGTCATCTTCCTACCCAATGAAGTCGCAACATTTTCAAACATGGAAGACCTAAAAAATCAATTTTTACAAAGAATTTTACACTGAAAAGTTGGAAGTACCTACTGAGGTCACTAATTACTCCATAACTACCATGTAAGGTATTGATTGTGGTCTGAAAAACCACAATGGGGTCATTAGGTGTCCATCATGGGCCATTTGATTGTCATGGGCTGGTTTACCTTATACATCTTGTGTAATTAACATCTAACAAAAAAATAATGTTTTCGTATAGGGCAATGCTTGAAGAGGAGGGGATTGCAGGAAAAACTGTGCCTTCAAGAGAATAGATTTCATTAACCCTTAAACGCCGAAGGGGGGACCCTCGAAATCATCCTTTTCTATTACCGTGTGAACCATTAGCCTCCAAAATTGCAAAAGCACTCGTTGGAAGTCAAACGATTGTAGAAGATCTTCCTTTTCCACAACAAATTTCGAGGATGAATAGTTGCACTTTTGTCCTATACAATTTGATTCCCTTTCATCCATCAGACACAAAACATCCGCCGCAGTGTTCAAGGGTATAGAGAACAAATTGAATTGGGATGAAAAAGTTGGAATGCCCAATTAAGCAGACAAAAACGCAAAATCAGGCATTACAACCTAGTTGCGGACCCAAAACCCGCCCAAGAAACGAACAGGTGATTTCTTGGCAGTGGGTTACAGTCGAAACGTAGTGACGCATTCTCGGCAATTTTGATCATGGGAGTTGTACTGTACTGTCGAGTGTCTATGACCTTAGAACCTTCTTCCATGGAAGATACGAAACAAACATACGAAGCAGCCAGGTGGAATGCTTGAGCCTTGAGAAGAAGTCCTTTTAGAGGCAAACACACGCGCATGGGGCAGTGAACTTCTTCTGTTTGCAAGTTAGAAGTTTCTATTGTCTCCTTCACAGCCACGCAACCTGTACCGTCCTTTTCATCCTTTTTTTCCTTGCAACTCCCAAGACTACCGTATGTGTGATTTTCTTGCTCCATCCCCCATTCTTACGTTGTTGCAGGTGCATGTTCTACTGAAGATGTTCCGAGGTGGTCACCCTCCAAACCGACATTTTTGTTAGTATTTTGAGACTATTAAAATTTTCATATTTTCTTGTTCTTGAAGGTTCCGAAGAATGAGGCATTTGGATAGCGTATGCAAAAGTTAGGATGGGTCAAAGATTTTTTTTGGTAAAGGTTTTAGAATTGTTTCTTCCACGTAGGTACATATTTGATTTTGGTGGCAAATTTTGGATTGCCTACGTGTTAGATGTTCTATGTTATCTGCAACCTTAGTCTGTTGGTACAGGTGCGTGGATGCTTTAAAGTAGGAGGTCCGTTTAGGCTATAAAAATGTCTTCGAATATAGAGATATATTTTGCTTTCTCATTACACCAAGCTATGTATCGTACAATGCCTTAGGCTAAGTAAAGTAACCCCCAATTTTGAATTACAAGAATATCTTTCAAAATTTGACCTTTTTTAGGCTTATTTTTCAAGATCAACCTATTAAATTTTTTTGTTTTATGCAATCTTGATCAACAAACCAAATTTTTATTTTAAAAAACAAAAATTCCATTTTTGGTGAATCCTTTTTGTGTGTTTTTCATTGTATTACATAATAATTGATTGAATAATATTGGTGATGAATTTTAAAAATTTTACTATGCAAATATTTAAGAAACATCAATGTGCACATCTCATTTTGAGAAAAAAAAAAAACATTACCTAGGAAAAAATTTACACTATGGAGAATTCAATGTCAAGGTGTCACTGATAAAAAATTATACAATTTTTTTTCCTAAATTACAATTAAGTTTTGGCAAACCAATTGCACCATCACACTCAAAGATATAGTAGTAGTCATAATACAAGGGTCTGTTAGTAAAATATAATTAAAATTTAGAAATATCTATTTAATAAAATTTGGGAAGGCATTACTTTGACATTGAATTCTCCATAGTGTAAAATTCTTCCTAGGCAATGTGGTTTTTCCCTGAAAGTGAGATGTGCAAATTGATTTTTCTTAAATATTTCCACATTAAAACTTTAAAAATTCATCACCAATATTTTTCAATCAATTATTATGTAATATAGTGAAAAACACACAAAACAATTCACCAAAAATGGAATCTTTGTTTTTTTAAATTGAAATTTGGTGTTTTGATCAAGATTACATAAAACAATAAATTTAATAGTTTGGTTTTGCAAAATAGATCTGAAAAGTTCAAATTTTGAAAGATGTTCTTGTAAGTTGAAATTAGGGGTTACCTTACTTTGCCTAGGGCACTGTACAAATAGAGTGAACATTGTAGGAGGTGGATGCTTTTAGTGACCATTGCATTACAACGTCAAAAATTCCTAACTACTTTTACAAAACTTCAAAAAATATGAAACGACTTGGATTAGATGCCGATTCCATTTATCTTTCACAGAAATTTTATTGAAAAATTTTCAAGAAGTCTAACGTCCCCAAATTAATTTTCAACTCTTAAATGGGCGCTTTGTGGACCTCCTACCTTAGATGTTCTAAGAAAACTGCAACCTCATTCTGACTTTCTGATGCAAGTGGACGTTCTAGATGATTTCAGTTGGTAATGAGATGTCCTAAACTGCTAGCAGATTCTTAGTAAAATTATTCTGTAAAGAAGTACCAAAATGATAGGAAATTTTTTTTTAGTAAACAATTTGGTATGGCAAAACCAAAATCTTCAAAAATCTTCACAAAAATATAATCCTCATTCATCAAATTGCGTTGTTTTGAAAAAAATAACGAATTTGGCACAAGACTGTAGAGCTTGCTAATACATTATGGTAGTTGATACCACACTATGACTATGAAAAGATTAGATGATCAATTGTGAAACCCTATTTTTTTTCTCTCTGGCGTTTAAAGTAAAACAAAAAGAAAACATATTTTTTTCCCATTGAATTGTGCCTACTTTAGAACCCCTAAACATTCAACCATCCACTTGCTGGCTGATAATTGTTGTAAAGAGTGCCCTTCATCCAATTAATTCTCATTACAGAAGCCCAAGCAAAAACCATATAATACATCAACGCAAGAAAGAAAAGAATGCTCTACATGAGTCACTGACACATGTTGATATTTCATATTGTAAAGTAGTTTTCAACTATTTATTACAAAATTTCACAAAAATCTTGCCCTCTTTCCTTCAAGTACTTACGTGTCAAAAACAGATTGATGAATTCTTCTACTGTACATCATAGAGCTCGCACCCACCCACAGCACTTTTATTTATTTTCGAATTGGAAAGAGCCCACCCATATTATTTGGTGTCCGAGATAAATATGAATCAGTCCTTTCTCCCAATTGCCAGGTCACACATCTTCGAAGCGTAGTTGGCGCCCACTTGGCAAACGCGGACTGGGGCATTACTACGGGTGGGATCGGTTAGTGAAATGACAGTTGAGTGACGACGTGGCGGATGGGTACTAGTGGAAAGCCGCAAGTGGATAAATATTCCCCCGGGATCGATTTTGTACAGGTGGATAAGATGGGTGTCTGCACTTCAGTCCTTTAGGGTTTATCTGCTGAGTAAGCCTTTTCCCCATTTGCCTTGTCACTGAGATCTCCGCCTTTAGTTCTCATCCAGGAAAAGGATTCATCAAATACCGGCACAAGTCTTTTTTTACTCAGTAGAGTTATTCGTAAAGTACCCAAAACCGGGGTTTAAACCCCGCAGTTTTGTGAAAAAGCAGGTATTGGGCAAAAAGTTAATACGAAAGTGGGTATCAAACTTTCTTTCGCACCCAAATCGACCAAAAAGAAGTTTCATCCGGACTTTGTCTGCGGGGTCGGGGTCGCCTGCGGGGTCGTCCGTCAGAGGAAATTTGTCGGAAAAAATCCCCTCCAAACTGGGGGGGGGGACTTTACGAATAACTCTAGTATTGAATAAATTCTTTTTTAAAAGTTTTCCCAGCTACAGTAGAACCTCCCTAAGTCGATCCTCCATAAGCCGATAAACCTCTGTAAACCAATCTTGTCAGACCGGTCCTGGTATGGCCACATAACAAAGGTTGTGACTAAAAATGACCCTCCAGAAGCCAATAAACCTTCCTCACGTAATCTTGTCAGACCGGTCCGGGACTGATCGAGTTAGAGAGGTTCTACTGTATTTTCCTTTAAACTACTAGTGTGCCCTGAGTGAGCCATTGCCGATTAAAATAAAAGTAAAAGTAATTTTCTAATTTTTAAATTAATCCCTACAAGACCGAGGGGGTTCAGAGACACATTGTCAAAAACTACGTTTTTTTTGTATGTTATTCAGAAATGAAAACTAAATTCTTTTTTTGAAGCTTCAACCATACAAAACTAAAGAAAAGTATTTTACCAGAGTGTAGAAAAATTTTCAGCCCATTTGACCATGTGGATTGAGAGGTTATAACATTTGATGTGAGAAAAAAAACATTTTTTCATTCCTTCCAAAACAGGGTCAACAAACATTGGGACCTTTTGGAGTAAATTTTTTGCTCTACACGAAAATGAGGATTTTGCCCAAGCTGCCCAAAAAGTTAAGGGCAGCATAACTTTTGATCCGGGCACTTGATTGGAAAAAAAAATAGTTTTTCACCAAGGAGGTAGATGCTTTCACATTGTGCCCAAATTTCATGAACATCTTACCAAAATGACTTTGGAAGACCCTACCCAAGATTTCTTGCGTACGTTGAGCGGACACTTGGTCTTTTAGGGGTTAATAAAAACTTTGAAATTCAATATATTTCACACTATAGGTCCAAGCGCCACGAAAGGGTCGTGGTGAACTGGCCCTTTCGCTCCGCCTCTCCAAGTCATTCCGGAGGTGCATATGAAGAAAAAGCCCCCTATTTTGTAACGTGCTAAATCTATGTTCTACACCCCTGCTAGCTAGTTTGGGGCCTTTGATTGCAAATATGAATTCAAAATTTGCAAATTTTATCATATGTCACAAATAAAAAATTTCAAGATTTTCCTTCATGACTGAGCAAGGGGGTCAATTCACCCCAATCCACAAAACCAAGCATGTGCACCCCTCCTTGCCGAGGGATTTCCAACAGCATCAAGAACACGACTGGAGATGCAAGGTCTAGGAGATCTCACCGTAACAAATGGCAAAACAAACAGCCTAACTTAAGGTATGGATTCCCATATTGAACCGTTTTTTCAAGTACCAAGTCCGGTTATTTTCTTCATATTTTACTCTAAATAGATTTTTTATAAAAAGAATTCACCAATTTTTTGTCGATGTTTTCAAATTGTAAAAGGCTTTTTTCCTAATTCCATCTGCTAACTTTGAACCGGTTGCCATTTTTTCCCAAACACTAATATTGAGAGGGGGAGTTACATACAGGGCAATGCCCGAGGAGGAGGGCATTGCGCAATGGAAAGGACTGATGAGGAGGGAGGAGCCCGCCGAGGAAGCTCTTTCATTGTGCAATGCCCAATGACAAGAAGCTTTGCCCAACATAAACCATGGGAAAAAAAATTGGATGAAATATAGGACGAACATAAACAATTGGGATGGAAAATGCATAATGCCCAATTATGGGGTCAAAAATCACGTAATCGAGTATTGCGCACTGAGTGCGGCACAAAAACTATCCTACAAATGAACGGGACATTTTCTTCCCCTAGTTTTACGGTTGTGAAACCTGCTCCTTCCATGTTCCCCGAACTTACTGAAAAAATAAGACTTGGATTGTTGCGATTTAGTTACTGCAATTCTTTAAGTGAACTTGCTGAAGAGTTTGTAACCGGCCACACTGATGACTGTAACCTCTTCTCTAAACTCGTTGAATGTTTGGTTGAAGTCCCCTAGCTATTGTGACTCCTTCTATTATACACACCCAAAAATTACTCGTGCATGCTAATTACAATTCAGTTTCTTTTGGAATTAATCTTAAATTTCAGCCTGGCTTGATAATATGGTCTCAGATTGGCAAGCAAATTGGTTTTGTGCTAATTTTGTGTCACTTTAACCCCTTAACCCCTAATATACCAAAGCATTTTCTGGCTCCGGAACCTCTGAAAACTGCCATTTCTGCTGCGATCACTCTCTAAACCAAAAAAAAAACTTTTTTTTAGAATCTAACCGTAGGATCTTGTACCTCACTTGTCTCAAATCATGTGGTAAAAATTTCAAGAAATTTGACCGTTCCGATTGGAAGATATTAGCATTCAAAGTTGGAAAAAAAAGTTTTTTTGAACTGTTTTCTGCAATTTCAGATGACTTTGACGACTGTTTGTGGATTTTTTTTGCACTACACAACATAAAGTTGTAATTTTTTATGTTGAACATTTGAGTTGAGAGTTGGAGAAAAAAATGTCAAAATGTCAAACCTTGATTTTCACATATAAAAAAATTGTTAAGTATAAGTAGGTCCAAAATTGAACGAAACACTAAATTGTTAATAGCACTTAGGTGGAATTAAAACAACATAATCCCAACGGTGGGATTGTTCTCGCAAACAAACTTGACCTTGTCAAAAAAAGAAAACTGAAAAAATTTGAAAATTGCATTCAAAAATGAATTCTATAAGTGTTTTTTTTTAAGATGCTTAAATTGCCCAAAAAACAAGATTGTCCATAACTTTCTCATGGTTAGTCCAAATAGAATGAATCAAAGCTTCAAATGTACACAAAAACATGACCTTTGAGAAAAAAAAATTTACAAAAGAAAATCATTTTTCTGTGGGTTTTTTTTTCTGCCCGGCGAACTGCTTTTTTGCTTTAGGATGCCATGACTTTTGCTCCCAGGCACCAATTGAAAAAAAATTATATTTTTAGAAAGCTACTGTGATTCCCTATCTTCAAAAAAAGTTTCAAAAAATCAGGTCAAAATTTGAGGCCACACAGGCCTGTCCAAAATCTTAAGTGTCCCCCAAGGGGACTTTGGTACTTTAGGGGTTAAGGACCAAGGGTAATCTGTATTTCCAAAATCCTGAGGATGTATTGTAAAGTGCAATTTAGAATAATAATTTAATGATGACTCTGAAACAATAGTTGTAAAATTTGATTTGTAGACCATATCTATATAGTTCAATCAATCACTATACTAACCAATATTCTATAATTATATTTGAGCCAAAAATTGAAAATTCCTTTTAAAATTGATTGTAAGTTGAATTTGTGATTTTCACAAGAATCTGTTTCCTTTAAGTCCAAGAAGTTAACTCCTAATCATAGTGATTTTTAAAGACTTGATTTTACTTTAGTTTTATTCAAGTCATTTTTTAAAGGTCACTTTTTGAACTAAAAAGTTATATCATAAGGCCAAACCTACTAGTCTTCTTTGAATTATAGAGTATTGGTGAAACAAAGTCTTCAAATCTATACTATACAAATGTTAAAGAACTACCATATGAATCTACTAAAAAATTGATGGATGAAAAAACATGTTTTTTTGTGCTTGGGATGTGTTTGTATTCATTTGTTGTTTGAAATTCAAGCGCCTAGTCTTTTAAGGGGTTAAAAGTAACTACATTAGATTCAATTGAAATGGTGGCGTTAAAAACAAATATTGATTTTACTATAAAACCATTCTAGTCCAAAATATTCAAGATCTACATTTTTATTATAAAAAGTTAGATTAACCATTGCATTTACACTAATTGGTGCTAATTCTAGAATAATGCAACTTTGTGAGGTACATAAGTATGGTAGTTCACACTATCTTCTATCCATTAAATTAGGCTATTTTGTTTTGTTTGTTACAATGAGATCTTCGGAGCCATGCATCCTCCAGTTGCATGCATGGTACCGTTAGAAAGCTCTCTGCAAAGAAGGGTGCACAAACTTTGTATAATGGCGTTCTAATTCATGGTAGAAAAAGATATTGAAGTTTGAAGTTTCTTGATTTAAAAAATTAAAAAACTACATATTTCATTATATTGTGGCAACGGCACTAGTTTTAATTAAGTTCATTAGAGTCCATTCTATACAACTTTCAAATCATCTAGAATATTGCAAATTTCATCCAATTTCATCCAATTTCCATCCAATTTTTCATCCATTTGTCTAAATTTCATCAAAGGTTCACACCAATTACATCAAATCCAATATCACATACAACATCACAATTCATAGCCATTCAATAATGCAATAAAGCAGGAATTCAATAGGAATAATAGACCACCACAAAATCCCAAATTTGTGCCTCTAAGCTTCGCCCGAAAAACCTTGATAGGACTTGAAATCAGTTTTATGATATTTGGCTTTGCTAGTAGGGACAGTGATCACATTAGATGGACTAACAAGGGGCCTCCCCCTTGCTCCTTCCTCTAAGTTGGTTCTGTCTCTCTTAGTCTCTTTTTTGCTCATCACTCTCTTCATTTTCTCCAGCCCTATGGCTTGGCTGCTTTGTTCCCGGTTACTGTTGTTTTAATGCAATGAATTCTTCTATTTGTTATAAAAAAATGAAAATAAAATCCCGAATTGCCGGAAGCCAAAACGGCAGTTCAACAACACCAGAAGAAAACAAGCCAAATTGGCTACTTGGTGACACTGTTCCAACCTCCGGACCGACACGTGTCACAACCCCTCTTGCCACCGGCAGAAAGGGCCCTGGAACCGTCTTGCAATTTGCAAATGGCAGCCTATGGCTCACAATTCTTTCCATTATTCTATTCCCTGGAGGCGGAGTGCATAGAAGCCACCCAAAATCCACTTGCCCATTCGTCTCCAAAAAAAATAAAAAAATGAAAAAATCCACTTGCTCAAATTCATCCAATAAAATCAAAAGAGCTCCCCACTTGTTTATCCTCGGCTTGTGTCCACAGGCCAATAAGATCCCCACTTCCCGCACTATATTTCCAAAAATACACTAAAGTATTGTTTTTCCTCCCACTTGATCCAAAATTCCAAATAAAATAATCTAAATAAAATAAAATAATCAATTTATGAAGCGCCACGTAGTCCATTTCTGGAAGCTCATAGGATGAGGATGCACTTGCACCCGTCCGCGTCAGGTAGAAAAATAGAAACGACCGCCGGCGGCACTTTCCAGGAGTCTGCTGTTATCGTTGAGAATGGTGTCACCCCATTGTGCCATGTGGTTTCTCGTCCATATTTGGACGAAAAAATAGGAACGTTCGGGCGGTTCGGCCTCTCCGCCTCCCTAGTGCCATGTGTGTTTTCTCGTCCATGTTTGGACGGAAAAAGGAACGTTCGGCGTCTCCGCCGAAGCAGGACTATATGTACTGGCGTGCCAGGAGTGTCTCAGCCATTCATTATCGGCGTTCAGTGTGTATTGCAATTGGAAATTCAGAGTTTTGAAACTGGAATTGAGATCTAGTGCTCGGCTGCTAATTGAATTTGAGGATATTGTGTGAGGATTTAAAGCTTTTTCTGCGACGAGATTTGAGCCTGGATCAAGGGTTTGGTTGAGTTTGGAGGTTGTAGATTCAGATCGGTATTTGAAGGTCATTGTGAGGAGGATTGTTGTGAGACAATTTGTCGGTTTTTGAGTTTTGTGTTTTTGAAATCTTTGTTACAAAGGAGATTTGGGTTGTGAGCGATGGCGGGCGTTGCGATGAGAGTGAATGTTTCACGAGTTTCCTGCGGGAATTCGTTTTCAAGCGAGGGAGTGCTCAGGTCGCCTGATAGCCCGGTCTCTTGCCCGAGCTCTCCTACTCAGTTTTTTGGACAAAGGCTTGCGACGGCGAGCTCTCCCCGGGAGCCGAAGTCTCCGGTTGCGGGAGGGGCGCGGGCGTACGCTGCAACAGAGGAGAGTGTTAAGGCGCGGTTTGGGTCGACGAAGAACTTGTATGATCTCTTAGGCGTGAGCAAATCCGCGACTCCAAGAGAAATCAAAGCTGCTTACAGGATGGCGGCTCGTCGACTTCATCCCGACGTTGTTCCGGAAGAGCAAAGATTGGAAGCCACGAAGTCGTTCTTGGAAGTTCAAGAGACTTACTCGATTCTCACGAACCCGCAGACGCGAGCAGCTTACGACTTGTCTCTGTCGATGAGCGCGTTCCAGTCTGGGGGGTTCAGCAACAGAGGACCTGTCTCGTACGGCACACCTGCTTGGGGATTCACATCTTCTCCGGCTTCCAGCTCGAATTCGTATACTGGCATTTCGTTTAAGGGACAGAATTGGGAGACTGATCAGTGCTGGTAGACTGTTAGCCCCTCATTCTTTAGGGTTTGTGAGATCCACATTATTCCCTCAGTGAAATTTGTACACTAGTATTGAGAGTCCGCGAAGTTGCGGCTGTGCTGCTGGAAGAGCTTTAATTCGCCGCTTGTAGCACAATTGTAAAATAGTGAAGTAGCATAGATTATACAGAATTTTTGAAACGAGGTCAATTCTTACCGGAATACTTATACCGGTAGGGTTGCTTAGTGCAAAAAATTGTATCATTGCGCTACTGAAATTCAAAAGAATAGAATCCATTTTTTCCCTCAAATTGTCACTGAGTATCAAGCCGAGTTTTTATGCTATGGACTATGGAGTGAATGATCTTGGCTATGGTTTTTTGTTTCCACAATTGCACACATACGTAGAACGCCTTGAAGGGGTACTCCTGGTATGAAAGGGTGCCCCCGCGGTTGATGTTGATGTCACTTGGCAGCACTGGAGAGGAGTGTGGAGAGGAGTGTGAGGAGTGTGCACCTCAGAAAAGTTAGGCCATTTCAGTGTCACTTTGACAACAGAGGCCATTTCAGTGTCATTTTTCCAATCACTTTGATACTGACATGGCAGGAGGTTGGCACTGAATTATCTTGATAGTATTTCAATGCACCATATTCACATGTCTTAAAAAGTTTCTGTTTCTCATGGAGTTGCTACTCTCTGCTGTTGAAGATTTGCACTGGTTCTCTAATGTGTAATAAAACGTGAAGACAAATTTAGCAGCAGTAGGTGTTCCAACTAAATTCATGTATTGCATCACTCGTATGATTGGAGCTCAAAGCAAGTGCAGCTTTTCATTTTCCTTGAATTCACATACTTTTCAAATCTTAATTGAAATTGATGAAGTGAAAGAGCATGGCCTTGACATGGTGAATTTGTTGAGGATTGCGATGGTTGGTTTGTTCAATTCCAATAAGCATCGGTGTTAAATTGTCCTGGAAAGCAAGAGGTAAGAGTGGCGGACAATTGCGCTGGCGGATGGTGGTCACCATCACGGATCATACCGGGGTTCAATACCAACCAAGTGTGCCTTCATAGCTCAACATTCGGACCACAAATTGTAATCGTCAACATTTGCGTTAAGCACTTGGCTGTGAAGATCCCGTACACACTAGGTCGATTGAGAAAAGTGAACCCACTGCTTGAGAAGCCTTTCCACGTAAGAGTGCACAACACATTTGCAACAATGTTGTGCACTGTTATGAATTAGATAATGGCCACGTAGGGTGCCAATACGGCCTGTAGGATCGCCAGCTTGAGTCACGGAGCGATGAGAGCAGATCTTCAGGCCGTATTGGCACCCTACATGGCCATTATCATTTGTAACGGGCACGACCAGAATTCTCGACACATGGCACTGCACAATTTGGCAATCAGTTTGTATCAAGTCCTATTTGTTTCCTACTGGAGCCCATCGCGTATTCGACCGGTGCCTGCATTGGGCATTCACATTGTGTTGGAGGAGCCCATCGGGCTATCTTCACAAGGAGCCCAATTACGTAAATGCGGGTTGATGGAGTCCAGGAAGGGCACAAACTACGACTCATAATCTACTTGCTCGTAGCCAATTGATGAACACCACAGCGGAAAGAATTCTGGTCGTGACCGTTACGTCTCTCATGAATAACATGGAGTTGAACATCAATCCAAGGGCACCCCTTGAAATTACACCCTTGGGCATCAGGCTCTATCCCTCTGTAACCCCTCTGTAACGATGTTGTTCATTGTTACTTGCCTACTGATTCACATGAGGTTGGACATTGGCCTTAGTACGCCCTTGACTGTCAGGCTCTTGCCGTCACGCCCTTCGCACCCTCAGGCCAATGCCCAACTTTGCAAAAAGAAAGACAAACATTCAAGCTGATGGCTAGTTGGGGCAAAGATTGGAGTCAGTGAGAGCGAGCTTGTCAACACTCCGATCCCAAGATCCTACAGTATCGATCAAACTGTTTTCATTGTGCTTAGGATGCTACAATGCGATGAATATTTGCTTTGGACAAGCAATTTCAATTGGCTTTGAAGCAAAGGTGATCACTTCAACACAATTCCCTGCTCATTCTAAATCATAAGCCCACACAACATCGCAATCTCCATACAAAATTCATATCTACACCGTCAAATATCACTACTACACAAACTCACACATTCAATTACAATACAAAATATATACCTTTGAGTACTTTAAGTTTTTAATTATACTACAAAGTCTCCCTCTTAATAGAGTTATGTAGTTTTGGAGTCACTTGATCATGTCCTAGAGATAAGACATAGGACCCAAAATGAACAGGCCCTTAATTTACGTTGATAAAAAAGAATGGTCAGAGTTATTTCTCTCTCTAAACAGGTTTTACATTGACAGAAGCTCCATGTGAGGAAGTTTGAGTAGGACCTTACTCAAAAAGCAAGGCAAGACAATGGCATTGCTTGTTGTTTTCTGAGCATGCACACACGGAACTACTGAAGAATCAACAAGGATATTGGGCAACTGTATATGGAGACGACAAAATCATTTTGCAAGTGGACAATGTTCATATGGACAACAAAGTGCTCAGATTGGTAATAGGGTGTCATTTTTTGTACGATTTCATTTGTTTCGCGCATTTTGTTTCATTCACTTGACATGCCATTATATATGGAATTTTCGTCCAAGATGCTTGTTACAACAATAGATAAGGTAAGGTGAAAATAGAGCCTTTTGATGAGAAAATAATATGGCAAGCCACTGGCTCCAAGCCTAGGATTGTTATTTCTCATAATGAGGCTCTACTTTTTTTTTATGTTGGACAAAAACTCAATGCCGGGGTTGAATCTTGCTCAATCAGGTTCCATCGAGGTTCAAAAACGATAGTCACCATAATTTTAAAGAAGTTCCACCTTATAGAAAATAACATGCCTCTCCTTATCCAATGAGTGACAGACATCTGTAAATAGATAGGCTCTATTCAATTGATGTAATGGTTCTGGACAAATTCTGAGTTGGCAACCTCTTTGATACAATCTCGTATTCTTGGTGCATTGGTAGGAGCTCTGTTATAATTGTAAGGAAAGTCACATAGAGTCCCATACCCTGGTTTCTTCAAACAAATTCAGTTAATTTTTGGTAGCATCATCGACACTGAGGTCAGCCCTAACATTCTTGAAGATCTGGACTCAACACCTTCATCATCAGGAATCCAGATCTTTTGCAAACAATCTTGAATTCATCTGGTGTCAGGGATTTATTGATATGAAATACCGGTAGTTTAGACTTCATTCAACAAATCTTTACAACAAATCTTAACATGGTGAAATTCTTTGCCTAACAAACAGAAGTACGGTAGTCTCTCACTAATTAAATGGGCACCCATTGACAATCTTTATGATGATTTGAAATGTACGTATTGTAAGTTTAAGATTTACTGTGGAGGAAGGTTAGCGCAGTCATTCCAAATGCTCAAGAATAGTTTCGAGCGGTGTGAATAGGAAACTGAAACCCAAATTGAATCTCATACCTCTCCTGGTCGTAGCTTATTCAGTTGGTCACTTGGGCAACACCCATACGAGCACTTGGAAGCTTTCAAAGCTCAAGGCACTTGAGAGTACTAGTTTTCAAACGCTTGAATCTCGCACTGTTTTTGGAGCTCCGAAGTTTGCCATGTTGATTAATGCTGTGACCATACTTTGCTTGCAGTAATTCTCTTAGAATTATAGCAGTGAACCGTGTCATAAGGACGTTCTCCAAATCCTAAATGTATATTGGTTGATTGAAAGACTTGGAATGAGGAGAAAGATTATGTGTCATAACATTCTTCTTACTAACCAATGAGACAAGGACATAGTTGCTTGGACAGTTGGACTCTTGGCATTATGTATGTACTAGCATACGAGAGGGAAGTCTTGTAGGTTCATCTTTTCCCACTAGTAGAAAAGGCGCCTCCAACAAGGCAATTGACAAGGGAAGTGATGCCTGCAACTATGGAGCTTGTGTAGTTTGGGGCATCACTTCCCTCACTAGTTGCCTCATTGTTGGTGCCTTTTCTACTAGTGTCCATTGGATATAGCTAGTGTTATAGTAATGTAAGCTCAAGTATGTCTTCTAATGCATCCATTTGACTTGCTTGCACCTTGTGGGTTTCTTCCTCATGGCATGGAACATGAATGCCTTTCAAAAGCTTCATGCAAAACATTTATATCCAAATTTCACTATGAGTATGAAATAGAAAATCTCACTAGTTCTAGGGGGATAAGAAGCTAGTGTACATTAAGTAGATAGTTTAATTTTGATCACATGAACTTCTTGGTTGTACAATGAATTGATGCTACGGATATTTTTTCTTAGTATACATCCATTGGATTTTAGATTTAACTAGGACTCATTCATTGCCTCTTACAACATCCACCATTGAAAATTTACAACTAATTTTTCATGCCTTCAAACATTTATGCAACCAATTGTATTCGGCTTTATAATCATTTGCCAATGTGCAAAAATTCTTCAATCGTTTGAATTTCTTGCATCCCCACGGGGTCACAGTATAGGCGGGAGTATAGGCATTTGGCTTTACCCAATTTGGTAATTTTCTCTTCATTCTCACAGACTTGTAAAACAATCATACTTAATTTTGATTTCAGAAATCCAAACTCCAACTTGAAACATCACTTACTCTAAACATTCCAGTTTCAGCACACACACACAACACATTTTCTAGTAGGACACACATGCGCAGAAGTCTAATCGGATTCAAATGCTCAGTTCAATTAGAAATAGAAACTGCGGACATCTCACAATACCAATCCCTTTAATTCCCGTTCATATATTATCAACATTCGGACACATTCATTTGCAAAGACCATCACACTTTGAAATGATAATGCACACATACAGACACAGATTCCCCATTCTAAATTGCTTAACAACTGACAAGTTCCAATTGGATTCTTAATTATTAATCCGGATCTGGAACTGATCTAATGCAGACCACTGAATACACAATCTTGCCAGACCGAACCAAGTCGGAGAAATTCCAAAACTTCGGTCAATAACAACCAACATCCATCACATTCCAAATTGACGACTGCAACAATTCTTACTCAATCAACATCAAACAAACTTCAACTAATAAGTTACACACTCAATCGAAACTTACGCAGTCAAATACAGAAAGAACATAATTTACACACGAGAATCACTCACACTCAAATTGGAAGAACATTCAATTTACATATCGCTGAATCAACACTGTACTGTACACGGCCAACTGGGCCGGGGCTCTCTCTCGCTCATGTAGTGGATGAAAAATATCACTTGGTGGTGATAAATCCGAATCAGCACCACCACTCATCAGTTGAAACAGCTACCTAAACTACCCCAATTGTTCTCACTAGGCAGCTAATACAAAACCAAATTGGAAAAACACCGCATTTACACACACAGTTTAGAAGTTGTTTAGCAAACTGACATTTTATTAGTACAAAAGCCTCACTGGAAAATTTGAAAAACCATTACTCACCTTCTAGCGTCTACAGCTCATCAGTGAAATGAATATCGAAGTGAGGTGCAGCGACACGCACTCTGTTGGTGTACAAACTTCTAAAAAACCATATCTTTAAAAATATTTTTTTAAGGTATGTGCACCCATAATCATCATTGCACCCAAATGCGAACCTTCATTTGAACCAAAGGATGACATTAAAACATAGATTTTGATGACACAAGATATACATGATTAGAACATGAGAGCCTAGGAGAGGCTAGAGTCGATTTTTAGATACACCAACAAACAATACTTTGAAATTTCATAACATATTCATATAATGCATCCAAATAATGCATGCTAAATTGCATTGGACCAATAGGTACATTCTTCATTTCTACAATAATCTTGAAAATCATCCATCAGCTACTTTTTAGCCTCAACTTTTTGGCCACAGTGTCCTTCCAAGGTTAAACTTACTCTAAGAAAACTTCACTGACCAATTAACTCTGGAGGAAAACAGAGAAGTTTCAGAGTAGCAGTGAAACATTTATCATACTTTGGTAGTACGTTTGGCACAAACTAATTATTCTTTTCCAGCTGAAGTGCTAAGTAACAGTGGATTGGACAACACCATGATAAATGGGTGTGAAAAATTCAATGCCACAAAGGAGAATGCCTTCAGGGCCAAACGTACATCAACCTCGCTGTGAGTGTGAACTGAAAATCCCAGCGGGTGATGTTCTCGAGAAATAGCTAAAGATGGAGGACACGTATTGATCTGTTCAAGTTAGATCATTTACCAGTAAAACTTTGAATTTTCAATGCTCTTATTCGTTACATATTGGCATGTTTTAGAGCGCCAAAATCCTGAAATTCGGGTGCACAAATCTTTAAAAACTAGTTTTTCAGTTTTTCGACAAGTGTGGAAAAGTGTCAGACTTCCGTATATGCAAGTTACGGTGCAATCTTATAGGCTTAAAGGTTACCTTATAGGCTTCAGGCATAATCAAGCCAAGTGTTCTATTTAATTTGCATAGATGCAAACATGAACCAAACTTACCGAAGCGACGTCAAGGCCAGGCCAAACTCTCAAATATTCGGAGTGTGAGGAGAAGATGATCATCGAGATTTGTAGATTTTGTGTTTATATAGGAAACCATGGAGAAACGTTTGCTCGACTTCTGTGGTACATTGGAACATGGCAATTCATATGTAGTCGCGGGTAATTACTCCAGAGGATGCTGAAACCACGTCAACTTTGTTGAACTTTGGGCCGTTTTGATCACATTAGCTTGATCTACCCTCCGGCTCCGTCCCTCCAGGGCTAAGTTATTACTTAGTCGCACTGTTGGGACTTTGGCGGAGTTCCGCGGAAACGCGGGACGGTGGAAGAGACTTACCGTCGGTAGCACTCGAGCACATTGGCTCTCTGCGGGCCATCTGCAAAGCTCGAATTGACCAAAAAAATCGACAAAAAATCTCATGCAAGCTCTCCCTTTCAAAACATATATATAGTCAAATCAACTATAACTTTAAAACTATTAAAAAAATTCACGTCATGCTAGAATTGCCCTCGGACGTCAATCTAGCTTTTTTGTAAGTTCTCAAAATTGGTACTGGCTTGATTAATTAAGTACTCGTAGGCTGTGGTAGCTAGAGACATCAAAACTTTGACAGGGACCGATCTTCCAGAGTTGAAAGTTTCCCATCATGCTTCAGATTATTTCTCAACGTCGTCGACAAGCAACCTCGACGTGGCGAATTGTAACCTGCATTTAAGTTAAGTGCGGCCGGAAGGATTGGTATGACTCGCTTTTTTAATGTTGTTGGTCATATGTTTGAACATTTCTTGCTTCTCGTAAACCTCCTTGTCATTGTCCAACATTACCGACGCTATTATACTACTGACCCAGGTCTTTGCGCAGCAACTGAAGTCCATGTTGAGTCTAGCTCGCAACACCACGGACGACGGATTCCGTGTAGATGTCGAAAATCTGTTGGGAAATTCCCTGGATTCTGGCCGCAACTTACTGAAATTCTGTAGGCAAGAGTGCAAGATTTAAGATTCCCTAATTGCCAAACCCCCTCTACTCTAATAAATACAATTTCACTTCCATTTTTTCCGTTTCCCTGTCGTAAGATACTGGTAAGCATGTACATATAGATAGGTATAAATCTCCATTCCACTGATCTGGGACGAATAACTTGCTTTCAGTGTTGACGAGTGTCCTCTGGATCCAGGATTTTGTGTTCCAGGCTCTACGGTTGCGAGATATGGTAGAATGCTGCTGGAATATAAAATTCTAGACGTGGTCATCAAGTAATGTGCAAACATCAGTCTGTGAACATTCTTTGAATAGGGAGGGAGTTCAGGAGGGTTCCTTCTACAGCGGCACAGTACCAAAAATTATTCCTTGTACCCACTATGTATTAGATAACCAATAAGCCGCACTAGCGCGGCTCATTGGTTATCTAATACATAACCAGTTGTACATCTTTCAATCACAACCTTTGATCTTCATGAGATCTCCAAGGGTGTAGGAAGCAAGTTGAAAGGAAAGAAGGTTATGAGTTGCAACTTGTAATGGCAATGGTGACGGGTTGCTAATGGAACGGTGCCACGTTAGCGCTGAAAAGTCAACAACCGGTTATGCATGGACAGCTTAGCTAGAGTGAAAGGAGCCTCAATTAAATCATAGATATATGATACTTTTGAATTCCAAAAAGAAATATTACCTCCATCGCAAAATGATCTTCCTGGTGGACAAATTATTTTGGATTAAGGCAAAAAATAACATTTTTAAAAACCATTCGCTGCACTCCTAGCATTCTAGAAACTTTGAGTTTCAAAGCCCTTTTCAAAATGTAGTTTTGAAATATTGAAAAGTATAATTTTTTGGACATTTTCAAAGATCACCAGTGGTCAATTAATTATTGAGTGTGAGGTTATCATTTTGTAGGCATTTAGTATATGCCCAAGCCCATGTGTGGCCCTTTGTTTTGCCTCCCAAATCTTCATCTCCTTCAATTAGGCAATATTCAAAGAGATGCAAAAAATAAAAACGAACAGTGTTGATTGACCCCATTAATCATTTTATTCATCTTGTGGCTGATGAATGCGTGGATGGATGGAGAACTACTACTAGGAATTGTCTTATTGGTCCCAAATAGCAATCAAAAGCCAAATATGACCAATTCGCAACATCACAAAGTACAACAGGAAGATCATTTTGGGATAAAAAATTAAGGCTAATAGGAAGATCATTTTGGGATGGAGTTAGCATCTCCTGAGGAAATACAAGCAGAATTTTATGTGTATGTGAACTATGTATGCTAATTGCATAGAATTACAAGCACAAGAAATATTAAAGCATGTCCACGTCTCTTCTATGCCACCACATATAAGCACCAAAGAGACCTAATGTGCAAGACTATGAAAACTACACTAAAATGATGCTCAAAAATACATTGACATTGACATCGAGAGATCTCCTGATGATCATTTGGCTCAATAAAATACTACATGATGAAAAGCATACCCACATGGTCATAGTTCCACCGAGTGTGCACTAATTATGTTGTCATTGAGAGATCTCTTGATGACTATTTGGACAACCAAATGGCACATCGATCAAATACGTACCCAAAAGATCAAAGATCCACCAAGTTTGCACTATATAAATTGAGAAGCACATACTTTTTGGACCTTTTTGAAATCATTCTGGTCTTTGGATATGCCAGTTTGGACTAATTTCCAAAAGTGTAGTACTAACATTAATCCACTCCAGTTGACAAGCCTCCAAAACCCATTTGGAGGTCTAATAGCGTGTACAACATTTTGAAGCCAAGTCCTCCTTCCATCTGATGAAGCTCCTATAGCTGAATGAGGAATTGTCCATGGTTTGGATCTCTTTCCACTCTACAAACCTAAAATAAAGATCTTCCTTGCCAAATGAAATAGATGGATAGATAATGTGGTCTCAAAAAAATCCAACACCCTTGTTGAAAGTCATGCCATGGATTAAAGGGCTTCTCATGTTATATCTATTCTTTAGTCCACAACATGATTTTGGCTCCTCACCCTCTTGTGTGACACCTATATTGACATAGATTAGACCTAGAGATCATGAGTGAGGGATTCTTGCTTGGTCTAACTAGCTCAACTTGCTAATTGTTTTGAACAAAGCCAAAATCATTCTACTAATTGAATTGGATCATTACACCAATCAAATCAGGGTCATTGTCAATGGTTTATTTAGCTCACATAGAACTTAAATCCAATCATCTATGCAGGGTCTAAAGGTAGCTGCAAATCCCTTGCATTTTGACATTTCATTTTTCTACTAATCTATATACTTCTAAAATCTTGTCTTCATAAATTTTTTATTTTCAATGCTATTCACCATCTCTCTAGCCTTCTCATCATTTCCTATTGGCTTTGTAACCGACATCATCTTGAATAGAACCGGACTAGGATATTGTGAGCCACTGCATTGCCTCTCAATTTAAATTAGAAAAATTACGATAATTTAGGTGAAAGTCTAAAATTCATGGGGGGGTTAAGAAGGATTAGTAGAAAAAAATAAGTCATAACGACAAATTAATGAATCTTTATTAGGTAGCAATGCGAATTATAGGACAACAAGTAAATATTACTAAATTCAACTACCGTAGCTTCCTAGCAACTTGGTTAGAAAATAAATAATTAAAAGAGTGCCTAAATTTTTGAAAAATTACTAACCTATTTTGCCCAAAATATATATTTTTGTGTGTGTGTGTGTGTATATATATATATATAAATAAAAATTGTCTAGTTCATAAAAATTCAATTATAATACTACTCAACAATTGTATAGTTCAATTGTAAATCTCAATAGTTGCATGGTTATGAGCAGTACTACAGTTGTATGAGTAGTTGCAACAATTATGACATTATAAGAAATTTGAAGCTTCCGGAGGGCCGCTTTGCAGTGACAAACAAAGCTATTAACAGTTGAATAGGGAGCTTATAAAAAAGGTTCAAGTGCATTGTCAACTCGTTTGACTTTCGTGAAAATACTTGATATAATAATTATGATATAGCACGGTGTTTAAGTGACAAGTTGAAACAAAATTAAGTCCAATGAAATCCAATGAAGCCAAATTAAATGGCTTTTAAAGCTAGTTGCCAAATGCAACTAGCTTCAATAACCATTTAATTAATTTTGTGAGTTAGAAGATGAAAAGAAGAGCTCTTTACGCAAGTGGGATAGTAGTAGGATTATAATCCATGTAGGATATGTAAATTCACTCATTTGACAATGAGTGGTCTTTCTTCAAATTATCCCGTAGCCTTTGTAGATTTATGGTGGACAATCAATTTTTTTATAAAAGCAACCTCTGCACCCTTCATACTCACTAAATGTCAATGAAGTAAGTCTTTTACATTGCCATAAAAAAATTGGGTGGTAGATAGTCATTGGACTACTTTTAGATTTTAATTTTTTTGCACAATTTGGTTCAAGTGCAAAGGTACATTAGAGTACCTTAATCCTGGTTATTTAACACTTTCTACTTGGATTTTGAGCCATTGCCAAGCATCTAACATTGTGACATAAGGTGAACAGGTATAGGGAAAAAATTAATGCTTAAGCAAAAAAAATGTAATCAACGGGGTCCTTGGAGGGCTATGGAACGGCCCTTCGGAGGCCTCGTTATTTCTCTATTCAATACAATAGTATTGCAGTTGAATTATGTAATAATTATATTATTCATACGCTACATAGCTTCCTAACAACTTGGATCAAATGAATGCCTAATTTATTTTTAGATTTATTTAAAAATTGAACAAATTTAATATAATATTTTTGAGGCTACCTAATTATTTTTGCACTTTAATTAATTATTAGACAGAAAGTTGCCTAAGCTACTAGGAAATTACTATACATGAGAATGATGAAGAAATTCTAGTAAAAAGTGGGAACTTTTAAATGAAAAAGAGATTAGTAAGAAATGAAAAATTAATCAAATTAGGCAAATAGTGAAATGGGGAGAAATCAAAAATAAAATGCGATAAGACTAGAAATTAACATTAAAAATGAACTAGAAATCAAAAAACGCAAATACAAAATTAATTTGCAGAGTGGAATAACTATTAGGACACTAATATAATAGTAAACATGTTAAAATGGGAGTCTAGTTTTTCTGGAGTGACCATTTCAGCATTGACCGGTGGGCTTCATCAACCTCGAATCCACATGGAAGCCGGTCCTAAGAACCTCCTTACATGCTAGATGGATGGACAAATGTATTATTGCACTTTATCCACACCTGATAGAGAAAGAACCAACCAACCAATTTGCATTGTCATGTGAGGACCTTAGATGAGTATTGGTGACTTGCAAAGTCAATTCAAGTATGCATGGTTACAATTAACATTGGAATGCTAGAACCTATAATCATATGGTCAAACTTCAAATTTTGTATGGTCTATTTTGCAACTAAATTTCAATGAAATTTTTTTTTTTTTTTTTCAAAGATGAATCACATTTCTTGTATAAATTCTGATAATTTCATATTTTTTTGTAAATGTTTGAAATTATGGTGAATTTTTTAAAGAAATAATAAAGAAAATTTATATCAAATATGAAATAAGCTTAACCCCTAAATGCCCAAGACCTTTTTTGAACTTCTAGGAATTTGCTCTAAATTGAACAAAAAGTCAACATTTTGATAAATTGTATCAATTTTTATATCACTTATGAATTGAAAGATTATAATGTTTGAACATGAGGGTGTTAAAATTGTGAAAATGACTTGAAGTCTTTTAATCTTCTTTTCACATGCCAAATCTTAAAAGTTGGACAACAAAAAATATGACTTTAAGGGACCTAACATGCATAATTCCAATCAATTTACGGCTTCTCAAAATCTACTCTACAATTTTTTTTAAATGAATTTCTAATGGAATTTCTCCTCCAAGATTTAGTGTATTTGAGGCTCATTTCTATGAGCCCTCAATACTACGGAAAGTCAAGATTGCAATGGGTACCCTTGCACAAAATCTTGAATAGAAAAATCATAATCCATTATTTTTATAATCGGACTTTTGACGCTAAAACTAGACTTCAAAAAGAATTTTTCAAAAATATAAATTATTGAAAATAGCAACTTGGTTAGGTTTTATATAACTTCAAAGTTTTGTCGACACCAAAATTTGGTGCCTTGAGTATTTAGGGGTTAATAAATTTGAAAATTTCAACATAGGCGTATATAATAGTTTGGAACATTATGGTGCAAACCAAATTTCTATATCATTCTATAATTGAATTATTTTTAAAAAAATTGTTGAATGTGGGTCCAAATCGAGCACAAAGCAATTGCAAATTGATATGTTTCCATTGTGCCAAAAAATAGCTATTGTAGACAAAAACAATTGTAATTCAAGTATCAATGTGAAATTGAGTACTTGAAAGTCCCTAATATGCAATAAAATTCCAAAATTCCAACCTCAAGAACTCCAACTTGAGAATTTCAATATAAATGTTTCACCACACCCACAAGAAAAAGACAAATGAAATTATCAAAAGCTCCCTCAAATAGTTTTAATTGACTTTCTACTACATGTAGGATATTCAAAGCAACTAGCTACAACAAGTAGGATATTCAAAGCAACTGCCTACCGCAAATAGGATATTCTAAGCAATTTCTTTTGTCCAATGAAAAGACTTTACTGCTATTGGTGAAGAGCAAATTCTTTTCTTTGCAACAACCAATTTTGCCAATGGATCGATGCAAATGCTCCCGAAGCAGCAAGCTAGGGCACACTTGCATGTTATTGGGTTTGTTGTCAGTTTGGACTATAAGGTAGGAGGCTCAAAAACCACTCATTTAAGGGTTGGTCCGCTTTCTTTGTATATAATTTCCTTAGATGGGAATCAGTATTTTTAGATCATCTTTTAGACAAAGAAATAGATGAAGAATCTAATATAAGTGGTTAATTTCACATTTTTCAAAGCATTATTGAATTACTTATCAATTTTCAAACGAGTTGGGTCATAGGTCCCTATTTATGACCTTAGGTCTTCCGTAAACCATTCGCTTGCAATTCTAAAGAAAGATGGGGAAGGTAAAGAGAATGATTGGCTCTTGCAATTTATAATGTTTTTTTTCCTTGATTCATTCAATGACTATAGGAGTCAGTTTTAGAACCATCTCATGTTCATTTCATAGTTATTTATAGGGGCGGTTCTTAATGCCCTTGCAATTTCACAGCCTCATACCTTAATGGTATTTCTGCCCACCCACCCACCCACCCAAAATGTAAGTCCACCCTAAGGGTCAGCTTACATGTGAGCCCGGTGGACAGAAAAAGAAACTAAAAGACAAGAATAGTTCCACCAATGATCAGTAAGTGTGGAAGTAGGAGAGAGAGTTCCATGTATATCAATGTATTTAACATTGTAGAAGGAACATAAAAGTGTTTTCTATATTTCGTCCTTGTTGACTACACCCACGGCACCCACCAATAAGTTGGCCCTAAGGCCCACCTTACATGTATGGGTGGGTAGGAGGAGTCAACAGGGTCGAAATATAGAAAGCACTTTTATGTTGCTTCTATAGTGTGGAATACACCGGGATCAGTAGAACTCTTTCTCTCCTACTTCCACGCTTGTCGATCATCAGTGGAACGGCTATTCTTGTCTTTTAGTTGCTTTTTTCTGCCCATCGGGCTCACATGTAAATTGGCCCTTACTAAGTCCCCACTTCTCCAACAAATAATATTTTCAAACAAATTCCAATCAGCAATTTCCGAAACGCCGGTGGATTCGGTACCTCTATGTGACTGCAGTAATAGGTAAGCTTATTATTAGGCGGGACCTCTTGGCGGGAACACACGAGTCAGCTTGACCCGCACTAAGGTAGGAGGCTCAGAAATGGAGCATCTAAGGGCTGGTCCGCCTTTTTCATGTATTTCCTTGGACGGGAATATTTTTAATTCATTTTTCAGACAAAGAGAAATTGATGAGGAATCTACCCCAAGTGGTTTTGTATTTTTCTTCTGAGCATTTTTGAATTACTTATGAATTTTCAAACGAGTTGGGTCGTAGGTCCCTAGTTGTGACCCTAGGTCTTTCATAAACGGTTCACTTGCAATTCTAAATAAAAATGGGGAAAGCAAAGATAATGATTGGCTCTTGCAATTAATAATGCTTTTTTCCTTGATTCATTCAATGACTATAGTGGTCAATTTCATAACCAACTCATGTCCGTTTTACAGCCATTTATAGGATTCATTCTTAATGCCCGCTCTGTTTTAATTTACAACCTCCTACCTTACTCCATAGACAAGTCAGTTTCCTAATAATTAAGCAAAATACCCTACGCGAAGGACAAATTTAGCAAAAACAGTTAAGTCATTTTTGTAAAAAAAGTCCCACATATCCTCTTGTGAATAGTGTCATGTGACATGAACCCCTGAGAATATGATGTGGAAACTCAATTTCAGCACTTGGGTGCCAAATCAAACCTTCATGTACGATAATTAAGCAAAATTTATAGCGTGTCTAAAATTTTACGATTTTCAAACCAATTGATGTTTGATAAACAAAGAAAATTTTATTTGAAGGACTTGAGATCTTTTTGAAATCTAAAATGCAATAATTTTATTTTTTAAATAATTTGAAAATGAAGAAATGACATTTTGCATGTATAATGTCATTAAACCATTTCGATGCACAAGTGTTGAAATTGACTTAGAGATATAGTAATAAGGCTAATTGGAATAATGTAAATTTGGAAAGCACACTAACATGCATGGTAGTTCAAAATATTTTAGAAGTATTGTAGATGAATTCAATATTGTATAGTCTACATTGATTTTATCAAATTTTCATCCAAACTTTTATGAAGTTTATCCAAAGTTCACACCACATTGATTTATTAGTGCATGTTACAAAATGAACAAGTTTACATATGGTTATAACTTTTTACAAGAACAAAACATTTTTATCAATGATATTTGTAAAGACTCTTCAACATGAATAGCACTAGTACATATACAGTGGATAAAAATGATCCTTTCTTGTAAAAAGTTATAACGATATATAACTTCATTTAGTAACATGCACTGGTAGGACAAAGCAATGTAATTCAATGACATTCATCCCGAATTAGTGCAAAGAAGCTTGTACTATTCAAACTCTTCCACTAATTAAATGTACTCATGTAGTAATTATCATTGAAGTAAAGCTCACTAGGCCAAGAAGAGATGATCTAATCATCTAAGACGTTGATGATTTTAGATATTGCACAAGAGAACAAATTAATACAAGCCACCAACAACATTGTTGTGTGCAATGTAAATGCCTTATTTTATGGTAAGATAGGAGGTCAATGAACTGTCTCTTTATACCTACCTACATCAATGATAGTAATACAATAGAACCTCTCTTAGCGCATAGTGTTGGGACTATGCACTAGAAGAGGTTTATGCATTTGGAGAGGTGCAGTAATATTCACCGCCTACCGTGACTTCTAACTACAGGGCCTCCAACCACATGGCTTCTAACTATAAGGCCTCCAACCACTGTTCAACAATAAAGGTTTCAATGTACAATCTCTTTTAGTGCATATTATGCACTACCAGAGTATGCACTAAGAGAGGTTCTACTGTAGATATTTCAAGGAACATGTCACTCATTCCTAGATAGGGGATGCATTTTGAACCCCTTTGACTAATGGAACTCTTACCTTCGTTCAAAGTGAGTGTCTGTATCTTAAAAAACCTTATCCTCATCCGCCAGACATTCTTTGTGAAATTGGGGCCTCAGCTATTTCATTAATGTAATGAAAACTTATCCGACCTTGCCTCAAAACCCACTGACGCGCGCTGTCGGTTTCGTGCAAACGTTTTCTTCGTCTGACAAGCTCCATATTCATGGATTTGGTCGATCTGGAGGAGGTTCCTTACTCGATTTCGTCTTTCACCATCTTCGGTGGAGGCTCACATAGCTCTTGCAAGAGTGTTTGGATTTAAAATGTGGTCGACAATTCTCTTTTCTATGTGTGTTTATGGTAGTTATCACGTGCACATGTAACGTCAATTTCGTTGAATCGGCGTATTCCACGACTTGGGCACCTTTGCCCGAAACGTAATTCTATGTTTTGTGCTCGTTTTTAGAGCTTTGTATAGATTTGGGTCACAATTTTGGGGTCGGAATTTGCGCCTATTTAACGAAATTGACGTTGTGTGTATCTAAGGGCGAAGGTTTTGTGGTTTTGCCGAGGTTTGGAGGGATTAAGGGAGACCTTAGCAGCTTGCACTGGCACTCGATCTCGTCTTCTGCAAGCTTAGATGCATGCCCACATTATTCTTGCACGAGTGTTTAGGTGGAGAGTGTAGGCAGTGTACCCTTGTGGTGCGGTCTTTGTTTCTGTGTATGTGTGTGGTGGTCACGTACATGTGTTTGTATAGCTAAGGTATTGCTAGGCTGATCCGATCTGGTCTCGTTTCGTGCGACTATGGCGTTGTATGGGGATATGTCGGCATACCTTCGGCAGCTTAAGCTCACGAATTTTGCAGAATCTTTGGAGAGAAACCCTCGTCACCATGTCAGACGGATCAGCTTTGTTACCACCATATTGGAAGATGAATTTGGTGCCGATGATGTCGTGAAACCGCTGAGCGCGGAGAATCAGGAGCTGCTCAGTTGGCAAGCGAGGACGGAAAACCTGCAAAACGATACCGAAGTACGTGAGGATCTGACTCTTTTATCGGGAAGGCTTTGTCCGTACAAGAATATCTCCCTCACCTTGTCTAGCAAAGTGACTGACCGTGACTCGCATCAACCAAGGATGGAGCCTCATCCACTATCTGCTTACCGACACGTCTCCTTCCGACTTGCGATGTTAACGGATCATTCAAATGCCGACGAACAAGTCCAGCTTTTGTTTTCGTACGACGGGCTTCGAGATCGAGACTTCTTGCGCTGGCGCTCGCACGATTACATAAAACTGGTTTTACTGGAAGCAAGACCCTCGTACCGAGTGTTTTGGGTTGTGCAATGGGACATTGTCGATAAGTTCGATCCTCTCAGCGGCGGGCAGGCCGCAACTACTGGCCCTGGGATCATGAACTGGAGGCCGAGTTTGAGTCGTCTTGCCGTAGATTGCCAGGGCGACTCGACAGAGAAGGTTCCCAACTTTCACGGTATACGCCGTGATGCTAAGCGGAAGTCCCCGTGGATAGCGGAAGTGAGACCGAAAGGCAATAGGGGTCCGAGGGATAAGATTTGGTTAGGGAGTTACGCAACCCCCGCAGCAGCTGCTCGAGCTGCAGATGCAGGACACCATTACTACAACCAGCCGAACAGATTCAACTTTCTGGACTCTCCGTCGCATCTGCAACAGATTCCGAGTGACCTCAACGTCAAAGACATGGAGGAATTCGTGAAAAAGGAAGCTCATCGGCTGGCTAGGATTCCCTCGTCAGAATGGATTCCCGAAAATCAGTCTTACAATACAAGTTGGGCTCAGGTATTTTCATCATCTCAACCCCCGCATATCTGCTGTGCTAACAATTGCAGTTCGGGCAGTAAGCAGGTGCCCCCAAACAAAAATTTCGTTGAAGTCTTGCCAGGATTGGATAACTTGACGGCACCGCCGATGGATTTAGGGAGAGGACCTATACAAACCGATGTATGTGAGCCTTTCCTCCCACCTCTCGTCACTGTGCTCTCATATCCGGAGGAGAATGCCGAGCGGGACATCTCAAATGAGATTGCTTGGGGAGGATTATCTGATGCAAACGATTCTGGGCTCCATCACGAGACAGAAAGTCAAACGGCTTCTCAGGGGTTATATTCAAGCCTGCTGGGTGCAGATTCTGAGTGGACATGCGACTCGTATTTTGACATCGATGGCTTCTCAAGGTATGTTTCCTTGTTAATCTTTCAAAGGTCGAGAACTGGTATTCGAAGTTCGTTCATTGCCTGTTTGCACACCATTTTCTTTCATGATGTTTTTAATAGTCAGCATGATATGTGTGTCTAAAATGTGCACCATTGCTTTGTTTACAGTGAAATGAAAGGCATGTGACTTCGATTTACAATTTGCCCAGTCGATACTATCAGCAATGAGTTTAAATGAGGCGGCGGTTGATGTCTTTTCGGTGTGCGACATGGAGATTTGTATGACATCGGACGAACACATCGACTGATGAACACATTGCTCATATTGAGCGTATAACACTCGTACCACAAGATTATGTGAAGATAACGTATCCAGGCTCTTGAAGATTGAAATTAAACTTACGCGCAAATGGACGAGAAGACTTCAAACGTCTACAAATTCAAAGTTCCATTCCAATGCCTGCCACTGCGTACTCGAAGTGCTTGAGCATGTTCATTGAGTTTCTCTAGGCAAGAATGTCGACCGAGACAGTGACATACGGCTCATTCGGCTCAGAAGTTCTCCACAAACGGCACGCAATGTACAGAATACAAATCTATTTGTTGACCAAGACATTAATATTACTCACAATATCAACAACTTAAGTCCCTCTTAATTAATGCTAATGGGTGCTGTCGTGAGGGGTTGTTACCTGTGTAAATTATCCTCTTTGTAGAGATTGAAAATAGAATGACCACTTGCATTACGTTCGAAGGATAACGAAGAAAAAGAAACACTAATAGCTGAGTTAGTGCCCGGAAGCCAAACACTTTTGGCTCAAGGGAGACTCATGTAGTACAAACCAGATGTAGCATATACCTAGCAGATAAATTAGATGTTCATATATTTCGGTGTAAAAACTAGTGTAAGAACGAAGTGAACTATTAGTATTCTGTAAATGAATTCCTATTGCGGCTACCTTTTGTATATTATACGTTATCAAAGTTGACAAGGTGCTGAATAGAAATATCTTTATTCCGTGTATCTTTCCGTGCCCGAAGTTTCCTACAGACTGAGACTTTCTATCCAGAGTTATACTGCAATTCGTGTTCCCATACTTATTCCGTTTCAAGTCATCTTTTGAATCTGGGATACTGATTTCAGCAAAAACAATTTGCTCGACTCTATAGTCTATATACTCTACCATTCATCGCATTTCATTGAGTCTTACAATTGACATCTTTAGCATGACCAAGGCCAGCCGGATACACCGCATTGACCATTAGCGAGGGCTGTCAAATGAAGAATAAGAAGTGAGGGCGTTGACACACAAGTCTCTGTCCGTATAGACTTCAAAAAAATTGCTTCAAGCAACATCGCGGACAACATCGTCTCTGGAGTCACAAGACCTAGGACAGGCTGTGGTAGAGACACCCGAAATTTGACTAGGACCATAGAGAGTTGAAAGTTCCACGTCGACGCTTCACATGATTTCTCAACGTCGACAAGCAACCACGACGTGGTAAATTGTAACCTGCAAGTGCATACTTTGACATCAGACAATGAAACGTTTTTACATAACTGTTACAACGAATATTGGCTTGATTTCTTGTGTGAGTAATTGGGATTGGCAGATATTGATGAGATATTGAAGCGGGTTGAACTCTTAAATATATTTTGAAACTAAAAACTCGTATACATATTCAGCTACACGTAGCAGTCTGTGTGAGTGTCCCATTTGTAGGTTTATGTCTCTTTAAATTTTTATTTTTTTCAATTCAACAAATGAGAAGAAGATTATATTGTTTCCACACCTCATTGCCAACCCCCACTGCTCAAATAAGTAATATTTCCCCTTTAAAAATTTGATATACTGATGCTGGTCACTTTTACCATATAGATAAGGTTTCTCCATTCCGCTGATGTCGGATGAATATTTTCAGTGTTGACGAGTCTCCCAGGATCCATGGCGCCACCAGTATCAGAATTGGACACCTATTGGCCTTCTCGAATTTAAATAACCCCAAGTCGCGCTACTTCGCCATTGCGTGTCCGACTCGACTTTACTTTTTTCATCTCGGGTGGGAGTTTTATATTATTATAAATTTCTACTGAAGAGCTTATCATCCTGGACGTCGATTTTTGGAAATGGAATCGTAGAGAAGAAGGAAATGAATCGTGGTGCTTTGTAAGTAATGCCTCGTTGTGTGGCTGTCAATGTGTCTGCAGGCAACTTGTGCAATTGTCTGTGCCTTCAAACCTATCGTTATGATTCGTCAGACATTCTTGGGTGAATTTGGACCTTGGCTTAAATTTTATTATTGGCAGTTGATTATGAATTTTTCTAACCTTGCTTCCGTTGACATAGACCACCGATTTTATCTGCCATGGAACCGATAGACATCGTCTTCTCTTTGTCTCTGCGAGCTACATGTATATACATGTGGGTTTTTCTTTCTTCAAAGTACATGTGGTTTGGGGATTCTTTTGCTTTCACTGGCGCTTTGATCTCTCTTTCGTAAACTTAGATGTATGTGCACATGGTTCTTGTATGAGTGTTTGGATGTGGAGTGTAAGCTGCGATCTTCGTTTCTCTGTGTATGTGTATTGTAGTATTAACGTGTATGTATCTGAGGTATTAGGTGTGGAGGTGATTCGGTCCTTGCACAGTCGCCCGATTTCGTCTTCTGCCAGCTTAGGTGCATGTTCGCATGGTTCTTGCGTGAGTGTTTAGATGTAGCGAGTAGCCTGTGATCTCCATTTCTGTGCTCTGCGTGGTCGTTATCGGCTGTTACGTGTATATGTTTAAGGTGTTGCCGTTCTTTCTTTATACCTGTCACTTCTTGCGGCTATGGCGTCCATCGGGGATATGAAGAATTTCATACTGCAGCTTAAGCTGGCGAATTATGCAGAAGGTTTGGACAAGAAGCCTCGTCATCATGTGAGGCAGATCAGTTTCTGCATCACAATATTGGAAGACCCAAGCGGTACCGATGAGATCTTGGATTACGCACGACCTTGGAGTTCGGAGGATCAGGAAGAGCTGAAATGGCAGCCAAGGACGGGGAATTGGCAAAATGATTTCGAAGTACGTGACTCTCTGACTAACTTGTCGGGAAAGCTATGTCAGGGGCTATGTCCTTACAATAACATTGGGTTCTCCTTGTTTGGTAAAGTATCTGACTCCGACACTCATCAAACAAGGATAGAGCCACAGTCACTTTCCTCCTACCGACATGTCTCCTTCTGCAGTGCCATGTTAACGAAACATTCTGTTTCGAACGAAGAAGTCCAGCTTCTGTTTTCGCGCGACGGGCTTCCAGAAGATCGAAGCTGCTTGCGGTGGCGCTCGCACGATTACATTAAACTGGTTTTGTCTGACGCAAAGCCCTCTTATACAGTGTTTTGGCTTGTGAAATGGGACGTTGTTGATATGACAGACCTGGTAACTGACCTTTCAAGGCCGTGTTTGGACCCTTCGACCTCAAAGCGCCAGAGTGATGATCCAGAAAAGTTTAGCGGCGTTCGATTTCGAAAGAAGCGGACGTCACCCTGGAGTGCCGAGGTGAAGCCGAAAGGATCGAGGGACAAGATTTCTGTAGGCAGTTACCAGAGCCCTGCGGCAGCTGCTCGGGCGGCAGACGCGGGACGTTACTTCTACAACCTCAACCTGGACAAATTAAACTTTCGAGACAGTTTGAGGTTTCTAAACAAAATTGAGGTTCCTCCCAACCTCAATGAGAAAGCATTGAAGGCTTTCGTGTACGAACAGGCTCACCGGCTGGCAAAACTAGCTGAGAAGTCCCCGTCAACAGGGATTTCCGAAACGCGGTCCTACAACACAAACGCCGGGGGATTCACATCACTGAATATCTCGAGCGCCAACAATTTTGGGGCCTACAACAGGAGACCGGGAACAAGTGTAAGCTTCGCAGGCTTGAGACCGGGTGGCTTTGCGACAACGTCGATGGATTCAGGGAGAGACCTGCAAGCAAACCTCGTAGATGTGCGGCCTTCCACCTCATTTAGTAGTGATGTCTTAGGAGAACCTGTTGCCCCCAGCTCACCAGAACAGAGCCTTTTGCTAATCACTTCGAATTACAGGTTCGCTACGAATTCACTAGTGAGTGCAGGAGACTTTCACCCTGATCTCGAACCAACATACCCACATGAAGCCTCGTTCGCACCTGTGAGGAATTCCAGTTTGGGAGAGGCTGCGAATGATTTCGTCAACATGCTTCCAGACACAGTCTGGGACGAAAATCCGGAGCAGGACACCACAGATGACTCTGCTAGAATTAGAGTTTCTGATTTTCCTTCAGTAGGAGTACCTCATTTGAACCAATTGGGCCTCCATCACGAGATACAAAGTCAGGCGACGAACTTGACTTCTCCTGGATACGATGTTAACCTGCTTCTTGCAGGACTTGAGCAAGCTGAGTCTAACGGAGATTACGTGGATGTGGATATCTTCGACCAGTACCGGTCGGATACTTTTGAAGAAGGTTCGTTTGATTCCAAGTCCTGGAGTAATAAAACGGAGAACTTTGTATTCAAATTAAAAGATGTTACAAGGTCAAATATGTTGTGTTTCTTTCTTTCATCGTCTCTCTTGCTGAAAGTCATTTCCTTCATGATGTACTTAAATCAACATGACATGTGTATCTATGATCTGCATACTAACATATGAATGGAAATATATCGTGTACATATCCAGGCTGTTGAAGATTGCAGGTTACGCGCAACTGGACGAGACGGTGGACTTCATCGACGAAGGCAAGTCTACCGTTACCATTCAGGCTCCAGTGCCTGCCACTGTGGATTCAAAGTGCTTGAGCAAGTTCATCAAGTTTCTCAAGATGAGAGTGATGACCGCCGCTTCCAGGGTTGTGACACGATGCTCATTCCCTCTTGGTATAGATTTTCTTCTCTACCAATGGCAACATCTTTGTGCAATATTGTATATCTGAGTACACATCTATCTGCTGACAAGACATTAATATCACACAAGACAACAACCCCCTACTACTAATGTAAATGAGTGGGTGTTGTGATGGTTGTTATCTACGTAAAGTATCATTTTTGTAGAGCTGAATAGAGTGATCAACTGCATTACGAAGGATAACGATGACAAAGTAACAAATAGTTGAGTACAAACCAGGTGTCGCATGTACAGTGCAAGGCGGAAACAAGCTGATGTAGATTTGTTTCGGGGTGAGAAGTCAGCTCATTGTATCCTCTGTATTCTGTAATTAAGCGAATCCCTACTTAGGTTCTCTGTTGTATATTAAACATTGCCAAGCTTGAAAATGTTCTGAACATTACTAAATTTTGTTCCTTGTCTTCTTGGCATTCAAAGTTTTTCTACAGAAGACTTTCAAGTCCGAGCTGCACTGTAAGATACTGTCAATATCTTTCCACTCATGTCCTGTTTGATATCTGGGAGATTCCAAGGACTAGTTACTTCTGTACCATTTGTGACACTGCTAGTCTAATTTTCTCTTGATAACAACTTTTCTTAATCTTTTGATCTAATTGAAGCAAAATTTGAACCTTAGGTTTAATGTCCCCATTTCAAATAGCATGGTGCAGTTTGTTTGTCAAAAAATTAGCAAAAAAGGTGCAGGATCAGATCTGAGGATCGGATGTCGCGCATGACACAAGAGTAGTCATTCTTGGATTAGCTCATCAGTTGAATCTGCAAGTGATTTCTGCAAGAACCTGCTGCTCTTGACTCTTCTCTCTCATTCATTTACCATTACTTCACCAATTCAAGGGAGATCTTCACACTCACTTTCTGTGCACTCACGTCCCATGCCCTAAAATAGCTCCATTTCCATCTGATCATGGAAGACATCCAGATATCACTTTGATGAATTGATGTGGTTTTGCACAGGAAAAACACAAACATAGTGCATTCGAAGCGCATTCAAATGGTGTTTAAACCCTAACACTGGAAACTGGTTGCAAACCCTAAACCCTAAACCCTAAAAATGGTCGCACATACATGGTGTAAACTGTGGATGTGGAGGATCTACAACATTGAGTCTGAAATCTTCATATTGCAGTAAGGTTTCAGATGGTCTTCCTGCAGGGAAATTCTTGATTTGAATTCAGCCTCTGGAATGGACTGAATTTGAGTTCTCACCTTGATTCTGGAGTCTGAAGTTGATGAAAATTGGGACATTGCCATTACCCCCCATACATTGCACCCTGAGACCATGTACTCAACTTCAATATTCTTTGCTCTGAATGCTCTATATTTCAGGAAATATGAGTGAGAAAAATTATTTTATTTTTTAGAGATGAAATCACATGTCTTCTACATGTCCTAAAATAGATAAAAAAATTGATAAAAAAATTGAAATTACTATGGATTTTTGAAGAATAAGTGAAAGAAATTCATACCAAATACAAAAAATGCTTAAAATTTTGAAATTTTTACCATTCCTATATATTATAATATAGAGCATCATGGTGTTAATTGAAACTTAGTATCATTCCATAATTAGGAATTCAATAGATTGCAGTTATAGGCCCTAAATACAAATTCCAAAAAAATATTCAATTTTAGGGATTTTACAACATTTCAAATTGGAGTGGAAACTAGACTTACTAAGCTTCATTTCATTAGGAGGCTTAAAATTTTAAAAATATCATATAAATGTCTAAACATCAAATCAAGATACAAGTTATTAAAATACACTAAAAAAACATCATTTTGTCATTTGTTTTTTTAGAATCCTCTTATGTAGAGGAGTCACTAAATAATACCTCAATGTGGGACTTTCTACCGCCATCGACTAGAGACACATTCAAATAACACTCAAGAAATAAATTGGATGAAAAATCTCCATCCTTCATTTGAAATTTTGGATATGAAATCATCCATGAGCCACATGTTGGCTCCAAGTGCACTTAAGGGTTACAAATTTATGTTATCCTTGAAGTCAAGTTATATTTCACACCCTTCTCAAAGAACCATACATGACTCTCTCGCATCATCCGGCTCCGTTCTGGAAATATTGAGTCTCACTCCCTCTAACCAAGGCTATGCTTAGGTTCTCGAATCACGAAGGCCTCACATGGATGTTTGAGTGTAAATGATTAGTACAGAGCAGGAATTTTTTTTTTCTGTTAGATTTTAAGCTGCTTGGTTTAGAGGAGATTCGCTCATAATTAAAGCACGAGTAGTAGTCTATTGTCCACAATGATATAGGTGCATTAAACATTAAATCTGCAAAATAGTAAAATTTCGCATGAATTCAAAAATTTATTATCCTTTTGATTGGAATATAGTTGATTGGAATATAAGTCTACGAACAGCTTTGGTCCTAATCTCCGTCTAGGTCAAATTCAACATAAATCTAAGGATTCTTTGTCAAAATGTGTCACATGTCATCTTGTGATTGGTTTACGGTGACTTGCCCTTGTTACAATTTGACATGAAAATTGGATCTCATCACACCAAAAGCTTGAAACTGACCTTTGCCGATATGAAAGGGTGGATCTCTCTGAACACAAATGGGGGGAGGAAACATTGTGACTTTCTAAATGAATGTTTAAGTGATTGCAGTGATTACTAGTATACAAGTGAAATTAGCAAGAAAATGGTGTAATTTTTTTGTAATAGTTTTATAATATGGTAGAAAATGACAAGTATTTTAATGATAAAAGGAATTAAAGAGTTTTTGAAATGAAGAAAACTTTTGCAATGTATTTATTCCATTAAAATAAAGAAGAATGAGAATCCCCCTCAAATAAATCATGTCTACAAAAGCAATACTATACAATGGAATGGATAATATGCATTTAAATTGAAAAAGTTGGGGTACCACAATTTTCAAAAGACTCATTTTCAACACATAATTATGCATGCATACAGTAAGTGCACTTGGAAAAGTGCAAAAATGTCTAATTCTATATAATAGGAGTTTGGACTATTTGTGCAATTTTGTGATGGATGGAATCTCTGTTATTTAGTCCTCAAGTACCACCAGTAATGATGATTAGTAGATGTGTTGTCTATCCTAGATTTCTTAAAGTCTATAGCAATAGGTAATATTTGTTTTTATTTAAAATAATAAAATTAGGGGAGAAGTGATTGTTACAATAAGTGAATTCAATGTATTGAATTTTATGGTATTTGAATGGGATAGATGGAGGTATACTTTGATTTGGTTTATTTTGTACACAAAGAATGTCTAAGCTTAGTTTTGATTCATATATGTAGTGTGTGGAGTTTGGACTGGTACATGGATGTAACTAATTTGGAGTTGTTTATTCTTGCGGTTGACCATTTGTTGTACCGATAGTATTATGTACAAAACAATTTGATGTTATATGTAAAAAAAAACAAGTTAGCAAATTTCATGTATTACCTTGTGCCTATGGATTTGTAGAGCTTTAATGTATGGCTCAGTGCACCGGAGAACTATGTATAGCCAACTGTCTATTTGGTTTAATCCCTAAAGTCCCAAGGATTTGCACTAAGGAATTCGAATTTTAAAAAAATTATCTTGAAAAATTGAATTGAGAATTTTAAAAACAAACAAACTTGATATTCATTCTTTAAAAAATTATTAAATAAAAGTAGGTACAAGATTGAAGGAAAAAACAAAATTATGAATAATTCTAAGATGAAATTGAAACATACTAATTCCAACAATAAAATTGTTATAAGAAGCATATTAAACCTTATAGAACTTTTTCTTCTTTAAAATTGTGAAATTTGAATTAAAAGCAAACTCATTATATCATATTCTCAAGAAGTTTTTACAATTGTCCACAAATCAAGAAGCTTCATAATTTTCACATCACTAACCCAAATGGAATGAATCAAAACTTTATATATATCCAAAATACAATATATATAAAAAATAAATTGTTATTCATAAAAAAATTATTTCAATTTTTTGTGGGGTATTTTTTTGCCTGACAACCTAAAATGTGGGCTTAGGGTGGCATAACTTTTTCTCTGCCTAGGCAATGATTGAAATTGAAATTATATTTCTGTAAAGCTAATATACTTTTGTATCTAAGAAAAATGGTGTAAAAATTGTACCAAAAATTGAAATCATAGGAACCTATTGGAACTTTCAATTGTTCTTTGAGGGAATAATGGGACTTTAGGAATTAAGTTGCAAAGAAGGCATAGAGTAGTTGGATATTGAGTGGGCCAAAAGTGATGTTGGCAGACAAAGTCTATGTATTGACCATATTGAAATTTGATGTGTGTAATTCATACAATTGAGATGTGTGAGTTGGACCATAGTTTATTTAATAAGTTGTAATCAATATGTGGGCTTTGTTTCCATTTGTTTATACTAAAGAATTGGTATGCGGTGGTCATGCTCTTCAATTCAAGTAGTTGCATTTAGAGGGAGCAAAAGGGTCGCAATGTTGATAAATAATATTAGAGTTGGGGATAGAAAGATCCATTTACAATTGAGATGCTTTTGTATATAGTCAATACTTCATCAAATTTTGTAGTTACATGTATTGAAAGATATGAAAGAGAGAAAAAAAAAGTGTTAAATTTCAAGTATATTAGACAAAGAAAAGCAATAGTAAAAATATTTAGAAATAATAAATTAAATTTACGATTAAAAGGCTCCAAAAAATGTTGTAAATCCACCACCAATTTAAAACTAATCCATTCTCAATTTACAAGACACTCACTTGATTTGAGGCACTTTCAAATTCTATAGAGTGATTCAAGGTAAACTCTAGCCCATGCCAGGCAAACTACCTAATGCAGACACCTTAAAAACCATCCATTACAATCTTACATCAACCCATGGTAGACTTTTTCTAATAAATGAGATTAGAAATTCATCAGGACTTCATTGGGTTGGTTAGTGGCCAAAATCAATGATGGTGATGGAGTTATTAGTCACTACTTTAGAAACTTCAACCATTTTAGTGTAAATTCATCATAAGAAGTTTACCTTTTTACCTTTTGTATTCCTTCATGTAGTGGCTATATTAAAAAATATTGTGACTACTTCAGGTGGTAAGATGACCATTATAAGTACACTTTTGGGTGGTTTGGGGGTAGTCTAGAGACTATTTTGGGCCAATTGGGCAACACACTTCAAAAATTCATAACAAATTTATATACTTTCTTACAGAAATAAAATTTCAATTGGTCTCTCCATTTCTCACGTTTGTCTTTACATGAAAAAATAAATATTTTTTTTCAAAAATGTCAACAAGGCAAATTAGCCATTCTGCCTGTCATAGGTTGGTTTACCTTAAAGCCAATACAATGTTGTTGGATGTTGATGACCATGGCACAATCATTCTTTGGGGCTTATAAGCGCGAAATTGTACTTGGCACCGGTTATTAAAGAATGATAGACAATTTCTTACACTTCAATTTTTAATACTCCCTCCGTCCCAAAATGATCTTCATGTTGGCCTTCATTTTTTGTCCCGAAATGATCTTCCTATTGCAGTTTGTGACTTGTGAATTGGTCAAATTTGACTTTTGATTGCTATTGGGGACCAACAAATCAACTTTGAGTAGTAGTTCCCTCTCCATTCATGCAATCATTAGTCAAAAGATAAATAAAATGATTAATGGGGTCAGTCAACACTATTTGTTCATAATTTTTGCATCTCTTTGAATATTGCCCAATTGAAGGAGATGAAGCTTTTGGAGCTGGAATAAAGGGCCACCCATGGGCTTAGGCATATACTAAATGCCTACAAAATGACGACCTCACTTTCAACAATTAATTGACCTCTAGTGATCTTTGAAAATGCCCAAAAAATTCTACTTTTCAATATTCCAAAAACTACATTTCAAAAAGGATTTTGAAACTCAAAATTTCTAGAGTGCTAGGAGTACACCAAACTCTACTTACAACACAAAACAGGTTTTTAAAATGTTATTTTTTGCCTTAATCTAGAATATTTTGTTCAATAGGAAGATCATTTTGGGACGGAGGTAGTACAATTTCCCCCTTTATTAGCTTTGAGAATGTGTAGTTAGTTTTAAATTTGGTGGAGAATTGACTCTATGGGAAAGGTCGAAGTGAGGAATGGACTTTTTGTTCTACATTTATATGTGCGTAATGTAAACAATTTTGGTCTAATGTCATGCTAAAGATTCTGCACCAAAATGCCACCAAGTTCCACGGCAAGGTCTCGTTCTTTTCAAGCATGTTGCTTTTCATGAGTAAGTTGAATGATTAGACTTATGGTCACTCCCCTCATAAATGCAAATGGGCGGCTCTTGTTCCTTTAGTTCCTAAAACTTATTAATACTAGAACTACGTTTGTTGGGGAGCCCATGTGGTCACTGCCAAATTTGGGCTCCTTGAGTGGCAATGTTGCAACTGAAGGACCAATTGACAACACACAACATGAATTATACTCATCAACTTTACGGCCACAATGCTCTTGACTGTCTGTATGTTGAGTGTTGCTTGAGCAACTTCCAAAGAAATCAATAAGGTACCTCCACCAAAAATCGCACAAATAAGCAATTCAGTATGGTTCCCATCAGTGATCCCAAAAGTGGCTAATTTGCGCCAGTTTTCTACCTGCAAGGAACATGTGCGAAATCTACATTGTGAAAATCAGGGATAAAAATAGATTTTGAGCCAAATGTTCGAGGTTGGGCTGGAGAATGTTGCAGTTTCGACTCTTCATCCCAGCTGCCAGTAGCATCCATTTTGTAGTTCTCTTTTCATCCGTAGCAACGATACTCCTTGGCCGTTGATGAGTTCGCCTAGCGGCTGCATCGTAGGGCCAGAATTTGCAGGGTTAGGGTTTGGGGTTTCTCTCCCAAATTTCCTGAATTCGCATCTTCTTCCTCACTTTGATCCGTGGTTTTCGCATTAACGCTCCTGATGATGTCCTCATTTAGCATTAAGTGTGATTAGCGAGTAGCCCAGCACCCTTCCATTGCTGCCGTTCATGCACCCTAACGCTCTGGAGATGCGTGCCTCGCATTCACGTAATCATGCAAATTTTTTTGAAGTGCGTTTCCCTCCTTGCTGGCTTTGAATGCTTGAGCGGCATTTTTTCAATTTGCTGCCGCCACTTCCTTGTTGCGGGTGAATTTTGAGAGATTTGGAGGTTCTCTTGTATTCACTGCAATTTGGGAATGGAGGCGGCGAGCCGGCGATTGAACGATTCTTCTGAGGCTTCATCACGGAGATTTAATGGGTCCACTCGCTGCTGGGCTCGTGCAATTCCGATCTGCGTTTGCTGCACTCTTGCTTTGTCTTGCGTTTGCTGCACTCTTGCTTCGTCTTGCGCTTCCTGCACTCTTGCATCGACTTGCGCCATCGGTCCATCTGCGGTTCTTCTGCTGTTGTTTTTGATTGATCTTGCTTTCGTTTCCGATTCCGCTGTTGTGTTCTTTTCTTGCCGAGTTGGTTGCTTGCGGTGCTGCTGGGGTGGGTTGTTGGGGTGCAGGTTTCCGGACGCGCGCGCTCTTCATTTTTCACATGGCGCCCCGATTGAAACTCCCTGACAATTTTCGGGTCAAGACGTTTGGCTCCAGCCGCAACACGAGCGGTTTGGGCAAATACGTGATGCCGAGCGTGACCCACGTTTCGGAGACGCGCCTAGAGGATTCGGTCGCCACCCCCGCGCTTCATACTTGCCCCCCTTCTGAGGCAACTGTGGTGTCTCCGATTGCTCCGATCGCCAGTGAGTGCGAAGGTCAGTCGAGGGGGAAGAGATCAAAATCGATGGCAGCGTCGGCACGGAAGAAGAATAAGACCGTCCCCAGCACTGTGACCCGCCGCTGGCAAGAAATTTGGACCTGCAAATTTGCATGGGCCGAGGGCGAATTCAACGCAGCCGGCGATGTTGTTGGGGTCGTCTGTCGTAGCTGCACGTCGATCACTAGGAGGCGCAAGGTTATGGTTCCAAAACTTGATAACTTGGAGAAGCATGAAGGGAAACGTACCTGCAAAGAAGACGGTGACCCGCTCCCGCATCTGAAGAAGGGCGACGTCTTCATAAAACGTGACTGCCGGCACTTGCAATTGTGCAAGCTTTGGGCAGGGCGGAAGCAAGCGGGCACCGTGGCTGAGCAGGTGCTTGGTGGCTTGGAGAGCGACACAAAGAAAAAGGGAGTTCAATTCTGTACCCTCTTCTACATTTTGTCTCATGGTCGTCCGATGTGTGATTATGAGCGGCAGCAGCATTTGCTTCGGCAGCGGAAGGTAAGAAATCTCCCGAGGAAACATTGGTCGGAGAGTACCGGATGGGAAATGAGTGAACACTTACATGAATGCGTTCTTGCTGCACTTAAGAATGTTATTCAGGGTGCTAGCATTGTTTCCATTAGTGCCGATGAAGTAACTGCGGTAGACAATACTTGTTGGGTCGGCGTACATGTGTATGCAATGGACTGTTGGGAGAGAGTACTCCATCTCCTGCATTTGTCTTGTGTTTTTGAGAGCGGCACTGCAGACCGATGTGATCATGCACGCTCTCATGAGGGAGGGAGGGTTGTCGCGTGAGGCGATCGCTTCAAAAGTAGTTTGTTTTGGTGCCGACGGAGTCAGCACCTTCCAAGGATCTCGGACGGGAGTCACGACACAAATCCGGGAGAAGTGGGCTCCATTTCTTATTGGAGCCTCTTGTGTAAGTCATCGTCTAAACTTGACTATGGAAACAATGTCTAAATTCTCGATGGTGTCTAGACTGGAGGGCCTCTTCCAGTCCGTGTACTCCTATTTCTGCCGAAGCAACAAACGACACGCTGAGTTGTAGAGGCTTGTTGACCTCATGAAAACTAAAGGAAACAAGATGGTGAAAAACGTGGAAACACGTTGGATTTCTATGAGAAGTCCTGCTGCGCGAATCATGTCTGAGTACCCGACTCTTCTGATGAAGATGGGGACGGATATGACGCCCGCCGCTGGTCACAAACCAGTTCCTGCTGCTACCGAGAACTTTGATCTTCTAGCCGATGATGAGTTGTTGCTGTCACTGGCCGTTTTCATTCCTCTCGTTAACGCTGTCCACTGCTTGATTAAGCTGTCACAGGCTCGTGATATTTTCATATGTGATTTCATGAGTGCCGTGAAGTTGTGCCAGGCCAAATTGGCTCGGATGTTTCTTGACAGCAGCACGGCGTACAGCAAGGCTGACTTTCAGCGGTATAGTGAACTTGTTTCATTTTCTTGCACTGAGATACCCTTGAAGTGGAAATCACTTCCTAGAGAGACCGGTCTCTCGCACTTGTACCTTGATTTCGGGAACACCCATATTCTCTTCCGCTGTCACGACAAGCAGACAGGAAACTACCTCTTCGTGACCCACGAAGAATTCAATCGTATGCAAGACAATATAGAGCGGCAGTTTTCAGGTAAGCTTCAGCTTCCAATTTTTTTTTTAACTACTTTTGGTTTCCAATTTTTTTGGTCTTTGCTCTTGGTTTCCAATTTTTTTTTGCTTCCTTGTATGTAATGTATCTGCTCGTTCCGTGTCTTGATCGGTTTGGGACAGCTTTGATTTTGAAGTTGGGAATCCATCTTCTTCTTGTTGGTTTTAGGGTGGCTATGCAGGAGCTGCGAGGTGCAGCTGCCTGCAAATGAGATCCTTTTTTCTGGTTTCTTTGCTTGGTTGGTTGTTTCCTTTTTGTGTATATGTTTGGTAGGTTGGAGGACTATGAATGGACATTCTACTTCAAATTTTTTTTGTTCATGTTGTGGAGGCTTTCCTTTTGTATTTCATTATTTTTTTGGACAGTTGCTGCTGGCTTGGCAGGAGGTGCGAGTTGGACTCAGTTCAATCGGTTGTGTTTCAAGTTCCTAATTTTTTTTTATGCTTTTGATGTTGCATATGTTCATAGCTTTGGTGTAGACCTGTGGTTCATATCTTACTTGCAATTGAGCTTCAATGTCCTTCCATTGCTTGCTATGCTTCAGGCTTACTCGCTTGGTTTATGTGAACATTTGACCTGGCTGTACAGAGATTGCACAATGTTTGTGTGATGAGCTTGAGCGTCGATTTCCGCAGCAGGACCTCCTGGACGCGTTTGGAAAAATATATCCTCAGTACTGGCGTCAGGGTGGGGCAGAAGAGACCTTTGTCAAGCATTTGGCGGTGCTAAAATCGTTTTACTGCACAGCCAAGCAATTAAACAAAGGGCAGCCTTTGATTGACGGGGGAAAGCCCTATATGGTACCAGAGCTTCTCTCAGCCTCCAATCTAGACAACCAGGCCGGGCTTTTTAAAGTGACAATGAAAGCAAATGCTGAAGAAGCTTGTGCAGCGCCCTTCCACACTAATCTCATCATTAAGCTTTGGCGGAAGCTGTCCCAGTCTCGGCATCTCTGTAAGCTAATTTCTGAGTACATGAAACTTGCTGAGATTGGTTGCTGCTTGGTTCTTGGTTTGGTAGAGGATGAGAGATGCTTCTCCACTCTTAAATTTCTCAAATCTTGCCAGAGAAACAGGTTAGGGAAACATCTGCCCCTTGTTGTGCGTATGTTTGGCCAAAAGTACTTTTCACTTGACAATTTCCCTTACAAGGAAGCAGTTGAATCATGGAAATGTGCCGTTAAGGTTGGCCGGCAAGGAGACTTGTAATCTAGGCGCAGTAGGAGATGAGAAGCAGTATCCACACTACAACATTTGATTCCGTTAGTTTTCATGAGGTTAAGCTGGCTCTCCCACTTATGTTCACCTTGACTTTAAGTTTCACTGGTGCACCTTCCTGCCTGTGACTCTGCTGCGACTGATGACTTGCTTTTGGACACTGCTGCGACTGGTGACTTGCTTCTGGACGCTGCTGTGACTTGTGACTTGCTTTTGGGCACTGCTGCGGGAGTTTTTCGAACTGCGGGAGTTTTTGGAGCTACGGGAGAGCATCAGCGACCTGCTGTGGGTAATTTCTGTGGATTTGTGGTTTAGGGCTAACCACACTAATGTGTCTTGTGTGTTATGTGTTGTGCAGAACATTGATACTGCAAATTGGGCAGTCATAGAGGGTTCAATTCCCTTGTCAATGAAATGTGGCTAATTGTCAATAAAATGTTCTCTGTTTATTTGTGATTGTCACTTGCATTCATTTCTGAATTCTACCTTTCAATTCGACTCATTTCTGCTTTTCATTTTTAGAAGACCATGCTGTAAATTATTGGATACTGGAAACTGGAAAGGAGCTTCCATTCATATAAATTTGTAAGTGTATCATGGTATAACCTTGCCCCAAAAAATAGCATGTATGCAACATGTTCTTTGAACACTTAGCAATGGCAGCCACAAGCGAAATCAAAAATAGTTGTATATCTTATACAACAGTATTCCACAAGTCGCAAATTCCACCATATCGCAAAAAAAAAGTATACAAAAAGCGACTTTTCTTGGTCCAATTTATCTGCCTGCTTCTGACACGCAGAAGGAGTTGTCGTTGAATGAGCTGTCACTTTGGCACGGTAATAGCGTTTGGGCGAATTCTGGGGATTAGGTTCTAAGATCGTTGGTTCCCATTGTTATATTAAAAAACATTTTGTGGGATTTTGTTGACCAGTAGTGAGAAGAGGATTTCAGATTCTTTGAGAATGCATTTTTGGACATTGTACGAATAAACTATGAACATTCAAAGTGCTGAAAATAGGTATTTCTTAAACTGACCCTAGACTCTCATGAATAGTGGGAGTATATTTTAGGTAAGAATCTATAGGGGTCAGTTTTAGAAAGGGGTCGAAATTGGGTGTAGTTACATTATGTTGAATGTTGCCTGAGCAACTTCCAAAGAAACCAATAAGGTACCTCCACCTAAAATCGTACAAATAAGCAATTCAATATGGTTTTCCTTGCCTTTTATTGAAAAACATTTTGTGAAATCTTCTTGGTAGTCAGAAGAAGATTTCAGATTCTCTTAGAATGCATTTTTTGGACACTATACGAATAAACTATGAATTTTTAAAGTATTAAAAATAGGCATTTTTAAAACCAACCATAGACTCTCATGAATAGTAAGAGTACATTTTAGGCAAGAATTTGTAGTGGTCGGTTCTAGTAGTTGGTTCTCCAAAGCAGTCAAAATTAGGTATAGTTACCTTATTTGAACAAAATTTCTTCTAAGGTAGGATGCTTTAAAAGTGTCCTTGCTCTAAAAGCAACCACTAACATAGAGGTACATTTTGCTTTCTTCACTGTACCAATAGTATACATTTCAAGAGGTGGTTGCTTTTAGTGACCACTACATTTCAACTTCAAAAATTTGAAATTAATTCCACAAAGGTCCATAAAAATATGAAACGACTTGAGTTAGATGTCAATTCCATTTTTCTTCATACAGAAATTTAGTGAAGATTGTTTCAAGGAGTTTAGCTTCCCTCCAAATGCAATTAGATCTTAAATGGTTGCTTGAAGAGGAGACTAATACCTTGTTGAAATTGAAGTATGAGGACCTCTTTGACAAAATTCATTTATAGTATTCAAAGAACAAATGAGTTCCTTGAGCACCAAATTGTAGTGCAAGGGCATGGTTCCAAAAGCCCAATGATGAAATCTTTTATAATTGCCCTATGAAAGTTCCTCGGAAGGCAAACATTTGGAAATCTACTAGTCTAGTTTGCAACATAAATCTCAAACAAATTTGATGAAAATAAAAGAATTGGAAAATACAAATTGCTAAAGATGAAATACTTTTGAATATTGAAATTTTATAAAAATTGCATGCCGGGTTAAATTTTGAGAAGGGTACGATCTCAACATGTTACCTACAACGCCATTAGTATAGGAAGTGCTTTTATTTTCAAATTGCTGCCACACTCACTTTGAAGCCTTAATAGCAATTGATATTCTTCAAAAAACTTGTCACAAAGGCCATCTTGTTGTCAACCATAGCCTCCAAAGAGTCAGCATTTTGTGTCTATCCTCCTTTTGAAAATTTTCTTCACACAAATGTTTTTGGACACCACACTAAACTATAGTAAACCCCCCCATTCCCGACTGGTGACCCATTCCCGACCTATAGGTGCACGTATTTCCGACCACGCTTAGAATGTGTGTTTTTTTTCATTTTCAAGGTTGGAACTAATAAATACATGACACATGTCCCAAGTTGTGGAAAAAAAAGTAGGAAATGATGATTAGATAAAAAATTATTTAATGATCAAAATTGAAAGACTCTACACATTGGCCATGGGTCCGGCGCAACTTTTGCCTTGCAAAATTCATTGTAAATTGACTTTGGGTGATAAAATTCCCAAAATTTGGGCAATCCCCATCATTTTTGTCTCTACACCTGCAAGAATTTTTCTTTTGCCTTCAAGTACCCCACATCATGTCCGCAGGTGCTTATTCAGTCGGTTATGGGTGGCTCCACTATACTATCAAATCAACACTAACTTTCAAGCTCCACCTCCTTTCTAGCTAGAGCATACTAGAACTAACTCACCTTCTTTATGCAATACTCTTTTTCAACTTCAAATGGATGGTTCTTGTTCCTTTGTTCCATTTGCAACTTCAAAGACAAGGATTAGAGGTCTTCCTTCTTCACCTTGGAGGGTTGTTATTTTGTGAACATAGGAGTGTGAGCCCATGAGCCTAGAATACTACATACCTATGTTATAGTATATACTATAGAAATCATTTATGATTATAGTATATATATATATATATATATATATATATATATAAGATACCCATATTATAGGTGTTTATGATACATACACCTTCTATAGTATGTGGTATCTATATTATAGGTACCTATATTGTAGGCTCAATGCTCATAAGCTCGCATTTGTGGGCTCACATACTAGCACCGTTGCTTCACCTTCTTCACCTTCTACAATGCATGCAATTGTAAGAGAACTCAAGTCTTTTTCAAAGTGCTCATAAAACCATCACATAAAAACTTATTTAGAGACACAATATCTTGATCTAATTAATTTTATGTATTTAAAAAAAAAAGTTTGTCATCTTATCCCATAGGCCCCTACTAGGGCCCCTACACAACCATCCTTTCATATTCAAATTTTGGTTTGCTCTATAATAAAAATGGACAAATGTAGCTTAGTTCTTGCTTAATTCCTAAATGTCCTTTTGAAGAACTTTATTTCAATGTTAAATAATTTTGAAGTTAAATGAAATCTTTAAAAATAATGTAATATTTTCTTTAGAATCAATCATCTTTTTGAAATTAAAAAATTTCTAAATTTTTAGTCATTGTTTTGCTCAAAGGGATTCTCAAGACTAAAAAATCAAGTTTTTGGTCTTAAGAACTTTAGAGAGCTTTTAACAATGTTAGATTTTAGAGGGGGTTGTTTTGCAAATTCATTTAGAAAATTAGATAAATGAGACAAATTCTTTATAGAAAAAGAAATTATTTCCTTTAAGGCCATAATTTAACATCTAATGCGCTACTTGGAGGACTAGATCCTTCATACATAAATAATGTTATAAATTTCCAAATCTCTTACCTCCCAATGCTCAAACAATATAATTCATAATTGATATTTTTTCCAATGTAATTCATAATGCATCTAGCATAAGAATCCATGAGTACAATTCAAAAAGTTCTAATTAAAAACTTATTTGAGCTTTGTCTTCTTGCTTTGCTTAAAGCATGCTTCAAAAACTCAAAAATAAACTAGGTATTAGTTGTAAGTGCTCTTGGCAATTTACACAATTGCATCAAATCAACAATCAAAGATGTTTGATATTTCTTTTGTTTTTTATTATTTTTTCACAAATTGAAGGAATTTGATTGCGAGGAGGAGTTACAAATATAAAATCAATCCAAGCAAGTGACAAATCAACGAGGGCTTACCAAAAAAAACATACTCAATTTCCTAATCATTTCCTAAACTTGTAATTTCTAATCATTGAATTTGATTTTGACACTATAAGGCCTACATTTTCATTAGATTGTGTACACATTAGAAGGTTGATTTAGTCTTCTAAGCACTTGGCCTTTGCTCATATCAACATTTGAAGTAGTGGAAAATCCTATGGGTCTTTTCTAATGTACACAATATATTGACCATAAACTCAAGTTCTCAAATGTAATTGTTTGAGTTGTACTTCAAGAAATACCCACAAAGATGTGATACACACCATTGTCTTTTCTGACTTTTTGACTAACAACACAATTACAAATGCCTACATTGAAAGTTGACAGCTCTAAATACTATCTTGTAGCTAGGATTTTCCTAAATGGTTGTTTCCAAGAACCCTATCACTATAAAACTTTGGCTATTGTACTCATTCTACTTTGTTGGCATCTAGTTAATACATTTGACTTTGTGAAGGAAATAGCCAGTAAAGTCAAAAAAATTCTTTTTGATTTGAGGTCAAATGTTATAATCTTGCAATCCAAATATTAGTAAAATAACTTAATATTTCTTCCATGCATCAACATAAGGCTCTACTACAATCTGATAAGGTTGAAATTTAAGAAAAAAGTTTCAATTTTCAATTTTGACCAATGCACCAAAACTTGATAGTTTTTGACAATTTCCTTTGAAAAGCACCCTCCATCTTGTAGGGGTTAAAGTTGGAACTTTGACCTTCACACTAGGGAACTCCAAATTCCATAGTTAAGGTAGGACCACCCATTCTTGACCAAGGAGCCATACTCAACCTGTAGGCTGCAACTATTTCAACCAAGGTTAGAGCAAATTTCTAACTACAACTTAGAATGTGTTTTATTTCCTTTTCAAGGTTGGGACTACTAAGGTTATCACACATGTCTCAAAGTAGTGAGCAAGAAAATAGGAAGTAGCAAGCTGGAAAATAGTTACTCTATGATCGGAATTGGAAGAGTCTAAATATTAGCTACTAGTCTAGACAACTTGTTGGCTTCCAAAAATCACAGAAATTTCAATTTTGGGAATAAAATTCTCGAAAATTTGCAGTCCCAATATTTCTTATCTTCCTACATGACAAAAAAATTATTTGCCTAATATTGCTCACGATCTATCTGAAAACTGCTTAAATAAGTGATCGACCATGGGTGGTCCTACCTTCGTGGTTTTTATTCAGTCCCCTCTAACAACCGAAGAAAATAGGCCAATTTCCCCTTGAATTTGGCCTTGGGACACAAGTGAGGACAGATGAGAACTGTTCTTGCATGAAACACATCCACATTCACGACTGTTTATTCCATTTGGGATGGTTCCCCTTGAAGCTTGAGCCAACTGAACTGAAGTAGAACTGAGCTAATTCAAATTTTATGAAGACTAAACAAGTAACCCTGGAGCGCTCCGACGTCCATTTTCTGGACGATGAACAGATTCGGATCCTTGTTTCTGTCTCATTCCTGCTTGGATGAAAGTCATCCTAATTTTTGGTGATACTTTATCAAGTTGTTGTCCTATCCATTGGTTGGATTTGGTGTTACTAGAATATATACATTTCTAAAATTACAAATGTGGAAGTATGTCAAGTGGTCAATTTGCATTGACTTTAGTTCAAAATTAGATGTGCAAAAATGAGGTCAAAGATGTAAAGGTCACAAAAATTTCAAAAAATCACCACATGAAGAGAACCTTATTTCAAATCTATTCCAACAAGTTTTACTCAAAAAATGATAATATTTTACTTGTAATTGAATTTAGAAGGAATTCTGAAATTTTCTTTTCAAAATTTATAGAAAAAGATTGGTGATAGCATTAGTAGATCTAACCGTATGGATAGAATTTTAAAAATCAAAATCTACAGCTTTCATTTGTATACCAATTCCAAAATATTCTTCCAAATTGTAGTTTATAATGATTTTTCTCAAATTGTCAATTTTGGAGATGAATCCAGACGTTTAGGGGTTAACTTCCACACTTCATTACTTTATTTTATTTTATTATATTTTATTTGAAACACGTGGACGATTCCCATTGCAGTTGCACACTACATTTGCTCACCGTACCCATAATTTTTGAATCCATCATACCAGACAAATCAAACACTAAGTAGCTTTATCCAAATAGTACAGTACATTGTTGGGCCAGTCTGGTTATTTAGCATCCCAAGATGCAGGGCAGCATTCAAAAAAAGGAGCGGTTTTAACTGTATTTTTTCCTCAGAATGGCGGAACTCAAACAAGAATTTGAAATTGTTTTGGGTATCAGCGCATATAAGTTAAAGATGACCAGAGAGGTTGTTCGAACTGGGTGTAGGGTTGCCTTGCAGATCCATTGTGCCATTGAACTTGTCAAATAAGGTCGACCAGCATAAATGGCCACGTTTCGAATTCCACCATCCATCATGTACAGGCAACACACATTTTGGATTTGGAATGTACGCTCTCAGTACATGATGACCAAATTAGAAACATTTCCAATTTATGCTGGTAGACCTTAACCCCAATATGATTGTCTGTATTAGAACCACATACTATGACTATGTTTCAATGGCTGTTTTTTTTTAATCATTTCAGAGAAGTACTGTAGTCAATTGTTGTTCTTCAATACTTATGTGATACTTGGTGATATTGAAATCAGAATTAGGTGACACGTAGGTAAAATTTGGCTATTGGTCTTAAAATACAATAATAATATGGATATTTTTTGACCCCACAAAATGAAAATTTCCAATACAAAAAATAGCCAATATTTTTTGGATGTAGCCAACTTGTGAAAAATCATGCATAAAAAAAACACTAGTTTGATTATAGTTGTGATATTAATAACATTTAAACTTGCAAGTCTAGATCCTCCAAATGAAGGATTAGTATTGTAGTCTACAGCCCAAAAAAACAAACCGAGTACATATCTGAAATGTTTTCATTCAAACAACTATACCATGAGCAACAATGGACAAAGTTCAAAAGTGGACAACTGGACATACAAAAGTTGTTGTGTGCGACATACTACAAGTTATCTTGGAAGTTTTCTTAGAACTCCAAAAAAACATTTTGTGCCTTGGCATATTAGGAATACATCATTTCATATTGATGCACACAAAAATTGAAGGAAATTGGCATTTATAGAATTTAAAATATCAACAATTTGACAAACAAGCAAATGATATTGGTTCTCACAATATTTGAATTTTTTTTTTGGAATTGAAAGCATGGGATTGCATTAGCCATTGTAAAGAGAGTATAGGTTGCAAAACAGAACATTGTTATATCTCAATGCCCTTGCATTTGAAATATTTGTTGAATAGGGCAATACAATTCAATTTATATTTTACAACTGTATAATGCGTTTTTAAAGATCAGATTTTTTGTTTGAAGACTAGAGTTTATGATGCATATAATTGCCCCCCCCCAAAAAAAAAATTCTCATTCTCATTTTCATACAAAAATTGCCAATTTCACGAAGGTCAATGTAATTTTTGGAAATTGGCAGTTTTGTATGAAATTGAGAATGAGAAATTTTTTTTTCGGGGGGGAGGGGGCCAATTATATGCATCATAAACTCTATCTTCAAAAAAAAAATTGATCTTTAAAAACGCATTATACAGTTGTAAAATATAAATTGAATTGTATTGCCCTATTCAACAAATATTTCAAATGCAAGGACATTGAGATATAACAATGTTCTGTGTTGCAACCTATACTCTCTTTACAATGGCTAATGCAATCCCATCCTCTCAATTCCAAAAAAAAAATTCAAATATTGTAAGAACCAACATCATTTGCATGTTTTTCAAATTGTTGATATTTTAAATTCTATAAATGCCAATTTCCTTCAATTTTTGTGTACATCAATATGAAATGATGTATTCCGAATATGCCAAGGCACAAAATATTTTTTTGGAGTTCTAAGAAAAATTGACAAAAGATAAAGTAATTCCAAATCATGGTGAACAAAACCAAGTATTAGACATGGCTAACTTTGAAATTAATTTTTTTCAAATCACAACTAATTTTTTCTTCAAACTTCTAAGGTAACGTGTGTACAACAACTTTTGTATGTCCACTTTTGGACTTTGTCCATTGCTGCTTATGGTATAGTTGTTTGAATGAAAACATTTCAGATTTGTACTCAGTTTTGTTAGTGGCTGTACATGGAGACTTTGTTCAGAAATAAATATAACACAATTGCAACAACTATATTATTATTATGATGATGGAACTGCATCACTCCTGTTATGTGCCCATTCTACACTAAATAGGGGTATTAACGGGACCAAAAAATTATAACGACTTATTGTGGAAAATTGTAGATGTTTGAAACATGATGTACAACCCTTAGACACTTCAAAAACCATTGATGTACAACAAAGGTAGATATTTATATAGTGTGAAATGTCGATTAATTAGTATGGGTCCTCTTAAAACCCCTATTCAATGTAGAAATTTGGAAGTCTATCACTTATTAAGTATTTCTAACGTCTACAATTTGACTTGAATGTATTTGCATATTTTGTATAAACAAACATAAGCTATTATAATATGATTAGTTATGAAGACAAAACATGAACCTTGAGAGTTTTTTTCAAGACTTCTCAATTTGAATGTAAAGAAGGTTTAACCCCTGAAGGATCGTTGTCCTTTCGGGGGACAAATGCGTTTTTGGGCAGGTTCCTACGGGCTGAAATTTTCTCCTGATTTTTGAAATTTTTTTTGGAAGTAGAAAAGTTGATTAGTGCAAGTAAACTAAACCATGAAAAACAAAAAAAATTGAAAAATTTGAAAAATTGCATCTTGAAATGAATCCTACAAGTTATTTTTTTCAAGAAGATGCTCTAACTGCCCAAAAAACAAGAATGTCCATAACTTTCTCATAACAAATCCAAATGAAATGAATCAAAGCTTTCAAAATAGATAAAAATATAATCTATAAGAAAAAAAATATTAAAAAAATAAAATTCAAACTTTTGCCATTTTATTTTGTTGCCCGGGCTGCTCCCCGTCCCTTGCTTTGAGCTTATCTGGTCATAACTAATGTTTCTGGACACTAATTGTGAAAAAAATTATATTACCATAAAGCTAGAACAATCTCACCATTGGAATTAGTGCATTTTAATTCCATCTAAAATATATGAATATTTTAGATTTTCCTTCTATCTTGTACCTACTTTTATTTAACATTTTTTTTAAGAATGATAATTGAGTTTTTTTTATTTTTTTTCCCCCTGAACTCTCAACTCAATTCTCTACTATAAAGATTTAAGGCTCAAAACTCTATAGTGCAAAAATTTAAGTTAACAATGTTCAAAGTCTAGTCCCACAATGTGCTGAAAAACTTGTTTTTTTTCACTTTAAACACAAATGTCTTGCAATTTGTGCGGTCAAAAATTCTGAAATTTTTCCACACTTTTTTATACTAGTTAGGTGTAAGATCCTACGGTTAGATGTGGAAAAAAAATTAATTTAAAAAAAAATTCTTTGCTATAGAGATGGCAATTTTCAGTGTTTTTTGGCAGAAAAAAGGCCTTGGTCCTTTAGGGATTAAGACATCCTTTCTTTTGCATTGATATATCACTTATTGATGCATGAGACACTAATTTATCAAAATCACACTACTTTATATTAGTATGAGATGAAATATAATAGTATTGCACTAATTTTCACCATATAAAAAAAATTACAAGTGATGCTAATTTTGTGCTCTCACGAATAGGATAGTTTACTGAAATCTTTTTAAATCTGTCCCGCCCGTTACCCACTCATGTGCTTTATATTTATTTATTTTAGTAATACAATTGAATCCATTATCTTACTGTAGGCTCGGTGGACAGCGACCAAGGCCATTCAGGCCCAGTACAGTACAAATATTGGGAATGGGGGGATTCATTATTTATTAATTATTAATGGGGCTTTGCCATTGGCTCAAATTTCGATGCCCTGCATCTGGCCGTTTATTTTGTCGACACACATAACGGGACACGCAAGCCTGCACGTCCTTGCAGTGGGACTATGATTGCTCATCCACTTGCTTACTTCTTTTCATCCATTTCGGAAATCATCCGTTTCTATTTGACATTAATTTCTTTTGCCGGGAGACTTTCACAGCCCGAACACCAGTGTCACCTGTATTTGCGCCTGTATTTGCAAATCGCTCAGACACTCGACCTCTCTAATTGCACTGCCTGAAGATGAAGGTCTGAGAATATTGTGTGGTATGGAAAATCACACAATATTCTCAGACCTCCGTCATACACTCGACCAGGGCTGTTTTGGGCTTCCTGGTACCAGATTGCACCAGAAAAAAATAATTTGGCTTAAAAAGGGTAAAAAATTGTGAAGTTTTTTGCCAGAAAACTTCAAATTAGAAAAAATCTTGAATGAAATCGTCAGATTAAGTGGATGAAAACAGAATTGTAGACATGTGAAATGTGCTAATGTGATATTTTCTACGATTCTATTCAATATATGGATGAATGCTAAAATTTGGAGCACCACTATAACATTTTATATTGCCACTTTGGCACTTCATAAAAAATGAAAAAAAAAAAACCCTACACTTGACCTCTCTAAATTCTTGCAAATCTCATCTCATGAAGGAAATTAGAGAGGTCTGAGTGTATAAGATGAAGGTTTGAGAATATTGCGTGGTATGGAAACGTGACATTAACCCCTAAAGTTCCATAACTACGTTTTCACCAAAAACACTCAAAAACTGCCATTTTTAGTACAAGTACCAAATTTTTGAAAAAAAAACTTTTTTGACATATGTAACCATAGGATTTTATAGAAAACTATTTTAAAAAGATGTGGAAAAAATTTCAGAATTTTCCATCATGCGGATTGGAAGATATTACCATTTGAATTGGCAAAAATCCTTTTTTTGTTCCTGCGAAAAACAGGGCAGCTGCACTTCACAAGGTCACATTTGTATGAAAAAATGTCCAAAATGGTGGTGCTTCATTAAATTATTTTTCCTAAACAAGTTGGCTACATGCTTAAAAAATTTCAAATCATTTGGAATTGTACAACATATACCAAAAAAATAGTAAGTAGAAAGAAATAGAGAATGATCCAAAATACTAAATTGTTAAGAATTTAATTATGGAATTGAAAAATTTCAATCCCAATGGTTGTAATGTTGTAATAAACAACCTAAATCCTATGAATTTTTTTCCAAAAAATATTTAAAATTGAGTTAAATAAACAACTTCAAAGTTTATTTCAGAGTAGAGAATTTGTAACTGCCCGCAAACTAAAAAACCTCCTAAATTTTTATTCATTGGTCAAAATGGAATGATTTAAAGCTTTCCATGTATACATAACTTTAGAAAACCAATTTCAAGTTTTTATTTTTGAAAAAAGTGATTTTTTCAGTTCTGCCCGGACTGTCCGCCCGGTGAAAAGAGTAACATAATAGGCCATAACTTTTGACTCCTATTTCGAAATGTCATGAAATTTAGTGCACATGAAAGATATTCCTTGTCCCCACCTTCTATTAAAATTTCAGCTTAAAATATGAAAATCTCTAGTCACATGTACCTGCCCAAAATTGCTATGTTGCTAAAAATAGCTGGCTGGTCCTTTAGGGGTTAACCCTTCATTGCCAAAGGTCCAAACATGCTTAAAAGCATCCTGCCTTTACAAGCGTGAAAAGTCTAAATTTCAGTAAGGTATGAAAATCTCAACCGTACAATCTTGTTGTGTGCATGTTGTAGATGGTGTGGAACAAATTTGGGGTCATTTGACTGTATAGATTGAAAGATTATAATGTTTTAGTGTTGGAAAAAGGTGCTGAAATTTTCTTAAAAACACATTTGGAGGTGTAATTCGATTTCTAAACCTACTCAAATGAAAAAACATCAAATTTCTAAGTGATTCAAAAACAGAATGTAAACTCTTTGGTGAAAAAAAATATCATTCAAATGACTCATTGTGTTTGCATAATGGATTTGAAATGTTAAAAACAATGAAAAAAGTAGCAAAAAATCACATCTATAGCTGAACCTCCTTCTACTAAAATGCTTCTCAGTCACTCATAACTTCTTGAATAAATATGAAATTTAACCACAAAAACTAGACTAGTATGCGCAACTTTTACAACAAAAATTATTGAAAACGGACCATGTATGAAGAAATTATGAGCCGCCAAAGTTCACTATAATACAAAAATGTCTGGATTTTGAACTTCGAATTGCTCTCAAACATTCAAAATAGCCTGGATTGACATGAAAATTTTACCTCAATAACTAGAGCTTAAGGGAAACAAAACACAACAAATTTTATTGAAAATGAACATTTAATGAAAAAGATACAATCTCCCAAAGTTGCACTCATGACAATGCGGTGTGCTGAACTCAAATTGAACCTACGAACTTCGAATGGCTTTCACAAACTCAATTCGTCTTGGATTGATCTGAAAATTTTACCACACAAACTAGACTAGTATACGCAACTTTTACAACAAGTTTTTATTAAATTTGGACATCAAATGCAAAAGTTAGAGCACTTCGAATTGGACTGTTACAGTGTGTGAGGACACTTTTTGTCCCCTTCGGCGATGAAGGGTTAAACATGGAAAGTGTAAAATCATCATCTCTACATTTTACATTTAGAATTTCAATTGTTTTTACAAGTTAATTCTCAAAGTATTATCATGTTTGTATTGCAATCTCATGTTCTATTAAAGGTTTTGTAATGCAAATACAAAGAAAGTTTTAAGCTGGAAACATATATTTTTAAGGTTTTGATGTTATTATGTAATAATGGTTATTGAAGGGCAGTTACACATAAAGCATTTTTTTCCTAAAAGTATTGAAAATTGAGCTGAAAAAGGAACTTCAAATATTTTTTTATATGAAGAAATGTCATATTTGCCAACAAAGCAAAGCTTGTCATAACTTTCATTTCACCAATGACAATACAATGATTTAAAGCCTTTCAAGTAGGCATAGTGCAAATTCAATTTAGTTTTTCATTAAAGAAGGCAAAATTCTTTTCATTGCCATTTACATTGTTCGAGTTTGGTCCCAAAAAGCAACACTTAAAACTTTTGCAATATTTATCGGAATCACAGGAAACAAAGCTTGACATGAAGAGAATGGTGATAAAAAAAACAATAAATAGAAGACCTAGAGTCACTAGAGTTTGCTTAAAAATGCAACAATAAATTTTAGACAATAAATTTTTTTAGGTCTTTAACACCATGTGATTGGACAAATCTATTTACAAAGCACATTCAATTAGCACATACCTCCTAAGAGCATTGCCACTCTTGCACTGGATTGCTCCCTGGCCGCTCAAATTCAGGGCCCGCGCTCTGAATTTGCCCCCACTCTTGCCCCCAAATCCAAAAGTTAAAGCCTGGCCCCGCTCAAATATGTCATCAACCCGCAATCCTCCAGGGCCCGCTCTCCTTCTCTCCAAGCTTGGATTCTCCTTGTCTGACAATGTTTTTGTCTCCTTTTAGAAGAGTTGGAGCACTATAGCAATTCCCACCAATGAGAATGCAAAGTTATTGGAGATATGGAGAGCAAGGGTGGGGAAGGTGGAGCCCGGAAGGAGAATGGAGCCCGCAACAAGCCATTTTGCGAGGCTAGTATTCAGAGCAAGGGTGGCGATGCTCTAATGACGCCATCCACCTTCTAATGATACTCATTAGAACATGACTATAATCCCCATGACAGGAACAAAAAGTTGTAGGGCTTTTGGAAGTCTACTTCTTTGTTAGTAGCCAAGGATCAATTGCAACTTGAATTGAGTGAAGAACATAACATTTAGTAGCACACATTGTCACTACTTTGCATCTACAATAGATGGTGTGAAATATTCTACACACAACAATACTTCATCAATAGTTAACCCCTAAAGGACCAGCCTGCTATTTTTAGCAATATAGAAATTTTGGGCAAGTACCTGTGCCTAGAGATTTCCATATTTTAAGCTGAATTTCATATAGAAGAAGGGGACAAGGAATATCTTTCATATGCACTAAATTTCATGACATTTGGAAATAGGAGTCAAAAGTTATGGTCTACTATGTTACTTTTTTCGTAACTGGGCAGTCCGGGCAGATAAGAAAAAATCACTTTCTTGAAAAACAAAAATTTGAAATTGGTTCTCTGGATTTATATATACGCGGAAAGCTTTGAATCATTCCATTTTGATCAATGGGTCAAAAATTATGAGGAATTTTAGTTTGCGGGCAGTTATAGATTCTCTACTCTAAAATAAACTTTGAAGTCATTTATTTCACTCAATTTTCAATATTTTTTGAAAAAAATAAAATCACAAGATGTATATTGTTTATTACAACATTACAACCTGTGGGATTGACATTTTTCAATTCCATAATTAAACTCTTAACTATTTTATATTTTGAATCATTCTCTACTTCTTCCTACTTACTATTTTTTTCCTATATGTTGTACAATTCCAAATGATTTGAAATTTTTTGAGCATGTAGCCAACTTGTTTAGGAAAAAGAATTCAAAGAAGCTCCACCATTTTGGACATTTCTGCATAGAAAAGTGAGCTTGTGAAGTGCAGCTGCCTTGTTTTTTGCAGGGCCAAAAAATCGATTTTAATGAATTTTAATATTTATATCTTGCAATCCACACAGTTGAAATTTCTGAAATTTTTATCACGTGTTCTCAAGTCAGCATACTACAAGATCCTTTGGTCACATGTGGCAAAATAAAAATTCCAAAAACTTGGTGCTTGTACTAAAAATGGCAATTTTTGAATGCTTTCAGTGAAAACATAGTCATGGAACTTTAGGGGTCAAGTGAATAGGTGGAGGCTCCATGTGATGAGTAGGGTACATGAAGGAAAGCGGGCAATGGGCATGAAGGTTGTTGGATGTGAAATATTCCACACCATCTACTCTAGAGCTAAGCTAAGACAGTGACAGTGCATACTACTGAATGTTATGAAGGATAAGCATAACCTACTGCAACTCTGGAGGGTTTTCCTCCAAATTCAAAAGACTTTGGAACTTGACTTCAACAGCTTGTTCATGGCTTTAGTGTGCAAAGTTTCAACTCTGCCACAGTCCATTTGAGAAGTGGATCATGCTTGAACTGAATAGCACAGTTCCTCAAAGCAAGATATGAGAAAGTGCCATTCAAAATTCAGTGTTTATTAATGCATATCCTCCACTCTTTCTGCCACAGAGGAAACACGAGTGAGAACAAAGCTGGCTGCTGATGCTTCTCATAAATGCTCATAGAAGGTGCAGCCGCAAAGGATTGACTGATTGAAGATGGAGGGTCACATGGGACTCAAATGATTTTGGTGATGGCAACTGTTGTGGGGGCGTCTTCTCATGACCCTGGAGGTGTAACTTACTGTTAAGTTAGTGCCTTGGAGACTAAGATACTGGTTGGTGCAAGGAACTTCAGGTGGGCACCTCCAAATGGCGCCATTGACCCAAAACTGCCATCGTCGCTCTGAGGACATGTCCAAGATCAATTATGTACCTATGTGGAAGAAACAATTTTAAAACCAAACTTTGTTCCTTTATAACATTTTGCATATTATGTAGCAGCACCCATAACCATCAAGTTAAGCAATTAAGCATAGTTGGAGACACCTTTTTCTAGAAAAAAAACATTTTTTCAATATTAGCAATTGAAAATCATGAATATATATATATATATATATATATATATATATATATATATATATATATATATATATATATATATATTATTTTTATTTTATTTTTATTTTTAATTATTTTTTTTTAATTTTAATTTTTTTAATTTTAATTTTTTTTTTGGATAAGGCATCTAATTTAGGTGAATTTTCAAAGTAGAACTCCCTAGGGCACCCTAAACCACACTCTAGTAAAGTTGCGTTGATTTTAGCACCAAAATCTAAAAAAAATAAGAACTCACCAACCACAACTAACTCCTAAAGTCCCAAGGTCATTTTTCCATCAAAAAACACTCAAAACTGCCATTTCTATAGCAAAGAGAAAAAAAAACTAAAATGTGTTTTTTGCGTATTTAACCGTAGGATCTTGTATTAAACTAGTGTAAGAATGTGTGGAAGAAATTTTAGAAACTTTGACCTTGTAGATTGCAAGATATTTGCACCTTGCGCAACTACATTTTCTGGCTTTGAACCTTCTTAACTTAAATTTTTTGCTCTAATGATTTTGTATTTCTAATTTTATATGATGAAGAATTGAGTTGAGAATATAGGAAAAAAAATTCAAAAAACACACACTTAGTTTTCACTCATTAAAAAATTGTTAAGTAGAAGTAGGTTCAAGATTGAAGAAAAAATTAAATCATTAATAGCTCTAAGATAGAGTTGAAATATGCTAATCTCAACGGTGAGATTGTTCTAGCAAGAAATCTTAAACTTGTGAAATTTTTGTTTTTGGAAAACTATCAAAATTGAATTCAGAAATGAATCCTGCAAGTTATTTTTTCAAGAAGATACTCTAATTGTCCAAAAAATAAGATTGTCCATAACTTTTGCATAATAAATCCAAATGGAATGAATCAAAACTTCTTATGTAGATAAATATAAAATCTATATTGAACAAATTTTTAAAATTTAAAATTTTAAGTTTTTGTGAGTTTTTTTTTTGCCTACTGAAATAAAATTCGGGGGTTTTGTGCCATAACTTTTGCTCCCGGGCACTGATTGGAATAAAAATTACATTTTTGGAAAGCTAATGTGATTTTCTATCTTCACAAAAGAAATTCAGAAAATTACGACAAATACAGAGACCGTAAGAGCCTACCCAAAATCCATTTTGTCCCCCAAAATGACAACGGGATTTTAAGGGTTAAGGATGGGCACGGTCTCAAGGTACTTTTAGAGACACTTGTAAGGAACTCTGCAATCAAAGTATGGGTACGCTGATGGTTATGGGTGCTGCTACCTTCGTATTTGAATGTCGCATTCTTTGGAGGGTTGAAACCTCCTTTCACTTGCCAACAAGAAAATATGAAACTGTAACCAGCCTAATAATAGTGACTAGGCACATTAGCAGAAAATGGTGGTTTGTAGGGTACCCACTTTAGGACCTTGGAGACAGTTGGTTTGTGCAAGGAACTTCAACCAAACAGATACCCTTAAATGCACCACTCACCCAAAACCCGCCATCATCACTATGAATACATTTCCAAAATCAGTATGTACCTATGTGGAAAAAATAATTTTAGAACATTTACAGTTTTTTTTTTTAAAAATAGACCCTTTGTAACTTTTGTATACGGTATCCAAATGTTGCATTCTTTTGTGCATTAGAACCTTCTTTTACTTGCCAACAAGAAAGTATGAAAATTTGTCCAATTTAATGATAGTAATTGGGCACAATAGCAAAAAATGGTATTTTTGAAGGTACTTACCTTAGTAAATGTTCATTTTTTTACATCAACCCTAAAACGATGGACCCTATGACCATGAAAAGATCATGCAAAAACATTGTTTGGTATGCTCCACTTTTCTATAAATTTGAGAATATTTTATTTTATTTTTCAAAGATGCTATCACATGTTTCCTAAAGATCTTGAAATTTTTAGATCTTTTTGTGAAAACTTAAATTACTGTGAATTTTTACAAAGAAAATGAAGGAAAATTCATATCAAATACAAAATATGCTTTAAAAATCTGAATTTTTTGCCTTTGGCATATATTATAGCATTGATCACCATGATGTGAATCAAAGTTTAGTGTCATTATTAAATTTGAAGATCACTACACCATGATTATAGGTCAAATGTTCAAATTGTAATAAATCTTTAAAATTTATGAAATTTCAAAATGAAATAGAAACTATGTCAAGTAAGTTTCATGTCATTCGTTGAATTCAAATTTAAAAATAATATTTTCATGCCTAAAATTTAAATCTCGAGCAAAGAGGTAGGAATTGCTAAAATACACTAGAAAAGCATCTTTAGTGATCTATTTTTTTAGCTTCTTCATTAAATGAGGTGTGGTTGCTACAAAAAACAACTCTATTGTCAATATATACCCAGAATATGCAATTTGTGCACCTTTTGGATATTATTATTTTTATTATTATTATTATTATTATTACATCAAATACAAATTGTGCATGTTAAAGATTACAAATGTTCAAACAAAGTGTAATTCAAATGGTGGAAACAAGAGTTTGTGAGGTGCTCCAACTCAATAAGCAATAGGCGTGAAGAAAATTTTCAAAATTAAAGATGGACCTATTCATCTAGAAGCAAGTACTTGATAGCTCAAAATGACTCATTATACACTTTTTTTGATGTCCTACAAAAATTTTATTGATTTTTGGAGTTTGTGGATGTTTAATACACATAGAACTCTACAAATTATTATACCAAGATTATTCACTTACAAAAAGTTTAGGATCAAGCTTAGGGGATGGAAAACCAAAGACATGGACAAAATAAATTCAAATACATATTTTTTGCCATTCAAATATCACATTGCACTGAAAGTTGTATAATTATAGGTATATATGATACGACTTCCTTTTATAATCATCTTTTGTGACAAAGCTCAATCACATGTCTCCACTTTATCTCCTTCATCACTTGGAAGTCAATTAGATCCAATTTCTTTCTAACAATTGTGTTTATTTTATACTATTCATCAATTTCTTTCTCAGGACAACGTACATACATAGGACAAACTCATGTGTACAATCATATACTATGACAATTTTGTATATCCAAACCATGATCTAATTAGTGCATATCATGCATGCAAACTATGCGCAAATCTAAACTTCAAACTCTATATCCCAATTCCAAATGGATTTGTCTTAATTGCAATGTGCAAGCACCTAGTGACCAAATAGTGGTCACCTATGTTGCAAAGGGTTAGCTCTTTAGATCCAAGGGAACCAAAGTTTGGTTTTCTAAGTGTAAAAAACAACAATTATTTTTAATCTGACATGACTTGCTAGTGAGTTAGGAAATGGAGGTTACTATTTCATTTGATACAAAATAAATTAAAGCAACTAAATTTATAAAATACAATTGCATGCTACACTTATGTAATGTGCGTTTAAATACACACATATGTTTGCCAATCTTTGTATAATACAAGGCAAAATGCAAGATTTTTCTCAATATTATTTAGCAAGAATGAAGGGTGAAGGGATCATTTTTATAATAAAATCCATTGTCCATCATGACCCCTCAAAGGAAATGGGATAATTTGAAGATGAAAACTTCACCGCTCATTGTTAAGACATAGGAATTGTGTTCAAAGAAGAACTTTAGACCTCATTTTGGCATAGTAAAATAACTTTTTTCAAAAAACTTTGAACTCAGTTCATGTGAAAAATCTAGCTAAATTTCATCTCCAAAAATCCATTTTATATTTTAAGCCTTCAATAAAAATTTATGGACAAATTTAAGAGGAGATATTTGAAAATGTCAAAGAAATGTCCCCTCCAAATCCTCTCTGAAATGTGACCATAACTTTGGATAGAAGGCTTGAAATCTAAAATATATTTTTGGAAATAAAATTTAGCTTGATTTTCCACATTAAATTAGTTTAGAGATTTTGAAAAAAATTATTCTACTATGCCTAAATGAGATTTGAATTTATACTTTGAATACAATTCTTGTTTTTGACTTAACTATGAGCGGTATAGCTCCTAATAATCCTAATTTACATATCCCACATGGTTTGTTTTACCTCCTACCACCCCATTTGTATAAAGAGTTTTTTTTCTCCACTTTGTACACATCAAATTAAGTGACTTGTGAAGTTATTTGTTGAATATTTTGAATTGTATTGAATATGATGTTGAATTTTTTTAAATTAAATTTAAAGTGCTGAATTTACTTTGGGAACTTTAATTAAATATTCAGCATCAATGTGACGCCCTTGCCCCATAAGTACGGTATCATGACCTTTTGGAGTGCAAGTGGCCAAATTTTGCATTGGAAAGAGCATCGGCTCAATTGGCAAAGTGCATGTTACGAATTGCATGTTACCGCAATGGTTACTTTGAATGTGACACTAGATTTGTCCATTTCAAAGTCATTGTAGCAATTCCTTTACCTTGGTGTTCCTCCTATGAACTATTTGATCCAATGGCTACTCAGAAAGCGCCGCTGCAAAGTTTGGTATACATTAGAGAACACGTGTAGGGCGCATTTTGTGTAGGAGCAAGCCCGGCATAGCTAATTCATGGATGAGCTCTTGTGCAGAATATGCCCTACAAGGAGCATTCCATTAGGAGAAATTTTGGGGCATGAGGAGACCATTTTAGGCTTGTTCTCCATGCTGTAAACTAGACATTGCTGTCAAGAATGAAAAATAATAGAATAATAATAATATTAAAAAATTAAATATTAAATTAAATATTACTATCTGATGTGACACTCTTTCGACCACGTCAGACTGCTGATGTGGTAGAGTTCCCACAGTCTGGGAACCCGCGGTCTTCCCAAGGCCTCAAAAATCCTACAATGCCTAGAGTTAAAAACGATTTTTTAACATTGTCATGGCAAAATTGGCCCCCATTGCTCATTCTGCATTCTAATTGTCTCTTGAAAATACCTAAATTGGCGAAGCTGCTCTTAATGAGAGTATAAAGGGATGACCAAAAGAATATTTTGTCTTCTTCATTAGGGAAAAAATGATCCCTCAAATGGATTGTGAGTTTCCGGATAGCAGAGAACATTGGCAAAAAAAAAGAATTTTTTTTTATGGCAGCAAATTGCAAAACCTCGATTAGCGCGGGATAGTTCAATTATATAATTTAAAAAATTAAAAAACTTGATATTAAAATAAATACGAAATTATAGAATTTTCAAATCTGATGTGGCATTAATACTACCAAATCACACTGCTATTTTTTTAATTAATTAACTAATTATTAATTATTAAACATTTTTAAAACATTTTAAAACATTTTAAATATATTTTGTTATATTTTAATTTTTTTTTATTGTGGCCATTGTTCACCATTGATGATGAATAGTAGCCATTGTCCCTCAAAGGGGTTTGAGCTCCATTGAGGGGTACTCCTCAAAAGAAAACAATTCCTTTGAAGGCTCATTTTTTTCCTAATGCCTCACAAAGCTTGCATTGGGCATTGCCATCAAACATTGACAAAGCTTTTCAAAGTAAGGTGGGCACCCCAAAATGCACCACTAACCCTAAATTGCCATCTTCAATCTATGTACATTTCCAAAATCAACTATTTATTTATATAAAACTAATTGTTTTAGAACCAAACTTTTGTATACAATATCCAAATGTCACGTTCTTTTGTGCGTTGGAACCTCTTTTTACTTGCCAATAAGAAAATGTGAAAATTTGACCAATCTAATAATTGTATCTAGGCATAATAGCAAAAAGTGGCAATTTTGGAGGTACCCACTTTTGTATCCAATCCATTGGAAAAATTAGATAGGGACATGTGGATGACAATGTTTGTAGCGCCTTTGGATCCAAATCTTGAGCTCTAGCCTTATACAATCCTATAAATTTCTAGTTCATTGCCTTTTCCAGCGGACTATTGATGATACTCTAAGGGCAGACCCAATTCTACTAGGAACCATCACGCCAACACCATAATGACAAGGCAATTCTAAAAAACACTCCCAATGCAACCAACATTACTTGTTCACTCTTTATTTCTAGTTTTTCCATTCTCTTTCCCAAATCTGACAAGTTGGCCAAATATGAAGAGCCTGCAACTTGGTTCACTATAGGAAGATTTATAATTGTCATTATTTTCAAGAATTGTAATATGTGCCAATAAACTGGAGTTTCCCTTTTTTTTTGCATGAAAAGTCTTTTCCAACTGTAGAATATTTTCTTCTCCTATTTTTTATAATGCAAAAAAATCCCATTTGAAGTTCAGGTCATTGGAACAAAATGAGGTCTACCTCCCTCCACTTGAAAATTCTAGTAGTGTCCCTATTTTTGCTTATGGATTGGAGATGCCCTAAGTATGGTTTGCCCACTCTTCTATAATTTTTGTCTTTGAGAATGCCTTTGAAGCGGTTTATTTTCATTATCCAAAATCTAAATTTGAAATTTCTTGTACATATTCAAAGTACTTTTGAATGCGCTTCCAATGCTAGAAATTTCATGTTTTAAATTATAAAACAGTGAAAAGTTGGAGTTATATTGGCAAGTCAAATTAAGGAGTGCATTGAAGATGACCTAAGTGAAGTATTATACTAAGATATCAAGTTAGAAAAGTTGCATTGGCCATGGCACACAAAGCAATTTTTTTTTGAGCAAAAATTTGCACACTCGGGTAGGTTTGAGCCTGTCAATCTCCATCCTGCAAAATTGCGCCCATGGTGTGAAGACTTATATTAAGGTAGGCCTACCTATCTCCGCCATCCCACTTTGGGCCCCATCTCCACCATAAGTTAGAACTCATCCAAATCCATTTACATTTTTGCTAAATTAGAGCCTTAATGACAACAAGGATAATGTATCGGTCCTTTATCGGGGGATACTTAAATGCTAATAGAGGTATGGAATGGCGGTTATAGGTTGTTTTTAGAACGTTTATGACTCCAATTATGAACAGTTTTGTAATTTCAGGGTAGACCACTTCAAAAATTCATAGAAATTATAATTTTAATCAAAAAATTGTAATTCCACTTGGATTTGATTTGTGAAACAAGTGCGCACCTATGAAAAATATGTGCCCATTCTACTTTTGGCCCTAAGATATTCAGATTGCAAATCAGGGTGGTAATAGGCTTGTCTACCTTACTGTTCCAAAAAAAATGGGCACAAGACAGGAAGCTGACAAATCTCACTTGTGTTGTAGCCTCTGTGGTTTGTAGGACATTAAATCCATTGCATGAAGTGCAACCAGTAGGGTAAATTTTGTATTCTCTAGGATAAAAGTTTAAAAAAAGTCCCCTATTTTGTGCCATGTCTAGGGTATGTTGTAGACCTTCCATAGTTAATTTGGGGTCTCCTCTAGCGAATATGAATTCAAAATTTGCAAATTTTTTCATATGTGGCAAATAAAGAATTCCTGCGTTTTCCCCTGGGGAAATCCGCCCTGCTAGTCTCACTTCGTGGGATGGGTTTAAGGTAGGTATCCTTAAACCGCCACTGAACTTAAAGCGCCATCTTCAGTGTGTGTACATCTCCAAAATCAGTTATGTACCTCTGTGGAAGAAACACTTTTAGAACCAGACTTTGTTCCTTCATAATCAGACTTTTGCATACAGTATCCAAATGTTGCGTTCTTTGGTGCGTTGGAACCTCCTTTCCCTTTCCAATAAGAATGTAGAAGAATTTGAACAGTCTAATAGTAGTAATTAGGCACAAGAGCAATTTGTGACGGTTTAAGGATACCTACCTTAACGTCCTGCCTGTGGTTTGGGTGAAATCTTCAGCTGGCTTGAAATCTTCAATTTAGTTTTTTTTTTTTTAAATCTTCAATTTAGTTCAGTCCCTGAACAGCTGGAACCGAACTTGGAGAATTGTGCGGCAACCTTTGCAATTTGGGATGCACATAAAAGTAAACAAAAGTAACCAACTTTTGTGTCAAAAAAGAGGAAGTTTCGACGTTGAAAATATGGAGTCTTTGAGAATATTGTTCCACTGAACTATCTCATAGTGGCAGCTGTTGCACTTTATGGTGCAGTGGAGGAACAAAATCTTTGTGTGTAGAAAGAGATCATTACAAAAGTTGAAAAGAAATGAAACCGCCAACATTTTGTCAAACCCCTGAAACCCTAAATGCTCCTAAGGCCTTTTCTGAACTTCTTGAAATTTTCTCTAAATTGAACAAAAAGCCAACATTTAGAGAAGTTTTATCAATTTTTTAAGAATTGTAAGTGTAGGAATTCAAATTAGACATGTTAACCCCTAAAGGACCGAGGCCTTTTTTCTGCCAAAAAACACTGAAAACTGCCATTTCTATAGCAAACAGTAAAAAAAAATGAAAAATGTTTTTTTTGCAAATCTAACCGTAGGATCTCACACCTAACTAGTATGAGAATGTGTGGAAAAAATTTCAGAATTTTTGACCGCACAGATTGCAAGATATCTATGTTTAAAGTGAAAAAAACAAGTTTTTCAGCACATTGCGGGACTAGATTTTTTGACTTTAAACATTTTTAATTTAAAATTTTTGCACTACAGAGTTTTGAGCTTTAAATCTTTATAGTGGAGAATTGAATTGAGAGTTTAGGGAAAAAAAAGAAATTCAGAAAAACTTAATTATCATTGTTAAAAAAATTGTTAAGTAGAAGTAGGTACGAGATAGAAGGAAAATCTAAAATATTAATATCTCTTAGATGGAATTAAAATTCACTAATCCCAATGGTGAGATTGTTCTAGCAACTAAATTAAACCATGCAAAAAAAAAAATGAAAAATTTGAAAGATTGCATTCAGAAATGAATCCTACAAGTTATTTTTTTCAAAAAGATGCTCTAACTGCCCGAAAAACAAGAATGTCCATAACTTTCTCATAACATATCCAAATGAAATGAATCAAAGCTTTACGGATAGACAAAAATATAATCTATGAGAAAAAAAATATTAAAAAAAAAATTCAAATTTTTGTACATTTTTTTTTGCTGCCCGGGCTGCCCCCCGTCCCATGTTTTGAGCTTATTTGGTCATAACTTTTTTTCCCGGGCACCGATTGTGAAAAAAATTATATTACCACAAAGCTTATCAATTTTTCTATCTCCAAAAAAAGTTTCAAAAAATCACAAGAAAATTTCAGCCCGTAGGTACCTGCCCGAAAACGCATTTGTCCCCCGAAGGGACAACAGTCCTTTAGGGGTTAAGAGATCATACGGGAAAAGAAAACACAACAATATTATTGATGGATCAAAAGATTTTAATGTTTAATTGTGAGGGTGTTAACCCCTAAACATCCAAGTCTTCTCCAAAATTCGTGATTTTTGGAAAATACGTCATAACGTACTATTGGAAGAGTATATTGGAATTGATGTAGGAATAAAAGTTGTAGATTTTGAATTGTAGATTCCATCTGTACGGTTAGATTCACCAATGCTATCACCAATTCCTTCTACATTTGAAAGGAAATTTTTTAAATTTGTTCTAAATTCGACTACAAACAAAACATTATCATTTTTTGAATAAAATTTGTTGGAATGGATTTGGAATGAGGTTCTCTTCACATTGTGATTTTTTGAAATTTTTGTGTTTTTAAAATCTATGACCTCATTTTTGCAAATCCAGTTTCGAACTAGTCAACCACTTGACATACTTCCACATTTGTAATTTTAGAAAAATATATACTCTGGTAACACCAAATCCAACCATTAGATAGGACAACAATAAATAGGACAAGGGTTTCAATTTGTTTGTCGTCTAGAAATTGGACATTGTAGTACTTAGTGATTAGTCCCTAAAAAAACACTTGTCTATTACATGGACAATTGAAAATCTGGGTAGGTTCCTAAGAAGTTAATTTTGGTCGGATATTCATGAAATTTGACACACTGTAGACATGTGCCCCCTTAGTGGAGATATAATTCTTTCCCAATCCTAAAATGGAGTAAAGTTGTCCAAAAAAAAACCCAAATTTGAGTCTTCTAATCACATTCTAAGAGTAGTCATTTTGTTAGCTATGTTGAAGCGGTTTCAAGGAAAAAAACATTTTTATTGAACTTTAAGCCCTATTATCTTATGATATATGAATTCAAAGTTCTTGAAAGTTTTGCCTCATATTCCAAATGTTTGTCTCTAACTTTTCAGCATTTGGATTTCAAATTTTAAAAGAAATTCACTGCACAAGAAATCATCAAAAAAATGACTAGTATATTGCCAGTTCACTTAACTTCCTTAACCTCCTTGTATCGCAGGGTGATTTAGACTAAGTTACACATCCCAATTGCATTTGAAACTTTGCATGAGTGAACCTAACATCATATACTTATCAATGGTGAAAATTTGCATTTTGGAGGAGAGCAAAAACATTCAATCAAAGGGGATTGAAGTCTATTGTCCCTATCAAACAAGATCCAAAAAAAAATTGGGAAACTTCATATGTTATAATCTTTTAATCCTTGCTATCAAATGGGTTGAAATATTCTCTGCACATTGCCTTCTTTATTTAATACATTTTTGCAAGGTTGGAATTTCTTAATTTAATTTTGGATTTTGGATAATGCATCTAAAATTAGCAATTTTAGACTTGTCCTCTTCTAAAACACCCTTTGTCTTGTAAGGATTAAAATTGTGAAAGTGAATTCAAGTATATAAATATTCTTTTACCCATCTCAAATCTAAAGTTGAGGTCACCAAGTTAATATAGGATTAAAGGACATGACATGTATTAGTGTTTGGGAAGTTTTTTGAATTTTATTGGCTATTTTTCTTCAATTCCCATGAACAAATTACACCTTTCCATCTAAATACAAATATGTCCTACAAGAACTTCATTTAAAAAAATAATTACTTTTATTTATGACTTGACAGTAGGAGTCATATCTTCTCTACTAGAGTTGAAGAATGGAAAAGGCAAAATTCTAGGCCTTTTTGTGAAAGGTTTGAGGTAATTGTACTCATTGTGAGCTATGTGCAAAAAAGTTCCAACTAGATTCTAGCCTGAAATGTAAGTCCTTTGAATATGAGGGCCTCGATGAGGGCGTAGGGTTAATTTTGGATATACCTACTTTCAATATTTTCAAATTTTATAGTTCATTCATAAAGTGTCCTACAAATACATTTTAAATGAATCATAATATCTTCTTTGGACTACCAACAAGACCAAACAAAGTTTTTTCAATTCAATACTTAGAACTATGCTTGCAGGACTTCACTTATTCGGTCAATATTAGGTGTTAATATCTTAACCCCTGATGGTCAAAGTGACCATTTTTTAGTCGTTGCCCTTCATTTTCGAGTTGCTTGTTTGCAAATTTTGAGATTTTTAAAAAGAAAAAAAGTTACCAGGAGAAAGACTACGTTATAAATCCAATGGCGATAGCTTCATCAAATTCCAAGTTAAACTCTATCTTGTGGATTTTTTAAAAGTTCAGTGGTGTAGTGTAGTTCACGGCTCGTATTTGTTTGTTTACTTTGGGCAACAATTGAAAAGTTATCCAACCAATGTAATTATTGTCCACTTCAAAAAAGACCATAACATTATTAATTGCCTGCAGTGCCTCCCCCCAGGTGGAGGTATAATGCCCCCCAAGATACCTAGGGGGAGAATTAGGTTTCAATGTTGCAAAACTCATTGGTTGTCACTCTGACTTTATCTCTGTGTTGTTAGAGGTAGGAATCTGATTTGCTGGGGGGCTCTTGATTCTGGGGGAGCAAAAGGGAACCCCCCTAGTGAAGCTTAATAATGTTATGACAAATCCAAGGAACTCAAGGAAAAGACAAGTGTGTCGCATTCTTGTTTTTTTTACAAATACTATTGTCATTTTAGTGACTACCATAGATTGCAAGCTGCACCCAAAATTTCAAAATGACCAGATTGTTGTGAAATTTTAGATGAGCGTTTTCAACTCTCTTGTCTTTCATTGAGCACAAAAGTCATCATTTCAAAATATTCTCACTAAGATATGTTCCTTCAAAGTACACTACCCTATTTTTTCTATTGACCCAAATAAAACTTCAAACTTAAATATCTACAAAATTATATAGTCAAATAATCTAAAATTTGTTGAAATGCTCACTCTCAGCGTTAACTATAAGATCCTACATTATATTCTATCCAATCTCAAGAAAAAATGAGCCAAAAAATTGCTCAAGTTCATGGCAATTTTGGCCCATTTTGAACCCACCCCCACCCCCACCCCGAGGTCATTACGAGTTTAGGGTTAAACTGAAGTGGATAAATCGACAATTCACCAAACAATGTCTAATTTTCTTTTTTCTTTTTTCTTTTTTCTTAACAAATGGACAATGTCTAATTTTCTTTTTTCTTTTTTCTTTTTTCTTAACAAATGGACAATGTCTAATTTTCTTTTTTCTTTTTTCTTTTTTCTTAACAAATGGACAATGTCTAATTTTCTTTTTTCTTTTTTCTTTTTTCTTTTTTCTTAACAAATGGACAATGTCTAATTTTCACCTCCCAGTTTGCAAGTCCATTATAAATCATTTCTATTGAGTTACTCCATGAGGGGATTGCATCTGAGCATTTACAGCAGATGATTGAGCCATGGGAATATTGACAGACAGATGGAGCAAGCCAGCAAGGGCCAACTGAACTGAAGGGGATTCGGTGATTGGAAACCTTCAGATGTAATTAGGATTGAAAGACATGCTCTGATTTGCATTTATTTCTCTCTACCTTCAAGTTTTAAAACCAAAGTACAAGTGCATTAAGTTTGTAAACCCCGAATCATTAGCACTGCCAACACTGACTGACTGCTGGCAAGTGTCAAGGTTACTGAACACTTCAAGTCCCAAGGCTATTTTTTCAGCAAAAAACAACCACCAAAACTACCAGTAAGGTAGAAACACCCATTCTCGACTAGGGAGCCCATACCGAACTTGTAGGGTGCAACTACAGTAGAACCTCTCTTAGTGCATAATACTCCACACAGGAGTATGTAGTAAAAGACATAACATTCAGTAGCCTTCAGAGAGGCAGCCTGTTCCTCTCTGGAGTCCTCATCCACGAATTTCATCCTCACATAATTAATGTAAGCTTCGATACCGGGATAGTGACAGTACATTATGGTATGTTCAATTTTCTTTTCTTAATTTTAGGACTAGACATACAAATCAACAAATATTTGTAGAGAAAGATGTTGGCCAAATATCCAATGAATAATACACTAATGCATTATAAGCATTTGCCATCAATAACTTTCTTTGAATTTGCAAGTGAAAAGACAACTCTATATATACACATGGGATGGTAGGAGGTAGAGCAACCCATGTAGGATAAATAAATTAGAACTTTTAGGTTCTCATGCACTCATAGTTAAGTCAAAAACAAATAATTGTATTAAAAGTAGAATTTCAAACCTTATTTAGGCATAATAAAATAACTTTTCTCAAAAAACTTTGAACTAAAAAAAGTTGGTAAAGGAAGATAAGTTTCACCTCCAAAAATTCGTTTCGGATTTTGAATCTCCAATCAAAAGTAATGGACAAATTTTGGAGAGGATTTTTAATGGACATTTTCTTTAACACTTTTAAAAATCCATTCCAACCCCTCTCCAAAATTTGTCCATAACTTTTGATTGGAGATTCAAAATACCAAACGAATTTTTGGAGGTGAAACTTATCTTCATTTACCAACTTGTTTTAGTTCAAAGTTTTTTGAGAAAAGTTATTTCACTATGCCTAAATGAGGTTTGAAATTTTACTTTTAACACAATTATTTGTTTTTGACTTAACTATGAGTGCTTGAGAACCTACAAATTCTAATTTATTTATCGCACATGGGTTGTTCTACCTCCTACCATTCCATGTGTATATATAGCCTTTTTTTCCCCTTCCAAATTCAAAATATAATTGGTTTTGTATGAATGCAAGCTAATTGATTCATTACTTATTTATTTTTATTTGTGTGTATTGTAATATTACAAAATACCAAAAAAAAATAAAAAATAATGAACAAATTAGCTTGCATTCATACAAAACTAATTATATTTTGAGTTTTCAAAACACACAATGTATGGGTGTAGAACGTTGGTTATTGTGTGTTTGGTTTAATGGATTTATGAGCTCTGGTTTTGTTTTAATTTTTAATGTACCTTGTATAGTTATAGCAAGCTGACTTACTTTGACAAAATTGACGCGTGTATTTTAGCTACCGATGGGGTGGTATATTCCACACCATTTCATCCGCTGGATGAGATGGTGTGGAATATACCACACCATTCCGTCCGAAGGAAGGCAGTCCACCAGTCTGCTACTGAATGTTATGGAGGTTGTATTTTGAAGCGTTTATTTGTGAACAATAGTTGGAGGCCCCACAATGAGAGGCCACGTTAGCCAGAATTTAGTACAAAACCTCTCCAATTGCACAAACCTCTCTTAGTACATAGTCCTCGTACTATGCACTAAGAGAGGTTCTACTGTATTTTTAATCAAGGTTCGAATAGATTTTCAATTAAAGCTTAGAATGTGTTTTTTTCTTCTTTTTCAAGATTGGGACTAATAAGGTTATCACATGTGTCCCAAAGTAGTGAGCAAAAAAATAAGAAGTGGTGAGTGGAAAAGTAGTTTATCTATGATTGGAATTGGAAGAGTCTAAATCATTGGCTATTAGTTTAGACAACTTTTTGGGCTTCCAAGAACCAGAGTAATTTCAAGTTTGGGAATAAAACTACGGAAAATTTGCAATCTCAATATTTCCTATCTTCCTATATGGCAAAAATTTTACTTGCCTCATATTGCTTATAATCTATTTAAAAATTGCTTAAGTGATCAACTATAGGTGGCTCTACCTTATTTTCAATGCCAACAATGAAAATATCAACTGTTTTTTTCTTTTGCATATCTAGATATAGGATTTTGCATTGGACTAGCATCATTTTATTTTTATTTTTTTTGAAACAAATGAAACAAAATTTCATTGCAAAGCCTGGAGATAATAGAAGCCACCAACCACAAGCATGAGAATGTTCAAAAGAAATTTTAGAAACTTTGACCCTATCAATCACAAGATATAAGCATTTAAAGTGAAAAAAATGAGTTTTTTTTGTTCCTAGCCTGACTTAAATTTTTGTACTACAAATTGTGAATTTAATATTTTTTTATGTTAAAGGATTGAGTTGAGGGTTTTCTTTCCCCCCTCTCCCATATAATTTTCATTCTTTAAAAAATTGGTCAGTCAAAGTAGGTACGAGGTAGAAGGGAAAAACTAAATTGTTAATAGCTCTATGATGGAATTGAAACATATTAATCTAAACGGTGAGATTGTTCTGGAGAGCAAAGTAAACCATGTGCAACTTTATCTCTAAATTGTTAAAATGAGAACATAAACGGACGCAATACATTATTTTCTCGCAAATTTGCTACAATTGCCAACAAAACAAGAGGCTTCATAACTTCCACATCACTTATCCAAATAGAATGAATCAAATCTTTTCACATAGACAAAATATAATCTATAAGAAACAAACTTAAAAAATTGAACGATTTCAAGTTAGTTTTTTTTTTGGTTGCTTATCTTTACTTGTTTGGGGTTTATTGTGACATAACTTTTGCTTCTAAGCATTAATTGAAATAAAAAGCTAATCAATTTTCTTATCTTAAAAAACAAATTCAAAAAGTCTTGCCAACAATTGAAATCATACATAGATACCTACTTGAACCTTCAAGAATCCTCCCTGGGGCCTTTCGAGACTTCCAGGAGATAAGGTAGGAGGCTCAAACTATAATCAGGTTGCATTTTGAACCGAACATGACATAGAGGTACATTTTGCTTTCTTCAATGTACCAAAATGTACAAATGGTGTACATTCTAGGAGGTGGTCCCTTTTAGAGCCCTATGGCATTTCAACTTCAAAATTTCATAACTAATTCCACAAAGCTCCAAAAAAGATGAAACAACTTGTGTTAGATGCCATTTCCTCTCGTCTTTCAAGGAAAATTTACTGAAAAATATTTCAAGATGTTTTACCTCTCCAAAATTCAGTTTCAGGGCTTAGATGATTGCTTTATGGACCTCCTACCTTAACAGATCAACACCAACTTCAAAACCAAAAAATAAGAGATTGGTGCTTGTTACGAAGCACCGCAATACTATAAGTTATGAGACCAGACATGAACACGTCTTGAGCATGAAGTGGGACTTGAATGCCACCAGGTGATTTCGTTATTATGCAAGTGTGAGTTCCACTATTGCTCCCATAATTCACAAGCAAAGACTTGGTGAACCTTCAATACGAAAATGACAATATTACTGGATTCAATTCAGACGGATTTTACACTGACAATGCAATGGAAGGTCAACACACACAAGCGGCGTTTAACTTAGAGCATCGCCACCCATTCCCCGGAAACAAGGCCGGGGAAATGGGTGGCCGGGGCCCTGTACCTCCCGGGTCTCCCTTTCCCCGGGTAGGCATGCCACTCATTCCCGGCCTGAGGTCATTGTAAAAAAAAGTCAATCACACAAGTTTAATGACTTGGCTGACAAGTTGTATAGTCAGGCTTGTTGGAATTTGAAAAAAACTAGGTACCGAGAGAAATGGCTGAGAAGAAGAAGCTGTGATGAGCTTCAGTTTGCCTAGAAGTTGTTTCCGCAGTGAATTTTGGAAAAATGCAAGAGTGAGTTGTTTCGGACTGGAGTTTGAAGAATGCTTGGAGCAAGGAAGTGTTGTGGGGTAAAAAAAATAAAGAAAGGCTTTCATAGAAAATCCTAATCCAAATTCTGAAAACAAGTCTCATTGCACTTAATTGGAAAAAAAGAAAAAAAAGCCTTTGATAAAAAATCCTATTTAAACTTTCAAAAACAACAAAATGTCCTTGAGGTGTGCTTGAGGTATGCTTGAAGTACACCTCAAGCACACTTTTACTACTTTCATTGAATTTGAATAAATTTAAATTTAAATAAAAATTGTTAAAAAATCCCACTCAAAATCTGAGGTCTACTCCAAGCACACTTAAAGCACACTTTCAATACTCTCATTGCATTGGAATGAAAAAAAATTTAAGACTAGAAAGGTAAAAAAAAAACATTCAAAAATGGAAAAAACAACAAGGTGTGCTTGACGTGTGCTTGAGGTGGACCTCAAGCACACCTCAAGCACACTTAATTGCATTTGAGTCAGTTTTTTTTAAATTAAAAAATTTAGTAAAAAATTTTATTCTCAATCTTTAAAAAAAAAAAAAAAGGGTCCTTGAGGTGTGCTTGAGGTGGACCTCAAGCACACTTCATTGCATTTGAGTTAAAAAAAAATTTAAGAAAATTTGAAGAAAAATTCTATTCAAAATTTTAAAAAAAATCAAAGGATGCTTGAAGTGTGCTTGAGGTGTACTTGAGGTCCACCTCAAGCACACTTCAAGCATCCTTTGATTTTCTTAAAGATTTAGAATAGAATTTTTCACACAACTTTTTTTTACTTTTTTTTTAATTCAAATGCCATGGAGTGTGCTTGAGGTGTGCTTGAGGTCCACCTCAAGCACACCTCAAGCACACTTCAAGCATCCTTTGATTTTCTTAAAGATTTAGAATAGAATTTTTCATACAACTTTCTTTTAAATTTTTTTTAATTCAAATGCCATGGAGTGTGCTTGAGGTGTGTTTGAGGTCCACCTCAAGCACACCTCAAGCACACCTCAAGCACCTTTTTTTTTAAAATATTGAGAATAGAATTTTTTAACAAATTTTTTTTATTTTTATTTTTTCAATTTTAGTGGAGCATGCTTGAGGTGTGCTTGAGGTCCACCTCAAGCACACCTCAAGCACCCTTGTTTTTTTTAAATATTGAGAATAGAATTTTTTAACAAATTATTTTTATTTTTATTTTTTCAATTTTAGTGAAGCGTGCTTGAGGTGTGCTTGAGGTCCACCTCAAGCACACCTCAAGCACTCTTCATTAAAATTGAAGATTTAGAATAGAATTTGTCAGGAAACTTTATTTTAATCTTTTTTTAATCAAATGCAATGAGGTGTGCTTGAGGTGTGCTTGAGGTCCACCTCAAGCACACCTCAAGCACTCTTGTTTTTTTTAAATATTGAGAATAAGCTCTTTTAACATTTTTTTTTTTTTTTTTTTTTCCCCAGTTTTGGTGAAGTGTGCTTGGGGTGTGCTTGAGGTGCACCTCAAGCACACCTCAAGCACCCTTCAAGCACCCTTCATTAAATAGTGTAGGAGAAGAATATAAATCATGTTTGTAAGAAAATAAATGATTTGCAAAATCTTTATATTTCACCTTTTTTTGGTTACATGGAAATTAGAAGCGTTGGCTACTCATTGCCAAGTTGATGTTGACACTTGAATCACCTTCCGCATTGTCTACAACATGCCTTCTATTTGTTTGAAATTCACCAGTACTACCATTACTGGAAAATTGAATGTTCAAGCACTAGCCTCCCATGCCCCATCAATGCGTAGCACAACAAAATGAAAACTGACACCTTCACTTCCTCAGTCAACACGCTTGGAGGGAACGGGGTCCTATGGTTTGCAGCGCTCATTTTGCCGTGACCGGGCTCCTTCTGTCCCTGGCCGGGTGCGCGGTGGGAGAAGTTTTGGAGGCCGGCCCTTGCCTAGCCCGGGCCGGGGAGCTTCCCCGTCAATGGGTGGCGATGCTCTTACACCCCACTCTCCGTCTCTCCGTCCATTTACCACAAACTGAAAGTGGGTATAATACCCTCTTTTTTCTTTTAATGGTCACCTTGTACTCAAAACAAGAAGAGAAGTGGGTACAATACTGTAGTAGCTCCCTTTTTCACCGACCTGGCTGTAATCAGTTTTATTTTATCAGTATAGTAATCAAATCAGACTCAAATAGAATATGTCTATTGCAAGACTACAAGACGGGAGTACCGGTAGTAATGTCCACCCAGAGTCTATACGTAGCACATTAACTTATTATGGATCATCATTCATAAACAACAAACAAACTGGGCTCAGTTGCTGCAAATCAGGTTAAGTTAAGTAATGTCACATACAGTATTCCAACTCCCGAGACTCCGTCTTCAGCCACGCGAAGCCTGCAGCTCATCAGGAAGTTAACTGGACTTGAAAGCAGCGTGAGGGATCCAAGTAGCGTCGTTATCTACACTGGCTCAAGATTTTGGGGCTGAAATGAAGCGGGAAGGTAGATATGGGATGCAGGGGGAAAGGGGTTGCTTTTCGGTATACAAACCTTGATTATTTTTGGCCTCGCGTTACAAAAGAAAACCTCCTTGGGTGGGGAGAGAATATTTTGTTGCAAACAATGTTTTTTTTTAAAAAGTTACATAACATTCTTGAATATGGAGGGTTGGAGGTCCTTGAAAATTTAAATTGCAACAAGACTAATTTGTGTTACACTGGCCCATGTAACCTTGCATATACAATTTCCTACACATGAAGGAGGCTTTAAGAGTCCCTACCTTGAAGTTCAAGAACATTTGTTATGAAATTATTATATTTTTCCAAATCAAATGAAATGTATGAAAGTATTTGTGTAATATTTCTTATTATAATACCTAACGTAACTCAAATGGGTGAATATACATACATACTGTATATATGTAAACTTTCACACAAATAGAAGTTCAAATGTTGTACTGTACAGTAACTGAGCGATCAGGCAAGACGGACGCCACACACTGAAAATAACCGAGTTTGTCGAAAGATCATCCACTAGAGGAAACCGATCACTTTCACAGACTCACAGTCTCCTGGAATAGAAGGTCCTCTATTTCAATCAATCAGTTCTAAAATAATCATTCCCTTTGAATGACTTGAATCCTTGGATAGTCAGTCCTCCCATCACCAGCCGCCAAGCTCACCTGCTCGCCCATTTCAGGACATTTCCATTTCCGAAAAGCTGAGGCCGCCCGGAGTCCGTCAGTCTCAATTCTGAACCTATTTCAAATGTTCCAATTGTTCCTCACTACAGTATTGTTATTTTGAGTTTGATCCCATGGATGCCGAGTGCCCAGTTGCTCACATTAAATTTATAGTTCCTATAATTAAAAACAAAACAAAAACATATGAGACAACTGAATGCCTGATGAGGAGGGGGTAGTTGATCTAATAAGTACTGTAGTGATCTAATAAGTAGCAAGAGACGTGGAAACGAAGTGTTCCATTATGCAATGTTTCCAGTACTGATGGATCATTGAAAGAGAAGAAGCAGAACGTCCGGTCCGTCGAGTAAATGGAAGAAGTCGTGGAAATTAGGTCACGGGTCAATGCCGAGAGTTTATGAAGAAAAAAGTTCAGGCAGGTTCATTGTCATTGTGTGCAGATTGTGTGCAGGACGGAAAGGTAATGCAAACTTGCACAGGAAGGTTGGGAGTTAATGGGACCGTAGTACTGGAGGATGGCGGTAACAACTCCATCACTGGGACGAGATTTTACTAATGCGATAGTATGCAGTTGGGTATCTACAGGGGCAAAAGGCTTCAATCTTTCCTTTAAATTAGTGTTTTTGTTTTTTGTTTTAAAAAAAGAATAAAATAAAATGGAAAATACCATTGCATTAACCCCACCCACCCACCCACCCACCCACCAATAACAACAGCCAAGACGCAAGGCTGGCAAATGAAGATAAATTAGTGTTCAATGGAAATTGTCCATGTGTTTCTCAAAAAATAAATAAATAAATAAATAAATTAGTGGGTTTTATGCCATGGCCGCACTGACTCACAAGCTTGACTGTCTGGTAAATTTCATTTTTGAAAACTTTAGAGACAAAGGACATTGTTTGCAAGTTTCATTAAGGTGGGTTCTTCCAAAACCGCCACTTTTCGCTACTATGCTTAGTTACTATCAGGTTTGTTTTTTTTGGCTTTCTAGTGCCAGATTGCACCAAAAAAAATAATCTGGCTAAAGAATGCCAAAAAAATGCCAAAAAAACTTCAAATTAAAAAAAAAATCTTGGATGAAATCGCCAAATTTTTGATTAAAACCATACTATAGACATGTGATATGTGCTAATGTGATATTTTCTATCCAATATGTGGATGAATGTTGAAATTTGGAGCACCACTATAACATTTTAAATCGCCACTTTGGCACTTCTTAAAAAATGAAAAAAAACCCCTAGTTACGGTTATTAGATTGGTTAAATTTTCATATTTTTCTTGTTGGCAAGTGAAAGGAGTTTTCAATGTACCAAAGAACACAACATTTGGATACCGTATGCAAAAGTTATGAAGAGTTAGAGTTTTTTATGGTAGATGTTTGAAATTTTTTTCTTCAACATACATACGGATAGAGTGATGATGGTGGTTTTAGACAGGGTGTGATTTTGGGTGTACCCACCATAGGATAAATTACAATAGCATTTAGTGTCTTTAGTGAGTTTGGAGAAGCATTACTATTTCCTATGAGCAAGTACAATTTCTTCGGCATATTCGGTGAAGTGGGCAAGATGGCTATCTAGTCAAATCAATCCATGTGCAATCCTTTTGCGAGTTGAAGGAACAAGGGTTCCTTCTTATAACTCCTATTGTGAACTGGTTTTGATTTTGGAGTCAAGTTGGGAAGTGTGTCGATGAACAATGACTTTAAAGACTAAATTGTTAATTAAAACTTGAGAAGTTCAAAGTGATTTTAAACATGAAAATATGAGATTGTATTATCCATTGTGATTGTAATTGGTATGTTGTCTAGGTCTAATTTCATTGTAGCTAAACCTTCATACTTTGTAGAGTTGTTTACAACACTTTTTGAACTATAGTACCAACTATCTTTGAATAATAAATGAAAAATGTGATTTAGAGTGGAAGAAGAAGTGATATGATTGTATTCTTGTAGAATAGGAGACAATACATTGCTTTTAAGATGTATTTCAAAGACTTCATTGTATAGAGACAAAAAAAACTATTTCTAATGAAGTGATTTTGCTTAGACACTTGAGATGCAAAACTTGTTTCATCTCCTCTCTAAGGCACAAAATTGCAATGGCAGAATTCCAAACATTATTTTACAAAGACAACAAGTGAAACAAGTCATTAATTTTTAATCCAAGACATTCTAGAAAAATTATTAAAAGGAGTCTCAAAAGAAGGTTGACATTTCATGATTTTCATATTTACTCTAATGGCTTATAACCCTGTGCCTCTTGGTTCTCAAAGATCACTATCGGGAGTTCAGTCCTCCAGGTTCAAACCAACCAACCTCACTTGGCCTTCGAGACCCACCTAAGTTTCCAAGTAAAATTTTTTCCCTATTTCATATTTGGTTAATTATTTTACAGTAGAACCTCTCTAAACTGATCGGTCCGGGACCGGTCTGACAGATTGGTTTATAGAGGTTTATTGACTTAGAGAGGGTCATTTTTAGTCACAGCCTTTTTTATGTGGCCCGGTCCGGGACCGGTCTGACATGATTAGTTTACAGAGGTTTATCAACTTAGAGAGGATCAACTTAGAGAGGCTCTACTGTACTTCCTAACCTCTTGTAACAAAGTGGGGGTTCAATTCAAATTATGAATTCAAAATTTCCATCAGTGGTAAACAATAGATTCCAATTTTTTTTAAAACTAGGGGCAACCCTATTTGTACAGTAGGTTCTCCCTGCCCATTCCTCAAGGATTGAACCTCACTACCGTAAGTGAAGGGCAGGGTCGGTACTTCTTTGCTGAATATTTATTTTTTTCCGAAAAATAAGGTTCGGCAGATGCTAAAAATAGAGTTTTTTTTGCCAATATTCTTTTTTTTCACCATACAATTTTTTTGTTTTTTGAAAAAATAATTTCCCTAAAATTCCGGCATCTATTTTTAGAATTATTTTCCGCCGATCCTGCCCTACAACTACGGTATTGTGCACTCAAGAACATGGGGATTGGGGACGTCCTTTCCCCCTGCGTTCAACTGAACCAATCTCTACGCAGCGTATTTCGTACTCCCAAGCGTACACGCCTATGCGTCCCATCAGCACGCTCCTTGTTCACAGATTTGCAGGGTAGGGGGGTGAAACGACGATGGAGGGGCCGCAGCGCAGCAAGGACGGAACAGTTGTCACGAAGAACGGGAAGCGCTTCCGCGCGAACCACCGGCGACGGAGATGCCGGCCGGGACGTCTGGAATGGTTGGTGACGAACGAACGAACGAACGAACGAACGGCTCACCGGTCGCGAACAGTAATTGCGCATGGAGCTCCCCTGGAGCCCTGCCTTCGCTTGTGCAAGAACCATGGCATTCACTTGCGCCAGGGGAAGACGTCATTCGAGTCAATGCCGAGCGTGCGTTCAGAATACAAAGTCAATGGCGAGTTTACGCACACTGTCAATGCGGAGCCGAGGGGGAAGCACGGCACTAGCCAGGGGAATAGTGGATCCATAGAGTTTACATGCTACAGTAGTCCAGTTTGATGAGGACAAGGTGGCGGGCGGGGTGGCGAGCGAGCACGGACTGCAGAGGTGGAGTGTGAGGTGACGAAGAGCGTGGCAGAAGTCACCAACGAGACGATCGCCGGTCCCACTCGAGCTTCTCGCCTCTGACACTATCGCCGAGTTTCTTGAGAGTGTCTCCGATTTTACCGGGTCTGCACGGAGTTATAGATAGCTTAGGCGCTTTTGCTATATTTTGCCGGCTCGTTTCATCGGTCTCCCGCACGTCCGCCATAGTTTACTCTGCTGGCTCTGCAGGTATCGTTGGTTCCTCTATGTTGCGACCTCCTTTTCCCTTACTGGTTGCATTCCACACGATGTGTGTCGTTTCTGGGGCGCTACGGGGTAATTGAGAGCCATTTTGGTGCATGCGACGGGGGTGAGCCAATTTATTGATCTGTTTCTTGATTTGGGCCAAGCCTTGGCAAGTTGGCAGCATCGTCCTCCTCGCTCGGGTTCTTCATGAGTAACTCGCCGCCGGCGGCGCTAGAAGCTGCGTAGTGTTATTAGTTCTGAGTAGTTTTTACCGTAGTTGAGGGGAAGCGAAATGGTTTGAGAATAAGCGCCGTGTCGAATATATAGCCTGTTCTTGATAGATTTTTCTCTTCTGGTTTACTTCGGCTTGTTTTTTTTTATTGATTTCATGATTTAGCTCTCGTGTTTTGCCTAGACGATGAGTGCGGGAGGCTAGAGTGCTTGATGAGCGACGTGGTTATCTTGATATGGCGGCGTGTCTATTTGGTTCTTTAGCGAATTCGGATTGAGAGAGAGCTTTTTGTGTGAGTGCTTGTTAGTTCGGAGGATACACATGGTTTGAGAACGAGTGCAGTGTCCAGTAGCCGGTTTGAGAATGAGTGCAAATATCTCGGCTGACTTTGGTGTTTCCAGTTTGGTCTTGGTTTTAGCTCTCATTTTGCACCATGAGGAAATGTGTTACTAGGCGAGTGTGCTTAGCGAGCTATGTGATTTCTTGACATTGTTGCCAATCTTCTTGCCTCTGGAACAAATTTAGATCTAGAGGAAGGTTTGAGTTGAGTGCCTGTGAGTTGAGAGAACAATCTGCTTTGTTCAAGTATGCCGTAGTTAGGTCTCGCCTTTACTCCCCGCCCCTCGCTCTTCTCTCTCCGTTCTTTCCTCCATGCGCATTGTGCAGGAGTGCCTGCTTGATTGAAATTCGAAAAACAGGAATTTAGTCAAGATTTTAGAAATGTGTGGAAGTTGCTCCTCGCTCGTGACTTTCGAAGTGTCTAAGGTGAATGTTCCTATTCGTTTGGTATGATGGAGCGAATTTCGCAGATAATCTATTGAATAGCAGTGGAAGCAAGAGCTTTCCTATAATAAGCTCAAGGTAGACTAGTTTCGAAGCTCGAAGGCTCTGCACACTGATAACTTCACAATGTTCGAAATAGGGAGAGGCTGATTCTTTGCTTTCGAACCAAGCATTGAAGGCCACTATGCTTCGGGGATGGCCCCTTCAGTAAAGGATCCTAGCTTTTGTCTGAACATGGCTAGTTTTGATTTCGATGTGGATCCTATTCAGACCTTTACTTTTGACACTATTCTTCCAAACGTGCATATCTCCGAGCCAGCCGGAGAGACACGGTAATGATCTATTTCAACCCGAAGAGTGTGATAGCTGCTTTCAGTTGGCTTCGAAGGTGAAGGTCGGTGGGCTTTAAAAAATAAGATGACCTCGTAAATCTCACCGAGTCTGTAGTGATGTTTATTAAGTACGTAGACTTGTGCATTCAGAGGGTTCTGCATTCGGATATTGATGGAATTGTGGTTGGGCTTTAACAGGGTGCTTAGTATTTTCGACATGGCCCTCCCGAGCCACTTGGAGGTGGAGGTCAACGCCGAGAGAATGTTTGTGCTTCACAAGGTGAGAATAAGCTACTCCCTCGACTCGCACTCTGCTTTGTTGTTTGCGCAGCAGGTTATCTCCGAGAACCACCTTACCGAGTTTGTCTACCGTCCACAGTAAGATGGTGGCTGAAGCTGAGAGTGTAGTTTACTCTGCTTGAATTATGTACTGGATTGAATTGTTTTGACTTTCTGCACTCGCATTCGAAGAGAATACGTTCTTACCACTCCACGTTTGTTTGCAGGCGCCGTTAGTAGAGCGTAGCGAGCTTTTCAGGCAGCTTGTCGAGGAGGCCACCGACGCGACTCTGTTTCCATCATTACCAAGACCCACGGCCAAGCGTCTTTCACTCCAAATCGATGACTTACCTGGAGGATCTGAGGCATTTGAATTGGTTGCAAGGTTTTGCTTTAACGATGCAGGCTTTACTGTCACCTCTGCCAACGTCGCCAAGCTGCGGTGTGCTGCTGAGTTCCTGCGTATGACGGAAGCCACATTGAAGGAAAATTTGATACGAAGGACTGAAGATTATCTTAGGACGGTGGTTTTCTGGAGCTGGGAGGAGTCGCTTATCGTTCTTCGGTCGTGCGAGGACTTCATTCAAGCCGCAGAAAAGACGCAGATTATTCAGCGATGCGCGAGTGCCCTTTCTGACAAAACTTCGCCCACTGCTTCTTTCGCCGTCGAGCTTTCAAGCAGTCCTCTTCACCCTGCCACCGATGCTTACTTAGCTTCTTACCTCATGTCGACTCCAAGTGGCAACAGCTCTCACAGATCTTCCAAGGCCTCTACCGAAACTTGGTGGTTTGACGATCTTTCCACGCTCTCCGTGCACTTAATGGAGCCCGTCGTTAGAATTATGATCTCTCAGAGGGCAGCAGATAGTCGCGTGATAGCCAAATTTCTGCTACATTACCTTCGCTCTGCTTTACCAGTGCTCGGCTACAGCTCTGCATCTCTATCCCCTATGAAGCTTCACGTTGAGGGTGACGAAGACAATTCCTTCAATCAGGGCGAAAGAATCCAACGGGAAGTAGTTGAAGTTGTGGTGCATTTGCTCTATAACCTTGAAAGGAAGTCGGTCTCCTGCAGGTCTTTGCTTGGTCTTCGCAGAATAGCAGTTGCTCTCAGAGCCGGAAAGCATTGCAGAAGAGACCTCGAACGGATGATAGGTAGGCAGTTGGACAAGGCTACGCTGGATAACATTTTGATTCCTGCACTGCCTCCGCGCAGCTCTTCGCTGTATGACGTTGATCTTGTCCTTCGTCTTGTTGAATTTTTTCTCAAGGAGAAGGCTGAAGCGTTGATGCTCCCATCGCGGGTTAAGAGATCTGACAGCTCTGAATCTTTGTATTCTGGGAGATTAGACAGCAAGTTCTCTTCGTTGTCACGCTCAAACAGCCGGACATCTGTGCCAGGACCCATGAGTGCTGAGATTAGTGAGCCGGTGCAAATGGCCTTGCTGAAAGTCGGTGAACTGATGGACAAGTACTTGGCTGAGATTGCGGCTGATACCTATTTAAAGCCCTCAAAATTTCTTGTTCTTGCCGAATCGTTACCAGACTATGCGAGGCATTCGGATGATGGACTTTACCGAGCAGTTGACATTTACCTTGAGGTTCGTGCTTGCATGTGTGACTGCGATTATTGGCCATTTTTCAATGCACAAATTTCTTAAGATACTTTTAGATTTGCTCTGTTATTAGATATTTCTTCAGTGGAGTTTTGTTGAGCATCAATGTTCACAAATCGGCTCCTTTTTGGACGGAGTCAAACCACAACCTATCTGATGCTGACTGTTGGTTTTTACTCGTGCAGGCGCATCCATTCGTGAGCGAGACTGATGCTACAAGGCTATTCAAGGTGCTGAACTATCACAAATTGGGCACTGAGACGTGCAAGTCTGCAGCCCAAAATCCAAGATTTCCTCCAAGCTTCGCCATTCAGGTTGCACTTGTCCAACAAAACCAGCACAAGACAACCGGTGACGGCTCATTTCGCAGCGACAGGTCATGTTCCCCGATCAAGAATACTTCAAGAGTCGGCCAACAAACAGTGGTATCCCTCCAGTGCTCTTCATTTGAGTTCACTCTTCGACAGGACAAGAAGAAAAATATCAAGAAGACGCAAGTGAGGCCTGAGATTCAGAAGTCTTGCAAGCGTTCACGAGTGGATATGCCCGGCCTTTACAGACTGATGCAGCTCTTCCACTCCAGGGCAAGACAAAATTAGCTGAAGCCAATTCCTGGAGGTTGCATACAATTTTCCCCCCTCTGCAGTGACTGTACACAACCCGCATTTTGTACATACTTACAGAGCATACTTTGATACTTTAGATTCATGGCGGCAGGCTAGTCATAGTGATATGGTGGGATCCTGAACACAATCTGATCTACAGCCAAGTGACGATTGCCTCGTGTGGAAGCCCATACCATGGTCTCAGTCTAGAGATACTTGAGTCTTTCGAGTGTGAAAGGCCTCTCCTCACCACACTGATAACCCAAGTGCTTCGGAAACTTTCTTCACAGACGTACTGAGGGAGATCTGAAGGTTTGTGAGCGATATTTAAGCATGGTGATAGGTGACCTTTTGTAATTTTAGTGAAGACAGATCAGTGGCGAGCAATACTTCTTCGTCAATCGTCACTATCAGCTCCCAAGATACTGTACTGTTACATATTTCAGACAAAAGCAGGTTACGGCATCCATCAATGTACGAATACTTTTATAATCGAAAAATTACGTTTGCCCCACTTTTACAGTCTCGTGTTCGGAAGCTTTGGGCGGTTAGTACATCGGCTTCTTCCCAGCAACACCCTGTTGGGACACTGTTTGCTTAGGATTCTGTTTTATTCCCAATTTATTATCTGTATGTGCTTTTATTGCGTATGTATTAAAGTCTTTGGCCTAAAAAGAAACGAGTTTCCATTGGTTTAGGGGGAAATAAAGTATCAAAAAGGTGGGGCCTAACAGAAATGACTTATTATTTGTTTATTGGATATTTATTACTGGCTCTGGAGCACAGAGTAGGAGTCTTTGCATTGACATCCATCCAAGTTAAAAAACTATATATATGTTACTCCGTACTATCTTTTGATTGGTGTAAAATTAGAATTTAAGATTACTGTCTTTACAAGCACATCAAAATTCACTTGAAATTGAAAGGAATTCCTTGATGTTGTGAAGTGCAAACTTTTTCTTTTAACTTCAAACACTTTAGTCTTTCAATTTAAGTAATCAAAGTTTTTGAAATTCTTTCCATACATTCCCATGGTAGTCTAGTATCCCGTACAAATTTGTATGGTTGAAATTCAAAAATAATCTTTTTATTTTTCATTTTTAAAATAGTGGCAATTTTTGATAGTTTATGCTAGAAATTTGCATTCATCTTGTCGGATTGGAATTAAATATAAATTGAGTGAGTCTTTTTTCCTTGGTCACAACGTTCTCTAATTAGGAATTGTCTTTGACCCAACAAACCTATTATATCCATATTAAATCTTCTTTGAAAATTGGATACTTGCACAATGTGTAGAGGATACCATGTAAGGAAAGACCCGCCAAATCTAAGTCTAGCAAGCTTTATCACGTATTTGTTATGTGATTAGTGGATTCACTATTTTTGGAGCACATTTGGCGCAATTGTGATTATCCTTGACATGGTAGGATAAAGTGTTTGGTGAACAATTGGAGGACTCCAAAGTACTTCTGGGATCTACTTTGGCCTATGCTCTACTAAAAAATGAATATAACATAAACAACTTTCCTTTTCTATTACCATATACTTCTTGCTCAAGTTTTTGTAGAGATTAATGGGGTAGGATTCAATTGTTTGTTTCTTCCTATTTTTAGGAGATTGGATGTCATCCAATATTATCCTTAGGGAAGATTCATAAATATCCAGGAAAATAAATACATTTCTCCAAGTACCTAAAAGGGGAAAGAGTAGGAACTCAAGTGATATACAAATTTTAAATTTAGTAGGAATGAATTTGATTCACCCAAACTTCTTCATGACGACCTTTTTTACGTTCACACTTCTTTGAATAACATTGACTGTAGCATTTTTTTCACAAGTATAAAATAGTGAAAAAGTTGGGATCTCAGGTGGTCAAATTATCTTGTAGGTTCACTCTATCTACACAACACTCCTAACATTTGAGAGCGACATTATCTTGTAAGAAAACAACACCAAATAAGGGTTTGAACCTAGCTAGTTCCTCTAGTTGACATGCTAAAAAGGTTTTGTTGAATCTTATTGATAGGGGAGGCAACCCATTTCTCATCACACACCCCCATTGTGGTTACGTGTACTGTTCTCTTTCCGTGAATATTGATTCATCATGGCACTGTTCCCAACGTAGTTGTGGCTCATAATGATTGGCCACAAGAGTCTCAATATTGTAAAACCCCTTGTCAATTTTGTTTTCAGCCCATGGTTGGAAATAGCAAGCCCCATGTCACCGGTATGGGAAAAACAGAATCTTCCGCTGAAAAATTTGTAGTAATTATATTTTGAGAAAAAAAAATCTGGAAAATTATGGAAACCTTCCGAACTCTATTTCTGCACACAGGAAAATTCCCAACCGAACAAACCCACCTTGCAAATATGTGTAATTCCGTATTTGATCGGAAATGGGTTGCCTCCCCTAGTTCAACATGGATTTTTAGATTCTCTTGGATTTGAACTTTGTACAAATCAAACTATTAAATGAGTTTTTCTTGCAAAGAGCTGAAAATCGGTGTCCCTAAAATCAACCCTAGACTCTCATCTATGGATGGAAGCTTAGTTTACACCTCAGTAGGCCAGAATCTAGATGGGACGGTTGTACAACCAGGACACACAATTAGATTAGGTTCCTTTTGAGATGATGGGCGACGACACTTGCATCCAATGCCGAACCAAGGCAATTACTCCTGAGTGAGACTTTCGCCTCACCGCCCAAAAGCCCTCGTCCGGCTCTCGGCCAAAGCCTCAATCGCAGGGATTGCTTGGCTTGGGACCAACACAATCACAGGCCGCGTCTTGGGAATGGAGAGAGGGCCCATTTGAACCAAAAGCAGAGCCAGCCCGCGCGCGCACCCGCCTGCGCGCGCGTAGATACTAGATACGAAGGAATCGGTCCTTGCGGCCAACTGAAGTGAAGAACCGCATTCCCAGGCAGGCTGAGCAATTCCATTCCGTTCAGTTCCATCCAGGAACGTCACTCCCTGCGTCGCCTTCCTCAGCTGGCTGGCTGGCTGGGCTCTGGCAGTTACCGTTAAGCTTAGCGTAGCTCTGTTGAAACTCTGAGCACCTCTGAGCACCTCTGCAACTTGTTCTTTGGAATCCTGGTTTTCAACAGTAGGTGGGAGGGATCCAATCTCTTGCATGCCGATTGCCGAGGGTTCGGAAACATTGGTCGGAGGAAGAAATAGGAGTTCAGTTTTACTCAACTCCAGTCGGTGCTGGCATGGGGTCATGAGGTCGAGTCTATAGTAGTGCAACGATCCTCTTGCGGAGGTCCAGCCAAGGGGGAATTTTAAAAAAAAGACCCCCTATTTTTGTGCCATGTTTATTCAATAGTTAACACCTTTCCTAGCTAGTACATGGCCTTCGATTGAAATATGAACTCAAAATTTGCAAATTTTATCATGTGCCGCAAATAAAAGGCTCATGCGTTTTCTCTAGGGATAAGGGAGGTGGGGACAAAACAGCCTCCGCAAGAGGCTCATTGAATTACGATAGACTCGACCGGGTCATTACTTAGCTCTGCTTGAACTTTCCCTTGCTTGGCGGGCAACCCAAGGGAGAATTAAAAATCTCTTTGAAGTATGGCCAAATTTTTTTTGGGCTCCGTGTCACCTTGTTGCCTTTGTTGCATAAGGTACAAGCACCCAAAATCAACAATGTACCCAATAGCGTCACTTTCTAGATATAGTAGTCATTTAAGAGCTTAAATGTAAGTAGATCGTAGGTAATTTATTGCTTGTTGACCAAAATGATAAGCTATCTATAATCTACCTACATTTATGTTTTAGATTGACTACTGTCTCTAGAAAGTGACGCAATTGGGTACATTGTTAATTTGGGGTACTTCTACGTTAGTTCAATTTTTGGAGAGGCGAAGACAAAGAGGTTCGAATTTTGGGGGTTGAGCAAATTTATACTCATAATAAAAACAGTGAGTTGGAGCAAGGGTCTTATTGCATATGTTTAGAATTTTTTTTTGAGTTTTATAAGCTATTTTCTTTTAATCCCCATATTGAACTATTTTTTTAAGACCAAGTTTGGTTATTTTCTCTATTTCTTAAAACTCTAAATAGAAAATTTATAGATTTTTTAGTGGTTTATCACTGATGTTTTAAAATTGCAACCAGGGGGTATTACCAATTCCACCAGCTAACTTTAAACTAGCCGGGTTTTTTTTCCAAACATTGCTTGTTGTTTGTCTAAAATTTGTTTGTTTAGGGCTTGCAAAAGTGAACAATGAATAGTGCTTTGATTTTGTAGCTAAATGTGGTGCTTGGCAAGCTATATTTACAATAAAAGTAGTTCCAACAAGTTGAAACATTCCTCCAAAATGTAAAAAACACTTTTTCTCAACTATTCTTTCAAAATCACCTTCCAAGGGCTTGGCTTATCATTTAAGAATTAAGAAAGAAACTCTCACCATTATTGGGTTGGTGTAAATTTAGAATTTGTTCGTCTTAGGTCCCATGCATAGCCCAGATGAGCTAGCATGAGTGACACCAAGACTAAGGTAACACAACCTACTCCCATCTCTTTAAGAAATGTGCCTTCTTTTGTTATCAAGAGTCTTTACAAATTAGTTTGTGTTGTTTAGTCATTTGAAAAAAATCTTAAGTGGAAAATAAATTATCTTCAAATTGTTTTTTTTAGGATTTTCTATAAATATTTGAAGAGAAAGGTAGTAGCTTCCTATTAGTGTCCAAAGACATGTACTAAAATCGCTCTTCAAAAAGTAAGAATCCAACGGATGAGACTCTATCAATATCTTAAAAGGTGGGTAGACTTTAGTAGAATTTGATTATAAACAACTTGACTTTGGGTCAAAAAGTAGGGCTCGAGAATGGATATGTCTTCTTTACATCCCTTTGTTTAGAAAGGAAGCTTTGTTGGGGGACTTTGTACTACCTATTGATGGAATAAATTCAAAATTAGTAGTACAAAAATTTTAAGTTAAGAAGATTCAAAGCAAAAAAAACTAGACGAGTAGGGTGCAAAAAAAATTTGGGTACAAAATCAAGTTGTTTATAATCAAATTTTGTACCCCAATTTGATTATAAAAATTTTGTACCCAAAATCAAGTTGTTTATAATCAAATTTTGACCCAAAATGTGAAAATAATAATTCTAATTTTTTTTGGTTTTGCAAAAAAAAGGCAGTTTTAAGTACTTTATGTCGAAAAATAGGCCTTGGGACTTAACCCCTAAAGTTCCGAGGCTTATTTTCTGCCAAAAAACACTGAAAACTGCCATTTCTATAGCAAAGAGTAAAAAAAACTTTAATTGTTTTTTTTTCACACCTAAACGTAGGATCTTACACCTAACTAGTATTAAAAAGTGTGGAAAAAATTTCAGAATTTTTGACCGCACAGATTGCAAGATATCTGCGTTTAGGGTGGAAAAAACAAGTTTTTCAGCACATTGCGGGACTGGATTTTTTGACTTTGAACATTTTTAACTTAAAATTTTTGCACTACGGAGTTTTGAGCTTTAAATCTTTATAGTGGAGAATTGAGTTGAGAGTCTAGGAAAAAAAAATATTCAAAAAAACTTAATTATCATTCTTCAAAAAATTGTTAAGTGTAGAAGTAGGTACAAGATAGAAGGAAAATCTAAAATATTTATATATTTTAAATGGAATTAAAGTACACTAATCCCAATGGTGAGATTGTTCTAGCAAGTAAATTAAACCATGTGAATTTATTTTTTGAAAAATTGCAAAAATAGCATTCAGAAATGAATCCTACAAGTTATTTTTTTCAAGAAGATGCTCTAATTGCCCGAAAAACAAGAATGTCCATAACTTCTTCATAACAAAGTCAAATGAAATGAATAAAATCTTTCCAGATAGACAAAAATATAATCTATGAGAAAAAAAATATTTAAAAAAAAAATTCAAAATTTTGCAAAATTTTTGTGCTGCCCCCCGTCCCCACGCATTCCAAGAAATGGCATAACTTCTCACTCGAAGGTCCGATTTCAAATTTTTTTTTCTGCCACGTACCTCTCTCAATTCTTCACATTCACAAAAAGTTTTAAAAAATTAGGAGAAAATTTCAGCCCGTAGGTACCTGCCCCAAGTCCCATTTGTCCCCCGAACGGACAATGGTCCTTTAGGGGTTAAGGGGCTAATTGCATGCTTGGGTATTTTAAATTTGTCATGGAGTATGTCAAAGGATGGGATATGTGTTTTTCCTCTTATTCTTGCTATAATGACTGTAAGGAACTAGGTGTTCCATCTTTCTACATTGGAGTTTTATAATAGTGATTAATATTTGTTTAGTTTTGCTTCTATTGATGGAAGGGAGAATTTAGTGGTCGTTGCAATATGTGAATTCCATGAATGTATTTTACGTTGTTGTATTGGAGCAAATGGTGGTAGATCGCCAAATTTTGTATTTAGAATGCATAGGAAGTGAGAGCACAAGTTAGCATCATAGTTACAATTACTTTCTTCATTCATATATATATCTTATACATTTTGGACATTCAAGATGTTTATATTTTTAAGATTGGTTTAGGGTGTTGAGTTGGAAATGGGCGCTTTTTATATAACATTATTCACCAATTCTAGGAAGACCCTCTTCACCATTAAATGATAAACTCAACTTAAGGGACTTGGTTTTCATAGAATCTTCATGACAACATTTTTGATGCTTAATTACATACCAACTTCTGAATATCATTCTCTTCATCTTTAACCCCTAAAAGATCAACATGCTATTTTTAGTAACATAGCAATTTTGGGCAAGTACCTATGACTAGAAATTTGCATATTTTAGGTTAAAATTTTAATAGAAGGTAAGGACGAGGAATATCTTTTATATGCACAAAATTTCATGACATTTGGAAATAGGAGTCAAAAGTTATGGCCTAATATATTGTTTGTTTCTCAACTTGGGTAGTCCGGGTACATTTTAAAAAATCATTTTTTTCAAAAACTAAAATTTGAATTGGTTTTCTAGATTATTTATACGTGGAAAGCTTTGAATCATTCCATTTCGATCAATGAATCAAAAGTTATGAGGAGTTTTAGTTTGCGGGCAATTAGGGATTCTCAACTCTAAAATAAACTTTAAAGTCGTTTATTTCACTCAATTTTCAATATTTTTTGGAAAAAATAAAATTATAGGATGTAGATTGTTTATAACAACATTACAACCGTTGGGATTGATATTTTTCAATTCCATAACTAAATTCTTAACAATTTAGTATTTTGAATCATACTCTACTTCTTTCTACTTACTATTTTTTTCCTATATGTTGTACAATTTCAAATGATTTGAAACTTTTTAAGCATGTAGCCAACTTATTTAGAAAAAATAATCCAAAGAAGCACCACCATTTTGGAAATTTTTCATAGAAAAGAGAGCTTGTGAGGTGTAGCTGCCTTGTTTTTTGCGGGGACAAAAAAAGATTTTTGCCAATTCAAATGCTAATATCTTCCAATCCGCACGGTGGAAAATTCTGAAATTTTTTCCACATCTTCTAAAACTAGCATAATATAATGTCCTATGGTTACATGTGTCCGAGTTTTTTGTTTTTTTCTAAAATTTGGTACTTGTACTAAAAATGGCAGTTTTGGAGGGTTTTTGGTGAAAACATAGTCAAGGAACTTCAGGGGTTAAAAGATGCATCCACTATGCTTAGTTTTGGATTCCAAATCATAATATTAATATATGATCCTTGCATTAGAGAGTTTGTCAATTTTTTTGAATGGTAGCTTTGAGGTTGCCCATTGTTTTGAGGAGGGCGGAAGTTCATCATTGATTGGCCTTTTGAGTAAGCTTCATGATGCCTATGTAGTAATGGTTTTGTAATCCCATTTTGGGCAACCTCTCCAAGTTCCAAAATGTCTTTTCACTACAAGAGAAAGGGGTGTTTTAAGTAGTGTCCTAGACATTACGTCTTTTAAGTAAGTTTTTAATTTAAATTTTAGCAAAAAGATTGCACACACTATAGAAGGTGTATGTATCATAAACACCTATAATATGGGTATTTATAATATATATACTATATAATCATAGACGTTTTTTATAATATATACACCTATAATTTAGGTGTGTAGTATTCTAGGCTCATGTGCTCACACTTCTATGCTCACATAATAGCAATCCTCGATTGCAAATCAACTTATAAATGGTTACTTTGTAGACTTCCTACTTTGGATATGTTAGAAAGCATTTTCTTCCAAAAAATGAGGTGGCTTAACTTTGTTGGATCAAACAAAAGGATATATATTCATATATTTTAGATCCTCAAGAGTGTTTTGAAGACCTACACTCTTTGGTGTACAATGATGTGTATTTTTTACAATTCAAGATTATTCAATTACCGATAATGTGTCCAGTTGTAACAACAATAACTTGCACTGATTTTGGAACTACGTGAATTTGTGAGGCACATTGATAGGGTTGTTTATAGTGTTTTAGATAAAGTCAATACAATGTGGTCTACAATATTTCCACAATATATTAATTACAATTGTTTGATTTTCATCCAATTCTTTTCTAAACTACTAGTCCAATTTTTTAGACCAATCAGACAACATTCATCCAAAATATATTCAATTAGAGTGAAGTGGCCTTACAATCTTCAGGTTACTTGCATTAATTGAATTATTTAACTTCAGTATCCTTTCATCGGTTCAAAATGCTATACTCAAGATTTCTTCCATAATTACGAATGTCTTCTAAGTAGTTCAGGAATGTTATGACATTCTTGAAAACACCTATAGGAATTGAAGCACTAACCTCATGGACCCATGCGAGGACTTGATGTTGCAATTTGAAATATTATTAATGCAATCAATTGTATCTTAACATTTTACATTTATCCAATTTAACTAAAATGGATTGGTGGTTGTCCAAATTTATGTGACCATACCTTTAGTCAAGCATTATATATGAGTCTACTTTGCTAAGGTACATGAACCATTTCTCTCATGTCGTCAGTTGTTTTTTTGTGATGGAAAGTAGGTTGGGAGAAGCTTGTATTGCCCCTGTGATGACTCCAAAATCGTCACTAGGCTTTAAGAACAAGCAATGGGAGTTAGAGAGTTCATTAAAGCATTCAATGGGAATGAAAGTATTTCTTGCTTCAAGGGTGGCCAATAATTCCTAACAGATCAGGCCTTTTTGGGGCTAAAAAACACTCAAAATTGCCATTTCTATTGCAAGGTGCAAAACTTTTTAAAATTTGTTTCTTTTTGCATATCTAACAATAGGATCTTGCACTAGACTAGATAAGAATGTGTGGAAGAAATCTCATTAACTTTGACCATTGACGTAAATTGCAAGATATTTGTGTCTTTAGTGAAGAAAACAAGTTTTTTTGCCCCTTCTGTGATTAGATTTTTTGATTGGATCTTTTTAACTTAAATTTTTCCACTATAGATTTTGAATTAAACTTTTTTTTGTTGAAGAATTGAGTCAAGGGTCTAGAATTTTTTTAATAAAAAAACACTTAGTTTTCATTCTTTAAAAAATTGTTACATAGAAATAGGTACAAGATAGAACTTAGAACTAAAAATAAATTGCTTTTTGAGCTTAGGTACCAATTGGAATAAAAAATTATATTCCTAGAAACAAATATGTTTTCCTATCTTTAAAAAAAGTTCAGGAAATGTGACTCAACAAACAAGATGTGCAATGTTGACTTTGCTGAAGTAGACCCGGTGCTATCTTGTTCTTCCACTCTCCTACGGCATAACACCACAAGATATTTGTTTTTCAGCCACTGGTCATGCACAATAAGATGGTGTCAGGCCATGTTGTTTGGTCACATTGTTGCCACAACAAAAAGCTGGTAATTACTCCTTGGGATACCCCGAAATTGGAGTTTAGTATAGCGTGAAGATGATACGGGAAGATGGCATGCCGAGGAATGTTTTCAAGTGGCCCGGCCTAGATTTCCTTGTCCCTAAGTCCATGGTGGGAGCTCACATGACTTCTAGGCTCAGTAACCACCGTACTGTGCCAATATTTTGCACAACAATGGCAATGCTCTAAGGAAACACTTGGGTCTTTACGGGTTAAGGGGGAGTCTAGTGGTATAGGTAGGAAAATTCATAGAATATTGTGTGAATGTCAAAAAATTACAAAACAATTTGGATTGGAATTTTTTTTGAGGAGGTTAACACTCTTATAAAAACATAACTTGTACCACCTTTCTAATATGGGCAGAAATAGTGGTGCATCAATCCTACATAATCCGTCGCCAACAAACTTGTTTACAGCAAGTCGGCAAATTCAGAAGTCAAGTTGATCAATTCTAGGATTGCATGGCATCAATTCGAGGTGCCCAAGTGCAGTGTTGAATCATTCCATATAGACATCAAACCACGGCTACTAAAAAACGGGGAGACATAGAATCCTACGTTACACATTCGTTGCAATTCCTCTATCAACGCTCGTCGCTACTCCGCATATTAATACCAGACTGCAAATTGGTCCTGTCTTCACGAAGGAGTCAAGTTCATGAACTGCAGGATTGCAAATCAAATCCAAGTCACCAGGTTGTGGTGACAACATATAGTGTTAATTCATTTCAAACAGAAATTATATCGTGGCAACTGAAAAACATGGAGATACAAATAAATAAGGTCCTATGTTAAACATTCAGGATGCACACTCAATCCTCCTGCAAATCCTCTATCAACGCTCATCGCTACTCAGCATATTAATACCAGAAATTGGTCCTGTCTTCAAGGAGTCAAGTTCATGAACAGTGAGATTGCAGATTAATCCAAGTCACCAGCTTAGAGTGACCAAATATGGTGTTAAATTATTCGAAACAGAATTCAAATCACGGCAACTAAAAAAATGGAGATACAAATAAAGTCCTACGATACACATTCAGGAAGCCAACTCCAATTCTCCTGCAATTCCTCTATCGAAGCTCATTGCAATTCCAGGTTGTGGTGACCAAAGCTAGTCTCAAATCATTTCAGACAGAATTCAAATCACGGCAACTAAAAAATGACGATACAAATAAGATCCTATGATACACATTCAGGAGGCCAACTCAATCCTCCTGCAATTCCTGTAAGGTAATAACACTTAAATGCGTCTGAATGAGGGTTTTGAGCATGGTTCCTATTACTGAATTGTAAAAGCTTTTGTTGAGTTCTCTTGATAGTTGGAATGGGATTTTAGATTCTCTTAGAAAACATTTTTTGCACTCTTCATGAATAAACTATGTATTTTCAAAGTGCTGAAAATAGGTGCACCAAAAATTGTCCCTATGCTCTCATGTATGGAAGTTGTACCTTATCAACGCTCATCGTCACTCTCCTCAACAGTCCCAGACGGGAAACTCCTCCTGTCTTGAAATACCATCCCCCAATGATTCCCATCCTGGGAACTCCACAAGTTACTCCCGAGCACCCACACCGGATGCACCTGTTCCCCATACGCCTCCAAACGTCACTCCAAACGCATGGGAGCAAGTTCCAGAGCATCTCCTCCCCTCCACAGGCGAACGCAACACCACTTTCTTCCGACTCTTACTCGGTCCACAGATCCCCAAATACACCATCCCATCTCCTGCTGCCACTTCCCAGCCCCGTGATAAGACCTCTCTAGCGAGACTTGGAGTGAGAAACGGGTGGAGCGCTATGTCATCCTCGAAGAAGAATCGCCACGACGCAAGCTTTGGAACTGGATCACTGAGGAATTCCAGGAAGAGGTCGGTGAAGGCCAGGCGATTGGAGAGGAATTTCTTGTATTTGGAAGTGAGGTACTTCGATTCAATGTTGGAGTCGTAATGAAGCATGGCGTTGTGGATGGTTGTGGAATTGTATGGTAAGGGTGTTTGTTGGTGGGACGTGATGCCCAGTTTGGTGAGGACGGTTTTGGAATGGTTGTAACGGTGCTCGTTGGTGCTGACGATGTAGCCTGTGAAAGTTGTGTCGGTCTGAAGAAACGTGGATCCTGGGTGTTGTTGCTTTGGGGTATGTAGAAATGCGAGAGGTGTGTCTTGATGTTGGCGAAATTCGTGTGGAAGAAGACGATGGCGAAGAAGATGAGTTGGAGGAGTAGGGTGAGTTTCAGGGAGATGGTGGTGGTCATGGTTGCTGCTTGGGCGGGGGTGGTCACATTTCACTGCGTACAACAAACCATGACTTTCACGTCAGCTTCCTTCAAGAGCTTCCACTGTTAATATTAGTGGCGAAGTTTTGACATTCTGAAAAGTTGAAAATTTGACCTTAGTGTGGACATAATTGAGGTAAGACTTTTAAAATGACTGTGCTCCTAGCACTTAAAAAAAGAGTTGAGTTGTTCCTGAACATTCTAGAGATTAATCTCTGATCCAGGGAGGGAAATGCCAGCATCCTGTAGTTGCCTCCAGAATGCATCCCTACACTGGCTCTTCGAACTGTCTCTAGCCTGGAAATAATGATTCTCCATATCTCCATCTCATACGCGACAGCTGGAAACGACAATCTGAACTTCATGAGAAAAATAGGAACTCAGCAAGTTACGTGCACCCAGAATTGCCACTCGAAATGAAAACGGTTGTAAATTTTAGATGGTAGTCATATGGGAATGGCACATTTTGAACAAGGAAAGGATCTGGGAGTGAGATCCCTGTGTTGCAATAAGATCAACCCCTCAGGAACCCTTATTCATGATTTAAAAAACAAACTAAAGCGGGAACAGCCTGCGCAACCTAGTGATAATTCCGGCCTCATCACAAATGGTCAAGTTCGTTAAATTGGCATGATTCAGGGCGCCAATAACTGTGACATTCATCTGCACAAAACTCTGGAAAATTAGGACCAGTTGGTACAGATTTCATGATGCGCGGCCTGACTAATTATATTATACGTTATCGAAGTTGACAAGGTGCTGAATAGAAATATCTTTATTCCGTGTATTTTTCCGTTTCCTACAGACTGAGACTTTCTATCCAGAGTTGTACTGCAATACGTGTTCCCGTACTTATTTCGTTTCAAGTCATCTTTTGAATCTCGGACATTGATTTCAGCAAAAACAATTTGCTCTTGACACATAAGTCTCTGTCCGTATAGACATCAATGGCATGAGAGAAAAAAACAATTGCTTCAAGCAGAATCGCGGACAACATCTCTGGAGCCACAAGACCTGGGACAGGCTGTGGTAGAGACACCCGAAATTAGACTGGGACCTTAGAGAGTTGAAAGTTCCACGTCCATGCTTCACATGATTCCTCAACGTCGACAAGCAACCACGACGGTAGATTGTAACAGGTCTGCAAGTGCATACTTTGACATCAGACCATGAAAGGTTTTACATAACTGTTACAGCGAAGATTGGGCAAAAGTATGATATGTGTATCACACAATTCCCCGAAAAATGAAAGACGTGATGCACACTCTAATTAGAATCGTAAATCTGCAGTTTGTCGACATGAAATCCACGACTTTAACACCGAGCGCATATGCAATCGGAGCTCAGCAGTTGAGAATCTACAGGTCCTGACGAGCTTTGCTGCGTTCTTAAATAGTTCGATCCAGAGCGCCAGAGCTGGCTACCGACGAAATCGTCAGTAGAATCTACTCATCTAGCGGGCAACTAACACCCATTAACTTAGCTCGAAACATCTAGAAACTAGAAACACTCTACCTCGTTGCACAGAATCTCAGGCTTTGACCTAACTGGCATTCACGAAACTGATTCAGAAAAGGGGGTAGTTAAATAGATCGATTCCTCTACTAATAGTAAGCAATACAGACACTACAAAAAATTACAATACGCAAACATTAAAACACATCCACAAAAGCGAACTCAAGCTTCGAAACTCTCCCAGACATAAAGAAGAGGGTGTTCGCAATAGCCGTGGTCGCACCTGCAATCGGTCGCACCTGGACTCCGGAAGCCGGGAGCTGCTTGTGGGCATCCCAATCTATAGTATCTTAACTTAAGCTTATTCCTCAAGGATTTTGGGGAACTGAAATGAAATCGAGCAGGCTCTGCAACAGGAACCAGCCAGTGACGCAGAGGAAAAGCAAATTCAGAAGGAAAACGGAAGCTTAACCCTTAAAGGAGGTTGGGTTTTTCTATACTAGTGTATTATGAGGGGCATTTAGAAGGGCCACCATGTACAGAATGAGTTTCGTACTAGAAGGAAATGGCTTTTTGAGCCATGATTTTCGCAAGTGTGAGCTGGTAGAATGTGCAAGACACTGGTGTTGTAAGAACATGGTTTCTCAATGCCATTATTTTCTGGAAAAATCCCCAACTGCAAAGAAGCTTCATCAGTATATTCATGAAGTGTACAAGACTTGGTGAGGATGGAAGGACTGCTTGCTGACAGCTCTGGAGAGGACGGGAGGACTGCTCTGGACAACGATGTACACCACTCTGCAAGTTTGCGGGTCATGGTAACCGGTGGCACCTGTTCATTTCTTCAGGTGAAACTGCTTCATGCAGATGAATGTCACAAATTTGGCGCCTAGAATCTCAAAAAATTGGTGGTATTGATCTGAGTCTCAGGCGGGCATCTGGAAATTGAAGTGTGAATTTCTAGAGATTCTGCCATTTTAACGAATATGACGATCTTTCTATTTCACCCATGAGTCTGGTGCTGGTGGCAGGGATACATTTGTGAGTCTAGTGACTGAACATGTAGAGCTCGAAAATTCAATCCCCAGTACCAACTGGTTGCTAAAACGTGTAATTCAAACATTATGTTGAAGGAGGTCCGGGTGAAATTGAACCTGTTGCTTATGCCAGAAATCCCAAATACTGTTGTTATCAATATCAGAGTCTCAGCGCACGTCACGAGCGTAGCAGAACAATACTTTGCTAAGTACCTTTCCTCAGAATCCTTACCTTAGCAATACCTCAACATCAGGAAATCCAGGTAACGTAATGCAATGATCGACTTCAGACCTCCAAAAAACATTTCATTACATAGAAAATGCCTAGAAAATATGTAACTCAATAATCTACGAATTGGAACAATCTTTGCTCCTGAAGCTGGTGATCAGTTCCTCGAACTCCGCCAACGCCACTTGCGATGAGCCTCCTTTCGCAGCGGCCTTCGTGGCGGCCATCTGCCAATTCCGAGCATACCTCCAAATCTCGGACTCCTCTAGATCCTCTGTCTCATTGACATCTCCCATGATCTTCTACACCTTGCGAGCAATTTTCCCCTTCAAAACAACTGTACTTCCATCTTCCACAGTGCTCTGTCGAATCGGAGCTCCAGTCCAAATTTCCAAATGCTCGTCACGTAATGCAAGTTCGGGTAGAATGTAGTACCGGCGACCTCAGGCATGGCGCCCCGAGAATCGCCGGGCGACCCCTGGCGCGGCAGATGGACTTCGTCGGAGGCTCGTCGCTGTGGAGTTCCTGTACATCGCCTGTCCCAATGCTGTCACCCTATCCACCTGCAACTGCCCATCCTTCTTTAACCCTTTAGTGACCGTGGTTGATTTGGGGGGCGGGCATAGTTTTTCAAGAAAATGAATTTTGTGGCCACTCTAAAGATGTAGCCTTGGATCAAACCGTACAAGGTGTTTCTATAAGGGAGATTCTTCAACCTAACAAAAAATCAAACTCATCCAACGGTACAAATTCCTATAAATAAGGTAGGAGGTCCATAAATCAACCTTTTAAGGGCTAAAATTGAATTTTGTGGAGGTGAAACATCTTTAAATACTTTTTAGTAAATTTTCCTCAAAAGACAAGTAGAATAGGCATCTAATCCAAGTCGTTTCATATTTTTTCAAGCTTTGTGAAATTAGTTACAAATTTTTGAAGTTCACAAAAAATGGTCATATGTGGTCAACAAAATGAATACCCTTCTAAAATGTGCAGATTTGGTACATTGAAGAAAGTGAAATGTACCTCTAAATCATGTTTGCTTCTAGAGCCTCATTGGAGTTTGATTTGCTTTCCTTAATTTTCAAAAATCAATGACTTGAATGACTCTTTAGAATTTGCGCTACATAAATACCAATGTATAAGTTTACTTTGGGCATTCATGAGATTATAAAGCAAAACTTATACCTTGTCAAGACATCAAGTTATAAAAAAATCTCACAATTTGGTTGATATTTTTTTGTATTTTTGTTGAACACTTCACATTTAAAGGTCCACGCCATTTGAGTTTGCAACCTCATAGCTAATTCATCAATGCTCCGATTCTCTTGAAATTGGTTTTGTTTGAAGCGCATAAAGACATTCTATTTGCGTTCCTCTTTGAGATTTTTGTGATCAAATGTATTTTGAACAATATTAGACTGAGAGTCCAAAAATCAACCAAAAAGTGGTCGACCGGTCACTAAAGGGTTAAAGGGACTGGCATCCTTCTTAAAAGCAAGTCATTCAAACGTTTTTGTCTCATTATATGACTTCCTTCCTTTCGCTTCTCATTATTCCTTCCTTTGGCATTCTTCCTACCCATTATTCTGGACTTGTTTCTGGAAACAAATGAAATGAATATTTTTGGCATTCTTCTTCCCACTACTTGACTTCCTTCCTTTTCACCATTTCTCTTTCATCTTATTTATTTTTTTCTTAAATACCAAAATAGAAGCTACAATTAACCCCTAAATGCCTGAGGCACCAAATTCAGGTGTCAAATCTAACAAAGTTGCTATTTTGAATAGTTTGTATTGATGTAAAATTCTTTTTGAAGTCTAGTTCTAGCATAAAAAAAACCCAATTTTGACTTTCCATAGTGTCGAAGGCTTTTGGAAATGAGCCTCAGTTACACTAGACCTTCAAGGAAAAATTATATTAGAAATCCATTATAAAAAATTTAAAGTTGATTTTGAAAAGTCATAAATTGAATGGGGTTATGCATGTTAGGCCCTTTAACCTCATATTTTTTTGGTGACCAACATTTTAGATTTGACATGTGAAAAAAGGATTGAAAGAATTTCTTAGTTTTAACACCCTCATAATCAAACATTATAATCTTTCAATCCATAAGTGATATTGTTGTGTTTTCTTTTCCTATATGATCCCTAACCTCTCTAGTTTGAATTTGTACAGTTACAATTTTTAAAAAATTGATACAACTTATCAAAATGTTGGCTTCTTATTCAATGTAGAGCAAATTTCTGGAAGCTCTAAAAAGGCCTTGGGCATTTAGGGGTTAAAGAAGCCACCTTCTTTCAAAAAAATAAGAAATCTAAAACATAACTTGATAAAAAAAATTGGAAAAAAAAGAATGTAGCTTGTTAAATATTTTTCAAATACCAAAATAAGAGCGGCACAATCAAAGAAGCCGCCTTCTTCCAAAAAAATAAGAAATCTACAACGTACCTTGTTACCCAAAAAATTAAGAAAAAAAGAATGTACCTAGTTATAGTGATACGAAAGAAATTCATATGACTATCGCACATCATTCTATGTTTTCTATATGTGAAACAAAACTAAATTAATTTTGTATTTTTGTTACTTTTGATTTCACTATAACTTGGTATGATAAAGATGATCATAATAAAAATTTTAATGTGGTCATATATAAGCTGCATAATTTCATCATAATAAAGAAGTAGTTTAAATTCTTCCCACATGATTAAATTTCATCTTTCATGCATGTGTAGATCCAACATTTTTCCATTATATGTTGAACTAATAAGTTTGGAATTCACATAAAAAATGTCGAAAGGAATTATTTCTTATTCATACTTAAAAATAATAATAAGTAGGACAAATTCTAAAATTCTGAAGGATTAACAATTGTTTAATGGAATTAAGGAATCCCAATCCCAATTCCAATGGTTGTACTGTTCTAAACTTTTAATGAGAAATCGCTAATCGTATGATTTATTTTTTTCTAAAGAATATTTAAAATTTAGTTCAATGAAGGTTCTTTCCAATAAGATTTTGTTTTTTCCCACTTGTGAGGTTTCAAATGCACTTCAAAATTATAAATTTTATAAAGACTGCGACAAATGTGTGTATTTGAAGGCATTCTATTTATTATATAGAACAATAAGTGTACAAATTTTTAAGATTCAAGCAAACTTAAACAGCAAATATAGGTCTATATTTGCAGAGTCGTAAATCAATAGAAAATGTATGGCTATATTCCTAATTTATTTAAATCTCATTAATGAAACAATTAACTTCATTGCCAATTATACACAATTTATTCGAAGGAATTAAAGTAGTATTGAAATTGAAGATAGAAGATATTTTATTTATATATATATATATATATATATATATATATATATATATATATATATATATAATTATTTTACCTTCTTCGGGGATTTCTGATCGTAAAGGTTTAGGATTTAAGGATTTAGGGTCTAGGGTAGAATTTCTAAATTACATGGAAAAGCTCTTAGTCAAATTTTCATCCCTTGTTTTTTATTTGATAAATTGCCATGACAAAGAATACATGATTACAAGTACTGACTTTGACTTTGAGAATTCAAGGAAGCCACCCTAAACCACAAAATTTGTTACGTAGGGTTTCATATGCTTGCTAGAACAAGGTTACCATTGGAATTAATGTGGTTCAATTCTATCTTAGAGCTATGAAGGTTTAGTTTATCCTTTGGTCTTCAACCTATTTCTACATAACAATTTCTTTATGTGTGAGAAATAAAGGTTTATGTATTGCAACTTTTTTTCTAAATTATCAACTAAATTCTTCAACATCCAAAACTCAAAATTCAAAATCAATGGTGCAAAAAGTTTAAGTTAAAAAGATTCAAAGCCATAAAATGTAATCGAAGAACGTGTAAAATGAAAGGTTTTATTCACTTTACATGCAAATATTTTGAAATGAATGTGGTCAAAGTTCCTAAAATTTCTTCCAAACCACTTTCATAGTAGTCTTCAACAAGATTGTACATTTTAATATGCACAATTTTTATTTTTATTTTTAATTTCCTTGTTCTTTGCAATAGAAAAGGTGGTTCTAAATGGTATTATGGTAAAAGTGCGTGGTGCTTCAAGAATTATAAAACATTGAGAAAATAAAGAAATAAAAAATTGCAGTAGAAATTAGAAAATATGTATTTTATTGAACTCCACCATTAACATGGTGATATCGTACAATATGTTCTACTAAAGTAGAGAATGCGGTGCCAACATCTTGAATGTATTTTCGCCGCCAAAGGTATTCTGCGAAATAGCTGTTGTAGTGGTTTTTTATCGTGCCGTATCGTGGTAAAGAACGTTTTACTGCACTCCAGGTCCCTTCAATAGTATTCGTATGCGCCCCCGTATATGGATCTCGGAAGTGTAGAGAATGGTTAACCGTATGATGGAAATAGCCTAAAAATCGCAATCGATCCGTGCCATAACCACGCCAACAATCGCTAATAATAGTAGTGTCGGACTCCACAAATTTAACAATGATTTCCTCCAATGTCTCCGCTGTGCAATTTGGAACACATGTTAAGAAAACATTGTTAGAACCACGTTCAATCCCCCCAAACACCCATTGCCCTTCCACTCTTCTACCACGGTTATATTTTCTTTTACCAAACTTGCTTTCATCAATTTCTACAATTTTTCCTATACCTCCAATTCTTTCCACATCCTCATCATTAATTGCTAGTGCACAAATCTCTGTACAATAATTATACCAATCCACGGTGGTGTGGTTCTCTTTGACCTCCGCATGCACATGTTTGAGCTAAAGTTTGGCTACTTTGAATAGCCCAACAATACATTAAAGTAAGGGCTTGTTTGAGAGTTAATTTTGAATGCTCAAACCAAGTTCCCGATCTAGTCGATTTTGCTTTCCTACAACCTCGTCGCCCACACCTCCATATAAAACTGTCCAATCACCTCCTTTCTCTAACTTTCCCCATGACCGAGCCACATGCCTCACAATTCAACCTATCCGGCATAAGTTGTAGATTTTGGGCAAAAGCAATACAACTTTCTAAATTTCTGGTGTTCTCCGTGAATTGGTGCATAGAGAGGGATGCCATGGTAGAAAAAAATGAGACACAATAAAAAAACAAAAGCCAAAGAGACACAGTCGAAATAATAAGCCTACAGTGACAACAATAAGACTGGAACAGTGAAAAGTAGTAAGTAGAGGAGCACAGTAAGAGGAAAACGGGGAAGACAGAAGAGAACACAGTGAAGATGAAGGAGAACAGCAAAGGCAGTAAGCATAGAACAGTGAAAATTGAAGTGCAACATGTTTTGCGATGCTTGGCAACTTTTTTTTTATTCCAAGGAGGGTGATCGGCAACGGCAAGCAAGAATGGAAAGCAAGGAGCAATGGGCAAGCAAAGGCAACGGAAGGACAACAACACGACAAGGCGAATTGCAACAACCACCACAAATGAAAGGTTCTGTACAGTTCAACCACCGCTCTTCGTAAGCTGCCGCTCACGTAGGGTTTCGTTGCGTTGCATTCGTTCCTTGCGACAGAGAAAGGGGGCACGATGAGGGAACCCGTCGAATTCACAGGCCATGGCGGGTGAGGTCGCCGGTGCTACATGTGTCCCACAAGTTCGTGTTCTGATCGGAGAACCGAGGCCACCCCCAATAGCGGCACACCACTGGAGATGCTCTCGAGCCCAACTTTCCAAATGCTTGTCACGTAATGCAAGTTCTTGTTGTGACTGGAGAATCGAGGCCACCCCAACATCGGCACATCACTAGCTGGAGATGCTCTCGACGATGGAGTTCCACTCGCAGTGCGTCAGAAATGCTCCAAATGAACTTAAAATCAAGCACATAGAGAGCAGATTCAACTCATCGACATTGTTGAATTCACATTCCGGTTCTTACCGTTCATAAAAAGCGTAATCGCAGGTTCATTCACCGCCTCAAGCAGTCAGTGAAGGAATACGGTGTCTGACACCACTGCATGAGTACGAAATACAAGCAAAGGCCTGTATGCTGCAATACGTATACCCTACGTGAAGGTCAAATTCAGACATAAATTAAGTATTTTTTGGGATGTCTAAATTTTTGAAAATATTACAAGTGAAATTTTTGGAAGATTACAAGTGAATTTCTGGAATATCCTAGAATATACCACCTGCTAAATCCCTTTGCGCCTGAAAAAGAAACTAATTTGGCACTTCACTACCGAATTAGACCTTCACGTACGGTAATGCACAACTTGCATAGGCACAAAATCTACAGAATGGCTTAGAATAATTCCCCAAAAATCTTGTAATTTTCTTTGAGTCCATGCTCAAATATTGTCCAACCCGTAATTCCAAAATATCTCCATCTTCACTCATTAAATTCCCGAATACAACAAACGTAGGCCACTACTGGCTCCAATCTCGTTTAAGGATTAACTCTAGTCTGAAAGACAGGCATGAATGAAGCATCTATTCGGAAGTGATCAACTTATAAAAGTTACTCCGTAGTAAGCTATCTCAGTCTCATGGACCTAAATGGAAAATTTCATCCTTGGTGTATCCAAAGGAGGTAAGGTAACTCTAGACCAACCTAATACAGGCCCAAAAATTCTTGTGTTGTATATGTGTCTTGTAAAATGTACTTCTCAAGAATTTTTTGGCTTGCATTAGGTTGGGCCAAAGTTTTGCATGTCATAGGCTTAGTTACTTTAAACCGTGTAAGGAAGTGACATACTCTTTTGTCCAAGAAATTTTCGGGTCCCTATAAAGCAGAATCACAAGGAACTAGCCCTATAACTAGCTTGCGTTTTTCGTAGGTAAGGTAAAAACACCTAAAATTATTAACTTTAACCCCTAAAGGACCAAGGCATTTTCTGGCTCCAAAACCACTGAAAACTGCCATTTCTGCTGCAATCACTCCCTAAACCAAAAAAAAACTTTTTTTTAGAATCTAACCATAGGATCTTGTAGTTCACTTGTCTCAGATCATGTGGTAAAAATTTCATGAAGTTTGACCGTATGGATTGGAAGATATTAGCATTTGAAGTTGGAAAAATAAATTTTTGAAGAAGATTCTTAGATTGCCCGTAAAACAAGATTGCTCATAATTTTCTCATTTTGAGTCCAAATAGAATGAATCAAAGCTTCAAATATAGACAAAAACATGATCTTTCAGAAAAAAAATTAAAAATTAAAAAAATTCATTTTTTTGTGGGTTTTTTTTTTGGCCCGGCAAACAGCTTTTTGGGCTTAGGATGGCATAACTTTTGCTCCCGGGCACCGATTGGAAAAAATTATATTTTTAGAAAGCTACTAACATTCCCTATCTTCAAAAAAAGTTTCAAAAAATCAGGTCAAACTTTGAGGTCACAGGAGCCTACCCAAAATCCCGAAAGTCCCTTGAGGGGACTTTGGTCCTTAAGGGATTAAGCTGATGTATATAGATGGAGTCAATATTATGTTTTTGTTTTTTGTTTTCTTTTTACTTGAAGAAAAATGAAAATTATAAATTTTCCCCAAAAAATATAATTTTGGAGAATTTGAGCATTTTCTAAGGATTTTCAAAGTCAAACCCTGTAATAATCTATAGGTGTATATTTGAAGTATCTTCAAAAAGATCCAAAAATCATACATAAAGTGTTCTATTACTTTGCAAACATGTTGCATCATGTGTAAAATTGGAGACATCCCCATGAATGGTTTGAGGCCATATTGAAAACACTTCAAGAAATTCCTATGTCATAAAAATGAAGAACAGATAGAAATGGATACATCTACTTGAATTGTGATAGCTAGAAAACACAGAAGCTTAGAGAGAGATCCATGCAACAAATGTACTGTGATTTTAACCTTTCCAGGTCTATCTACAACAAAGTAGTCCTAAACCTTAATGAATTGTAACTTATATATTGTTAAATCGGACGTTTACATTTGTGCCTTTCTACAATCAACAAATTAGTATACAATTAGGTTCCATTCAGAACAAAAATGAATTTTTTAACATGGCATATGAAAAAAATTTTACTTGTGGAGGAAATTTGGATTCATCTCTTAACCATTAAGAATCCCTAATAGGAAGGCAAATGCAAATTTTAGGTTTTCTTGGCAAAATAAATGATTGCATGAAGAAAAAATTTCAAACATCAAATCTCCATTTATGCAAGTTTTCATTCTCTTTCCATCCTCATATAAAGTCATTTAGAACCTTGCTTAACATTTAAAGGACGCTGCGGCCATTTTTACGTCGATGAATGACAGAGAATCCTTCTGTATAGCACCAAAATGCAACTATTCATCCTCGGAATTTTGTGTGAAAAGTAGAGATCATGAATAGTAGTTTGCCCTCCAATGAGCAGTTTTGTTTTTTCAAAGTACATGATATTATATAGTGCCAAAAGAGGTGATTTCCACGGTCACCAGCTTGCTGTTCAAGGATTAAGAATTATGAAGGAGTGAATGATCACACAACTCCCATCGTCGAAGAATAGATATATTTTTCTTTTTCAACATATTTGAATGTATTTCATCCATTTTTTGTAGCTCCCATAATAAGATCTGGAAAACATTCAAAATCTATCTATTAGATGGCAACTCTCTTAGGAGTTCATAGCAAGGGTTAGATCTTTCATAGCGAGATTTTGCCAAAAAGAAAAATTTAAAGATGAATTTTGTCATGACTTTTAACATGATGAATTTTGTCATTGCTATTTAAGAGAATTTTTATTCCTAAAACATTGCATAGCAAAGAAAATGTTTGATGAATGACTTTCAAGTTACTATAGACATTATGTGTACAACAATTCCATTCAAGATTCTAATTATTTTGGGTTGACTACCTTGGTGATAGACCTTGTCCTCCTAGGGCTTTTGTCCTTCATGGATTAAGAGAGATTTTAACCTAGGAACAACGCCAACGCCATTTTGTTGTGTTGGATGACTATTTCGTAGTGTGGATGAAGAAATAAATGAATTTTTCATCTATTTTTTTGGGAGTTTGTGGATAGCCGGCTTAGGAAGTTGCGGGAAGTTAAAATGCAGCAGTGAAGCAATTTCTCATAGCCTAATATAGATTAGTGCAATAAAAACGAGATGGGGTGCTTGAAACTTCCAGGCAAAGTCTCTAACCACAAGTACTGTTCAAGTGGAGTTGAATGAATTTTTCCAAAAAAGAGAAGTAATCCGACACCCTAATGTCCCTGGAATAAGCAAGAAAGAAATCATGGGCATGCTGCCAAGTAACGCCGTGGACAATTCATAGTCATTGTGGTGGGAAAGACAATTATTGGTTGCTTGGAGCCCGAAGTCTTAACTCCTACAGACGACGAATGAAATGCAAGGTGCACTCTATGCAGATTCTTGTACTATTTGTCCACATTATTTTTCTCATTTGTGTATTGCCTTGCTGTTGAACTTTTTGAATCTATGTTATCATATTCTATGCCAATCAATATGCAATTTTTTTGGCAAATATGGTGCAGCTGCCCTACTTAAGTAAAATTGATACCTTGTCATGAATCTTGCCACCAGTTCCTCTGCCTACCTATTATTACTCACTTTTGATGTCAGTTGGGATGTTAAAAAGCGAGGTCTTCGAACCCCATTCAGCTTGTATGTCATTGTTGCTTGGAAGAGTTTACAGATTTGATTGTGTACGGCTTCACAGTCTTAGGCCCACTTCGTGCTTCCACTCCACAGTTACAAGTCCATCATTTCAAGGTTAATCATGTAAGAACACTACAACCAAAAAGTGGCTAATAAATGACTTTCTAGATTAGTACAGAATTGAAAATTCACCTATTGGTTAGAAAAATAGATCATTTTTGAGTGACTACCTTGGTCATAGGCTAGCATCCTTCCAGCCAAGCAACTAGCCAGCCTTGAGTTTGAATGCGGGCTCACTGGGCTCCCTCCATTTGGGCCCTTCAGATGGATTCACAACTATGAATCACCTAAACCTTGCGAGTGAAACGAGTAGGGTTTAGGCTTGGAGTGGAGCGCTGTCAGACGCGGAGCTTTAGCAATCAAGGTGTGGAGCGCCGTTTAGGGTAAATATGAAGGGGTAATTTTATTTCTAGCTAGGATTTTTGGGTTTTATTAAAAAAAAATTGGGGTACTTCCATCTCCACCGTGGATCCATCTGAAGGGCCCAAATGGAGGGAGCCCACGCTCAAAGTCTCAAACTCAAGGCTGGCTGGAGACAGGGTTAAAATCCACGCTGGTATGGGGATTACAGTATATTGCTTGGCAGGAATGTCAGCAACCCCAAAAGTCATCTTCCTGAATAACCCGCTTCTTGTTCCATTGCCTTTGCAATACGATAAGTAATCACACTCGATCTCTTCGTCGATCGTCGGGGTTTGCAGAACCAGGGACAGCCATGGCCTCAGCAAGAGCAGCGCTGCACGGGGGAAGCGGAGGAGGAAAAGCGGCGGCTGCGAGCATCGTGTGGAACTCGGAGAAGCGTCGCTTTGCGACTCCAGACGGGTTGGCGTACTTGGAGTACACCATGCGCAACGGAGGAGCGCAGCCCGCGAATTCGAAACAGCAAGTCATGGATATGGTGCACACCTACGTGCCTGCACAGAAACGAGGGCTGGGGTTGGCTGGGGAACTTTGCAAAGCGGCTTTCGCCCACGCCAGGGAGCACAAGCTCCTCGTCATCCCATCGTGCACCTACATTTCGGTACGTCTCCTTTCTAATCCCTGTGTGTGAGCCGAATTGGGCACCGAATTGCAGTTTCTGTCTTTGATTTGCTCTTTTCGGGATTTTTCTAATGCGAATTGAAATTATTGTGAGGTTTTGAGGGTTTTGGATCGAGAAGTTTTTTATCAATTATGAAAGGAAGCTCACTGGGAACCGGAAATTGCCTCAAGATGGAGGGTTGTCTCGTCTAATTTTAAGTGATCGCCATCCTACGGCTCTTTAAGCGGTTGGGTATCTCAGTGAGATTTTCTTGGTTTTAAGAGAAGATCTGATCGTGTTGAGTTTATTGGTGTGCTCAAAATGCTCGTAAGAAGATTTTTTAGCTTTGCACAAATGATCGCTGTATCATTTTTGGATGGAATTACCGCTGTATCAATTTTGTTCTCCTTATCCGACCTTGTCAAGTGTTGGCCACCAAGGTTTGAATTGACGTGTTGTGAGAATTTGTAGAGGTATATGCTTGTAACTAATGTCGTGATTTGTTGCAATTCTGCAGGACACATTCATACCACGGCATCCTGAGTGGTGGGACGTTGTGGTTCCTGAGAATTTACCGTCAGATTCTTCTCGGTCACAGCTTTGATCTGATGCAGGTTTCCCTTGTATACCTGGAGTCCTCTACCGAATGCAAATACTATTTTGAGATTATTGTTAAAAAAAAGTTGTACGCGTAAATGATTTATATATTTAAACTTTCATCTTGTGGACATCATCTCAGTGGCTGTAGTTTAGTGGTGAGAATTCCACGTTGTGGCCGTGGAGACCTGGGCTCGAATCCCAGCAGCCACATTTATTTTGTGTCTACTGGTAGATCCTTCTATTTTTGAGGTTTTCTCCTGTCTTTGTATTTTTCAATTTTTCGATTTTCTCAGCGATTGGTCATTCACTCTTCGTTGTAGTTTTCTTCGATTTTTTAGCATACAATCAACAAATGTTGCTTTCGTCACTCTTTGCATATTGTCTCTGCACGAAAGGACGACGCATTGCAACTACAGAGTTTGATTAGTTTTGAATGTGAGTGCTTGTCGCTGTTTGAAAATGTAAATGTAGCTCTAGTCCCAAGCATGAAATAAGTTTCATCTACAATGCAGCTAAACTAAAAAATAAACTGCAAAACCACTTTTAGCTGCTTGTTAGTATCTGCATTGCAAGTTTGCTGAGAGCTTCAAGGAGACTGAGGCTGGCCGTTTAACATGCAAAACTGTTCACAGCCGAAGCTCGGCCTCTTCAAGCATGTCCGCTGCAAAAATGAGAATGACCAGGTGATGTTACTATGTAGCATCCATTTGAAGATTCATAGATGTTGAATGTACCTCATTTCGACAACAGCTATTTGGCATTACTGTTTTTATTTCTTTTGGAAAAATCCATGTTCAAATTGGCACCGTCCAACATCGTCATAGATCTTAATATATTGCTTGATTTTTGGAGTAGAGAGTAGAGAAGAATAGCAATCATCTGAAACTGCAGAAAAGAAATAAAGAGCACGAGGATTAAGGATTCATGTTTTTCAAAATGACCATATTGTGAAGAACATAATTCAGACGTAACCAAGTTTTCTATTACAGTCATTGAAATACATAGCCCGTGTTGGTCAAAAAAATTATATAGAATAGAGTGAATAAAGTTCCCATATTGCCTAATCAAAACTGCTAAAAGAAACATAAGGCCCAATTTTGAGCCTCTCTGTCCTTGATGGGTTTAAAGTACCAAGACGGTTTCATAGAAGGAACTGACTACGTTCTAGGTCTCACTGGCATGATTTTCACCGTCCTCTTGTGAGGATTGTGAGCTCGTAAACTGAAGCTATGTAAAACCACACGAATGGTACCGGTACTTGCTTCAGCTTAGTCCAGTCAAAAAATACTGTACTCTGGCATTGTTCGCCCGTACAAGATATATTAAGGAATTCCGTAGAACTATAATAACCTTAAGAAGTAGCACTATGGAATTGAATGATCTTACAAATGTAAATGATATCAATTGGAGAAGGACAGCAACGGCCGGAATTTGCTGCACTCCTCCGCTTTGACTTCTCAGTGAGGGAGCTTCCAAGCCCTGGAGCTCGGGCGTGACTGTGTTACCTAGGGAGCTGTCGTCGTTGTCTGTTCCCTTGAGCTCGAAGTCGTCAACGTCCTCTTTTCAAGCTTGACTATTCACCGTAAACTAGTTTGTGAGGTCCCCAATTCAACGTCCTGAGGTGAGTAGGTGCCCTTGGCGGCAAAATGTGATCAATGATAGGAGATAGTCTTAGTTGATAGTGGAAGAAGCATTCGGGTATCCATCTTCGTTGTATGAGATTCGTGAAATTCTCATGACCACCACGAACAGGTCCTTCGGAGACTCTTCGAGATTAAAATCGAAATGCAGGCGGTGGTGCATCCAACTTGCTACTACAGATAAACGTTTCGTGATTGCGATTTCAAGTTTAATTCAGAACTTGAGGTCCTGTGATTCACGTTTCACACAGATAAATTAATAACCTACTCAGTCTGAGGAGTTCATATCTCAAGTTGTTGCAAATCAGGCCATGAAAACAACCGATGTGCAGTTCTACGTGTGTACTTCCTAAGAGTGCAGTGTAGATTCTGTGCAGGTCCCCTACTCTCGATGGACCACAGGAAGTACAAATCAATGCACATAAATTTACACGAGTAGAAAAGTTCTCTAGAGAATGAAATAGAAACGGAAATCGCTCAACATTGGTTTTGCATACCTGCTCACATACAGCCCTGTAACTTGGTCTGCAACAGCCCACATGATGGCCTGGCCGGGGGGAATCCGCATCAACCGCGGCAGCAACCCCTTCCACAACGCAAACAAGCCTTCTTCAGCATATATTCTCGTGATGGCGTGCACCATTCCCTTGTACCGCACTTCACCCCCTCTTGTTTGCGCCATCAGCCGCGTTTTCACAACATCAAATGGCCCCGTCGCCAGAGGCCCAGTAAACCCTGCCATAAACCCCGACACCATCGACTGCCACGGTAAAAGAGTGACCCCATCCCCGTCGAATTTCTTCCACAAAATCTTATCGCAATAGTTTTTCGCGGAAAACATCACAGCCTGGTTGGTTCCATTCCGCACAATGGTTGGCGCAACCCCATTCCACAGCCCTTTCAACCCCTCCTCCCGCACGATTGTCGTCGCACAATGTACAGCCCCTGTATACTTAATCCTCTCATTCCTCTGTTGCTGCAGCCGAATCTTCACAACTTCAAAGGGTGTGACGATCGCCACAGCTTCCAGCACGCCCGCGCCGAACCCCGCTGCGAAACGCCCCGACGCGCTGAGCTTGCCCGTGTCCGCATTTGCCAGGGCCGATTGGAAGAGCGCGTTGGAACCCATGCGCAGGGTGTACTTGAGCGTGAGATGAGTTGCGAAAGGAGTTAAGCCCTTCCAAAGCGCGCGCACACCCTCGCGGTGCACAATTGTGGAGCCGCAGTGGGAAATGCCGCGGTACTCGCGATGCGCGTCCAGCTGCAAGCGCGTCTTGATCACGTCGATGGGTTGCAAGCAACAAGCCTCCATTAGTCCGCCCAACGAACCCGAGGCCGCCTTCACGTACGAAGGGATGGCGACCCCAGTGTCGGAATTGGCGGGGGACGGAAATTTCAAATTCGAATTCTGAGAAACCATCTCTTTCCGTCCCTCCTGCAATCTGGAGTTCCAGAACGTAATGCAAATTTCTTCTTCTTGCAACAGTAACTGATTGCAGATTGCAGGGGATAGACCCCACGAACAGAGCCAATTTATCACAGATGAATCCAGACTAGAAAAGTCAAGTAACGAGCACCATTTGTGAAGACCAGGAACTGGATTTGATACCTACTACAGCACCAACACATTCGAAATTTCTCAAGGACCCAAGAAGGAAACAAATGACGACAAACAGGGATTGAATTGCCAGAAGAAATTCTAACGAGGTGGGCAGCGAGTACAACAGCGTGAGATCCCAGAGAGAGTAAACTGATTACAGCCCAGCGAGTTTGTATTTCTGTGCATATCTAGTGCAGCAATAGCTGATTCCAGATTGCAGCGAGAGGGATAAAATTGATGCAAGAATCACGATCAACAGCGACTGAATGAAGAGAGCGAGTTTTGCAATTAAGAACAACGAGAACTAAATCCAGGGAGGTTTGCATTGCGTGCTGCCGAGTGAGTTCGTGATTCTGATACGTGATATATAACTTAGTGAATGATGATCAGGCACTCTGCCATGTCGTGAATTCTGCACTAACTGGCAAGAGTAGCGCTTCATTGTAATCCCCTGGCTGGCGTTGGATTGACGTGTTGAGCATATCATGTATGACAGCTCTATCCTGTTGTTGCAGGTTGAAGTTTATGCTTAGGTAGTTCCGTGACTTATCTTCCCCTTGCGGTGCTCTGCTATTTTGGGATGCGTTGGCAATTTCGTTGGCATCAATCGCGAGCGGCGTCACATGGATGAGGACGGTAGGAACGACACAGTCTTCGAGTAAGAGAGACTAAGCGGGCGGAGTCTACGAGGTGAAACGCCGTCGTTTTGGGTTCGCAACTGGCTTGCTGAGTTATTAGGGCTGACAAGCCGTGAAGGCGGACACCGCCAAAACCGCCACTTTTTGCTACTGTGCCTACAACTGGATATGGATAGTGAAATTAGGTTGCCCCGCACTAATTTCTCGACATTCAACACTACCGTACGCATAGGGCAGTTTCGGCACTTTCCTGTCGAAAGACTTTACTGTTTCTAATTCGACAATTCGGCACCTTGAATTAGATTTCTTGACTTTCGGCACTTTGCTTTTTTAATTTTTCAACACTCCTAATTTTGAATTGATTTTTCCTATTCATCGATAAGTGTGTTCTTTTTCTAAATTTTCTCAAGAATAGGTTTTGGATATTCAAAATTAGCAATATTGAAATTTTTCAGATTTTCAGAAATAGCTGTAGAATTTTTTAAATTTTCAGCATTTTCCAAATTTTCCCAAGTTATTTACAAAACTGACCTACACCTACGGTATATCAATATGTACAGTTACTTCAGAAGGATGTAGTAAAGTAAGAACTATGTGTATGGCATGAGTTGGTGCACTAATTCGTGGCTCGGGATTAGAGATTGGCATGTGCCTCCATCTGGACAAGCATTAGTCATGAGGTAACTTCTCAAGGGTAAGGCAACCTAATTGTTTAGGCAACCCAATTTCACTATTTAATGTAGTTACTATTCTTAGATTGGTCAGATTTTCATATTTTCTTATTGGCAAGGGAAGGAGATTCTATTGTTCCAACATACCAAAGAATGCGACATTTGGATACCGTATGCAAAAGTTATGAAGGATCAGAGTTTTTTTGGTAGATGTTATAAAATCATTTCTTCAGCATACATACATATTGAGTTTGGAAATGTAGACAAAGTGGTCATGGTGGTTTTAGGCAAGGTGTGATTTTGGATGTACCCACTTTAAGAAGATAATATAGGCTAGTTTATATTAAAGTTGTATGGGTATTAAAATTAAAGAATACCATCATGTACGAATACGAAGTGAAAAAAATAAACCATAAAAGTAAGTATACTAGCAAATGCTGATTTTCTTGATTTTATATACTTCCCTCATATCAATAATATAAGAAATGCATTTTCAAAATTGGTCTTGAAAGGTTAAAAATAATAATTGAATACATAAATATATAACTATAGAATATAAGATGAATAACTGAATTAGACATTTTGTTTTCAAAACCAATAAATGATGAGATTTTTAATTATTTTTGTATTTTATAAAACATTAGAATTCATTATAAAATTTTGATATAAAATTTTGAATATAATTATACAAATTGATGCAATAAAGTCTAAGAAAAAACTTTGTTACTTCATACAAAATAGAAAAATGTATTCTCTAACACTCTACGGTAATAATTTGTTTTAGAAATTATCAATTTTTTTGCAATAAAAATGAAGCATTGATTACAATGAAAAGCTTTTTATGATTTTGCAAAAATTTAGTTGCAAAAAATGTTGAATTGTGATTGCATGTAGTAGCACTCCCCCCTCTTCTTCCTAATGCAAAGCCAAAATATATAAATACATGAAAGATTTGTCAAAAAGACAACATAAAGAGAAATTTAAAAGACAAAATAACATACAAATGCAATTATCATTGTTTAGACATGCCAACTTTAGTAAATTGTGTACTAGACTTAGTTTGCATAGAATCTAATATAAGTATATTTTTCCCACAATCCATAAAATACGTTCCGTAAATCATTACTATTGTCCACTATATTAAGATTTTGTTTGATATGATTAAGCTTAGGCAAGAGCTAATGCTTAATTCATTACCAAAATCACGTAAGGAGGCTAATATGACTACTCTAATTCCAATATGATTGCATAGTTATAAGCTCATAGTCATACAAATCTAGATTTCTAATGGTGGTAAAAATTCAATAATCAAGTTCTATCATCAAACCCAAAAAAGGACTTGAATTGTCATCTTTGAATCCCTGAATTGAGATCAAAGGTGAATATTATTATTTAACCCTTTAATCTTAGTGGGATTGTTTATCTCTAGCCTAGAAAATGGTAATAATTCCTCCTTGGCAAGAATGTCCTAATAGAAATTTAATCCTCCAAGTCGTCTATTACATCATCTACATCCCACAACTTAACCATTGGAAGAGATTTGCGACCACCACCTGCATTCTGAATTGCCCATTTTGTCATCTTTTGCTTCTCTTTAGTAGAGAAAAAAATCTCTCCAAAATGTTTATTATTGGTAACAAAATACCTCACATTTCTTGCAAAATCAATAGGAGAACAATGAGCCTCAAGCAATGCTCCAACAGACTCATATATAGTTGGATCCTTCAAAGCTTCCTTTGCTTCATCCGAGGTTGCAGTAGCCATTTCTACCATCTTCTCAACTAAATTTGGCAAATCAACTAAATTTGAGGAGTTGCTTGACTTCCATGTTCTCCAATTCAACTTGAGCTTGCCATTTTGGGGCTTTTCTTGGCCTGAAGAAAGCATGAATAATGTGTTTTCTCGTAAATGCCTATGTCGCCACTCTCCTAGTAGGGAATTCTTAGGGGCTGCTTCAAGAGTGTTCACGGCGGATGGATCACAAATGTAAACATACTTTAAGTTTGGAACAGTGACAAATGAATGTTTATAAAAGAAATATGGTAAGTATGGGTGAAGGTAGGTGTCCATTTCTTCTAACTATTTTTTACTTCCAACTAGATGTAAGCAAGATAAAATTACTTAGAACTCAAACATAATAAAGTGCTCAATTCTTTTTATCCTAGCAACAATTGAAGATAATTCAAATACCTTAAGAGACTTAAAAATAATTCCAATTTATATATCTATATATCTATATATTTACATCCAAATACAACTTTGTTCATGAAAACAATATATTAAAACTACACGCCTCACAACTTAAATAGCTACAAGTCACCCTCCAAATAAAACTTTTACTTTTTTATATATTTAGATTTTTTTACTTTTTTACTTTACTTTTAGATATATCCATTCAATGCTTCAAAATTAATTGTCGATAAGCTGGATGGGCAATGATAATTGATGGAAAAATTCAACAATCAATGGAATTGTTTTATGCATTAGGATTCAAATAGCACATCAAATATATATATATATATATATAAATAAAACTTATTTTGTGTCATTGCATTGGGATGGGATTTGTTTTTGTATACCTTCATATGTGACTTTAATTACCAATCATAGTGAATTTGTGATATCATAATTTTTTTTATAAAAAACTTAAAAAAAGTTATAAAATAATATAATTTGCAGCATGCGTAAGCCTAAAAAATTTTACACTATTTTCCAAGAACTATATATAACAATTTGATTCTATTATCCAAAATTTGGTAATAAAATTAGAAATAATTAATTTCACAAAAAATTCATTGTATATAGGCAATTGTGCACCAACATATCTTAGTACACTAAGTACCATCATACACCTAAAGTGCATGAGCTACTTAATTTTCACTAGTTTTGTACCAAAAAATCATGTTGTACATTTGTATCCCAAAATATTTATGAAATTTCACCCTAATTTTGCAGTATTAATTTATGAATATCATAAAGAACTTTCACCAAAATTCCTATCTTGTAATTTTCATGAAATGCACATTCAAGAATACACAAACTAAAAGTATTTTTCCCCTCAAATTTAATTTGTCTTTAGTTGCCAGATTTTCCAAAGTTTTAAAATAATGCAAATAATGCATTGTGACCCAAAAAATTGTTGTTGTTTTGTTATATATGTACATTTACATATCTATCTATTTGTGTGTGTAAAAATATATTTACACACACTTAACCCCTAAAGTCCCGTTGTCCCCTCGGGGGACAAAATGGATTTCGGGCAGGCTCCTACGGTCTCAATCTTTGTCATAATTTTCTGAATTTTTTTGTGAAGATAGAGAATCACATTAGCTTTCTGAAAATGTAATTTTTATTTCAATCGGTGCCCGGGAGCAAAAGTTATGGCACAAAACCCCCAAATTTTAGTTCGGCGGGCAGAAAAAAACCCTCACAAAAACTTTAAATTAAAAATTAAAAAAATTTGTTTCATATAGATTTTATTTTTATCTACATGGGAAGCTTTGATTCATTCCATTTCGATTTGTTATGCAAAAGTTATAGACAATCTTATTTTTCGGGCAATTAGAGCATCTTCTTGAAAAAATAACTTGTAGGCTTCATTTCTGAACTCAAATTTGACAATTTTTCAAAAAAAAAAGTTTCACGAGGTTAAGATTTCTTTCTAGAACAATCTTACCGTTGAGATTAGTATATTTCAACTCTATCTTAGAGCTATCAATGATTTAATTTTTCCTTCAATCTTGAACCTACTTCTACTTAACAATTTTTTAATGAGTGAAAACTAAGTGTTTCTTTTTTGAATTTTTTTCCCTAGATACTCAACTCAGTTCTTCATTATATAAAATTAGAAATTCAAAATCATTAGAGCAAAAATTTTAAGTTAAGAAGGTTCAAAGCCAAAAAATGTAGTTGAGCAAGGTGCAAAAAACTTGATTCCTTTACTTTAAATGCAAATATCTTGCAATCTATGCGGTCAAAGTTTTTGAAATTTCTTCCACACATTCTTACACTAGTCTAGTACAAGATCCTACGGTTAAATATGCAAAAAACACATTAAATTTATTTTTTTGCTCTTTGCTATAGAAATGACAGTTTTGAGTGTTTTTTGATGGAAAAATGGCCTTGGGACTTTAGGGGATAATATGCAATATAAAATCATTTGTCAATGTATTCAATGTGGAGTTGGGAGGAAATTTGAAAGAAATAGTCTAGGTGCACTTATTAATGAATGAATTGGAGCTAGGAACGTAACAATGCAAATGAAAACTTCATTACACAAGTGGATGAAAAAATCACCTAGAATCCTAAATGTCTTAAAATGACATAAAGCTTCATGGTCACCGGGTTTATAGTAAGAAAAGCACTTGCAATTGCCTTTGTCAAGGTTTTAACCCCTAAAGAACCAAGGCCTTTTTTCTGCCAAAAAACATTCAAAACTGCCATATCTATAGCAAAGAGTAAAAAAAATTGAAAATTGTTTTTTATCACATCTAACCATAGGATCTTACACCTAACTAGTATGAGAGTGTGTGGAAAAAATTTCAGAATTTTTGACCACACAGATTGCAAGATATCTGCGTAAAGTTAAAAAAAACAATTTTTCAGCACATTGCGGGACTAGATTTTTTTACTTTGAACATTTTTAACTTAAAATTTTTACACTACAAAGTTTTAAGCTTTAAATTTTTATAGTAGAGAATTGAGTTGAGAGTGTAGGAAAAAAAACAAATTCAAAAAAACTTAATTATCATTCTTAAAAAAATTGTTAAATAGAAGTAGGTACGAGATAGAAGGAAAATCTAAAATATTAATATATTTTAGATGGAATTAAAATGCACTAATCCCAATGGTGAGATTTTTCTAGCAAGTAAATCAGACCATGTCAAAAAAAATTTGAAAATTTGAAAAATTACATTCAGAAATGCATCATGTAAGTTATTTTTTTCAAGAAGATGCTCTAACTGCCCAAAAAACAAGAATGTCCATAATTTTCTCATAACAAATCCAAATGAAATGAATCAAAGCTTTCCAGATAGACAAAAATATAATCTATGAGAAAAAATAAATATGAAAAAAAAATTCAAATTTTTGTCCATTTTGTTTTGCTACCCGGGCTACCCCCCTTCCCCTGTTTTGAGCTTATTTGGTCATAACTTTTGTTCCCAGGCACCGATTGTGAAAAAAATTATATTCCCACAAAGCTTATTAGTTTTTCTATCTCCAAAAAAAGTTTCAAAAAATCACAACAAAATTTCAGCCCATAGGTACCTGCCCGAAAATGCATTTGTCCCCCAAAGGGACAACGGTCCTTCAGGGGTTAAGGGAACAACATTTGACATCTATAAAAAAATTGATTAGTCCCTTTTACTCCTTTTTTGATGTTGATTACAAAATATAAATGTTTTAAAATATTTTTTACTTCTGTTTTTTTATGTAAGAGTAATTTTTATTGTAAGAATGAATTTTTACTTTAAAAAATAATTGATTTTTTGTAGTAGTTGCAATTGTTTGCAAATTGTATACTTTCTTGAATTTTTTGGAATTCGCACATTTCTCATTGCATGAGCATCATTGCCACTATGACAAAAAGGAAGGGGGATATACTACAGACAATCTTATGTTCATGTTTCTATAGGATTGAAGTCAATGGATTCTTCCATGGTCGATGAAAGCTCTCTTTTCAAGGGCATCAAAACTTTCATGAATACCTCTATCATAGACAAAGGATTCTCTTGCAATCTCTAGTAGTTTGCTAGATTGGTCAAAAGAGCAAAATAAACTGGAATAGTGATAATAAATTTCAATCTCCCTTGCTATGTACGTGGTTTAATTGAAACTCTAAGTAGGCAGATTTGTTCCATTTTTCATAATATGCTTATGAGAGCTCTATTTGAAGGAGATTGTTATTATGAGATAAGTCACATGCAACATACTTTATAGGACTAATGATGGTGGTACTTGCTCAAATTGCCCTTTCGGGTCTTTTCTTGGGTGATATAATAACTGAATTTTAGTTGTTTTAGTCGAAAGGGTAGAAATTGGAGGAAAATTGGTTGTGTGACTAAAAGGCTCCACAAATCATCAAAATTCATCTTGTAATTAGACCATTTGTCTTTTATGGAACTCTGCCAAGTGCCAACATCCTCTAATTCAATTGTCCACTAAAAGTAAACATAGGCCACAGTTACTTGCTTCAAAAGACTATGGGCTTGACCGCATGCATACGATTTTGTCCCATATGTGCCAACGACGCTAATTTGTGAGCCTAAAAGCGTGAGCTTGAGAGCAGTGAGCGTATGTTTTGTGAGCCCAAAGCGTTGACAAAAAAAAACTTGAAATTTTAGAAGTCAACAAAGTAAATAGTGGAGAAATTTCAAAATTTTATTATTAAGCCCTATGACCGTGGACCTACAATCGTGGGAGCTTGTCAGCCTGCCTATTGCATTTGGCTTGGTCCTCTAGGGGGCGACAATTTTAACCCACCTTGAACCCCAGAGGGGATCTTTTAGTATTGAGAGGGATTTCTTGGGATGACAAAGTTGCGGAAAAAAAAATTGAAAAAAAAAAAAAAAAAAAAAAAAAAAAAATATATATATATATATATATATATATATATATATATATATATATATATATATATGTATTTTTTCCCTTTTTCTTTTTGAAAGTCCCAAACCCCAAACCTAGGAAGGAGTCACAAAGTTGCGAAAGAAAATAAAGAAAATAAAAAATAAAATAAAATAAAATAAAAATTTGAAAGCTCCAAACTCCAAATCCCGGGAGGGGGCTCTCGATACCAAGAGGGGTTTCTTGGAGTCACGAACTCGCGGAAAAAAATGGAAAAAAATAAAAAAAATCTTTTTTTTTGTACAGCTCCAAAACCCTAACCCCGGAAGGAGTCTCTCGGTACCGAGAGGGGTTTCTCAGGGTAACAAAGTTGCGATTTTTTTTGAAAAACTAGAAAACTAAAAACTAAATAAACAAATTGAGAGTCTCAAAATCCAAACTCCAAAAAGTCTCTCGGTAACAAGAGGGGTTCTTAGGGTGATGAAGTTGCAAATTTAATAAAATTTTAAAAAAATTTTAAATTTTTTTTAAAAATAAAAAATAAATAGTTTTGAGAGTCCCAATTCTAAACCCCTCAAGGGGCTTCTGGACAGTGATGAAATCGCAACAAAAAGGAAAAAAATTGAATTTTTGAAGTCCCAACTTCCATACCTCCCAAGGGTCTTCTTTGTGTTGAGAGGGGTCTTTGATTCTGTAGAAGTGATAGAGTCACTACTAAGAATAAAAAAAATAAAAAATGGATAGGGTATAATGATAAGGTGTTTGGAAAACATTTGGAGTGTCTCAACTCTATTTCAAGCCAATTGAAATATTTTTTTAAGTTCGCTAGTTGTAAAGATCCTCAATTCTTAAACCGCGATCATAGGTCTACACCCTGAAAATCACAAAAAATTGTGCCAAAAATTGAAGGCTCACAGGCTCTTGGGCTCACGCTCCAAAGTTCACAAAATAGCACTCCAACATGGCACGCATGCCAAATGCAAAAATATGCCCGACCACTTTAAAAAAATGAAGAAGGGATGGGCAAACGGAGAGTCTTGAATGCAACTCGCCAAGCTATTTAATAATCTTTTGAATCCCACCTTTTGAAAACTTCTCTTTCAAAAGTTAAAGAGATTCTTCTTAAAATAATAAAAAAGTATGATAAAGAAGTATGATGCACCTTCTGACCCCTTGGCAAGTCTTCCGTGACTCTTCAATCGAAATGACGGCACGCCAAACCACAACAAATGCTTGTTTGGCGCCCGTCTTCCACGTCTCAGCTGTGGGGATGCTCTGAAGGTACGTAGCTTATTGCACTAAATTCCATAAACTAGTTCTGGGAGGCGAGGACGTCTGCGTGAAGGGAGATTCCTTGACGACGATGTGAATTGTGTTTTGCGTGGGCGAGGTGAAGGGCGAGGTCAAGCAGCAGAGGAGTGCCGGAAGAATGCGAGGAAGGGCATGGTGTAGGGTTTAATTGAGGGTTTGGTTTGAGTGCAGAAGGAGACGATCGGGACTTGCGGGGAGGAGTAGAATACTCAGCGACCAAAGGATCGGAAGGAGAGTTCGTGGAGTGGAGTCGGCCTCGAGCTAGGCGAGCACTTGCGCGAGGGCGTGGGGGTCGCAGCGGAGGCGGCAAGCAGAGCGGGCGGTTTGTGCATCCGGCAGTTCACGCGCCGTGGGAGTTGCTGGCCGGAGCGGGCACATCGCGCAGTTTCTACAGCGGCAAACTCAGGAGCAGGAGGTCGATTTCGTGCGTTGTCAAGGCCAGCCTCGGAGCAGCCAGGTTCGTCCAAATACACATCTCAGCTACGTGGTTGAAAGTCAAGTGTGTGGAGGGGGCACGTTTCTTGCTTTTGTGTCGTCGATTGTTGTGTGAGTCGATTGCCGTGTGAGTTTGCAGTGGAGACGGTGTTGAGGTTTAGGTCTTTCCCCGCGATGCAAACCAATCAGTATGCACAGAAATGGGGTCACCTAAAAGTACAATAGTTGGAAAGAGTGTGAATTGCAGTGCCGACATGCTCATGCTGCGGAGAGGGTATCACTTTCTACCCTTTTTTAAAACTGTGTACAGCGAAAAATCTAGTTGTTGACATTAAAATGTATTCCTGCTCCCAAGTTGAACCCAATGGTGTTGGTATTCGAAACTTTATGAAAGACGCCTCTTAAAGGAAAGACTTTGGCACAACACGATGCATGTCTTTGTGGTGTAATTGCTGGGTTTCTACAATAAGACTAAGCAAAGCCGGCCCTACATGCTCGGAAGTCCATTTTCAGAGTGATAAGAAGAGTGCTTACATAAAACCTTGACAATCATGGAGTAAAATATTTTAACAAACATGTTGACATGAACCTTTCTTTGTTGCGGACTTGATGTTATTGAGGTAATTAATGCATTCAGCCATGGCTCTGTTAAACACGACTTCGATAGAGGTGGAGAACTCACAGAGATGTAACATGTAGTTATTGACTATCTTAATTTGGATTGCTATGAGCTGTCTACGAAATAGTGAAATCCTTGTTTCGAGTAGTTCTGATCAGCAAAGATCCACCTGGAATGCCATGACGGAGTTCTGTTTCGCTAGATGTGTGTCTTATTTAAGTGTGCTGTCCTAGTCCTGGCTCTTTGAAATTTAGTAACTTGTGCCCAGTGTGGACTTCATGATTGAGTGATGATATGTAGATCGAATACTGAAAGGGTTGGACTTTGTTCTCTCTACATTTTTGAATAAGGTGGGAACACCCATTCCCGCACCTGTCCCCATTGTTTGTCCCTAGACTCACCCAAATAAGTCTCTAGACTTTGGTGAATGTGTCCTCCACATGCTTCATGTTGATTCGTTGATACATTTGAATGACACTTATATAATTCTGATTTGTTGACTGCTGATTTTGGCAGTGTTCAGATTTGGGTACACCTATAGGACAGTTTCAGTGGTCTAGGCAGCCAACACTTTGAAAAATCATAGAAATTACATAAAACATCCAAAAAATCCTTTTTTTTTTTTGAATATTCATGATTTTCACTCGCTAATACTAGAAAAATATTAGTTTTTGGAAAAGGTACCTCCAACTATACTGAATTGCTTATATTGACGGTTTTGGGTGCTCCCACCTTAGATCTAGTGGAGGGGGGTGGGGGGTGGGTGGTCCGTGTCAATTCACAAATACAGGCCGCGGTTTTTGAAGTCGAGTGAAGAAAGTGAATGACCTTTCGTATTTGGAAAGCAACATCCTTGATCCTTCGTAATGTTCACCACACCATCCCCAAGAGGATGCCGACATAGACTCTTGGGGGATTGGTAGATGGATGCTTTTTTTTTTTTTTTTGACACAAATGAAACGGAATTCATTTCAAAAATAAAGTACATAACCACCAGCCATAAGTGTCTTGGCGGGGTAGACGGACGGTTTCATGAAGCATTGAGACAGCCAGTAGATGAACTCAAGAAAACAGAGTCGCTTTAGTACAGTTGGGAGGGTTGAAATTCGACCTTTAGGCCCAGTAGAATTAGTTGTTTGATTACACGAAATTCGGTACTCCAATAAATTTAACTTTCTGCAGTTAGTTAGTCAGACTTCTTTCCATCACAAGGTTCAATTAATTCCTCCTGCGATTGAAGTCACTAAATCGATTACCGTTGTCATGTGATATACGCATCGGTTTTGGGCTTGGATGCTTCTTCATTTCACCGAATTCGAAATTACTAGTAGCACATTGATTTTGGTACCTCTCCGTTGTAAGAGCGGCGGCGAAGTGTCGAAGTGCTGGAGATGACGCTTGAAATTCCGGAAGGATGGACGCCCGCTAATTGTTTTGAGGCTCTAGTCGTCAAGTATGTAGCTCTGAAAGCAATCCGCTGTTGCTGGATGGTGGCTTTGAATCACGAATACGTGACTGAGCGAGTTTCTGTGAAGGATGGCGACGAACTTGCGGTGATTCCTCCAATTAATGGACGGTGAGAGGGGATTGAAAGAGAAATTCTCTTGTGAGGTCCGTGTATTGATTTTTTTTCCCCTGTGTTGCTCGTTTCATTCTTGCATCATTGCTTTCTTGTAACGATGACACAGCGCTCTTGCAGTGAGGCTGCGATTTGAAAGTCTCAGCAGTTAAAGGTAATCTCTCCTAATTGGGGCGCTTGAAGAATTGTGCATTGTTAATGTTGTTATAATTTTCGCAATCTTAAAATTTTTTACATATTTCTTAGCACATCGAAGAGGATTTCATGCACCAAGGACTGCTATGTTTGAATGTTGTACATTTTGAAAATCAATGTTGTTTTAGGCTGTTGCGTGCCCCTGTTAGGTATCAATTCTTGTTGGAAATTGAAGTTGCTTGTGCTTATTTATTTTGCTCATCCATTCATAATTCATTCGTCATGGTCAACTTCCTAACGTGTGGACGATGCCAGAAGTGATTTGTGTTAGTAGTTGTTTACTTGTGTGGCACTTCCCTCGTAGGCTTGGTTCCAATCGTGCTGGTCGTCAATGTATGGATACAATGTAGGTCGTCTTGTGCTTCCCTCATTCTATGGCTATGAAGCACGTTCTTTTGTGCATTGTGTTGCTCCGGTTCGATTGTAGCTTTACTGGTATCCTGTTTTGCACAGTTGGACGTTGGTGTAGATCACTTTCAAGAAGGTGGAACTTCTGACGGTTATGGCAGCGGTCCTCAAGGACGACAGTCAGATGGTTTCGCTGAACTTGACGCCAGCTTTGAAGCACAAGGCAGGGAAAGGCAAGAATTTTAGGCCTGAAGAAGAACGCCAATTAGCACGGAGTGTGATCAACATTTCACAGGATCCTGTAGTTGGCAACGGACAGAAGGGGACAGCTTTTTGGGAGCGCATCTTCCAACACTACAATGAGCGGCGTCCGTTCGATTTCAGACCCGCTCGATCCTTAGAGTCCAAGTGGGGGTTAATTAAGCACGACGTTGCTAAATTCATCGGTGTGCTGCAGCAGTGTCAGAATTTGAATTCTAGTGGCACTAGTGCAGCTGATGTACAAAGGAAAGCATTGGAATTGTATAGACTAAAAGCGCCAAAGAATATAGAGTTTGCTTACTTGCATGTGTGGGAGATAGTGAAGGACGTGCCACAGTGGAATGTAGGCTGCTCGCAGGAGAAAAACAGCATTCCTGTCTTGAAGAGAAAACACGTGCCCGGTGATTCTGACAGCACTTTGTTAGAGCCGTCGAGTTCAACAGATGGTGGAGGACGTTCAACATCGATGTTTATCAGGGCACGACCTCAAGGATCCAAGCATGCGAAGGAGGAGCGAAGGGTGACAGCGTTGAGGGAGAGTGCAGCCTTTGCGCAAGCTACAGCAACGAAGGCGTTGGCGGATGCGACTTTCAAAAAAACAAAGATCATGGAGGACCAAAACCTATTAATGCTCATGACACATTTAACGGACGGTGTCATTTCTGAGACTGGGGCAAAGTATTTGAAGTTAAGGCAGGAGGAGGAATTGGAGAAGTTGGAAACCCGCTTAGCTCAGACACGTGCACGCAAAACGAGTGTCCAGCACTCTCCTCCACCAATTCCCGTGGAGACGGTTGATGCACTGCAGCAGAGAGTGGCAGCAGCACTTGGGACATCGACACGCAGCCATGCACAGCAGCGTTCAGCAGGTGTTGTTGATGATGGTTTTGGTATAGTCAGCTTCCTTTGTCATTAAGTTTTTGCATTGTGGTCGCCACTTTCCCATTTCCATTGAAGGGATCACAAATTTGCGTTCATCTTCCTTCCTTTCACTTCCGCAACTGTGTGTTTGTGTTAGCAGATGCTGGTCTGCCAATGGGGGGAAGCGAGGACAATTTGGGGGATCCCCTTCCTTCCCAGGCCGACTTAGCTGGAGATGGCGCCACTGCTGCAGCTGTACGCGACAGTGGAGAAGGGCTGCATGGCAGTCAGGACGACCCCAATTGCGAACTTCTGGTGCAGCCAGCAGCGTTTTCGCATGCCATTGGGTGATGCAATGGCAGGCCCGGGAGGGTCTCAGGAAGAAGAGGAGGATCATATGCATTTGAAGGACATAATGCTGGCACGGGCGTTGCAGGCGACTGAGCACAGCAGAGCGGAGAGATGGACTGACACACAAGACGAAGAAGAAGATGACATATCAGCCAGAGAATCAGTATGGTAGCCAGGGAATCGAACTTGAAGACTACGAGGAGTCACAAGAATGCGCAAGCATAGGTAGTGCTTGCTTTGATTTAAACGCAGAGTTCTACGGCGCTTGATTACCCATGTTCCAACGGTCGAGCCCTTTTCTGTTTTCCACATGATCTATGCAGACCTTCCAAGCTTTTTTCATCGCTGTTTTTGTCCCTGACCTTCGATGCTATGTTCTGAAGAGAATAGGATTGAGTTGGTACTCTTTCGAGTGTCGGTTTTGACGTACAGTATATGAGAACTTCAAGAGAAGCGATCACAGAATACGTTCTTGCTGTTTATTTCGGGAAGTGGTTGCTCTTCGCAGTCAATCTGGAATTTGTCCACATCAATGATATTGTCGGAGTTCCAGGCCAACTGAGAAACTGAAGGTCATGTACTGTCGATTCTCTTTTAATTTGCATTATGGAAAACCTCGAAATATTGAATATGGTATTGATTTCCCACTCGAAGTGTGGATGCAATTTCAGTGTCGACTGAATTGCAACTACTGAGCCCTTTGTTGTTGCCACAGCCCAAATTTAAGGGAAATGACTTTTGGAATTCTTAAATTCTTTAGAAGTTCGAAATTCAATAACTTGCCTATCTGTTATTTCCTAAAGGTTAGGTGTAGAGTCTTCTCCAAAATTGGCGACTTGGGAAAAACCCATCATAAAATAATATTTGGAAGAGTACTTTGGAATTGATATACAAATAGAAGTAAGGTAGGAGGTTTTGAAATCGCACAGGCTCTAGAGCCACCCACCTACTCAAATGTACATTGCTTGTACATGTTGCTTTTTCATAGCCATCAGCTATGTACAAATAGTGTACATTTTTGGGGGTGGGCGATTCTAGAGCCCTATGCCACTTCAACTTCAAATTTTCATAACTAATTCCAGAAAGCTCCAAAAAATATGAAATGATTTGGGTTAGATGTCAATTCCTCTTGTTTTTCAAGGAAAATTTATTGAAAAATATTTTGAGATGTTTTACCTCCCCCAAATTTAGTTTTAGCTCTTAAATGAATGATTTGTGGACCTTCTACCTTACTACATTTTGAGTTCCACATTCCATTCACATTGTTTGATTCATCAGTGTGATCACCCTTCTTTCTTTTTAATTTCAAAATTTCTTCAATATTCCATTACAAGCAAAAAAAAATTTCCAGTAAAATTTGTTGGAATGTACACCTTAACCCCTAAAGGCCAAGGCCTTTTTTCTGCCAAAAAACACTCAAAACTGCCATTTCTATAGCAAGGGGTAAAAAAATTTGAAAATGTTTTTTTTTGCACATCTAACCGTAGGATCTTACACCTAACTAGTATGAGAATGTGTGGAAAAAATTTCAGAATTTTTGACCGCTCAGATTGCAAGATATCTGCGTTTAAAGTGGAAAAAACAAGTATTTCAGCACATTGCGGGACTGGATTTTTTTACTTTGAACATTTTTAACTTAAAATTTTTGCACTACAGAGTTCTGAGCTTTAAATCTTTATAGTGGAGAATTGAGTTGAGAGTCTAGGGGGAAAAAAAAATTATTCAAAAAAACTTAATTATCATTCCTAAAAAAATTGTTAAGTAGAAGTAGGTACGAGATAGAAAGAAAATCTAAAATATTAATATATTTTAGATGGAATTAGAATATACTAATCCCAATGGTGAGATTGTTCTAGCAAGTAAACTAAACCATGGGAATTTTTATTTTTTTTAAATTGCAAAAATAGCATTCAGAAATGAATCCTACAAGTTATTTTTTTCAAGAAGATGCTCTAACTACCCGAAAAACAAGAATGTCCATAACTTTCTCATAACAAATCCAAATGAAATGAATAAAAGCTTTCCAGATAGACAAAAATATAATTTACAAGAAAAAAAATATTTTAAAAAAAATATCAAATTTTTGCCAATTTTTTTGCTGCCCGGGCTGCCCGGCGTCCCCTGTTTTGAGTTTATTTGGTCATAATTTTTGTTCCTGGGCACCAATTGTGAAAAAAATTATGTCCCCACGTAGGTCTTCCCATTCTCCACCTCCATTAAAATTTTCAGAAAATATTACAAACGTGGTTGCAAAAAGGTACATGACCGGAATCGCATTTGTCCCCCGAAGGACAATGGGCCTTTAGGGGTTAATCCCTAAAGTCCCGTTGTCCCCTCAAGGGGCAAAATGGATTTTGGGCAGGCTCCTACGGTCTCAATATTTGTCATAATTTCCTAAATTTTTTTGTGAAGAGAGAGAATCACGTTAGCTTTCTGAAAATGTAATTTTTATTTCAATCGGTGCTCGGGAGCAAAAGTTATGGCACAAAAAACCCAAATTTTAGTTCGGCAGGCAAAAAAACGCCCTCACAAAAACTTTAAATTAAAAATTTTAAAAATTTATTTCGTATAGATTTTATTTTTATCTACATGGAAAACTTTGAATCATTCCATTTGGATTTGTTATGCAAAAGTTATAGACAATCTTATTTTTTAGATAATTAGAGCATCTTCTTGAAAAAATAACTTGTAGGATTCATTTCTGAACTCAATTTTGACAATTTTTCAAAAAAAAAGTTTTACAAAGTTAAGATTTTTGCTAGAACAATCTCACCATTGAGATTAATATATTTCAACTCTATCTTAAAGCTATTAATGATTTAGTTTTTCCTTCAATCTTGAACCTACTTCTACTTAACAATTTTTTAATGAGTGAAAACTAAGTGTTTCTTTTTTGAACTTTTTTCCATAGATTCTCAACTCAATTCTTCATCATATAAAATTAGAAATTCAAAATCATTAGAGCAAAAATTTTAAGTTAAGAAGATTCAAAGCCAAAAAATGTAGTTGAGCAAGGTGCAAAAAAATTTGATTCCTTTACTTTACATGCAAATATCTTACAATCTGCATAGTCAAAGTTTTTGAAAATTCTTCCACACATTTTTATACCAGTCTAGTGCAAGATCCTACGATTCAATATGCACCCCCCCTTTTTGCTGCTCTTTGCTATAGAAATGACAGTTTTGAGTGTTTTTTGATGGGAAAATGACCTTGGGACTTCAGGGGTTAAGTTACGCTGTTTGTTTGTTTGTTTTGTTTCATCTAAAGAATCGTGAGGTGCTCGGCGGTGTTCTTAGTATTATCAGAAAGGTCTTGCAGAGAAGGGGTCTACCGACTTTGTTTTGTGTTGTTTGGACCTATGGTGTGAAAGTAATTGAATTTCAAAAAAATTATAAATAAAAAAATTGAATGAAATTATCTTTTATTTCCAAAAAAACATAACTTTCAAACTGCATGTCGAACGACCCAAAACAAAGCCTTTACACTCCTTTGTGTTTAGAGCTTTTTATTCGTGTTAATTTTGTATTGTTTGGATGTACGGTGTAAAAGTTAAAGGATTTCTTCAAATTAAAAGAATTGAATTATTGAAATTATCTTTTATTTCCATAAAAACATAATTTTCACTTTGCATGTCCAAATGACACAAAACAAAGTCCTTGCACTCCCTTGTACATAAATCTTCTTATTTGTACAAGTTTCATGACATTTAGACCTATTGAGTGAAAAAATCCTTCCTTGTTATAGGAGGCAACCCATTCCTGATTCCCCCCTCATTCTTGCTATGTAGACTGTTTTCTTTCCGTGAAGGTGGAAAAGAATGGTGATTAAGTATGGTGTGGTTCCAAGGCAGTTGTGGCCCATTTTGATTGGCTACAAGACTCTCAATATTGGAACCTCTCCTTAGTCGATTTTCTTTTCATCCCATGATCAAAAATAGCAAGCCCAATATCACCGGTATGGGAGGAATAGAATCTTCTACTGAAAAATTCCAAATAATTATGTTTTGAGAAAGAAAAACCTGGAAAATTATAGAAACCTTCCAAAGTCTACTTCCACAAACGGGAAAATTTTCCTAGTGAAGAAACATGCCCTCCAAATGATCAGATTTGCTTAAGAGCATCACCACCCGGTTGCCAAAATGCAAGTTGGGTGACAAGCCACCCATCCAATTTGCAAGCCACTGGAAGGTTGGCCACCCCACCCATAAGCCGGTTTGCAAGCCGTGCCTTGGCTTGCAAAAGAGCCCGCTTTTGCAAGCCACCGGAGACTTTTGGCCCGGCCTCTCAACAAGTTCGTCCATTATACAAGATGGGTGGGGCAATTTTGCAAGCCGGTGGCAACAAGTCATCCATTTTAGACGGGTGGGGATGCTCTAAGTGATCAGAAATGGGTTGCCTCCCTTAGAGCATCGCCACCGCGCCAACGTGACCAAGAACTTCAAAACAATTTCCTAGAGTGTAGTCACGAGGCAATTGCCGTTCCGTCTCCCCTTCTTCAAGAAGTGCCCCACTCCAATCCGCGCGATACCCCTCGGAAAAGCCTTATCTAATCCCTTTTACATCATCGATGATGTCATGAAGGAGAATAAATCCTCCATTGTCAAAGGATTGAGTCCTTGCGCGAGCTCTTGCTGAGGACGGAAAAGATCGTGAAAGTGGCGTGGACGGGAGCTTGTACCGTTGCCCAAGAAATCCGGAAAAACTTTGGTGTGGATGCGGTGGAGCTCAAAAGTTCTCCCTTCCCTCAACAGTGGCGTTTCCGTCTGTTGTTGCGTCTGCGGTGGCGATGCTCTTAGGGACCAAGCTCGTCGCCCGCAATAGCCCTCTGTTAGGCAAGCTAGGGTCCCACCACGCCGTTCAAGCTTTCATGGAGGCCGGACTTGCATTTCTGTTTTCAGTTCGCTTCTCCTGCAGTTCAATTCTGGCAGCGCGCACTGCCTGATTTGAACTCTCCCTTGCATTTTGCTTGACGACATATCCTCGGCTCCTCGCACCATAGCCAGCAAGCCATTGTCTGTCATGCTCGTAGGGTTTCACGGCACGCTTCCACTCACATTCCGATCCTCATGTCACACGACGCGTACAGATTAATTGGAATTGAATTCATGGAAGGATTAAGCTATTTAGGTAGTTTCGTGGATTGATTGTCTGTTTTGTGGTGTTGGTGGAGAATTTATTGCTTTCAGAGGTGGTGGATCGGTGTTTTACGTACTGTGCGTGCCTGCAATCCTGCAATCACCATACTGTCGGTTTTTTAATTAATTATGGCTCTGTCAATACCTTGACTTGTCATTCCAACACCGATTGATCGAGGCAAGGTGGTGACAGGGTCGCAGGGAGATTTCACTGCATGTTTGGGAGGAATTAAGTCATTTCCTGCGTGGATGTTTTTTTTTATTGACAAAAATGGAACGGGATATCATTGCGAAGAATTTAGAGTACAAGTCGCCAGCCACAAGTGGCCTGGCGAGTCCTGCGTGGGTGTTGGAAGTGAATAAGAGATTGATGTCGAGTTCCTGGAAGTCTTTATTGTGTTTGTCTTCACTTGAATGGCGTACGTGCTGAACTTTAAGGGATGATCGGGAAATGTCAGTGCGTAATTGCGTATGAAGCCCTTTCTTCACGTCTGTCAATACGTGGTCGATTAATTTTGGCTCCCTGCGCTGTCCTGGATTTGGCATTGCGCCAGAGGTTGATTGAGGTGGCAGAGCGACTCAGTGCCGAGAATTCATTCTGGAGGGGATAATTCATGCATGTCAAGTGGAGAGGGTCCTCAGGATCGATCGGGCGGGCTTCATCTGACCGCTTCTTGGAAGTGGGTGGACAGGAATTTATTTGTGGTAAGGGATGACTGGGAATTGTCAGTCCACCTGAAATCATTCGCAGACAGATATTCTCACGCCGTGAGAGAGAACGTGACGAGGGTGGCGTTGCTGGAGCGGTCTTCGAAGAAGAGGAACTACGATCGTCTCGAGGAGCTCTGGTAATGATAAAGCCGGAGCACTACGAGCCGCTTGAGGGATCGACGTCTTGCCCGACATCCCCGTCGTCGTCATCGTCGTCGTCGTTGCCGTTGCCGTCGCCGTCGCCTGGTGTGAGATCCAAAGGGTGTATCCCTCCTTATGGCGGCATCCCGGGCTCGCGGTGGCTGAGAAAGTCCTCGAACCCAAACGGGAGCGTCGGATACTACAGGCGCAGCAGGAAGCGCGGGCGAGAAGTTTGCGGGACACAGGTGCCGTCGAGGAGAGGGATGGGGTCCGGCAGAGGAGTGCCCGCGTATGCTGGCTGGGTCTATCACGTCGGCACGAACTCCTTGGGGTACCCATTTTGCACCGACCGGTTTCTCGTCATCAAGGGCAAATTCGTCACCATGTTCAAGCGCAACCCTGTCGAATACCCTGAAGCTGTATGTCTACGCGTCCCCTCCCTTGTCACGCATTATTGCATAAAATCTTAAGTGAAAGCACGTATAGAAATTTTACATTATTAGCAATGCACTGATTTCCAATGTCGGCTCCAGTGTGTGATTCCAAAGGCAATGGTATTGTGTGCAGTGAGAAGAGTCTAGAGCAGGAATTTGAGCTAATTTGATTCCATAAGAAATCCCAATGTAGAAATTTTTGGACAATTCTCGAACTTGCAACTAGTAGCTCTTTCCCCCCCGCAAAACTCTTTCCTTCAAATCCACCTGAATTCTGATTTCTCGAATTCTCTCCTTCCAACGACCGATGTTAACATATGTGTCCTTAATCCGGTTAAAGCTTTAGATGTCTGTCTAAACCCTACCTTGTCTTTCATTGCTGTGAAAGCACGACAAATGCTTCCATAATGCCAGTGTTCGACTCTTAGCAAACCACTAACATCTGGAGACTCTAATGAGTGATCGCAAAGGCGGTGGTATTGTGTGCAGCGAGATAAATTTCGGTCAAGGATTTGAGCTGATTTCGATGGAATAAGAAAGAAATGTTGAAGGGTTTTCACAGAATGATTGTTTTCTTTGGTGCTCTGCAGGTGCCTATCAGAAGTGGAGTTGTGGGAACGCATTTGATGGTGGAGGAAGTGGGTCGTCAAATTTTCCACGGAAGGGTGTGTAGCAAATGGCCAGCTTCGTGAGTCTTGATTATGTATCCAATGGTGTATAACATAAGGATATACATGTAATGTTCACGTAAATGATTCTTTGCAGGCATTGTACGTACTGCGGATTTTCAATCGCTTGGATCACAGCAGACAAGGAGAGGTACTTGTGTGGATTTAAATTACAATGGTCTTCATTCTTTTATATCACAACCATGAAGCGCATACGATGCTTTGATGTCTTAACGCGTGAGAATCTTGTGAAAAATCGTGAACTCGCGATCCCCTTTTCACTTAATCTTCTGCTGGTTTCTTCTGAGCAGTTCGCATGCAATACTGCCGAGGAGGTTGAGAAGTGGGTAGCTGCTTTCAAGCATGCTAAGGAAGAGGTGAAGTTTTTTCTATCAGTTGGATTTTTTCATTTCAATTCCTTTCCCTGTCAACAGGGTTTTCAGTAAAATTAGTCTCCTAGTAATTTTTGGGCATCAATCATGGAGGATGCAACAGGGAAATGGAAAATAAGTAAGTATGTCAGTCATGGGGGAGACATCCCCTTCACTTCATTCAAATTGCTGGAAAGTTGTGAGCTAAAAGTTTTGAACAGGGACATAGATACCTTCCAAGTAGGTGATCATTGGGAGGCTTACTAATCATTCATGGGGAGGTCTTTGCATGAATTATGTCATGCTTGTCTTGGCTCCCTATGATCAATTCTCCCTATGCTGTTGTCTTCAAATTGTTGAACAGCCTAATTTTATTAAAAACCATGTTTGTGCCCTAACTCACTCACTTTCATCAATATTCGGGGAAACGATCTATCACCTTAAATTGAAAATCAATGGCTGGTTTGTGTGGATGAACTTGTCTCAGGCTGAATTCTCTAGTGAGCGACTTGGCAGCGGCCGCCGAGCCATCTACATTGATGATGAGTAAGTCGAGAAAGCTTCATGAAATCTTCTCTGCACTGGACAATGAATTATCCGTAGGCTTTTTATTAATACAATGACAATGTTAAGAACTCAGAAGAATTAACTGTTGACTGATTCCTGCATATTTTGACAGGTTTGATATAAATGGACCTCGCACACATTCAAGGTCGGTACAGAGTAAAATTTGCAAGCTTATTACAATTGGCAGGGGTAATTTTACATAACTGTGGCTATTTTTCTCATTATGCTTTTAGTAAGAAATTGGTGTCAGTAGGTTTGAAAGAGAGGGACTCGCTACTACGTTCTCTAACTTTTGTCTGTAATATTTTGCATGATGATGACTGGAATTGGTAGCCTAACTTGCAATCACTCTTGGAAGCAGGTCCGGGTTCCCAATTGAGGCGTCCGTCAATGATTTCACCGCAGGAACCTGATTCAGCCAGATACTACAACTATCGGGAAGGAGATACTGTTGAGCAGGCAGACTGGAGATGCTTCTGCGTAGTCAATGGTGATATTCTCTGACTGGTTTGGTTTCATGTCGTGGATTTCTTTATTACTCAAAGCGTGGCCACTGCTCACAAATTTGAAAATAGAACTAAATATGCAGGTAGCTTGGTTAATTTTTTAGTCTCTGATATCATTCTGCACTCAGGGCACGATATTCTCATTCTCTTGTGTGTAGATTCTCATGTTTTGGTTTGATTACGATGCATATGCTTGTAATTTTTCATCTTTCGTACTGTCATGGTTAGTGCAGATATCATTCCATGCTCGTGTAGCCTTCTTACTATTGATTTTTAGGCACGCAGGTCTCCGAATTTTTGAAGATATCACAGCCTCCAAGGTAGTCCAAGTTTTTTCTCTGAATGTGCTGCTTTATTCGGATGATACTTCTGTTGGAGTTGAGTCCTGAATTCCTGGTAACACATCAATTTGAATCTGCTATTATGGATTTAGGCAGAGAAAGGAACAATAATGAAGGCGGTTGGCGTTATTGAAGCAACTCCCGAGACAATTTTTGAGCAGATTATGAGCTTGGACAATGCTCTTCGATACCAGTGAGTCATTCAACACTAGCTTATTTGTTCATATTTATAATGGAAGCGGTGCACGCACATATGCAAGACCACCTAAGTTGCTTTAATAGTACGAGGCCGCCAGACCACTGAAGGAGTTCGTCAATTAGAAATTTTCTTGGTCACGAGCAGCTCGTGTTGGTTTTCATTCTCAACTTTGATGCTCATCGTCATTGTCCATCTGCCACAGATGGGACGTACTGACTGGCAATTTGGAGCTTGTCGAGCAAATTGATGGGCATTCGGACATTGTGTATGGCTCGTTCGACCCCAAGCATTTAAAGAGGTCTGAATATGAATTCGACTCGCTGTTTGCGTCACTTTAAGTTTTAACATATGCAGGAGTGTGTTTTGGGAGAAGTCTAGAGTTCTGGAGAGATCTTCTGGTATAAGAGTCAAATTTGTCGAGACCAAAATTCTACCACTATGTGTGAGTGTCTTATGCAATTTAAATTAGGAGGATTTGACCAGTATAGTGAAAGTAAGACAACTTCATTTCCCTTCAGAGCTCAGTTGCTATAGAAATGATGCTTACATCACTTGGTAATAAGTCCCAACTAAGTGTTGTTGGTGCTGGATCAGTATAGGAAACTGTAAATGGGAGACCGTAACAGGGTTCTGTTTAAGAGACGGGATCATTTCCGTAATGTTTAGTATCGCCTACCTTACAACATGCTCTCAGCAGCACAGCATTAGAAAATAAAGCCAAGATCAACTATCTTCATTTTATGAATCCTACATGGTCTGGGCTATTCTTTTGTTGATGTTCTGCTTTTCTGTGCAAGGTTATAATTAATTTATCTGGGGATGATTCAATGTTGGTAGGACTTGCAGCCTGTACCAGGTTTGCTAATATGAAGTAATGTTGAGTATAGTTGGTGTAATCACGTGCAGGTTTCGTGGTAAACGGGACTTCCTTTTCTCACGGTACTGGCGACGCGATCAGGATGGATCTTATTGTGAGCTCCTTCTCTGGGTAAACTAATGTGTTACTTTGGTTAATATTTTGCGTTAAGCTGTTGCGCTTAGTTTTTAATGTTCCCTTTTGACCATGTGTAGTGTATTATTTTCTTGGTTCATTACAGGGTAGTAAGTAATGATTTGTCTCCGATGGATCTGATTATGAGGTACACAAAACTCAATTGAATGCCATTGGTGATTACATGTGTTTAGCTGGTTCTAACTAAAACGACCCTTTGTTGGTTGCAGCAATTACACAGGTCTCAACCACTCACAAAAGCCGGCCATCTAAACCTTGCGTCCAACGTACTGATTTGAGTCGTAAGTCTCTACTTTCAGAAAACTCTCATCTCGTATTCTTTTGGATTAGAACAAGGTTTTCAGTAAAATAAGAGCATTTCAGGCACAGCATCGTCAAATGAATTGTCTCCACGATTCATGGGAAGGTCTCTATGTTTTCAGATCGTACAGGTATCTATATATCATGAGGAGCCTTAGTATGATCACTATGATATAGAGTGACCTACTCGTGAATTATGAGGAAGATTCTTTTAATGTCCCTATCTACAAGTTCTTGAAATAATCTAATTGAACTGAAAGAATTCACCAAAGGGTTTCTGTACGAAAGAATTCTGAAGTGTTAGGTCTCATTGAGCTAAATCTCAATTGGCGTGCAGCGGGTATTTGGGAGATTACACCTTTACCACCGAGGCCTGGTTGTGGAACACCTCGATCACTGGTTACACAAGTTATCGAGGTGAAGTCTATAGGATGGGGTCGATGGAAGCGAAGTTACTACTCAAGGTTTCGCAAGACTATTCCCTACATTCTGCTCTGCAGGATAGCAGGTAGGTTTCTGGCACTGTGTGTGTGAATTCATTTGCACAAATCTGAAAGCGTTAACTACATATTGGGTGTCTTTGGATCTTACTATATCATCAAGTCTTGGACCATATTCACTCCTTTCGAGTTTGGCGTCATAGGTTTGAGAGAACTTCTTGGAGCGAGTCCGGAGCTGATTACTATGGAATCCCAGGCCAGGAAAAGGCTGAACAAAGAGGTGAAAAAGGTGCTACAAACGGCTGACCCAATGGTGGATGCTCCGAAGGAATCGGCAATGCTCGAGTCACACGAAGAGTTTTATGATGCAATTCTGGCTGATGACCCTGATGAAGAGGAAGACGAACATGACGAAAATGGACAGGTCAATAAACATCAAGCATGCCCTCTGATTGTTTTATCTTTGCATTGAAGAGAGAAGATGTTTTGAAAGTTGCAAATTTCTGTAGCTATATTGACTCATGTAGCTCAAATAATGTGAAGTTGCAATGGTTTGTAATTATGATGGTTTAGCAGCCCCGTCCCCCACAAACCAAGAAATGCCAAATAGCTAACAGCTGGGGTGTTATGGCCATTAATTAGCTAGTTGGAAGCTAACAAACTTATCGTATTTCCTTACTTAAAATGTAAACTAATCAAAGTTAGGCTTTCAAAGTTGGCTAGGTGCTGCAACTTGGTGCAGGTAGATTTACCACTTCAACCCATTGGTACAGACCCAATTAATCAGTTTAATTGTTCAAAATCGGGTAGTTAATGTTGTAAATGAACGTAAATTCATTGCAAGTTAGTTAGCATCAATTTGCTAACTGACACAACTTTAAAAATAATTTCCAATTAGCTAATTGTTGTTGCTTGCTTGGTACCTTGGTGCAGGCGGGGTTTAAATTTGTTAAGGGAAATGTTGAAGGTTGGCTATTAGCAAGGGTCTCTATGAGTTAGATTGCAATGTCTCTTGTCTATTTAGATGACAATTGTAAAGAATTCATCTAATTAGTTGGATCATCGGGTGCCAGGTGATTCCAGCAAGTTGACTGTGTCAAGCTACACAGATATCCAGATTCAATAACTTTCTTTGCATGTTCTTACAGAGAGGAAGTCAGAAGGCTTATGGTATTTCTTGGGGTACTGGGCTCGCTTTGTCCACCAAATCGTTGCCTGGTAACTTGCCATATTGCTGCTTCCTACGGAAGTAATATGAGATTGCGTGTGTGTGTTGGGGGGGAATCTATATATTCTTCGCCTCTCCTTTTGGTATTCACTTCGTTACTTCTATGCGACACATGCATTTTTATTATTTTGACACCAGTGTACTTTTGCTCTTGGAATTCTGACGTCACAACTCGATTGCAGCAACTAGAACTGCCCGAGAGCTTGACTGGAATGTGCCATCGTTGGATATGGATCCAAACATGTTCAATTCATCATTAAGGAGACTTGTAAGTGACGACGACGGCAATGGTTGGTCTCAACCTGGAGGAAAAGGATTCATGGTTCGTGGTCCAACTTATAATGAGGACAGTCTCAAGGTTTGTATTACTCCTCTTTTTAACCCTCTCTTCACATTTAGCTCGGAAATTAACCCTTGGGCATACCTCTCGGACATGTTGGAATTCTCAAACTCCAGTTGGACCAAAGTACATGAAATATAGGCAGTTAGAGTTTGAGGATATATCAACATATAACATTTAATGAGGTTTTCAATAAAGTTTGACTGTTTAGTAAATTTTTTGACATTATAAAGAGAATCTTCTCTATAATTCATAGAGAGGTCGACCTGATTCATGAAGAGGTATGGTCCCGGGGGCCTACTATTGTCACAGTGACCATAAAGAAGTCTGACAATGTAATCACTATGAGTATAGGAAGACCTCCCTGTTAATCATGGAGAAGGGTTTTTCTTCACGACGTTGCCTAATAATCCGTGGAACAGGTCTAATTTTACTGGAAACAAGATTATTTAGTCGCCAATTTCCGCTGACAATTTGGTGGATGATGATCAGATATCTGGTGGGGAGCCTCTTTTGAAACTGCTGGCTGTGGATTGGGTGAAATCAAATCGAAGAATCGACCATATTGCGTTGCAATCTAGCTGCTGTGTGCAGGTGAGCTGAAGAGTAAGATTCCTTCGCATGTGAGTTCAGCTAAGTGGAATTCAACGGTTTCATGATGTTCTTTGTTTATTTCTTGAGAGTAGTGAGGGTTAATATCAAGAAAAGAAAAGAAAAGAACTTATGTTTTAGGATGTGAAAATTATGAATTTCACGCCAAATGAATGATTATTAGGAAATCGAAGAGTTTGTCAAATGTAATAAAATATTATAAAAAGTTGATAACTTAAACAGCATGAAGAGATTTAGTATTTTATATATAAAATTTTACGTTTCAAAAATATGTCAGTCATTTATTTCAATGAAATATGTTAGTGGTTACTAATCAGTCATGAAAATTTAACAAGGGTAGAAATTTCATTAAAATCTCATGTATAGGGATCCAAATTAGCAAGTATATGACGCAATGCATTGTGTGTTCTGTTATGTATCAGTCAGCAGCAGGGAGGAAAGCACCTTTTATCCTTGTATTAAATTTTCAGGTAACGTGGGCTCTCTGCGATATTTGTGACCGAGACATTTTTGTTTTATATGCTTCTCAAATCTAGAAATTTCATAAACATTCTCTACCTCATTGTCTGGTACTGAACATTGAATTCTCCTATCTTGACGCCTAGTATACCCTCGCATAAGTCCTCCTGGCAATTTCAGTGTGCCAAAATGTGACTTTCAACTGCTGACAATTAGGACTTTTCAAGTGCTCAAATATTCGTTGCCCAGCTGAAATCTCAGAGCTCTAAGATCTAGGAAGTATAGATCTGAGATTTCAGAAAAGTGAGACCAGAGCGGTCTTATTTTACCGTTTCTGAAACCGCTCTGGTCCCTCTCCCTAAACCTTGAAACCTTGAATATTATCTAGGACTAGTATAGGCCAGAGTCCAATTCCTAGATAGAGCCAATGTGCCAATTGCGCGAATTACGCCAATGTGATGAACAAGAGTTTTTCTTTTCAAGTCTCGGGCAGATTCATTAAAATGGCATGTTTCAGAGTGCCAAAATTGTGATGTGCGTTCTAGTGCACAGAGCTCTGGATCTCTGAAACGGGAACTGGTAAGGTTTCAATCGGATGACTGAAACTGTGCCAATCTCACTGACATCATCCATTTTGAATATGAGGTTCAGACTACCATCGCTGACAAGTCATAAACTTTGCTGATTTGTGGCGCTCACTTTGTGTCACTTGTGCTGTGGGAGATCTGATAAGATGTGGCTGTACGGACAGATCCCTAATTATAGTATGGTATCGTACTATGCTGCTGACAAGCCAATCCGACCAGGATCGTTACTTGATCAGTTTGTCAACGGAGACGATGCGTTTCGAAATTCTAGGTTCAAGATTAGTCCCAGCATGGCGGAGGTATGGACTTACTCAGTTACACTCTTACAGCTTTGCAAACACCGTTGTATCAAATTGTAAACGAAGGGTACGAACTCGAAGGTGACTTTGGCCTTACTTTCTTCTTTATTTGTGTAGTATTCCGGCCAGGTACTTTGTGAGCGGACTATCTTATCTACTACCTTTCTGATACTAACGATGCTCTGAGATTTAATTTTCTTATTTGAGACTCTTATGAGATGATGTGAATCAGTAGTAGTGTAATGTCAAAGTTAATCAAACTTCATTATTTTTTCCAGGGTTATTGGATGGTGAAGCGTGCTGTTGGAACCAAAGCAGGTATACTGGGTAAAGGAATCACTTGCAACTACTTGCGTAAAGATAACTTCCTTGAGGTATTTCAATCCACTGTTTTCTCTTGTTTGTAGAAATTGCAGCACATCACAATATTTCAGTAAAAGTAGATAGTTTCAGGGACTTTTAGGCAGCATCGTGAAGAGAATCTTCAATACAATTCATGGGGAAATCTTCCCATGGTCGCAGTAAGCATATGGAGGCATCATCATGATACAAAAGGATGCCTCAGTATAATCCTCTTACAGACTCCACTCTTCAGCAAAAGATGATTGTCAAGTTCCAAGTCACTAGCAAGCTGCTCAGAACTGACTTCTCTAATCCATTAAATTATTTGACGATTGCAGATTGACGCGGATGTTGGGTCCTCGTCAGTGGCACGGTGCTTGACTGGGTTAGTTCTAGGTTGTTTGGCAAACGTCGTTCTGGACCTTGCGATTCTTATCGAGGTATTTCAATTATGCAACCATCATGTCCTGTTACTCCAACTTACTTTTCCCATTGTAATTGTTATCAACGTTTTAGATATAATGCTTGCTAACGAAATGATAGTCCCCATGTCTTTATGATATGAACTGGCTCTAGTATGCAAAATTTCCAATTGTAAACGTAAATCTCTTATTCACACAATTCGTTAAATTTGCACAAAACCATGCGCACTTATTTCTGCTTTAATATCTCATTCGATAGAACCTTCAATATTTACATCCATTGTCCTTCTAACTTGCTAATTAAAGCTCAAGAAGATAGGGAGCCACCACCTCCTTGGCCAATAACTTTGATGATCATTGTCGTGCGGAAACCTCTTCATACGAGTTTAAGCTAATGTGCACCGTTCTAAAGTTATGTGTACTTCTTATCTGGAGTTTGTACCCTGACTTGGTACTGGGCCAGAGTTCCTGCTCCGTCATACTGCCAAAGTTCCTCAACCTCAGCTGTTGCTTGTCGCAGGCTCAAGGCGCACAGGAGCTTCCAGAGTACTTGCTGGGCACCGTGAGGTTGAATCGAGTCAAGGTCGAGTCAGCAGCTCAATTCGAATGGAATGTTTCGAACTGAACTTAACGACCATTCGGTCATCCCATGGTTTGATCGTAATAGTAATAAAAGAGGTAGCTCAAGGAGCTCGTTTAATTTGCTGTACAGTACAACAGTCGATGTTCTTGACAAACAACCACTTGTGGAGAGCTTTGTTCTCAACCATGCTGGCACTCTTTGATCCAGAAACTGTTTATCACCTCCGTCACACCTCTTCTATTGAGATTACGAAGGTTCGAGGATGTTCAAACATTTAGTATGCTGCTCTGGACCAGCTAGTTGACGGCAGTGTGTTTTCTTCTGGATACCAAAAGCAGGTGTCACTCACTTCGTAATTAAACAGGTGAACAGCATTTGGTAGCCAGAAGAAATTAACCCCTGAAGGCCCAAGGCCTTTTTTCTGCCAAAAAACACTGAAAACTGCCATTCCTATAGCAAAGTATAAAAAAAATTTAAAAATGTTTTTTTTGAACATGTATGAGAAAGTATGAGAATGTATGGAAAAAATTTCAGAATTTTTGACCGCACAGATTGCAAGATATCTGCGTTTAAAGTGAAAAAAACAAGTTTTTCAGCACATTGCGGGGCTAGATTTTTTGGCTTTAAACATTTTTAACTTAAAATTTTTGCACTACGGCGTTTTGAGCTTTTAATCTTTATTGTAGAGAATTGAGTTGAGAGTCTAGGAAAAAAAAAAAAATTCAAAAAAACTTAATTATCATTCTTAAAAAAATTGTTAAGTAGAAGTAGGTCCAAGATAAAAGGAAAAATCTAAAATATTCATATATTTTAGATGGAATTAAAATGCACTAATCCCAACGGTGAGATTGTTCTAGCAAGTAAATCAGACCATGCGGAAAAAAAAATTTGAAAAATTTGAAAAATTTCATTCAAAAATGAATCCTACAAGTTATTTTTTTCAAGAAGATGCTCTAACTGCCTGAAAAACAAGAAAATCCATAACTTTCTCATAACATATCCAAATGAAATGAATCAAAGCTTTTTAGATAGGCAAAAATATAATCTATCAGAAAAAAAATATTTTAAAAAAAAATTCAAATTTTTTTCCATTTTTTTTCTGCTGCCCGAGCTGCCCGCCGTCCCCTGTTTTGAACTTATTTGGTCATAACTATTGTTCCCAGGCACCGACTGTGGAAAAAATTATATTCCCACAAAGCTTATCAGTTTTCCTATCTTCAAAAAAAGTTTCAAAAAATCAGGACAAAATTTCAGCCCGTAGGTACCTGCCCGAAATCCCATTTGTCCCCCGAGGGGACAATGGGCCTTTAGGGGTTAAAAACATTGTTCGAGGCAAATCCAGCAATGTATCGAAAGTGGACATATTGCTCGGTTTTACTTATCTTCATTCAATGGTGTGTTTTGGTATGCAGAGAAGTTTGTCAATCTCACAACCTTGGATGTATTTTATGGTTAATTCACTCGATGTCCAAAAAGATGTACATGTTTACAAAATCTAGAATCTTCTTTCGTTTTCAAACAAGATCCAACCAAATATTGAAAAAAATTTAATAATGGAAACTATTTGGGGTGATTGCAAGAAATACCTGAACTATTTGTCCTATTTACTCCATTACTTTTGAGAATAATATGGCCAAATGTATAGACATGTAATAAAATTGTATCCCAAGGATAAAAAATATAAGAATTTTCTGAGTAGGAGAAATAAAAAGTACAAGATCTCAATAAAATAGGATCTTTAGCATTTTAATTTGTGAAAGATAAGGAAAAAAGATTTAATAAATGAAACAAAAATTGCCCATTTGTAACAAATTGTCATCTCTAAAACAACCACCAAAAATGTATGCAAAAGATCTTTTTGTGGACTTCTATTTGACTCATCAAATTGACTTTTTTAAATTCCTCCTTAAAGTAGTTAGAAATCATCTCCTCCAAATTCCTTAGAGTGGGTAATCAATAATTTCCCCAACCTCTACAATAAAATTGTCCCATCTTAATTTCAACTCTAAATTCCTTGGAATGGATATTCAATAGTTACATAAAATTAAGCCCTAAAGACCAAGTGTACAATCAAGGGACTATTAGAATTTTGGTAGGTGATGAAATAAACAACAAATAAATGTTTCTAAAAATTTGATGCAAGATGGGGACATTTCCCTTTGAAAAAATGGAAAAAAAAAATCTAATCAAATGCTCCCCCTAATGTTATATTGCCCCTAAAAAAATTGACGAGTTTGGGCATTTTTGGCATCTTTTGCTAAATTCTTCATCTATTTCTAAATTAACGTAATTAATACAACACAATATGCAATTTTTTTTAAATTACTTTTAGGACAAAAATCCCACTATTTCAAGAGCGTCAAAATTCTACTAACCCTACCGGGCAAGTTTGACAAAAAAAACATTTTCTTCTAACTACAACTTGGAATTTGTATACTCAAATTTCTTAACTTTCTTTCCACATATTCTAAATATTTGTCTCTAATTTCTAAAACAAGAATTCCTTAGTGCATAAGTGTATCATCAAAAAATGGCTAAAGTATTGCCAATGTACTTGAATTCCCTGTATTGCAAGTTGATTTAACCCCTAAAAGCTAGAGGCATATTTTGAGCAAAAATTGTGAAAAACTGACACTTTTTAAGGTAGCCTAAAAAGAATGAAAAAAAGTTTTTTTTTCAAAATTCAACTGTACAAAATTATTACTAGACTACTATAAAATTGTGTGGAAATTAATTTAGAAACTTTGACTGCATGGATTGAAAGATTATAATGATTAAAGTTAGAAGAAAAAGTTTATTTTTGGCCTTACTCGACAAGGCCAATAGACTTTAACTCCTCCTAGAGTGAGATTATTACATCACACATGGTTATTTTTTTGGACATTTGCATTTTGTATCATGTAAGTTACACACTTGCCAAATTTCAAAAGTAAAGAAGGAGTGCACATGCTGTCCAATCAGAAAAAAAGGTTCAAGGTAGCATAACTTTGATCCGAGTGAGCACCCAATCGGAAAAAACATTGTATTCCTTCTAAGAGGGTACATATTCACACATGTGTCAAAATTTCTTGAACATTCGATTAATATTGACTTCATAAGAACCTATACGGATTTTCAATTGTCCATTCAATGGACAATTGCTCTTTAGGGATTAATACTTCATTTTTTGATGCAAATAGAAAGATTGAAAAGGCCAAATTGTATAACACATGTAGATTTTGTCCCATAACACTTTGACATTTAGAGATTAGGAATAGCTATATTAACCCCTAAAGGCCTATTGTCCCTTCGGGGGACAAATGCAATTTCGGTCATGTACCTTTTTGCAACCACGTTTGTAATATTTTCTGAAAATTTTAATGGAGGTGGAGAATAGGAAGATCTACGTGGGGGCATAATTTTTTTCACAATCGGTGCCCGGGAACAACAATTATGACCAAATAAGCTCAAAATAGGGGACGGCGGGCAGCCCGGGCACAAAAAAATATTGGCAAAAACTTGATATTTGGATTTGTTATGAGAAAGTTATGGACATTCTTATTTTTCGGGTAGTTAGAGCATCTTCTTGAAAAAAATATCTTCTAGGATTCATTTTTGAATGCTATTTTTGCAATTTCTCAAAAAAAATAAAATCTCATGGTTTAGTTTACTTGCTAGATCGATCAATCTCACCATTGGAATTAGTGTATTTTAATTCCATCTAAAATAGATTTAGATTTAGATTTTCCTTCTATCTCGTACCTACTTCTACTTAACAATTTTTTGGAATGATAATTAAGTTTTTTTGAATATTTTTTTTCCCCTAGACTCTCAACTCAATTCTCCACCTTAAAGATTTAAAGCTCAAAAATCTGTAGTGCAAAAATTTTAAGTTAAAAATGTTCAAAGTCAAAAAATCTAGTCCCGCAATGTGTGAAACACTTGTTTTTTCCACCCTAAACGCAAATATCTTGCAATTTGAGCGGTCAAAAATTCTGAAATTTTTTCCACACATTCTCATACTAGTTAGGTGTAAGATCCTACGGTTAGATGCGCAAAAAAAAACATTTTTCAATTTTTTTTATTGTTTGCTATAGAAATGGCAGTTTTGAGTGTTTTTTGGCAGAAAAAAGGCCTTGGGCCTTTAGGGGTTAAATTTTACAATTAAAGTTTGTGTCCCTTTTCAAATTGCACATTCTTGATAGGTTCTTTTAAGCAATTTCACTATTACACAATTATACTATATAGTTTGACATATATATTTGATTTCTTATTTTTCACCCTTATACACCAAACATATTATAGAAAGCAAGATGTGACCAAGAACAATGTCAATACATGATAATGATCATTAAACTTAAATTTAGCAAGACCTATTTTTAATACAATTGGTCACATGCATTTGGAAGCATAGAGTATTATTTGTTTACTTTTGACTTTGTAAAAGATTCTTCTCATTGAGATGTTTGACTAGTTTTAACTTCTAGACAACATTTATTTTCAAGGTATGGTCCTTGAATGGTAGGGTGCTCCTATATATCTAATAAACCAATTTATTATCAATTAGCAATTTAAATATGTTGGAGACAATTCTATCTGTAAAAGACACTTCTATTTTTAGATTTGAACATTTTAAATATTTTTGTGCAAGTCTTTGTACAAGTCATTTTTCTGGATACAAATTGTTAATAGTCTATAAATGTACCAAACAAATGTCAAGAAACTAGCACAAGAATCTACAAACATTAAGATGAATGAAAAAATTTGATTTTTGTTTATGTATGAGTAGGAAAAATATTTGCATTCATTAATTGTTCAAAATGTGAACATTGATCTTAGAAGGTATAAAATACTAACTTAATACATGAATGTAAAACTATAAGATGATCAATTGATTTAAACATTTCTGTTGTCAAGTGATAAATGACTATTTTTATATTTATTTTTTATACTTTAAAAAGCCAAAAAAAATTCAATATAAAACTTTGGATACACACTAATGCAATAAAGCTTGAAAAAAACATTGTTACGTTAATCATTTTTTAGCTCCATCCAACAATCCAAAATGTATTTTCTAGTACTCCAAGCATTTGTTTAAGTCATTGTTAACTTCTTTGCATTGAAAATAAAATATTCATTACAATGAAATGCTTTTTATAGCTTTTATAAAATAAATTAGAGCACAACATTTCAAATTGTGACTACGTGTTCAAACAATGTAGCAAAAACTACTTCTTCCCCTATTTGTAATGCAAAACCAAAATTAATATACTCGTAAATGGTTTGTCAAAAAGCCAATATAAAGATAAATTTAAAAATTGAAATAACATTCAAACACAATTACAATAGAACCCCTCTAAGCTGGTCGGTCCCGGACCGGTCTGACAGATTGGTTTATAGAGGTTTATTGACTTAGAGAGGGTCATTTTTAGTCACAGCCTTTGTTATGTGGCCCTAGTCCGGGATTGGTTTGACATGATTAGTTTACAGAGGTTTATCAACTTAGAGAGGATCAACTTAGAGAGGTTCTATTGTACTATTGTGCATACATGCCAACTTCAATAAATTGTCTACTAGATTTAGTCAAGGAGTCTAATATGAGTCATCTTCCGTAGATACCTTAAAAAACTTAAAAATAATTCTAAAATATTTTGATATCTATATATCTACATCCAAATACAACTTCTTTCATAAAAACAATATATTAAAACTATAAGATTCACAACTTAAATAGCTATAGGTCACCCTCCAAAAATTATTTATTTATTTATTTATTTATTTATTTATATATTTTTTACTTTATTTTTAGATATATCCATTCAATGCTTCAAATGTAATTGTCCATGACAAGTTGGATGTGCAATGAAAATAGAAAAATTCAACAATTATTCGAATTGTTTCATGCATTAGAATTCAAATAGCACGTCAAACATATATATATATATATATATATATATATATATATATATATATATATATATATATATATATATATAGTTGTACATAAGTGCAAAGTATCATATTTTCATCCACATTATTTTTCATCCATTTGATCTCACTAAATCCTAATAACTTCCTTCGCAACTTTTCAATAAAACCTTGCAAGTTAATGAACTTTTTTGTGTCATTGCATTGCAATGGGATTTGTTCTTGTATATCTTCATATGTGGCTTTAATTAACAATCATAGTGATATCATAATTGTTTTGTTTTTTTTAAAACTCAAAAGAAGTTGTAAAATAACATCATTTGTAGCATGTGTAAGCATAGCAAAGTTGCATTCAATTTTTGAACTTAACAACTACTATAGAAAATGATTCAGTGGATTTTGCAAAAATGATAATATAATGGAGCAAGAAGTGTCAAAGCCCTCCACATCATGAATTTATTTACAATTCCTAATTCAAGATACCTTAAGAGACTTATTCCCTAAAAGACCAAAAGTCCCTTTGGAGGACATTTGAAGGTTCAAGCAAGTTCTTGTGATTTCATTATTTTGCATGATTTTTTCAAACTTTTTTTGAAGATAGGAAAACTCATTAGTTTCTAGAGACTACAAATTTTGATTTCAATTGGTTCTTGGGAGCAAAAGTTATGCCATCCAAAGCTCAAACTAGAGGTCCATGGGCAACATACAAAAATTGCAAAAAGTAAATATTTTAAAATTTTGTTTATTATAGAAAATATTTTTGTCTACATGAAAACTTCATATTCATTTTATTGGACAAATAATGAGAAAATTATGGAGAATCTTGTTTTTCGTGCAATCAAAACATTTTGAAAAAATAACTTGTACAATCTAATTCTTAACTCAATTTCACAATTTTTCAAAAAAAGAGAGTTCTACATGGTATAGTTTTCTTACTAAAACAATCTCACCATTGGAATTAGTGTGTTTCAATTCCATCTGACTTAGAGCTATTAGTGATTTATTTTTTCCTTCTATCTCGTATCTACTTCTGTTTAACATTCTTTTAAGGATGAAAATCAAATTTATTTCTTGTGAATTTTTTCACAAGACTTGCAACTCAGTTCTTCAACATATAAATTTTTTAAATCAAAATCTATTTTGCACAATTTTTAAGTTAAGAAGATTCATTGTCTTAAAATCTAGTTAGACAAGGTTCAAGAAAAAAGTTTTTTTTACTTTAAACAAAAATATCTTGCAACCTAGATAATAAAAGTTTCTAAAATTTCTTCTACACAATCTCATAGCAATTGAATGCAAGTTCCTATGGTTAGATATGCCCAAAAAACAAAGTTTTAAATGTTTGCACTTTGCAATAGAAATGGCGGTATTGATGTTTTTTGACAAAAGAAAGACCTTGATCTTTTAGGGGTTAAGTAATTTTTTTCCAAAACCAGTTTGATCAATTTCTATATCCACATCCAGATACAACTTCTTAGATGATAAAAGTATTTTAAAACTACAAGATACGCAATTTAAATAGCTACTGGGCCACCTCCAAAAGAAAACTTTTAATTTCTTCTATTTCCATTGATTTCTTTACTTTCTTCTAGTCAGTTTGCATTCTTACTTTAGTTAGGTGGAACACTCAACAATGAATCATCTTACCTTACATTGTCCACCAAAAACACTGCACTTGCATGGGTTAATAATGTTAATATGAAGCATGATCTAGTCCATATTGGAAAAGAGTATGATGTTCGGAAGTACCTTAATCCTTCAAGAACAACGCGGCCGTTTTTTGACCAATAAATGACAAAGAATCCTTCTATGTAGGACGGAAGTCCAACTATTTATGCTTGAGATTTTGTGTGAAAAGAAGAGGTCTGTAGATTGACTTCCAGTGAGTGTTTTGGATTTTTTTTAAACCAATGATTCACACCATACCAAAATGAATGATTTCTACGATCACTAGTCCATCTTTCAAGGATTAATGAGATACCTCTTCCTACTTACTATTTTTTTCAAGGATGAATATGAAAATTTCTTTTAAATGTGTTTTATATCTATTCTTAACTTATTTCTTCAACATATTATGGAGAGATGCTAGTTGTAGGAGTTAAACATTTTTGGATAAAAAGTTTGAAAGATGAAACTTAACCACTTGGAAAGAGTTAAAATACTTCTTTTTGAAATTTAAGCCTAATGATCTTGCACTTGGTAAAGTTTCTTACTTTGAAATTTTAGGAGGATGTACTTTAACAAGTTAACTAAAGGATCTCATGGTTGAATTTGTTAATGAATAAATATAAGGTATCCCCCCCTAACCGACTGAATAAGGAATTCCAGCATGATCTGGAGTAGTGAAGGCAAAACAAATATTTTTCAGAGGTACATCAATAGAAATGACACAAATTGCAAAAAAATTGGTAATTTTATTGCTTGAATTGAAATTACTATGAATTTTGGGAGGCAAAAAGTGCGTCGGACCCATGGCCAATGTGTAGACTCTTCCAATTCCGATCATTCAATAACTTTTTATCTAATCATTATTTCCTATTATTTTTTTCACAACTTGGGACATGTGTCATGTATTTATTATTTCCAACCTTGAAAACGAAAAAAAATCGCATTCTAAGCATGGTCAAAAATACGTGCACCTATAGATTGGGAATGGGTCACTGGTCAGGAATGGGGGTTACCTTAGATGAAGATTTTAGCTTTGCTTTGAATACAAGTATTTTGAAGCAATTTTGTGCCTAAAAATACCACAATCTTTCGAGAGGTTAAATTAATAGTATGAGGCTAGTATTAGTTATTTGTTGATTTTAGTTGAAGAAGATTTTATCTAATTTTAGCAAATTGGGATGTGTTTTTTGAGTATTATCAATCCATTTGCATTCAAAGTATGTTTTATTTTTGGAAATTCTATTGACATTAGCTATTCTATTGGATTTATGTATTGTTATGGCCATTGTATCTGAGTTTGTGAATAGTAGGGTTGTGTATTGTTGTATGTTTTAGTTAGGTAGTGGAAGAGGAGTTCGGGATATTTGTGAAAACAAAATGTGTGGAAGCAGTTGGGGAGGTGTATGTTGTGAACAAAATTCAAAGAGGATATTTGAAAATGTCAAAGAAAATGCCCTTCCAATCCCTCTCTGAAATTTATCTATAACTTTTGATTGGAGGCTTGAAACCTCAAACGGATTTTTGGAGATGAAAGTTAACTTGATTTTCCAACTTTTCTTAGTTCAAAGTTTTTTGAAAAAAGTTATTCTACTATGTCTAAATGAGGTCTGAAATTCTACTTCAAACACAATTCCTGCTTTTAACTTAACAATGAGCGGTTGAGCTCCTACTAGTTGTAATTTACATATCCCACATGGGTTGTTTTACCTCCTACCACCCTATGTGTATATAAAGAGCTTGTCTTCACAATCCACACACAAGAAATAAATGGGTTGTGAACTAAAGTGAAGAAGTTGTTGAATTCAATGTCAACAATGAATTAAATGCCAAGTATTTTAAAATTTAAGGCATTGGAGCTTATTTTCATACTTTGAGTAAACATTCAGCATTGCAATATTGAATATTCACCGACAAGTCTCTTGCAGAATGCCACCTTCCGTCATAACTACTGATGGGTGTAGAATATTTCATATCATACCATATGCCGTCATAACTACTAATGGGTGTGGAATATTTCACATCACATCAGCCAAGAGATGAAATGATGTGGAATATTCTACATCACTCTATTGGAGGAAAAGCATACCACTACTGCTAGTGAATGTTGTGCTTGGATAGGTTCTTGCCCCAACTTTAAACTGGCATACTTCTCTGTCATTTTTTGGGTTCATAAATTCATCATAGTGTACGAGGAAGTGATGGTAGCTAGGTATATTGTCCCATTAATTATAGAAAATTTGGCATTAAATTCAAAGAAATCAAAATATTTTAGTTTGGCAATTATTTCACATAGCTTCAAAAGCCGCTTATTTTTTGGTGTATAGAAGATGATTTGTAATTTGAGGTGTTTGTATTTTGTGATGAGGATGATAGCAATTAGGATTAGAGTTAGTAATGCACAATAATTGAGAGACAATATTAAGAGTTTTTTTGACACTAAATATGGGTGTTGTGTGCATGCTTGCAAATTTGTGAAATATCATAAGAAATATGTCATTCTAAGAGGTGATTTGTAATAAAGAGGTAATGTAGTAATGTAAAAGCTTGTTTAGATATTTTGGGGACTAAAGTGTTGGATCATCTAACTTCTACACTTCTTGTTGCGTACATCTAATGCCTGATTCAATCAAAGTTTTGAGTTTGTGCAAATGCACTTAGTCTAGGAAGGCATGATTTACTTCATTAAATTCTCATATGTACTCGTTTTACGAGGTGAAATGGAAAAAGAAGGCAAAATAGAAATGGCTTTGTTTTCATCATCAAATCTCTACATCTCTTAATGTGTATCCAAAAGTCTTGATTTGATTGAAAATTTGAGTTTGTGTGGGTTCAATTTTACTACAATGTTATAGTTTTACTCTATTTACTTCTATGAGGTCAATCTAAAAAAACTAGGCAAAAATTTTGCAAGAGACTTATAGGAAAACTCTATAATTATATTCAAATATGGTCTTTGAGGTCTTGGCCTTTCATCATAACATATTTAGGCAATTCAAAGTATTCTCTACAATAATTAAGTAAAATTACAATGTTTAACAACTGTTTGACTCTTTACCTTAAGCAAATATAGAGACTAGAAAAAAAACGTCTTTTTTTCTCAAAAATTAATTGACTAAAATATGAAGTAATGATGCGAAAGTAATGCACCGTAATGATGCAATAAATTGTAATTAACGTGCGAACCCATGAAACAACAATAACCACATGATAATTGTTGACGAACTATAGGGTCTAAACTTTGTGATGATGCTAAAAAATGAACCGATTTTGAAACCGCAAATTGCGTTGGAATTGCAATGAAGTGCAATTCAACTTCATAACATGTGGAAAATGAATAATTTAAAATCATATAACAATTTGGATCTCTTTTAATACACTATCTAACATAACATAGAAAACATTTGGAAGATAGTCAAAGATTTTTTGCATTGGGGTGAAGAAGAAGCAAGAAATCATACAAGAAATTCAAGCAGTATAGAATTCAGTATCTCTAAAGCAATTGTGAAGGTTCATTTCTTATAAGTACCATTAAATACAAGTTGTAATTTTCACAAATGGTGGCAACACTAGATGGTAGATAGTGTAGAGACAACATCAAAATCTTTGTATGATTTTCAATTACATATGTGTATTTGTAATGATGATAAAAGTAGACTTTAGTGTAACTCCAATGCAATTCAAAATTTGAAATTCCGTTCATTTTTTAGTGCACATGGGCCTCCCAAAGTTCTCCTAATTTCAGCAAGATCAAAAAATTCGTAAATGAAGTAGACCTTATTGTCCGTAGTCACTATTACTAGACATTTCAAATTTCACATTTTCTTGTTGGCAGGTGAAAGGAGACTTTAGTGCACCAAAGAATGTAACATTTGGACATTGTATGCAAAAGTTATGAAGGAATAAAGTTTGGTTCTAAAATCAGGTTCTTCCAAATAAGTACATGATTGGTTTTGAAAATGTACACAGAATGAAGATGGCAGTTTAGGGTCACTGGCACATTTTGCGGATGCCCACCTTATGTGCAACAGCCTGTAACTGATGAAGGGACAACAATAACAAATCGTCGTCTTACCTTCCAAAGACACTGCATCTGCATGAATTAATAATGTTAAGTTAAATAAAGCACGATCTGGCTCGTTCCATTTTGGGAAAGAATATGATGTACGCAAGTAATGAGGTACAACAACTGGAACAAAATTCTACACCCACTGCATGTCGTATCTCTGCAAAAATCTACTTTGAAGATTCTTAAGAACACCAATCTCATTAGCTTAAAGAAACAATTAAAAAAAACTAAACTAAACCAAGTACAGTACTACTTGTTGGCCAAGTCCAAGCACAATCTCTAAAAACTGTGTCACTTGAATCCGTCCTTTTCTACGACACAACTCAAAACTACAAAAAAGAATGCTCGTGGGTTCTAATCCTTTGCCACGTAGCCAGCCAATGGTCTTGTGTTTCTTTGCAAACCAGGCTTTGGCAGTATAAAATCGGTAGTACAGCACTGCTGCCTCTGTAATGTAATGTTGTTAAGGGATGAGGATAGGGTTTTCTCACATGTGTACCGTAATCTCCGTGTCTCGAATTCAACACCAGCTTCTTATGAGAGGTTTGAACGTAAGATGGGTACACCCAAAAACTGTCACTTTTTGCTACTGAGCTTATTTACTATTATTAGATTGGTCAAATTTTCATATGTTCTTGTTGCCAAGTAAAAAGGAGGTTCCAATGCACCAGAGAACGTAGCATTTGGATACTATATGCAAAAGTTATTAAGGAACAAAGTTTGGTTCTAAAAACGTTTCTTCCACATAGATACAGAATTGATTTTGGAGATGTCCAGAGAGTACAGATGACGGTTTAAGGTCAGTGGCACATTTGGGTGTACCTACCTTACAATGAATTCAACACCTTCAGTAAAGTTAAGTTTATGTCCGTCCGTCCGTCCGTCCGTCCTCGCTCGCACTCAAGTCATGTTGTGCCTGTGCCACAGGCTTTGGTTTTCCTCAATTGGCTTTATTACCTGAGAACTGAACTCTGTAAGGTACTCACTTGTTGGTGAGTGCTGGGTCGGTCTCCTGCCATCTCCAGTGCCACTGTAAAACTTCCCGATTTGTCCGTCCTTGTGATCCTGTTCTCTGGCTCAAAGCAATGCATCTTCGATAGAATAGAAAAGAAAAGAAAAGAACGAAGATCCAATGTGCATGGCTTTTGAAGGATAGATTTTACACCTGCGGGGAGTGTGATTGTGAGGACTGAGGAGATGTACAAACCTGTACAAACAAACGAGTGCAGTGGAGTGAGATTTTTGGATGCAAGAGCCAAATGTGTTGAGATCAAATTGTATCACGAAGTTTGAGTACAAATATCTTGTGTAATTTTGAAATGAGAACTTGGAGGCCACTGGAAGTGATAAAGTAAACCAGCCGTTTACCGCACACATCCAAAACACTACACAACAACACCTCCCAATGACCAAACACTAACTGTACAGTACAACTACCCCTCCAATGACCAAATACTAACCACACAATTTAACTACCAATTCAATTGTGATGGGAACAAAAATTTGTATCACCGCCCAATGACCACACATTGTGCGGTGATTGGTTGCAAGGAATTTTTAACTAGATTTGAGCTTCATCACCTTCAAATTGCAATAAAATTTATAGGAAGAAATCTTTTTACACTTTGTTTTTTGAAAGTGAATCTTAACATGACACTTAATAATCATGCCAAGTCTCTATATTTATGTGGAGAAGGATTTGAATTTTGTTTGTGGGGTGATTGGCAAGTTTACTATAGTAGACATTCAACCATACTTTCATTCAAGGATGAAATGATACATTCATAGATTCATTTAGTCAGGGTTGGACAGCTAGAGAACCATTCTTTTGTGTTTTCCTTTCTCTTTCTCTCAATGTGTTTATCAATGTTTAAAGCTCCTCAATTTTCATTTGTGTATCTACAATTTAACCCCTAAAATACCAAGGCATTTTCTAGCTCTGGAACCACTGAAAACTGTCATTTCTGCTGCGATCACTCCCTAAACCCAAAAAAACTTTTTTATTAGAATCTAACCGTAGGATCTTGTACTTCACTTGTCTCAGATTATGTGGTAAAAATTTCAAGACATTTGACCGTTCCGATTGGAAGATATTAGCATTCAAAGTTGGGAAAAAAAGTTTTTTTGAACTGTTTCCTGCAATTTCAGATGACTTTGACGGCCATTTGTGGATTTTTTTTGCACTACACAACAAAAAGTTGTAATTTTTTATGTTGAACATTTGAGTTGAGAGTCGGGGAAAAAAATTTCAGAATGTCAAACCTTGATTTTCACATATAAAAAAATTGGTAAATAGAAGTAGGTCCAAAATTGAACAAAACACTAAATTGTTAATAGCTCTTAGGTGGAATTAAAACAACATAATCCCAATGGTGGGATTGTTCTTGCAAACAAACTTGACCTTGTCAAAAAAAAAAATTGAAAAAAAATGAAAATTGCATTAAAAAATAAATTCTATAAGTTAGTTTTTTTGAAGATGCTTAAATTGCCCGAAAAACAAGATTGTCCATAACTTTCTCATTATTAGTCCAAATAGAATGAATCAAAGCTTCAGATGTAGACAAAAACATGACCTTTGAGGAAAAATAAAAATAAAAAATAAAAAACTTTTTTTTATGTTTTTTTTTTTTCTGCCCGCCGAACTGCTTTTTTGCTTTAGGATGGCATAACTTTTGCTCCCGGGCACCAATTGAAAAAAAAATTATATTTTTAGAAAGCTAATGTGATTCCCTATCTTCAAAAAAAGTTTCAAAAAATCAGATCAAAATTTGAGGCCACACGGGCCTGCCCGAAATCTAAAGTGTCCCCCGAGGGGACTTTGGTACTTTAGGGGTTAACCCTAGAAGGATGGGCTGGTCACTTTGGAAATCAACCTTTTTGTTATGGTGTGAAGTATTTGCTTAAAAAAACAATCCAAGAGCACTCATTGGTAGTCAAACTACTGTACAAGATCTACACAAAAATTCTAAGGATGAACATTTGCATTGCTGTCCTACATAGAAGGATTTTGTGTCATCCGTCACACACTTAATATTTGTGGCATCTTTAAGGGATTAAGAACACAAGTTCATAAAGAATAATTGATAAGAGCACAATCTACATCACATCAAACAAAGCTCAAAATGTTTTGAGAATGTTCATGTTCATGTTCTTGGGCAACTTTGCATTTAGTCAAGTTATGCATGCACCATTTTGTAATAAGTGTATGAATATTGTAGTAGTAGAATTAAAAATAATTCTAAGAATAGATGCCAAATTTTTTTATGAGATTATTTTTCAAAAAACAAAATGTTGTATGGTAAAAAAAGAACATGGGCAAAAAAAATTTATTTTTAGCATCTATCAAACTTTATTTTTTGGAGAAAAATAATTATGCAACAAAAAGATGCCAATCCTGACCTACACTTGTGGTACATGACTTGAGTTTTTGATAATAGGTGTAAGAAGAGGAGGTTAGATCACGTCATATATGCTCATTTGCAAACTTTGCCATCTTTTACTCCCAAGGTGGTACTCCCAAACCCGCTACTTTTTTTTGCTAACTCTGCCTATTTAATTTCATTAGACGGGACAATTTTTTTCATCTTTTCTTGTTGACAAGTGAAAGGAGGTTCCAATGCACCAAGCAACACAACATTTGGATACCATATGCAAATGTTATGAAGGGTCCAACGGTTTGCTTTGGCAGAGGTTCTAAAATCATTTCTTCAACATACATACATATTGATTTTGGAGATGTATTGTACACATAGTGATGATGGTGGTTTTAGGGAAGGTGCAATTTTGAATATCCCCACCTTAGAGCAACTCCACCGCAAACTCAACATGAGACGTGATCGTAACTGTAGAGTAGAGAAAAGGTTGCATTTTAAGCCCCTATTGCATCGACGCTATGACTTTTCCGATTCAGGTGGGCAACGCTACAATGCTCCGCCGACGCTATTGTCGAGGTACTTCTTCTGAGACCACACTAGAGCTCATGCAACGACTCAATCCTTTGACTACGAAAGAATCATTCTCTTTCATAACGTCTTTGATGATGTAAAACAAGTTGGATAAGGCATTGCCAAGGGATGAAGAGTGGAGTGCAGTGTGCATGTTGCGGAAGAAGCAAAGATGCTACTGCTACAGCCTTGCGATGTCACTATGTGAAAACCATTTCACATTCCTTTTGACGTTGATGCGGTGGAGGTGCTCTTAATAAGCACAGTTTGGAGTGATCTCAAATCCAAAAGCCTGCACATCCAAGTCTGTATGTTTGACTCCAATCTACTTCAGTGTCAATATTTCACTTCCAAGCAAAGTAAGCTCAAAGTACAGGCAGGTCCACAATTCCGGAGCCTGGTCTTATTGAGGTTAGCTTTTGTGTGAGGAAACAATAAGTAGTCCAATTCAGTAGCTAGGTCCCTATTTCTGAACCTTGTAGTTCATCATGTTGGGTGATGTCACACTTTTCTCGATCAATACAAACATTTTACATAAATATTCTTCCTTACTCAATGGATGAAATCATTAAATTGCAATGAAATCTTAGGATAGAATTACTCTTTTTCATTTTTGGATGCATAATTAAGATTTCACCCTCATTGAATATATTTCAAATACATAAGTGGATGTACAATTGCTAAAAAATTTCTAGTAAATTATTTTGAGTAGTAAGTATCCCAATGAATGCATAAACCCATTGATGCATACACCAAAACTTTGAGTAAAGAAAGTGCACCCACAATTGGCAATAATAGCAAATGATAACACATACAGTTACGAAACATTAATTATTATTTAAAATCTCATTTTTCCATTGGAAATAGATCCCTTGACTACACTTGAACACGCATTATTTGGACTCAGTATGAGCACGTTTCCAAAATCTTCAAAGTATTGTTGTAGATGCACCAAAAATCAAACACACTACAGTACTCTTTTCTAGGCTCTCAAGACATGTTATGATTGTATACATCTTGTGTGTCATCCCTATTTTACATTTCACACTGTGGTTTTTTTTGTTACAAATGTACGTGTCACATTTTGAACTGTGATGATGATGATGCCCAAATAAAAGCCCCTGTCCGGGACTGGCAGAAACGCTTGCTTGTGGACCGAGTTGTGGGCGATTTTTATCACGTCTCGGATGAAAGGACTCCCGGGGGTCCGTTGGTCAGTCGGTCACACAGTGTAGGAGGAGTACAGTACTATCAAAATGCTTACCTGTAAGTCATTCATTCATTACTGATAAGGTTTTGACAAAATTTGATATAATGTGGCCCACACTATTTCGCCTGCAGCTATTAAGTTAGTAGTGGAAGTGATGTCAAGTGTGTGTATGAAAGAATGTCTGGTCCAGGTCCGGGCCCTGTCACTCACGGACCCCCGCCTGTCGTGAGTGGGGACACGAGAGGCAGACCGAGGCAGAGTCGCAGCAGAGACATCATCATGGCCAAGCCGAAGACACAACCCATAAGGGAAGTATTTGTACACATGGTCGGTCGGTCGGTCAGTCGGTCTCTGTGGACGGAACTTACTTACAGAGGCAGTATGTACGTACTACTTACACTCATTTTTTTGGTTTTTTTAAAGTCTGGCTGTCTCTGTGGACGGAACTTAACTTACTGAGTATGTAAGTTACGTACAGACGTCAATTTTTATTTTTTTCCCCATGTCTGTCGGTCTCTGTGGACGGAGCTTACTTACTTAGTATGAGTACGTACGTACGTACAGAGTTCGATTTTTTTTTAAAGTCGTGGGTTGTATTAAAGCCGCTTCTGTCCACAAGTTTCAACTGATAGGATCTTGGGTCTGGAAGAACAAATCGGTCACAGCCATCTGGCCAAGGGGGAACTATTATGAACCTACGCCAACAAATAAAATAAGGGGGATACCATCGAAAAAGAGGAAGGAAAAAGCATCCGTCCATCATTGGGGCAAAGTCAATTCACACTCAAAAACATTCGTGGAAAAAAAAAATGGGGCATATCTAAGCTCCAAACTCTTTTGGAGATCGGCATCATGCCCTTTATTGTTTTTGTTGGGTTTGGTTTGCGGTTTTTCAGCAGTCAATGCAAGACATACCAAAACTCACAGATGCTTTTTGCTTTAGAAAAAGAACTCATGTAATGAGGTAAACTACCCCACTACGGGCAGAATCATGACTGCTATCCGGATAGTGTGGAAATAAACTTTAGTGGTAGACAAGCAATAAGAAACGACTATATAATTGATAAGATAATTTTCAGACTTCATGTGATTTTTTAAAAAATAAAAATAAAAAGGTGATGCCCTGGGCTTCCCATGAAAGCATACCATAGACATGCTTGTTCGCGTCAGAAAAATAGCTATGGTAGGGCTTCTACCAACCCATGCCCCACCTCAACACATGCCGAATCCAGTCCATAATGACATCGATACCAACTGTATACTTCTATTGCCAGAATGAATTGATAATGTGTAATTTATCCCTAAAGTTGTAAGGGCATTTTTCCATCAAACCCCACTCAAAAGTATCATTTTCAATACAAACAATAATTTGCATATTCAATGGTAGGATCTTCACTGGAGTAATATGAAAATTTCTTGAATTTTTCTTAGAAACTTTGACCGTTAAAAGTCAAGAAAATGAATTTTTTTTGGTTCCTAAACTAACTAGATTACAATAAAATAACTAGAGGATTCAAAGCTCTTAACTTAAATTTTTTATTGTAATCTAGAAACAAAATTTTGAATCCACTTTAACTTAAAAAATTTGTACTATATATTGTGAATTATTTATTTTTATGTTGAACAATTGAGTTGAGAGTTCAAGAATAAAAAATGAAAAATGAACTATAAATTTCATTTGTTAATTTTTTTAATTAAAGTAAATATGAGACAAAACAAAAAAACTAAATTGTTGATAATTCTAAGATGGAATTGAAACATACTAATTCCAAAGGTGAGATTATTCTAGAAAGCTAACTAAAACATGTGCAACCTTCTTTTTAAAAATTTTGAAAAATTATTAAAATCGAGCTCAAAAATAGGCCCAAAACATTATTTTCACAAGAATTTATACTAAGATTGCCGACAAACTCGCCGACAAAATACGAAGCTTCATAACTTCCACATGATTTAACCAAATAGAACGAATCAGATCTTTCCTAATAGACAAAATAGAGTCCATAAAAAAAATTAAAAATTATTTTAAATTTTTTTGTTTTTTTGTTGCCCATACTCACTTGTTTTGGGCTTATTGTCAGATACAAGTGATCAAAGTTAATGTGAAATTGTTCACAACTTGCATAAATTTGCCTCACTGCTTGTCCGCTCTATTAACACGCTGCCTCTAAATTTTTGAGACCTATAACTTTTGATCCAAGCATCCAATTAGAAAAAAAAATTGTATATTCATAAAACTTATACAACTTGCATTTTTGGTAAAAATTACACTTTCATTTGTTTAGAGTGACTTTGTATGAACCTATTAGAGCCTTCAAAAAGCTCCATGTGAGCTCATTGTCCTTTAGGGGCTAAAAAGAGTGACAAGGAAAAATCCAACATCATTTCAAAAAATTATTGTCACCTTACATTATGTAAAGTAGAAAAAAAACTATGCTTATGAATGTGATATTCTTAGTGTATTTTACAACATGACAACATAGAAGGCCAATTATACATTAACACAAATTGGCTAATGCCTTTTTATAAGGTCATCTTAAAATTTTGGCACAATAATCTATTATTAGAGTCTCTTACCCTAAAATGTGAATGATTATAAATGATTAACCATTGCACTATAAGATAGGAGGCTCAAAAACCGCTCATCTAAAGGCTAGTTTGCCTTTTTTCATGTATTTTCTTAAATGGGAATATTTATAGCTCATTTCTTAGACAAAGAGAAATAGATGAAGAATCTAACACAACAAGTTTCATTTTTTTCAAAACATTATTGAATTACATATGAATTTTCAAAGGAGTTGTATTGTAGGCACCTATTTATGACCCTAGGTCTTCCATAAACCATTTACTTGCAACTTCTAAAGAAAAATGGGGAAAGCAAAGAGAATGATTGGCTCTTGCAATTAATAATATTGTTTTTCCTTTATTCATTCAATGACTATAGAGGTCAATTTAAGAACCACCTCATGTCCATTTCATAGCTATTTATAAGGGCGGTTCTTAATGTCCATGCAAATTTAGAGCCATCTATCTTAGATAAGACTCCACATCATTTTTTTCATTAAATTTGGCATTATATTTTTTAAGGGTCAGTGTAAAATAAACTTTGATTGTTTCTACTTCTTATATAGTGGAAAATTTAGAAACTACTAATGTCAAGTTGCATGATGCTTTCACTTTTATGTAAGGAGGGCGAAACTAGATTCTAGGAGTAGTTTTGCCTTGTTGTCAAACTAAAAGTCACCCAAAAGTTCAAGTTTAATGTTAAAAATAGTTTTGTGGAAATCTGAAACTTGCCTCCTCTATTTTTTATGGACTTCCCCGTTTTTTGTCGAGAAATTTGTATGGCAAGTGAAAGAAGGTTCGAGGCTTCTAGCACACCCAAGAACGCAACATTTGGACACCATATGCAAAAGTTTTGAAATGTGGTCCAAGTTTTTTTTGGGGGGGGCGATGTTTTTAAAATGCGTTTCTTTCAATGCACGTCCGTATTGTTTTTGGAGATGTACACAGAGTGATGATGGCGGTTTTGGGTAGGGTGTGACTCTTTCAAAGTAATATCTGACAAGACAGGGGCTACAATACAGAACAAGTACTCCTAAGTTAAGCTTAGCAGGGACCACTGGAGAGAGTAAGGCTGTAATTCCACTGGAGCCCATTCTATAATTGGCAAGCCCGGACGTTCACATGGCATGTCCATAACATGTACCACAACCTCACTCAAGTGACTGAGGGTCCGTCCGGCTGTCTGGAAATGAAGTCTGGATTTTCAGTCCAAAAAAAAACAAGGTCTGGATTTTCAGTCAATTTGGAAATTCAGGGTTCAACCTTTTTTTTGGAACAACACCGACACTGTGAGGGGTTTATGTCAGGTAGAGAGGCTGATTTCACGCCTGATAAACACAACTTGTCGCCATCAGGTATTGAACCTGCACCATCATCTGGTAGTTTAGGGTCATCTCGGACAGGGTTTAACCTCTTGAGCTTATTTGGAGTGTACCCAAGGACTTATTGGGGTCTTTCTATACGACCCGTATTTAGCTTTATAACTCTTGAATTGTGGTTAACACCTACAATCTTGAGGCCATTTTTCCATAAAAAAAACCCACTCAAAATTATCATTTCTATAGCAAAGAGCAAAAAAAAAATTAAAATGTGTTTTTTGCATATTTAACTATAGGATCTTGTACTAGAGTAGTGTAAAAATGTGTGGAAGAAATTTCAAAAACTTTGACTGTGTAGATTGCAAGATATTTGCATTTAAAGTGAAGGAATCAAGTTTTTGTGCACCTTGCTCAACTACATTTTTTGGCTTTGAACCTTCTTAACTTAAAAGTTTTGTTCTAATTATTTTGAATTTCTAATTTTATATGATGAAGAATTGAGTTGAGAATCTAGGAAAAAAAATTCAAAAAAGAAACACTTAGTTTTCACTCATTAAAAAATTGTTAAGTAGAAGTAGTTCAAGATTGAAAGAAAAATTAAATCATTAATAGCTCTAAGATAGAGTTGAAATATACTAATCTCAACGGTGAGATTGTTCTATCAAGAAATCTTAACCTTGTGAAACTTGTTTTTTTGAAAAATTGTCAAAATTGAGTTCAGAAATGAATCCTACAAGTATTTTTTCAAGAAGATGCTCTAATTGCTCGAAAAATAAGATTGTCCATAACTTTTGCATAACAAATCCAAATGGAATGAATCAAAGCTTCCCATGTAGATAAAAATAAAATCTATATGTAATTTTTTTTGAAAGTTTTTAATTTAAAGTTTTTGTGAGGGTTTTTTTCTGCCCGCCGAACTAAAATTTGGAATTTTTGTGCCATAACTTTTGCTCCCGGGCACTAATTGAAATAAAAATTACATTTTCGGAAAGCTAATGTGATTCTCTATCTTCACAAAAAAAATTCAGAAAAGCACGACAAATATTGAGACCGTAGGAGCCTGCCCAAATCCATTTTGTCCCCCGAGGGGACAACGGGACTTTAGGAGTTAAACCCCTAATGCAGGTAGGAGCCACAATGTGGTCTAGTGTTTCTGTATTCTTTCATTCATTGCAAGACTGAATACAAGAAAATCTTTCACAATTCTCCACTTATAAAAAAATTAAGCAAATTTCATAACATGCTTTCCTATTGTTCTTATAAGGCTATCAAAAAAAATTAGCCCCAGACGACATGCTATGCTACAATAAAAGCCACTTGTATTTTTAATTAGGTCTTCTATATACGGTCACCATATTAATAGGGGCAACCTCCTTTAGGGGTTAATATGTGAATTGTGGTGCATTGTTATTTGCATACTATCATGATTATGAATGTACTTTGTACTAAAAAGTAGTTGGTCAAATACCACCATATTTATAATATACTATATGGCCACAAAGGGCTTTCAAGCCCTTCGAGGGTTAACGGTTGTCAATATAATAGAACTTCTAAAAACCTCATTTTTTGGAATAATAAACATCTTTGATGTAGTATTGATAACCGGTCCCAACCCGGGACACAAACAGGATGCAATAAGTAACTGCCATGCAACGCCCATTTGTGTGTGTGAGCAAGGAAGGTGTTGTTCTATGATTCAAGCTGCCGTCTATGTGTGCAACATGTCCAATGGTTTTGATTCGTACAATATGTGTCTAATGTTCTTTGACTTTTTCATATTGTACAATACAAAATGAAAAATCACTATGAATTCATTAGCCCTTTAAGTTCCTTGACTATGATTTCCCTCAAAACGCTCCAAAATTGTCATTTCTAGTACAAGTACCAAGTTTTTGAAAAAAACTTTTTTTGACACATGTAACCATAGGATCTTGTAGTATGCTAACTTGAGAACACGTGGTAAAATTTTCAGAAATTTCCACCTTGTGGACTGCAAGATATAAGCATTCAAATTCACTGAAATCATTTTTTGGGACAAACAACATGTTATGCAATAATTTTTTACTCATATTTCCAAATGTCATGAAATTTAGTGCATATGAAAGATATTCCTCGTCCACACCTTCTATTAAAATTTCAGACTAAAATGTGCAAATTTCTATTCATAGGTATCTGCCCAAAATTGCTATGTTGCTAAAAATAGTAGTTTGGCCCTTTAGGGATTAATACAGTGGCTGCCATCTTAACCCTCCCTAATTGTCATAACTTCTTTAATGTAAAGTGTCAAACTAGTCCCAACCCTCTGGCTTATTAGAATTTCTATTGCATGTAGATGAATTACTAATTTTTCACTCCAATTTAGGGTCGGATTTCCGATTGATAATTTTTAAATTGGACCCAGGTTCTTGAAACCACTATACTTGAATAGTAGATTCAACAAAAACTAATTAAAAAGAAAAAATGTCAATTTTTTTTTCTAATTCTTGGACTAGACAACTGGACATACAAATAACATTTAATAGTAGTCAGCTGGGCTATTTTAGGACCATTGTTCCTTCGAGGGACAAATGCAATTTTGGACAGGTACCTATGAGCTGAATTTTTGAAACTATTTTTCCTCCAACTGAATGATGTGAAATATTTTACATCATTTCATCCTCTAGATGATATCATGTGGAATATTCTACATTCATTAGTAGCTACAAGGGCAAGTAGCATTCAACAAGAGACTTTTCCGTGCAACTGCCGCACTGCGGTGCTATCCATCTAATTAAAGTGTAAAAATAAGTTTCAACGCTTTAAATTTCAACTTTGAAATATTTGGCATTCAATTCATTATGAACTATAAATTGAACATTTTCCTCGTGTAACTTTAGAAGCCATTAACTTCTTGTGTCTAAACTTGAGAAGACAAGCTCTTTATACAGATATGGGGTGGTAGGAGGTAAAACAATACATGTGGGATATGTAAATTAGAATTAGTAGGAGCTCAACCACTCATTGTTAAGTCAGAAGCAGAAATTGTATTCAAAGTAGAATTTTAGACCTCGTTTTGGCATAGTAGAGTAATATTTTTTTAAACTTTGAACTAGAAGAAGATGTTAAATCAAGTTAAATTTCATCTCCATTTATCCCTTTGAGAGTTTGATCCTCCAATCAAAAGTTATGGACAAATTTCAAAAAGGGGTTGGAAGGGACATTTTCTTTGACATTTTCAAACTGCCACTCTATGATTTTTGTCCATAATTGTTTTTAGAAGGCTCTAAATCTCAAATGGATTTGTGGAGTTGAAAGTTAGCTTGATTTTCCCAACTTTTTTTAGTTCCAAATGTTTTTGTAAAAATTTATTCTATTATGCCTAAATGAGGTCTAGAATTTTATGTTGAACACAATTCTTGGGTTTTGACAATGTGCGGTCAAGCTCTCATCTTCAAATTATCTCATATTCTTTGAGGGTTCATGATGGACAATGGTTTCATTATAAAAATGACCCCCCTCCCTTTATTCTCATAGATGTCAATGAACCAATCCCTTCATCTTGCCATCATAAGTTTTTCAATGGTAGATGGACATTGGTATTTGATTCAATGGATCCTTTGGATTTTTAGCAAACTGTCTTTACATTTATTTGTAGATTTGTTTGTATGGTCACATGAGGATTAAGGAGAGGAAAAGACAACCTCTCTAAAGGCTATTGAATGGTATGATGTAAAGATGCTATCTGCCAATAATCCAAAAAATCCACTAACAATCCATTGAATCAAATACCAATCCATCATTTGACCATCTACCATCAAGAAATTGTACTTCATTGATTTTTAGTGAGAATGATGGGTGGAGAAGTTGTTTTTATAATGAAATCTATTGTTTGTCACAAATCTTCAAAAGGATATGGGATAATTTGAAGATGAGAACTTGACCTCTCATTGTCAAAACTCAAGAATTGTATACAATGTAAAATTTTAGATTTCATTTTGTCATAGTAGAATAACTTCTTACAAAAACATTTAGAACTAAAAAAAAGTTGAAAAATCAAGCTAAATTTCATCTCCAAAAATTTATTTAAAATTTATTTCCTTCAATCAAAAGTTGTGGACAAAATTCAAAGATGATTGAAATTGTCAAAGAACATGCCCGTTACAAACCCCCTCTGAAATTTGTCCATAACTTTTGATTGGAGGATCTAAATCTCAAACGGATTTTTGGAGATGAAAGTTTAATTGATTTCCAAACTTTTTTTAGTTCAAAGTTTTTTGAAAAAAATTATTCTACTATGCCAAAATTAGGTCTGAAATTGCACTTTCAACACAATTCCTGCTTTTCACTTAACTAGGAGCGGTTGAGCTCTTACTAATTGTCACTTACATATCCCACATGGTTTGTTCTACCTCCTACCACCCCATATGTATATAATGAGCTTGTCTTCCCTTCACCAAGCACAAGAAGTGCATGGTTGTTGAAGCATAATAAGGTATATGCTAAATCTGAAGTCCACAAAGAATTGCTTGGCAAGTACTTCAAAGTTGAATTTTAAAGCATTGGAGTTCATTTTTGTGCTTTAATTAAATATTTAGAATAGCAGTGTTGAAGTTGCACCGACAAGTTCCACCTACCGTCATAACTACTGACGGGTGTGGAATCATTGACATCACAACAATGAGGGAATGAAATGATGTGGAATATTCTACATCATTTTGTTGGAAGATAGGCAGTCTAGTTGACTACCAGTGAATGTTATGTTTAGGTAGGTTCTTATCCTAAATTTAGACTAGAGTACTTTTTGCCTTTTTTTTGGACTCATAAATTCATCACGGTATACGAGGAAGTGATGGCAGTTAGTAGTACTACCCCATTACTTATAAAAAACTCGGCATTGAATTCAAAAAATCAATATGATTCGGTTTGGCTACTATTTCATGTAGATTCAAAAGCCGCTTATTTTATATATAAAATGAGAATAAAGTTTCTTTATAAAGGGGGTTGGTGCAAAGTAAAACAACCCATAAGGGATATGCAAGTTAAAATTAGTAGGAGCTCAACCGCTCATAGTTAAGTGAAGAGTAGAAAATGTATTCAAAGTAGAATTTTAGACCTCATTTTGGCATAGTAGAATAATTTTTTCAAAAAACTTTGAACTAAGAAAAGTTGAGAAATCAAGATAACTTTCATTTTCAAAAACAACTTTGTGATTTTGAGCCTTTAAAAAAAGTTATGAACAAAATTTAGAGAGGATGTTTGAATTTTTATTTATTTTTAAATCCCTTCCAACCCCTCTCTAAATTTTGTCCATAATTGATTGGAGGCTTGAAATCTCAAACGGATTTTGGAAGATGATTTTTGACTTGACTCTGAACAATTAGGCTCTAATTTACATATTACATATTCCACATGGATTATTTTGTATCTGAGCACCCCACTTGTATAAAAATATTGTCTTATCATCTTTCTTCAAGCATTAACCCCTAAAGGCCCAAGGCCTTTTTTCTGCCAAAAACCCATCAAAACTGCCATTTCTATAGGAAGGAGTTAAAAAAAAAGAAAAATGTCTTTTTTGCACATCTAACCGTAGGATCGTACACCTAATTAGTATGAGAATGTGTGGAAAAAATTTCAGAATTTTTGACCGCTCAGATTGCAAGATATCTGCGTTTAAAGTGGAAAAAACAAGTATTTCAGCACATTGCGGGACTAGATTTTTTGACTTTAAACATTTTTAACTTAAAATTTTTGCACTACAGAGTTTTGTGCTTCAAATCTTTATAGTGGAGAATTGAGTTGAGAGTCTAGGGAAAAAAAAATATTCAAAAAACTTAATTATCATTCCTAAAAAATTTATTAAGTAGAAGTAGGTACGAGATAGAAGGAAAATCTAAAACATTAATATATTTTAGATGGAATTAAAATCTAAAACATTAATCCCAATGGTGAGATTGTTCTAGCAAGTAAACTAAACCATGAGAATTTTATTTTTTTTAAATTGCAAAAATAGCATTTAGAAATGAATCCTACAAGTTATTTTTTTCAAGAAGATGCTCTAACTGCCCGAAAAACAAGAATGTCCATAACTTTTTCGTAACAAATCCAAATGAAATGAATCAAAGCTTTCTAGATAGACAAAAATATAATCTACAAGAAAAAAAATATTTAAAAAAAAATATATTTTAAAAAAAAATCAAAATTCTGCCAAATTTTTTTTGCTGCCCGGACTGCCCAGTTACGAAAAAAAGTAACATATTTGGCCATAACTTTTGACTCCTATTTCCAAATGTCTTGAAATTTAGTGCATATGAAAGATATTCCTCGCGCCCACCTTCTATTAAAATTTCAGCTTAAAATATGGAAATCTGTAATCACATGGACGTGCCCAAAATTTCTATACGGCCAAAAAACGCATGCCGGTACTTTAGGGGTTAAGTGACTTAGGAAGCTATATGAAAATTTCATGCATAAAATGAATAACATGTCAACTACCAAATATATATATTTTTAATTTGAATCCCAAATTTTTGAAAATTGTATTTTAAAATGATGAATCTTATTTTTGGACTCTAATTAAATATTTAGCACCAAAACATTGAACTTGCTATTCAAGTGCTATTGAAGTACGGTAGTATGCATCATTTTATAAGCTTTCCTGTTAATCCTAAAATGTTTTTTGACTATGCTTTCACCGAAAATGCTCCAAAATTGCCATTACTAGTACAAGTACCAAATTTTAGAAAGAACAACATTTTTTGACACATATCAAAGGATCTTGTAGTATGTTGGTTTGAGATGATGTGGACAAAATTTCCACCTCGTTGATTGCAAGTTATTAGCGTTTGAATTGAAGAAATTCCCTTTTTTGGCCTCTTTGAATTCAATCTTCTATGCAAGTTGGCTACATGCTTGAAAATTTTCAAATCATTTGGAATTGTACAACATATAGGAAAAAAATAGTAAGTAGAAAGAAGTAGACAATGACTCAAAATAGGAAATTGTTAAGAATTTAGTTTTGGAATGGAAAAATGCCAATTGCTATGGTTGTAATGTGATAATAAACAATCTAAATCCCGTGATTTTTTTTTTCCAAAAAATATTGAAAATTGAGTTAAATAAAGGACTTCAAAGTTTATTTAGAATAGGGATTCCATAACTACCTCAAAACTAAAACTCCTCAAAACTAAAACTCCTCAAAACTTTCATCTGATCAATCAAAATGGAATGATTAAAAGCTTTTCACGTATATATAAATCTAAAAATAAAATAAAAATAAAAATTGTTTTTGAAAAAAGTGATTTTTTAAGAAATTTTTGAGCTGCCCCAAAAGCAATGAAATTACATATCATGCAATAATTTTCTAACTAAATATCCAAAAGTTATGAAAGTTGTTGGGCCTTAAAGCTACTCCTTGGACATATGTTGTGTGAAAATTTCAAAAAAGAAAAAAAATTTAGTTCGTAGTGAACTGGACATAATCACTATATTGCCAAAAAAAAACGGTGTTTAAACATTTAGGGGCTAATGTCTTTATTGTCTTTGTCTTTTGGACACAACTCAAGTAGACAAGTCTACTACCATCCTAATTAGCAATCTATATATCTTGGGGCCAACTCTAAGAGGGGCACACATTTTTCAAAGGTGTGTGCTTGTTTTACAAATCAAAATCCTTACGGAATTATAATTTTTTGATGAAAATTATATTTTTTGTAAATTTCTAAAGTAGTCTGCACTGAAATTACAAATCCACTCATAGAATGGAATTATGAACATCCTATAAACCGAACCCATAAATACTCTCCTATATATTCAATGGTTCTTAAATGTTTGTCATTAAAGGATTGACATGTTATCCCTTATTGACAATAGTGCAATGATTTTGTCAGAAAATGAACAGATTTGGATGAGTTTTTGGATAGAATTTGAGCCAAAATAGAATGATAGAACTAGGTAGTGAACAAAAGTGGGTTGTCCTACCTTGTGGCATCAAATGTCATGTCAAATATAGTTTTTGAATCCAAATTTTCAAATCTATAGGGAATTTTGTTTAAATGGGGCCATTTTGCAACTTTGGCATTTTTACGGTTTAGACTACGTGGTCTGAAATCTATATTTGTCCTAGATGGCACTTTTACGGTTTAGACTCTGCGGTCTGAAAATGGCATATGGAATAACACCATTTTAACAAAATTCTCTATATCCTATCTACAATTGCATTCACGTTATACAATATGGTTAGGACTTGGTTGAAGGGAGGGGACTGACTAGTCTGAACCCCCCTCCTTGTCTAACTGGTTGGATGCCTCCTCCATGTACAACTAGTTACATGTAGGGGTCAATTTTATTTTATTTATAAATTAAGTTGAATTTTAGATTTTAGATTTTGCTTGCGTATTATTGATTCAATATTTTCTTTGTTTAATTTCTCCAATATCTATTATTAATAAATTAATATTGTTGTTTATCTAGGACAAAGCCTCACAATCACAAAGTTCTTGTATGTTTAATAAATTTTTATTAAACAAAGTGAATTTATTTACAAACCACAAAAATAATAGTAAAACCAAGCCCCAATGAAAGGAAGCTAATGTAAGTGAGCCCATTTGCGGGTAAAATTATATTTCAAAACTTGAATGTACACCACTAGTATAGTTTTGCCCGAAATAGGTTCACTTCCATTTAGCTCACAATGGGCTAATTTACCTTATCTACTACAATATTCCATTCCAATTCACATTTAGTTAGTCGTGTTACCATATCACTTTACTAATATTTCAATTTGAATTTTTGGTTAGTTTTCGTAATTATTCCTTTAATGCCTAAATACTCAACTATTCACTAGATGGATTATGACTTTCTTGAAAAGTATATATTATCTGATTCGTATTCATTGAAAAAAAATTAAGAAAAATCATTTAATATATCAATGGAAAGAACAAACAATCTCGCAAACAATATTCTTTACAAACCAATAGTATAAATATTTTGGAAGATTTACAACTCTTTATTAACCCTTTAAAGTCTTGAGGCATGATTTTAGGTCATTTTTTGCTTTTGGCAAGCCCTTCTTGGTGCAATATTTATTGGATTCTTGTGGAAATTTTTATCAAAGGTCTGTTTCATTAGCTTGATGTCTAGAAAATTTTACAACAATTTAAGTTATGATTAAAAGTTATGCTTCAAAAGGATGTTTTTTCCGAGTTATGTGTAGTTTCGTGTTGCTATAGTAGAAAGGTTCAACTGCAATGATGCTGGTATGTGAGTATGAAAATGTAAGCATATGAGCCTTGAGCATGTGTATAAGTAGATATCCTACAACCATTGAAGGTGCTTATATTATAAACACCTATGAGATAGGTATCTATTACATAGTTACACTATAATCATGGAAAGCTTCTATAATATAGATACCTATAACACACGTGTGTAGTCTTCTAGGCTCCTAGACTCACATAATGACATAATAGCAACCTTCAATCCAATTGGTCTGAAATTTTTTATACTATTCCCGATAAATTTGTTAATATAATGCTAAAAGTTGAGAGGCATACTAGCACATAATTTTGACTTACAAGCATTTGAAAATGGACTTCTTAAGTTTTGAACATTCACCAAATAGAAAATTTTATTTCAAATACTTGTGAGCCAAAATCATGTGCTAGTATGCCTTTCAATTTTTTGAGGTTATATTAACCCCTAAAGGCCCAAGGCCTTTTTTCTGCCAAAAAACCATCAAAACTGCCATTTCTATAGCAAGGAGTAAAAAAAAATGAAAAATGTTTTTTTTTCACATCTAACCATAGGATCTTAAACCTAACTAGTATGAGAATGTGTGGAAAAAATTTCAGAATTTTTGACCGCTCAGATTGCAAGAAATCTGTGTTTAAAGTAGAAAAATCAAGTATTTCAGCACATTGCGGGACTAGATTTTTTGACTTTAAACATTTTGCACTTAAAATTTTTGCACTACAGAGTTTTGTGCTTCAAATCTTCATAGTGGAGAATTGAGTTGAGAGTCTAGGAAAAAAAATAATATTCAAAAAAACTTAATTATCATTCCTAAAAAAATTATTAAGTAGAAGTAGGTACGAGATAGAAGGAAAATCTAAAACATTAATATATTTTAGATGGAATTAAAATACACTAATCCCAATGGTGAGATTGTTCTAGCAAGTGAAATAAACCATGAGAATTTTTATTTTTTTTAAATTGCAAAAATTGCATTTAGAAATGAATTTTACAAGTTATTTTTTTCAAGAAGATGCTCTAACTGCCGAAAAACAAGAATGTCCATAACTTTCTCATAACAAATCCAAATGAAATGAATCAAAGCTTTCCAGATAGACAAAAATATAATCTATAAGAAAAAAAATATTAAAAAAAAAAAATCAAATTTTTGCCAAATTTTTCTTGCTGCCCGGACTGCCCAGTTACAAAAAAAAGTAACATATTTGGCCATAACTTTTGACTCCTATTTCCAAATGTCCTGAAATTTAGTGCATATGAAAGATATTCCTCACGTCCACCTTCTATTAAAATTTCAGCTTAAAATATGGAAATCTCTAGTCACACGGACCTGCCCAAAATTTCTATACGACCAAAAAACACAGTCCGGTCCTTTAGGGGTTAACAAGTTTGTTGAGAGTATCAGTGTAAAAAATTTCAAACCAACTGGACCTTCCTATCATGGTTGCCCCAAACTGCCCTAAACTATAAAAAATTCTTTTGAGCCATAGTAATTTAACTGCAATTTGGATTGTTGTAAAATTTTCTAGGTCAACAAAATAGTAATGAAACTTATTTTTGGTAATTTTTTTTATAAGAATCCAAAAAGTATTACACTAGGAAGGGTTTGTCTAAGAGTAGAAAATGACATGATATCATGCCTCATGGCTTTCAAGGAAGAATCTTACTATATTTAGTTTCAATATTTAGAAGTTAAGCTTAGAAGGATGTTGCGCGCGGACATTTTGGGTTTGATTGATGACTTACATAATTATTGTTTAACAAAAAAATGCATCTATCAAGTCATAAATTGGATCATTTTTACTAACTACTATTGTATTATTATTTTTTCATTATTTTTGGGCAAGGCAAAAATCAATCTTCAACAAAGTGGTGAAGATGTTTGCCTCTATAGACATAGATGAAGCATACAGATATGGATGAAAACATACATATTCATTCCAAAGTGTGTAAATTCATCCATGATAAGGTGATATTGTCTTGAGGTTTTATAACAATTGAGCAATTTCACCAATTGAAAATAGAAGAACCTATTGCTACTTGCCAATTATTCCTTCAAAAACATTGTGTAGCTTTTGAACAATAAATTGCCCCCACCTTCAAACATTGTTGTGGTGGTAGGTCTTGTCCTTTCATGTTTAAGATATGGGGGTGGTCCAAATTTATGAAAATGTGAAGATGAGTCATAAAGTGCAATTTTAAAGTGATTGAGTGATAATTTTAAACAAAAATTTCAAATCATGATTCGTAGATTGCATCTTATGTTCATATCCATATAATGAGTTCTAATCCAATGGTATTTTTCTTGCCATTTATACATGTAATAGACTATGGCAACTATGATATATACCATTGTAGTGATAATTCAACAATTGACATCATTCATTTGGATGTCATTTCTCCATCTAAACCTTATCAAGCTCAAATACTATGATATAGAGAGAGAGAGAGAGAGAGAGAGAGAGAGAGAGAGAGAGAGAGAGAGAGAGAGAGAGAGAGATAGATAGATAGATAGATAGATAGAATACACAACTACTTTGAAGCTTCCATGATATGCAAGAAGTGCACTAACGATTCAAATTGGAAGTGCCATGTAACATTGGATCCAGCTCAACGTGAATACAAAGTTTTTCCACTATTGAATACCTCAATTCATACACTTTCTATGTCAAATACACACAGAAGATCATGTTGTATCATAATTGGACTTTATAGATATATGTAGGTTAGAACAATCTACATGTAGATAATTATATTATCCATCAATCCCGTTTAGAAGGACACATTCATCCAATGGAAGGTATCTTGACATTGCATAGGATAAAACCACCCCAACTATAATGAATAAATGACATTAGAAGGACGGACAATAAGGTTATTTTGACCCTTGACCTTAGTAGGGACAATTTTCATGTCCAACCATTAGAGGATTTTTGAGGGCTCCAGAAGATTGCGAGTTTTCGAACTGTCATAACTCTGAGAATGTTGCTATATTCACAATTTGACGTGGTTGCATGAATGCCATGTCATATATATATATATATATATATATATATATATATATATATATTACATTCAATACAAATTTTAAAATTATTTTATTATTATTGAATAATCTGATTGCGATGCATTGTTCCCAACAAGGAAAACAGAGCTGAAATAATCTCCTAATGCCTTGAAACTCCCCTTATGTCAATAGAAAGATTGGAAGGATGGACGGTAAGGACATCTTGACCCTTGAGTTTAGTGGAGATAGTTTGCCCATCTCAATATAAAAATATTTTTCTTTAGTGTTGTAGTATCAAAGCATGGGACATGTTCCATGCCTTTTTGAATTCCAAAAAGTCAAAGAACTCTCACTTTTTACTTTTAATATAATCTTGTTTTTACTTACAAAATAATTTGAGCCTTTATGTATACAAAAAGTTTACAATTGCAAATGATATGGGTTAGAGCAACCGCATTTTCAAATGGAATATGGAGAAGACAAAATAGCTTGAGCGAGGCAAGAAGTTTCCATTTATCCAAAAAAAGCTAAATATTTAGAGTCATGGCCCGTACCATGACTCTGAATATTTGCAAATATAACAAATTGAATGTTTGCAACTTTGGGTGTGCTTTTTTCCTACTCCTATTATGCTCCTATTTTCCTGCACCCCCGCACCTAAAACTCTTGACCAAAATAGCTTTGAAACAAGGGCACATTGAAGCCTTGAGCAACCACTATAGGCTGGCGTCCAAAGTTTGGCTCCCTTGTTCCGTTGACAAGAGAATGTTGGAGTAAAAACAATGGCCCAACCCTGGCCATTTGTGTTCCAAGTTGTTATTCCATCTGATAGTGTGGTTGCATTTAATATAAATTTGCAAAAAATATATATGTGTGTATGTGTGTGTTTCTCTCTTTATAATCATATTTTTATATACATATCCATGTATAGCACTTTATATCTATATTCTCTCTCCGTACAATTCATATATGTATACTATATACCATATCCATATGGGATAAGGATACAGGGATACGGGACATTAGGGTTGGTAGGTAATTTTGGATTTAAAACATCATTGCTTTTGAAATATTATAGGTCTAAATTTCACTAAGGTATAGAAACCTCAACCTTACAATCTTGTAGTATACGTGTTCTAGATGATGTGAATCAAGTTTAAAGTTATTTGGCCAAATAGATTGCAAGATTATAATGTTTTAGTGTTGAAAACGGATGCTTACATTTTCCTAATAACACATTTGGAGGTGTATTTTGCTTTCTAAACCTACTCAAATGAAAAAAATTTAACTATAAAGTGATTCAAAACCAACATATAAAGGCATTAGTGAAAGAAAATATCATTCAATTGACTCATTGTGCCTGCAAAATGACTTTGAAGTGTCCTAAAATAGCAAAAAAAGTTGCAAAAAACACATCTAAGGTTGAACCTTCTTCTACTAAAATGATTCTCAATCACTCATAACTTCTTGGATTAATATAGAATTTTAGCTACACAAACTAGCCTAGTATGCGCAACTTTCTCAATTTTTATATATTGGAAATGGATAGTGTATGAAGAAGAATCAAGCTACAAAGTGCATTGTAATCTGGAAATGTCCGGATTTTGAATTTTGAATTGCTCCCAAACATTCAAAACAACTTAGATTGGCATGAAAATTTTACCACAATAACTAGACTTCAAGGGATATATAATCTTATTAATTTTTATTGAAAACAAACATTGGATGAAGGAGATACAAGCCCCCAAAGTTGCAGCCATCAAAATGGAGTTTAGTGAACTCAAATTGAACCTATGAACTTTGAATAGTTTTCAAAAAATTAATACATCTTGGATTGATTTGAAAATTTTACCACACAAACTAGAAGAGAGAGCACAAATTTTCCAACAACTTTTACAATACAAACTAGAAGAGAGAGCCTAGATTTCCTAACAAGTTCTTATTGAATTCGGACATTGGGTCCAAATTTATAGCACTTCAAATTGGAGTTCTAGACTATGTGAGGATACTTTTGGTCCCCTGGGGCACTTAGAGGTTTAAGTATGACTGCTACATATACAGTGGCCTACCAAAAAGATAAGTGATGGCAGTTTGGACAAGCAATTTTTTTTGCATAATGTAAAACAAAATCGACATTTTTTGTTTTGCATGATCAACATTGATATCTTCTGCAATCCCAATCAACTATACCAAATTCCAGTTTCAAAAAACTAAAACTCCATTTTTGGTGAATTTTTTAATTTAATTCTCATGGTTTTACATGAAAATTCACTGAAAAACATTGGTGCTGAATTTTTAAAATTTGATTGCGGATATATGTAGGAAACCTCCATATACACATGTTTCCTTCAACAAGCATTTCCAAAAGAAATTCACGGTTCCCTCTAAAAAAATTTCCGTTTTGGCGTGATTTTACTCTTAGTTTGAAAATATATATCTCTTTATTGTAATTAGATTTTTGCATTTTTCCTTCTTGCTATATTTAATTTCGCACATTTGAACCTAATGGTACGATTCCTTTGCAAAAACCTAATTTCAATAAAGATATACCCCCTCCATCTCGAAATAAATCCGGGGTTTCCTAGAAATGGCTAGATTTATGCTTGAGTTGCTCCTATTTTCAAGGGATTGAATAGTTACTGTAGCTTCTACTAAAGCCCACTTGGTGTGAAAGAATGAAAGTCAATAGTGAAGCGGTGCATATTGAAAATAGGTGGCAAAAGTGACAAATTTTTGCCCTTTTAGAAACTGCTCTAGTGGTATTAATATTGATCATTCTCCGAACAACGTTGATGCAATGACGTCCATTGATGTCCTCTGTATTCAATTTCAACAATATTTTGTGATTCAACTCAAGGAAATTCTCAACAAGAGATTTGTTAGTTGCAAAATCTAATTTCAATAAAGAGATATTTATTTTCAAAATTGAGGGCAAATCACATATCTTTTTGGTAGGCCACTGTACAATAAGGTAGTCTGCTCTAAAAGCGAGCAGCCTCTTCAAATCGACCCTATATTTAGGTTTGAAATGGACATTAGGTGATCCTTAAATGGACCTCTCAAGCCATTGAGAGAATCGAGAGAAAAGCATTATATATTGCAAGAGCCAATCATTGGCCTTCATTTACTCAAATCACTTTAGAAGTTGCAAGTGGTCAGATTTTGGAAGACCTAGGGTCACAAATAGGTGCCTACAACAATTTTTTTTTAAAATTCATAAGTAATTCAAAAATGATTCAAAAAATATGAAACCACTTGTGTAACGTTTCACATCCATTTTTCTTTCTCTGAAAAATGATCCAAAAATATTTCTATTCATGGAAACCTGTGAAAAAGGCAGATCAGCCCTTAAATGGTCGCTTTTAGGCCATACTACCTTATACGTACGTTCCCTAGTTGTGATGAAGCAGTCCTCCCCTTGGAAAACTCCTCCTCCCGAGAGACCACTCACGTCCACCCTTCCACCCATTTGTTTCCTTTATCTCTTTTTTTTCCCCTTTTGATTTGGTGGTATCCCTTTACCGTCCATGAAAGATGAGCTCCCCATGATATGAACCCTGCCTCGCCCTTTGTTTTCTTCCATGAGACAAAATTTCCAGCACCTCAATTGTTTGAAAAAGAAGAACAAGCAAGCCAGGGCCACACTGGAGCGCAATTGACAGGACTGGGACAACAACTGGTGATGGAGTGCGCTCGATCCGATCCGCAGCATCATCGTGCAGCAGATAAGAAGACCAATAGAATACGCGTAACGTAATTTGAATGGAGCTTTGGAATGAATGCAAGCGTTTGCAAGGACAGCACAAATATCTCCAATTTGGTGGACCTAGGAAGGGATGGAGCGCGATCCGATCCTCTCTCTACTGTATGCCTTGGGCAAGAGGGAGGCTTGGACCTTTGCAATGCTTTTTTTTTCCGGTGGCAAAATTTTGACAAAAAAAAGGAGCTAGTACGCTCACGTCCCTCCAAATTTATTTCAATGGCATGCTACTAGAAATACCAGAGCTATGGTAAAAAAAATTTGGAACTTTGGTTTACTATCAAGTGTCCATGAAAGAACCACCATGTAAGTTAGTCTCTTTCAAAGGCTTTTAGAGAGAGAAGGAGAGAGAGAGAAAGATGGGGGATATTTTGAGGGGGCGAGACAACTTGCAAGGAAATCACTCATATTTCTCTCTAGATATATCGGAAGGAGTGACACAAAGTGGTTCTTGTGTAGGTTGTATTGTCCAAAATGAAAACTTGGAGAGAACTAATCCCAATTCTTTTTTGAATTGGTATACTTCAAAGGGTCTATTCCTTTGACTCCTAAAGGACCAAACAACATTTTTTTGGCAACACAACAATTTTGGGCATCTCACTAAGAATGGAAGGGAATGCCATTCTTGATGCATGGGAAGCAGTATAAGCAGGGTAATTTACACTAGAGTGAAATTCACATGACAATGTTTGAAGGTGTTTATAACAATTAGTAGCCTTCTAAGAGGCTACCTTTTCTTCTCTCGAGTCCCCATCCACAAAATTCATCGACACATTACGAAGAATTAGAATAAGCTTCAATATCAAGGTAGTGGCAGGACAATTAGGGTGTGCTCCATCTTTTGCTAATTCTAGGACCAAACAAACAAATCTACAAATAAATGTAAAGATAGTTTGCCAAAAATCGAAAGAGTCCATTGAATCAAATATAGTAATGTCCATTTGCCATCAAGATAATTTTTAATGGAAAAATGAAGGAACTACTTATTTGACAATTGTGAGATTGAAGGGTGGAGATGTTGTTTTTATAATGAAATCCATTCTCCATCATAAATCCTCAAAGAACATGGAATAATTTGAAGATGAAAGCTTGACCACTCATTGTCAAAACCCAAGAATTGTGTTCAATGTAAAATTTAAGACCTCATTTTGTCATAGTAGAATAACTTTTTATAAAAACTTTTGGACTAACAAATGTTGGAAAATCAACCTAAATTTCATCTCCAAAATCTATTTAAGATTTCAAGATTCTAATCAAAAGTTATGGACAAAATTCAAAGAAGATGTTTGAAATTGTCAAAAAACATGCCCGTTACAAACCCTCTTTGAAATTTGAACATAAATTTTTATTAGAGTATCTAAATCTCAAACGGATTTTTGGAGATTAAAGTTAACTTGATTTAACAACTTTTCTTTGTTCAAAGTTTTTTGAAAAAAGGTATTCTACTATGCCAAAATGAGGTCTGAAATTGCACTTTCAACACAATTCCTGCATTTTACTTAACTAGGAGTGGTTGAGCTCTTACTAATTGTCACTTACATATCCCACATGGTTTGTTCTACCTCCTACCACCCCATATGTATATAAGGAGCTTGTCTTCCATTCTCCAAGCACAAGAAGTTCATGGTTGTTGAATCATAATGAGGTAGATGCTAAATGCATAGTCCACAAAGAATTGCTTGGCAAGTACTTCAAAGTTGAATTTTAAAGCATGGGAGCTTATTTTTATTTAATTAAATATTTAGCATTGCAATGTTGAACTTACACCGACAAGTCTAGTAGAGGATGCCACCTGCCGTCATAACTACTGACGGGTGTGGAATCTTTGACATCATACCAATGAGGGAATGAAATGATGTGGAATATTCTACATCATTATGTTGGAAGAAAGGCAGCTGACTGCTGTTGAGTGTTATGCTTGGGTAGGCTCTAGCCCCAAGTTTAGACTAGCGTACTTCTCTGACATTTTTTTGAACTCTGAAATTCAGCAGAATGTACGAGGAAGTGATGGCAGTTAGAGGTACAGTCCCGCTAATTATAAAAAATTGGCATTAAATTCAAAAAAATCAAAATATTTCAATTTGACAACTATTTTATGTAGCTTCAAAAGTTGCTTATTTTGTATATACAATGAAGAAAAGTGAATCTCTTTGTACAAGAGGAGTGGTTAGAAGTAAAACAATCCATGTGGGATATGTAAATTAAAATTAGTAGGAGCTCAACCGCTCATAGTTAAGTGAAAAGTAGGAATTGTATTTGAAGTAGAATTTTAGATCTCATTTTGGCATAGTAGAATGATGTTTTCCAATAAACTTTGAATTTAAAAAGTTAGAAAATTAAGATAAAATTTCATCTTCAAAAATCCTTTAATGATTTTGAGCCTCCAAAAAGTTATGGACAAATTAAGAAAGGATGTTTGAAATTGTCAAAAAAAATGTCCCTTCCAACCCCTCTTTGAACTTTGTCCATAACTTTTGATTGGAGGCTTGAATTCTCAAACGAATTTTTGGCTTGGTTTAGCCAAAAATTAATTTTGATTTCCCAATTTTTTTGAGTTCAAATTTTTTTGAATAAAATTATTCTACTATGCCAAAATGAGGTCTAAAATTTTACTTTGAACACAATTCCTACAACTATGAGCGGTTATACTAAGCTTCTACTAATTTTAATCTCCATATCCTACATGGGTTGTTTTACCTTCTACCACCCCTCTTGTACAAAGAACTTGTCTTCTCATTTCTTCACACAGTGAGATAGTTGCTTTATATTTTGATTTCTTTAAAATTAATGTTGAATGAATTTTTTCAAACATCCTAAGGAATAGAGGAACATCTTGGGTGTCAAAGGAATACTAATCCAATGCAAGTGATACATGGTGACTTAGGTGTAGTTAATCTTGACCCGGACTCCTCCCATGACAAGCCCAATATGTCCAACTGCTTCTAATTTCAGCTTGGTTGTAAATTGATCAAGCTTGCCAAAGCTTGATATTTGGGGCAATTTTTCCCCCTCTTTTAAAACTAGCTAAAACCTAAAACTCTACCATTCACATTTTGAAGAAATTATTATATGAGCAAGGTATAAATTGTTGAAAAAGGGCTATATATGGGAGTTTCTTGAAGTTAGTTTCCTTTTGAAATTTTTTAGTACATATTCTTCAATTTGAAATGTTATGAATTTTTTTGAAAATGTGGCCAACTTTGTCACAAAAAAAGAAAAAAAGTTCTAGCAAAAAATTGAAATTAACTTGTGCAAAAGCCTCCTCAAATCAAAGTTGTCCAAAATTTGGACATCCCCTGGAAGTATTTTTTTCAACTTCAAACACTATAATCTCAAAATCTATGAAGTAGTCTACTACTAGATCTTACAATAAGATGAAAGATTTAATTCGTCATTTTGGGGGGGCCTTTGCCATCAAAATGGCCTATTTTGAGTATTTTTTGGTGAAACATAGTAAAAAAACTTTAGGGCTAATCCCTAAATTTATTAAAGCTTTCCTAGAGCTTTTCAAAACTTTGGGTGGGACATTGCAAAGAGAATATCGAGAATTATTTTTTGAATTGTTTATTGAAACTATATGATTATAACACCTACTTGAAAATTATTTGGGGGAAGATCGGTGTTTGATTGTTGAAGTTATCTTCCTCCAAGAATAGTGAGCAAGTGGAACAGCTTCAGTTGCTCTTTGCAAGACAACAACCCATGTGGTTTGTAAGGAGGGAGTGGTTGGGGTTGGAGTAGGTCGGGGGCGGCAGTACACCAATGTGCAAAAAATACAATGAGAATCTTCAAGATGGTTTGGCACAAAATTAAAAGCAAGGTCAAAAATAAATTGGAGTCGGCTTCATACAATAGTGACGTAGAGTGTGTGCCACAAGCATGTCATGCAAATATTTTTTGAAGGTACAATTTGACACAAAATCATATTAATTGCATAAATTGAGTCCATCAATTACATTTACAAACATGAAGCCCAACTTCATCAATGTGCATGACTATTATTTTCCCTAATCTACCTTGTAAGAAGTGCAAAGATCTCTATCAACCAACATGCAAAAAATGATGACTGCTCCACTTCATTGCATCTCCCTAATTGCAACTAAAAATTTACGAAATCTCCACCTTCATCTCTCACTCACTTATAAGTGACATTCCATACCTTCTCCTATTTAGCATTTCTACAACATTGACAATACTCAAAGCTTTATAGCCATGGCAACTACAAATGAAGGTGCACTTATAAGATCTAGTGAAAAAGTAGCACAATGGGTGATCCATACCTCTCAAGTTGTATCCTAACGACCTATTTTGCATTCCTTAACTGTAAATTCTAAAATTTCCTAAACCATTGTCATGGATCCTAAATCAAAAAATTCAAAAGAAATACCTCAAAAAATTAGAGGTTCTCAGGGCTCTCAAATTCATGCTCCTAGGCTCGCAGAGTAACACACTTGTCCTAGCATCATTGCATTGAAAACCAAGGCTCTTGGCTTTGGCTTTTGAAGTCTCTTATAAAAAAAATACATGGCCCTAGTCTAATTTTACATTACCAAAATTCAAATAATTTATAAATGTATATATTGACTAAAACAAATGAATTGAATATGAAAATATTGCAAACTTCAATTGAAGTTGACACCATTGCTTACAAGTATGAAGTCCACATATTCTTATACAAATGTTGCCTTAAAAAAGCAACAACTATTATAAACACTTAGTGACAAATCTTCATCTAAATGCATATAAATTTTATGTACATATATATAAATTCTCACATAAAGACCTTTGTAAATTTTTTGTTCGATATTTGGATTTCATATTAATTGTTTTTTGTAGTGAAGTTTTGAATCTAAACTTGATAGAAAACCGACTAGCTCTTGCTAACTTTATATCAAATATGCATATTATTTATTGATGAGATTTATATTAATTATATCAAATATAAATAATGGCATTACAATAAGGGTAAAAATTTGGTAGTCTGTAATATAGTGGGAAAATCAAAAAACTAATTATGATGCAACAAGTTCAAATATCATGGCACTAAGAAGTTATGGATAACTAACATATCATTAAAAAATGCTTATGTTTTTTTTCCAATTTCTATCAAAAGCTTCAAGCAAGCTTTCAAAAGATAATAGAGTCACTTCAACATTTTTGCTGATTTTAATTCAACTAGCTTTGGCATGATTGACAATTTTCTTCTCAACAATCGTATAGAACCTTACGTAGACTACATCAACATAAAATGGTTGAAAATCTAATAATTGCCATTCATACAAAATGCCCCAATAGTAGATTGCGAGCTTTATTGTACATTTCAAAAGTCCTTACCTAATATTATGTAATAATCACTAGTTTACATGTTTAATCAATTAATTGATAGGTATACACTAATAAAATATGAAATTTGTTTACATTCTATTCATGTAATTTTATAGTCAATTCAATGTTAAAGTGACATTTGTCTTGGTTCTCAAACTCTTCAAATATAAATATAAACTAAAATGATGAGATCACAATGCTCATTTTGTATCATTTTGGCAGCCATTCAATGGTACTTTAGTTTATACCCATCAATCTACTAAAAGTCATTGAAACTACTATACCAATATTGAAAATATTCATAAATCAATGGATAGAAACTCTTGTAATGTAAGATCTCAACCTCTAAAGATCAAAATCTTGAAAATACACTAAAAAGGGTTAAATGAATGGACCTTCACTTCATGGCAAAATCTTAGAAAAATCCTCTAGTATGGATTATTAGATTCATAGAGGGGGTTTTACAGACATTCACTTTGATTGGGCTTTAAGCCATTGATTTAAGCTCTTATTTTTCTTGTAGTCCAAAATCCATGAATAAAATCAAAGTTAAGGAATTACTTCAAAGTTTGTTGATTTTTTTATAAAGTACCAAAAATGGATATTTCAGAATTTACAATAAAGTTTGATCAATGAGCATCTAATGTTTTAATGTGAAGTCTTTTAGAGATTACAACAATAAATTAGATTCTTCACATGAAGCTCAACTCCATTGATCCATGTTATGAGTGCTACTTAAATCAATTCAATGAATATTAGTGTGAATAGTGTTAGACCCATTTACACAAATTGAATTAATTATAGATGTATGTGATCTAATTAGGTTGATCATCAACGGTGCTAGTATGTGAGCGTGAAAATGCAAGCATATGAGCCTTGAGCATATATATAAGTAGACATCCTACAACCAATGAAGGTGTTTATCACATAAATACCTATAATATAGGTATCCAGGTATAATGTTTTATAGTTATACTATAATCATAGAAGGTTTCTATAATATAGACACCTATAACATAGGTATATAGTCTTTGAAGTTAAATAAAACATGACAAAGTTATTATTTTTAGTAGTTTAAATTTTTGAAAAATTCTTTTTGAAGTTTAGTTTTAGCATCAAATATCCGATTTTGAAAATGAATGATTATGATTGTTCTATTCAAGATTTTCTACAAGGATGTCTATTGCAGATCTTGATTTTTTAGTGTTGAAGATTTTTGAAAATGAGCCTCAAATACACTAAATCTTGGAGAAGGAATCACATTAGAAATTCATTTAAAGAAATTGTAGAGTAGATTTTGAAAAGCTATAAAATGATTGGGGTTACGCACATTATACTTGTAACCTCGTTTTTTTTGGTGACCAATTTTTTAGATTTGACAAGTGAAAAGAGGATTGAAAGACTTCAATTCACCTTCACAATTTTAACATCCTCATGATCAAACATTATAGTCTTTCAATCCATAAGTGATATTGTTGTGTTTTCATTTCCCATATGATCTCTAACAAGTCTTGTTTAAATTTGTATGGTTACAATTTTTAAAAAATTGACAAAACTAATCAAAATGTTGACTTTTGCTCTCTTTAGAGTAAATTCTAAGAAGCTCAAAAAAGGCAGGACACTAAATCCTCCATTCGAAGTGGGATCGATAGGGTGAATTTTGTGTTTTCCAGGGGTAAAAGTAAAAAAAAGCCCCCTAATTTGAGTTGTGTCTAGGGTATGTTCTAGACCTCTCCTAGCTAATTTGGGGCCTCTGATTGCAAATATGAATTCAGAATTTGCAAAAAAAAATCATACATGGCAAATAAAAAATTCCTTCATTTTCTCCAGGGGTAAATTCTGCCCACATGGCCCACTTCGAATGGAGGATTTAGTGTTCCCCTCAAAAAAGAGCTTGGAAAATTAGGGGCTAAAATGGCTAGCAACCTACTTCATGGAATGTAGATGATAGGACAAACAGAACAATCATGTCCTGAGTGTCATGTTGTCTCAAAAGGAATGTTGGGCACCACTTGCCCAAAATTAAAGGACCCTATAACCGCTCTCTACATATCAAATGGAATCTATCAATATGTCAAACAGGCTGATATACCCCAATATTTTTGGGTTCCCAACTCGCAACTCCTTTTTTCTTTAAGTAAAAAACTTAAAAAGTTCTCCGTAACTCTTAAAAAAAGTAAGCAAACTGAAAGAGCTAGCCCTTCCATCCATTTTCTTACCGAAACTTAAGTTACCCCGGCCAGCCAGCCAGCCAGCCACGTGGACCCCTTCAGTTCAGTTCAGTTCAGACCTTTCCACGTCCCCCGCGATTGGAGCTGGCCTTGAGCCGGCCGTTACTTAGCGGACCGGAAATGGCGAAGAATGATTTTGGGGTGAAGCGTGGGAGCCCGGCCAGTCCACCGCAAGGGCCGGGCCGGGCCGGGCGACGGAAATAGGCCACCCGGCCTACGGGCCTAGGTGGAGTCAGTCCGAGGGTCTCCTCCCGTTGGCTAATAAAAGCCGGCCGGCCGGCCAGCCATTTAATTCCCCCGGGGCCAGTGTCCAGTGGTTGCTGGGTTGACAGAATGTCCGAGGCGGAGCAGGGCCCCCCAAGTCCCAAAGGCGACGACAATGGAGCCGAGAACCCCGTCCGCCTCCAATTCCTGCCGTTTTTTAATAATAGAATTATATAGAATAGAAAGCCAGGGCACTGTACAAGCGAAGGAGCTGCCACGGTGCCACCAAGTTGCAGGACCAGACACCCTCGCGGTGCTACAGAACCAACCCCCTTGGCTTGGCTTGGCTTGGCTTGGCTTGGCTTGGCTAGGAACTGAACTGCACTAACTTGATAGCTTATGGGGAGCTAGGGTAGGGTAGAGACTAGGGTAGGGTAGGGACTACGGTACTGTGTATTGTAATTAGTATTGATGGCATCCACCAAAAGAACTGAAGGTGACGCTGCGAAGATTACTATTGGACCAGGATACTAAAAAATTAGTAGTTACCTCACCTGGCTTCAGTTGGGGCAGGAGGGAGGATCTAGCCCTATGGCCGTGCACATGGCGGCTTTCAATTGCTGGCAGAGGTGTCATGCTCGGCGGGATGATGAGTCAGCGGAGGAGGTTAGGGGTGGGGTGGGGTGGGGTGGGCTTCGGTTGGGTTGGCGAAGCAGCGTATGTTTTCACCGTATTAGATTGTTGGAATTTTTATATTGGCAAATGATATGAAATTTCAATGCACCAAAAAGCGAATGATTGGGATTTTGTATGCAAATGTTACGATGTGTCAACTTTTTTTCTTGATAGATGTACTGAAATGGTTCCTTCATTAATAGGTATGTAAAGATTTAGGAAATGATTTATTGAATTTCAAAGTTTCAAGATTTATTGAATTTTGTTATGGTGAGATTTCCTAAACCATGCATCCCCCGGTGGCATTGATTCTTGGTACCGTCGAAAAGCCCTATGTGAGGAGGTGTACATGGGCTTTGTTTCGTGGCATTTGGACCTATGGTGGGAAAGTTATTGAATTTCAAAGATTTTATGAATTAAAGACTTTATGAATTAAAAAAATTAGAAAATTACTTTTATTGTTATTTTGATTGTGGCGGGCACACTAGTCTTATTAACCCTTAAAGGACGAAGGGGTAACCCTCGAAATCATCCTTTTGCATTACCGTGTGAATCATAGGCTTAAAAAATTGCAAAAGCGCTCATTGGAAGTCAAGCTACTGTAGAAGATCTTCCCTTTTCATAACAAATTTTGAAGATGAATAGTTGCATTTCTGTCCTACACAATTTGATTCTCTGTCATCCATTGAGCATAGAATGGTTGTGTCATCGTTTAAGGATTAATGGTATGTGGATGGGATGGATGGATGAGAAAAGTTTCAAATTTTCAAAATGTGCCGGTGTTCTACTGTAGAGAAAAGTCATGAAGTTTGACCAAGTGCGGCCTGGATATGAAATGTCCACAGACTGAGGATGATGCTTTTCAGACATCTCCCAGTTTATAGGCAGCCTGCCCTGCATCAGATTCAGGACGGACGGACAGACGCTCCTTTAACTTCACTCTTGGTGTTTACCAAGTCAGTCGTCATAAGCTTATTCTTTTGAGACGCAATTGAGTGAAGCCAAGGTTTGGCGGGTGCTGGTAATCTCAAGTTTGGTTCTTTTAAGAAAATACGACTTAACTTAACTTCCATTCCAAGGCAAGGCTGCACTGGACTGGGCACAAACTTTGAATATCTTAGGTTCTGGACAAAGACTCATTCCGAGTTTCCCTCTGGCAACGACACTGAGGACCAAGAGTGTCCGATGGGTGACTCCATCGCTCAATGGAGTCATGTATCTATTGGTTCAAAAAATCGGAGCATTTTGGGGACTACCTTGGTCATGGGGGAGTTGCGCGTCTTTTGATGGTTATTATTTAGTCACTCCATAGCTTGTTGCATACAAAAGAAAGCATTTGCACACAAGAAAGACTTACACATTTATACATTTATACATTTACACATTTATATACAAGAAAGACTTGAAATTGGACAGGTGAAATGTCACTCTTCCATTAAAATACATTAATCCCTTTGCGCTTGAATCCTTTCTTGACTTTTGTACACGATCTTTTACTCCTACAGCATCAAGAGTTCTTCCAACAATATGATATCTTACGCAAGGTAAATCTTTGATTCTTCCTCCTCTTATTAATACTACAAAATGTTCTTGTAAGTTATGACCAATACCAAGTGTATAAGCTGTGATTTTAAATCCAAAAGTTGCTTATATTTTTATAAATATACATTATTTACTTCAATTTCATCAAATTCATCATAGAATTTTTTTTTAAAAAAACCCTACAGTTCTTTCTTGCGGAGGCCCAAAATTGCTTCAAAATACTCGTCCTCAAAGCATGGCTAAAATCTTCATCAATATTTATTTTTTAACAAAATCAACCATAGGATCCCTTAGTTAGCTTATTTAAGAAAATCCTTCCAAAATTTTAGAGTGAATATATCCACCAATTGCAAGTTCAATATGCCTAAACTTCAAAATGTTGTTCTTTCCAGCCCTTCCAAAAGGCAAAGTCTTGTCTTTCAACATTTCTATTAAAAAATTGTATGCCCCATAACTTATGCATTTTAGTCAATATGTTTGAAAATGGATTGTGAACATATGCCAAAAGACTCAACCGATTTTTTTTCATCTTCATCTTTAACCCCTTATGTCCTAAGGCCTTTATCCATCAAAAAACACTCAAAACTGCCATTTCTATAGCAAAGAGCAAAAAATAAATAAAAAACTGTTTTTTTTGCATATCTAAACATAGGATCTTGTACTATACTAGTGTAAGAATATGTGAAAGAAATTTCAAAAACTTTGACTATGTAGATTGCAAGATATTTGCATTTAAAGAGAAGGAAACAAGTTTTTTTGCACCTTGCACAACTACATTTTTTGGCTTTGAAACTTTAAAACTTAAATTTTTTGTTCCATTGATTTTGAATTTCTAATTTTAGATGATGAAGAATTATGTTGAGAATCTATGAATTAAAAAAAAAAAAAAAAAAACGTGCTTAGTTTTCACTCATTAAGAAATTATTAAGTAGAATTAGATTTAAGATTGAAGTAAAATCTAAATTGTTGATAGCATTATTATTATTATTATTATTATTATTATTTTAATTATAAAAATTGAATTTAGAAATGAATTCTATAAGTTATTTTTTTAAGAAGATGCTTTGATTGCCCAAAAAACAAGATTGTCCATAACTTTCTCACAACAAATCCAAATGGACTAACTCAAACCTTCCAATGTAGACAAAAATATAATCTATATGGAAGAAAAAAATTAATCTTTTTTATTTTAAATTAAACTAAAACTACCCGTTGAACTAAAAAAAAGGCTTTTTGTACCATAACTTTTGCTCCCGGGCTTTGATTGAAATTAAAACTATATTTTAAGAAAGCTAATGCATTTTTCTATCTTTTTAAAATATTCAAAAAATCACAACAAATATTGACACTATAGGAGCTTGCCCAAATCCATTTTGTCCTTTGAGGGGCCAATGGGACTTTAATGGTTAAAAAATTATAAAGTAGGATGTAGTATTGAATGAAAAAAAAGTGAACTACTGATAACTTCTACAAAGAATTGAGAACTGTTAATCCCAATAATGATAATGTTCTAATAAAAAATTGGTCTCTTGGCTTTCCGGTTTTTAATTTTAATTTTAAAATTGAATTTTAAAAACAACTTTATACATATTTTTTAACTTCATATGGAATTCATTGCTATGTACAGAATGAATGTGCAATAATTATATTAATGGAAAGTCACACTATGGTCACCTATGTCTGTGATCCAACTAGTGTAATGACTCATTGAAAAAGCAAGTAGTCATTCAAACAATAATTGTACCACGACTACACTATGATTAGTTTATAGTCACATCTGCCAATTTGAAATTACAGATATAAAATCTAAAAACATTCCACTTTGACCCAATGTTAGTCATAAGTCAGCTGTTCAAGAGTTATCTATTGCACAAAACCCATAATAAACTGCTAATGAAGAAGATTTCATTCTCAATATCATCCTCTTGTCATCTTATTGTCATTCAAATGATTGATCTATGACTGCAAGAGCTGACATGTTAGTTTTTACACCATTCTTCTAGGCCCCCGCGCAGTCACGGTGTAGTCATTGATGACTCCCAATCATTATTTGAGTGGTTACAAAACGCCCCTTTTTCTACTAGTGTAAAAAAATTTGTTGTCACAAAAGCCCTAAGAATCTCTTTGTTCATTGTCCACAATTTGGACATCGGACACTAAGAAATTAACTCTTTAGATCACAAACAATTTTTTAAAAGCACTATTTTCAATACTTGTTTATAAAAACATGGATTAAAGTGTATGCATAGGGGCTAACTTTAGGAAGTAGAATTACACTCAATGATATTATAGTATGTAAAATTTGGTGCACATCCAATAGTACATTTTGTATATTGCAACAATTGCAATTGGTTAGTTTGTGTAATACCATGCGACCTTGTCATATTTATAACTACATGGAGATCACAAAAATAAAAATCCAATGAAACAAACTTGGATATGAAATTAAACATTTTAATCTTCTAACAACACATTGTATACCAATATGTCTTAAATTTTTGTTGAATTTTAAAATTAGAAACTACAATCCACACATTTTAGGGTGAAGGCTTCTACATGCCTTTAACACTATCTTATAAATGTCTAATAAGATCAGAAGGACAATCCTAAAAGACCTCCGAGTGGTCTAATGTGTCAAGTGGGTTCTTCTCACGGATTTTTTTTCTTTATTCACAACCAACAATTCTACTACTAGTCTAAAGATATTTTTTTGTATAGGCCAATGGTTGTGCAAGAATTAGAGCATTCGCCCCGTCAGGCGTTATACATGGTTGCATCAATGTTTAGCAAAGTCCAAGCTCCATGGTGACCCCCATAACACATTTGCTAACTCCGAAATACAACGAGGCCTCTTCAAAATCCATGCCTAATACACTATATTTCTAAACCTTTGCATCTTGCTAATACACCTCAATGCACCAATTTTTATTATTTTTAAATCTATCATTTTCTCTGAACAATTTTTTTCTCTTCTATGAATAGCGTGATTATGCTCTTGCAATTGTCAAGGGAAGACTATTTTCCAAAAAAGAACCCTAACAACCACCTCACCACAATGGCAACTTATTTGAGAGTCCCTTTGAGCGACTTCAAGCTAGGTCAGAATGGGAAACCTTGCCTTCCTCCGCCTAGAACTACAAGCCTTCCAAATCATAGTTTGAGTGTCAAATTTAACTCTTAAAGGCCAAGTAGTTGTTAATTGACCAATTGAAAATTCAGATAGGTTCCTACAAAGTCAATTTCTAATGGATTTTTCTAAAATTTGACACAAAGTGTAGACATCTATTGCCTTATTAAAGATATAATTTTTTTTCCAATCAAATGCCTAGATCAAAAGTTATACTATCCAAAGTTTTTTGGGACAAGGTAGGCAAACTTTGGGCAACAAGTGCAAACCTCCTCCTCTACCTCTAAAATTTGGCAAGAATGTAACTAACATGATTTGAGGTGTAAATCTCAAATCTCATCGTAGAAGAAGAGAAAGTCTATTGATTTTGTAGGCTGGGATCACTATAAGAAAACATGGCCCAAATCAAGATGTCCGAACCAATACAAAACGTCTGAATCAATAAACTATGTTCAAAATTGCCGAATCAAGATGTTCGAATCAACTTAAAATTGTTGATATGGGTCTTGTTTTCTTGTAGTGGATGGAAAGCCCCTTTTTCTCCTAGCTTCAAACTCTAAAATCTTTCCGATCCTTATATACAAAAATTTTGAACTTTTTTCAATCATTCCTGCAATAGTCTATTATAAATTTGTACATTTCATTTTATTTTATTTAAAACATTTTTTTCATTTTTTCTCCTTGCCCTCCAAAGTGACAATTTTTGACAATGTATACATGCAACGTGCTTTAAGGTAAAAGCACCTAAATGTAACATGATTTGTTTACAGACATCTAGAAAACGACCTAAATCCACTCGCAAATGGACCCAAAGTAGACAGGTGAGGTTCCAAGAAGTTGTCACTATCAAGATGGAAGTTCTTACGTTGGCCAATCACGTGTGTGTGATCCAAGCTTACAATGTGTCCCTTTTGGGTGTTTCCCTGCCCACTTTGGTGTTAGTCTAGTGTTCACAATAGATGCATCTACTCATGTGTTTTCCAAACTTTGTATTGCATTCATGCAAGCTCGAAAAAATACGAAACTAATTTTGTTGACTTCCCAAACCATTTCCTAACAAGTGCATATCATTTTATTTTGTAACTACCTTCAAGATCATATCTTCAATAAGTGTCTCATTTAGGTGCTTTTACCTTAGTCTCTTAGGAGTTAAAGAGCAAGAGTGTGGATGTTCTAATCCACATTGTTAATTGGCTTTGACTCTTTCAAAGTAACAACACAACCCCCCTTTTTTGAACCTTACAAAACAAATGACTTTAACCCTTAAAGGACGAAGGGGTCACCCTCGAAATCATCCTTTTGCATTACCGTGTGAATAATTGGCTTAAAAAATTGCAAAAGCGCTCATTGGAAGTCAAGCTACTATAGAAGATCTTCCCTTTTCACAACAAATTTCAAGGATGAATAGTTGCATTTCTATCCTAAACAATTTGATCCCTCTCATCGGGTTGAGCTTATAGTTGTGCAACGAGCCTCTTGCAGAGGTAAAGCCAGGGGCCAATGTAAAAAAACCTACCCCCTATTTTGTGCCGTCTTTAGGATATGTTGTAGACCTCTTCTAGCTAATTTGAGGGCTCTGATTGTAAATATGAACTCAGAATTTGCAAATTCTATCATGCCTCGCAAATAAAAAGTTCCTGCGTTTTCTCCAGGGGTAAAAAGGGGGGACAAAATGGCCTCCGCAAGAGGCTCGTTGCACAACTATAAGGGCCAGCTTACATGTGAGCCCGGTGGGCAAACTTGGAGCTAAAACAGAGAAGAAGATAAAATTGCCTTCACTGATCGTCTTGCCGGGGTGGGCAAACGGAAAAAGAGGAGCCCAACTTCAACCGAATCGGTGGACAATCGGTGGACAACTCCATTGGTGGAGACTAGTGGTGACTAGTAGATCATGAGAGAATCTAATACATGTCCACTCCTCCACTGGAACCCTCCTCCACCCACCGGGTCCACATAAAAGTGGAATTCGTTTTTTTCCTTGTAGCGCTTTGCCCACCGAGAGAACATGTAAGCTGGCCCTAAGCTCGACCTTCTCATCCATCGGCCATAGAAATGGCTGTGTCGACGATTAAGGGTTAACTTTGGCACCATCATATAGGGCCTATTAGAGAGCTCTTATTATTAATTAGAAGTGAGCATTGCACATGCTCTAACTTAATGGAGTGGATCCCATGGCAACAACGTGAGCCAAGTCAGCCAACTAGCCAAGCCAGGGCCCCGGTGGTCTGGTCGACCAACAGGTGACTGTGCATGATGCCCTAAACGAACTTACTGGTAAGTTCCCATTGTTGGACTCATGTGCGGAGATGTACTGTACCCCAAGCTGCTGACATTCGATATCATGCTGTTCCAACATCTCCTTTTACCCTTTTGGTAAGTTACTAGTAGCAAGTTAGTAATGATGGATGGACCAAAAAATCCAACATCATGCCTTCTATCAGAAGCTGAGCCCACAAGCCCGGACTCGTACTTTGACACATTCTTGTCTTTTTATCTTTAAAGGGCGATTTTCTTTTCGGAAAGAAAGACGAGCCCACTCTAGTATGATACACTGAGATCCACACCCACTGGGTCCACCTGTATTTTGAATTTTTCTAACAATTTTCTTTTTTTTCAATTATTAGGTTTCCAAAAGACTGACTTCAATTGCATAACATTCAGTAGCATGTGTTGATGTTGCCTTGGTTCTACAATGATGGTGTGCCTCTACATCCTCCACCTGTCTAATTCATCAGTAGCTACTGATGAAACACTGTTGGGGAGTGTGGAATATACCACACCATCACTGTAGAGCTACTAAATGTTATGTGCACCGGCCTCAGTCATTGTCCATAATATGCAGCAGCCAATTGGGTAAGAAGCTTGAAAATGATTTTGGATGGACTCAAGCACACCGGCAGGTTACTGGATTATTTTAGCTATTTTGTGAAATTGGTAGATTCCCTCTACTCTATCCAATTTTTATTTTATTAATATATTTTTGATACAAATAAAGGAGACCTTTACTGCAAGAAAGAAAAGTACAAGCACCAAGTTGGAAGCAGATTGGTTGTAGAAAAGAGAGCTAGAGCTAAAATACAAGGAACCACAAATAGGGGCTCCTTAGTAGCAACACCGAAGAGCAGCGGTAGCCGTGCCCCAAAGGCGTTGCGTTTCAAGGCGGCTGCAATATAAAACAAGCCCATGGGCCGAAAAGGAAAGAGTCCACCGGGGCTTTGACTTGATCATCTATACCAGCAAACCGTGGCGGCACCATCTCTTCCCAAAACGTCCCAACGTTGCCTTTGTTTGGTCGAGGCACCGTGTGATGAGTTTGTGGGTGGTTTCCCACTCCACCTGCCCATAATCAACCAAACCTATCCAAACATTCTACATAATTTAGACAATCAATTAGGATCTTACAAGCAAGTGGGAAGATTTTTATGTGTAGCGTACCATACATAAAGGTCTTATTAGGTATTCAAGTGCTAAAATTGAATTTTCACGTTAGATTTTTAGTGGTCCACGTCACTTCACACCATTCACAAGATGACATGTGGCACCTTTTTAACAAAAATGACTTCATTTATATTGAATCAGACCTTCATGTGGGATACATCGAGTTTCCATCCCCAAAACATAGATGATTCCATGGTCATTACTCCTTCCCAATTAGATTTCTTGCACATTGGTCAATAGTGTGATTTTTCCATCCAAATGTAGTCAAATTTGAAAAACAACACGATTACATTCACCAAAGTGACAAATTGTGAGTGAAATTATACATATTGGGATACTAAGTTGTGCTTTAGAAATAGAGAGAGAGAGGTATGGAAGAAATGTGAACAGAGATGTAGACAAAAATAGTTCATTCCTCACTTGGACTTTTCCATTGAGTCAAATTCTCCACCAAATTTAGAACTAACTATATCATTTGAAAGTTGAGAAATGGAAAAAAAAATTATTAAAATTTGAGCTATAGGCAATTGCCTTGCTATCATTTTATCCCCTACTAAGCAAATTTTGCACCCAAAATTCCTAAGGAATGTGCCATGCTCATCAATATTCAAAAAAATTGTTTTGGATCTGGACTGCTATTTAGAACTTGAAAGTGCCTCAAAGCAAGCAAGCAAGCTTCTTTGCAAATTGAAAACAAATTAGTATCAAATTGGTGGTGGATTTTAACCTCTAAATGCCCAAGGCCTTTTTTGAATTTCTAAGAATTTGCTCTAAACTGAACAAAAATCAACATTTTGGTAAGTTATATCAATTTTTTTTAATACTAATCGTACAAATTCAAACTAGACATGTTAGGGATCACATAGGAAAAGAAAACACAACAATATTACTTATGAATTGAAAGATTATAATATTTGAACATGAGGGTGTTAAAACTGCAAAAGTGACTTGAAGTCTTCCAATCCTCTTTTCACATGCCAAAATTAAAAAGTTGGTCGCCAAAAAAATATGAGGTTAAAGGACCAAACATGCATAACCCCAATCAATTTACGACTTCAATTGCATAACATTCAGTAGCATGTGTTGATCTTGCCTTGGTTCTACAATGATGGTGTGCCTCTACATCCTCCACCTGTCTAATTCAGCAAGAGCTACTGATGAAACACTGTTGGGGTGTGGAATATACCACACCATCACTGTAGAGCTACTGAATGTTATGTGCACCAGCCTCAGTCATTGCCCATAATATGTAGCAGCCAATTGGTTAAAAGAAGCTCGAAAATTGATTTGTGATGGACTCGAGCACACTGGCAGGTTACTGGATTCTAGCTATTTTGTGAAATTGGTAGATTCCCTCTATTCTATACTATTTTTATTTTAATTAATATATTTTTTGACACAAATAAAGGAGACCTTTACTGCAAGAAAGAAAAGTACAAGCACCAAGTTGGAAGTGGATTGGTTGTAGAAAAGAGAGCTAGAGCTAAAATACAAGGAACCACAAATAGGAGGCTCCTTAGTAGCAACACCAAAGAGTAGCGGTAGCCGTACCCCAATGGCGTTGCGTTTCAAGGCGGCTACAATATAAAACCAGCTCGTGAGCCAAAAAGAGTCTACCGGGGCTTCAACTCGACCATCTATATTAGAAAACCGTGGTGCACCATCTCCTCCCAAAACGTCCCAACGATGCCTTTGTTTGGTCAAGGTGCCGTGCCAAACAACATATATGTAATAAAAAGGATAAAAATGGGAAAGTGAGGAATGAAATTCAAAAAATGTAAATGAATAGAATTAGTTTTGATTTTCAAATGAATATATATCTATACTAAAAGAATTTATTTTATATTTTAAGTAAAATATAGCTTCATTTTTTGCTTCATATCTTTTTGAGTATATCAAATTTGTCAAATTTCAAAGATATTTGGTTTACAAGATCAAACCACATTGTTAGAATCATTTTGAATACAGATTTATTATTTCATTGTGCATCTAAAATAAATTACAACTCTGCATCTTTGCCTACTACTAATGACAACCGATTGCAGATTTTGAAATTTCAACAGCTCAAATTCTTGAAAGGTATAAATATATAAATTGTATACGCTAAAATTTATAATTTGTTTAATTATAGTTTGCAAATGTATTGCCTATATATTTGAAAATTAAAGAATTTTATTTTTTGGTTGTACAAAAGTATTTATTGTTATTTTGTAATGTTTCAAATTTTCAAATATACATAATAAATTTATAAAATCATAATATTATAAAAGAAGAGGATCTAAATGAATGGGGCAAACTTTAAATGATAGTAGCCTAATGCATCATAGGTGGGGGGACAAAGTTCAAAGGGTCAAAGAACTATTGCATTGCAGAAGAATGAGCATGCCATAAACGGATCTTATATTTAAGCAGAGGAATTTAAACGCATCATGGATGAAAGGTTAGATGAAGAAGGCATCAAAACAATAGTGTCCTCAAAGTTCTAACGCATAGTGGATGAAATGATAGACAAATGATGTCAAAATAGTTGTGGCTTCAAATAATACGACTTTAGTTGGGTGGCTTCATTCCATTGCTTCTCGCATTGTTTTTAATTGTTCACCCCGATCACAAATGGACCCTATCCATGGGTGTCAATGTATACACTAGTTGTCATCTAATAGTTGTCACCAAATGAAAGTTGTTGAAAATTATTGTCATAATTATTAATGTGTTATTATAGATCTAAAATTTATCATACAAAGGTTGTTAGAAATGGTATAAGTTAATATTAACACTTATTGAAGAGTCTCATGTTGTAAATAAGGACCTATTCAAACTTCTTCACATTGGTAGCTTTTATCAATGCAAAGCCTCCTCTTGTTTTGATATAAACTACCAGTGAATCATGTATATGGATCTTTATCAGTAAAGGTTTGTATAGGTTCATTTGTATAGAATTGTACATATTGTACCATATTTGACTTCTAGAATACAATTCATGTACTAAAATATGGTACAATGTACACCATTGAATTGACATGCTAATCATCAAATGCAAGTTAATTTCTTATGAATTTTCCTAAATTAATGAAACTAAAAAAATCATATGATTTGAAGTTCAGATTTGGTGAATCAGCACAATATCATTGTTTTGAATAGGGTACATCTTGTACATCAAATTATGTGTAGAATTTATTGTATCTTCAACCTTTTTCATTGAGATGTTGACATTGACGCAGACTTTGGCACCCAAATCTACAAAGAAAAATGCAATTACATGAAAATCACAAAAAGGCACTGTTGTGGACCACTTGGATGAAAAACTTAAATGTGTGGATGAAAAATCATGGTCATTTGATATGCATTATTATTATGCAACCTGGTGGGCATAGATTGCGGATTCCCCCATATATTCTAAACTTGAGAGTATTCTTTGGATAATATGTAATATATATTTTTACTTGCAAACCATTATATTCCCTAGAGAATAAATTTCAGTACTTATAGGAGGGAATAAAAAGGCTCAATTGGTTCTCCCATTTGTTAAAAAAAAAAAAAAAAAAGGCTCAATTGGATGATATTTGCAGAAAACATGGCCTCAAACTGGGTGAGGAGATGAGACTGACTCAGGCTTGTGGCATTTGGAGGTCCAAGGAGATGCAGCTGCATGGACCCCATAACCAACTGAATAAGCAATTGTGGACACGATGTGGAGTATGTGGAGTACTTGAAGGCGAAGGAAAAATTCCTGCAGGTGTAGAGATAGAAATGATGGGGATTGCCCAAATTTTGGTAATATTATCGCTTGAAGTCAATTTACGGTGAATTTTGCAAGGCAAAAGTTGCATTGGACCCCCCTTGCTCAGCTGCTCCAAGTCAATCCACGGTTGCAAGTAAAAAAAGGCCCCCTATTTTGTGCCCGATTAATTTACCTTGAACACCTCTCCAACTATAGCTAATTTGGGGCCTAATTTGGGGCCTAATTCAAAATTTGCAAATTTTGTCATGCGTGGAGTGAAAAATTTCAGCATTTTTTAAAGCGGTTGAGCGAGGGGGGTCAATTCACCCCAGCCATAGCATGGGCCTCCCTTAGGGCCGGCTTCCATGTAGAGTTGGGGTGGACAAAGCCCATTGATCATTAGTGGAATGGGGATGGGGAGTCTAGTTTTTATGGAGTCTCCATTCCACTATTCATTGGTGGGCTTCATTGACCCCAACTCCAGATGGAAGCTAACCCTTATTCTACTACTATGAACCTTATTTGGACTGTAGAATTTTGGAGAAAAACATTCCTAACTTTTACCTTTTGGGAAAGACAAAGAAACAAATATTTTTCCATGGATGATGAAATTTGAAAATTTTGAATTCATCCATGGATTTGAAGACCCCAATTAGATAGTTGATTTTATTACATACAACCCACAACATTGTTTACATATGAGACAAGGGTCTTTTTTTCATCCTTAAAAAGGGGGTCTAAAGCATTGTTTACAAGTGAGGCAAGGGTCCCTTTTGCATCTTTGAAAAGGGGACCCTAAAGTGAACAAAATTATCTTATATGACTCTTCATCTAGCTCCAATCCTAAAATAAACTATCAAGTCCCTTCCAAGCATCTAATATAGTATAATACCTTTCCAACATAGGGAAGACCATTGCTTGGTTAAACAATGTTATGCCTAAATTAGAAGGTAGGCAAGATGTACTTCAAAGAAATGACAAAATGATCCAATCAATTTGGATGTATTCAAAAAAATAAAAACATATAGGTCGTTTTTAAAGATAAATTGTCTCAAGATAATTTTTTACTTGAAATACTCCAAAAACATTAAAGACCCTGTAAAGAAGTTGTGGAATTTAATACAATATACTATTATTCTAGCTTGTTTATTTGTTTAACCTATAAATGTTTGGATATAGCCAAATATCATGGATCCTTATTAGTAGGATATATCAATGTAGTGAAATGTAACTTTGACAAAAAGTTTGTTAAGATTATTACCATGGTTTTTGAATATGATTATATTTTTGTCATTGAATATGGCCTTTCCAACATGATTTACATTCAAAATGTAGGTAATGACATCACAATTGCTCCTATATTGAGAATGGGGTGATCATTAACAATGGTTTCATCTAATAAATAATCTATTTTTATACTATAATAAATTTTCAAATGTCATATTTTTTCAAAATACACTAAACACTAATAACTTAGTCGACAAGTCTTGGTGTGAAGTTAACTAATACAAATTCCACACACTTGCTATTCTTAAAATATTTGTTCTAACATTTTGAAGTTAGATTTTGTTAAAATTGGTTAATACATGTCATAAACAACAAATATCAAAACTATTTTTAATAGTGCTATATCAAAAGAATCATGTATGTTTTTTGTTTTGATTTTTCCGGTAAAATTCATATTAGAACTTGATAAAATTTGTTAAACATTACACTTTTTAACACCTTCTGAACAATTCATGATATAATATTTTTTAATTTGATAAATGTAAAAAATGGGTCGGTTTTGTATTAGTGGTTTTATGGTTGAATACACATGATTTGAAATTGTTTACTATATTTAATTTGTAACTAATTTTTTTTCCCCTTTCTTCAATACAAATCATGTCCCATTGTTGGTTAAAAACAATGTTGATATTCTATGGTAATCATAACATTATTAAACAAAATAAAATGATTCAAATAGTACATCAAATACATATTGTTGTACATAAGTACAAAAGATCATGATTTCATCCATTACACAAAGTGTTATAATGTCATCCACATTGTTTTTCATCCGGTTATTTTTACTAAACCCTAATGACTTACTTTGCAACTTTTCAATGAAACCTTCCAAGTTGATGAACCTTTTTGTGTCATTGCATTGCAATGGGATTTGTTCATGCAATGAGATTTGTTTTTGTGTAGCTTACATAAAATATTGGAATCATTGAAGGAACGGTGAAAAAGATGGTGAAAGAATCAAATGACTAGGAGATTATTTTATAAGTGCTAAAAAAATCAAAAAGGTGGCCATTTTTAGTCAAAATAAGGTATCTCTAGATGCAATAACGATTCCTCTATATTTACCTCCTATATGCTTAAAGGATTTAGGCAAAACTTAGATACTTGCCATAGTATATGACTCTCTAATTTTTGAAGCTTGTTGGACATTATTTATAGAAATTATCTATACAATCAAATTTGAGGAAAACTTCATTGACCTTTGTGAAATCAATTAAAGTTAAAAAATTCTCCAAAATAATTTTGTAGTTTTTGTATTTACTAATATGGCATACATTAGCACTAAATTTATTCTTACATATATTCAAAGCAGTGAACCTTTTCGATGAGCAATAATTTTTTTACAAGAGGAAAAACTTGGTTCTTTAGTTTATTTTTATTTTTTCAAATAAAAGCACAATACTTGTACTCTCCATACCTTAAGTTTGTTTGTTTTGTTTGTTACGTTGAGATCTCCTTGACCGTGTGTCCCTTGGTGGCGTACTCGGTACTGTCAGAAAGCCCTCGGCGAGGAGGAGTGCACGGGCTTGGTTTTGTGGCATTTGGACCCGCGATGGGAAAGTTATGGATTTTTGAGTTATTTTCGGTTCTTAAAAATAAATAAAATATTTTTTGCTTTTGATTTGGTTGTGGCTACGGCGTAGGGCACACTAATTAGGTAGGAGGTCCATAAATCACTCATTTAAGAGCTGAAACTAAATTTTGTAAAGGTGAAACGTCTTGAAATATTTTTCAGTAAATTTTCCTTGAAAAACAAGAGGAATTGGCATCTAACCCAAGTCATTTCATATTTTTTGGAGCTTTTTTTTAATTAGTTATGAAATTCTGAAGTTGAAGTAGCATAGGGCTCTAAAATTGCCCACCCCCTAAAATGTGCACTAGTTGTCCATTCTTGAAGGCTATGAAAAAGCAACATGTGCAAGCATCGTACATTTGAGTAGGATGGGTGATTTTAGAGCCTGTGCAATTTCAGAATCTCCTACCTTATACACGAAACCAACATCCATTCAACAAAAAAGGTTCATCACCACCTTCCTAGAATCATATAATTGCATGAAAAAATGCCTCTAATGAATGCTTCAGCAAAGTAGCCCACGGCAGTAGGGAGCCACACGGCAGTAGGACCCTCAGTTTCCGATGTGGCATGATTAGATGGGGGAACCTTTTCCTTTCCCTCTCAAAACTCAAAGAATTATTCTTATTGATACTGATTCCGCCAGGGCAGTTATTTCTTGTGACTGCATGAGAGATGGATGAGAAATTGCAAAGAACATGCTTCCAGAATTTCGGGCAGCTTCTAAACCTGGGTCCTCACCTGTAGTGTTCAAATTAAATTTAAAATATTAAATGAAAAATAAAAAATAAAAGAAAGAGAGAATAATAAGAATATTGTCTGATTGGAGATCAGTCTATTTTTACAAATGATTGGCACCCAGTAAGTTAAATCTAGGGCTCCTGAGTTTAAGTTACTTATATAACCCCGCTTTTAGGGTTCCTCGGGTGTGGAATATGATACAGTATTAATCTTTTGTGTCCAAAAGAAGCCAACAATTAAAAAATGACACTGACTGCCACTTGTTGGAGAACGAGTCCAACTTCATAATTATAATGATAATGTGAAGTGAATAGTTGGGATTAAGCTACTACAAGGACATGGAGTATCAATTGATTTTTTTCCAGTAAGGTACAGTACTACAGGAAAGCTTCAACACAATTAGGAATTTAGGATTTATTCGAAGATTTTGTATCCGTCTTCTTCCCGAATCCTCATTAAGTTTCTCTGCATCTAACCTCGATTTCATTAATTAAACTAAGTTGCACTAATTGGCCCCAAGACCGACCCTACATGAATGAAGAACTGAAGGCACATGGAATCAATTCCAAATCCACCACCAGCTAGCAGACGGAAAGCTGGTTAACGTACTACAACATTCAACGCAGCCAAACGACGGAAGTGGCGCAGGAGGGATGGTAAGTTTACTAATCACTTAACTTAAGGTTGGACTTACTTAAGTTACCCCAATGGTTATGGTTTAGGGTTCCTGGTTTAGGGTAATTCCCTTCGATTCCCCTTGCAATGGAAATTGTCCACGTGTTAAAAAAAATGCGGTTAGGATTTGAAATAGAAAATTATTCAAAAATTAAAATATGAAATGAATGGAAGGTTTCCAATTTTTTTAAAATATCAAAATTGAAACTAATGAGGCTTTAGTTTTTTTTCTTCTTAAAACCCAAAGTTTATTTCAAGAACAAACAAGAACAAACGGTGGAGAGCTCAGGGCAGAGCCCTCGAGATAGAGAGCCATGGGAACCATCAACCAACCCCAAAGGGAAAACTATGCAAAAGACCCACAAGTGTGTTTCCTCAAGTGCCAAGTGATAAGTGAGAGACAAAGAATGGGGTACGGAGCCAAATGTTGTCGAATTTATTGAGAAACTTGTATGCCTTTCCTAAGATCCTAGGCTTTAGGGTCTTTACATTTCTTTAAGATGGAATTGAAAATAGGTACATTAGGGGATTGCAAAAATTAAATTTCCTTTCTCGAAAAAGAAATGAATATCTTTAGCATTTGTGAATACCGTTGTAGGGGTGTGGATACGTTGATTCTAGATTTAAAATTTCCATTGGATACATATATTGATTGGATATCATTATTTTAAAAAATTATTATTTCAATAGATTTTTTAATTTATAAAAAAATAATACTCCATATGATGGGAATATGCATTAGAGTGTGCTTCATCACCTTACTACCGTGATATCCTTGTCTTATGTAAACTAGTAGGAAAAATTAGCAATAATAATTTATATATAGAGAGAGAGATGTTTTGAATAGATCATTTTTGGATATTAAATACAAATATAAGTACCCAAGTGTCTGCATGTCAAAATCTAACATACATGTACAACATTGATTTGCACTTCTCTCCACAAGCCAAAAATTAAGTGACAAAGTAGAGTTCCACTTCAAGCCATGGCTATTTCATTCATTAACTCCTTAACGACATTGCAAATGTTTATTACATGATGGATGATAGAGAATCCTTCTATTTAGGACATAAGTGTGGATGTTCATCTTTAAAGTTTTGTATGGAAAGGAGAAGTTGTACATAATAAGGTAGGTATCCCCAAACCGCCACTGAACTTAAAGTGCCATCTTCATTGTGTGTACATGTCCAAAATCAGTCATAAACCTCTGTGAAAGAAACGCTTTTAGAACCAAACTTTGTTCCTTTATAACTTTTGCATATGGTATCCAAATGTCGCGTTCTTTGGTGCGTTGGAACCTCCTTTCCCTTGCCTATAAGAATATATAAGAATTTGAACAATCTAATAGTAGTAATTAGGCACAATAGCAATTAGTGGCAGTTTTGAAATACCTACCTTAGTTTGACCTCCAACAAGTGCTCTTGGATTTTGTTAAGTAAAGTATTTATTTTTTATTTTTTTATTTATTTTAAGAACCACTAAGCAAACTATTCACACAGTACCAAGAAGGGTGTTTTTCACGGTAATCAGCCCGTCCTTTGAGGGTTACTACTTAATATTAATATATTAATACGTTACAGTAATCTTCCCTTAACTGAACGCTTTCAAATAATCACATGAGCCGTCGTCCCACCCGTCCTTGTCCCACCGGTCCCGGTCCCGGTCCCGGCCCGTCTCGCCCCTCCCGTCCCCTTCCAGCAGGGGTGGGGGGGGCTGCTGGTGTGTCTTGTACCTGTCGTCGATGCAGCCTGGCAGCTGTTCTGTAGTGGAAGTCGTAAGGGCAAGATGGGTAACGCCCTGCTGCTCGGGTTGCACACAGGCTCAGTCTTCTGTGGGAGAGCGCGAGGCTTCCTCTACAACTAAGCTTAGCTTTTAGCTTTAGCTGCCATTAGCTTAGCCTGGCGGGTCATGTTCGTACAGTAAAGAAATGCCGCAGGGGTGGCAGGGAAGGACAGAAGTGGCAGAGTTGCTGCTGCACCGCCTGCAGAAGCACCAGGGACGGACAGACAACGCAAGAAGACCGCACAAGCGACCTCCAAGGCTCCAAGGGCAAGGACGGAAGGAAGGAAGGAAGAAGGAAGAACAACTCGCCTCCTCCTCCTGTCCTTAACTTAACCTAGCCTGGCTTCGCTTCACTGCATCTAGTGTCGCCCTCGCTTGCAGCAACTCTACAAGCTGGAGAATCATCCGGACAGGGGAGGCAGTCACAACAGGGGAGACAGTTCAGTTCGTAGCTTAGCTTAGCAGCAGCAGCAGGGTTGGGCAGCAGGAGGGGTGGTGGTGGTGGTGGTGGTGGAGGAGCAGCAGGGGACGACGACGGAGGACCCCACATGGCCGCCATCCCATCCATCCCTCTCGTACTCGCAGCTTCTTCCCTCCACAGCTGCTGCTCAAATCAGCAGCAGCTCTCCGACCTTGCTGTGTGACCCACCCGCCAGGTTGAGAGGAGAGGAGAGGAGCAAGCGAGCTGTGTGTAGGAGGTTTTGTGTGCAGTCGATCTTTGAGAAAGAGAGTGAGAGAGTGTGTGACGGCGTTGAGGAGAGAGGAGGAGGTGAGAGAGAGAGAGTGAGAAAGGACTGGGGTGGGTGGTTGTACGTGGGTGAATGGGAGGGTGTGTCGGGGTTTGGTGTGTGCTGTGACTGGATTTGCACGTTCGAATGTACATTCGCATGCGTGAGGGGGGGCGTCTGGACCATCGTGGGAGCCTGACCCACCGTCCTTGCGGAGAGCAGAGAGGTCGTGCCGGGAATTGGGTGGGTCTTGGAGGTCGTGTTGGTGATGGGAGTGTCGTGTAGGGTTGGTGTGTTTGTGGCGTGAGAGGGCTGGGTTGGAGGGAAAGGGAAGGGAAGGGAGTTGGGGGCGTGGGTTCAAAATTGGGTGGCCTACACTGTGTTGATTCGCATCTGCTTGTGTTCCGGAGCTTAGTTGAGGTTTCGGGCTCTACTGTTCCGTTGAGCTGTTCCTGTTTGTCGCTCTCATCTGCAGAATTTGGGTGGGGTTGTCGAGGTTTGTGTACATTTGCCTTTCTAGGGTTACTGGAGCTTTGTCGGTCTCGCAAGCTTGTGTCTGGGGTCTGTCTTAGCTTTATGTGTAGTGTGTACGTCTTGTGTGGCGAGAATTGTCGTAGTTGGAGTATTTGACGAAGAGATGTGAGTCGACGAAGACTGTGAAGAAGAAAGATTGACTGAGAGTGCTCTTCGAGCTAACTGCAAGAGCAAACTTCAAGTTGGTGTGCGCGCATCCGATCTGTGGTGAGCTTCAGCTAGATCCGCCACTTGGCACTTTGGTCGTCTAACATGTCAATTTCATACGACGTGGCTTCACTAATGGAATCTATTGGCGATGTCAAGATGTAATAGTGGTGTCAGATGTCTCTTGCAGTTTGTGATCTACGGGACGATCTGGCTCCGAGACCAGCTCGTCTTTGATCCTGCGCTTTTAGTTCAATTGCCCGATCCTAGTCCGTGGAAGTCCAGATAAGTCGATTAGAAACAGTTGTCAGCAAGGTTTCGATTCAGATCAGCTTCTAATTGCGCCAATCAGATATACAATTTGAGTCTCGTCGGGTTCGATGACAGAGATGTCTGGTTCTACTTTTAGAGAGAACCGTGTGGACTTTTTCCTTGCTGTTTACCTGCTAGATGCTTGATGCGTTTTTCCGTACTGTTTGCTCCGATCTTCTTGAGCATGTTATCGGTCTTGATCGCTGTTGGTGGATGATAATTGGGGTCTTCCGAGGGTGAGGTAGCTAGAGAACGTCTGCTGCATCACTTTGTTCGGCATCGTCCTATCAATCTTATGTGTTGTGCCGCGAGGGCCTTGTGGAAAGAACTAGCAGCATGGTCACTGTTTAGCTGAGCTCTCAACGCTGCGTTTTACGAAGTGTCGCGTTTTATCTTCACTTGCAAGTGCTCGTTAGGTCGTTGTAACTTGCATTGAGTGTCCATGTTGGCATGAGTAACCTCAGACCTCTGGTTAGGAAGGTTACGTCGATTCTCTACTCGAGATTTAATGTAGTCTAATCTTATGATGCGATTACTGGGTTAATTTGCCCTTCTTTCCATGCTAGGAGATCGAAGCTCTCTTTCTGTTCATCAGAGACGAGAGTGGGACTGAGAAAACATGAACACTAGCTTGTTGCAGTGAGACATTTCGTTCTTTACTTGGCAAGACTGTGTATGGAGGCGAAGGTTCGATGAGGTCTAATTGTGCGTATAATTTCATGAGATTAATGAGTGATCGACATTGGTGTTTAGCTTTTGAGAAACTTGCGAACACTGATGCTGCAGCTAGAGGGTATGATCGTTGGCGTTTAGGATCGTAATTTCTGCTTTCTAGCTAATTCGTTTGCTAGCTTCTCAGATAAGGCAATTTTAATCAACTTAGGACTGCATGTGCTGTGTGTAAATCGAACTTGTCATAGACATGCCATGAGCTTCACGGAGCTTCGTGAACTGATCGACATTGGTGTGTCGTTTCACGGAAAGTTGCGAATGCCGATAGTGTAGTTTGATGATATGATCATGTGCGTTTAGGATTATAATTCGTGCTTACTAGCTTATTCGTGTAATACCGGCTCAGACAAAGCAAATTTGGCTGGACTCAAGACTGCATGTTTTGTGTGCAAATCGAACTTTTCGTCTCCACGCATGAGCTGCATGGAGTTCGTTGAAATTGTTAGATTTTTGCAAACTGTTGGGTGGTCTTTGTCATGGTATCTAGTCTTACTCAAACTTACGACGTTGTTTGATACCTCAGGTATTGAATTGGGAGCGAGTAGTTGGAAGTAGGTGCAAGCACAGGAAGGCCTGGATCTTTCATGTTGCGAGCAGCATCGAAGACAGACGATTAGGTGGCTGGAAGTCACGATGAAATGCCTGTTCAATATGTGTGCACTCTAGCTCTGCGGCAGATCTGACTGTTGCAGAGTCGTTACAACATTCAACGTTTTCCCAGTACGCTATTAAAATCAGTCGCAATTGCTCCTCCGCAATTCCCCGTGTCTTGGTTTGGAATGCCCGGGCCTGGCCCTCGGTTATCGATGAGTGTGAAAATGGAAAAACACGACGATACTGGAGGGGGTGTGGGGTCTGGAGAGAGTGTGGGACGTCTGGATGCCCAACTATGGCATGCTTGTGCTGGAGGCATGGTGCAGCTGCCGGCTGTGGGTGCCAAAGTCATTTACTTCCCTCAAGGGCATGGAGAGCAGGCTGCCACAACTCCTGATTTCGCCCAGTCTTTGGGTCCTTCAGGAACGGTGCCCTGTCGCGTTGTGTCGGTCAATTTTCTTGCTGATACTGAAACCGATGAAGTGTTTGCTCGAATGCGCTTGCAGCCTGAAGGTCTCCCTTTCTCCAATGACCGCATGGAGGATTTCCCGCTCTCCCCACCTCCTGAGAAACCAGCCTCGTTTGCCAAAACTCTGACCCAGAGTGATGCCAATAATGGGGGCGGGTTTTCTGTTCCCCGCTACTGTGCCGAAACCATATTCCCTCCATTGGATTACTCCATTGACCCTCCTGTGCAAACTGTCTTGGCGAAGGATGTTCACGGAGATGTCTGGAAGTTTCGGCACATTTACAGGTATGACCTGGGATCCAATGCATTAAGTTAGAGGATGCTATGAACGTTACTTCCAATATCATTTAAAACAACATGTATGAGACCGATGTACAACTCATTGGACGCGTATTACAAGAGCCAAACTTTGTTGAGATCATAATTATAATCACTCCATACGAGAATTTCTTATGCAATGCTTCAAAGTGGGAGATTGTATACCATTATGGAGGGGATAGTAGACGACCGTATCTTCTTTCGAGGATCAATGGCCGTAGATATTTAGCGAAGTCGTGCTTCACCCAACTGCTAATGGAAGGCCGAACCAATGTATTGGAAGAGATGAGTTGCTGTTTGTAACAGGTGTCTGTCAGTAGGAATCGGTTTCAGACCCCTTATGGTTCAAGCATCCTCTACTTACATGCTTGTCCGTCACCTGTTCTTTCGACGAATGTTGGTGATCATGATTATTCATACCTGATTTCGTGCACAGGGGTACGCCTAGGCGACATCTTTTGACAACAGGCTGGAGCACGTTTGTGAATCAGAAGAAGTTAGTGGCAGGAGACGCGATTGTGTTCTTGCGCAGTGCTTCCGGTGAGCTCTGTGTAGGAGTGCGACGTTCGATGCGGGGTACCAGTGGTGGCGACACTTCCACTTGGCACTCGTCAGCCAGTGCAACTTCAGCTATGCGGGCCTCGCGTTGGGAGGTCAAGGGTACGGAGAGTTTTTCAGATTTTTTTGGTGGAATGGGTGACAATGGCCATGGTGGATTAAGCAATGGAATTCGACATGGAAGTCAGGGCCCTTCAACTACAAGCAGCTTTGCACGAAACCGTGCCCGCGTCACTGCTAAATCTGTACTAGAGGCTGCTTCACTTGCTGTGGCTGGAAAGCCGTTTGAGGTTGTGTACTACCCACGTGCTAGCACAGCCGAGTTCTGTGTGAAAGCTGCTTTGGTAAAACAAGCTCTAGATCACACATGGTATGCAGGTATGCGTTTCAAGATGGCGTTTGAGACTGAGGACTCTTCACGGATCAGTTGGTTTATGGGAACTATTGCTGCAGTTCAGCCAGCTGATCCCCTCCTTTGGCCTAATTCTCCATGGCGCGTATTACAGGTATGTTAGTCGAGCTGTGACTTTCTCCTTATGAGTTCCATTGCATTGAATGTTCCTAACTTTGGGGGTCAATTTCGATTTCATTTCGGGATCAGTATTGAAGCTCACTGTCGAGATCATTCTGTGTATAACTTCTGTGTATAACAAGAGCCGAACTATCTTGAGATTGTTTTTTTTCTACGTTTGAATTTCTTGTGCAATCGTTTTTTGTGGGAGGTTGTAGACCACTATTGAAGAGACTATAGAAAACGCCATGTCCATTCAAAGATCAGTAACCATAGGCATTTTATTCAATCCATGCTTTCACCAACTTGCTAATTGAAGATCATCGAAGTATAATGGAAGAGAGAGTTGCTGTTGGTGAGAGGGGTCAGTCAATAGGAGTTGTCATATTTTTGTGACCTTTGTTTGCTAACCTATTTGCGACAATTGCAGGTTACTTGGGACGAGCCAGACCTGCTGCAGGGTGTGAGTCGTGTGAGTCCCTGGCAGGTGGAGCTCGTGGCCACCTTGCCAATGCAGTTGCCCCCCTTCTCCTTGCCCAAAAAGAAACTGCGTGCTGTCCAGCCTCAGGAACTGCAGCTGCAGGCACCGGGGCTGCTCGGCCTGCCCTTAGCAGGCTCCACCAGCACCTTTACGGGACAGTTGCCCGCCCCATGGGGGGGCCCTGCACTCTTAGACGACGTCTCTGCAGGCATGCAGGGAGCCAGGCATGATCGCTTTAACGGGCTTCTAACCATGGATTTCCGGAATAGTAACTACAAACATCCTCGAGAGTACCCAAGCGACAACTACTACAATGAGCAGGTCCCCCCTGTTCGGGACCTCTTGAGTGATTCTCCTTCTGGTAACAATCACCACTTCTCTCTTCTGCCCAATGGACAGCAGCAGCACCGCGCGCAAACCACAGTCAGTAGCTTTCTGCCCGCTGCTGCGAATTCCCAGCAGGGAGAGAACCATGCGACTGCTACCAAGACGACCTCTACCTCGTTTTTCCTTTTCGGGCAGTCCATCGATCCTACTTGCACTTCGAAGCCGCAGCAGCAGCAGTGTGCGGCATCGGGAAACAGCTCATCGGATGGTCCTCTTCTCCATGATGGCTTGCGGGTATCTACCACCAGCAACTCGTCCTCCGATAACACATTTGAGAACAGGGACAGGATGATAGGGTTCAATAACAACAGGGGAGATGGAGCTGTGTCCCGGTACCGACAGAACGACAACAACAACAGTGGCCATTGGTCAGACCTTTCAATTGGAAGCGGGGGTGAGGTGGGCAGCTTGAAGTGGTTCAAAGACCAAGCTGCTGACAGGGAGAGAGGAGCGTTGAATGAAGCGCTTCATCATTGCAAAGTGTTCAGGGAGGGTGAGGAAGTGGGAAGGACTCTTGACCTTTCAAACTTCCGCTCTTATGATGAAGTATACGACCGTCTAGGTGACATGTTCAGCGTTCCTACACCAGATTTCAAGGACCGGCTGGTGTACCAGAATGCTGAAGGCTCCACCCGGCATGTTGGTGCAGAGCCGTACAGGTAGGTTTTAAGGACGGCCCTTCTTTTCATCTGTCCTGGACGACATTATTGATGTGCAGCTCATTCGTTGTCAGGATATGCAGGCACGTCATGTATCACAATGTATCTTTGTCTAGAGAGGGCCGTACCCATTGATTTTGGCTCTTCACCATGATGAGATGTGCCCATGTTGGAAATGGCAGGAGCTTTGTCACGGCAGTCAGGCGACTTACCATCCTACCTGAAGCGAGTAATGGCAGCGCAGTGCGATCGTAGCTCTATACTTGATTTCATCTGATCCTATTAAATATGCACGATATGTACCGGCTCTATATGTGGACCTGCTACCTATTGATTGTCACTCGACTTGATAACTTTGCTTGACCTGTTGGGTAGGTTTTATGAGAGGCTCGTTCATTAGATTCCATAGCCTATATTATGACCTTATCTACCAGGTTGTTAAGTCTAGTGATAATTGCAGGACATTTTGTGACAATTGCTGGTTCCCTTTAGTTTTCTGCTCTATACTTATGTTTGTAGTACATCACAGACTTTGTGACTACCGTACAATGCACAAACAGTGATTATTCAACTATATGGTTTGTAATTGTTGAATCATGCACCAAATGTGCTGGTCGTATAAGTAATACATGTGAGTGCAGTTCTCACACTGAGACGCGCTTCTAGTTAAAGTAAATTTCAAACTTGGGTTTGGTATTGAATATGCCAATATGGTGCTGTAGATTACTGCCGTTTATTGGTAGATTGCTGCCAATATCGAAATCTTTTTGGGGAAGCTGTGGAGGATGAAATTCTGTGCTACTGTAGCTCTTTTTTTTTTTGAACAAATGGGAAACTGCATTAAAAAAAGAGAATCAATGCGCGCTCTACCCAGACCAGGCAGGCTTGTTCCTCCAGCGTTTTGATAGAATTTGGCTTCAGACTTCATTCTTTGGGACTAGGACGCATAGGCAGATGCAATGGAATCTGGAGCACCCCAAGATGGGGGTCTTTGATTGAGCCTGCTCACTTCTCACCGGAGTGGCTGTGCTCTCTCGGTTTGGCTCTCGTTGCGTTTGGTTATGTAGCGGAGTTCTGTCAAAAAAATATTCTTAAAAACTAAAATATTCTCGCCGGAGACTTGTTCTCCTGGTTTCGATATACTGTTTCCTTATCAATGGAAATTGTCCGTTTGGTTATGAAAGAAAAGAAAATCGAATACACAACAGCCAAACCACAAAGGGCTGGACAATGAAGCATGAGAGAACAAAAACAGAACACGAATGTTCTACTGTAGCTTTCACTCAGACCTCTACAAAACGACATTGTCCAAAACGACATTCCAGAATATCCTTCCATAATTGTGACAGGATCATTGATTGTAGCGGACTTGTCACACATTAAAAATAGTCTAAACCTATTTTTGTAACTGAGATAGTGGTTGCAACAATTTGGGCATCATTCGCGGGCTGAAAATAAACTTCTTCGAAAATTGAAATTTTCAACTGCCAAATCCCCAAAGTTTTATTTTTATTTATTTATTTATTTATTTTGCCAACTTCCGCTTGGCTGTTGTTCTCAGACTTTTTTTAAAATGCAATGGTATTTTCCATTTGTTAAAAAAAAAGTTTAAATAAAGTATATATATATATAATAATAATTATTATTTTACTACAAATGGAAAATACCATTACATGAAAAGTTGTTTTTTTGCTATTTGGTCAAACTGCTAAAGAATAAGAATTTATGACAATATTTAATGATTTTCTTAAAGGGTTGAAAAATCAACAATTAACCCCTAACCCCTAAACGTCTGGATTCATCTCCGAAATTGACGATTTGAGAAAAACCATTATAAACTACAATTTGGAAGAATATTTTGGAATTGGTATACAAATGAAAGCTGTAGATTTTGATTTTTGAATTCTATCCGTACGGTTAGATCTACTAATGCTATCACCAATCTTTTTCTATAAATTTTGAAAAGAAAATTTTAGAATTCCTTCTAAATTCAATTACAAGTAAAATATTATCATTTTTTGAGTAAAACTTGTTGGAATGGATTTGAAATAAGGTTCTCTTCATATGGTGATTTTTTGAAATTTTTATGACCTTTACATCTTTGACCTCATTTTTGCACATCTAGTTTTGAACTAAAGTCAATGCAAATTGACCACTTGACATACTTCCACATTTGTAATTTTAGAAATGTATATATTCTAGTAACACCAAATCCAACCGATGGATAGGACAACAACTTGATAAAGTATCACCAAAAATTAGGATGACTTTCATCCAAGCAGGAATGAGACAGAAACAAGGATCTGAATCTGTTCATCGTCCAGAAAATGGACGTCGGAGCACTCCAGGGCTAAAGGCCCAAGGCCTTTTTTCTGCCAAAACCCCATCAAAACTGCCATTTCTATAGCAAGGAGTAAAAAAAAATGAAAAATGTTTTTTTTTCACATCTAACCGTGGGATCTTACACCTAACTAGTATGAGAATGTGTGGAAAAAATTTCAGAGTTTTTGACCGCTCAGATTGCAAGATATCTGCGTTTAAAGTGGAAAAAACAAGTATTTCAGCACATTGCGGGACTAGATTTTGACTTTAAACATTTTTCACGTAAAATTTTTGCACTACATAGTTTTGTGCTTCAAATCTTTATAGTGGAGAATTGAGTTGAGAGTCTAGGGAAAAAAAAAATATTCAAAAAAACTTAATTATCATTCCTAAAAAATTTATTAAGTAGAAGTAGGTACGAGATAGAAGGAAAATCTAAAACATTAATATATTTTAGATGGAATTAAAATACACTAATTCCAATGGTGAGATTGTTCTAGTAAGTAAACTAAACCATGAGAATTTTATTTTTTTTATAAATTGCAAAAATAGCATTTAGAAATGAATCCTACAAGTTATTTTTTTCAAGAAGATGCTCTAACTGCCGAAAAACAAGAATGTCCATAACTTTCTCATAACAAATCCAAATGAAATGAATCAAATCTTTTTAGATAGACAAAAATATAATCTACAAGAAAAAAAATTAAAAAAAAAAAAAATCAAATTTTTGCCAAATTTTTCTTGCTGCCCGGATTGCCCAGTTACAAAAAAAGTAACATATTTGGCCATAACTTTTGACTCCTATTTCCAAATGTCCTGAAATTTAGTGCATATGAAAGATATTCCTTGCGCCCACCTTCTATTAAAATTTCAGCTTAAAATATGGAAATCTCGTCACATGGACCTGCCCAAAATTTCTATACGGCCAAAAAACGCAGTCCGGTCTCCTAGGGGTTAATACAATTGATATATCCATACCATAACCCCTATGTGCCCAAGCCTTTCCAAATTTTTTTTTCTAAGTAAAAAGACTTATAGTTATTTCCAATCTAGCAATTTTTATTTATTTTAAAGTTAGATTGTATAGATGTTTAAAGAGCTTGCTTATTAGTGTGCATACTAGTTTTGAGTGTGAAAATGCATAGGAGTTGTGAGACTATAACAAGAGAATTGTGTGTTTATTATTTTTAGTATGTTGTCCCTCTCCATAATGTTTGATAAATTTGTATAAATTTTTTTGGGGGGATTGGAGGTAACATGAACAACTACAAATAGTGTTATCACCCTAAAATGTACTTTCAAAAAACTTAATTTTGCATAAAAAGTTATCAAATTCATTACACAATCCATCTTGAAATTGTAGAAATGCAATTTTTTTTATAAGTAGAAATTGCAAATAACTCAATGCTTGCATGTTTAAATTTTCAATGGTGAAATTCCTGAAAACACTCTATTCTCTCCATTGGGACCATTTTCAAAGCAAATGAATGAATACAATTTTTTAATCTCAAATCAAGTGAAATTGACAAGCTCTGCTCCAAGCTAGGAAATCAAGTGAAATACACAAGCTTTACTCTTAGACTAATGGTACATATAATCCGCCTTCGAGGACCTCCCAAAATTAAAATATTTACCTTTTTTTAGTGAAAATTTTATATCTTTCAATAGTTAACCTTCAAAACTATCCGTAAAAGTTTTTAACCCCTAAAGGCCCAAAGTCCCCTCGGGGGACACTTGAGATTTTGGGCAAGCTCGAGTGACCTGAAGTTTTGAGCTGATTTTTTGAAACTTTTTTTTGAAGATAGGGAATCACATTAGGTTTCTAAAAATATATAATTTTTTAAAAATCGGTGCCCGGGAGCAAAAATTTTGCCATCCGAAGTCTTAAAAGCAATTCGCTGGGCAGAAAAAAAAATGATTAAATTTTTTTTTTCCTTCAAAGATTATGTTTTTGTCTACATCTGAAGCTTTGATTCATTCTAACTGGACTAAAAATGAGAAAGTTATGAACAATCTTGTTTTTTGGGCAGTCTAAGTGTCTTCTTCAAAAAACAACTTATAAAATTCATTTTTGAATGCAATTTTCAATTTTTTTCAAATTTTTTTTTGACAAGGTTAAATTTGTTTCAAAGAACAATTCCACCGTTGGGATTATGGTGTTTTAATTCCATCTAAGAGCTATTAAAGATTTAGTGTTTTGTTCAATTTTGAACCTACTCCTACTTAACAATTTTTTTATATATGAAAATCAAGTTTTGACATTCTGAAAAAAAAAATTCCGACTCTCAACTCAAATGTTCAACATAAATTTTTTTAACTTTATGGTGTGTAGTGCAAAAAATTTCCAGAAATGGCGGTCAAAGTCATCTGAAATTGCAAACCGGAGTTCAAAAAACCTTATTTTTCCAACTTCAATTGCTAATATCTTCCAATCCCTACGGTCAAACTTCATGAAAATTTTACCACATGATCTGAGACAAGTGAAGTACAAGATCCTATGATTAGATTCTTAAATTTTTATTTTTTTTGGTTTCATGAGTGATTGTAGCAGAAATGGTAGTTTTCAATGGTTTCGGAGCCAGAAAATGCCTTGGGCCTTTAGGGGTTTAAACAGTCAAAAGAATTTAATTGTCCACACCAAAACGAGCTTGCCATTTTGCAGGTACCATATATGATCGCTCATGCAATTAGGGGTTAGGTGAGGCTGTTTGTTTTGGTTTGTTTGTTATGGTGAGAGCTCTAGAACTGTGCGTCCTATTACATTGTGAAAATTATAGTTTTTTGAATTATTTAGGAATTAGAAAATTTTGGACTTTTACTTTTATTTTGACTATAGCAATGGCTGAGGGCACACTAGTAAGCCATGAAATATCACCTTGTATTTGGTCCCTAGTTTAGCCCCCAGAGTTCTTTCATGTTTAGAGGTCTAAGATTGCTTTAAAATACTTGTTTCTAATGGAAGGTCAAAATCTTCATTAATATTTATTTTTTAACTAATCCAATTGTAGGATCCTTTAATTAATTTGTTCAAGTATATTGTACCCAAATTTTAGAGTAAATATCCATACCGGTTGCAAGTTATACCCATTGGTTGCATATTCAATGTACGTAAACTTCAAAATGTAGGCTTTTTTAGCCCTTCCAAAAGGTGAAGTTTTGTCCTTCAACATTTAAAGAAAAAAACATGTATGTCCTATAACTTGCACATGTTGTCAATATGCTAGAAAATAGATTGAAAACAAATGTAAAAATTTTTAATTCAAAAGAATTTGAAAATTGTTAATTCCCATGGTGAGAACGTTTTAGTAAACAATTAATTTTATTTTTTTTAATTTGAAAATTTTCCAAATTGAGAGCATAAGACAACTTTACATGTTTTTTCTACCTTCATTGTTCGCAAATAAAACTCCTCATAACTTTTACCTCGTTACTTGGGATTGAATGATTCAAATGTTTTTGAGTACGTATCAACCTAGACAATCTCCAAAAAATAATTGATATTTTTTTAGAATATATATTTTTATGCCTAATTTGACACTGAAATCAGAAAAGTCCTTCTAACTTTTGCAATATTTACTGGAATTACGTGAAAGAAAGCTTTACATGTAGATTAAAATGAGTAGCATCCATTTAAAATTTTTCATGCAAAACTTCCAAATTTTGAATTCAATAGAGTATGTCCAAATTCTCAAAAAGTCTAGAGTGGGCTCCTCGGTCCTTTGGCATTAAATTGCATTTGAAATCTTATTCAAATTGTATTTAGTGTGAAATGATAGACATGCATTTCAATTATATTGAAGTGTGTTCTTTCTAAATTGAGGTTTGGATCCCACCCTTGCAATAAGATTGGAGATCAAAAGTTTTTTTATACCACTTGAGGTGCAAATTCATTCTCAATCCTCTCCATCTAAAACAAGAGCAATTAATGCCAATTTGTTTACTACCTTTGATCTCTTTTCCATACTAAAAAGTAGAAGTATCCATTCATGTCCACCCCCAATGCTGTAAAGTAGGGTCTCTAAAGTGTTCCAAATATGACCTTAACTATGTAAGGCCCTTGAGGCCAAGAAGTGGCTAATGGATGACTTTCAAGACCATTGTAGAAATGAAGAATGCACCTACACTATTGGTCCAAGAATTAATCCATTTTGGAGTGACTCCTTGGTGACAGATTTTGTCTTTTTAGGGCTAAACCACCCTTTTGGGATGTCTCTAACTTTACACATGGTGCATCACGGTTGCAAATGAATAGCTAGAGTCTTTGTGATTGATTTTAGGTCTCTCTTTATATGCTCCACTCATTTATTCATAGAACACTTAACAATTTCACTTCGAAAATTCACAAAATATACAAAAGAATTTGAAAAAAAATAAAATGATTGAAAATCTATTTTTTGATTTTTTTAACAATAAAAAATAATCCCTAACTATTATTTTGACTTTATTTATGCACATCAGCTTAAATAAATGATATATAACAATTTTAGACCTTTCTACCTTACAATGTGGCAGTAGGAGACCAACACTCTCTTCTTATAGTAGTCAAATAAGGGACAATTCAAGACCTATGGAATGAATGCTTCCAAATTTGATACACTTCCATCCACCTCTATCAACAATGTGATATTGAGCCCACAAACTAACAATATTGTAACACACTAATAGCAAACTTTCCATAGTCCCCACAACCAATTTTTATATAACATTTTAGATTTGGCAACTTGGATAACTACAAAAATGAACAGTTGAAGCTTTAAACAATTTTGATGAGTTTAAGTCTTAAACTTGGATATGGAAAGTGCAATATCATTTTGCTTTGAAAATTTACATACTCCATCCTAACTTGATGTTCTACTAAAATTTGAAGTCCCTAAATCTTTTTTGCAAAGAAAATTTGAATTATGGGGCTCGAAAGCTAAAAAAAGCCACATTATCAAAAGTCCAAGCAAACTTTAAAAAAGCATCATACTCTAATTTGCAAGCTTTATTTCCATATATATACTATCTTTAGACACCATATTTTTTTATACCCAAATACTAGTCAAGAATAAGATCCTACAATTACAAATAAAACAGACTAATAACCATTTTTTAGAGAGTTCTAGTTTTTGCCAACTTTCGACTCATGGATCTAAAAGAAAATAAAACAAAAAACATAATTTTTTCCACCTTTGTATCATCATGAAATTTAGATTCCTTGGAAGTTTGTTTTTTCTAAGCTCAAAAGGAAAATATGAATGAAATAAAATAAAATAAAATAAAATATGATAGTTTATTCCAGATGTCCAAATTTATCAAAATCCATTTTGACTTGCAAGGAGCGTAGGGGTTTAATCCTAAACAGAGCGAAGAGGGGGCCAAAGTAGTCACTATAAGCATGTAATTTGAATAATAGGAAATCCATCTAGATCTAGAGTTTTTTGCAAATTAGATGGATGTTAGAAATCTTATAGTGCATCAATGGGTACAAAAATCATTGCACTCCAAGGTATGGAAGACTTATAGATACTACAATATATATACTAATATTATGCCAAAAATATACTAATATATCACAATGTACATTAATATATGCTAATATATTACATTATTGCTTATTAGTGTATACACAAATCCAAATTACATGTTTTTTTTAAGATCATAAAATTGATGTTTAAATATTTGAATTGACCTTTCAATCTTATAAAAAGTACATCAATCCATACCTTAAGCCTTAGGCTAGTTGTTTTGTTTTGTTTATTACGGTGAGATCTTCAAAACCATGCATCTCCTTGTCGCGTTCTTGGTACCGTCGGAAAGCCCTCAATAGGTAGGGGTGCACAAGCATTGTTTCGTGGCATTTGGACCTGTGGTATAAAAATTATGTTTTTTTGAATTATTTAGAAACTAGAAATTCAAAAATTACTTTTAGTTTTATTTTGGCTATGGCAACAACACATGGCACACTAATAAGCCATGAAATATTACCTTGCATTTGTGATAGGCATGTACAGTGGGGTCCCAATCAAAATGGCGTTTTCGAAATCGCAGGGAAAGAAATTTTGCATCTGCAAACTTTGACAGCCTCCTAAGGGCTCAAAAATTTATCTTTCACTATGGAAGTTTTACCATAGCATCATCTTTAAGTTAGTTATATGTGTACCAAATTTCAAGGCCAGGTGATTTACACAAAGGAAGATATTCGAAATCTCCCAACATGTGTAGCCGTGAATTTTTTTTCACTACTGCCAACTTTGACACCCTCCCAAGGACTGAAATTATTTCTTTTCTATGAAATTTTTGGCATAGGACCATCTATATGTTGATTACATGTCTAAAAAATTTAAAGTCTAAAAAACCCCCACAAAAATAGATATTCAAAATCTCCCAACATGTGTAGTTGTGAGAAACAATTTCACTACTACCAACTTTGACACTATCCCAAGGGTTGAAGAATTGTTTATTTACCATGAAATTTTTATGATGAAATAATTTCTATATTAATAATATGTGTGCCAAATTTTTAATTCAAAAGAGTCACAAAAAAAATATATGCTAGTTCTACCAATGTGTACAGTTGTGAGAAAAATTTCACTACTACCAAATTTGACACTATCCCAAGGGCTGAGAAAAAAACATTTTACCATGAAATTTTTGGCATGAGATCATCTCTATATTGATAAAATTTATGCCAAATTTCAAGGTCAAAAGATTTACCAAAAAAAAGATATTCTAATTCTACCAACATGTGTAGTTGTAAGAATAACTTTCTACATCCGTGTGAAATTTTACACAAAAAATGACACTATCCCAAGTGTTGAAAAAATTGTTCTCACAACTACACATTGGTAGAACTATCATATATTTTTTTGTGTCATTTTTTTGAATTTGAAATTTGGCACACATGTTATTAACATAGAGATTATTTCATCATAAAAATTTCATGGTAAATAAACAATTCTTCAACCCTTGGGATAGTGTCAAAGTTGGTAGTAGTGAAATTGTTTCTCACAACTACACATGTTGGGAGATTTTGAATATCTATTTTTGTGGGGGTTTTCTAGACTTTAAATTTTTTAGACATGTAATAAACATATAGATGGTCCTATGCCAAAAATTTCATAGAAAAAGAAATAATTTCAGTCCTTGGGAAGGTGTCAAAGTTGGCAGTAGTGAAAAAAAATTCACGGCTACACATGTTGGGAGATTTCGAATATCTTCTTTTGTGTAAATCACCTGGCCTTGAAATTTGGTACACATATAATTAACTTAAAGATGATGCTATGGTAAAACTTCCATAGTGAAAGATAAATTTTTGAGCCCTTGGGAGGCTATCAAAGTTGGCAGATGCAAAATTTCCTTCTCTGCGATTTCGAAAACGCCATTTTGATTGGGACCCCACTGTACAATCTACCCCTTGACCTGGTTTTCTAAACTTTAAAATTCAATACAAGTTTATATCTTAGCTTGCAATGTGCTGTTGAAAAGGTTTGAATGCCTATTTTGATGTCCAAGTTTGCTTCACTAGAATAAATTATATTGTGAGTTGTGGACTTGATAATGTCATTGAATAATATACAAATTGTCCAACCAAATGCCTTACAATATGTAACAAAATTGGTTGCAAAATGCATTGCTCAATGTGCACCACATTTAGCATTCTTTTACCAAGTGCACTTCGAGGTGCACTTTCACTTTCTACAATTAGATTCTATGTGTGAATTTCCATAACTAATAATTATTTGTAGGTAGAGATATACTAAAAATTTCATTTTTTAAAAACCATATGGGATCTAAACTCTAAAGGGTTAAATTACAACCAAATTTCATGATGTAGGAGTTCAAGCTACATTGGACTTTGTAGCATTTAATGTAATTCACAAATTCACATGATCATTTAAAACTTACATCAATTTCTAAAAAAATTCTAAGATAAATCTGGTGGGGAATGTTCAATTTAAAAAATATGTCACATTTTTTATTGCAGGGATTGTGAGTACTACTGAGTATCTATATATTTTAAGGAATTTGTAGTTGAAATTTGGAGGACATCTTTTAAAATGAATGAATGATTTTTTGAAATAGTGAACCCCTAAAGTATTGGGGATGTTTTTTAAAGAAAAATTGTCAAAAAATATCATTTTTTAGTACATTGATGGGTTGTTGCAAGAAACACTTGTCCTTTTTTTTGTCCCCTTAGCCTTGGATAAGTAGTTTTTTGCTCATAACTTTTGCGTCATATGTCCATTTTCTATGAAATTTGAAATGAAGGTACATCTGGTAGTTTCAAACATTGATTAATTTTTTTCAATTTAAAAAAATTATTTTACTATTCTTAAACTTTCCCCAATTGGATGTCTACCTTGGCCATTTTGGTGGGACTTAGTATTGTTCCAACCCAAAAATGAAAATTTGGAGGTGAAAAGTGGGATATAAAGAGTTTTATTAAAGTTACACAAGCTTGCAAAGAGATTTTTTAAAAATAGTCTCGAAAATAGTAGAATATTCACCTTTTACATGTGCTCAAATTGCACAATTTTGCGCACATGCAAAGAATACAATTTTTTTTGAAGATGCAAATGGTTGAAAAAAAGTGTCTTCAAGTTAGAAAAAATATCTTTTTTTATTTAATTTATTTAATTTTCTTACTATTTTCTAAAAGTTAAATCCCAATGTCTCTACTTTCTTGCATTTTCCATCACTCTTTGAATGTGCATAACTTTTAGAGATAAATTTTTCTAGGTTTGAATTTTCACACAGAATACTATTTTGAATGCTTTCCAAATTATTTGTATTATATTTCATTTAAAAAAAATTTATTCCGAAAGTCATAGTATTCCAGTAGTGAGTCCGTTTTGAGCCAAAACCAGTAGGTGTTTCTTGCAACTACCCTGACAAAAAAAAACATTTTTTTTTTGCATTCTTATGAGATAGGGTTAGCACAATTCAAGCCATTTTGAAATAAGACTTTTTCTCTATACAAAATTGAACCTCTACACCATTATAAACTACATCTTGTTAGGTATACGCATGAAAAATTTCAGGAACAAATAAGGGGGCTACTTTGCTTTAAATCAATTTGCAATATGAAGAGGTCAAGTAAATTGGCAGTAGACTAGCGTTTTTTTGATGATTTCTTGTACATAAAGGAATTCTTGTTTTAAAAATCCAAATGGTGGAAAATTAGAGACAAATATTTAGTATATGTGGAAAGAAAATAAAAAACTTTTAAGCATGCATATTCCAAGATAATAGCATTTGTAGTTAGAAGAAAATATTTTTGTCAAATTTCCTAGTAGGGTTAGTAGAGTTTTGATCCTCTTAAAATGGAAATTTTGCCCTAAAAGTAGTTTTTAAAAATTACATACTATATTGTGTTAGTTACATTAACCCCTAAATGCCCAAGGCCTTTTTTGAACTTCTAAGAATTTGCTCTATATTGAACAAAAAAGCCAATATTTTGATATATTGTATCAATTTTTTTTGAAATGTAACCGTACAAATTCAAACTAGACATGTTAGAGATCACATAGGAAAAGAAAATACACTTAATATCACCGATGGATTGAAAGATTATAATGTTTGATCATGAAGGTGTTAAATCCAGGAAAGTGAATTGAAGTCTTTCAATCCTCTTTTCACATGTCAAAATTGAAAAATTGGTCACCAAAAAAATATGAGGTTAAAGGGCAAAACATGCATAATACCACTCAATTTATGGCTTTTGAAAATATACTCTACAATTTTTTAGAATGAATTTTAAAATCTCCAAGATCTTGTACATTTGAAGCTCATTTCTAAAAGCCCTCAACACTATGGAAAGTCAAGATTGCAATGGACACCCTTGCACAAAAGCTTGAATAGAAAAATCATAATCTTCATTTTCAAAAAGATTTTTTTGATGCTACGATTAGACTTCAAAAAGAATTTTTCAAATATATAAACTACTAAAAATAGCAAATTTGTTACATTTTATTTAAACTTGAAAGTATTGTCGACATCAGAAGTTGGTGCCTTGGGCATTTAGGGGTTAATTTAGAAGTAGATGAAGAATTTAGCAAAAGATGCCAAAAATGCCTGAACTGCTAAATTTTTTTAGGGGGCAATATAACATTTTTTAGGGACATCTAATCAATTTTTTTTTCTATTTCCACAAAGGGGGTGAATGTCCCCATTTTGCATCAAATTTTCACAAACATTTTTTTTTTTTTACTTCATCACGTACCAAAATTCTAATTGTTCCTTGAGTGATCACTTGGTCCTTTAGAGGTTAATTCTATATTCTTATTGAATATCCATTTGAAGGAATTTAGAGTTGAAATTAAGATTAGATGATCTTGTTGAAAGAATTGGAAGAATTGTCAAATATCCACTCTAAGGAATTTGGAGGAGATGATCTTTTAGCTATTTTATGAAGGAATTTAAAAAAAATTAATTTTATAAGTCAAATGGAATTCCACAAAAAGATCTTTTTATGAAGGAATTTGGAGGAGACAATCTTTAGTTATTTTATGAAGGAATTTAAAAAAAAGTTAATTCTATGAGTCAAATAGAAGTCCACAAAAAGATCCATTTTGCATGCATTTTGGGTGGTTGTTTTAGTGATGACCATTTGTTACAAATGGAAATTTTTTATTTCATTTATTTAAATTATTTTCCTATTTCTTACAAGTGAAAATGTCAAAGATTGTATTTTATTGAGATCTTGTACTTTTTATTTCTCCTACTCAGAAAATACTTATATTTTTTATCCTTGGGATATAATTTTATTAAAGGTTTATATATCTGGCCATATTATTCCTAGAAGTAATGAAAAAAATAGGACAAATAGTTCAAATATTTCTTGCAATCCCCTATATAGATTCTAATATTAATTTTTTTTAGTATTTGGTTGGATCTTGTTTGAAAACAAAAGCAGATTCTAAATTTTGCAAACTTGTATAGTGCCCTCTAGAAAGTAAGGTAACCCCAATTTCGACTTGGATGAATATCTCTCAAAATTTGTCCTTTTCTGACCTAACTTTCAAAACTAACCTATTAAATTTTTTGTTTTATGCAATCTTGATCAACATGCCAAGTTTCAATTTCAAAAAGCAAAAATTCTATTTTTGATAAATTATTTTGTGTGTTTTTCATTGTGGTACAAAATAATTGATTGAAAAATATTGGTGATGAATTTTTTAATTTCTATTTTTCAAATATTTAAGAAACTTCAATTTACACATGTCACTTTTAGGGGAAAAAAATCATTACCTAGGAAATTTTTTATACTGCAAAGAATTCAATGTCAAGGTGTTGCCTTCCCAAATTTTATAAAATAGATATTTTTAAATTGCAATTATATTTTAGCAATTGAAACTTATATTATGACTACTTTTAAACCTTTAAACATAATGGTGCAATTGGTTTGTCAAAACCTAATTATAATTTAGAGAAATTTGTTGTACAAATTTTTGATGAGTGACCCTTTGACGTTGAATTCTCTGTAGTGTAAAATTTTCTTGGGTAATAAAGGTTCTCCCTAAAAGTAAGATGTGTACATCGATGACTCTTAAATATTTGCACAAATAAAATTTAAAAAATTCATCACCAATATTTTTCAATCATTTATTTTGTATCACAATGAAAAACACACAATACAATTTTCCAGAAATGATATTTTTGTGTTTTGAAATTGAAATTTGGTCCGTTGATTAAGATAGCATAATTTTTTTTTTAATAGGTTAGTTTTGAAAGTTAGATAAGAAAAAGGCAAATCTTGAAAGATATTCCCCCAAGTCAAAATTGGGGTTACCTTACTTTCTAGAAGGCACTATACTACCACTAATCATGAGAGTTTAGGGCCGGTTTCAAAAACACCTATTTTCAACACTTAAAAAATTCATAGTTTGTTCATAGAGTTTCCAATAAATGCACAAGGAGAAAATCTAGAATACTCTTTTGACGTCCAACAAGGACCAACCAAAAATTAGGCAATTTAATATTAGGAACAATGCTCAGATGCATTTAGGTGTAGTAGTAGTTAGCTCACACCACACATAGATAGCAAGGGCTTCCCCTTTAGGAGAAATTATCAGGACAGTAAAACTGAATTTCAATTCAAGTCTGTAAAACTTACACACTGCGTCATCACTTGACAAAGGAAGTCCCAATTTTAACGCAGTCTTGAAACCACTCAACTTGGCCAGACACTACATGTGAAAATGCAGCTCGTCTTTGAGCTTCATTCAATACCTGTTTTACCCAATACTGGCTGCTATCAGCCTTTTCTATACAAATAATAGCCAAAACTACAAAAGAATATGTAAAACAAACGTACAAGGAGACTAAAACCAGTCAAACGATGTTGAGGCATACGTTTGAGGTTCCAATTACTCAGACAAACACCCCATGTAAGGGTAGTTCTTCAGATATTCACAAGCTGGTTTAGACTTGGACATAATGAATCCTTGCAACTTAGATATTGTGTCTACAAGCAAACAAGTTTCGGTATCAACTGCCATCCTCATCCTCGTCTTCATCGCCATCAGCCTCTCCCTCCGGATCTCCAATGCCTTCGAGTAACTTGTCAACATCTTCCCCAAGTTCACGTAATCGGCCACTTAACCTCTCTACTTTCGTTTCTTCTTGGCCAAGACACACCAATAAGTCATTGAGCTCTCCTTCAGTCTCCTTCTGGGCCTCCTTTCGGCCTTCGTCGCGAGCAGCCTCGAACTCCTCAGGAGAGGGTGACACAGGAACCACTCCAGTATCTTGTAAAGATTTTCTCAAAGTCCTGTTCTCTTCTTCAAGGCGATAATTCTCTTCTACTAAAGCACTATATGCATCCGACAGGCCTTTGAAATCATTTTCTTTCTCAGTTGAACTTCGCTGATATTGGAGATATTCTTTTTCAATTTCACTCTTCTCATCACGAAGCGCTTCAGCCCACTGTTGGGCAACTTCACACTGCTGCTTCAGCGTCTCCACCTCAGCCCTGTTTACCGATGCCCCATTTCTTTCCCGAAGCGTGGAGGCCAGAGACTTTTCATCCCCAAGCTGAGGAACCTCTGCATTTGAATTTAGTAGAAGATCGCTAGTGATGGCCGAATTCTTCTCAAGAAGTTCCTGGAGACGAAGAATCAGACAATTAGTAAAGACTTACCATGCACCTAGACTAGGATGGATCAACAGTCCTCAGATATTCATAAGACAAAATAAGGCACCGCCCAAACCAACCAAGTAGCGCCAACTAGCTAACTGGAATGAGTTGTTAAATGGTCGCACTGCCGAAGTTGTCAGCAAACTGGTGCCAAATCCCGCTGACTACTTTGCAATGCAATCAAATTCATCTTCCACCAGTTAACTACGCGATTTTGGATAAGTGAGCTAAATATGCCTATACCAATGAATTGAAGTGTTAAATCCGCCCAGACCAAGTGGCAGCAGTTAGCTAACTCAAAAACCTAACTACCCATTAGCTACCTCGCAAGTGCGGGCAAAAATAGGTTAGTGAAAACCTCCAACTAGCCAAAGGACCTTAACACTCCCATTAGCTAATTGGCACTTCTTGTTTGGTGAAGTCAGGGTCTAATAATGAACTGCTACTGAAGCTTAAATCGGAAAAGAAGCTGGAATCGGAAATGAACATCTATAGACGGAATGAAGTCAACAAGGAGCTACCTGGACCTCCTGAGCTTGTGTCTGCAACAACAACTTTAGACGATGGGTATAGTCTGTGTCACTCTCTCCTTTCTTTTGTTCGAACCCCTTGAAATCTACAACAACCCGGTTCTTCGGGCGAGAAAATAAATCTATAGCTCTCTCCTTGATAAGCGGCTCGATTTGCTGAATAAATGTAGTAAACTCAGCATCATAAAAGGTTGTGACCAATGGCTCCTTGGGACTTCCGCCAAACATCTGAACCTGCTGCTGCTGGTCAAAAGGGACAGAGGTCATTCCATCTCCTGCTGCAGCAGCTGCAGCTGTCGATCTGGTCAAAGCTTCGGGAAGCCTAGACGATGACAACGCAGAAGCGAATGTTGAGCTCCTTTCCATGTCTTCCCACTTCGCAAAGAAATTGGTGAGACCAACTCTCTGGCTTATGAGGTCAACAATTGCAGAAGAGTCTTTTGAGTTCTCCTCGGAGTTGAAAATTATGCATGCGCCCAGTAAAACAGCTGCTAGGCCTGCTACGTGCACACTGGCTGGAGATCCAGCGCTTCCAAGTAGCTCAATCAAGAAGGGGAGATGGGCGGGTTCCGTCAGAAGAGCAGTCACAGCTGGTGGGCATTCAACAACCCACGTGACCAGCAATCGTAGAAACACAGGTTGAAGCCAGATCAATCCTGGGTTGTGTTGGTTGTAAGTATTGGTGGGTGATGCGACTGCAAGGTATTTCATACAACGAGGTAATAGATGCTCCGGAGTGGCCGTGGAGGAAGCAGAGATCTCAAGTGGAATCTTCAACACCTAGTTAGATGATCAAAAACCAATAAACTAATATTCAGAACGCCCAAATTGAGCGCCAAAATGCAAGAAAGTAATCGTTCATATAGGGTACCATGCTGCAAAAAAAGAAGTAAAGAGAAATAAAAGTACATACCCGCTCTTTGCATTCAACGTTATCCTTCAACATATGGGACAACACACTTGCTGCCCTACAGCTTGCCTGCAACAGGCATAAAATTGCACAACTAAGCATCACTACATCTTAACAAAAATGACAACCAAAACAAAGTTTCCTAGATAACGTTGCCAACAAATGAAATCTAGAAACAAAAGAAGCTTAAGCAAGATGGCTTTCATGACGTGTCCTTATGAAACGCATCATCAAAATTAATACTGACCTCTAGATCGTCACGTCCATCGCTGGAGATGAGAGCCCTCACAAGCATGCTACATCACATGACAGAAGTGTCAGAAAGTGCAACAAGGTCACCGCAGCCCAGCACGAATCTGAGTAAAATGCACAGTGCCAACCTTCCAAAGGAGAGACGACTTCCATCTTCCAGCAACCAATCATTCCCCTGAGCAATAGATTGTGGAATTGGAGTTATTGTGGAAGCCAGCATGGTCTGTCCATCTGGATTTCTCTGCAACCAACAATTCGATTGATCAAACACCTCAAATCCCCGGAAGATCCTTTTCACGATTGTACAAAACAGAGAAGAGAGAGGCATACAAGCCAATAAAAACATTCCGTACGACAGCGGAGGACAACTAGGTAAGACAATAGGAGCCTATGCAGCAGATGACAAAATGCAGAATGGAGAAAATCGAGAAAGGCCCAACAAAACCATGTTGAAAATAAGTGATAGGTATGGTTGAAAATCAAAGACAAATACAGATAATCTGAACAAGAGGATCACCTCACAATAGCACTTTATGACATATTCAGCTGCAATACACTCGCTCAAATTTGTCGCTCTTAATAAAGCCCTCAAAACACAGTTTAATGCCGGTTCTGCGTCAGGCTCCTCTCCTAGAACTTTACTCCCAAGAATATCCCGATTTGCAGAATGCCCCACTACCAGATCACCAATGCATCTTAAGGCCTGCACAACAACCAAGATCACAACATACACTTTCAGGTATACAGATTAGAAAGAAAAAAATTATACCCTTCACATAATTTCTGAATGTTTGACCAGCCAACCCATGTTAGTTAGCACCAAAGCAGTGCCTCTACCTTCCAACAATTGTACTATCGACATGTGCTAGACATTATAGTACGAAATGCTTCAGATGCTTCAAATCAACGTACCGAGCAACGAATGGCAACAGCTGTAACTCGCCCTTTCACAGAGAGTGCAAGCAAAATGTCCAGCAGTTTGTTCTACAACCAATACACACAGACCAGTAAGTCAGTCAGATCGCATGGAGAAAACTAAAAAAGCTACCGCAGCAAAAGCACCCTGGGGTCGTGTCAGAAAAGCTTCTTCAGCAGCCCAAACAGCCCAAACAGATTCACTGTTCTGTTACTTAAACTTGAACTACTAGAAGTTTCCCTCAAGGATGACGGTGTAAGAAGGAACCTGAGAAAACAGCGTTTGATTTGCTGCAATGTTTGCATCTTTCCCTGGCATCGCGTCAGGACCACCAGCAAGTAAAAGCGCAACAGTCTCCAGTACACATAGCAGATTAATTGACTGTTCCTCAAACCCAATCCAACAGAACGTTAGTATCGTCATCTTAAGCATTCTCAACCTTCACACAAACATCAGGGATCAGCACCTTGATTAAGCTGTCTTGCAACATTAGCATCTGGCAAGCCAATGAATCAAGAGTCCTGTATATGAGATTACAAGTGCATCTTGGGATCAATTCAAAAGTTGTTGAAGATGTATATGAATATACCTTCTGCTGTGTGAAGTCATCCACACTCCCTTTCCGCAACTTTAAGAGCTGACAAATATATTGCAGTCCTAAAGTTTCCCTTAAGTAAATCTGCACGGCACCTAAACATAAGATCGAAAAGTTTTTGGAACTCTCTCCATCACATACATTGACCTTAACCCATAATGCAGCTTATTCCACAGAAATTCTGTTGACATCATTGACAGAAAGCAAGAGTATTTCCACCAGGCCATAGTCAGAAAACAGTCAAGTGACATTGCTAACCTGGTTGGAGGGATTGTTGCGCAAGAGATTGTTGAGCAGCTCCAAACAGTCCTGAAATATGACAGCGGTAATTGAGAGTTATCATGACCATGTGTCTTATGAGTAAATAACACAACGAAGATACCCATATGAGTTGAATCAGACACACCCAATGGGCAAAAAATGCTTGCGGTTCTTCACTATCTCGGGAGAGTTTAGAGCACCTGGACGATGATGCCTCCTTCAGAGCCTCCTTCCTCTCTGATTATATTGAATAGGCGATCAAAAGCGCCTTCAAACACCACTATCTTCTGAATTTCCTGTGCATACTCAGTCGATTCTAAAAGTCAATTGCTCAAGACATTAGCATATTCAAACCTACATTTAGGATCAGTATTTTCAACGTTGCAAACATCGAGATATACTGGACTGTGAACAGATGAAATGCACAATTCTTACACTGATGTTGCAACCGAAAATATTAAAGAGAACACAGCATAATGCAACTTGACGCAAATTATAGCATGGAGAGTTGCCATACCTCAGCAGACCGTGTGAGATATGCCAGCACAATCAATGCTTCATTGCGTATAACCTACATCATAACAGAATAAAAATGAATCAGAAGGTCCAAATGCACCACGTTCTCTGAGCGTTTCAAGACAAACCTATGCTTAATACAAGTATTCTGTTCGGTGCGAAATACAAAATGACGCTAAGAGAAACGGCACCATTGGATGCAGAAGAGAAACTAATCTCATAATTCGGTAAACTGTTCCTAAAGAAGTAGAAATACCAACGAAGTAAATCTTGAATGATATCTTAAAGAGACCGTTATAAGGACTTTCACTACGCGAGCCGGCAATATCCGGGTGTCCCTCAGATGTCTCTTCATGTCCAACACAAGATTCGGTAATTGGAACGATAAACTTTGTTGATTTTTCACCATCACTGGGACACCCTACAATATCCTCCTCAACACACCGAGTTGGATAGATACTGTGAACAGCGTCGACTTGGAACATCGTTCCAAAAGAATCAATAATACAATACACTCACCTGCGCTAATGTCTAACTTCTAATGCCAGCGTACAATATGTCAGTGGAAATACCTCACGCTCAGCAAGCATGTCCATCAGCCGAGTAATGCCCTGAGGTATAGAAAGTACCAGATCCTGCAGCCTTCGCCACATTCTCCCATCAATAATCCATCCACTACTCAGATCGAATGCTCAAGGACAAGAATGAAAATGTATCCAACAGCAGAACCACAGAGTAGGAGTGCCTAAAGTCTATGCACACCTTGTAGGGCAATTTGTGAGCAGGGCAGTCAAAAGTTGCAGTGTGTGATAACGCACATAGAAATCTGGTTCATCCTGCACAAAGAAGGATGGAACTCTGTCATGTCCAATTTTCTTTCATTCGCTCTCAGCGAAAGTGATAAGAACATATAAATGCGGTCCATCTGAGGTCATTAGGGTGCATACCAGAAGGCTTAACAAAAGAGCAATACTGGCAGGCTCATGTGCAAGTAATTCGGAGTTCACATTTCCCACTTGTACTTGCCCCGTTTCCTCTTGCCCCGCATCGTCTGTTGTTACCGCATGAAGAAGTGTTTCCAGTGCCCCCCTCACCTAAAGACAGTCACTTCAAATGTAAACATCAGATCTTTCATTGCGTGGAAAGTACCAGCTCAACAAGCCAAACTATCAAATGATATGAAAAGTAAACAGTACCACGTCATAAATATGGCGCTTCTACGGAACAACGCCAAAAACTTACTGCTTAAAAAGCTACAGTAGACTCAGCACATAAACCAACGTTCTGCTTTGATATGCCTGGTTCCAGTTATGTTACATTAAGCTCACCATATCTAAGTCTTCACGCTCCTCTCTGAAAATCGCCATAAGTATAGGAAACCCTGTTCACACAGAAAGGGTCTTCAGCAAAGCAGCATTCACCTGAAACAGTCCCATGCATCTAATAAATCTCAACTGCTGAGAAAGTCCACAAACATCATAAATCCAGCAACGGAAAGGTAGGCAGCTCCATTTACCCATTGCTCCAAATGCAAGCTTCGCAGCTTGGTTTTCTGCTACGGCGGCCTCCAGCTCTTGCATTGCACTGCGTCGATCGTCAGCAAGCTTGCCATTACTAATCCGCTCCAAAAGGTCCTCCACTCCTCTGCAGCCAGGCACCTCATCGTCAATCACACAAGTACCTGTTTCTCCTTCATGCTAGAATCTACATCTTTAAAATACCCTCACGATCACATCCTTTGAAAGAGGAAGAGAAAATCCTCAGTACTTACCCATCATCTTCCTCGCGCCCATAATTGCTGGTTCCAAACACCACTTCACGCCCACTCGCGACCAGCCCGCCCACTCCCTACACCACATCCATCTCACGTCAAGACTGCAACAAATATACTCCTATTAAATCTTGAAATCTTGAAAATGGAGCTGAATCATTGAAATAAGCCCTAATCTGGTCAATAAGAAACGCATATAAACCTAAAACGTTATGAATTGGCCGGCAAAACCTCTACGACATTAAGCAATTGCGTCAAAGACAAAAACTAAACACATTAAACATAGATTGCAATACTGTCCAAACTCCAAAGGGAAGGAGCCACGAATAATGAAAAAATTAGATTGAAAAAGAAAAGGACGATCAAATCAATCCGCGGACAAAAACTAAGAGCACGAAGCAGAGGAGATCGTTTCCAATACCTGAGCTACTGCGTTGAGATTCAGAGATCCCAACTTGAACGCCATTCCGCGCTCACCTCCCTGCCAAATCAAAAAAGATTTAAAAACTATCCAGAAATTCGTAAAAATACTGAAAAAGACAAATGGCGCTGCTGCTCCTGTTGCTGCTGCAGAGAAAAAGACGCAATCAATCAGAATCTTACCCACAAATCCATCTCGCTTTCTTCAAGGCTTCCTTGATCTTGAACCGGAATCGTCGGAGAGCTGTGTCCAAGAAAAAGGAGCAAAAAGAAACGGCGAACTGAGAAGTGACATGAGAGTAAAATGGAAGGGGATCAATTGAGGCGAAATGCAAAAGAATCGCGGAACCCTAATTGCACGAAATGCGGCATCCGCACGACGAGAGTACGAAATACTGGAAGACGAGCATACAACGCAAGCTCGGAGACAAAGGGCCTTTGTGCGATCGTTTTGCGAGGAAGGGAATCTCTTACTTTCTTTTTACCTTTTGACTTTTAAAGTAACCCTTTAATCTTTTAGATTCCGTACACATGTAGGGATGTAATTTCTGGAGGTTATTATTTCAAATTCAACATAAGTGATTGCATCAAGGGGCAAATCTCTATTGTACTACAATGGGCACATGACACGGTTGGTAAGTTATAATTAAAATGCTTGAATGTATAATTTGCATTCAAGGCTATATTCGTTAAAATGAAACAATTTGTAATTTTGTATTATCTTTGGTCGTACATGTAGATGATAATAAGTGTTCAATATTGAGAGAATTTGGTAAATTGAGACTTTAACATATTAACACATCTAAAATTTTGTGGGATTGTGATTCCAAAATAATTTGAATGAATAGGTATGATAATGTGCAATTTATTTCAAGTTAACAAATTTTGTGGGATTGTAATTCCAAAACAATTTGATGATGGAAAGAAATTGTCAAGGTAATTAACTCTTCAAAAATTAAATGTTCATATTTTGAACAATAGATAAATGTAAACACATTTCATAGCACCCAAAATTTTAGTTTTTTTGTCCATCTAATTGTTTATACATTCTTGTAGTGATTCTTTAACATTTGTACGATGTAGATTTCTAAAAATTTTGTTTTCAAATATTCTACGATCCAAAAGGTACAAGTATGTCTCACCTCAAAAGGTAAATTCTTTGAGGTAAAAAAAAACCTTTCTAAACTACTTGAATGAATATGTAAGATAATTTTTTTGGAGTTTAATATGGTGAATTTATAGAAAAAATTATCATTTAAATTAAAAATATTCAATCTACAGTGGGGTACCATTCAAAATGGCTTTTTTGCATTTGCAGGGAAGGAAATTTTACATCTGCCAACTTTGACAGCCTCCTAAGGGCTGAAAAATTGCTTTTTTATCATGAAATTTTTGATACAAGAACATCTTTATGTTAATAATATGTGTACCAAATTTCAAGGTCAAAAGAATCACCAAAAAAAAGATATTCAAAGTCTACCAACAAATGTAGCGGTGAGAAAATTTTCATTGCTGCCAACTTTGACACCCTCCCAAGGGTTGAAATATTTTTATTTTACCATGGAATTTTTTTGTGAAATCATCTCTATGTTGATAATATATGTGCCAAATTTCAAGGTCAAAAGATTCACAAAAAAAAAAGATATTTGAAATCTACCAACATATGTCGTTGTGAGAAACAATTTCACTACTACCAACTTTGACACTATCCCAAGGGTTGAAAACTTGTTTATTTACTGTGAATTTTTTATTATGAAATCATCTCTATATTAATAACATGTGTGCCAAATTTCAAGGTCAAAAGATTCACACAAACAAAGATATGCTAATTCTACCAACATGTGTAGTTGAAAGAAAGATTTTTTTAGCCCTTGGGATACTGTCATTTTTTGAGTAAAATTTCACACGGATGTAGAAAGTCATTCTCACAACTACACATGTTGGTAGTATTAGAATATCATCTTTTCGGTAAATTTTTTGACCTTGAAATTTGGCATACATTTTATCAATATAGAGGTGATCACATGCCAAAAATTCATAGTAAAATGTTTTTTTTTTAGCCCTTAGGATAGTATCAAAGTTGGTAGTGGTGAAATTTTTCTCACAACGACATATGTTGGTAGATTTCAAATATCTTTTTTTATGTGAATCTTTTGACCTTGAAATTTGGCACACATACTATCAACATAGAGATGATTACACAAAAAATTACATAGTAAAATAAAAATATTTCAGCCCTTGGGAGGGTGTCAAAGTTGGCAGCACTGAAAATTTTCTCACCACTACATTTGTTGGTAGACTTTGAATCTTTTTTTGGGTGATTCTTTTGACTTTGAAATTTGGTACATATGTTATTAACAAAAAGATGTTCTTGAACCAAAAATTTCATGGTAAAAAAGCAATTTTTCAGCCCTTGGGAGGCTGTCAAAGTTGGCAGATGTGAAATTTCCTTCCCTACAAATGCAAAACGCCATTTTGAATGGTACCCCACTGTACAATATTCAATTTTAGAAGGATTTTTCATCTTTTTTATTTAAGATATTATTGAAAAATATTGGTTTGTGTACTACTTGATTCACTACATGGATATAATTTTTGGATCAAATTTTACAACTTTTGTTCAAAATTGATCAATAAGTTTTTTTCTAGGTTGCAATTTATAATAAATCTTCAAATCTTTGGAAATTTGTATAAACTCTACAAAAAGAGTGGGGGTCTCTTTTTTGTTCTTCGCTCATCCTTGAAGTTATTTTTTTTCACTTGTGTGGACGAACTTTCAAACTTAGGATGAATATTTATCCTCAAATGAATTGTATGTTAAACTTATAAGTTGAACAAGGTTCAATTTTGAAGTCCATCTTTTTATCACTTTTGATGTAAATGTATCCAAAAAAACCTTGAGATAATTCAAATATTGAAACATGTGAAGCTATGCTATAAAGTGCAACTCAGAGGAATCATGTGCAGGGTTGTCTTGTGTGAGTGTGAAAAATTGTTCATAAACATTTCTTTTTGTTTTGATGTGTGAATAGAGTCTATATTGCAGTTGGTTTTAGGAAAACATGGTGATAGAAGCTTATATGTTAATAGATATGAAGAATTACCGTGGAATTCCAAGAGTGCGTAATTGTTAAATTTTTAACGGTTCAATTGGTGTGGATTTGGAAAGATGCTTAAGTTGAGGGATGTTAAGATGCTTCCCTTCCCTTTTTTTTTTCTCTCTCTCCTTATGTGCGTATGTGAATTTTCGATCTACTTAGGCTTTATAGCTCTGATCTTATTGAACAATCTTTGTGTAATAAAGCTTTAAACAAATATTTTGAACTGAGTATATGAGTTCCAGTGATTGGACATCTTGTTTGTGTATGTTTTATCTGAGTTCTAAGTCCCAGTGATTGGGCATTGATTGTGGTGTATGTGATATTCTGTGAGAGGAATTACTGACTTTTGGTGCTTTAACCCCTAAATGCCCAAAGTCCCCTTGGGGGACATTTGGGATTTTGGGCAGGCCCGTTTGACCTCAAATTTTGACCTGATTTTTTGAAACTTTTTATGAAGATAGGGAATCACATTAGCTTTTTGAAAATATAATTTTTTTTCAATCGGTGCCCGGGAACAAAAGTTATGCCACCCGAAGTCAAAAAAATAGTTTGCCGGGCAAAAAAAAACCTTAAAAAAATTGAATTGAATTTTTTTTCCTCCCTCAAAGATCGTGTTTTTGTCTACATTTGAAGCTTTGATTCATTCTATTTGAACTCAGAATGAGAAAATAATGGACAATCTTGTTTTTCGGGCAATCTAAGAATCTTCTTCAAAAAACAACTTATAGAATTCATTTTTGAATGCAATTTTCAATTTTTTTCAATTTTTTTTTTGAAAAGGTTAAGTTTGTTTTGCAAGAACAATCCACCATTGGAATTATGGTGTTTTAATTCCACCTAAGAGCTATTAACGATTTAGTGTTTCGTTCAATTTTGGACCTACTTCTACTTAACAATTTTTCTATATATGATAATCAAGTTTTGACATTCTGAAAAAAAATTCCCTGACTCTCAACTCAAATTTTCAACATAAATTTTTTTAACTTTATGGTGTGTAGTGCAAAAAAAATCCACAAACGGCCATCAAAGTCATCTGAAATTGGAGGCCATAGTTCAAAAAAACTTTTTTTTCCAACTTCAAATGCTAGTATCTTCCAATCCATATGGTCAAACTTCTTGAAATTTTTACCGCATGATCTGAGACAAGTAAAATACAAGATCCTATGGTTAGATTCTAAAAAAAAGTTTTTTTGGTTTAGGGAGTGATCGCAGCAGAAATGGCAGTTTTCAGTGGTTTCAGAGTCAGAAAATGCCTTGGGCATTTAGGGGATAAATAGTGCTTGTGTGTATGTTTCATAAATTGAATCAACCTATTAGATTGTATAAGCTTAAGCAACGTGTGATTTTATCGGGCTTGAAGCAATTGTTATGTGTGAGAGGATTGTAAGCTTTAAGCGGATGCTAGCGATAATTTCTATTAAATTGTTGCAATCAGTCTGTGTAAGCTTTAAGTAACTGGTGTGTACGTCAAATGTGCTTAAAGCTATTATTTGGTGTGATTTGTGAAAGAGCTTGAAGCTGTATTGATGAATGAGTTAGTTCTATGGCTTAACCCCTAAAGGACCAAGTGTCCGTTCAACAGACAAATGGGATTTCGGGCAGGTACCTGCGGGTTGAATTTTTGTCATAATTTTTTGAAACTTTTTTTGAAGATAGAAAAACTGATAAGCTTTGTGGGAATATAATTTTTTTCACAATTGGTCGCCGGGAACAATAGTTATGACCAAATAAGCTCAAAATAGGGGACGGCGGGCAGCAAAAAAATTTGCAGTTTTTTTTTTTTGAATTTTTTGAATTTTTTTTCTCATAGATTATATTTTTTTCTATCTGGAAAGCTTTGATTCATTTCATTTGGATTAGTTATGAGAAAGTTATGGACATTCTTGTTTTTTGGGCAGTTAGGGCATTTTCTTGAAAAAAATAACTTGTAGGATTCATTTCTGAATGCAATTTTTTCAATTTTTCAGTTTTTTTTTTTTTTCATGGTTTAGTTTACTTGCTAGAACAATCTCACCATTGGGATTAGTGCATTTTAATTCCATCTAAATGATATTAATATTTTAGATTTTCCTTCTATCTCGTACCTACTTCTACTTAACAATTTTTTTAAGAATGATAATTAAGTTTTTTTGAGTTTTTTTTTTTTTTCCTAGACTCTCAACTCAATTATCCACTATAAAGATTAAAAGCTCAAAACTCTGTAGTGCAAAAACTTTAAGTTAAAAATGTTCAAATTCAAAAAATCTAGTCGCGCAATGTGTTGGAAAACTTGTTTTTTTCACTTTAAACGTAGATATCTTGCAATCTATGCGGTCAAAAATTCTGAAAAATTTTCCACACACTCTCATACTAGTTAGGTGTAAGATCCTACGGTTAGATGTGGAAAAAAAAAATTTCAATTTTTTTTACTTTTTGCTATAGAAATGGCAGTTTTGAGTGTTTTCTGGCAGAAAAAAGGGCTTGGTCCTTTAGGGGTTAAAGCTGGTTGTAATAGAATGTGTGATTTATTCACCGAGTGAATAGTACAGTATGTGTGTTTTGTGACTAAGCTTAAAGCGTCGTGGTTGGAAATTGATATATGGCTTTAAACTTGTTATTTTTTTTTTTTTGGAAAAGGAAGGTGACCATTAAAAACCAAAAAGGGGAAGAACACATTCAATCCGGCTCACGCGGGATGTACAGCCTAGGTGGAAGGCTGAAAGAGAGGTGCCACTCGGGCTTGTGAAGAGTGCCGGAGCAAAAAACATCATTCTTACACCAGGTGTTCATAAACACTTGGCTGATGATTCCTTTTCTCTCCTCACTGCATCTATTGTAGAAAGTCAGTATGTGGTTTCTATGGGCCATACCAGCCATAATCGTATCTCTCCAGGCTAGGGAGATAATCTCTTTGCTACTGCTAGTCTGGTCGTCAAAAACCTTCCTATTTCTAGCACACCAGATGTGCCAGAGTATGGTAGACCTCAGGATGTCGCTGGCGATATTGAGCTGTGGATTCGTGGGGATATACTGTCCCTCTTCGTTGTATGAGCTTGGTTTGATACCCGTAATAGCTTCACGCCATGAGGGTGTCTCATCGAGATCCAATGTTTGTCTGCTGTACCGAAATCTACGCCATACCCGGCGGGCGGCTCTACAGGAGTAAAGAAGGTGCTCTGTCGTTTCCTTGCAATTTAGGTTGCAACTTTTACAGATGGGGGAAAACCTCATCACTGAACTCCAACTCGCAGTGGGGAGACCCCCGGAATTTATGAGCCACAGAAAATATTGTAGCTTTGCCAGTTTGTTGTTGTCCCAGATTACACGCGTCGCACGTTCCGCCTCTTGCGTTGTCAGCTTCAGCAGGTCCATCTTCTTGAATAATCTTGAGGTAGAAACTTTCTTGTGAAGACCGATGGTGTAGCCCAATTTTGTAGAGTAGCCGAAGAACTCGGCTTGGTTTGTCCTGCTCGTTGGCTCCACTGCCACTCTCCTGGGTCGAAGGTGAGTTCCTGCACTGGGCCTTGTAGCCATATCATTCCTGTAAATTTGTGATCAGGGTTAATAAATGTGTTGCCGAGCTCCCCTCCTGTGGTGATGACTCGTGCTTGCCGTAATTCCTTCCCCGTCATGTCGTAGAGGGGTTCTTTCTCGTCACACCTGTAGAAATTTGGGTGAATGGAATAGAATCGTTTACCTGAGTGAGGCCCCTGCATCTGGAATAGAATTGTTAGTGGTTGATACGGGTATTCTACAACCCACTCATGTGTTTTGTAAGGTTGTGATTGGGTGAGTGACCAGGTATTAGGGATCACGTTGATTATTTCTTGTTTTTTGGCCCGGGAGTAGCTGTTGCCAATAATTTGATGCAGTGCCTCGTCACTCTTCCAGTTGTGTGTAGTTGTATCCCACATGTCCTGTAATTTCGAGATTCCTTTCCTCATCCAGGTGCTTCCATATGAGTAGGAGGTGTCTCCTAATATACTGTCACTGGGACCTAGTATTTCTCCGTTCCAGAAGATTTGTTGTCTCCTGGTTGATTCTTTCCCGTCCGGCTGAATTAGCTCCAAGCCCTGTCTTATCTGACACCACGCTTTCCATACAGCCCACCATATGTCAGACCCATTCCTGTGCACCCTATTCGCAAATAGGATGAAGTGGATACTTGAAGGCCATTTACCACCTCTTTTAAGCCGTAATGATTTCATTCGATGTTGAATGATAGTTTTCCAGGGTGCGTTGCTTGGCATTAAGCCCCTCACCATGAGTTTAGCAAGGAGGGCTTGGATTTGTAAGGATGGGTCAATTAGTTTGATCCCTCCTTGAGCTTGAGGTTGGATGAGTGAATCCCATTCTACCTTAGCTCTACAATTCCTCTCACCATTCTCTCCAGACTAGATGTAATTACGAATGAGAGCTTTAATTTTAGTTAGAGTGTCTAGGTGAGGTGCCCAGCACGAAGCCAAGTACCATATTGATGCAAGAAGTATTTGATTAGCCACTAGCACTCTACTTGCTAGTGAAAGTTTTGTAGTGCTCCAGTAGGTTAATTTTTGTTTCAGATTTTGTAGTGCAATTTTAGACCTTTGTTCCGTAGAGACATTAAACCCTACTGCAAATCCTAGATATCTGGTGGTTTCTCTTGGTTCTAGCCAGTGTAAGAGGACTTCGTTCCCCCACTCAAAGGTCTTGGGGGTGTTGCTTATCCATATGGCTTTGGATTTATGCCAGTTTATTTTTGACCCTGAGGCTAGGGCAAATATTTCTAGGGTTGATTTGGCTCTGTCAAGGTTCTCAACGGTCCCTGTAAGATATAAATTTGTGTCATCTGCAAATTCTTGGTCCGTTACACTTTCCTCTGAGTCTGGGAGTCTAAGGCCTTCAACTTTTAGGTCTACTAGGAGGTATCCTGAACTGTCTGCTATAAATAAGTAGAGGAACAGTGCTAGTGGACATCCTTGTCTTATAGATCTAGATAGTTGAAAGGTGAGCTTTGATTTTTGTTTACATCTACTTTGCACCATGAGGCTTTAAACTTGTTATTGAATGTGCGAGGATGTATTGAATAAATGTCTAGATTGTGTGGATGTATGTGGAAGTTCCAGAGATTGGGTAATAAGTCATAGGAAATCGTGAGTGTATCCAAAAATTGGATTATTGAGTTCTTATTTATAGCTTAAAGTTGTGTTAATGTTGAATTATTAAGTCCATATAATTGTAAAGTGATGAATGAACACTAGTGAATGGTGAAGCCTTGTAGTTGTTAATGCTTTAAGCAATTATACTATTGAATGATGTAATCTTGAGAAGAATGCTTTAAGCAATATTATTTGAAGGAATCTGGATGTCTAAGTTGTGTCAATTAAATTTGAAGTAATTCTTTATGCTGAATGTTTAGTGTTCTAAGCAAGATGGAAGATAAACTCTATAATTGATAGTAATGCTGTGAAACTTTTAGCAGATGTAGAATCAATGATGAAATTGAAAATACTAACTTGTGGATGTGAAACGAAAGAGTGATGCTTTAAGCAATTATTGTGAGCCTATGCTTTAAGCAAATGCAACTGAGAATGGACACTATTGTGCTTTAAGCTATGTGTTATGTTACCCTTGCTAAAAGCAGGCTTCTTTTTTGAATCAACACACTAGAATAAAGACTGTGACTACATACTTGTATTCACTAGTAGAAAACATGGTCCTGAATGACTGGTCCACAATGACTGCAGCAGTCATTTTTTGTCCACAATGACTACAAAATGACTGCAAAGTGACTGCTGCAGTCATTGTGGACCAGTCACTTTTAGCTTGTTTTCTACTAGTGATTGTTGTATTCATATGTGTAATAGACATAAATTAGAAATTGGATGAGTGAGTGATTCCTTTTCCAGAAATCATTGAGTTATTGTCACTACATTTTTCATGGAATTTAAAATTGCAAGACATTTCTATTCTTAAATATGGCTTTATCTACAATACGTTAGACTATTTGATCATTCCCTAGATATTGAACTCCTATACTATAGTCCTGGGTGTTTGCGAGGTAGACAAAATCTAAACTACATCTTGTCTGCTAGAAAAACCGGTTCACGCATTCTATTGGACATGTGATGTCACATATTGTACTAGACAAGTGTCAAGTATGCATGACAATTTTGTCTAATAAGGCCATATTCAATAGTTGAGACAATTTAGAATCTCACTTTAATTATGATCCTAAATTTAGAATGTAATAAATGTAAATTAAATTGAGACAATTCAACAAAATGAGATCTTAATATGTCAAAATTGTAAATGGAGAGATAATTTTTGGGAGAGCCAACCCTAAAATTGGCTTTATTATACGGATGGGGTCTACTAGATTTCCTAAAAGTCCCTAGAAGTCATGTTAGACTTCATTTTGTTGTGTTTGAAAAGAGAACCTTGATCATTTGGTGATGAATTTCAAACAAATCTTGTAAACAATGATTTATTGATATTAGCAATATGATAGATCTACCATTGCATCAACCAATACATATTGATAAAATGTGAAACTAAAACTAAAAATTTCCTCAAAATTTGATTGTGAATTGAATTATAGTGAATTTTGCAAGATTTTTTTGGATAACATCTTGAAATATTATGTTTCCATTATGTTGGATATTTTAGATTTATATGCTACTCCTTTATTCAGTCATTCGATCTTGAGCAAAAAAAATTTTTTACTTTTGAGGTGAAATATATTTGTGCTCGTTGAATTTTAGAATATTTTTAAATAAGAATTTTGAAAATCCCTATCTTAGAAATGTTACAAATAATTAGCACAAAAAGTAGAAAATTGAATGAATGAAATTGAATGTATGTATAAATATGATAGCATTTAGAAGGGTGAGAAGTCAAGTTAAAGTCCATGTGGATTTTATAAAACAAGATGGCATAATGAAAACATAGTTGACTGATGATGACATGGCATCCCTACTAGAAATTTTGGAATTTTTTGGAAGAAAAATACATACAAAATTTTGTTGATTTCCTTGTGGATTTGAACATGTTGGTTTGAATAGAAATGAATTGTTTGCTATTAATTTAGGAGATGAGGTCCACATTAGTAGGGGATTGTGGTGTGGAAATGTGGAATGCCACATCAACACATCCAAAATCATTGACAAACTCTAATTTTTTGTTCATCCAATTGCTTTATGGTGGTGCAATTGGTTAGCAACATGTACGTGTTTTGTTGATATCTACATCAACCAATTTAGGTCGTAGTCAATGCCATGGTGCCATATCCAATATGGATGAAGGTTTAGGTGAATGAATGAATTTTTTTTGGTGTTGATGTATGTATTGATCGTGGTTCCATCATTCAATGATATATATACGTTTTTGTATTGCATACATTTTGCGGATTTTATATTAGATATGGTTGAAAGCAATAAGAACTTGATTCTGTTTTTTTTAATGAACTTGTTAAGTCTTCTACTATAGTCATAAAGTTTGTTTGAACACCTCACAACTCCCATCCAAGGTTTTTTAGGGCGTCGTCTTTTTATTGAATTATCAAATCAAGGTTGATGATAGAGCTGTAGTATGAGGAATCATCATGGCATCCCCAATATATAATCTATTGTCCATGTTGGAGCCCACATTGCTTCGAAGTCCTCTCCAGTGGTTCTAATGCTTCAAGCATCAGAGTGCATCATTATTAGAATTTTTGCAGAATCGTTTCCTTTTCAATTCCCTACCTACGTTTCTTTCACACCAACATGTGTATAAAATGAAATGCTTTTTGTTGTAACTTTATTCTTAAAACAAGAATATTATTAAAAAAAAATGGATGAATGAGATGTAGTCTTGAGCATTGAAACACTTATGGATTTTTTTAGTAGAATTTTGAAACAACTATGGATTTTTTTAAACACTTATGGAATATTTTGTTTGAACAAAAAATTTGAAGTTCTTTTGAAAAAATGACTATTGTATCCTTTTGAAAATTTATTTTAAATGTTTTTATTGAATGAAAAATTGACATGTACACTTGCTTTTGATTTCATTTTGGATTTTCATAGTTTTTGCAGGTTTACACTATAACTTCACATGGTACACTATCATTCTCTACATGGTTCTAAGCTATACTATGACCCATCAAACATCTATTTACATCTTGTAAATGTTACATCGGCGGTGCTATTCTATGAGCTTGCGAACAAGAGCTTGTGAGCATTGAGCGGGGATTATGTGAGCGTTGAGCTCAGAAATTTGAAGAAGCATTAGAAAATTTAACAATATTTCTAAACCTGACTCTATCAGAAAATTTGGTCAAAATTTACTATTTTTAGTAAATTTTAGTACCTAATATTGAGGTCCTATTATCGTGGACCTATTATCGTGGTTATGTAGAATTCAAATGAAAATTGTAATTTTCAATGTTGTCTAAAATATATTAGAAGTATACATTACAACTTTGCTAGATTTTAAGAAGAAAAAACAATAGTGATTAATTAGGATTTGTTTAAAATTGAATGAAGTTGTTTTATGGAGACTTCAATTTTTTTAGATCAAATCCCTCTTGCTGTTGGACTCCCCTCGGTGCTGAGGGAAGTTGCAGCCCCGATGTAAATAAATAAACAAACAAACAAACAAACAAACTGCCCCGAGGAAACGGCTTCTCTCGATGCCAAAGGAGTCCAGCAGCAAGGGGGGGTTGATAAAAAAAAATCAAAATCTCAGTGGGACAACTTCATTCAATTTCAAACAAGTCCTAATTCCTAATTCCTAATCACTATTTTTTTTTCTTTTTATCCCCTAAAGGCCCATTGTCCCTTCAAGGGCCAAATGGGATTTCGGGCAGAAACCTACGGGCTGAATTTTTGTTGTGTTTTTTTGAAAAAAAATTTGGAGGTAAAAAAATTGATTAGCTTTGTGGGAATATTTTTTTTCACAATCGGTGCCCACGAACAACAATTATGACCAAATAAGCTCAAAATAGGGGACGGCAGGCAGCTTGGGCAGCAAAAAAAAATTTGCAAAAATTTGAATTTTTTTTAAATATTTTTTTTTCTCATAGATTATATTTTTTCTATGTGGAAAGGTTTGATTCATTTCATTTGGATTTGTTATGAGAAAGTTATAGACATTCTAGTTTTTTGGGCAGTTAGAGCATCTTCTTGGAAAAAATAACTTGTAGGATTCATTTCTAAATGCAATTTTTCAAATTTTTCAAATTTTTTTTTGGATGGTGTAGTTTACTTGCTAGAACAATCTCACCATTGGAATTAGTGCATTTTAATTCCATCTAAAATATATGAATATTTTAAATTTTCCTTCTATCTTGTACCTACTTTTACTTAACAATTTTTTTAAGAATGATAATTAAGTTTTTTGAATATTTTTTTCCCTCTAGACTCTCAACTCATTTCTCCACTATAAATATTTAAAGCTCAAACCTCTGTAATGCAAAAATTTTAAGTTAAAAATGTTAAAAATAAAAAAATCTAGCCCTACAATGTGCTAAAAAACTTGTTTTTTTTACTTTAAACGCATATATCTTGCAATCTGTGCGGTCAAAAATTCTGAAATTTTTTCCATACATTCTCATACTAGTTAGGTGTAAGATCCTACATTAGATGTTCTAAAGAAACATTTTTCAATTTTTTTTACTGTTTGCTATAGAAATGGCAATTTTCAGTGTTTTTTAGCAGAAAAAAGGCCTTGGGCCTTTAGGGGTTAAAATCTAGGGCAGTTGCTCCTATTATAGTTATTTTCAATATTTTAGTGGTAAAATTATATTTAATAAAACAAAATTTAATCTTTATAATAGATCCAACTTCTTTCAATACATGATTTTGTAGATGATTGTGTAGGTGATTCTTGAGGGCCCACACGTCTTGTTCTACTTTAAACGCATATATCTTGCAATTTGTGCAGTCAAAAATTCTGAATTTTTTTTCATACATTTTCATACTAGTTAGGTGTAAGATCCTACGGTTAGATGTTCTAAAAAAAAATATTCAATTTTTTTTACTGTTTGCTATAGAAATGGCAGTTTTCAGTGTTTTTTAGCAGAAAAAAGGCCTTGGGCCTTTAGGGGTTAAAATCTAGGGAAGTCCAATAAGTAGCACATCAAGATGGCAAGTGCTCGATCCTCCTCTCGGCGCCAAGAGGTCCCAAGAAACAAGAGGGGAGTGATCAACCAAACGACCATCATATCAAAAATAATAGAATTGGATCCCCCGGGAGGTTCTACAAGAGGACAATGATCATCTAATATAATTTGTTGTAACTAAGCTTATTCCTTACAAAAATAATCCCTATCAATCAAATATTTCTCCCAAAATCTTAATAAGTCCAATTACCAGCACATCAAGACAAAAGTATAGGTAACCCCCAATTAGCCCCAAGAGGACCCACACTACTACAAGATAGTGATCAACAAAAATGAAATTTGATACGGCTAAGCTCTTTTGGTACTCCCCTCTTGTTTTGGGGGATCTCTTGGCGCCAAGAGGAGGATCGAGCACTTGCCATTTTGATGTGCTATTTATTAAACTTCGCTAGATTTTGAGAAGAAAAAAATTTGTGATTAGGAACTAGTGATTAGGATTAGTCTGAAATCAAATGAGGTTGTCATGTGGACGAAAAAATTATTAAAAAAAAAATTGTGTCCACAACTAGAGGATCCCCTCAACGCCAAGAGGTACCTAGCAATAGGAGGGGGGTGATTATAAAAATCAAAATCTCAGTGGGACAAATGCATTCAATTTCAAATAATTCTTAAGTAATCACCAATTTTCTTTCTTCTTAAAATCTGGCAAAGCCCAATAAGTAGCACATTAAGGTTGTTCAAGGGACCACGGTAATAGGTCCATGTTAATAGGTACTAAAATTTATTAAAAATAATAAACTTTGACCAAAAGTTTTGAATGGAATCTCTAAAAAGTTGTATGCTCAAGGTTCACAAGCTCACGAGGTCACGCTCACATCCTTACAGAACAACAATCCTTAATGTTACGTACAAGAATTAGTCAAGCATTAAAAAAAACTCTCTAAAATTCAAAGTAGTTGGTGTTTCTGTTTAGTTGGAAAGAAGGATATAATTATCATGTTTCACTATAGCAATAGTCAACAATGTTCTATTGGTTACTTGGAACGAGCGGCCTATATATTGATATCAACAAAATTTTGTTGATTTTCTCTTGGTTCAAAGGCAGTCTTTAGTGGTGCATGCATAACAAAAATGTGTTGATTTTAGTCCAAATCAAGCTGTCTTAAGAAACTATTACAATCAACAAATTTTTCTTATTTGATCTGTTGAAACAAATATTGGTATTTTATAGTGGTATATTTTCACTTTTTGAGGCTAACATTGGTGCTGATGTTTAATCTTTGCTAGATGCATTTCATTTGTGAATCATGTTACACTATCAAACAACACAAAGACAAGTTGCTAGCCTCCAAATTGGTAAAATCTTGCACAACCAACTTGTTGATGTGAATGCTACATAAGTCTTCTACTTCGTCACTCATCTTTATTGTATATTTTATCATGAATTTTTTGAAGTTGCTTTGATATACTTGTGAATTGAATAGTATCTATGGACTTTGATAGATCATGATGAAACTAAAGAGAGCTCATATGAGAGTTGAACTCTCTTCAAGAAAATGTAAAAGAGATCAAGCTTGGTATTTGGATAAGGCAAAATTAAGGTGAATTCTAAATCTTCATTCAAATTTTGTGCTTTAAGCAACTGAAGAGTGTTGATTTAAAATCTTTTTGTGTAGGATGACTAATTTGCCTATAGTTTGTTCCACTCTAGTGGTTGGTGTCAAAAGTTTGAAAGTTAATTTTGATGGATATCAAAAAGGGGATTTTATCAAATATGTTTTTGGCCTTGAAGATGCTGCTTAATGATCCTCATGCCACTTAGAACTGTCATTGAATTGCTAAGATTACCATTTTCAAGCAATTTTTCATCCGAGATTTTGGATTGGTTCCTTTACATGGAAAATGATTTTTTAATAGGTGGAAATTTATAGATTTTTGTTTGGGATGAGAATCACAAGTCGCCAATCTATGAATTTATTCCAACATAAAAACTTGTGAAATTCCCTCTCACCAAATGCAAGTCATTTACGACAATATAGAGGCTTGGCATTCCTCAAGGTAGAGTGAGACAATTACTTGATACAAAAAACAATTTTTGGAAGAAATAATTAAGGTAGATCAAGAGTCTAGAAATCTTAGGCTTGCTCTATCTGTACTTTTTATTATTGCGCCACCAAACCTTTTCTTGGCACCATGGGGCTAGATTGTATCAATTGGAAATAAGTCTCTACTTTTTGCCAAATAAAAGTAGTTTTTCTTTTGTTAGAAAATTTTCACTTCTATTTAAAATGTAGATGAAGTTGCCAAATTTGGATGAAAAGTGCTTGATTATAATGAAAAAGTATTTTTTATTTTAAAGATGGATGAATGTAGAAATACAATGCTTCAATATATTTTGAGTAATTGCCATTTCAATCAACAAGGTTAGTTTGTGAACCTAGAAATGCGAGCCTTAAGCCTAGATGTAAGTACACTAAACAGGGATATTAAGGGGACCCATACTAATTAATTGACATTTCACACTAGATAAATATCTACCTTTGTTGTACATCAATAAATATTGAAGTATCTGGGGGTTGTACTTCATGTTTCAAACATCTACAATTTTCTTCAAAAGGTCCTTTTAATTTTTTGGTCCCCTCAATACCCCTATTCAATATATAGGTATCCTACAACCATTGAAGGTGTCACTAATATAGGTACCTATAATATAGGTGCCTAGACTCCTAGGCTCATAGACTCAAGATCCTACGTTCACATGCTAAAAACCCTGCCATCCCAATACTATTTTAAAAAGTAAAAAAAAATCTTAGACACTTGCCGACCTGTACACATTCATTGCATGTCTATATGTGTGTATTTTTGTCAAAATCCCTAAATGGAGATGCCACTTACCTTTGATTTAGAAGTAGAAATACGACATATTATCAAAATTTTGGTATTATTTTGTTGTTGTCATATCCTAATAAGTCACCTACAATCCAAACAAATGTACTATATATAATCCTTACAAACTAATATGTTGGATTAAAAAAGATTGCAATGAAAATAACTGTTTTGGTTGCTAAATATAAATTAAAATGATTTATATTAATTGTGTATTAGGACAAATATTTTCAAATCTACTCAAAATAGATGCAATAATGGTTGAAATTGCAACCTATAGACCATATGTGATAGTAAATAAAATCTCAAGTCTTTGATTCATTGAGAATCTTCAAATTCTATTCACTTCCAATTATCTACATTTCTTATTATATATAATTTTGTTGAAGCACACATAAGTCAACTTTTTACATTATCAATGGAGGTGGGTACTAAATGGTGTATAACAACATGCAATAAAATATTCAAGTCATCAAGGCTCAAAGAAGAAGCATAGGTGAATTCTAGAGTGATTATGAAACCCGCCTCGACAACTGAGTCTATGGGGTGGTTAGCTTTGGAATTCATTTACATTCACACTATAATTGCTTTTTGCTTCAAAAATTTTTGGATTGTAGTATACAAAGGATACTACAACATTCATGTTTGCTCATTTGGATTTTGTCCACTTGTTTTCAATATATGGCGCACGGAATGAAACGGAATACAATATAGACTCGTTCTTGGAGTCACTATATAAACACTCCTTATTGTTTTTCAAGTTTATATTATATGAAATCATAAATCTGAAAATTCCCATTCCAACACTAATATAAACTTTCATTATTTGTATAAGGTGGAGGAATTAAAAGAAAAGAAAAGGATACTACTCTTTCTTGAACATTTGAAATCACTTCTTCAAGTATGACAATGCATCAACATATACAAAATTATACTCCGCCTTCTCTAAGATACCACCACCTAAACAAATCCAAATAAACAATTGGACATTGTTTCTACTATTAAATTAGATCTTGTTAGAAGTCAAAAGAATATTCTACATTTTCTTCTTCTTCTTTTTGGACATGGAATGAACAAACTATACATTTTCAATTTGGTGAAGAGTAGGTGTACTCCCAAAGAGACCATAGGCAAGTATGAATAGAGGCAATGCCTATTAGACAAGAATTTGTAGGGGTCAATTTTAGAAACAAATCCAAATAAGTGTAGTTACCTTAATTGCACTTTCTCATCATGTGGAGTGAACAGCTGACAAATTCTCAAATATGCTTGAATTCTGCAATTACAGTGTGCAATTAGAGAGGGTTGAATGTAGACTACTACAGACAAGGCTACTGTTGACTGGTAACATTCATTTGAGGGAGTCATAGTGGAACAAATCCGGAGAAACGGTCATCAGGAACAAATCGGAGGAACGAAAATCACTCATGAAATGTAGGAATGGTTGAGAAAGTCTACAAGGACTCCGCCTATCGTTCCAAGTTGATAATTTGATTGGTCAGTACACCCATATAATGGGTTCGTGCTTATCCACAACCACGTCAAGTGCAGAGAAAGTTGCATGTAAATCATATTGCAAATTGAGATCCTTTATAAACAGTTTGTAGATAGGTGGATCCACTGAAAACGTCTACTCAGCTAGCTCTAGGCGGGTACTTTTCAATTGCACGCACTCTACCGCAAACAAAAATGCTAGAGGAAAAACTGTTAATTACACTTGGGTTGAATGGTTGTGAAAAAGCATTGTACAAACTGGATCATGCATCACCCTGTAGATACGCCAAGAACTACAAGATATTGCGCGCTCTGAGTACTGCTGATCGAAACTTTGGTTTGTTTTCTCAATACGCACATCTCCATAATAAAAGATGTCCTCAAAAAACTCAGATGATCTATCTTTGGACGCTGAAAATGACTACGAACTGGCTACAACAGCTTTGATGTAGGAAAGGAAAGGGTTGAATCGCAAGCTGACCTTCTTCACACTTAAGCCTACGGCGATTCTGCCTAATCCAGCAATGTCGTCCACGGTTGCTTCTTCTCCATCAAGGAAGTAGTGTCCAGCATCTGCACCTCCGGGGAGTTGGGCATACTCAGTTGGTCATCTTCCAGGTCTAGGTCTTGAATGGGCACGCCGAATCTATCCACGTTGGACATGCTGGCAGTCAAAGTACTGTCGTTTGAGATGTCCGAGCCGAATTTCGAATCCGAGATCGACATATGGCATGCCAGCTCCGCCCAGAGGTCTTTGGAAAACGCGCTCGAATCCGTCATGGTGCTGGAATCGCTGTTGGAACGAAGAAGCCTGGGCAGATCCGCCCCCTCCGGTATCTTCGAATCGAAGTTATCAAAATCTTCCACGTCCAGGATGTCGTTGAACTCAATGATCTCATCCCTGACTTTCTCCAGATCCATCGCTTGATTGGGGACAGTTTGGCCAGGTTGAGCGTCCGCCAGCCAACTACTCGAAGACTCCGGCAGGATCGCCTCCGCTGCAAGCCTCCTTGGTGACCTGGAAACCTCAGCGGAAGCCTCAGCCCGAACCTCAGCCCGAACCTCAGCGGCTATCTTTCGTGGTGAACCCGAGTCTGCCGTGTCTAACCCGTCCTCCGGCGATTCAGGCGTCGTGCCTGATGCGGCACTCTGAGGCGAAACGGTCTTTTCATGACTTCCAAGGTTCGACTTCCGGTTACTTGATGTCCCGACATCCTGCATGTAATAGGGACTACCTGCCAGACATGCATACCGTCTCATCCATTAGTATCTGAATCAATCTCTACGGTACTTCTATTGAACTCACAATTGAATCACCCTCATCCGACTATTCTCATAATCATCTGGCTAGAATGTCATAGACGTTCAGTTACTGCCCTAGTGGTAATTAACTTCGGCAACAGTGGAATATCAACTACAGGAAATAGTACAGACGAGTAATGAGATTGAAACGACGACAGACTCGAGAATGGCATACGCATGCTGCCAGAATTGGTCAGAGAAGGTGACCTCACCACGGAGAACAACAAATGCTTCGCTACTGGTGACAGGTAAGCTAGAGGATTCAGAAACCGGTAAGGACCTGATCCCGTCTCCAAATGACTGAACCCTGTTACCAAAAGCATTTCATCCGTTCCAATACACTCGGTAGGGCTCAATTAGGAAGTTGAGGTGTGAGCATGACTTGGCTAAATGTCTATGGTCACTTATCTCTGAATAAAAATGGGGATGCCTCTTATCCCTTCGGTAGTGGTCTACATCCTCCCACGTCGAATTATTGCATGAGAAGTTCAAAAATAGTGATAACATTTTTATCTCTAGAGAGTTTGGCTCTTAGCAATACTCAAAGAGAGACTACAATGATCTCCCAATGAAAGTGACGGAAAGCGTATCCTCTACCTTATGTCCAGACGAAACCAAATTTCTACATTCAAAGGAAAGAGAGCAAGAGGATACAAGACCCTTAGGAACCTGATCCCATCTCCTACTGACTGATCCCTGTCATCAACAGGAATTCATCTCTTCCAATCAACTCTTGGTTGACCTTCAACTAGCAAGTTGAATATAAGCATGACTCGGCTACGCGTCAACGACAAAGACCCCCAATGGAAATGGGATTCTCCACAATCAATTCTACAGGTCTACAATCTCACATCTAGAAATTGAAGAGGAGAGTCACATATGGTGATGATCTTAACGCTCTCGTACCCAAGCGATCTCTCCGCAGCTCAATACCGATCTGTCAATGAAAGCACCAATAGAGTGCTTCGGAGGAGACCCCTGTACATGCTCTATGGAGTCATAGAAGCTATGTCCCAGGTGGAGTCAGTGGTACATTCAGGGGGAGGGGTCTCCTGAGCAGCACCCGTCCCGAAAACACTTATACTTGATATGCTCGATATGACGGAGAGAGTATCCTTTCTAATAAGCACTTCTGCAATAGCCTGGCATTTCCTAAACAAGAGGAGGAAGGAGATGGTTTCACATGTGTACCTGTACTAGTCGTAGAGGCTGGTGTCGACGAGCCTGCACTAGTGCCCTTTTCAGGCAAGTTGAGGAGCGCATTCGAGCCATACAACACTCTGGCCGCTTCATCATACGCAAGCGCGGCTTCCTCGGCAGTGCCATAAGTTCCCAACCAAAGCCTAGAGCCCCGATTCGGCTCACGAATCTCAGCCACCCACTTGCCCCACGTCCGCTGCCTCACCCCGCGATAGCTGCATTGCGCATTCTCCGGACCCCCTTTGCCTTTCATGCACCCCTTCTTGGAGCCCTTGGCTGGGGCTTTGCGGATGGTCTTGCGAGGGCCATGGCTGATGCTGATATCCTGCGAAGCTTCCGAAGTCGACGTCCCGGGACGACCGTTCTGGCTCGCCCACCAGGCCAGCGTCTCCGCTACGGAGCTGCCATGCTGCATGTTCGCCAGCGTCGCTCGCTTCCGACGACGCCCGCGAGTGAAGTTGATGCTGTGCAGGCCCATCTGCTGCGGCTTGGTCCCCGCGGAATCCAGTGTGAACCAATTGTTTCGTCCCTCTACAATTTAGGTTTAGTTCCGCTGGTGGTGGAAACCACAAATACCGACGCTGCTTCAATCTTTTAACAATTATTCTTACTACAAAAGTTTCTTGTAAATTCGTCTACTGCTTCGACCTTTCTGCACTACAAACGCTTCTTCAAGATTCGTGTACTGAATCGGTCTGTCTACACTACTCTTACTACAAGCGCTTCTTGCAAATTCGTCTGCTGCTTCGATCTTTCTACACTACCCTTACTACAAAAGCCTCTTGTAAACTCGTCCAATGCTTTGATCTTGTGCTCCTATCCTGCGTGATCACATTAACTACCCCATATCAAGCCATGTCGAACACCCCCGGTCGACTTCCGAAAACTCCGAAAATTTTCGCTACCTAAACACTCTAACAATCAGGGTTCCGAAAAACGTTCAAGAAACCCTGAAGCTTCTCAATCAATAATCACGTTCCGCTTCCCTCCAATCTGAGATCTTTTCTTGATGAGAATGTAGGAGAGCCTGTCGTACAAGGAAAGCCAGGTGTAGGATTGCACGACGACGAAATGATAAAAAGGATCCGAGTTACACCTAATAATCTTCCACCGTGATTCTACTCGATCTCATTTCCAATTCCTACAACCATTTCCTCCGTCAAAACTGCTTCTTTTCCTGCGATCTCCCGAAAATAGCTTCCAGGGTTTCGCCACTTCAGTCTGCAACAATAAAGCTGCTTCCCTGTAAGTTCCCAATTGCAGTTCACCACAATTGTCCAAACAATCTTCGCTCCTGCAAATGAAAGAGCGCCCAACCCAACAACACGCAACGAGGTAAGAAACATTCTCTCCAGCCTCAACGAAATGCGGATCATTGCAACAATCAGAAGACATGGGAAAACAAAAGCCTTGAAAGGAAAACTAAAGAATAACAACACGTCAAAACATACGGAAACCCAAGCTTCGACATTCATGAAGGGGTTCGCAACTACAAAAACCGGCACCCCAGAAACCTAGAGCGAAAACGCCCTCACACACACACCAGCACGCAAAAGAGGAGAACTTCTTCAATTCTGAACCAAAACAAGTGCGACAAAAGCGAGACGTATTCGTGAGAAGCGGTCAAGAAAGAAAAATCTTGCAATGGCAGAAGCGAGAAACCCAAGCCTCGACATTCATGAAGGAGTTCGCAACTACAAAAACAGGCACCCCAAAAACCTAGAGCGAGGACGCCCTCCCAAACACACACCAGAACTCCAAAGAGGAGAACTTCTTCAATTCTGCACCAAAACAAGTGCGACAAAAGCGAGAGGAATTCGTGAGAAGTGGTCAAGCTTGCAATGGGCGGAAGCGAGAATTACCTGGTGTGAAGAAACGAGTCCCGAGATGAGTTCCGCGATGAGTGAGCAAGCAAGCAAGGAGTGTCTGCAGAGCTAGGCGAGCGGGGGCAGGCCCATGCAGACGAGGAAGGGAGGTGGCAGCCCCACGTGTCGGCTTCTCCGTCGCTGGCACACCATTTCCGATTTTTGATTTTTGATTTTTGCTTATTGGAAGAAGGGGCTTTCCACTCGAAGAGGAAGAGGTGTGAGGTGGAAGGTTGTCATTGGTCTGTTGGTGTCAGTGGCTCCCACACTTTAAAGATCAGGAGGACAGATCAGTACGTTGGTCCACAAATGATCAGTTTTTCAAATGGTGGGGTATGTGGCGGTGTGGCATTGGCTGTTACATGGTGCAATAATATTTTTGTTATTCTATTTTGGATTTTGGATGTGATGAATTCTTATATAGTAGAACCTCTCTAAGTTGGTCCCCTCTAAGTCAATAAAGTGTTGTCAGGAAGTATTGATTGTCAGTCCCAACTTAATAATATGAACCACATATGAACATGATGACCCTTCCTAATTTAATAACCTCTCTAACTCAATGTGTTAGACTGGTCCCAACTCTATCAACTTAGAGAGGTTCTACTGTAGAAGACTATATATGAAGAGCATCTTCAATCCGACATGGAAAGAGGCACAACAATGATAATTTTTACATAGGGCCCAAAATAACAATGGAAATTTGCTCCAATATTAGCATCAATTTTCATGTTACCGTTCTGAGTGCGGCATTTCTTGGCTCTCACACAATAAGAATTGGTCTTTTTTTGTGTCATCCAAGCGCCTTGATACTCTTTAGTCCCTAGGTCAATAGGTATTATGGCAACGGTGGAGTCTCAAAGTGGGTGGAAAAGGACTCATTTTGCTACCGCTCCATCACATTTATTTATTTATTTTTATTTTTTGAAACACATGGACAATTTCCATTGATAAAGGGAAACAGTACACAGAACCAAAAGGAAAACCCTTGGTGGCAATTTTTACATTTTCTAAAATGTTTTCAGCACTATTTTTTATCATCTTTTTTTTTGGGTCAAAGGCAAGAGAAGCAAGGACCGCTCCATCGCATTTCACCTCCTACCACTACGTCCACAACACGTGCGTTGTTGTCGAGCCGTTTAGAGTTTCAAATATTGTTGTCCAGTTGAGGCGAGTGCAACGGAAAGAAACACAGTTTTTCTAAAAGGATGTGAATGCAAATGGCATATACCATTGCAATGCTTAGTTATCAGCATAGCATTGAGGATGCTTTAGGAAAAGTAGAGCAATTAAAACTAAAGTTGTCTCTTAACCCCTAAAGGTCTGAGACTATGTTTTCACCAAAACCGCTCCAAAACTGCCTTTTCTAATACAAGTACCAAATTTTATAAAAAAAACATTTTTGGACAAATGTAACCGTAAGATCTTATAGAACATTGGTTTGAGAAGATGTGGAAAAAATTTCAGAATTTTCCACCATGCGGATTGGAAGATATTAACGTTTGAATTGACAAAACCCCTTTTTTTGTCCTTGCAAAAATCCGGGCAGCTGCACTTCACAAGGTCACATTTGTATGAAAAAATGCCCCAAATGGTGGTTACTCTTTGGATTCATTCTTCTAGGCAAGTTGGCTACATGCTTGAAAATTTTTAGATCATTTGGAATTGCACAACATATAGGAAAAAAATAGTAAGTAGAAAGAAGTAGAGAATGATTGAAAACACTAAATTGTTAAGAATTTATTTATGGAATTGAAAAATGCCAATCCCAATGGTTGTAATGTTGTAATAAATAATCTACATCCAATGTTTTTATTTTTTTTCAAAAATATTGGAAATTGAGTGAAATAAAGGACTTCAAAGTTTATTTTAGAGTAGAGATTCCATAACTACCCTCAAACTAAGAATCCTCATAACTTTTGACTCATTAATCCAAATGGAATGATTTAAAGCTTTCCATGTACATATAAATCTAAAGAACCAATTTCAAATTTTTATTTTAAAAAAAAATGATTTTTAAAGAATTTTTTTGAGCTGCCGGGCTGCTCGCCGCGCACCGAAAATTACATATCATATAATAACTTTTTAACCATGTAGTCAAAAGTTATGAAAATTGTTGGGCCTTAAAGATACTCCTCGGGCACATCTTGTGTGAAAATTTCAAAGAAAAAAAATAAAAACTCCACTCGTAGTGAGCTGCCCAAAATTGCTATGTTGTCAAAAAATGGTGTTTGGACCTTTAGAGGTTAACCCCTGAAGGCCCAAAGTCCCCTCGGGGGACACTTGGGATTTTGGGCAGGCTCGTGTGACCTGAAATTTTGAGCTGATTTTTTGAAACTTCCTTTGAAGATAGGGAATCACATTAGCTTTCTAAAAATATAACTTTTTTTAAATCCGTGCCCGGGAGCAAAAGTTTTGCCATCCAAAGTCTTAAAAGCAGTTCGTCGGGTAGGAAAAAAAAACAAAAAAAAATGAATTTTTTTTTAAAATTTTTTTCTTCAAAGATTATGTTTTTTTGTCTACATCTGAAGCTTTGATTCATTCTATTTGGACTAAAAATGAGAAAGTTATGAACAATCTTGTTTTTCGGACAATCTAAGTGTCTTCTTCAAAAGACAACTTATAAAATTCATTTTTAAATGCAATTTTCAAATTTTTTCAAATTTTTTCTTTTGACAAGGTTAAGTTTGTTTTCAAGAACAATCCCACCGTTGGGATTATGGTGTTTTAATTCCATCTAAGAGCTATTAAAGATTTAGTGTTTTGTTCAATTTTGGACCTACTCCTACTTAACAATTTTTTTATATGTGAAAATCAAGTTTTGACATTCTGAAAAAAAATTCCTGACTCTCAACTCAAATTTTCAACATAAAAAATTTCCACAAATGGGGGTCAAAGTCATTTGAAATTGCAAACCAGAGTTCAAAAAAACTTATTTTTCCAACTTCAATTGCTAATATCTTCCAATCCCTAAAGGTCAAACTTCATGAAATTTTTACCACATGATCTGAGACAAGTGAAGTACAAGATCCTACGGTTAGATTCTAAAATATAAAAATTTGTTTAAGGAGTGATCATAGTAGAAATGGCAGTTTTAAGTGGTTTCGAAGCCAGAAATGCCTTGGGCCTTTAGGGGTTAAGCACAATCATTTGATTTGATGGGAGAGACAAAACCCCTTGCCATTGATGTGGGTGTCAGGCATTGGTCAATATGTTACTTCTAGCTAGGGCCAATGCCATATGTGCCAAAAACACACACATACAAAAGAACATTCCTCAAAATAAGATGCTATTAATCCCTAAAGGACCGAGGCCTTTTTTTTGCCAAAAAACAGTGAAAACTGCCATTTCTATAGTAAACAACAAAAAAATTGAAAAATGTTTTTTTTGCACATCTAATCGTAGGATCTTATACCTAACTAGTATGAGAATGTATGGAAAAAATTTCAGAATTTTTGACCCCACAGATTGCAAGATATTTGTGTTTAAAGTGGAAAAAACAAGTTTTTTGTTGAGATAAGATAACGATCCCAGTTAACTTAGGTTAAGTGAGACTTAGGATAAGGTAAAAGTAGATCTCACTACTAGTGACACTACTAGTGATACCTCCTATATATGTATGATCATGTAACCCTAATGTTTATTACTTTGAAAACTTCTTATTGCATTATATATTTTCCGTGTCTATGCTCTGCTTCCTTCGCAACACGTTATTAGCACGATTTGTCTCTCGTTTTGCTATTCTCTTTTTCTATTTTCTTTTCCACTATTGTCTTTAGCTACGATAGCTATGGCGGATAAGAAGTCACTGCGAGAGAATAGCTCCCGGGTACAACCACTTTTGTTTGATGCTCTTGAAGCAGATGGTAGCAATTACATGGAGTGGAGTATAGATGTGAAAGCGTACTTTTATTCGGAGGGGTTGGACGATGCGATCGATGATGAACCAGAGGCGGATTTTCCAATGTCATCCAAGTGGAAAGCTTTGCTTGTTCTTCGCCGCCACCTTCACACCTCTCTTCAACAGCAATACATCCAAGTTGACAACCCGGCGGAGCTATGGCGTCAACTTCACGATCGGTTTTATCATGAGCGCACTATCTTTCTTCCCCAAGCTCGAAATGATTGGATTGCTCTTCGTGTTCTTGATTTCCCTGATTTCCTTTCCTTCAACGCTGAATTGCATTGTATTACTGCTCAACTTCGTCTTTGTGGAGATAGGATTACAGATAGGGAGCTCATAGATAAAACCCTATCCACTTTTCCTCCTGCTTCTGCCCTCCTAGCTCAGCAATATAGGAATATGAAGTTTACGACACATTCCGAACTAATGTCTTATTTCTTGCTTGCTGAAAAACAGCACCAGCTTCTACTTAAAAACGTAGAAGCAAAACCCGCTCGAGAGGCTCACACTTCTGAGATCTCGAGACAACAGCCACGAGGAACAAGGAAACAACAACGGTTGCCAAATCAGCAATACCCTAGAGATAAGTCAAACTCTTATAGACCCTCCTCTGATAGAGTCTCTCGATACTCAGATCGTTTTTCTAATCGTGATTATTGCTCTTCTCAATTGAACGATAGATCTTCTAATAGAACCTTCGATAGGAAGTCATCCTTTTCACGTGACGATTGTACTTGTCACAAGTGTGGCCGTAAAGGGCATATCGCTCGATACTGCCGCACTCCTGCGTACTACGTTAGTATGTACAAAGAGTTAGAGAAATTTAGAAATGAAAAGAGGGAGGCTCATTCGATCGATGCTCCTTCCTCTTCCAATGTAAATATCGAAAATTACATGGTGCATATCTCCAAAGAGTCAGCTCCTACAGATGTAGCTCTTATAGATAGTGCCACGACGCATACAATTCTTAGAGATCCAAAATATTTCACGTTTGCTAGCCGTGAAAGAACCTGGCAGACTTGTGATATCGTCACAATTGCTGGAAGTCGGAACTTTCGGTTCTGAGAGGGCCAGGCAACTATAGTATTGCCTGGGGGGACCCCCCTCCTGTGTGAAAAAGCAATGTATGCCCCTGATGCCCCCCGGAGCCTGATCAGCTACCGTATTTTACGGGCTAATAGGATGGATGTCTCCACTGCATTGGATGACCATAAAGAAGTATTGGAACTCAGGCAAGGTCAGCAACTCCTTGCCACCGCTAACGCAGGAGTTACTGGCCTATACGAGTTATTGATAAGCCCTCCTAAGGAGTCAGCTTTCCACTTCTCTACTTCGGTAGGAGATGATGAAGAGTACCGGGAACTCAGGCAAGGCCGACAGTCCCTTGCCATTGCGAAAGCAGGAGTCGATGGACTAGTATGTGAGAGCAACTCTGCTTTGATACCCCCCTCTACAACTAAGACTGGATTGTGGCATAGTCGGTTGGGCCATCCAGGCACCACTATGTTGAGGAGGATGTTACCTTTGTTGGAAGGACACAATTTGTGCACCAGTGATGCTGACAAGGTTGGAAGCTACGCGGCATGTTCACAAGGAAAGCTTATTAAGCGCCCTTCACATTGGAAGCTACCAACGGAACTCCCTCCTATGTTACAGCGTCTACAAGGTGATGTATGCGGACCAATTACTCCATCTTCTGGACCATTTCGATATTTTCTTGTGCTTGTTGATGCTTCAGGCAAACACTCGGAGGTGTCCCTGCTTAGCACCCGAAACATGGTGTTTTCAAAGCTTTTGGCTATGATTATTAAGTTTCGGACTCATCATCCGGACCATCCTGTGAAGAGTTTGAGGATGGACAATGCCCAAGAATTCCGCTCTCATGCCTTTGAGGATTATTGTACTGCTAATGGGATTTCACTTACATACTCTGTACCATATGAACATTCACAAAATGGATTGGTGGAGGCATATATCAAGAAGATTCAACTCATCACTCGGCCTTTATTGATCCATGCCAAGTTGCCTCCTACAATGTGGGGACATGCAATTCTACATGCAGCTACACTACTCAGGTTTCGTCCTACCTTGCTCAATACTCAGTCTTCTTTCGAGTTAATATCCGGACGCGTCCCCAATGTTTTCCATTTTCGTGTATGTGGCTGTAGAGTATGGATTCCAGTTTCTGAACTTCATAGGAAAACGATAGGTAGTCACCGTCAGGAAGGGATCTATGTTGGTTTTGATTCCCCTAGCATCATTCGGTATGTTTCACCTTCATCAGGCACTCTACTACGTGCTAGATTTTCCAATTGTCATTTTGAAGAGTATAGTTTCCCTTCTCTACCCAATTTCAAGTCCCCTACTTTAGATTTTTGGGCACCCGAAACCATCATTCAAAACCCTGACCCCCGCACAGCCTTAGCTGAGTCTGAGGTCAAGAAACTTATTCATTTACAGTCCCTTGCAGATAAGCTACCAGATGGCTTTAGTGATGGTCCCCGAATTACTAGAAATCCTCTCCCTGGTACAGGACTTATCCCCATTAGTGTCATTCCTTCTAAGTGTACGATTGACCCTACTGCTTCTATATCTAAGAAACCTCGCCCTCATCATGTCACCTTACATAGTGATGCACTTTTCTCACCTGATGATAATTCACAATTTTCTTCTTTCCCTGAAGATGGTTCATCCGTGACCGCCTTCATTACTCGGATACTTAGTGATGATCCTGACCCACTCACGTTAGATGAAGCAAAATCTAGCCCTGACTGGCCAAAATGGCAAGTTGCACTTGCTGCCGAATATTCTTCTCTTAGAAAACATGAAGTCTTTGGTCCTTTGTTGACCAACCTTCCTACTAAACCCATAGGATACAAGTTGATTTTTACTCGGAAACGTAATACCTAAGGACAAATAGTCCGATTCAAGGTGCGATTAGTGGCTCAAGGATTCAATCAACGTCCTGGCATTGATTTTACCTTTACTTATTCCCCTGTTATGGATGCCACTACTTTTAGATATCTACTTGGCCTAGCTGTACAACATTCTTTGGAAACCACGCTTCTAGATGTTGTGACAGCCTACCTTTATGGAAATTTAGATGCCACAATTTATATAAGGCCTCCTCCTGATTTCTTGCCTACGCCCCCTTCGGCTGATTCTCCGGGCAAGTATTCTGGCCTCAAGCTACAACGAGCTCTTTATGGATTAAAACAAGCAAGTCGCATGTGGTATAAACATTTGAGAGATTTTTTGCTATACCACAAGTTCCGGCACGACCCTACCCTTCCGTGTATATTCACTTTGAAGGATGCTCACGGGTTTGTGATCATTGCCATTTATGTTGATGATCTCAACCTTATAGGTACGCCCTCAACTTGCCGCCAAATGGTAACATTACTAACAACCCAATTTGAAATGAAACTACTTGGCCGCACTTCTTTTTGTCTTGGTTTAGAGAGTACACATCTGCCCAATGGAAGTATATTTCTTCATCAAACTGCGTATATTCAACGGTTGCTCAAGAATTTCAAGATGGACCAAGCAAATCTTTTATCTGCTCCCATGATCGGTCGAAGCAAGACAAATGATGACCTATACCGAACTTGCGAGGAGGAGGAGGAGGAATATGATAGCAAACGATACCTCACAGCAGTCGGAGCTTTGTTATATTTATCTACATATACTCGGCCAGATATATCATTTGCAACAAGCAGGTTAGCTCGGCATAGTCAGAAGCCCACGATGCGACATTGGAATGGAGTCAAGCATCTGTTTAGGTATCTTCGCGGAACAAAAGACTTAGGACTTCATTATACAAAGACTGGACCATCAAATTTAGTTGGATATGCAGATGCTAGTTTCAAATCGGATGAAAACACGAACAAGTCCCAGACAGGTTATATCTTCCTACGTAACAACGCACCCATATCATGGAAGTCTGTGAAGCAGACAGTGACTGCAACATCAACCAACCATGCGGAGTTAATTGCATTCCATGAAGCGACAAGAGAAGCAGTTTGGTTACGGACAATTGACAAGATCATTTCAGATCAATGTGAACTTAGCCACAGTACACAACCGACAACGATTTTTGAAGATAATGCAGCATGCATGGCGCAAGTTACAGGTGGATTCATCAAGGCTGATCGAACGAAGCACATCAGTCCACAAATCTTTGGATTTACCCAAGACCTTATTGAATCAGGAGAAATTGAAGTAAAGAAAGTTCAATCCTCCAACAACATTGCTGACATACTTACAAAGGCACTCCCTGCTTACACTCACAAACGATTGGTTCAAGAAGCTGGCATGAGATCTCTTCAAGATCTAGTTACACATTAGGTTACGCTCTTTTTCTTTCTGTAAATTTTCCTTATAAAGGTTTTTGTCACAGTTAAGTTCTTTAATGAGGTAACCCGGGATCGAGGAGGAGTGTTGAGATAAGATAACGATCCCAGTTAACTTAGGTTAAGTGAGACTTAGGATAAGATAAAAGTAGATCTCACTACTAGTGACACTACTAGAGATACCTCCTATATATGTATGATCATGTAACCCTAATGTTTATTACTTTGAGAACTTCTTATTGCATTATATATTTTCTGTGTCTATGCTCTACTTCCTTCGCAACATTTTTCAGCACATTGCGGGACTAGATTTTTTTGACTTTGAACATTTTTAAATTAAAATTTTTGCACTACAGAGTTTTGAGCTTTAAATCTTTATAGTGGAAAATTGAGTTGAGAGTCTAGGGGAAAAAAAATTATTCAAAAAAACTTAATTATCATTCCTAAAAAAATTGTTAAGTAGAAGTAGGTACAAGATAGAAGGAAAATCTAAAATATTCATATATTTTAGATGAAATTAAAACACACTAATCCCAATGGTGAGATTGTTTTAACAAGTAAAATAAACCATGAAAATTTATTTTTTTGAAAAATTTCAAAAATAGCATTCAGAAATGAATCCTACAAGTTATTTTTTTCAAGAAGATGCTCTAACTGCCCAAAAAACAAGAGTGTCCATAACTTTCTCATAACAGATCCAAATGAAATGAATCAAATCTTTCCAGATAGACAAAAATATAATCTATGAGAAAAAAAATATTAAAAAAAAAAAAAAAAAATTGCCAATTTTTTTTGTTGCCCAGGCTGCCCGCCGTCCCCTGTTTTGAGCTTATTTGATCATAACTATTGTTCCCGGGCACCGATTGTGAAAAAAATTATATTCCCACGAAGCTCATCAGATTTTCAAGCTCCAAAAAAAGTTTCAAAAAATCAGGAGAAAATTTCAGCCTGTAGGTACCTGCCCAAAAACGCATTTGTCCCCCGAAGGGACAACGGTCCTTTAGGGGTTAAAATCAAATGAACACAACAACATTATGTTTTTGGCAAATTATTATTGGCTAAAATTTTATCTGTGAAAAGAATGAGAATATTTTGTCACACATTTTAGGATTTTTAATGCATAAATTCACCAAGTATCCATCCAAAAACTACAAAAGTTCTCTCTAAACACTTTCTAGATTTCAAATGACATTTATCCTTGTAAACTAGCTTCATGGGGTAGATCATGAATGATTTCAAGAGTTTTATATGAGTACTACATATATTTTGAAAAATCACTTTTTGCATATTCTTTAGTGATGAGGCTAGGTTCGTCACTAGTTGCTTCATGATTCTTGTACAAGGTTCTAAGTCAATTGATATACGGATGAGAAGGAAAATAAAATTTATAAATATAAGACTTTCTTTGGTTGTAATTTCTTTTGATTCAAAAACTCTAAATCAAAATTTATCTACTAATTAAAAATCCAAAGAAGTTAAAATCTAAAACATTTCATTAACTGAAATGGATTAATTTTTATCCATTCAATATTTGATAGTATTTTCTTAACATTAACTGAAACAATTATTTTAAAAAATTTAAGAAAAAAATCTTTTTGTAAAAGATAATCAGACAAAGAGTTTTTTTTGCCTATAACCCATATCTAATAAGATAGAATTTATACATTCCATTCAAATTAGTGAGGTAAATAATGTGTAGAATTTTGTTTTGAAGGCAGGCAAAGAATCTCCTATAATTTTATTATATGGTCTACCTTGAAGATTATAATCTTAAAAATGCAAAAAAAAAAGGTTCCAAAGATTTCATAAAGAAGTAGGCATACAAGTTAGTTACAAAGGTCCTACAATGTAGAAGTTGTATAAAAGATTATCAATTTGTCCACTCTACCTAGTTTTCAACTTGTGTTGCTTTGTAACAATTTGGTCAAAAACAACATAAATACATTTTTGAGGGGAAAAAGAGGATGAAAGTCTTCAAATAAATAATTCTTTTCAATCTTTTTGAAGATATGGCTATGGGTTGCTAAAATTAAGGAAGGTACATACTACCATATTAGTTGCAATGAAAGCAAATTTAATACAAATTGTACCATTCTCGAAATTGTTGAAGTTTTTTGATAGATTTAAAAGAAAAAACTTGAAGTTTGGTTGTACATATATTCTAAAATGTAGAAGAATACTTTGCATGTCCAAATGGAATCAAAAAAACAAATTGGCAATGATAACAATAAGTTGTCAAACATGTGTGGAGCACGGGGGAGTCACTAGCTTAGAGGTTTAGTATACACATGAGATCGGGGGATATTTTATGGGGGGCTATTTTTTTAATATTTCATAATTTAATATACCCTATTGTTAAAAATAATTCTAAATTGGCATTTATTATAGCACCCTATATTTTTTATAATGCACTTTTGAGTCCAATTTTTTGGCCCCTATATTAGATTTAAAAATTAGAACTAATAGGTGTTGTATGACTTTTGTTTCCTATTGTTGTTTTTTATCCTTTTTTTCTTTATTCTTTTGTCACTTCTTCTTCAACCCATTTTTTTATGGTTACTAAAAACTAAAGTAATTTATATTTAGACAATGTACTGTGGCCAAACAAATACATTCACAGACTGTAAACAATGTATTCTAGTTGTGTCAAACAACTTACTACTAATCATCTACAATATATTCTAATGAATACAATAGAGTTAATTGTAAAGTGTGTGCAAGGCGGGACCAGTAGACGGAGTTTGGGAAAAACACGGGACCAAACTCCCTAGAGTACCCAAACTTAGGTCTAATTGAGTTTGGTGCCGTGTTTGATTTGTTCTATTCTTAGTTAAGCCTTCCTCTAACATAGGTTCACAAACATAGGATAACTTTACAATTAACTCTAATGAGTGCAAGTACTCAACAAAGAAAAGATGACATTGCATTAAAATATAATAGACAAGTATAGACCACCGAGCTCTTACACACCTAATAATGATAGACCACCAAGTTCTTTTATACCTTTCTACTATTTGGAATGAACAAATAAGAATATATTAAAGCAAAATGTATGATAGATTCTTCAAATTCTAAATGACTTCAAAGGACTTTACAGATAACTCTAAAAGCAACTAGAACCCCTCATCCAAGGTTCATAGATAATTTAGGACAAATAATGTGTCATTTTTTGTCCATCTCTTCTTTAAGGACATTAAATACTCTCTTTACAAAATTATTTTCCCCCACATATTATTGCCCTCCTATATTTTTTCTACGTAAAATCTAATACATGGTATTAAATGTAACCCTATATTAGTTATAATACCCTACATGTAATTTTACACACTCTATATTAGATATAATTTTTTTATAAATTTTAGGTAGAATAAATATATAGTAACCTATATTAGATCTCACGTGGTTTCTAATATGCATATTAAGTAACCTCCCGGGGTGTGGAGCTTGTCATGGGTCTCCAATACACAAGTGTTGTATAGGTATGTCAAATTTGGGAAACCCTTTGCATAAGGGTCTTTAAATTTTCTTAAAACTTGAAATTTGTTGTATAAGAATAATGCAATATTTAACTTGATTTAAATTACTTATCCAAGGGTATGCAATCTTTGTTGTTCAAGGATTGCATACAACTTTGTATAACTTGAAGTTATATAAAATCTTACCAAAAAACTATTTTTAGTAGTTTTTTAAAATCAAAATATCTTGTAAGTCTATATTAAGTATCCAATTTTGAGAAAGATTAATTTTTCATGATTTTTCTATTGAAGATTTTGTGCAAGGATGTCAATTACAAATCTTGATTTTTTTAGTGATATTGTTGTATTCACTTTCCTATGTGATTCATAACATGTCCAATATTTATTCGTAATATTATAATTTTTTTTAAATTGATAAAACTAATTAGTACTTGGGTTTTTTGTTTCATTTTGAGCAAACTCCAAGAAGCTCAAAAAAAGCCTCAAGTATTTAGGGGTTAGGATCAATTGTATGACTTGGTGAGTCATGAGTTGCAGGGCTAAGTTTTGGAATATCAAATTCACAATACTTAGCAGAAATTCTATTTGTGTAGGAGACAAGGACATTGAAGATTTTCCTAATGACTGTAGGTGTGAGTGGATTTCCTAGGGATGTGTGACTAAGGTAACTAAGGTGGGTACACTTATAATCGTGCAGTGTCTTAAACCGCTAGCTAAAATAAGCTCTTGAATGGTGTTTAAATATTTTGAAAATTGCACCTCCATGTCTCCCATGGTTCTTCATTGTAGCATTGGCTATTTTGGGACAAGTGGCTGGCTTCTAAACTCAGAGGATAGGAGGTTTTAATAACATGAGGATTTACTAATGCTTAAAGGCCCTTCATTGATAAGAGATTAGCTAAAATATGCTCCCATTAATAAACCCTCATGTCATTTCAAGCATGTGTCAGAGATCAAGAGATCATGACTCTTATTAAATCCTCATGTTATTTCATATGACTCACAGAACATGAGGATATAAAATGGCATGGGTTTACAAGCTTGGATACTTTTTAATAAATATGAATAACACAATTGCACCTCCATGTCTTTTACTTCTGACATCTTGTGAGGATGAGCTTTTCAATGTAACCACTCCCTTTTAATGCTGCCTATGAGTGGTTTCAATCATTCTACTTTCAAAACTTTGTCCCCCTACTGTGGTCTCATTTTTGTCAAAATCAAAAAATTGATTGTGCTTAACTTCCTTTTCTACACATTTCTTTGCTCTCTTGTATTCGTTGATTACTCAACGGTGCTAGATTGTGAGCCTGCAAGCACAAGCCTACGAGCGTTGAGCAGGGATTATGTGAGCGTTGAATTCTGAAATTTGAAAAATCTTTAGAAATGTCATTAATTTTCTAAAAATAGACAAAATTTTCAAAATTAAAACTAAGTTTACTATTTTTAGTAAATTCTAGTATCTATTACCGTGGACCTATTATCGTGGACCTATTACCGTGGTCATGTAGAATTCAAATGAAAATTATAATTTTCAATAATTGTCTAAAATATTAGAAGTATACATTACGACTTTGCTAGATTTTAAGAAGAAAAAACATTGGTAATTAATTAAGATTTGTTTAAAATTGAATGAAGTTTTTATAGAGACTTCAATTTTTTGGATCAAACCCCTCTTGCTGCTGGACTCCTCGGCGCCGAGGGGAGTCATAGCCCCGATGGGAAAAAAAAATTATTTAAAAAAAAAAAAAAAAAAAAAAAAAAATTTAAATTTTTTTAGCCCCGGGGCTGCAGCTCCTCTCGGCGCCGAGAAGAGTTCAGTAGCAAGAGGGGATTGATAAGAAAAATCAAAATCTCAGTGAAACAACTTCGTTTAATTTCAAACAAGTCCTAAACACTAATTCCCAAGAAACAAAAGGGGAGTGATCAACCAAACGACTATTAGATCAAAAATAAAAGAATTGGATCCCTTGGGAGGTCCTAAAAGAGGACAATGATCAATTAATATACAATTTGCTATAACTAAGCTCATTCCTTACAAAAATAATTCCTATCAATCAAATATTTTATTTCAAAATCTTAACAAGTCCGATTACCAGTACATCAAGACAAAAGGATAGGTAACCCCCATTAGCCCCAAGAGAACCCATGCTACTACAAGAGGTATCTAGCAACAAGAGGAAAATGATCTTAAAAATTGAAATTTGAATGGGACAATCTCATTCAATTTCAAACAAATCTTAATTAATCATTAATTTTTTTTCATCTTAAAATCCAGCAAAGTCCAATAAGTATCACATCATTGTTGTTTAAAGGACCACGGTAATAAGTCCACGGTAATAGGTCCAAGGTTAAAATTTACTAGAAATAAAAAAAATTGGCCAAAAACTTTAAATGGAATCTCTAAAAAGTTGTACGCTCACAGGCTCACAGGCTCATAAGCTCACAGGCTCATGCTCACAAGCTCACAGAATAGCAACCTTGGTTGATTACTAGTTAGCCTTCAAATTCCCCACAACCCAATTTGTAGCGATTTTTGAATATTCATAGTTTATCCATACGGTGTCCAAAAAATGCATTCTCAGAGAATCTAAAATCTCCTTTGGATTACCAATAAGACCCCACAAAAAAATTCCAATATAATAATGAGAACCATTCTGAAATCAACTGAATTGCTTAAATGGTCCATTTTAGGTGTAGTTACCGTAGTAAGTTACCATTTTATTTCTGTGTGACTTACTACTGTCGGCTACTTTATTGTTTATATTATGTTTGAAATCTTGGTGTAAGTTATTCCTTGTAACAATTTGACCCAAAATGATCTTTCCATTGCATGTTGTGATGTAAGAAGAAAGGGGCTAGTGGCAGTTCTGAAAGCGATTGCGATGGGAATGAATGAAGTGATGAGATGAAAATCAATTTGGAATGTCAAAAAAATAGTAAGGAACTAAAGGAACATATATTTTGTTCAATCAAAATATCATTTTGGAACAAAGGGAGTACTTAGGTAACTACACCTAATTGTTAACCATTTCTAGAATTAATCCCTACAAATTCTGCTTAACTTCTATAGTTCCTTGATTATGTTCTTGCCAAAACTACTTCAAAATTGTCATTTCTAGTACAAGTACCAAATTTTACAAAAAAAATACATTTTTGGACTCATGTAAACATAGGATTTTGTAATGCTTTGGGTTGAAAAGATGTCAAAAAAAAAAATTCAAAAATTTCCACCACGTGGATTGCAAGGTATTAGCATTTGAATTGACAAAATCCTTTTTATGGCCCTACAAAAAACCGGACGGCTACACTTCACAAGGTCACATTTGTATGAAAAAATGTCCAAAATGGTGGTATTTCTTTGGATTCATTCTTCAAAGCAAGTTGGCTACATGCTTGAAAATTTTCAAATCATTTGGAATTGTACAATATATAGGGAAAAAATAATAAATAGAAAGAAGTAAAGAATAATTCAAAATATTAAATTGTTACAAATTTAGTTATGGAATTGAAAATTGCCAATCACGAAGGTTTTAATGTTGTATTAATCTATAATTGTCCACAAACAAAAACTCCTTATAACGTTTGATTCATTGATCGAAATGGAGTGATTTAAAGCTTTCCATGTATATATAAATCTAGAAAACCAATTTCAATTTTTTGTTTCTAGAGAAAGTGATTTTTTCTTATTTGCCGAACTACTTGGTTTAGAAAGAAAACTACATATCATACAATAACTTTTCAACCATGTAGTCAAAAGTTATGAAAATTGTTGGGCCTTACCCTTTAATAACCATGGTTGATTTGGGGGGCGAGCGTAGTTTTTGAATACAAATTTGGAAAAGGGAAATTTCATCACTATTCCAAGGAGGTAATCCCAAATCAGACCATAGGAATTGATGTTGTAGGCTTTATCCGTAAAAAAAACAAAAAGTGAACATGATCTGGCGTTGCAATTTGTTGTGAGTGATCTTCAAAGTGCGATGCATCAAAGTAGCCTTCAGCTGAAATAGCATAATACATTATTGCCCATAACTTTTGAAACATGCCTCCACAATTCATGGGATTGCTAGGCAACGTTTCCATCGTTCTTAGGCGTCAATTTCAAATAGAATCACATGAGTTGCTGAATATATATATATGCGACTTAGAAGGTATGACACAGGTCGGCCTTCTTGTCTTTGGACAAGCACAACTACCTTGTTACTGCAAAAAATTATCTAAAATTGGATTTATTTGGAGCGCATGTTGAAGCTCTATTTGTGTTACTCTTTGAGTTTTTTCAAATACCCTATATTGAGGGCAGTAAAAGACAAAGAATTTAAAATTTGACCAAAGAGTGGTCAACCGGTCACTAAACGGAAAAACCTTGTCTACATATTATGTGAAAATTTCAAAGAACAAAAATAAAAATTCCATTTGTAGTAAGCTACCCAAAATCGCTATGTTGCCAAAAAATTACAGTTTGGTCCTTTAAGGGTTAAAATATACAACTTATATTTCATGAGAGCTTAGGGTCAATTTTGGATACAATTATTTTTAGTATTTTGAAAATTCATAGTTTATTTATGTGACATCTAAATAATGCATGCTAAGGTACCCCCCCTAACCGACCGAATAAGGAATTCCAACATGATCTGGAATAGTGAAGGCAAAACAAATATTTTTTAGAGGTACATCAATAGAAATGACATGTATTGCAAAAAAATTGGTAATTTTATTGCTTGAATTGAAATTACTATGAATTTTGGGAGGCAAAAAGTGCGCCGAACCCATGGCCAATGTCTAGACTCTTCCAATTCCGATCATTCAATAACTTTTTACCTAATCATTATTTCCTATTTTTTTTCACAACTTGGGACATGTGTCATGTATTTATTAGTTCCAACTTTGAAAACGAAAAAAACCCACATTCTAAGCGTGGTCAGAAATACGTGCACCTATAGGTCGGGAATGGGTCAGTGGTCGGGAATGGGGGGGGGGTATCTTAATAGAATTGGATTTCCAACATTTGGTTTCTACAAGATCCATCTAAAACTTAGATAGGTAAGGAATTGGATCCGTGCTCAGTTGCTTATGTGGTTGATTTTAGGTGTTGTTATCTTGAGGTGATGGATTAAATTATAAGTGACTTTCTCTTAATCTAAGAATGATATTTTTAATTTAAACTTGTAGCTTAAAGAAAACACTAATTAACTTTTTTGAATTCACAACAATTGCATTGAAAACTGAATTGTTTGTGACATTGAATTGAACACCTATGGGACAAAATTATTAATTTTCAAAATGCCACATAGGATTTGCCAACACTTGTAAGTATTGGGAATTTGCCATGTGGCTCTAAGAAGTTTCCAATTTGAATTAATTACACACAAAACTAAAGATATTTGAACAATGCTACAAATTTTTTTACTAAAATTAAAACTATTTTTTTTGTAAAATATTTACCTATTCTTGTAAATTAGTTTAAGAATTTTTTTGTGAAGTACTTCTGAAAGATATTTGAAGAAACTTTTAATTATTTTTTTAATAAATAAAGTTACAAGGGTAACTAATAATCCAAAATGAGATATAACCATAGTACTTATTACAAGGATTTGTCCTATTAGTGCAAATTATGAAATGAATTTACATATGGTTATAATATTTTTTCATAGGGGACATCATAACAAGGGACCAATTATATGATGTACAAAATGAACTTCTAATATTTTGCAAGGGGAAAATTCTGTTACCAATGATATTTGTGGGTGAAGACTCTTCAAAATGAAGGCCGGGGTGAATTGACCCCCTCGCTCGGCCCTGTGGGCCGACCCTCTTTTCCGCACAATTTTTTTTTTCAAATTTTGAATTTATATTTGGGATCAGAGACCCCTAATTAGTTTAAATAGGTCAATAATATTTCCTGGATCGGCCCAAAATAGTTTTTTTTTTTTTACATGCACCCCGAGCGAGGGGGTCAATCCACCCCGATCAAAATGAATAGACACAAGTTATTTAGTCACGAAGAAAGAACTCCAAAGCTAAGTATCCGATAAGCCGAAGGGAACGGACAAAAGTACATGATACAGTAAGTACGACGTTTGGTGTGCTGACTCAGACAAATGGTCCGGAAACTGATAAACCGAGACACAAGCAGCGACCACTGAAGATGGCCAACGCAAAATATATGCCCAACTGCACAGAGAAAACTAAAATTTATTTGATCAGCGAAAGAGCAGATCACCTGCTTACATTCTGATAGATGTACAGTATCGAATGGGGCATCTGCAGATTCTAGAAAGTTTGACAGGGGCATTGTGATGATGCAGCACGAGTGCACGACAGTCAGTGGCATCGGGGTTATCCATAACAAAAAAGGAAAATGACACCACGAAGAGACTAGAACCCTACAGTACAGACTTGACCCGCAATTTCCTAATTTGACGAGCTAACAACCGGACCAGATGATACCTGGCTACCGAGCCCCCTAGCGTGGCAATCACAGAGACACACGTAGGTGTCTCAGACTCCCAGCGATATTGCCTTCGCCACCTGGCTTACGGTCCTGTTCCCAAGTGTGAGAACACGTGGGGCACATGTCGTGACACTTGTGAGGCGCTGCTCCTTGACACACGTCCTCCGTTGAAGTACGTTGCGCGAAAATTCCCGCTTGCTTTCATCACTGGAGATCAAGGATGTTAACCTGGCTGAGAATTTTAGGAGTCTGTGCATTGTCGGTAGAATTTCGCCCTTGCTGCAACGACCCGGAAAAATGGACGGTTTTGTTGGCATGGCCTGCTGGCGAAATCTCTCCGTTCTTGGAACTGGGGATTGCGTGAGCAAGTTCATTGAAATGTACAGCTGCCGAAGTGTGAAAAGATACCCTGTTGTCCACGGTTTCGGGCTTTCGGGTAGGCAAAATGTAAGTTGAGGTTGATCTGCTTACATATCATTCTTCACTCAGTAAACTCGCGACCATGGCGTCGGCTGACAAGCCTCCCCTGCTGATGACACTAGGGACAATGTTCTCGGAACCAATGGTCCGCACAAATTCCTTTAGTTCTGTGAAGCTGCAGTGTTCGCTATATGGCACCTCATACCTGCCAATGTAGCCGTTAAGAAAAAATCAGTCGGAAGGTTTCTCGAAATCGAAATACTGACGACCTCTTCTTCTCCAAATTACAGTGATTCCTCAGGAAAGGATCTAATAAGAGAACATGGTTAACGAGAACTAGAATCCTAACACATATAAGGCAACGAATACCGTGAGAACAAGAAGGATACGAACAACAAATACGGGAGTCGTCTTCGCTTATTGCGGCAAGGTAAAAAGCGAGACATTATTCACAACAGACCACAGAAACGAACCGGATAATGCTGCCTTGTTGAAATCGCCGACCAGGGCGACCATGAATACGTTTCTTGTCCTTCCCAAAACTCCAGCCCGTTGGTGAGAACGCAACGATGGAATTATATCGTCCCTGAAAAAATGGGTAAAACACGGCATCAAAATAGGTTGAACTTCAAGCGAATTACTGCTTCGAGTAAGCAGGAAAAACAGAAGATATGCACAATCCCGGATCATTATGATCTTCGCTTGTACAAAAAAGTGAACCAGAAAGTACATGGTAATGGCGAGAGATTGAGCCCATGCGCTTGAAACTGGCAACGCTCCACAACGGCACCACGTGAATATGGCTATCTTGATCTTTCGTCGTCAACCATCTCTTGTCTTCCTCGGCAAGGTCCATGCAATCTAGCAGTCGCTGCTTTGCAGCTCCGACATAGACGTACTTCTGTAGAGCTTTACCAACCTCGAGAAATATTCGCTCTTTACCTGTTGACATGCTATCAGTACTTCTATTGTACTAAAATTGCAATGTATTCTGAATTATGATATATAACGGTATAATAGATGAACGGACAAAACGGACAAATCCAGACAAAAGTTGTACGCGAGTGAAGTTGCACAACTGCGTCTCCATCTTAACAAAGACAGCTCGGCACTAGCCATGAATAAGTGACAGGACGCTAGTATGATACGGAGTAGTTCAAAAACTCACCTATCGTGTAAGTGCCAATGAGGAAAAGAGTCTTGTTATTAAAAGCCTCCGCTTGAATTGCATCGATTACGAACTCTATGACTGCATCTTGCTTCGGAAAATCATACTGCAAGACAAAACACAGCAGATTAATATCATCAGAACAAATGTAATCAAACCGCTACAATCCTCACCAGAAAACAGAAATTATCTTTCAAATTCCTACTCCCACTTCTTGCGGATAGGAAGACTAATCACAAAACATTGAGGGATTCACTTCGAAGGCAACTGAGAAACATAGCACGAAACTTGCTGCTTACCTGGGGATCGCAGTAGGTTGTGTCAAGTATAAGAGTGGTTATTCGGCATGCCTTCAGAACCTCATTAGAAGTCATGTCTGAACAGAAGCGAAAATCTCCAGTGTGTAATACAGCCTTCAAGAAATCCACAAACCAAAGAAGCCACGATTGTCAGACGAGAAGAAAGATACTTGAAGACATTTTTATCAACATGACTACGGCAACTACAGTTGGTTACTACAGCAGTTGTCGTTAGATGGCCAAATGTGACTTCGAGACAATAACTGTTTCCAGAAATTATGACGACACGGTATGAATGAGTGCATGTTAAAACCGAAAAGTCAATGAAATTCATATTTTCGTCACTTGATATGTCATGGATGTACACTGCGAGAAGTGAGTAAATTATATATTCTATCAAACAAAATCTCGTCACAAAATCTCGTCACAAAATCTTACCTTACCGTTAGGAGGCTCAAAGAGAATCATGACTGATCCTGGGCAGTGATTAGCATCTATAAATGTCACCCGGACACCGTCTATGAGGACCGTTTCATTCAGAGGAAGAGCTTCAATGCGATCAGATGGTATTCCAATGCGAAGATGAACGAGGCGAGCTGTGATTATTGAGCAGAATATTTTGCCGTGTCTAAAGCCTCGTGTGAGTCCTTGGTAGTCTGCACCGTCCATTACCTTCTCAAAATAAGTCGAATGAGAAAATATCATCTGTCTCTGTAAAATGATAAACTCGACACTACCTTCACTTTTTTGTCATCTAGCAAGGCTGTGAATTTAACGAAAGATCTGAAAGAAAGTCTGCCGAAAGCAGCATAAACTTTAGTCCCATCGAGGCCAGGCACAATCGTATAGATTAAGTGCCCTTCGTCCTCGTGTACAAAGAGTATGTCAGGCAGATTAGAGCCATGCAGCTGACAGCAATGAGGTCATCAAATAGACTTACAGAAATATTGAATTTTCATAGGTGATGGTAATGCTAAAGCAAAGCTTGCAGATATGCTTACGGTCAGTGTGAAAATGAGTGAGAAACCAGTTGGAGCAATTGCCAGTTTTGTGCTTGAAAGCATCCTGCAAACCAAAACTCAGATATTTTTTAACATGGTGAAACGTAGTATCAGAGTGGTCACCTCAGCTACTCAAAATCCGGACAGATTACGAGGTAGAAAATCATTTTCACTAAAACTGGCAGCGTTCATGATAGTAGCAATCAAACCTAAGAACTTACATTAGTCATCAAGGCGAAGTCTAAGGCCAAAGTGCTAGGCAAGGGCATAACTCACCACTCTGAAGGAGGTGCCAGGAATACACATCCACGTCGGAACGTCGCTAGTCCCTGCACTACTCAAATTTCCACCAGCAGAAATAGGCCTTCCTTGACCCCTGTTTCCCGTCGATCCCCCTGCAGTGCTCACGGTGCCTGGAGCTTTCGACCTTGCAAGAATACTAAGGTCTCGAGATGGAACGGGTTGCCTAGTATTTGGAGGACGAATGAAGAAATCCGCAATGGACAGTTTGGGCCCTAACAAGACAGTAGATGGAAAGAATGCATGTCAGTCAAGGAGTGGCAATTGATCAATATTTAGAGACAAAGTAGTCCTCGTCTTCACAGACAATGGGTGATTAAAGCATAGGTAGAGAGAGAAGTATTTGAATTCGAAGTGTCTCAAGGGGCCCACAGAAACCTTCTTCATCTCCCCTTGACACATAATTTCATGATTTTGCAAAATCACGAAATTACATTATACATGCTCGGTTTAATTGACATTGATGTAGGTACTTTTGATAGTAATGTTACCTTGTAATGTATTCGCAGCGGAACTGAGAACGACAGAATCTGAGATCTTTTGGCTCTCTGGCATTGCCGTTATCTTTTGAGTTAAGGAAGCAGATTCTCTTAGTTGCTGAATTGCGCAGACTATCTTCCTCCTTGGTCCAAGTGCAGTAATTCCCAACGAGTTTAGGTCCTGCAAATAGGACGGTTGAAGCAAAGAGGACGATGTCAAACTAACAAAGGATAACTCAATGTCCAAAGCCAAGGTCTAACGCCGAACATGTGTCAAAATCTGATGGCACGCGATCAATATGAAGCTCAAAATGTGATTCCTGAGATGTGCTATCCAAATAAGAAACGGGCAATATCCAGGGAAGAATAATCACAATGTCAACATTTTGGCACATATGCAGCTCTTCCGCATGCGTCCGCGACATTTATCTACCTCGGAAAAGAAGTAAATAATGACCATACCTCCTCTTTGAGCCACTGCAATGTATCCCAATCAATCTCCTCTTTAACAAAGATATCTACGTACTTCCCCAGATTCAGATTTATCAACCACGTCACAACTGGACCCACGTCCGGCTTGCCTAGTGCCTCAGCAACTTCAGTCACTTCAACTCGGCCTTCTGCTTTAGTCTCATCTAAGCAGGTATTAGTGTGCTCTTCTCTCTGCACAATGGATAATTCATCTATGCAAACCCCACAGACGGGGCATGCAAGAGTCCCGAAAATCACATTTCTTTGAAAGGTCACCGGCTGTGAACCTACACCTGTTTCGGTGTTTCCAGCTTCACTGCCCACATAATCCCCAGGATTTGTTCTACTGTAAGGAATGTTGCCTTCTTCTAGACAGGCATTTGTGTGCACGACTCTGTCTCCGGAGGATAATTCTTCTATGCACATCCCACAGACTGGGCATTCGAGAGTCTCCATTGTCACAGTTCGTTCGTTACTCAGCTGAACAATTTCAGTCGCTCTAATATTTACAGCTTCTCGACCAACATAGTTCATAGGATTTGATCTTTCACACGCTACATTGTCTTTCTCCGAGCAATCGCTGACGTGCTGTTCTCTGTAACTAACGGAGAGATCAACCAAGTAAATACCACAGATTGGGCACTCGAATGAATCCATGCTTTCATTGTCCTCTTCATTAAACTCGAGTGCTTCGTAGTCCAATTCTGCCTCATCAACTAAAGCTTGCATTGCTGTGCCTGGGGTCTCCAACTCCTCACCATCGTCGCATTCAAACTTCTTGTCAATTGTGGGATTTGAAACATTTGTGGGAACTCGGTCCGCTCTGTTATTGCCTATTAAGATATCATATATATTTTGCTTCCGGTTGGGTCGATCCTCAACAGCCTTCTTCCCCATATCTAACGAAACTCTACCCAATTCCCCTGCGGATTGACCGAATTCCAGCTCACAAGGTGCCTTGGATTGAGTACAAATAACCATGTCCTCATCAACTTCAGCCCCCGGATCACTTTCGATACCTTCTTCGTCCTCAATACTCAAGGAATCCAGTCCTGCTATTCCCTCCGTTTGCTCAAATCTTTGGATACTAGCAGTCTCTGGAACTCGTGCAATCGTCTTTACTCTCTTTGTACCACCATAATGCAGGCTGCATCCAGTGTCATAGGTAGCCTTCTTCCCCATATCTAACGAAATTCTACCCAGCTCCCCTGCGGATTGACCGAACTCCAGTTCATAAGGTGCCTTAGATTGAGTACATATAACCATAACCTCATCAACTTCAGCCCCCGGATCACTTTCATTGCCCTCAATACTAAAGGAGTCTAGCTCTGCTCTTCCCTCCGTTTGTTCAAATCTTTGGATACCAGCATTCTCTGGAACTTGTGCGATCGTCTTTACTCTCTTTGTACCACCACAATGCACGCTCCATCCAGTGACATAGATACTCGATATTTTTTTCCTCTTCGATTCAATTCCTAAAATGTTTTCACTCTGCCCCTGCTGCTTAGAATGATCGCTAGCAACTGAACTGCCTAAGCGCTGGTACGTGCTGTCCTGCTCATTATTTGACTCCAAATTCGGAGTGCTAAGTTTCGAAACCTTCTGGAGCTTCCCCGAACTCACGATGTTCCCATTCTCGTCCCCCTTCGCCAGCACAACGGAATCAGTAAAGACACGCTCCGTAGACCTTGCATTGTGATCTTTCAAGACTCTCTTGTCAGTCTTTTCAGGTTCCCTAAACCTATGCTCTCTCTCTTCAGAAACCAAACCTGTGCAGGCGGCTGAATTTTCAAGAACGACTTCCCCGACAGCATCGCAATGTATTTTCCTTTCCTTTCCAGGAACGACACCTCTGTGCGCTGCTGCGGTATCTCCATCTCCAACTTCGCCACCAACTCTTCGATACTTTGCCAACCTCAAATTATTGGGCAGAACTCTCTTCTTCACATGCTTCCTCACGGCGCAGCTCCGCAGAGCGAGTTTCTGCTTAAACAAGACAGACGAAGACCCCGTACATTGGAAATCATCATCATCAATGTAGCAACTCCCAGCCTCGTCTTCCCCCAATGCCATCGCCAGGGCGAGGTCAGTATCGGCGTCAGCCTTCCGCGCACTCTGCGTGTACTTGATCTTCATCTTTCCTACGGGACCGCAAACCAACCACTTCTACATGTACAATGCCGTCACCCTTAAGAACCGCCAGGAAACATCAAACCGCATCAATTTACCAATCATCCAACTGACCTAAGAAAAGCTTTGCGACTCCCAACCTCGTCTTCCCCCAATGCCATCGCCAGGGCGAGGTCAGTTTCGGCGTCAGCCTTCCGCGCACTCTACGTGTACTTGATCTTCATCTTTCCTACGGGACCGCAAACCAACCACTTCCGTCTACATGTACCGTCACGGCCAGGAAACATCAAGCCACATCAATTTACCAATCATGCAACTGACCTAAGAAAAGCTTTGCGCAAGGCCAGAAGAGCCAAATAAAATGCACAATCCTCTTCTCCACGTCGAAGTAGCGCCGCCATCCTTCTTCCAGCAGCATCAGATTAAATCCCTAAACTCCATTCCTCCATGACCGAAGCAAAGAGACGGAAACCGCCGGTAAGAAATGAGAGGCATCCATGAGAGAACCTGCGGCGATGGCGATGGCGATGGCGGAGGAGGGAGATTGACGGTGAAGCTATAGAGCCAAGAACATGAGGCCAAAGTTTGAAAACCTTCGGGAATCAGGAATGGGAAGCAAGTGGGAAATTCACTGCAGATCCTCTGACGAGAATCCACAGTCAAGGGTAAATGTAAAAAATTACCTCTATTTTATGGTTGGTTACCCTACACTAGGATCAGATTTGTTAAAAAATTATTCAAAATATAATTAACTGTGGCATCTAATGAAATTTTCAGAAATTATAGTGCAAAAAATTTGAATAGAGTAGAAAATGTTACCCCCTCTGTCCCACTAAAAAACTCTAAATGAGGCACAATTCATTAGAGAAAAATTCAGGCCTCCGGAGGCTACTCCACAACCCTCCGAGGTACCCTGAAATTTGCTTTTTTTTTGCTGGAAAATTCGTTTTTCCCCTATTCCTGCCCACCTAAAACTGCAATGACAGTGGCGCAGGAACCGAGTTTTACAAGTATATTTTCTTATTTTTTTAATCTTCAAAAAAAATTTAAAAAAAAAAAAAAAAAATCGCGAAAATTGACTGTTTCGGTGAGCAGTCAGCTTGGTTGACTGCTCACTGCGGCAGTTTTCTGGAGTGACAGACTAAGCTTTTTAATAGCTTGGTTTGTCTCTTTGGAGCAACCCTCTGGAAGGCTGAAAATTCCTCTAATGTCTGTCCCACTAAAAACCTCCATTTACTAATTTTGATTGTTGAATAAGCATTGGTTGTATTGAATGACCTTGTGAGAGTAACTAGCAAGCAATCAAGGAACCTTTTGCTCCTAGCAAGCTTGACCTTGCCTATATGAGGCACTTTGTACTTGTGCCTCATCAAATAGTTGTGTTGACAATGGATTTGGGGACTATTTTGGCGCTATGGAGATTTGTTCATGAAGGAGGCTAGGTTTTGTAGATGCGGTATTTAGGTTGGGAGCATATATTTCTACAATCCCGTTGTTGCCACCAACCTTTAAATCATCAAAAATGACGAGCTAGCGGCATTTATAAAAGATGCTCAAATATAACACTTTCCACATAGATTAGGGGTGCCTAAACGATGGCATCTAAGTTGGAGATTTTGCATAGATCTATGGGATAGATTATTAATTCTAGAATGTATGTATCACTAGCATAAAGACTAAAAATATAGTTAATCCCTCGTAGGAAAGGTTTTTGGAGGTTTTTAGTGGGACAGAGGGAATATCAAAAATAATCTTAATCTTTATTTTAACCCATGAAGTCAACGCAAGTATCAGTACAATCCTGAGTATCGGCAAAATTATGAGTACTACTAATGGTCATGGAATATTTTGAACCATGCTGAAAGTCACAAATTACTCCAAACCCTATAAAATGAACTTCCAAAAATTGTAAATTGGTTAAACCCTAAAGGACCAAACACCAATTTTTGACAATATAGCAATTTTGGGCAGCTCACTACAAAAAAAAATATATATATACATATATATATATATATATATATATATATATATATATATATATATATATATATTTGAAATTTTTACACAAGATGTGCCCAAGGAGTAGCTTTAACCCTTTACTTCCTAAGAGTTCATGATTTTAAGTTGCCAACTTTGATTGATCAAAAAGTATAATCTAAATGGAAAATTTTATTATATCATTAGTTTAAGTGAAGAACATTGCATGTATTGGTTTTAAATAATTAATTATTAAAATATTTAAAAATCTCCTTTTAAACTCTTCAAAATTGCTAAAAAAATGTGAGGCCCAATTTGGGCTTCTTAGGAAGTAAAGGGTTAAGGCCCAATAATTTTCATAACTTTTGACTACATGGTTTAAAACTTATTGCATGATATGTCATTTCCATTGGTCGGCAGGCAACCCGGGCAACTCAAAAAGCTTATTTAAAAATCACTTTTTAAAGAAGTAAAAATTTGAAATTGGTTCTTTAGATTATATACGAGCGAAGCTTTGAATCATTCCATTTTGATTAATGAGATGAAAGTTATAAGGAGTCTTAATTTGAGGGTACTTATGGAATCTCTACTCTAAACTTTGAAGTCCTTTATTTAACTCAATTTTCAATATTTTTGAAAAAAAAAATATATATTTGGGTGTAAATTGTTTATTACAGCATTACAACTATTGGGATTGGCATTTTTCAATTCCATATCTAAATTCTTAACAATTTAGTGTTTTGAATCATTCTCTACCTCTTTCTATTTATTATTTTTTTCGTATATGTTTTGCAATTCCAAATTATCTGAAATTTTTCAATCATGTAGCCAACTTGCCTTGAAGAATGAATCCAAAGAGTAACCTCCATTTTGGACATTTTTTCATTCAAACGTGACCTTGTGAAATGCAACTGCCCAAATTTTTGTAGGGACGAAAAGAGGATTTTTGTCAATTTAAACACTATTATCTTGCAATCCATATGGTGGAAATTTCTGAATTTTTTTCCACAACTTCTAAAACTAGTATTCTCCAAGATCATATGGTCATATTTTTCAAAAAATATTTATTTCTAAAATTTGGTACTTGTATTAAAAATGGCAGTTTGGGAGTGGTTTTGGTGAAAACATAAGAATTCAACCGAAAAAGAAATGATTTTGTATGGGGCCTAATGAATCTAACCCTAACGTATGCTGGTAGTGTCCTATATTCTTCACCTCTCCTACACAAAACAATGAATTTAGGTTGTCTTAACAGTTAGGTTGCCTTACCCCAAGAAAGTTACGATACTTTAGAAGCCATCAAAGTCAACAAATACTTTTGTAAATATTTCTATTTGTACAAATAGGGATTTATGAGTCTTAATTACAATATTACCTATTAAAAAGTAGTGCATTCTTGTACACTAACAATAAATATTTACATAGTGTCAAGGCTTGAGAAATTAGTATGGTGCAATTTAAATTTTATTATTTTGTGTAGCTAATTTGGAGCCTCTAATTCCAAATTTGAATTCAAAATTTACAAGCAACATTAGTGAGTGGCAAATAAAAAAATTTAATGTTTTTCCCAAGGATAAAATTTCAAACTTTGAATGACCACTTTAACATCCTACTTGACGAAATTTCTCATTAATTTTCTTTCTTATTCATTTAAAACTGAATTTCAAAGATGAAGAATAATTTTATTAGGATTTAGGGTTCTAAGTTAAGATAGAAGGTTCATAATGCGCTTGTTTAAGAAATTAATTAGGGGAGTTTAGATTTTTTGAAATAGTTTTTAATAATAGTTTTTGAAATAATTTTAGATAATCCAAGCCGTTTCATATCTTTTGGATCTTTCTAAAATTACTTATGAATTTTTTTGAAGTTGAAATGTAGTGGTCTCTAAAAGCATCCACCTCCTAAAATGTACACCATTTGTACATTATTGAATTAATGGGAAAGAAAAATGTGCACATAGTGTAAATTTCAAGAGTTGGACACTTTTAGAGCCCAAGAGCTTTAATTACTCCAACCTATTGATTACACCGATGTCTGGCACAATTTGAAGCTAGTTATAAATAGGACACAACTTGAAATCTACACCTCTACAAGATCTAAGATACTTTTCAAACTCCTTTTTCCATAATATAATAGACTTTTACTTTTATTCTTTTACTTTTTCTAAAACTTCTATTATATATGGCATTTCCAATAGATGAATTAGTTCTTCTACTCCAATACATATATTGATATATTATCATTATATATATTATATAAAATTGCCTTGTTTAGATAAGAAAGATAGTGAAACTATATTTATGCAGTAGAATTCAATCGAATAATTTCATTCAAGGACAAAAACCATCTTTTTAGAGGGAAGACTTTTAGACAGTATTTATTGTTTTACTCTCTCACTGAGTTGTAGTATGTATTTCAATTAAAGATTCAAATCACTTAAACAATTATTAGAACCAATACTAGTAAACAAGTCTTTGCAAATTAATTTGACCTTAAGTAGAAAGTAAAATTGTTTGTAATAGACTAAATCATTCATTTTGATATGATGGAGAGTGTTATTCCACACCAATGGAGAGATATGATGGTAAATGATACTTCAAGAAGACACAATAGACATGAATTAACTCCACTCCTATGGAAAGAGTTACCAAATGATATGATGATGAATATTTTGGCTCGGCTACCATTGCCACAACTCTTCCAAGTTCACCTAGTTTGTAAAAAATGGAAGTAGTTTATTTCATCTCATAAATTTCTACAAACATATAATGGTAATGTTTTTAAACACTATTATCCAATAATCATGGCTAAACCATTAGATAGATTCCACTTTAGACCGCAAAATCCTTTTTATAGGAATTTTGTAGATGAAGAAAAAATACATACCATTAAAAATATTTGGGGATATAATCAAAGACTAGGCCAATGGGAAAAGTTTCCACCTCTCAAAAATTTGTCAAATCAAGCACATGTACTCATAGATGCTAAAGAAGGTATTTTGTGTTTTAGAGGGATTTCAAATTTTTTTGTCTACAATCTTTTGATGCAAACATGTACAAAATTGCCACCAATCACAGATTCTGAACATATGGAAAGAAATTTTGTAACCATTTTAGTAGATTGCCACACCAACTCTTACCAAATTACTGTGATTGGATTGATAAATAATAGATGTACCAATGGTACAAATTTGTATAGAGGTGTTGCAATTTATGAATCAACAATACAAGCTTGGAGGACTTCTAATGTTCCATATCCACTCCAAGTGGATAGCTCAGGATTGATAATGGAATTTGACAAGGTAGTTGTTTTAAAAGACTCTTTATATTGCCAAACTTATAATATTCCAATGGACTACAATAGCCAAAATGGACTCATGATCTATAATATCCAAGCTCAAGTGTGGCATGATTGTGTATACACATTTCCTTCAATTAATTCTTATAATCATCCATTCTCACACATGGTAAAATGTGGTGGTGACATTTATATGGTCTTTGTACAAGCCAATTATAGCAATTATAGATTGTATTTCAAAAGTATAAAAGTCTTCAAACTTGAGGCAATTACAAATTATGCTCCACTCACTAAAAAATGCTCAAATATTTGCCCAATCAAGATTGCATGGACGCATGTTGCAAGTGAAGATGTTTACCTAATCATAAATGCAAATTACATAAGTGAGCCACAAAATGGCATAACTGTTTGCATTGGACATAAAATCCAAATTTGCTTGTGAATAGGCACAAATTACATTGTGGAGTACAATATAGAAACTGGTTGTGGACTAAACTACCGCAATGTCTTGATTAGAGAAAATTTGGACTCTCTAGAGGGCTGCCAAGGTTTGATAAGCCATGGTTTGATAAGAGCATTCCTCTCCTAGAAAACTTAGCCTTGACCATATGAGGTACTTTGTACTTGTTGTGCTTCTTTAGACACTAATGTTGACAATGGGTTTGGTGACCACTTTGGCACTATGAAGATTTGATCATGAAGTGGGTCAGGTTTCTTTCTTGTAGGTATTTAGGTTGGGACAAATGTTTTTAGAATCCCATTGTTGTCACCAATCTTTTAGTCATCAAAGAATGATAGAGTTGGTAACATTCACAAACTATCTTCAAATATGGTACTTTCCGCATGGATTTTTGGGTGTCTAAATGATGGCGCCTAGTTGGAGATTTTGCATAGATCTAAAGGATGGGTTGCTAATTTTTGAATGCATATATCACTGATATAAAGATTAAAAATGTAATTAATTCCTTGTAGGAAAGCTTTTTGGAGTTCTTTAGTGGGATAGAGGGAGTAGTCCAATTCTATATATTAAGAACATATTTTTAAACTAGACCAATTTAACACTACAAAACATATCATGTGGACTTAATTGGAGCAATGTGACCAATTAAACTTGCCTAGTGTGTTGCCAACTAAGCCGGCTAGTACTCTATCTTTGGAGGTAATCATATTCTCGATTATATTACACAATTTAAAAAATATATAAAATAATAATTGCCACAACCTTCTTCTGTTTAACCCCTTTAGGACCATGAGTGCAAATTCTGAACAAGAAATGAATGGAAACACATGCCAAACTCACCGAAATGCATTTTTTCATCCATCATTTTTTTTAAAGATTCTTTCATTAGTTCTTCAACATTTGTATGGTATAGATTATGAAGATTTTGCTTTGCAAATATTCCATAATTTAGAGGATATTGGTAGGTCTAGCTTCAAAAAATAAATTTTCCAGTTCAAAAAATAACCCTTCAAAAATGACTTGAATTAAAAAAATAAAATAAAAATCTTAAAAAATCACTATGATTAGAACTTAGGATTTTGAACTTATAGAAAAAAATTCTTGTAAAAATCATAAATATTCAATCTACAATTTATTTTAGAGGGAAATTTCAATTTTTAGCTTCAAATTTTATTGTAAAATATTGGTTTATGTATTTGTTGATTTAACTATATGGTTGTGATCTATAAATCATATTTTACAACTATTGTTTGAGAGTCATCATTAAATATTGTTCAATGTTGCATTTTATAATAGATCTTCACAATTTTGGAAATCTAGACAACCCCATGGTCCTTTAGGGATTAAATACTAATACTTGTGTACCAATGCTTTAACAATACCAATGATGAGCAACAATAAAGACAAAATTCCTGTGCGCACAAAATAAATATATGATTTTGGGATCCCTTCAACACTTCTAAGCAGCCCAATAGGGGAGATTTCAGAGCAAGGGAGGGCCGTTTTAGGCCTATTCCCCTTGCTGGGAACAATCATAACATTTTAATAAAAATTAAAAAATTAAAAAATTAAAAAAAAATATTTAAATAATAAATTAAATAATATTAATTGAATATTAATTAAATATTAATTTCTAATGTGGCACTCTCTTGGCCAGGTCAGATTACAATTTCCAGGGCGTTCCTAGAGTTCCCACAACCCGAGAACTTGGAGTCTTGTTTTGCCCCCCAATCTCTTCTAATGCTAGTTAATTTATTTATTTAGGAAACAAGTAGGTATATAGTTTAGTCTAAAATCTATACATTATGTTTGGTTGTTTGGTTCATTGTTTCTTACAATGAGATCTCTAGAATTGTGTATCCCTTCGTTATGTTCTTAGTATTGTCGGAAAGCTCTCTACAAGGAGGGGTGCATGGGCTTCAAATGTTTTGTGACATTTGGACCTATGGTATGAAAGTTATTGAATTTTGAAGTTTTTATGAATTAAAAAATTAAAAAGTTAGTTTTACATTTACCTTGATTATGACAACAACACTATCCCTTGAAAAGATGCAAGCACATCTTGTTCTTCCAATTTTCCTTTCCTTTGTTTTGAAAAAATCAAGAGCCATTGATCTTGGTTTAAAAAATTCCCCTCTCCTCTCCAATGCCGTTGATCACTAATTAAAAAGTAAACAATAGCCATTGATTGCCATTGTGAGAGAGACAATCTTGGTCATTGGTATTGAAAAGTCAATGATTTATTTAGTGAAACCGCAAAATTATATGTGTCTTTTGAAGAAACCTTAAAAGACACATATCTCTGCTTTATATTTGTGATTAAATATCTTTGTCTGGTGTTGTCAGTTAAATTTTGAAACTACTTGCCATCAATATTCCTTGTGCTTACATTTTAAATCAATCAATATTATTGTCTTATCTTGTATTGCATTAGTTGTGTTGCGCTTATTGCTTTTGTAGCTTCTCTTGATAGTGAGTGAAGTTAAATTTTTTGTAATTGGTTGCTCAACCCCTAAAATACCAAGGCATTTTCTAGCTCCAGAACCACTGAAAACTGCCATTTCTGCTGCGATCACTCTCTAAACCCAAAAAAACTTTTTTTTAAGAATCCAACCGTAGGATCTTGTACTTCACTTGTCTTAGATTATGTGGTAAAAATTTCAAGACATTTGACCGTTCCGATTGGAAGATATTAGCATTCAAAGTTGGAAAAAAAAGTTTTTTTGAACTGTTTCCTGCAATTTCAGATGACTTTGACGGCCATTTGTGGATTTTTTTTGCACTACACAACAAAAAGTTGTAATTTTTTATGTTGAACATTTGAGTTGAGAGTTGGGGAAAAAAAATTCAGAATGTCAAACCTTGATTTTCACATATAAAAAATTATAAAATAGAAGTAGGTCCAAAATTGAACGAAACACTAAATTGTTAATAGCTCTTAGGTGGAATTAAAACAACATAATCCCAATGGTGGGATTGTTCTTGCAAACAAACTTGACCTCGTCAAATAAAAAATTGAAAAAAATTGAAAATTGCATTCAAAAATGAATTCTATAAGTTAGTTTTTTTGAAGATGCTAAAATTGCCCGAAAAACAAGATTGTCCATAACTTTTTCATTATTAGTCCAAATAGAATGAATCAAAGCTTCAGATGTAGACAAAAACATGATCTTTGAGGGAAAAAATAAAAAAATAAAAAACTTTTTTTTGTGTTTTTTTTTTCCTGCTCAACAAACGGCTTTTTTGCTTTAGGATGCCATAACTTTTGCTCCCGGGCACCGATTGAAAAAAAATTATATTTTTAGAAAGCTACTGTGATTTCCTATCTTCAAAAAAAGTTTCAAAAAATCAGGTCAAAATTTGAGGCCACACGGGCCTGCCCGAAATCTGAAGTGTCCCCCGAGGGGACTTTGGTACTTTAGAGGTTAAAAAACATTGCTTGATGTTCTTTCCTTTTGAGATAGTATAATTTTCTAATTTAGCATTTATTCGTATTGAATTTTTGCAGAAAAAAGGAAGACTTGATTGGCGAGTTGCTTCACCAAATTTTCAACTTTTGTTTTGTGGTGGGGATTGGGGAGGTTGTAGAATGGAAGCAAAACTGTCGTAAATGTTGGAATGTTTCAATTATTTGAAGCAAGATCAGGACATCAATGTAAGTACATTTTTGGCCAATGATGGAATTTCTTTCCTTGTCATTGTCACTTTCCTTTGTTTTGTATTCTTGTATTCGTAAGATGCTCGGGTCTTCTTTTATATCTTCATATTATCTTTATTTTCTAATTCTCCTTCATTGATTTGTTTCTATGTTCATTGTAGTGTTTCTATTACTCCTGTTGATCCAATTCTTTGTTTATTGTGCTTTAAATGAAGTGATGTGTTAGGATTGGCAAAAAGGTGATTACAACATTATGAAGAGTAAATTGTAGTATTTTATTTGATAGTTTGAGCATTGCTATTAGAATATTGCTGACCAGATCATTATTGTTGTGGTTCCTATAGAATTGAAATTTTCTTATGCAATTTAGGGCTTGTTGCTTCAAAAATGGAACTGAGGAGGAGGGAAGGAAAATTCAAAGAGCCAAAGAGGCAATGAAGATCATTGCAACATTGGTTTAGGGTATCTTGTTCTTTATAAGTTTGAGTATTTGTTTTAGATTGATACTTTCATAGCATGTAATTTATTTAAATGAAGGTTTTTGTTTTAATTGTTTTTTTATCCAATGAAAAAATGACACATGCACTTGTTTAAATTCATGCTTGGTTTTCACAATTTTTGATGTGGTTTGACACTATCACCTCAAAAGAGGCAGTAGCTGCTTGTATACTACCAATATTAGTTACCACATGGCATACTAACTAGTTACAGAGTATTATTTAAATATAAATATAAAGAATGATTTTGCTATGTATGATTAAAATATTTATTAACTATAATGTATTTTGTATGCATTTAATAATTCACTTAAAATTACAAAGGTATACTATACACTCATTTTATACAAGAAAATACTTTCATGTTGAATGATTAGCCTCAAGACAAGTACGTAATAAATATCTATATAAAACTGAATGTGTGATTTTAGAATTTTAGATGTTGATGGATAGAATTTATACTCCAAATCCATTATGTATGCTTGTAACATTTCTATTCTCCAAACATACATTGTAAAAATTTCTATGCCTCCTCAAATTTTAGACATTGAAATTATTATTTTTTTACGATATTTTATTTTAAAGACATAATCAAGGTCATCTTTCAATTTGTTAACTTTAATTGCTTCCATAATGCATGTGAACATTTCTAACTACTCCAATGTCACGGGTTCAAACAAGTTTATTCTATATCAAAGAGCATAGGTGGGTGGAGTGATGGGTGATGGATTGATGTGGATTGTTTCACCCGGAATATCCCACCAAAGTTCTCTTGAAAAATAAAATAAAAATTTCCAAAATTCATAAGAAAGCCAAAAATAGAAAGAAAACCCCCATAAGAGACTGGAGCTTACCCTGTTGACTAGGAAAATATAATGTGGACAATAACATGTTTGCTTTTGATTCATTCTAAGGCCACAAAGTGATCAATCATAACTAAAAGCCACAAAGAACAAGCTTTGAATTTCACCTTGTTTTGGTTGGTGTGATTTAACCCCTAAAGTCCTGTTGTCTCCTCAAGGGACAAAATGGGTTTCGGGCAGGCTCCTACGGTCTCAATCTTTGTTGTAATTTTCTGATTTTTTTTGTGAAGATAGAGAATCACATTAGCTTTCTGAAAATGTAATTTTTATTTCAATCGGTGCCCGGGAGCAAAAGTTATGGCACAAAAACCCCAAATTTTAGTTTGGCGGGCAGAAAAAAATCCTCACAAAAACTTTAAATTAAAAATTAAAAAAATTTGTTTCATATATATTATTTTATTTTTATCTACATGGGAAGCTTTGATTCATTCCATTTTGATTTGTTATGCAAAAGTTATAGACAATCTTATTTTTCGGGCAATTAGAGCATCTTCTTGAAAAAATAACTTGTAGGATTTATTTCTATACTCAATTTTGACAATTTTTCAAATTTTTTTTTACGAGGTTAAGATTTCTTGCTAAAACAATCTCACCATTGAGATTAGTATATTTCAACTCTATCTTAGAGCTACTAATGATTTAATTTTTCCTTCAATCTTGAACCTACTTCTACTTAACAATTTTTTAATGCGTGAAAACTAAGTGTTTCTTTTTTGAATTTTTTTCTAAGATTCTCAACTCAATTCTTCATCATATAAAATTAGAAATTCAAAATCATTAGAGCAAAAATTTTAAGTTAAGAAGTTTCAAAGCTAAATAATGTAATTGAGCAAGGTGCAAAAAAACTTGATTCTTTTACTTTAAATGCAAATATCTTGCAATCTACACGGTCAAAGATTATGAAATTTCTTCCACACATTCTTACACTAGTCTAGTACAAGATCCTACGGATAAATATGCAAAAAAAAAACATTTAAATTTATTTTTTTGCTCTTTGCTATAGAAATGACAGTTTTGAATGTTTTTTGATGGAAAAATGGCCTTGGGACTTTAGGGGTTAAGGATCTATTCATTTTAGATCCCATTAACATCTATACGACTCAAATGTATAATTTAATCTTGTCACTAATATTTTGCACCAAATCTAGATTTTCACAATCCTACATCATGTGACTTGTTTAATCTTTAAATGACAAACCAAGACCATCGATCTTGTATTTGAGAGAATTGTTGAGAAAAAAATATTTGTTGCATTTTTTGGAATGTTTCAACCTATTGAACCCACTTCTACAAAGAGTATGCGGCTTGCCAAGCACCACATTTAGGGTGCAAAGTCAAAATACTATTCACTGTCCACTTTTGTATGCACTAACTGAACAAATTTTGGACAAGCAACAAGCGCCACATACCATATGCCCCACTTCACAAAGATTTTTTATTCTTCCTTGGATTGTCTGCTAGGAAAGGAATATCATTTAAGAATTAAGTGAGTGTTTAATTGGTGACATAGTAGCATATGTGAATTGCTTTTGTAGAATTGAATTAAAGCCCCTTGGTAAAGGAAAGACACCCAAAATTTGCATTTTTTTAATGTGAATAATTTTTATTTTTAGAATATTTTAATGTATTAAAGAATGCATCATTTGTTATGCTAAAGTTATGAAGTGTAAATGTTTTTTTGGTAAATGTTCTAAAATCGTTTTTTTATGAATTTACATATGGATTTAGGAAATGTACTTATTTTGAGCATCTGATCAAGAGGCCTTCAACACTTTTTCAAAAACCTTAACTTTATAAACTAAGTGCTAATGGAGCATGTCAACAAATATAATCATTATCCATATATTTGAGTATTATAAACAATATTCCGTACTAATTTATCTTACTAGTGTCAATATTACTAATATTGACCAGAATCTCACTATAATTTTGAATAAGTGCATGCTAAAAAGTTGAATTGTCATTTTAATGTACGAATTTCCATTAAAAGCTAATATAAAGGTAGTAGTCATACTAATTTGTAGGTGACAATTATTTTTTACCCTCACTAATAGAGCAAATCAATGTAGCTTGATTTGGTGTCAAACATTCTCTGAAAGAGAAAAGAGGTCCTGTGCATGGGACATAAAAATTGAAGTTAAAATGAAAGTAAAATAACTATAAGCATTGTGCTCCATGCATATATAGGATTTAAAAATAAAAATAAACTTTCATATCCCATGTACTGGAGCACTTCAATCTATTACATGCTTATATTTGGCACAAAATCAAGCTACATTGATGATTGATTTATCCTATTAATGAAGGCACAAACTTAATATCCCTTGCGGTGGATTTTTTTTTGGTTTACAGACAAATGGTTATGTGGCCTTTCTTTCAAGAAAGTGTTGAGTTTCTTGGCTCCTTCATTTTGGGGTTTTGAATTGAAGGAGGTCAATTTTGAGTATGCAATTTTTGTACGTGCTGGCTCTATACAGTGGATGAAATGAGGTTTTGGAAACATTGTAGCAATAGTGTGTAGGGCCATAATTACAGTTTGGCATTTTAACAGATTTTCCTTTTTTTTTCTATAGATTTGAAGCTGTCCATTTCTTTTTGAAGAAATTGGGCATTAAATTGCCTTAAAAAAACAGTGATTTCTTATAAAATTAATGTCACTAGTTTCTTACAAAATCTAGAAAATAAGTAGATTCTCAATTCAAGATGTTCAAATCATAAAGATCAGAATGAGGGTATGGTTTTAGAAATCTATTGAATTAGACTTCAAAAAATCATGATTATTTCATAGGATATCCAAAATGTGTACAAGAAAGTGTTTGGCTTTCCTTTTCAAATTGCCAATAAGGTCTAACAACATTTACAACAATTTAATAATGGAAGCTACTCTATATGGCTCTCAAGTATTGAATTGTAGGCCCTTCTACGTTTGAGTCTACGAAATTTGTCATGCTGCACCAGTTCCAATATTGCAAAGCTCCAGGAGATAAATACATATACTCCCATATATATTATTGTTCCAAATTAGAACCACACTCACTGGTCTATTGCAATTTTCACAACCTAACACAAGACTAGGAGTAAGGTATAAACGCACATGCATGTGCCACCAAGAATGGCCACCTAAAATGTACAAAGATCATTAACCAAAATTCTGTTAACCCCTAAAGGACCGTTGTCCCTTCGGGGGACAAATGCGTTTTCGGGCAGGTACCTACGGGCTGAAATTTTCTCCTGATTTTTTGAAACTTTTTTGGGAGGTAGAAAAGCTGATTATCTTCGTGGGAATATAATTTTTTTCACAATCGGTGCCTAGGAAAAAAAGTTATGACCAAATAAGCTCAAACGGGGGGACGGCGGGCAGCCCGGGCAGCCAAAAAAAAATGGACAAAAATTTGATTTTTTTTTTTAAATATTTTTTTTCTTGTACATTATATTTTTGCTTATCTGGAAAGCTTTGATTCATTTCATTTGGATATGTTATGAGAAAGTTATGGACATTCTTGTTTTTTGGGCAGTTAGAGCATCTTCTTGAAAAAAATAACTTGTAGGATGCATTTTTGAATGCAATTTTTCAAATTTTTCAATTTTTTTTTTTTGCATGGTCTGATTTACTTGTTAGAACAATCTCACCATTGGGATTAGTTCATTTTAATTCCATCTAAAATATATTAATATTTTAGATTTTCCTTCTATCTCATACCTACTTCTACTTAACAATTTTTTTAAGAATGATAATTAAGTTTTTTTGAATTTTTTTTTCCCCTAGATTCTCAACTCAATTCTCCACTATAAAGATTTAAAGCTCAAAACTCTGTAGTGCAAAAATTTTAAGTTAAAAATGTTCGAACTCAAAAAATCTAGTCCCGCAATGTGCTGAAAAACTTGTTTTTTCCACTTTAAACGCAGATATCTTGCAATCTGTGTGGTCAAAAATTCTGAAATTTTTTCCACACACTCTCATACTAGTAAGGTGTAAGATCCTACGGTTAGATGTGGAAAAAAAAACAATTTTCAATTTTTTTTACTCTTTGCTATAGATATGGCAGTTTTGAGTGTTTTTTGGCAGAAAAAGGGCCTCGGTCCTTTAGGGGTTAAAATGACAGTAGTCCATTTTTTGGCACGGAAGAGGTGAAATTTTTTTGGAAGGGTGAAAATGGACAATTTTGTTAAATTGGCATAATTTAACCCCTGAAGGACCGAGTGAAGGACCAAGACCTTTTTTCTGCCTAGAAATACTCAAAACTGTCATATCTATAGCAAAGAGTAAAACAATTTAAAAATTGCTTTTTTTCCACATATAACCGTAGGATCTTACACCTGGGTCATTGCAAGAAACACCGGTACTGGATATGTGTCACAAATGCAGTTTCGAATCTTTCTTTTGCAATAACTTTTTAAGCTTGACTCGCATAAATTTGAGATTTTTTATTCGAGATGTATATCTTGAGTGTATTTATATCTCATATTTTTCAGAAATTAAAAAAAATCATCTTATATTTAAAAATCAATTAAACTAATATGTCACGTTTTGCGTTTTAGGGGTTTTGAATACTGTAGTATATTTTTTGGAATCTAATCTTATTCAACTAAATCCGAGTTCGAACACCAGGGAATGAACTATGTAAGGTTAGCGTAATGTATTCAAAGGTCACAATGTACAAGTTTGCAAAATCTAGAGTCCTATTCACTCTTAATCCCACTAAAACCCAGGAAAACATTCATCCGTCCATTATAAAATGAAAGAGACTCAACATGCACATCTCCGTCCTATCCAGTGTTCTAGGGCTTGTGACAATAGTTCTGGGACAATAGTTCAATGTGGACTGACTTGTGTATGGATGCAATGCAGGACTTAGACTTGAGTACAGCCCACTATAGTACTTTGAAAATAGTACAAATATACGTATTTAATATTTCCAAAAAAAACTTTAGAGTTCCAAGATTTAGATCACACTTACAGAAAATCACCCTCAAAGCTCTAGGACAATATGGCCAATGTCAAGGATTAGCAACTACCTACAATATCCAAAATTCGAATTTACAACATATACATGCAATTTCCAATACAAACTCTAATCACATTGAGGCAGAATAAATAACAAGATTTTGAATCTAATTCCCAAATTAGGGGCCACGGCCCAAGGGCCATTCGAAAAATTTGACCTTTTATGTCAATTTGTTTTTAATGAATGATTTTGAAACTTTTTTTTAATTAAAAGCCTTTAGGCCCTATTCCCGTTCAATATCCACCCAAGACCCCGGTTGATACCCTTTTACCCGTGTAATAATCGGCAGATATCTGTCCTCGCGAGATACCCAGTCAATATCGTAGTACAATACCCGTGCGATACCCTCGGACTGACTGGTCCGACGGACTTCACCCTGGCAGACTGCCTCCGATTTTCGGCCCGACCCCCGTCCGTTCGTCGTCGCCCTGTCTGTGACTGAACTTCGGCGACCTGCTTCGACGCCGCGGCTGTCTGCTCTCTCCCGCCTCTGAATGTTTGTGTATTTACAAAATTTGATCTAATTTGTCAAATTTCTTGGTATTGTTTTGCAAAATCCGTGCTTGCTTGCTTGATGAGGTCCTCACCAAACCTCAATGGATCACAATTCAGCCAAATCTGCCAAAATTGTCAATGTTTGACCGCATTTATGAGTGTCGGCTGCGACTCAAATTCTTTCTTCATTTCAGACTGCCTCGGTATTCCTCCAAATTTCGAGTTCTCTTGCCTTGAACTCTGATTTCAACCTCTTGTTCGTCAAATCCCACTCACTCTGCTTTTCCCAATCGGAAATTTTGACAATTCTGCTTCAATTTGGTTGGAAGATCACAATTTCCCCAGCCCCACCTCAGGAAGTAGGTCCGTCAAAGCTTTGCGCACGATGATCAGTTGGCAATCTAAGATTCTGAGAATTATCGCACCAATTTTGCCAATCACACACTGCACCTCAATTCCAAAAGCAAGATTACACACTTCAATTAAACAACCCAATTACACAGGTAACCTACACATTTATAATACTCCTTTTATTATATTCAACGCATCACACGCAAAGCTTACAGCACAAATTTAAACAGCACAATTGAATGCGAAGCACAGCACTGATAGAGAAGAATACGAATACAGCATGGAGAGAGAGAGAAAAAAAAATGAGAGAAGGAGAGGAATAAAAGGAGAAATTCGAGGGGTGATCAGAGGTGGTGCAAGGCGCGTCTCGACCTGTGGAATCTCCTCGCGCGCCTCTGAATGTCTAATTTCCCATCTTTTCTTTATTTGTGCCAGTCTCTTTATTTTTTTCCTTTTCTTTTTTATCTTTTTCTTTCTGGAACTTTTACTTTAACTTTTATTTTGCCTTTTTGTCCTTTCCTATTAATTGGTGGCTACTTACTAAAGTATCTTTGTACTTTTTGGAACTTTTAGTGTACTTTGGACTACTTTAACACTAAATACTCAAAATATATATAAATAATATAGGAAATGCCACAAAAAATTGAAAAAGTTCTATAAAAAGTTGAAAAATTAGACTACAAGTACTATGGAGTCCCCAAATTTAATGATTTAGAGCTGAAATTTCTATGGTCTATTTGCGTAGTAGGAACTCATGTTTCTACCTAGGCGCATTAAAAAATAATTTATTTTATGTCCTCCACGTCCTTGCAAAGAGGGCTCTCTTGCGCGCGCAATTCTAAACAATAAAGATGGTTTCAAGATAATTTTTTTTATTCAAATCTCTTCATCATGAAGTCTTCCCAAATGGTCTATTTTTAGTTTCTTTGAAAATATTTTTTTCCTATTTTTTACAAATTTAAACGTCAGAGTATGTATTTTCTTCAAATTTTCAGCTTTTTTCTTTTGTGAATAACTTTTGACTCAGATTTTTTTTAGGTCTGAAATTTTGGTGATATTCTATTTATAGTATAATACTAATTATCCTTATTTTATTTTATTTTTAAAAATTAATATGCAAAAAGCTCATAGTACTGGAGTACTAGCCGAAAAACGCCAAAGTGGAACAAAAACTGACGGTGTTTCTTGCAACGACCCACCTAACTAGTATAAGAGTGCGTGGAAAAAATTTCAGAATTTTTGACCCCACAGATTGCAAGATATCTGCGTTTAAAGTGAAGAAAACAAGTTTTTCAGCACATTGCGGGACTAGATTTTTTTATTTTTAACATTTTTAACTTAAATTTTTAGCACTATAGAGTTTTGAGCTTTAAATCTTTATAGTGGAGAATTGAGTTGAGAGTCTAGGAAAATTCAAAAAATTCAAAAAAACTAAATTATCATTCTTAAAAAAGTTGTTAAGTAGAAGTAGGTACAAGATAGAAGGAAAATCTAAAATATTCATATATTTTAGATGGAATTAAAATGCACTAATTCCAATGGTGAGATTATTCTAGCAAGTAAATCAGACCATGTAAAAAAAAATTGAAAAATTAAAAAAATTGCATTCAAAAATGAATCCTACAAGTTATTTTTTTCAAGAAGATGCTCTAAGTGCCCGAAAAACAAGAATGTCCATAATTTTCTCATAACAAATACAAATGAATGAATCAAAGCTTTTGAGATAGACAAAAATATAATCTATGAGAAAAAAAATATTTAAAAAAAAATTCAAATTTTTGTCCATTTTTTTTGTTGCCCAGGTTGCCGCTGTCCCCTATTTTGAGCTTATTTGGTCATAACTTTTGTTCCCGGGCACCAATTGTGAAAAAAATTATATTCCCACAACGCTTATCAATTTTTCTATCTCCAAAAAAAGTTTCAAAAAATCACGACAGAATTTCAGCCCGTAGGTACCTGCCTGAAAACGCATTTGTCCCTCGAAGGGACAACGGTCCTTTAGGAGTCAAGGCACCAAAAATTGTGATTCATCTGCACTGTAAAGCTTTAAAGTCTAGGACTAGTATAGATTTTCAGAATGCACGGTCTAAACGTGAAAGTGTGCCAATTTAACGAAATTGACGTTAAAAAAAGGAAATAAATGAAAAAATGGCGTATAGAATACTACCATTTCAATGAAATTTCCCTTCATTCATTTTAAGAGGTCATTTTAGGAGCGCATACCTATCAAGCTAGCCGACTCAAAAGAAGCTCAATGTTGAAGTAAGCTTACTAATCTTCAACAAAAAACATGCTCTCACATGATTACATATGTCAATTGCAAGCTGTTCCATATAGTATAGTAGAACTCATCTTAGTGCATAATTGTCAAGTATGCAAAAAATAGGTGGGGCCCAATTTCAAATGAGTTGGTCTTGCAATAATACTCCAAACTCTGAATAAGAAAAGTACTCCAAAGAACTTACACTAAATAAACCTAGACTCTTGAAGTGCATATCCTCTCTATGTGCATACCAAACCGCCAATCCCAGCACCATGCACCAAGATGAGTTATACTCTACACATATTAAGCTTAAGCATGATCACAGGATGGGAAGCAGCTGTGTCTACAAATTCAAGTTCATAAGTTGACAGCCAACCCCATCCTCAATTCCTCATAGAAAATATGAAACGGTAATCATAAGTAAACGAACAGTGTCAATGAAATTTGGCACACTGCATCTTTTCCAGTACTGCGAAGCGTCCCGAAATATCAATACATGTAATCACGTTGTGAACCACAGGCACAGACGAACGAAGGCAATGCAACCGCCCAACCTCAAGATGAGCAGTCACGCTACAAACTCCCCTAGGTACCTCAACCAAGCTTGAGATTGTCGTTCTGTGTAACAGAAAACTGGCTCTCACAAGCATACATGTGTCTACAGGCACCTCCATCCTCGTAGAATTTTACCTAAAAGTATGATCATACGTAGCAACGGTGTCTATGAATTTATGTACGCAGTCGTCCACTTTGAAACAGAAAACCGGCTCTCACAAGCATACCGACATATGTCGACAGGCACCTCCATCCTCGTAGAATTTACGTAAAGTATGATCATACTCTCTCTGTCCCAAAATAAGTGTCCCCATTGGAACCATGTTTTTTTTTATACCAAATCCATTGATCATATTGTTTAAAGCATAATTCAAAAGGGTTCAAAATTTATATCACCACAAACAATCAATGAAGAATTGTGCTTCATTGCAACCCTAAATAAAATCGGGCCCAAAAGGGACTCCATATGCACAATCTACTCAAAACTACTGAAAAAATTCCAATGCAGACACTTATTTTGGGGCGGAGGAGTATGTAGCAACAGTGCCTTAGAATTTTTGTACTACTCCATTTTGCAACAGAAAATTAGCCGGCTCTCACAAGCATGTAAACATATGTCAACAAGCAACCCTGACTCATCTTCATAGAATTGTATATAAAGGTACGATCCTACATAGCTCGCAACAGTCAGTGTCTATGAATTTCTGTACGAGTCCTCCACTGGGTAACAGAAAATTAACCAGCTCCAACAAGCATGTCAACATACATCTCCATGCATTCTCATGCACAGAATACTACACACATGTAGTACTTCATTAGTAGCTAGCCTGCAGTGTCTGCGAATTTGGGTTCACTAGCTCGCTCGCTCGATCAGACGAGTTTGATGTGATGGGAAGCTAGAGCTAGTGGTGAGACCTGGAGTGTCCGTGATGGAAGGAGCTCTGATGGTGGTGGTGTCGAGCCTCCTCCTTGGCCTCCTTGATGCAGTGGTGCGTGATGGGGCGTCCGGGGAGCAAGTGGTGCGGGTCGCGGTCCAGTTCGCAAGCCGACTGCAAGTAGGGCCACTGGGTGCCGTCGCCCAAGTAGCGCTGGCTCAAGTGCCACAGCGTGTCGCCCTTCTTCACGCGCCGACTGAACAGCTCGTTGCTCCAGTCCGTCGCATGGTGGCCCACGCCTTCGTGACCTGCAGAACCGCCATGCATACACACACGCATCAGTCCAGTCTGTGGAATTTAATGGACTATGGAACACGTCCAGACACTCAGCCATGGCCGGAAGAGGCAACCGATGTTAACGTTATATACTTCCATTACGAAGCTCGTACTACTTTCACGTTACCGAACACAACTTCCGTACGTGGTGAGTTAGTTAATTAGTTGCATCCTATTCAATCTTACTCAATCAAGGCTCTGCACAGGCGCTCAATCGATGCTCTTCACATATGTTCAAGCAAGGCTCTACGAAGAACGCCACATCAGTACATCCTCAGCGAGGGCGAATGTCGTAACCTTGATGTGGATGAGAGGGGACGAAATAATTCCAATTTGAGGAAGGGAGTAAAATGACTACAGGCTACTTCCCTCCAATTTCAATCTTCCCATCGTGACAGGGGTTCTTTTATCGCTCTCAAGGTAAGGATACCGATCCCATTAGTGTGGATGTTTGTAATTATCTTAAGAGAAACTGAGCGTCGAGTTCAAGTTTCAAGGTAATTTGTCACCCTAGCTCTCGTTAATATTAAGAGGGTTGGAACTCGTTAATCTTCCTCTTCTTTGTGATTTCTTTGATCAACAAAAAACACAAATCTAAGTATCGTAGACTGATGAAGACATTTGACAGTGCACATGTCCCAGAACCTGCTCACTGCCCATGCAACGGGTTGGTTGTATAGTCAACAATGGTACACGGACATAATGCCATGATATCATAAGAAGGCCAATGCAAGTAATCCATTTCGGAATATAATCACGGCGCGATCTCCTTACCCGTTTGTTGCCTTCCTGGGTGCCACCTCTAATAAGATGTGCTACATCGGCACTCTGTAAGCCAAAGGTCACTCTGACGATTGCACAAGGAAGTGTGCCATCGAGAGTAGTGCCCACTCAAGGTATCAGAAAATATGCGTTTGTATCGATTTTCTGAACGAAGCTATGGTCACTGAAAACGTCAAATGCCATTGGAACCCAGAATTCGAACTGAGAAGCGAGAGTTTGCTAAAGTATATAAGACACATTGATCGAAGACACCTGCACAGAACTTCACAGATCGAAACGGAAATCCGCATCGGGCCACGACAAATCGAGCTCTAGAATTCGAACAAACATCCTGCAAACTAGCTTTCCAACATTCAAAATTAAGCCGAGTCGACCTCAAGAAAAATTAAGAGGCTTGATCGAGAGTAGAGGAAATAAGTATTTGGGAGAAGAATTACCAGTATGCGCGTGGTGGTGCACGCCATGGACATCAGTGTGCGACGGGTGGTGCGTCGTCACGGCGTGCGCTTCTCGAACTCCACTGTGCAGCTCGCTCTTCCCCTGTCCTTGCCCCATGACGACTGCAACAATCCTGTTCTCTTCGCAATCCCACACTCGGCAAACTCCCAAACGTACGCAACCAGAGCTTCAAATACTTCCTCCTCTGAACCCAAATCTATCAAATGGATTGTCCTAAACTTATGTCGGATGTGACACCAAAACCTAAGCTTCGCCGAGGACGCATGCACTGGATCCCCAGCCAGCCAGGTGGGCCTTAGATGCGGGCTGAGTGACAGCAACACCAATGAATGATCCTTCCTGCACTCGGCCGGGTGGGGTACAGTACCAAAAGACGGAGACAAAACTCGTAATTAAATCTAAAAATCTACCACGGCACTCACATTCATCTGCAAAAAAATTGAATTAATTACGGAGACAAGCGACGTCAGGATGTGCACTCATTCCCTGCCATCACCTAGAATGGGTCCCTTCCTGCACCACAGGCACAAGGTTCTTGTTTGGAGTATTTTTCTTATTATACTGGATCATTGTTCCAGGGAAGATCCACGTGAAAAATGTGGGAATTTTCTGCTTGGGATTCGGAGATTGATCATTTCGTAATGCGGGAGGTATTCAACGCAGTTCTTGGACGAACTCATCAGTAAGATTACTGTACTGTACAGTACTCTTGTTGCGCAATAACCGTAATCGTACTCATGTAGCGATGTGCTCTCGTATACGTAAATAGCGGGTCATGGCATCACCCACATTCAGTTCAGATGGAGACCGGTCACTGGCCAGTACGTAATGACCAAGTTGCAATTGATACGGAGTACTATACTATACCGCAGAGGAGCAGACAGTATAAAAAAAGAATAGAATCTTTGGCAATTAATTGATTAATTCGAGGTTTGAGTTTGATTTAATTTTGTACAGTATTTACTGAATCATCCTCATCGACTATAGAGGCGAGTGATAGGGTCGTTCGATGTTTGGAATCGTGTGAGCGTATCAATGCTTATCAGTGATATTGACTTACTGCAAGGTTTGTTTTTTCTTCTTGAAGCACATGGACAATTTCCATTGAATGAGGAAAAGGCTTACTGCAAGTTTTGAAGCCCCACACAAAATGCGTGTGCAGTGGAGCACCGACGTACTGAGCTGGGTCCAGTCTATAAGGTGAAAACACCCACTCCTGTCCCTGTACCCAAATCCATCATCATGTACCAATAGTGCACATTTTCATTGTAAGAATATACTTTTTTGGTACATGATGACGGATTTGTGTACAGGGACGGGAATGGGTGTTTTCACCTTAGTAGTTGGATGAGCCTCTTGCGGAGGTAAAGCTGGGGTGAATGTAAAAAAAATAAGACCCCCTATTTTGTGCCTTGTCAGGGTATGTTCTTGACCTACCCTTGCTAATGTGGGGCCTCTGATTGTAAATATGAATTCAGAATTTGAAAATTTTATCATGCCTCGCAAATAAAAAGTTTCTGCGTTTTTCCCAAGGGTTAAAAAAGGGGGCAAAACAGCCTTAGCAAGAAGCTCGTCGAACTACTATAGATTCACCTCTAGAGCTGGTTCGTGACTTTGATGTGCCTTGAAATTCGAAGGCCAAGGACGATGGCCAGGGTGAATTGTCCCTGTCATTCCCCAACCCAAGGATAAACATAAAAAATTGTCCCCCATTTTAATACAATTGGCAAATAAAAAATTCAAGTAGTTTCCCAGGGGTAGACTATAGGGGCTCGGGAGGATTGATCCCTTATTGCCTCAACCAAGGATAAAGGTAAAAATTGTCTTGTATTTTGTGCCACATAAATTTTATATTTCTTTGTCTCTCATAGCTAATTTGGGCCTATGATTGCAAATATGAATTCAAAATTTGCAAATTTTATCATGGATGTCAAATAAAAGAATTCAGTGTTTTCTCCAGAGATAGATCATAAGGCAATAAGGGATCAATCTTCTCTAGTCATTCGTTGGTGAAAGGTCACTTTAAAGACCTCCTACCTTACAACTATAGTTCTTTTGAGGCACAACGGGCCTTAATATCCTTAATGCACATGATTATTAGGAGTTTTATTATTTTTAAGAAAATAATTTATTAATATTATTAATTAATATTTTGGAATTCAACACTAGTTAATATTTGTAATTTTCACTGCAAGTATTTCTGTCAAGTTCAAAATGATTAGTTTAATTGTAGGAATTTTTTTAAATATATATTTTTACTTTTTTTTATTCAATAAAACTTTTGAAGGATCATGTTTTAAACTAAAAAAGTTAATTTTTGGATGAAGCATGCTTGCATTCCTTGAACAATTGAAGATTTACAAGGAAAGGTTTTGAAATTTGTATTGTTCAAAGACTAGAATCAATAAACATTTAGATTAACAAAAAATCAAAAGTTTTGGTAGTCGGTGTGTGGTTGCGTTCAAAAGTTTGCTATTATGTGAGCCTAGGAGCGTGAGCTCATGAGCCTAGAAGGCTATACACCTATGTTATAGGTGTCTTCATTACAAAATCAATCAGTGGTTATAGTGTAACTATGTTATAAATACCTATATTATCGGTGTTTATATTATAAACACCTTTATTAATTGAAGGACATGTACTTATATATATTCTCAAGGCTCATATGCTTGCAATTTCATGCTCACATACTAGCATTGTTGGTTGCATTGATACATACATAATTCATATTTGAAATCAAAATCTTTAACGGCTTAAAAAGACAAACATGTGATTCTAATTGCAAGAAGAATTGTAAAATAAGTATTGGCATTATTATTGAATGAGTGCAAATCTTACATCTCAAATGCCCTTACTAGCTATGTTTTATCACTTTTCTCAATGTTATTTCATTTACTTGAGAAGGCAATAAAAAAAGTCATTGTATTAATGATAAAATAGTGAGGATTTAACCCCTAAAGGACCAAGGCCTTTTTTCTGCCAAAAAACACTCAAAACTGTCATATCTATAGCAAAAAGTAAAAAAAATTGAAAATTGTTTTTTTTTCCACATCTAACCGTAGGATCTTACACATAATTAGTATGAAAGTGTGTGGAAAAAATTTCAGAATTTTTGATTGCACAGATTGTAAGATATTTGCGTTTAAAGTGAAAAAAACAAGTTTTTCAGCACATTGCAGGACTAGATTTTTTGACTTTGAACATTTTTAACTTAAAATTTTTGCACTACAGAGTTTTGAGCTTTAAATCTTTCTAGTGGAGAATTGAGTTGAGAGCCTAAGAAAAAAAAAAATTCAAAAAAACCTAATTGTCATTCTTAAAAAAATTGTTAAATAGAAGTAGGTACGAGATAGAAGGAAAATCTAAAATTGTAATATATTTTGGATGGAATTAAAATGCACTAATCCCAATGGTGAAATTGTTCTAGCAAGTAAATCAGACCACGTAAAAAAAAAAATTTGAAAAATTTGAAAAATTGCATTCAGAAATGCATCCTACAAGTTATTTTTTTCAAGAAGATGCTCTAACTGCCCCCAAAACAAGAATGTCCATAACTTTCTTATAACAAAACCAAATGAAATGAATCAAAGCTTTCCAGATAGACAAAAATATAATCTATGAGAAAAAAAATATTAAAAGAAAAAATTCAAATTTTTGTCCATTTTTTTTTGGTTGCGTGGGCTGCCCCCCGTCCCCTGTTTTGAGCTTATTTGGTCATAAATTTTGTTCCCGGGCACCGATTGTGAAAAAAAATTATATTCCCACAAAGCTTATCAATTTTTCTATCTCCAAAAAAAGTTTCAAAAAATCTCGACAAAATTTCAGCCCGTAGGTACCTACCCGAAAACGCATTTGTCCCCCGAAGGGACAATGGTCCTTTAGGGGTTAACATTGTAATTGCATCATTTTAGTATACAGTGTATTTGTACAAATTTAGCATTGAAAAAAAATGCTACAATAACAATAATTTGTTTTGGTGATATATTATCAGATATTAATATATGCAAAATGATGTAACTATAGTAGTGATTTATTACTCTTTTGACATTGATAAAATGACTTATTTTTATATACCTAGTAATAATATGAAAACCATAAAAATGATAGATGTATAGTAAATACAACTTTGTTTGATGTATATATTAGAACTTAAATTAATTGAAGTCATATCAAGATTTGTCTTTCTATAAAAATACTCTAACAGTCTAATACATTATAAGGGCTTCAAAATAGAGTGTACATCCAAAATTACAAGGTTGTACATAATCTAATGGGATACATTTCACTTTGTTTTCTATGCAACTTTTAAAGTTGAATGTTCTCATGACCAACTTTCAACCTCCATACGTCTTTTTCTATTCCTCAAATGTTTGAATTAATAATAAAAAATTGAATCTATAGGCATTTAAATAGTCTAGAATGGTGAGATGTTCTTCATTGATAATTTAGTATACTTATTGATTGAGGTCAAAGAAAAAACACAATCTGAAGATTAGAGTCAAATTTAAACAGATTTATCTCATACATTTGAGTAATCTACATTATAAATATCATCCTACAGAGTTTACCTAGCACAACTTGTATGCTTATTATTTATAAACCATTCTAAGCAACTCAATGCATATGGGAAGAAAACCTTCAAAACCCTCAAGAATTCTTTTATGAAGAATATTCCTCTAAATTATCCTATTTGAGAGAACCAAAATTAATCACCATAAAATTTTATTTAAAAAAACAAACTAGTACTATACAATAACATTTCAGTCAAAAAACATCTTAGGATTCATCTAAAATAGTGTAAATTACTATCCCTCACTATAAGGGAATAAATCCGTCCCAATATCAAGGGGAACAAAATAAGCTGTTTTGTTGATTTTGAGTACATACTGTATTATATTGCTTCCAAAAGAATTTGAGATGTTATACAAGATTGATAGGCCCTTCCACCCACTGACATTAATTTAATATTTCTAATCAAAAGTGATGCTTACTTTAGGGAGTCAATTGCACCAAATGAAGATAACATGTGTCTAGAACGAGCAAAATCAATTACGCCTTAATTATACTCATTAATTCACTCTAAGTCATCCTCAAATCAATGCAAATCAATTCATTTTGGCTATAGAAGTTAGTAGTTGGTATTGAAATCATTATGGAAGGGATTGGGCATGGATTGGTAGAAGCCTTATAATAGCTATTTTTTTGACATTGACACGCATGTCTACAAGTTGAAATGGGATGCCCCAAGCAACACACTTATGTAAAATTTTTAAAAAATCACATGAAGTCCAAAGATTAGTTTTTCAATTTTAATGCTGTTTCTTATTGCTTGTCTACCACTCAAATTTATTCCCACATTTTTCTAGATAGCAATATCAAACTGCCCTGGTCATTCTGCCTGTAATGTAGTAATTTACCTTGAAGTCCCAGGTTGAGCATTGCTGCATGGTTTAGTGGTTATCCCCGCTGTGCAGGTTTTCATGCAGATGAATGTACCCTGTTTGCATAGGGTTGATATGTCTGCAATGGAGACCATGAATTAATTAATAAAATGAAGTTTTGTCATTAATTAGTCAGATGGTCATTGAAATATGTTAGATGACATGTATTAAGGCTTCAAACACAGGTTTTTTGAGCAGTACAGCCTAACTCAAAAAATCCTTGCTCCAAGCTAGTGACTGCTCAAGTGCACAGAGCTCTAAATCCTAGCACTGGTATGGATATGAGGATCTAGATAGCCATTTAACAAATATGACAATTGAGTAGTCTCTTTTCACAATTTTCAAAGAACACAAAACTCTTTAGTTTAATGTAGAAAGACATACCCATGTCTGAACAGGAAGTCCACTACAACCAAAGAGGAGTTGAGCTTGTATTGACCAGGTGTGCACACCATCCTCGCAACATCCGCGAGGGACACCAATCTGAAGTTCTCAATATCTCCATCTGGCAATACGTATCACAGTTTTAAAAAAAAAATGCAGTTACAAGGTGTGATGCCAAGAAGACTGAATTCTTGAGGAATCGATTATGCAGGCTGAGTGAGTGACAACCTGCAATTTAACCCTTGAACGTCACAGCCAGGCACACCCTCGGAACTAATTTTTCAGTGTATTTTCAGTAACTGTGACGATTAAGGGTTAACCTACGGATGGTCATACTGATTAAATGGTGTGTTTCAGAGTGCCAAATTTGTTACACTCAAGTGCATATTAGAGCTCTAAAAAGTCTAGGAAACAGATCTGAGGCTCCAGACGAGCAACTGACAGAAGTAATAATTTTTGAAATTTGACGGTAATTTCGCCATTTTAACGAATATGAAGGTAATGGTTACGGATATACATACCATTGCTGAAGGGAAGGAAATCAGGGGGGAGCTCCAAGTCGTAGCAATATATCACATCCCTCTTCATCTTCACGCCGTTACACTGCTCATAGCTCACATGGCCGCAAGGTATAGCACTGCATATTCCAAACTTTCAATCAAGTGAAATGTTCGAAGTAGGCACACGATTAATTTTTTTGAAAGAGTAATAAGGAGGAGGACGCTATACTACATATGCTAGGAACTTTCCCATCTCCTATACTGACCCTGGTTACCCACACCAAAACATCTATTTCATATACTCGGCTGGCCTTCAATTTGCAAGTTCGGTACTTTGCTAAATGTCTGTGGCCACTGATTATTGAATGAAAATGGGGATATCGACTATCCCTTCAATAGTGGTCATACAACCATCCACTTTGATATTACGCAAGAAATCCATTCATAATGATAAATTTGATCTCACTCCTCACTAGTGATCTCCTGAATTAAAATTAAACGCCTGAATTCTTGAAGTGATGCAAATAGTATCCTCTACTTTCATTATTCCCCCAGAGAGGATATAACAAGGCAAAAGTTTTTGTGTTCACATCTGATGGAACAGATATCATGTGTTTCAAGGTTGAAAAGGGGAAGCAGAAAACCAATTGAAAAAATGATATCTACAGAAACACAGTTGTATATTAAGAACAAATTGTTCCATGTTACTACAGAAATGAACCATAACTTACTTCTCAGAAATGTGAGCAGGTATATTGGCTTTCTCATAAGCTTTCTTGATTAGATTCTCCTTGCAGTTCCCTCCTGCAGGCTGAATTCGCTCACTTGTCAAATGACTCACATATCATACGTGGCAATCATTCAATACGTGACGTCACATTAAGGTAGAGGACACCATTTGCGTCACTTTAAGCACTTAAAAATATGTAGGAGTGCTTCATGGGGAGATCGCTATGAGTGAATACGTCGGGTAAGAGCCAAATTTGTTTGAGTTCAAATATTATTTCACTATGTAAGTTATTTCTTCTGCAATTTCAATGTCTATTGCAAGAGATGAGTTGTTGCTTGGTATCAAGAGTCAGTATTGGAGACAAGACCAAGTGGCTAGTGGTTTTAGTACCCTCCACCAAATGCCTTTCATGTCGAATTCCAATAAATTGCATTAAAGAATCTAATGAAAGACTCTCATGATCAGGTATCCACAAACCTGGGCAGCAGCGACCATATTGTCCATGATACCGGCAAATGACTTCTTCTTCTTACTCCGTTTCGAAATCCACAAGAAGTCCTTTCCATTCTTTCGAACAAAGCCATTCAAGTGTAAGCAGTAGCACTGTCACAGGGAAAACGAACTCATTACAAATTACAGCTAGGTTCAGGCTGCACAATTATCACTCACATCCAAGTAGAATATTCTGGTCCTAAGAAGAGCGGCTTATGAAAAGTTTTCTAGGGAGTGTAGTAACTAATCTATATGGATAGCAGATATAAGTGCTCCCTTGATGTCTCTTTAAGATTGTAGACTCTAAGGCACAGACTTGTATCCAGTAACTAATATGTAGAAGCCAATACCTAGGAATTGTATACAAAGAAGTGGTAGTCATAATAGCTAAAACAATTCACAATCAGAAGTTCTTACCTTCACTCCAAAGAAGGGCAGGGCTGCTCGCTCCAGGGAGAAATAACGATGCGCATCATACCTCGTCACAACTGGGCATAGCTGCAGCCTGGTAGACCGTCAGAGAGGGTTCACAGCATTTGTCAAAGTATAACGCAAAAGATGATCTACACTGCTTTTTACCACAGTGATCTCAATTAGAAGAGAAATAAATTTGATATGGTCTCCTTAATAAGTTGCTGTTTCCATTCTTTTCATAAACAGTGCCACTACGGTTTTCTTCTCAACAGTGCCCCTTTCCATTTAAACCACTACAATACTCAGTAGTGTCGTTAATATTCTCAATGGTAATTCAACAATGACGCCACTCAATAATGAGGAGAACTTCACACCATTCACATAATCTAATTAGGAGAACTCCGTCCTTTTAAACCAAAATCACCATATTCTCCTGCAAGGTTGTAAATGGCAAAGTTTTCTGGAAAACTTGTTTAATTAATTATCCAACTAGATGAGCAAAGGAAAGTGAGTTTATATAATGTAGTGTAGGCAACCTCATTGCGCCAGTCAGTGATAATCTTTTCTCTCTCAAGAAGGCGTAATAGTAAGTCTATCTGTCTGGTGCGTTCGCCTGTGGAGTTGCAGGTGGGATGCAGGGTGATCCAACCATTCTCCGTGCCTGTCCTTAAATCCCCTGGATCGACGAAGAAAATTTTATTGAAGGTTTTCAGGTGTTCCCAAAACCTGCACACGTGTTGGAACATGGTCATATTAGTTGAATTCGTGTGTTTTAGACCACCAAAATGGAGACGTTCAAGTGCACAAAGCTCAAAAAACTTCGACTGGTATACATCTGAGATTTCAAACCAGACCCTGGGAAAAAGTCAATCTCTGCCATTTTAACTAATATGAAGGCGGTGAACACTGATCTTGGAAACCAGAGCTTGTTCTTAGACTCAAAATAGCACCCGAAGAGAAAGACTTTGCGGCCAAACCTTTTCACAATATACTCTTGTTTCACAATGGAATCTTCATAGAAAAGTACCTATTCTAAACCTGCATAACGTTGCTTAGCTCTTGTGAGCATGTACCTTCAACTTTGAGAATTGCAATCAACATCATGCTTTGACATAACTTGCCAAAGATTGCATGGCTTTCTAAATCTTAATTTTATTAAGCATTCTTCTACACCCAGAGAGCTCCCATTGACCCTTTACTAAGTTATTTATGACAAGATAGCAAGCTAGCTCTACCAGAAAGCAAATACCATGCGCAAAGTCAATCATATTTTGTACCTTGGATGAATGTAGCCGAGAATCTCACCCTCTAGCTTGAAGGGAGTGAAATCTTTTTTTTGTTCCTGCAATGCCAGTTCAAGCTTCTCAGTTTCATATAACTATTCCTGTTGTGACGATCCGGCAACACTTAGATAATATGCAGAGAAAAAAATCTACCAGAACAAGGACAATGAACGTGCATGAAATGTGAATAGTCTCTATAAGCACAACCATTGCTGTGTTAATTAATCACAAAAAAAGCGTAAATTGATTGGTCAGTTTAAAATCTAAGAAATGTCGTTCCTCCAAGGGTTAAGCTGCTTTTCATTAAGCCCTGCTCACAGAAGTTCATAGATCCGCAAACTAGTATCAACCACCAATGCTCTACCGGTATTCTCCATTGTGACACTTACCACCAATTAAAATTCGTAACATAATTCTTAGGCAGCTGAGAGAACTTACCCTTCTCCATTTTAGATGGCAACCACCAAAAAATTATGCATAAAAAAGAGTTGAACATTCACTGCAGAAAGCATAATCGTTTCCTTGTAGCTTTCGGTACCTCCCACTTGAAGCGAACTCAAGATTGAGCACAAAACAATCTTGATTTCTCTTCCAAGGGTGTTGCGGCATCTCCTCAAGAATGTAAAGAATTTCTCAAAATCACGACAATGCATACTTGGTAGCAAAATCAAAGAGACGTGACACTCACGAACAAATTCAAATACAGAGTGCCTATGGTTGCTTGAGTGAGGGAAGATGTTGAGTTACCCGGCCGACATTGCAGTTGTGAATCACTGTCTCCCAGTAAGGCCCGAGACTTTCGATCTCGGGATCAGGCATTGCAGCGAAGACGAGCCTCCTTGCGAATCACTCCTGTGGTTTGGTTTAGGGTTTAGGGTGAAGGAAAGTGGGTATAGAGGAGAACAGTCAACTGAGTATGACGATTTGAACTCTAAAGGTCACACACCTTATCGCCTTCAAAGCAACCCTTCAGAATTCCGGATTCAGTGTGGATGCGGAAACACCTATCTCGCAAACTAGGTCGCTTGTTGCCACACCAGAGCCACATTGACATGGTTGACATGTTTGATTGAAATTTCTTGATCGTCGTTCAGCATCTGCAAACGTAGGTGATTCTAAGGTGAAGTGCTTGGTTACCAAATTGGTGATCCTAAGTCTCACGACGAAGTCTAAAAAACTGTATGAACAATGATACGAAACCCTAAATCTGGTCTCCGAGAGAGACTTTGAAGCTTGACACCCTCGAAGTCGTGTGCAAATGGATATGATCCCAGGAGAGGAGTTCTCCAAGCTCTTCTTCATAAAAGTTATAAGGATGAGGGTCTTAGGGTTTAGGGGTTTAGGGTTTAGGGTTCAATGCAGATTGTAGGCATCATTCTGTTCCTCGGAAATCGAAGAAGCATGCTGTCTCGAGGAGGGCATTAGCTACTTGTGGTTGATATCAGTCAAGTAGAAATTGAAATTCAAGTGGGTTTTCGCAGTGCGAGTTGAATATAGGAGCCAAAGTTTAGAAGCTATCAAGAGAAAGTGAGTGGTGATCGAATCGAAGCAGAGCTGCCACTATGTCTCGCATGAGCACGGTCATTGCGTCGTCTTCGACCTTCAAGCAGCCAGTCGTGCGTCCCTCCTTTCGGACAGAGAATGTTGTGCGCCTGCTGCAATGGAGAGCATGGCGCGTGATGCCTCATCACCGAGGCCTTGTGCCAGTCGCTAGCATTGGGAGGGTAAGTTTCCAGAATCAAATTCAGCTTTCAGCGACCGATCATTGCAAATCTTTCAGTCTACTGCACAGTGACGATCGTAACTGTCTACGATGTTTTGACATAAGTTTTGAAAACCATAGCGAAGAAGGGTTTAACTGTGAGTGCAGGGTTATGAAGGTGAACGGGAACCTCCTCACATCACTGGAAACAGTGACGATGACGAAATTGCACAAGATGCGGAATATGAAGGAAAGGAGAGACAGTTGCAGGCGGAGAAGGAAGCTCGCTGGCAGGCTCGAGAGGTAATGTAAACATAGAGATCAGACTTGTGTGCCACAGTACCAAATTTCAGTTCGATCCTTTGCTCAGACAAATTTCTCTTTGTTTCTAAACAACTTTGTAAGCTGCATGAACTCGTTCTCAAATTCTAACCCTTCTATACCTTGTTGTATACTTCCAACATTTGCATTGATATGGTTTAATATGTCATCATATGCACTTATTTCTGTTAGATCAAAGTAAAACTAAGAATGGAGGATTTCTTTGTTGTTATGAATGTTTGTTGCACAATAGGTGCACTCTCCAAGTGTTGTCTAGCTTGTCGATGCTGTGTATGTTTGCATAATCCTAAGGCGCTCTGTGTTCTCCACATTGTTGAAACAATGGCAGGCACGAGTGGTGCCCGATACGCACAGGGATTTGCTAGAATTTTTTTTGACCACCGAAGGACAGGAGATGGAGTTTGAGGTTGCACGGTGTCGCCCTCGGTATGTCTAACCTTGGCTGTACATGGAAACCACTGCTCTCCACAGGTCTGTCTGAGAGAAGCACCTCTGTGAGGAGGAGCCAGCTTTTTGTATGTATTGTGCATGTTTAGATGTTGCAAGGTGAATGTGACCGAGTGAAGCTGGCCTGCTTGCAGAAATAGGGATCTTTTCTGTACCTTTTTTGTATTGTCTCGCTTAGATTCATATGGCATTTTTGAAAGATTCTCATAACAACTTGGAAGAAGGCCATCTGCTAAGTTAATTCAAGGAAGAACTAGGGTACCCAGGATGATCCAATCTTCAACATCTTCTTTCTTTGATACGCATTCTCTTACATCTTGAGTTCACGAATATATTTGGGAGAAGGAAGCCCGTGACATCACTCCGATAGCTCCAGAATAGTATCACACCATTCTCAGCCATTTTGATTGAATCCAAGCCATATCTTGTCAAATGAACAATACGATGAGCACACTTGTAGAACACTTTCGGACTGTCTGTTGCAGAAACGAGACGCTATAAACTCTCCAGTTACTTTATGTTGATGATCGGCTTGTGCCTGAATACTTGTGACTTCAAATGACGAAGTTGATGGATAAATGCAAGGTTGACAAAAGATTTTTTTGCGTTCCTGGAGTCTGAACTTGGCAGCCTAAGATTGGCTGAAAACCAGACAGCGGTATGCACATCACCTTGTTTAATATGGCTCAGCCAGAATTTTCTTTGAGCTGCGAGTTAGGAAACCCCGCCGTTCTAAATTTGCTCAAGCTCTTTGCCACTATGCTTATTCTCTTTGATGGGCACTTCCTGATGACAAAATTTCGATATTGTAAGCCCTTCGTTTTCATTTTCATGGATTCTTGATCTGGTACATAATAGTGAAGTAGATAACTTGATTTTTTATTAGTCAGATGGTGACTTCTTGCGATGGTTCAGGTGGAAGACATGATGGCAGAGCTAGAGGTTCTGGAGAAGGTTTTGCGAGAAGGCATTGGTACTTTGCAATGCTTATATCTCTACATCTTTACACAATGCAAGAAGAAACATAACTAGGGACAGGATGCAATGGTTTTTTGAATTTACTCATGCCTTATGGTTGCATGGTTGTTGCAGAAGCCTATGACAAGTTGACTGCCGATCTTCCGGACGCTAAGGAGAGGGTGTTACGCATTTTCTGCTCCAGGAACAAGAGCAAAACAGTAAGTTTAACAGTGTGACGTACTCCTGAGCCTTTATCTTGCTCTTACCCAATGTTTGGGCTGGTGTTTATGATACAGTAGCCAATGTTTCCCACTTATTTTTTATATCTGCAGAAATTAAAATGTGCTAAAACAGAGCAGCTTGATCAGATAGTACACTGATTTATCTTATTAAGGCGGGTGACACTAATTTACCGTAGTCAAACTATTTTAATTAGTGCAGGTTGAAATGTTACTGTATTGTACTAATTCCTGCTATAAATAATTTTGTAGTGACATTAATTTTGCTCACTAATAGGGTAAATAAGCGTTGTTCCTTAACTAAAATCTATCTGAAAACTAACTAATCCTAATCCTTTTTCAGTAGGCGCTGATGAATTTTACCTCCCCATCTCTAGGTGCTTCTAAAATAATGTCTCCCCATCTTTAGCTTGGGTTTAACAATTTAGGTCAGTTTCCATTAAAACACAGCTTCTATCGTTCTTCCTAGTTTTGAGAATAAACCGCGTTACAAGAAAAATAGTTGGTCCTGTTTCCTGTTTTCTCACAGCCCTTGGGCATTGCTTGGTTCACACTTCCTGGCAGTTGCTGGATATGGCAGCTAATAACGACATTGACCGGCCCCTCTTAGCCCTTCTAGACGAGAACATTAATGCGGCCATAAAAGCAAATGAGGTATGGTCTCTTTCACAATTGCTCTGTCATTTGATTCCATAGTCTGTTTGAGCGATCATGAACTATTTAAACTCAATTCTCTGCACTGCTTTGGGGTACAAGTGGACTTCTAAATCCACTTGAAAATGTGTTCACAACTTGAACTGCGGAAGATGCCCAATCAGATTTCTATAAAACATGAGAGATTCTCTCATGAGCGTGCAATTTGCGGAGTGTGCAATTAGAGAGGGTTGAGTTTATATCCACTAACAATGCTTTCTTGACACTAATTGCAGCTCCTTTTATTTTTCACACAATCAAAATTCGATTCATTCCATCAATTCTACTTGCAAGGCTGTATTTGTTAAACATGGTGAGTTTTTTGTATATGTTTGAACTTCAAGTCAGAGCTTTTGTTTATGAGTGTAGGAGCAAGCTGCCGTGTTCATGGAGGAGATTCGTCTCGCTGTTGTGAAGTACATTGCCCTTTAGGTGCTCAGTGACCTAAAGCTCAGTGATCCATTGCCCAGCAAAGAAAAGAGAGGAATTTGTTCCCTGCTGTGAATTTGGTGGATGGCCTGTGGCTTAGTTGGTAGAACTACCCCAACAGACTCTTTATTCACAATGGCCTTAGAGCCAGAGTTATTGTTCTTCTTGCAAGTAGAAGATTAAAAACTTCGCAGGAACATTGTTAAATTCCCAACATATTTTTGGCAGAGGCCTTTAGTTAGTGAGAATGTGGGCATTCAAATAATAGGGGTATTCACACCTTCTTCACTGCACACCCATTCCTCATAGAATGGGCACGAGGCAGCTCTCCATTGGCTTCTTCATGGCAGAATATTCTTGTTTTGTGAAATCTACTACACGTCCATTATTCTCTTCTGGAGGTGAATAATGGGCAGGAAGAAGATTTCTCCATATTCTCTTGAGCTCCGTGCACTCCGTAGTTTCACCGCATTGCTTGCCCCCGCACTTTGAGCAACAAGCAACACCTGCAATTCTGCAAGTTGGCTTGTGTGTTTTTAGTTGCAGGTGAATCCATTCTTCGTAGAAGTCCTTTACACGACACAAGGGGGGCGTCACACCTTCATCACCCGGAACTACTCCCCATTGACCCCTGTTTTCTCTCACCAACTTCTCATTCTTCTCCGAAATCTACTTCGTAAAGAAAGTGTGACTACCTCTAATGCAAAGACTTCAACAACAATTTCTTGTAGGTAACTACTTTTGTAATTGCTCTCTCTGTCTCTCTTTGCATGTGCACTTTCAAAAGATCCTACCAACTCAAGCTCTCACAAACTCTGACTCACAAAATTTGCATCAAAATTATGCATTGAATTTCACAGGAACGTCTCTGGGAGGTTTATTAAACACATTATCTACGTTCTCATCCAACTCCTCCTTCCCATGCTCCTATCTAGGGTACTAGTAGACTTGAGTCAAAAATAAGAGTGGATTTTGGATTCACCAAAGTTTCAACTTACAAACTTATGAATATTTATATTTAATTCATTGTGCCTCCATAATTTACGTATCCATTTGTATTTTGTTTCATAAGCAATTGCTAGTGTGCAAAATCCCATCATTTTTACTTGCATATCCATGGTATCACGGGCAAGGAGAACTAATGCCTTCATTGTCCTAAATAGGGATAAGTGTAAAAAGTTTGCTTCTTGTTTTGTAGTGGTTATTGTTATATTTTTTGAACTTTCTCAGAACAATTGGAACTTCTAATTGCAAATATCTAGGATTTATCATCAATGGTAAATAACAAGTTTTAATGTTTTTCCTGAGTCCACATGAAAAAAGGATAATGAAGGGGTTATGTGTCCCTAGTGTGGCCAATTGCCACAAAGCTAATAAGGTAAGTGTACTCATAATCAATACTAATAGCAATTGAGCATATTCACCATTACAAGACATAATTTATCTATATTGGATCTTATTGGCAAGTGAAAGAAGATTCCAATGCACATTAGTAGGTATTATTAGGACGTTGTATGAAGAAATAGAAGAATCTCAAAGTTTTTTTAATAGGTGTATCAAAAATTGAAACTAGTCTCTCCTATTCCAATTGTGTATACTATCGTGTACACTAAATCAAAATGACTACCTTTACTCCCATCGTAGCGGTCATGTTAGAGATGTGTCATAATGTGGAATTAACATGCAATTGTCATATGAAGGAGGCAATTGAAAATGAAGTTTTAAAATCCAATGTCATACACGTGCGGGGGAGTCATACGTATGCGTGCAGCAGTCACCCTTGTGACTGCTATACACTTTTCCTTACATTTTAGGGATAAAAAGGCGCACTACAATAGTGGTGCTTTGAAAAGACAAACCCTAAAGGCAATACAACTATTGATATACAACTTATTTGCTCCTCTATATTAACACATTTTATTCATCTATATAAGAAATAACCCATTCCTGATCACACACACATTCTCGCAATGTAGGCTACCCTCTTTCCATGCAAGAAGAGACAAATAGCAATCAATTATGGCACGGTTCCTAACGCAGTTGTAACACATTATGATTGATTGTAAGACTCTCAATATTGCAACCAACCCTTAATGGATTTTGCAACTAGCCCATGGTCAGAAATAGGAAGGTCTATATCACAAGTATGGGTCGAATATAATCTTCACCTCAAAAATTCATAGTAATTATGTTTTGAGAAATAAACATCTGGAAAATTATGAAAACCTTCCGCAGTCTATTTTTGCACATGGGAAAATTTTCCCAGTGAAGAAACCCGCCTTACAAATATGTGTAACTGCTTAAGTGGTCATAAATGGGTTGCCTCCCTTAGAGCATTTCCTGGAGCCCTCCAGCTTTCTCCGCTCTTTGATTCAAAATCTATCTAATGAAGAGGAGATGGCCACTTGTATCCCCAACAATGCAACTCCATAAAACATACTTCCAACCAATCACAAGTTACACAACTCCCCAAAATATACTCCCAACCAATCACAAGGCACACAATTTACATTTATTATGACGACTTGCTAATCCCAAGACAATTTGTAGCGGAAGAGGGGTTTGTGGCCCTGCTAGAAATGGCTTCTTTAGAGGGAAATTAAGAGAAGGCCGAGCCTGACAAACGCTAGAATTAATTGTTTTTCATCCAAATTCTAGTGGGGAGGGGATATCTGGAGGGCTGCAGGAGATGCTCTTAAGGTAGGCATCCCAAATGCGCCACTGACCTTAAAGCGCCATCTTCAGTGTGTGTACATCTCCAAAATCAGTTATGTACCTCTGTGAAAGAAACGCTTTTAGAACCAAACTTCGTTCCTTCGTAACTTTTGCATACAGTATCCAAATGTCACGTTCTTTGTTGCGTTGGAACCTCCTTTCCCTTGCCAATACAAATATGTAAGAATTTGAACAGTCTAATAGTAGTAATTAGGCACAGTAGCAATTAGTGGCGGTTTTGGGATACCTACCTTACCTTCCCTAAGAAAAAGAAGTCCTGCCGGCGATCAATACCTGAACTCACGATTCAGTTCCCCTTTCGATGAATGTGCTCCTCCGGATGAACAGAACAACGGATGACTATTTCATCGTCTTCAGTGCTTCCAGCATCTGGCTATCGTCTCGCTGATCTCTCCGGGGGTTAAGTTAGGGCTTCCCTTCGTCTCCTCGCACCATCGCCGAATTGCATGTCCCAATTCGCCATCTCCCCGCCTCCCATGGGCTAACAATTCCTCCAATTCGCCATCGCCCCTCTCTGCTCCCGCAAACCCATTCTGCCATGCACGGCATCGAAACTTTCTGCGCCTTGACGCCCGCCCGTCCCAACCTGATCTCGCAACAGGCGGAGCCCTCCGAAGTCCCGTTGCTGATGCCGAAGGACGGGCCGCCCCTGGCCAGGGACGGCGCCATCGTGGAGATGCCGGCCTCTCTCACCCCCGAGGACGCGGTCGCCACCGCCGCAGAAACCGAAGAGTGGAAGAAGGGCAGCGTCATTCCGGAGGAACAGTGGACGGAGGTTCTCGCATCGGAGTCCGCCGAGGGAAAATTAGCAGACGAGGCGACGTTCCACCATGGGAGTCACGATGTGCCTCGACCGAAAGACCTCACGGGGAAGGACAGCAGCGAAGAAGAGGGGTTTTCGAAAAGGCCCGTGAATCCGGCGATTGCCAAGACGAGCTTGTGTTCTTATTTTCGGAAGAAAGGGTGCAATCACGGGGAGAGCTGTAAATTCGCGCATGGGGAGAGTGAGCTGCAGCAGAGGCCGGATGGGACGTGGGATCCGACGTCGGAGAGGTGTAAGAAGAGCGGGGGCGGGGAGAAGGGGGAGAAGGGGAGCGGGGAAGACGCAGGGGAGGAGAGCCGGTATCGGAAGTGTCTGGTGAATGTGCCCATGAATTGGAGTCAGCAGAAGTTGAAGTCGTTCTTGGACGAAAATGTGAGTCAATTTTGGAAGAATTTGTGCCGTGTCTATAAGGATTCAAGCTTCATGACATGTGGTTTCAGTAGAGAATGTCTGGTGAATGTGCCGATGAAATGGAGGTAGCGGAAGTTGAAGTCGTTCCTTGACGAAAATGTGGGTCTCGAAATTCTGCAGAATTTTGGTGCTGTGTCTACGGAATCAAGCTTCGTAATTTGAATGCTAAATACTTGTGTTTTCAGTAGAGTATTGTGAATGTTATGGTTGATTGTGAATGTTGTGGTGTTGATCTGGTAGCTAGTGCGGGCACCAAGTAGAGGATACTATTTGCGTTACTTAGAGTATGGTAACCAAGTTTTAGGATTGTGTTTTCATTAGCAGATCAGTATTGAGTTGTGGGGAGATCACGTTGGACACTACAAGAGCAGAAGCCCTTGAGATTGATTTTTTATGACTCTATGGGTTTTTACATGCAATTTGAAAGGGGAAGGTTGTGAGGGTAGACAAACCCGTTACCATGCAAACCCGTTACTGTGCAAAGAGCAGTGGCCTTAGAGATTTAGACAAGTCATGATTACACCCAACTTGCTAATTGAAGACCAACCTAGTTTTTGAATAGATGAGTTGCTATTCGAAAGAAGGGTCAGTATAGGAGACTTGATGAGGTCGCTAACAGATTTAGTGTCATCTACCTTACGTCCCGTAAGAAAGGTGTACTTTTCTGCATGCTCTGGGAAGTGTCATCAACGAGCTAAACTTTTTCTGTATTGTGCGCGCAGGGTGTTTCATACACGAGTGCACAGAAGAGGAAGTCCATGAAGGTGTGCTTTCTGGGATTTCGTTCTCAAGAGGAACTGACAAAGTCTGCTGAGGTATGTCTCTTCGTTGCAGATTTCAGCTTCTTCAGTTCTAAACGGCTTCCTTCGATGCGTTCTTTTGCTTCACTACACTAAATACAGCAATTACTGTGGACCACAGTAATTACGGTAGGCTACAGTAACGTATATTTTTCTAATTTTGTATTGCGCTTTTGACCACCTTCAGAGTTGCAAATGTAGCTTCAAGCCTCCTTGGACATGATAGTGGAACGGGTATGATGTAATTATTTTGCATTATGGTTAAGTTTACTAACAATTGGCCTCAGCAATTACTTAATTCTTCATTCTATTGAGTGTTCCTATAAGTGTGGAGGATCGAGGTGTAACTTTGCAATAGGATTGTTGAAAGCGTTGTCATCAAGTGATCAGCTTCTAAACATGTGGATACTAGATGGCCAGCTAGTGGCATTGTTTTGTTTTAAAGTAGTGTAAGCAACACTATATTGACTAAATGGTGTACGTTGCAATTTACACATAATTACCCTTGTTCTGCTGACGATGATAGAACGAAGGTAATGTTTTGACAACTTTTATGTCCTCTTGTTTTCTTCTGGTCTGAGCAGATCCTGGACGGAATGTCCGTGAGTAACAAGAGGTTGAAACTTGCTGATGTATTACCTCGTGCATGGGAGCAAAAGGCTGTCGGAGTGACGGAGGCGGCTCTTGCTGGTGATAAAGAAGAGGATAATGATGGGGAAGACCATGCAATGGCAGAGGATGTCTCAGGGGATGAAAGTGAGAAAAAATCCTTGGAACCTTACAGGAATGTGACCCAGGTGGTGACTCCTCTTGCGCACTTGCCGTACGAAGAACAGTTGGGAAAAAAGAAAGAAGAGATAGTTCAAGTTCTCAAGCGCCTTGTAAGTCTTCATGCAGTGTCCCAAAAGAATTTCGCACAGATCTTGCATCTGATTCGGCTTCATGAAAATTTGAATCTCTGTGTACATCTCTGCTCTCTCAGTTTTAGACTTCGATGTCTTATTCTGGGCATACTTAAGCCGAGTGTTCCTGTGTACTCCCTCCTTCCCATAATACTACTCCCTTTTTTGTTTTTTTATTTTTTCCCAAATTACTTATCCCCTTTACTTCAAACCTGATTTTAGGGTGATTTTAGGGTTGAAGATGATTTCTTTTGTTTTTTAGGTTGAAGAACAATGAAGCACAAGAAGTCTAATTTATTATTCACTTTACAAATCAAACAAATTCTACGTTCTAAAAATTGAAATTTTTATAGCAATTTGAAGTTGATTGGGTCAAAAAAACAAAAAACAAAAGACATTGAAGTTTTCATTGAATTTATTGAATTCCAAGCCGTTCTTGTGCAAATCTAAACACATTGAGAGGGCAAGGTAGTTGCATAGGAAGTCTTCCTTCTCTATAAAGTCTATCCTTATTTATGTGTGGCACTTTGTATCTATTGCAACCTCCTAATTCTGATCTTTCCTTGATTGTAATTAATAGCCACATTCACTTGTGTTGCACTTGAGAGGACACATTGCACATTCACTATAGAATCATTTGATCGTAATATGCATTAAAATAATGTTGCCAAATCCTTAATACTTTCATTACAAAAAAAGGACTAGTATTATGAGATGGAGGGAGTATTTCTCAGTGGGCTGCATCTTGCATTTCAGATGATTTTGAGGAGACTATCTCTAGGCTGTTATGATATAAATTCTTTTTTACAGGCCCGAAACATCAGGAAAGGATGTCCGTCTGGGATGCTTTTACCAGACTGGTTGGCAGCTGCGAAGGACCGAGGTACGTGCTCAGTTCTGGTTCTCTTCTTTCTTTCCCGTTCCTGTTTATTTGGAAGCGTTTCCTGATATATGGAAGGTGTTGTCGGCCATGCAGAAGGCCTACCTTGCGAGTTTGAAGGGATATTGCCATCTCCTGTTGTGGATGGTTATCGCAATAAATGTGAATTTGCCATTGGGTTGGGGCCGGATGGAAAGCAGCGTGTCGTTGGATTTCAGCTTGGTTCGTTCAGGTCGGATTTTGCTTCACCAGTTCATGCCCACTATTAAATACCGGGTATTGAATGTCTTCAGAGCTATTTTGGGCATCGTTTACTAAATGTGCTCCCTAAATTAAATATCTGGACCTCAGATGTCATTTTTTCTTCTCGTCATTTCATTTACAATTCTGACTTTTATTTAGAGTTGTCAAGCGCGGTTCTAAAACTGAGTACCGTATGTGGATCAAACAGAGAGGGTATCAATGCAATTGCTGAACCAGGAGATTGCCGCAATGTATCGAAAGTTGCACTAAGCTTTGTAGCAGCATTTCAGACTTTCATACGAGCATCAAAGCTTCCTGTCTGGAATAAAACAGATAATACTGGTTTCTGGCGTATGCTCGCTGTAAGCTACTTCTGCATGTCGATGTCAGTTCTAGTGGTTTGTTAACAATTACTTAAAGAAGATGTCTGGTGCACATATGCAAGGCTCTTGTCTACAAGATTTTTACACGAGAATTATAAAAGTGGAGAAATTGTATGAAGGACTAGAGCTGCAATTTTTTGGTTGTTGCTGCTTGTTGTCATCCCCAAGAGCTGCTTTATTACGTAGTCTGGTGATGGACTGTAGATCGTATAGGTTTTCTGGCTGCCATGTTTTAAAGAGAGTACAGTTCTTCTTGTCATTAGGCAAATGAGGCTATCAGTCACTCACATTGCGCTGGTGCTGTGTGCAGATTCGAGAAGGCAGAGAACCTGGATCTGTTGATGAAATAGGCAAGGAGATCGCAGAAGTCATGCTAGTAGTACAGGTAAGACAACTTTTTTTTGGCACGAATCGTACGGTTACTTTGAGAGATCTTTCTGAATGCTTAAAGTAGGGAAGAAGTTGAATCGTGTGCAAGATATTTTTAAACGAATAAGCTTAAGGCTACCTTTTCAGTTATTATTGCTCACAATTTACGACTGTTCTTTGGATTGTGATAATCCTTCGTTTTTAGAATCGTATTACCGCCGCTTACGTTTATGAATTTGGTGGACGACGATTATCTTAGCATCAGTGGACAGTGGCACTTCCGCTTATCTTCTTTTTTCGCAGGTGTGTCCAACAGGCGTTCCAGAAGATCGAGCGTCAGAAGAGTACAAACAAATGGCAAAAGTGCTTGTTGAGGCTGCAACTTCGGCTAGTCCTCGATTACCCTTGACTGCTCTTCTTGTCCAGGTGTGTGCTCACACTTAAATTCCTTCTACTAGTGTCGGACGCTCTCGTCAAGGATGAACTCTATGGCTTGACCTATTATGAACCTCCTGTTGTTGATCTATCAGGACCACGTCGGAGTATCAAATTCAGCACCTGCGGATTGCCCTTTACATGCTTTACCATTGCCTGGTTTGGAGGACTCCCACAATGCAGGAAATTCTGTCGATGAACCTGTAGCACATATTCACGACTATATTGGTACTTCGAAATTCAGGATATCACCAACTGCTTTCTTCCAGGTTTGTCTTCGTTACCATATTACCTAGTGTATTGAAATGGAGGACCTATTTACTTAGGTATTGGCAAAATTGTAATCTATTAAGATGTTTTTTCCCTTAATGTTATCCCTTATCTGTAATAAGTATCCTGTATATTCTGCAAGTTATAATGAATACAATGCCATGTACCTGGTTTGTTTTTTCTGAAGTTTTTGTTGTATGAAAATCTGGATTAAGGAAAGGAACGTTTCTACGATTTTGTATGGCAGGTAAATTCAGCTGGTGCTGAGAAGCTTTATTCTCTCGCTGGCGATTGGGCTGGACTTGGTCCGGACACCTTGCTATTTGATGTGTGCTGTGGGACAGGTGCTATTGGGTTGACACTCGCCAAACGAGTTGGAATGGTATGCCGCAAGTCCTTTCCTCTTATGAAGTTAAATATGAAATTTTGCTGGTCAAAAGCAGTGTACAAATGGTTCAATTTTCCTTTAGATGCATCCTTGGCATCAATAATTTATTTATTTGGGGAACTTTTCAGGTAGTTGGAATTGAGATGAACGCTTCAGCAATTGCCGATGCTCAACTTAATGCAGATTTGAACGGGATAAAAAATTGCCGGTTCATCTGTGGTAAGGTACGTAGATGCACAATTGCTGTGTTTTGTTGTAGGCGGTTTCGTTTTAGAATGCTGGTTGAGGATTTGTAATAGTAGCTTTACCGATTGTGTACAGTACAATTGAGCGTAAACAACCATTCTAAGAGCGATTATGGTTTGTCAAAATGAACAGGCAGAAGACGTGATCAGCAACCTGTTAAAGGAGTATGCAATAGACGTCTTAGATGATAGCGACAAGAATTCTGAACCTGAAGTTGGGAAAGATGGAGAGGGTAGTCAGGGACAAGTAACTACTGCTGTTGATATTGCTGAGAAGCATCAAGAGGAAAAGAGACGGGGATTCAAAAATATTGTGGCTATAGTTGATCCACCCCGTGTTGGGCTTCATCATGTGGTAAGTATAGTTTTCTGGTAATAGCATTCCAAGCGTTTGAGCATTTGTCAAAATTCACATTATCAGCCAAACATTATCTGTCTAGTATTTGAGGTCTGATTTGCAAATCATGGTGGAAACCTGTTGTTCCCAAACATGACATGACGAACTGTAATGGCCACGTCTAGTTGACGGTTGCAAAGAAAATAATGAGTCTAAGCATTAGATTCTTAATTCTGAGGACATGTTCATGCTCAAAGATATGTTCTCCTTCTTATTCGTGTCCTTAACTGCATTGTAATCGAGTGGGCTTTGGCTGTGTGGCAGGTCTTAAGAACGTTGAGGCTACACAAGAAGCTCAAGCGTCTTGTGTAAGTACTTCATCTTGCTCATTATGCCGGTCATTCTTGATTTTTGCATTGGCAGTTCGTTAGATCATTGCACTTTCGAAACCGATCTTTCCATAATTGGTATCACTCTTCGTGTGATTGTTCTTGTTTTTGGCTGCTGCTATATCTTCATTGGAAGTGTTGTTCTGCAGGCGTCGATTTTATTATGTACTTCATTTTTCATTTCTTTTGGGCCTAGTGTATCTAGTTACGTTGCATCCAGCATCCTTAGCTGTTGCTGCAATTTTCTTTAAGTTCTGAACCCTCTCTGTCTTGTTTTGTGCAGGTATATTTCCTGTAACCCTGATAGCCTGCTCGCCAATGCTGTGGAGTTGTGTATGCCTATCAAGGAAGGTCCTGTTGAGAAGCAGAAGAGCAGAGGAGGGTTCAGAGGGTCTAACTTAGGACACGCACGACGCAGAGTGAAGACGCTGCCTCCATCTGAGCCTTTTCATCCTGTAAAAGCGTGCGCAGTGGACCTTTTCCCACACACAAAACATTGTGAGATGGTTATGCTGTTTGAGAGGTAGCTGCTCAAGGTGTTGCCTCATTTTTGTACGCCACTCTAGAATTTTGAGAGTACCAGTATCGTACTAAAGAACCCTCTATGAAATGCCTCAGAATTAGGTTGGCGAGAGATTCTCCGTATGAGCTGTCATACCCATTGGACTTTCCAAACAGATTATACACCAAGTACCACGTTAATATTTGCGACTGGAATTCATGTACTGTACAGTACAGTACAAGTAATGAAACCTCAGAATCACTTCGCTTAGAATCTAGTTTGCAGTGTGATATTCTGCATTTCTGCGTTTCCTTGACTCTGAATTTCTCTTAGGAGGTTTGTTTCTCATGCGTACGTGGGCAGGAGTCTGTAATTTAGGGGCGCATTTAGGAGCATTTAGGAGTTTGTGTAAGTTTCTATTTTAGGAGTAGGTAGATCATACTGAAACGGTGAAGGGAGCAGATCCCCAAACCCCTGGTTCCAGCAGTAGGGAACTACTGTAAACGAAGTTGATGAAACGTTTCTCTGCCTTGAGGGCGAGTAAGAAATCTTTCAGCGAGTTCACTGAACGTCTCCCCAGCGCAAACCTTAACCCTTAAAGGATTAATCATCGTTTTGCATTACCGTGTGAATCATTGGCTTAAACATTGGAAGTCAAGCTATTGTAGAAGGTCTTCCCTTTTCATAACAAATTCTGAGGATGAATAGTTGCATTTTTGTCCTACATAGTTAGATTCCCTCTCATCCATTGGCCACATAATGGCTATGTCGACGCTTAAGAGTTAAGCTGCCAATTGTGACTTCCTTTAGTAACTTAACTAATCATATATTCCCTTGGATCCTTAAGCTGCCAATTGCGACTCCCTTTAGTAACTTAACTAATCATATATTTCCTTAGATCCTTATTAATACTGAGTAGTATGCTTCCCTCTCATCCATTGGCCACATAATGGCTATGCCAATTGTAACTCCCTTTAGTAACTTAACTAATCATATATTTCCTTGGATCCTTATTAATACTTAGTAGTATGCCTTTTGTTGTTGCCACAGTTAACCCCTAAGCGCTCTGACGTCCAACAAATTGAAACTCTATTTTCATTCTCATTACTGCTTGAATGAAAATCATCCTAATTTGTAGAGATACTTTATCAAATTGTTGGTCTATCTAATGGTTGAATTTGATGTTACTAAAATACGTAGCTTTCCAAATTACAAACAGATTGAAACTCAATTTTCACTCTTTATCAAGTTGTTGTCCTATCTAATGGTTGAATTTGATGTTACTAGAGTACATACCTTTACAAAATTACAAATGTGCACATAAGTCAAGTAGTTGACCAAGCCAAAATTGCTTTGACTCTAGTACAAAATTGAATTTGCAAAAATGACGTCATAGATTTTAAGAACACAAAAATTTCAAAAAATCACCATATCAAGAGGGCCTCATTTCAAATCTATTCCAAAAAATTTTACTCAAAAAATGATACGGAGTAATATTTTACTTGTAATCAAATTTAGAAGGAATTTTGAAATTGTCCTTTCTAAATTTATTAAAAAATATTGGTGATAGCAATAATGAATCTAACCTTATGGATGAAATCTAAAACTCAAAATCTACAACTTTCATTTGGATACCAATTCCAAAATATTCCTCCAAATAGTACTTTATGATGATTTTTCTCAAATTGTCAATTCTAGAGAAGACTTTGTATGTTCAGGGATTAAAATATAAGTAAACGTAGTTTTCTAATATTTTAATTCATGAAACTTCAAACTTCAATATCTTTTTTGCTCATGAGTTTAAACACCACAAAACAAAGTTTGTGGCAAGATTTGTAATAGTACAAAGAACGCAACGAAGAAATGCATGATTCTGGAGCGAGTTCTGGAGATCTCATTGTAACAAACAAAATAAAACAAACAAAGCCTCATTTAATGTATAGATGATAGAACAACCAAATGGATATGAGAAAATGATCATAGTCAAAGTTACAATGTATGGGTATGAGAAAATGAAAATAATTAGAGTTATAATATTAAATTGTATTTGATATAACATTCAAAGGTAGTATATTTTAGCCTATTTCAATTTATTTTAGACTAACATCAAAAATCTTCTAACCAAAAATGTCATGAGCTTGTCATGTGATTGAAACATATTGAAAGATGAAGTGAAAATTGAATTAAGAAATAAAACTTCAAAACCAAACCAAAGGAACAATAATCAAGATTGGTTTATCATAGCAATGAAAATCACACATATCATAAGAACAAATTGAGAGGCTATGGTTAATTCTGAATATAGCTATATAAATTATCACTTAAAATTTCATAATTTTTTCATATAATTTCTAAAACTTATGTGCTAACTTACATTCAAAGTTTGGAACCTTTGTTGAAAAAGTCACTATGTATGAATTAATTTACCCCCCAACAAGCAAAGGGTATTTAATATAGAAGTATGAAATAATAGGTATATTCTAAAAATAGTCCATAAAATTGAAATATTTTACAGAGTATTCTAAGAATATTATGAAATCATTCTCTAAATAATTTTTTTGGAGGTTATATCGGAACTACAAGACTTTCTAAGTGGTTCATTTTTATAAGTTATTGAATAAAAGGAACCTTAGTTACCTTTCTTTTCACGTGGTTTTACTATTTACACATTGTGCCCTCCCTGAAAAAACTTCTTTTGATGGCCAACGAGATTTAAGCAAGTCTGTTCAATGCTTGTGATTTGGCAAAAGACATTTTTTTTAAAACTCACAAATGTTTTTAGATTTGTAATTTGAGTGAGGAAGTATAGAGAAATTTAAACAAAGATATTTTGATTTGAGATAGAAAAGAAGCACTTTGCCACTATACTACCATACAACTATTATTACTATAAAAAATCCACGTTTTTGGCTATATTTTACCACTAACCCATAATGTCCAATAAAACGTGAAGATTTCAAAGGACATCTAGCCCGACAAGGTAGATTTTTGTAGACGTTGTGGAAAACATTGGCACGTTACAATAAATCCAAGTTGATGTTGTCATTGACCTTGACGTTTTAATTGACATGACTGAAGACATACTGATGTTTTTGGGGACGTCCAAAAAAACATTGACTGTCGCGTCAGCAAGTAGACCCATTTTGATTATGGATAAGTTAGTAAAAATTACTACGGTCTATGAAAAAATGTTGATTATATGTGAAAAATTTAGTGTAAGGGTAGCCACATGGCATGCTTTGCAAAAAATGGATGGATGCGCACCATGGATGAAAAGAATTGGTCTTTATACAAGTGGGATGGTAGGAAGTGAAACAATCCATATGGGATATGCAAAGCAAGAATTGTGTTCAATGTAAAACGTCTGAAATAACATAATCGAGATGTTTGAAACAACATCCACTTGTCTGAAACAACGTCAAGAGTTACAATGGTCAACTTCCCATATTCTAGTTATTCCATATCCTTTGTCTCACCATAGACAAACAATGGATAAAAATAGGACCTCTCTACCCTTCATTCTCACTAACTTTCAATGAATGAATTCCTTAATTTTGACATAAAAAAATTTCTTGATGGTAGATGGTAAGTTTTCTTTAATTCTTATTGAATTCAGGAATTTTTTTTGTTCATTTTATTTTATTTTTAAATTTATTTTAAATCATTATTTTTCGTTGATCTTGCCTTCTGAATAGGATATGCAACAATTTATGTCTCAAAAAATGTGTAATTTGACATCTCCAAAATCCTAAACCAAAACTAAAACCAACTGCCACGTCAAAAATTAGTGGGATCCAAGTCACAATCTACGTCAAATGTTCATCAGATGGAGGAAAAATTTTCCCATGTAGTATTGCCCGCCCACATGGAGCTGAGCTATCCGCCAAATGGTACACCCTAGATACCTTAAAAAACCATGTCATATGGGGTGTTAAAAAAAAACAAGGTCAAATCCAGTACGTCTTTTGTGATTTCAGTACATATTTTGCCCGTCTAGTATAACAGATTTTAGGAGACATTAATGTTGATCCAAATTGCGTCAAAACAAATGTGGGGTCACATTTTTTAGGACGTCACAAAAAACTTATTTTTCTTATAGTGTATACACTATCATTAAAACCTAAAGTACCAAAGCACATTTTGGACAAAAATTGCTTAAAATTGTCTCTTTTTAAATTGTATTTTAAAAATTCAATTATGCAAATTTGACTATGGAAGTGTGGAAAATATTTTAGATACTTTCACCTCACAGATTGAAAGATTATAATAGGGAGGGTTCCAACTATACTTAACATGGGCTAAAGTCTTTAACACCTCAAAGATTGAGATTTTTGCACTAATATATGTAGATGTTTTTTTTCCAATTGCATCCTATATCGTGTTTGTTTTATACCTACTCCCAAATTTCAAATGTAAAAGAGGAGTTTTGCACATGCTACTCGAAGTTGCCTTAAAAATTTAAGGCAATATAATTTTTGATTTGGGCATTTGATTAGAAAAATTACATTCTCACTGAGAGGATACATTTCCACACTTGAAAAATTTGAAAAATTATGATTTTCATCTGAATTCTATATAACCATGGTAATAGATCCACAATAATAGGTCTATGGTAATAGGTACTAAAATTTACTAAAAATAGTAAATTTTGACCAAAATGTTTAGATGGAATCTACTTTTAGAAATATTATTAAGTTTTCTAGTGCTTCTTCAAATTTCTGAGCTCAACACTCACATGATCTCCTCTCAATGCTCATAGGCTCATGCTCGCATACTCACAAAATAACACCAATGTATGATACGGTACACTTTCCATTCTTTTTCAAAGTAATGGAGACTATGGGCATTCCATCTAATTTTGTGAATTTGATCAAGGTTCTTTTTATCAGTGATAAAACTTTTGTTTGCATCAATGGTAATGACGTTGAATCTTTCCCAATTCTTTGAGGTGTTTGCCAGAGATGCCCGTTGGCCTCCTACCTTTTTTTTGTGGGTGAAGCTCTCAATGTTGCGGCCAAAATCTGATGCGCACTAGAGAGCTATCTGGTATCACACTCTCCTTAACAATAGCAGAACAACTTATCAACCAATAAGCAAACAACGTTAATTTCACGTTGAGAGGTGAAGAAAGGAATTTTGGCCATCTATCCCTTCTAATTGATAGATATGGATTAGCGTCTAGGCTTCAGAATAATTGGCCTAAAAGCTTTGCATATCGACTTTTCTTTGACCCGGCCCCTCAATGGCTATCACAAATTGAATGTCCATGGGTAGTAGAGCAGCAACTATTTAAATTGCTAAGCTTACTATTTGGAATTGACTTACATATTAGGGACGTTGACAACTTTTTAGCATGCAAAATTTGGAAGAAACTTGCCTTATTGGACTAGCATACACTTGTCTTTGGCACATAGAGTAGTCAAAGTCAACTCCATTCTTCTAAGTACACTATCAATGGTATTTCATTGCCATATAGGGGGATCCCTAGCTATCATTCCAAAATTTCAAGCCTCAATGAGGGACTTTCTCTATTCAAGATCAATTCACCATAGTCACGCTACAGTCAGTTGGTCTAATTGTTGCGCACCTAAGCAAATTGATGGCCTGAACTTGATAGACCCTAAAGAAATTGTCCATATATTCATGGCAAAATAGATCTTAAAAGCAATGCTCCTCGGGTTGTCCAATCTACAATTTCTCCTCAGGTATTGTTTCTTTCAATTTTGTCCACAATCTCAAGGTATTTGACCTGCAATGCCTCGAAAGGTCCTCCTTTATAAATTTCATGCAAGCAAAAACTCTAGAGCAAGACATAGAATTGTATGTGCATGGTGCTTGCTTAGCAAGCATAACATAGCCTCCCCACCTCAAAATTGTGACGCAGTCTTTACGACCTCCTTATGATGAACTACTCATTTCAGTAAAAAGAATCACGGATTGTCAGCCAACAAAGTTGCTACTCTTATAGGGAATGGTATGTGGCAAACACAACATATTTGGAACATCTCATCTCAATCCTTTCTACCATAGGAGGAAGCAAAAGCTAAATTCCACTTATTAAACACCAAAGCTCAATCGTTCCGCAACTTGATGTCTTCCATCCCAGCAGCTTGGATTTGTATACTTATTGATAGTCAATTTGTTACTTGAAAACAAGAATACATTGACTTCTTTGAGAACAACTCAAACCCACTCCTGTTGTTGGGATTTGACACCACTCTTCAATTCAAACCAAGAGTACTTCCTAGTAGAATCATAATTGAACTTTCTCCAGCCACTCAATACTATATGATAGGTCTTTCTTCCATTGCTCTCAAGCACTAAGCCCTTCCAGTATCCCTGGAGTATTTGATGGTCAGAGGATGGCTTAAACGAATTAGAGTCATTAAGACCAAGTTTGGCCCCCTATTTTACATGAGTATTGTGGCTAAATTATTCTTTGACTCAGACAAGTGGGTATGGGATACTTTCGGCCTCCTCTCTGGTTCCTTCACCTTTATACCACAAAGCTAGGTTGCAACTTATTGACCAAACATACGAAGTTGATTAAACCTATCCATGAGAAATGGCATGGTGACTTAGTGGTGGGGTATTGGCCTAGATGGAACGAGATTTGGCAGAAACCCTAACTTCCAAAAGATGCGGACTTTCTTCGATTGGTCTATCATTGCACAATGACTGTTCACAGATGGCGCAAGATAGCAAACTTGTATTTCCATAATTTATACTAGTTGTCAATCTGGTCTTCAAGAATCGATTTTGCATTGTTTTGACCACTGAAAAAAATTGTCATGTGTAGAATTTTGCACTCTCAGTACTATACATTGCTCTTCAGATTCATCCAATGGTAGGGTGTTGGCCATCTCTCACCTAACAACAATATATTCTTGAATCTAAGCTATCAAAGAGGTTGAAACGTGGAACCTCAATGTAGTCTGTTTTTAGAGGCTCTGTGATTTGGATTGCTTGACAAGACCATAACGCAATTTGATTCAATAATCCATTTCCATCCCAAAAGCTTGAACAAGTATTATGGAAGGCTTTTTTTTTATCATGCTCAGGTGGCTTGGTTCAAAACCACAAAGCTATATGAGCTATATCTTGACAAGAAGGATACTTTTCTCTAGCGATTTAACAACATTTGGCTCCAAACAGGCTTCTTCGGCGAGAAATCCCATCTATCGATGAGTTGGAAGTTGGCTCACCCCAAGATGGGTACTTCAACTAGTACGGCAAGGATTTCCATTGGATCACCAGGTCCTTGATAGCAGACTTCACATGCTGTTGTAGTTCGATTTCAGACTTGCACTCTTGCCTCGATTTTTTTTGTTTTTTTAAATGTATTTTTTAAATGTCTTAGAAAATGTAAAATCTTTGCCAAGGATGTGGTCCTTTAATTCTATATACTTTTTCCTTTATCAATGAAATTTGTCCATACATTTCAATACAAAAAAAAAAATTAAAGACATTCTTGTTCTTTGGGCAATCTAAGCATCAACTTGAAAAAATAACTTATAAGATTCATTTTAGGATGCAATTTTCACAATTTTTCAAAAAAATTGTTTGATAAAGTTAGAATAATTTAGAATTTTTACCACAAATCAAGGTTAGAATGAAAAACTTAAATTTGTAATTTAAATATGGAAATTCATTTTAAGAGAAAAAAATATGAATGAAAAACACATCATATTGTATTATTTGGATTTCAACACATGGAGCTTTCAATTGCAATAATTATTTACATTTTTGGATTTTTTTAGTACTTTATGATGAAGCAAAAAGAAATCTTGTCAAGCTCCATTTTTTGAGTTAAATCAAGTACCAAAAATAGTTATATTGAAAGTTACAATCAAGGTTGACCAAAGCGCATCCACAACCTTTGCACAAGAAAAAACCCATTTACTTAGCGCAAATGTTTTCATCTACCCTAAACCCAAAAAAAGTTTGCTTGATGTAAACGTGTAAGGGCAAACGGTACACCCGCAGAGCACCTACAAGGTGCAATTTTGAGGTTTGAAAAAACACTCTAAATTTATAGAATTGTTAAATTCCAACAAGCTAAAAGAAATGTTTTAGGATTTTGTCACCTTGGATGCTACCATGCAAATAGTATTCTATACTTGTACTCAACAACAAGGACAAAAGCTTATTGTTGAGAATGTTGAAGAATTTGATGTAGAATGGCATCTTGCATGTGACATGAAAACAATCAAATGCCTAAAGAGGTTTTCACACAGTCTTAAACTCTTAATGGGTGATTGCAAGAAACTTTTGTACTATTTGTTGCCTTTTTCATTTTGGACTTTCGATTATTTTTTGTACTATAAGTCACCTTCAGTACTATTGAAGGCATGGAACATAAAATTTGAATGGTCGATTGGATTTCAAATTTACTATTCTGACAACATGTGATGTTGATCATTGGATGACAAAAATGGATGGAAATACTTAATTTGCCATTAAAAAACAATTTATATTGGCAAATAGAAGGTATTACAAGCCCCAGCAATACTAATGAGTCTTTTTGTGTACCTTGAAGTACTATTTTGAGCCACATGCTACAATTTACCTTAGAAAATATGACTTTCACGTTTCTATTTTTGAAAATTAGGAAATGAGTTTGAAAATTTTATTTTAAAGATGGCCATTGATGTCAACTAAGAGTAAAGTAGAAAGATCAAAGTTAGAACTAAAAAACCATTTTTAATTCAACATAAATTCAGCCTGAATATAGCACACTTTAGGCCAATATAAAACACACTTGGAAAATGTTTTTGGAAATCCCTCTCTTGAGAAGGTGTATTTCTATTAGAAGAGCTAGCCTACGAAATTTGATGATGTAACTCTTCAAAAAAGGTACTCGATAGTACTAAAAACCACCAAAACTACATGTGTGACATATATTCAAAATTCAATTTCACCTATTAAATTAATTTTGAAAAAATTGAAAAAATTCAAGTGCATTTTCTATTGCTATAGGAAGCTTGCTTTTGAATTTCATGTTCATTCAATCATTTTTGCAATACTTATGGTACAAAACAACTTCCGCATTGACCGTGTGACAAAAAATAGTACAAGTGTTTCTTGCAATCACCCTAATATAGAGCACGTGCATATACATGTATAGTTGGCAAATGTGAGCAAAGAGAAGAACACAAAGGCCAAAAGGCATGAAATATAAACAAGCATGAAATGGCAGTTTGTTCTCTGGTTCCATTCAAGCCAAGTCGATCAGAGGTCCTTCTGGTGGTCTAGATGGAACGAGGAAGTGGTCCCCCAATTTTGACATTTCTATAACAAATTTAGATTTCTATACGCTTCATGCTTTGTTCATGATAATCAAGAAGATCATTCACTTTCAAATTTCTTACATTTGGTTGATAAAAGATGCGGAAGAGAGAAAAAAAAACCAATTGCAGCTATGGAATATTCTCTATCTCAAGCGAGTTTGGGTGGAGGAGACGTAACTTAGTCTTGAAAAAAGATTCACAACTCTCAGGGATAATTCAAACTTACCAAGCAAACTCAGCTTCAATGGCACCAAGTGTGAAGTGTCAAAAGATCATATTCAAGAAGTTGTCTTGGTCCCATTTTGATAAAGTGTGGAAGGAAGTATGCAAGGCAGAGTGGAATAATACAATACAAGGCCAAAGAAAGATTCACCGATAAGAATGTTGGGCAGTCTTTGATGATCTACAATTCCACTTTCACGCAATGTCTTTAACTCCTCAAGGGATCCAAGCATACAAGCCCAAGACTGAGCAATGGGGCAGGGCCTACGTAAACGCCTTCAAGGAAGGGGTAGTCACCCACTATGTCCCAAAGAAAATATAGAATACCAATATGCTTTTGACTTCCAACAAGATCTGAATAGTACGAATTGCTTATTTAGGCATATTTAGGTGTAAGGTAGGAGGTCTAAAAGTTTCTCAAGCTCTAAAAACAATCTTTAACACAAAGGAACATATTACATATTTTTACTCTAACATTTACATTCTTCTATGTACCAACAATAAACATTTAACCCCTAAAGTCCTATTGGCCCTACGGGGGCCAAAATGCAACTTCAGGTCAACTCATATGGTCTCAATATTCATCATAGTTTTCTAAATTTTTTTGTAAAGCTAGAAAAACATATAAGCTTCTTGTGAATGTAATTTTTATCTCAATCAGTGTCTGGAAGCAAAAATTATGGCACAAAAAGCCAAAAATGGAGGTTGGCAGGCAATCCTAAAAAAAATCAAATAATTTTTTATAAAATTTTTCCTAAAATATTATATTTTTTCTACATGTAAAACTTTAATTCATTCTATTTAGACTAATAATGAGAAAGTTATGGACAATCTTTTTTGGAGCGCAATCTAAGCATGTTCTCAAAAAAAATCTTTTTGTCCAACTTTGAATGCTAATATCTTCCAATCCGTGCAGTCAAATTTGATGAAATTTTTAGCATATGATCTCAGACAAGTGAAGTACAAGATCCAATGGTTAGATTCTTAAAAAAATGTGAAATCAACAAAAATGATAGTTTTGAGTGATATTTGACACAAAAATGGCCTTGGAACTTTAGGCAATAAAGGAGTAGGCGCTTTTAGAGCATGCATTATGTAAATTCCAATTTAAAATTTGATAATTGATTCTACAAAGATCCTATAAATAAATAAATAAATAATCTTCCAGCCACTTGAACAGCTTGAAGATATGGCACCTGTTCTTGAGACTGATGATGCTTCGCCTAGAACTTGGTGATGGAGCATACTCTTGGGATGTTCAAGAAGCTCAACATCTCTTCACCCTTCACATCCTGGACCAACCTATAGTGCAACACCTGCCCCAAGTTCTCCAACTCCTCCTTAGTTGTTGTCATCTTCCAATACCTCCAAAGCAGCATGAAAGTAGGGATATTGCTAGGTAGGTTGTTTAATCACGGCATAAAGTGAACAAAATAGTCTACCAGTGCCGGCAGCTCAATCACACAAACTCGTAAGTACAAGCTCATGGCGCTAGGGACCCACCTCTTGTTCCTTGGGGTTGTATAGCTTGGTAAAATGGTCTCTTGACCACTATCAATTGACATCAAGGCATCAATGTTTGCATCCTACAACCCCAGAGTGGCATGTCTACTCTACACATAGCTCACCCCACCAACATTTATAGCACTACCACTACTCCCAGCACCAGTAAGAAATACGTCTACACGAGAAAAGGATATGCCAGCGTTGCTCCCTGCACCAGTATGGGCTACACCATCGCTGCTCCTTGCGCCAGCAAAGGGTATATCACCCACACCACCCATATGAGGGTTTGGTGGAATTGTAAAAAAGCTCAAGTGATTGATCCTCATACTCATTCAACTGTATGACCTCACGAAAGTGATGCTCCCACTCCTCCTCTGAAGCAACACTAATAGAAGGCTTGGCATTGAAGCTCATCAAATCCGTCAATCTGTCTACAACCGATTGACACCCCCTTTAAACTTGTGGCTCTCCTCAATATCCTTCTCATGCTACTTCAATCCTAACCTGCTCAGCTCATACCACATGGCCTCCCAAAAGTATCCACCTTTGTAAGCTTCTGAGCTAGATCCAGGAATAGAAAGTGTCTCCTCAATAATAGTTTGTTGCTGAATACGTTGTCCTCGAATCATGATGCCATGTTCCACCAAAATAGGCTAAAGTGATCAAAGTCACTCTGGCTAGGCAAGTGCTTAATATCAAATTCAACTATGAGGCATACCTCACCCCAAACTCCTCATGGTCACCCTCTCCAACCAATATCCCTGACATCAACCCATTTTCATCTACTTCTTCATCTCTATGAGCAAAGATAAGGAGAAGGAGTCTGTCACTAGCGCAAAGGCGGGTTACAACCTCAATTAGCTTCTCCTTGAAATTGGAGAGTAGAGACCGCGGAGTAGATACACAGTAAAAATGCGTATTACCTTTTTCCAAAACCTGCACCCGTCAGTGTTTGGGATAACCCCAAAAATATGGGCCACCGGTTTCAACCTCCTCCAACAAGCCCACTACATCCATCCATGTTTGCTCTCTAGGCAGGGTTGTTACATCGGACGGGTCAAGGTCACCGGACGTCCCGGACGAACGAGCAACCGAATCAGACAAATGGACGATCCGGATGTGTTAGATGGATTGGACAGCAAAAATCTGCTCGAAAATTTTCCTTCAATATGTGACGTGGCCAGGTCTTTGCAAATGTGGCATTCTTTGTCTCTTCGCCCAACCGACTTGCGTCCATACCCAAACTCAGTCAGGTGTCCGCAAGGTAAGTCAACATCGACTATTTTTACGGACCCCAAAAGTTAGCTACCCGTTGACTACATCGAACGGGTGACATCTCTACCAGACGGGCAAACTAGACGGACAAGCAGGCGGACGATCCGTCCAGTATGACAACCTTGCCTCTAGATAGATTTCCATAGATTTGATGAGCCATGGCAAAATTGGCAGCAAATCACCCATCAGTCATCATAGGACCCCCATGATGAGGTCCTAGCAACGCAAGCACAGTGTAAGGCGAATTGTCTTCAAACTCAGATTTGCCCATCTCCAAGCTTGTTGTCAACTCTTCCACATCCGCAATAGAAAGACCATTGGTCACAGTCCTCAAATCCATCAGTCTCGATGTCCACAAGACAAAGAAGAGGATTCTACCAACAGCCCAAAGCCTTGAATTCCATGTAAGAAAGAAAATCTTAATATAATGTTCAAAGCAAAAAACAGTATGAACCTCAAAAATTTGCACAAATCCAAGTGGTCCAGAGCCTACCAAGCTGAAACTATCCACTTGATTCCTCTCTAATTCACCACCCTCACTGTGAAAGAATCCAAAACACCACTTCCTTAAAACTATCAAAAACTAAAATAGTGTGTTCAAATAACTCACGAAAGATGAGCCTTCAAAGCCACTACATGGGTGTGTCCGGAAATCCAAACCACAAGCGAGCAAACTATGCAAGAGTGGACAAGTGCTGAGGGCCTAAAATGCTACGGTGAACTGGAACGGTCACCAAAAAGTCTGCACAAAAATTTCTTCAGGGTTTAGTATGAACAAATGTCTAGATGCAAACAAAAATGGGAACCAAAAAGTACGGGGCTCTGAAATGAACCCCAGAAGGACGGCCCCATAACCATGGAATCACGCTTATATAAGGGATCTAGGCAACCCTAATCTAGTCCGCTTTATATTTGACAGCAACTAGACGTGCTCTCTCTCACACACACATTCTAAGCCATGTAGTTTACAAAAAAGCCAAACAAGATCCAAAACAAATACAAACTCTTCTTCATTGATTTGCAAACCCCAAAAATAACACCCAACCTCTAATATCTACACAAATCCAACTAGTCCAAAGCCTACCAAGTTGAAATCATCCACTTCGTTCCTCCCTAATTCTACACCCTCACGTTCAAAGAACTCAAAACAACACTTAATGGAAACAATCAGATATTGAAACAATGAGCTCAGGGAACTTACAAAGGATGAGCCGTCAAAGCCATTGCATGGGCGTGCCTAGAAAGCAAAACCGCAAGTGAGCAAACTATGCAAGAGTGGAGAAGTGCTGAGGGCCTAAAATGCTATGGTGAACTAGAACGGTCGCCAAAAAGTCTGCACAAAAAGTTCTTCAGGGTTTAGTATGAACAAATGTCTGGATGCAAACAAAAATGGGAAGTAGAAAGCACTGGGCTCTGAAATGAACCCCAGAAGGACAACTCCATAACCATGGAATCATGCTTATATAAGGGATCTAGGCAACCCTAATCTAGTCCGCTTTATATTTGACAGCAACTAGACGCGCTCTCTCTCACACACACATCTTTAAAGGAGGGTGTTCAAATTGGGCCTTTTTTTGTATGTCGAAATGCTCTTTCATTTCCTTAGGACATATATCCGACCACACTCAATAGACAAACTCTGCATTTGCGCTTATTCAATTGATTTGGGCAGCCTTAATCTAGTGCGGCTTAGATTTCATAGTGATTAGACTCGCTCTCACACACGCAAGCATATAGTTCCTCAAATGGCCAAAGAAACTCAAAAACAAATATCCGCTCTTCTTCATTGATTCTCTCAAGTCTATTTTCACTCTTGTTCCGATATTGCTCCCCAAAACAAAACGACTAGAACGCAATTTCAAAACAAAGATCGAAAATCCTACAAACCCCCCCTCCTCCATTAGTCTAGCCCCAGCTACATGTTCCACTTCAAATGTGTCCAAAGACTTTGGAACATTTGCAAACCCTAAAACTACACCCAACCTCTCGTTTCTGCATCAATCCTAGTGGTCCAGACCCTACTAAGCTGAAATTGTCCACTTGAATCCATCCTAATTCTTCACCCTCACGTCCGGAGAACTCAAAGCACCACGTACTGAAAACAGTCAGAAATGAAAACGATGACATTAGAAGAGATTTGAGGCCTCCGGAGGGCCGTTTTACGGTTGTTCCCATTCCTTGTTCCTATGTTCTGAATCAGCACTAATGCTGTCAGAATTTTATTTTTAAAAGAAATTTAAAAAATAAAAATAAAAAGTGATTTTTATTTTTATTTTTTTAAAAATTTGATGTGGCACTCTCTCAACCACGTTAGACCATGCATGTGGCAGAGTTCCCAAGCTAGGAACGCCTTGGGAACTTGCAGTCTTCTAATGGCCTCAAATCTCTTCTAATGAGTTCACAAAAGATGAATGTTGAAAGCCATTGGACTGGCGTGCCTAGAGATCCAACCTGGAAGTGAGCGAGCGATGGAGGAATTGGGCTTGGAACGTCAACAATTCCAACGTGCAACAATGCGATGTTAAACTGGCACGGATCCCCCAAAGTCTGAAAAAGTAGCATACTTTCAACTAAACTGGGAAGGACGGACCGTCAGGGAGGCCCATATTAACTAGGGATCTTTGCTTCAATTGATAGAACTGGCATTCCCCTGCTCCCACGCTCACCATTGATAAGGTAAACTACCTTAAAATGGAAGGAAGCCCATTGTGGGTAAAATTGTAATGGTAGTGTACATTTCAAAACTTGAAGCTAGGTGGAGCTGCTCTTGTTTTTTGCGTATCCAACCGGCTTTACATAAAATGGGAGCACCTAAGAGCATCTCCTGCAGCCCTCCAGATATCTCCTCCCCTCTAGAATTTGGATGAAAAGCATTCAATTTTAGTATTTGTCAGGCTCAGCCTTCTCTTTTCCCTCTCAAAAAGCCATTTCTACAGGGGCCACTAACCCCTCTTCCGCTACAAATTCTCTTAGGATTAGCAAGTCGTCATAATAAATGCAAATTGTGTGACTTGTGATTGGTTGGGAGTATATTTTGGGGAGTAGTGTGACTTGTGATTGGTTGGAAGTACGCTTTATGGAGTTGCACTGTTGGAGATACAAATGGTCATCTCCTATTCATCGGACAGATCTTGAATCAAGGAGTGGAGAAAGCTGGAGGGCTGCAGGAGATGCTCTAAATGTAAATAGGATTTGATTACGGACATCTAGAAAACAACCTAAATCCATTTGTAAGTGGATCCAAAGTAGACAGGTGGGGTCCAAGAAATTGTCACTGTCATGACAAAGGTTCTTGCATTGGTTAATCACTTGTGCGCGATCCAAGCTTACAATGTGTTGTTTTTAAGTGTTTTTGTGTTCACTTTGGTGTTAGTCTAATGTTAACAGTAGGTGCATCTATGGAGTTGTTTTCAAAAATTTGTATTATATTCATACAAGCTTGGAAAAATATAAATCCAATTTTGTTGGTTTTTATAACCATTTCCTAACAAGTGCATATCATTTTATTTTGTAGCTACCTTTAAGATGTGAAGATCTTGAATAAGCATCACATTTAGGGCTGCTTTACATCTAGAGTCCAGGCCAATTCTCTTCCAAGCCAATTGCACAAAATTTCAGCCTTCTTGGGCTAGAGGCCAACCTCAACTACCCATTAGAATAAGATTATAGTGGGGACCAATTCTCCCATATGTTAAGGCCTTGAGGCCAAAAAGCCAGGCCGATTCTATGAATTTTACAAAAAGAAGAGAGAGGGGCTGAAATTTTCAGGACCACTTTACACCTAGAGGCCGGGCCAATTCCCCTTGAAGCCAATTGTACAAAATCCAATGGATGTGATTTGTTGAAAAAAATAATATTTTATAAGACAAAAAAATTTAATTGAAATTTGACATTTGCACTGAGGCCAAGAATTGGCCTCCCATTTTTGGTGCACCCAATCTAGAGGGCTCGAGCCATGTCAGATCTGAATGTCCTTTTTTGAATAAAAAATTCATTCCACCAAATTAGCCCAGCCTCTAGGTGTAAAGAGTTTGGGGTTGATTTCAGTGTTCTATTCAATCACAAATGAAGATTCTTGGCCTCTAACATAGCAATTTGGCCTGGCTTCTAAGTATAAAGCGGCCATTAGATGCTTCTACCTTGTAAGCCTACCTTTACTAGTAGAGTAGTGCACCTGGGGACCTAGTTCCACAAAACTTATTGGAATGAATTAATTGTTGATCTTATTGATATTGATAGATCATAATTATTTATCAATGAAAATTTTTAGGTGGATTTTGAACAGCTTGAAGAATATGGCACTTATAAATAAACAAATAATTATGTAGGTTAGGTATAGCTCCCACTTATTCTTAATTCCTAAAGTACTTCCATGTTTAGAAGCCCCAAACTCCTTCAATATACTTGTATCCAAAGCAAGGCTAAAATCTTCATCTATATTTATTTTTTAACAAATCCAACTATAGTATAGGATCTTTTGGTTAACTTGTTCAAGTACATCCTACCTAAATTTTGGAATGAATGTATTTCAATTCAATGTGCCTAAACTTCAAGATGCAGGATTTTACAAGCCCTCCAAAAGATGACAATTTGACTTTTAATATTTAAAATATATATATATATATATATATATATATATATATATATATATATATATGTCCTGTAACCAATGTATTTTAGTTAATATTTGGGAAAATGGGTTGGGGATAATTATATGTAAAATAATTAATCTAAAAAATTTCATATTCATCTTAAAAAAATTATATAGTGAAAGGTGGTACTAAATGAAAGAAAAACATAAACCAATAATACTTAAAATAAAAAGATTGAGGATTCTTAATTACAATATTGAAAATTTTCTAATAAACAATTGTTATTTTTTTTTTTCATTTGAAAATTTTCAAAATTGTATTCAAAAGATGACTTTATGTGTTTTTCTACCTTCATTATCTACAAATAAAACTCCTCATAATTGTCACCTCATTATTCAGAATTGAATGGTTCAAATCTTTTTTGAATAGGTATCAATCTAAAAAGACCAATAAAATTAATCAATCTTTTTTAGAATATATTTTTAGGTGCCCAATTTGACATTGAAATTTTAAAAAACTTTAACTTTTGCAATATTTATTGCAATGAAGCAAAACAAAGCTTCACACATTGATTAGTTTGATTAGCATCTATCATAAAAATTTCATGCAAAAATTTTAGATTATAAAGTCAACATAGTTTGTCTAAATTTTAAAAAATTCCAAAGTAGGTTCTTTAATCCTTTAAGGTTAAAAGTGAAGCTTATGAAAAATATTTCATTGAAAGATGTCAAAGTCCTTGAAAGTCTTTAAGAGCATTTGTATCCATGCAAGATAAATTTGACACTCTATAAGTTTACATCTACTTTTGAAGAGCCTTCAAATTCATGATCTTCACCCTTACCTACCAAGTACGACTTATAAATAGTCAAGTAATTGCTCATCAAGTAGAATAAAAGATAAGGTGACTATACTTAGGATGAACAATGATTTTTGAAAAGCTTTGACATACTAGGATTGAGTCAAAAGAACATTATGAGGGGCAAGGAGCACTTGTCACCAACATTTGAGTGTTAGACCCTTTGAAGGCAACAATGCAAATGCTCTAAAGAAACGTGCGAAGTGCCTCCTATCATGGTTGTCTTAACTCCTAAAGGTCCTAGGCCTTTTCCCATCAAAAACCACTTAAAACTGCCATTTCTATTGCAAAGAGCAAAAAACTCTTAAATTTTTTTTTTGCATATGTAACTATAGAATCTTATACTAGTCTAGTGTAAAAATGCATGGAAGAAATTTTAGAAAATTTGACAGATTAGATTGCAAGTTATTTGCATTTAAAGTGAAGAAAACAAGTTTTTTTATACCTTGTTCGACTAGATTTTTTGGCTTTAAATCTTCTTAGCTTAAAATTTTTGTTCTACTAATTTTGAATTTCTAAATTATTATATTGAAGATTTGAGTTGAGAATCTAGGCAAAAAATTTAACAAAAAAACATTTAATTTTCATTCATTAAAATTTTAATATTAAGTAGAAGTAGATTCAAGATTGAAGGAAAAACTAACCATTAATATCTCTAAGATGGAATTGAAATACAATATAATTTCAATGGTGAGATTGTTCAAGCGGCAAATCTAACCTTGTTTAACCTAAATTTTTTGGGGTTGTCCCTCAAGCTACTTTTTAGACTTAAGGTGACATAATTTTTGCTTCTAGGCACTGATTGAAATAAAAATTATATTCCCAGAAAGCTAATCTGATTTCCTATCTTTGAAAACAGTTTCAAAAAAACATTTTAAAAACTATGCAACTTAGAATTAAATCATGATTTAGAATTTTTAACATGATTTAATTCAAGTTACGAGTTTATTTTATTTAACTTAATTATTCACAATACGGTATTATTTAAACTCAGTAGAATTTGACGATCATTTTGGCATAGTAGAATAACTTTTTTTTAAAGAATTTGTATTAAGAAAAGTTATAAAATCAAGTTAACAGCTTTCATCTCCAAAATTCCGTTTGAGATTTTGAACCTCCAATCAAAAGCTATAGGCAAAGTTCAGAGAGGGGTTGGAGGGGATATTTTTTTACTTTTTCAAACATGCTCTCTAAATTTTGTCCATAACATTTAATTGGAGACTGAAAATCATAAACAGATTTTTGGAAATGAAAGTTAGTTTGATTTTACAACTTTTCTTAGTTCTAAGTGTTTTCAAAAAAGTTGTTTTACTATGTGAAAATGCCTGCCAAAGTCTATTGAATTGTAAGAAAACAAAAAAGCAAGTATACAAGTAACAAAAATATATTACTACTAAACATATGATTGTAGAGGTGGTGTAGTGGTTGGGCCTTAGCCCCTAAGCTCAAGGTCCCGTATTCAAACTTGATGGGTGGACCATGGGCTAATTCATGGTTGCCTGAAATTTTTCGGGTAGCAAATTTTTATTTTTTTATTTTTTTTCAATTTTAAAATGACCAAATCAAAAAAAAAAACCAACAAATTTTTGTGTAATTTCTATCTGAAATAACGCGACCAAAACAACAAGTACCAGAACAACAGTTTTTGGTTGTTTTGGTCACAAAATTTTCTACTAGTGTATGTTTCTTTAAATGATTGCCTAGAGAGTTTTGAAGATTTGATAAGTTTTGCCAAAAAATGAGATTCCTCGCCCTCACTATCAAGCAAACCATTCCCGCAAACTTCCTAAATTTTAACCCCTAAATGCCCGAGGCACCAAATTTTGGTGTCGACAAAACTTTGAAGTTATATAAAATCTAACCAAGTTGCTATTTTTTATAATCTATATTTTTGAAAAATTCTTTTTGAAGTCTAGTTTTAGGATCAAAAGTTCGATTTATGATGGATTATGATTTTTCTACTCAAGATTTTGTGCAACCCATTGCAATCTTGACTTTCTGTAGTGTTGTGGGCTCTTGGAAATGAGCCTCAAATACACTACCGGTAGATCTTGGAGGAAAAATCACATTAAGAATTTCTTTAAAAAAATTTATAGAGTAGATTTTGAGAAGCCGTAAACTGATTGGGATTTTACATGTTAGGTCCTTAAACCTCATATTTTGATGTTGACCAACTTTTTAGATTTGGCATGTGAAAAGGGGATTGAAAGACTTCAAGTCACTTTCACAATTTTGACACCCCCATGTTCAAACATTATAATCTTTCAATTCATAAGTGATATTGTTGTGTTTTTTTTCCTATGAGACCTCCAACATGTCTAGTTTGAATTTGTATGATTACAATTCATATAAAATTGATGCAATTTATCAAAATGTTGGCTTTTTAATCAATTTAGAGCAAATTCCTAAAAGTTCAAAAAAGACCTTGGGCATTTAGGGGTTAATGACTAACATGCTACGCGGGCTTTCTTTGACAAGCCCTTCCAAAAAAAAGACAAGGCAAAATATTGTCATACTTGCAATTTCATTACAAAATTGGTCCTCTTGTTTTCATCCGTCTCCTTTTGTGGAATGAGGTGTCGCAGCCTTGAGTTACAGCATAGGGGTTCTCATGCATGCCTCAAACGCCAATAAGTTTGAAGGGCCACTCATTTCGTCAGCTTGGAGGGTCAAAATTTAAAGGCCCACAGGTGATGCTCTAATGCACCATTCCCGAGGAGGCGAGGACCCCTGATTTCTTTATCAGGAAGCCTGCGCATTTCAGAATAATCAGTCGATCGTTGCGAAGAAGACGCCTCGCATGCTGTGAAGATGCTCGTCGCCCCCCCCCCCCCCCCTCAATTCTTTGCCTGCTTGCGGGATTGCACGGCGGCCTCTGCTCTTAATTTTTCAAATTACAATCTCAGTCAATCCACAATCCTCACGAACTTAAGTTAGTAGCTTTACTTCCTCGTATTCTTCGTTCTCACATTCTCACATTACACCTCTGTTCACTCGATTTCTCCACTGAAATTCCACCTTTTGCATACTTGGTTCCACCAAGCACAGCCTCTTTTAGTTGAGATTTGATTCGAGCTTAAGAATTTAGAGTGCAGTAGGAAGCTCACAGTCGCATTGCACTGGTAGAGGAGTTCGGTCATGAGGGGTAGCTACTGCTGGAGAAAAAGCTGAACGGGATTGGCATTGTTGGAGTAGTTTGGAATTTTGTTTGGTGGGCATTGTTGGAGTAGTTTGGATTTGTTGGATTTTGATGGGCAAGTGTTGATGCGGTTTTGGATTCCCTTTCTTTAGGGCAAGCATTGAGACAGGTGTTAGGAAGGGGCTTTGTGTGTGTGGGGGGGGGGGAAGAATTTGAGAGTTGGCGTTTGATGAGGTGAGCGTTGGACCACGATTGGGAAAGCGGAATTTATTTTTGTGCTGGTGTTAATTTTGGAGTGGAGCAAAGGGTTTTCTGAATGTGGGAGTAAGAGGCAGCATTGGAGGCACCATGCCGCGTTTTATGCCTGTGCAATGCCACAAGTGCTCCGTGCTGCAGGTTCACTTCCTTGCCCTTTTTGCTTTTGAAATGATTCCAAGTAATGTGTGTTTTGGGATATGAGAATTTAGGGGACGCCGAAGCCTAAAGTCTTAGACGATGGGTACCTATGGATTAGAAGGGTAGTAAGCACATAGACATCTGTTCAAGTGTTAGTGGTGTTTCTAGGTCACCGCATCCATAAAACTTTGAACCTTCATAACTTTTGAATTCCTTATGCCAAAGAAGGCATTCTTTGGTGCATTGGAATGTAGGTTTACCATTGGGGCTTGAACCTTCTTAAATTTTGCATACAGTATCCAAATCATGCATTCGTTGATGAGCCAAATTTGGACTTCCATTAGTTTTGCAACGCTTATGATATTCAAATGACGCATTTTTTGCTGCGTTGGAACATAGACTGACCATAAGGGCTTGAACTTTCATAACTTCTGCATACAGTATTGAAATAATGCCCATTCTTTGGTGGTGAAACTTTGGACTTCCATTACTTTTGCAATGCATATGGTACCCAGATGACGTATTATTTGCTGCATTGGAACATAGACTGATCATAGTGACTTGAATATGCTGATGCAGATCAAACCGGCCCAAAAGCTGGGACTTCAATGGTGCTGTAGCATGTGTCGTCCGAAGGCGGAGATGGAAGGGACCCCTGCCTCTCCTGGAGCTTCAGCTAATTCGGGGACTCGTGTGGTCGTATCGGATGTGAGTCTGTTTGTGGAGGAGCTGAATCAGCCTCTGGAAGAGGCCGAAGAAATGGGCGCTGTGGCCAATACCTTCCAAGGCGTGGAGTGTCTGGACGGTGCCTCCAACTGGGAAGGCTTGTACTACCAGTCTTCCAAGGTGCAGCAGCAGCAGGCTCTTGAGTGGAGGCGCAGCGTCAACCCCATTCAGGTGCGCCTAATTCTAGTTTTTTTCTGAAACGGCAATCTTTTAGTGTTTGCTTTTTCACGTAAGCCATTGTTCAGCACCAATCGTCTTTGCAATGTCAGGTTAATTTCAACCTACATAACAATTCTTGAACATTCTTCAGTTAGGTGAAACACCGTCAGTTTGGGGAGTAAGCTTAATATGGATTCCTATGAATCATGGAGAGAATAGTGAAGACGGTAGGACAATCGAATAACTAGGATTATTAGAACAGAATATTTCTGGTGAGCTTGAGTTTGAAGAAGTAGGGTTTCAAGCATGAGCTTACACTACCCTTGACCTACGAATATTGCATTTATGATGCATCTCATGAAAGCATCTTTGATAGTGATAGAACCTCCGAAAGTTGATCTCATTTGTTGCAAGTCGTGTGTTTGGATGACACTGACGTTGTTAAGGAGTAGATGTACTACCTGCAAGAAAGGCTTCCCATGCAATTGGACTCCTCTCTTAGGATCCAAAAAGTATTTGTTCATGAAATAAGTATTATTGTGTACAAACAAGATACATCTAGAAGATTGTGTTGAAGCCGTTGAAGCGTGTTTCGAAATCCTTGCAACTTGAAGTATTTAAAAGCTGATTTTGGTGATGCTATGTTTTCTTTGTGCAGATATGTGAGGATAGTTTAACAAAAGTTGCAGAAGTTGAGGAAAACAGTTTTAGTAATAGGAACTGGGAGACGGGACAGAAGCGAGGAGGGCAATTTCTGAGCTCTCTGTGGGGACGATGGCACCAAAAAGCAGCAAAGAAGGATGTGGTGGAGCTGATGGAGTTCGCAGGGGGTCTGAGGAATGAAGAGAATTTGCCTCCACGATCTTAGCGTTTTGTAGAGGTAGTTCATTCATTCTTTGTACATAAACATTGAAATTATTCAGTCTAATTGCAAACCTGTGAGTGCCATCAGTCATACTGGACTAAAGATCACCTGATTTCTATAAATTTCTTGAAATCTAGAGACAAGCATTATAGGAATTATAAAGAAAAAAATGCAATTACTTTTGCCATATTTCAACAAAAATTTATTGTAAAAAAGCTAGAAATTGTATTGTAGCTACCAATAGGAATTGTATTGTAGCTAAAATAGCAAAAACATTATGTCAAACTTTCCAGAATTTCATATCTTCAACCAAATTTAAGGGCTGGATATCGGTGGATGTTAGAATGCAATAAAGGTAAACAGATTTACAGAAATGCTGACATGGCTTTGTATTGACAGTCCAAAGACTAATAATAAGGCAGGAGGTTCACCGGGGGGTTTTGGAGCAAGTTTTCGCTTAAAAGCAATGAAATATAGAGAATATTTTTTATAGGGAATATTTTGCGAAATATTCTTTGCTTTTCAGTGCTTATGATATTTCGGATGAAATTTCATTTATTAATCCAAAATAGAGATACGGTCCCAAGATTTGGTAGAAAATTAGCGATTTCATCCATCTCCATGGAAGTCAATAGCTTCATCCTTCCAGTGATTATGGCTTTCTGCACTGCCTAAAATAAATGAAAGAAAAAACCCTGGAGGTTCATAAACAATGCGGGCTCTATCTAGGAAAGAGACACATTCATTGAAATGTATGGTCAAGGGACGGTTCATGAACCTCCTTCCTACCTTACATGGACACAATTTCTTATCACTCCAAATTAGCAACATACTTATATAATTTGCAACTGGCCCTGACAGCAATTGATTCTAAGCATAGAAGTCGTCAACATCCTCGTTCAGCAGTGCCTCCATGTCATCTGTTAGGTTCCCCCACCCTGCCATCTTCGCAGCTGCAGCTACTCCCTCCGGAGCCTTGGGCTCTTCTGCCTCTTCATGAGGCGGTGACGGTGGTGGTGACGGTGACAGTAAGTCCCAATTTGCCATCCTTACGTCGTCAGGGGCCTTTGGGCCTTCTGGAGGTGGTGACGGAAGTCGAGGTTGGGATTGGGGTACAGGCGGTTCCAGTCCTTGTTGAGGTGAAGATGGTAAGGGTTGTGAAGGGGTTGGAGGTCGGGGTTGGAGTGGCTGCTCCTGTTGAGGTGGTGGTGGTGACGATTGCGGTTGCGGTTGGGAGCGAGACTGGGATCGTGACTGGGGCGGTTGTTCATGTTGCGGAATTGATTCCTGCTGCTGCTTAGGTGCGGATCCTTGTGGGAGATCTGTGTTTGCAGGGAATACCTGTGCATAGGAAGATTCACGGCAGTGAGGATAAAATTCACAAAATTTGATCTGCAGCTAAGGAATCTCTCCAGTGATCTTCCAGTGAAAGCACTCCTATATTGGTTGAAAGCTTAACTCTAGGACACTGAGACCAAAACAGGCCGATGGATGACATGATTTTTTAAGAGTTATGAGATGAGCCTCAAATACACTAGATCTTGGGGAAAAATCACATTAGAAATTCATTTTAAAATTGTAGAGTAGAGTTTAAGAAGTTGTATATCATTACAAGTTATGTCTTTTAATCTCATATTTTTTTCATGACCTCAATTTTAGAATTGATATGTGAAAAGAGGATTATAAGACTTCAATTCACTTTCATACTTTTAACACCTTTTTCATCAAACGTTATAATCTATCAATCCATGAGTGATATTGCAGTGTTTTCTTTTCCTATGTGATCCATAACACATCTAGTTTGAATTTGTACGGCTACAATTTTTTTTAAACTGATAGGACTTGTCAAAACTTGGGCTTTTAGTTTAGTTTAGGCAAACTCCAAGAAGCTCAAAAAAGACCTTGGGCATTTAGAGGTTAAGATGATTACAAATTTGAGCATTTTGACTCATTTTTTAACTTCTAAGTTAAATTTGACTAATTTATCATTGCTTAAATAGTAATCTCAATCTTAGTGACAGTTGGAGAATTCCTAGGAAGCTGAAAGGAAGTATAACAAAAGCCTTTGCAAATCTAAAAGCTGCGTCAGTTCTGTCTTCCGAGGCATATCAAAGGTATGAAGATTCAAACCTGTACAACATTACTGATAGTGATGTTCAGATAGTGTGCTGATGGGCTGAAAACGGCGACCTGTAGAACCAACGCATGAGTATGAGAATTGGTATTAAGACATCAGTAAGCAAGAAGCCGTTTCCTGCTGGAGGATGAAATACGACTGCAGTCGCTCTCATATCTATAATCCTCTGAAGGACCATCAAGATATCTCCGATGACAAATATTCTATGAGAGAGAGAGAACCTTCCACAACCCACGTCTCATTCGAAGTTGCAAAAGAGGTAGTACAGGTGGCGTAGTTACAAGGAAGTAGTAGTGAATTCGCTGGCAAGGATCGTACAACAAGTCGCCCACACAAAGATTCCACAGACGAGAAATTACCTGTTTCAGGACGATGACAGCTCCTGGGGAGATGTTCCTTGCGTAATCCGTGTTCGAGAAGACCTTATTATTCATCATCCCTGCCACCGTTCCTGTTGGATCCTGCACAAATCTGGTCCCCACTCACAGTCTGCATGATATGGCTTAACTCAAAATCAGTAGAGAAAATCCGAAAGACTCTAATCGCTAGTAATAGATCTGTAAAGATTAACTTAATCTGATGTGACGTTTCTCGACAAGAGCTTGAAGAGTTCAGTTTAACAGGAGAACTTCCAACAGCTGGATTCTGAACTCTGTACTCTACATTGTGGAACAACTTCAAAATTCGAACAGCTCTTACAACATCGCTTGGCACACCCAATGAGCACTATAAATTCTCTGGAACAGGACTATTACAGAGGACCTGCCATGCAGACCCGGCATTCTACAGAGTATGGAAGGCGAGGAAGTCCTGTATCTGAAGTATAGAGGACCGGATTGTATTCATAAAAACCAAGTGGTTATGTTTTACAATAGAAATAATGGTTACTAACCTTCAATATAACCGCTGCATCGCCGAAGACATTAGGAGTCAACTCCTTGATGACAGCTACAAACTGCATCAGAGACATCCAACCTTTTTCTTTTCAATTCAAATTCCGATAGCAAGGACACAATTCGGTACCTCACACGAACCATAAGACTGGAATTAATCCTTCTCCCTGTAAATGGGCCAAATAATGCAGAACTTTATCGAATTCCTTTTCGCTGACCACTGAAGCAAGAACTTGATAAGAAAATTGCGAAACGACATGTCAAAATTCTTACATGCGGAACTTTTTGTGTGCGTGAGGTTCTGATGCTGCTTGCCGTCATCTTCAGAATCGCATACCTTGCTACTTCAAACCAACAGTCAATGTTTCAGTTCGAGAAAAATGAGATATAGTTGCATAAAGCACCTAACCATAGAAAGGCAGGTTTACTAATAATCTCATTCACCGATGCAAACTATCTGAGTTTCCAAGGCCGTTGCTTAGGGAGAAAATGGTCCCATGACAAGCACATATGAAAAATAAAGAGCAGCAATCAACCTGGATCAAACTCTTCCACATTAAGGCTGTGCAAGGCCCTAATCCACGCGCCTTTGCGAAATACCCTGTCATTGAAATCATCTTCTCCAGATCCAAAAGCCGCATTGCCATCTCCATCCACAACATCCCCTTCATCATGAGCTTGATCCTTCCGGAATAGCTCCCCCACTGGACCAGGAATTCGAGGCTTCTTCTTTGAGGCGCCCTCCCCCGCTCCTGAGGGTGAGCCTCTATGAGTAAAGTACTGTCGAATGTCAACAACTGCCGCCTTCTCTCTGAGACTAGGATTACGCGATACTGGCGTTTGCAATCGTTCCAAGCTCGGCGTGGGTAAGGGCACCTCCCGGGGAATGACAGGCTGAAACGACGGCAACGGAGGCAGCCGTTGCCTGGAGTCAGTTTGCAAATGCTGTGTGGCTAAGGGCACCGTAGCACCACCACCACCACGAGAAACATAAGGCTCCGCATACAGGCTCGCGACTTGCGTTGGCGCATTGGCAAAGTCTGCATTCAGCACCACATTCTCGGATTGCAATCGTGTAACCCCATTCTCGTCCTCTAACCCTAAAACCCTCTTCTCTGGCTCACCTCCTAAAACTGTAGTCTCCAACTGAATGGCAAGTTGCGTCGGAGTTTGAGATGGAAACGCGAGATCGTCGTCTTTCTCCTCTTCTGGTGCATTCTGCTGCGTCCCTACCTGCACAGGCTTACTTCCAGCTGCCCAGATATCCGAGAGGTCCAAATCTAACTCGTCTTCCCAGGTCCCCATGGTGACAAGCCTTTCAAAACCTCCCCATTAAGCTAGAGAGTGCAGTCATTCCCGTCATCGTCAATCCATGGCGAAATAGCAATCCCTTGAAATGAAAACCCAGAGTTTGAAAGCTCCAAGCTACCTCGTCTTCCCAGAAATGCATGGAACCCTCGTTTCAGCACCTTGACGTTACTGATTGCACTCCTTCCCGTTGTCGAAAATCCACCATCGACAGTAGTTGAAACTTCCCAGCACCATGACAATTCTTTGACATGAAAATCCAGGGAAAAAAATTCTAGTTAGAGTGAACATAACATGACGAATTTCTCTTTGTGAAGGAGTTGCTGGCTAGGCCAACATTGACAATTGGCGAAATGGCAACGCAATGTGTGAGGCGTGAGCAACACAGTTGCATCCAGTGAGTGCTTCATCCAACCAACGGAAGCTGCGGCACCCTTCATTCAATTTAGAGCATAACTTAACTTACTCAATGCAGAAACCGCATTTGGCCACTCGAAAAGCAGGCATTTGAGCCAGCTACCGGATCGAGACTCCTTATAGCATCTCCACCGGGGCATGCCATACTACCTTGGCAAAGGGTTTGGCGTACTTGGAAGCTTGTTGCAGCTGGGAGAGTTTTTCAATGCATGCCTTCTGAAATTTTCATCACCACACTTCATCTTCCCGTGTCTCTTGCTTTGACTTCTAGTATGATATTGATAAATAGAGATGCTTGGTCTTGTTTTCGATGGGGAGTAGTCATGAAATCTGGCCTTCGTTGGCGGATTGCATTAAATAATTCATGAGCTGCGAGCTGGGAGAGGGCCCAAGGCCAAGTATATGCCCTCTAGCTCTCGGCCTTGGGATGTAGGCTTGTCAACTTGCAACCTAGAAATTTGGGTTTTTGCCCTATGCATTGGTAGGGCCACGGTACACAAGCAGGCCCTTCATGTGCTTTTGGACATGCCAAAAACTGAAAACTAGCAACATTTTCCTGTGCACTAGTGGAGATGTTCTTAGAGCCCATTTCCATTAGCAACCAGAAGTAGAAGCCTATCTAGGTTGACCACAAGCAAAGAGGAGAAAAAACTCTAAAATCTTGACGTGATGTACAGTTTTGAAAGCAAGCTCCAGTCTAGGTTCAGGAAGGTCCAAGAATGTTTTCAACTTTTGTAAAGCTGGAGGCTAGAGGTCCGAGTCTAGATCCTCTAGCCCTCCAATGGAAACAAGCTCTTAGAACTAGTTTCTATTGAAAGGTCTGACTTCCAGCAATTAGAAGGGGCCCAGAAGGTCTATTAGAGCTAAACAATGGAAGGGAGCTTTCCATTGGCACTTATAGGGCCTATAGAACCTACAACATGGACCTTTTGCACATTAGCCACTAAACGGATTGACAATGGCCTATAAATTACCATCTCATTAAAGCGTGTAGGATTGTACATAGAACTTTTGTTTTGTTGTTTAAAATACGGGCTTCCAGTCAACCTTCTAGTTCCTCTTAGGTCTATTTTTCCTCTTACGTAGGGTAGAGATTGGAAGGGTGGCTGGATGCCCTACCATCCAAATTATTGCAATGGAAACTAGTCGGATGGCTCCAATTTAGAGGTCCGTCCAGTCAATGGAAATGGCCTCTTAGAGCATGCCTACCCGCCTTACAACTAAATGACTTGTTAAGAAGTCATCCAACTTGCAAAGCAAATAGGCACCTTAGAGTACTTGATAACAAGGTTGGTTTTGCAAGCCTATTAGATGGCTTGCAAAAAAAAACTAGGCTGATTTGTGGCTGATTGCCCGGCACATCAAGACTCGGGACTTGAGGGCTTAAAAACACTTCAATATTTTTCAAGGTGCTTCTTTTCTTTATCTTTTCAAGCTTATTTTTCAACCTGGGTGGTAATGCCCTAATGCGGACATAGGTTAGGACAAGTCAAGCCTAACCAAAAGCACTATTCAAACTTTCTCTTACTAGTAGAAACATGGTCTTGGTATACTCAACTTAGGCCCGGTTTATACTTGCAGCCAGATTGAAGGCCATCCCAAACTCTCTAAGTTTGAACCAATAGGATTGCTCAATTCTTCCAAATCTAGCCCCAAAGGTTTTATACTAAAGCCAAATCGGAACTACAACTCATTCTATGTAGCGTCTCAGGTGGCAAAGTTTGGTGCCAAACTTTAGTCAAGTCCCAAGGATAAAATCAAGACAAGTTTTTTCTTGGCCCAAAGTTCCATCTTAGGCTCAATAGAATTGCTCTATTGGATTATGAACATCTCCATTGTCTATCAACACAGGGTCTTTTGTTTTTTTGTTACATGCTTATTAATCGTATTTCCAAGAAACTTGCTCCCATCTACATTGCTGAATTTTTGGAGCTCTTGTATTTTGTCTTGATCTCATACCACTTTTGTACTTGCACTAATCTTGTTCCTTCTTGCCAACCCAGAGGCTGAGTTGAAGAATATAATGACACTTGTTTGTTCTACTACACTTTGCACTTTGAGATGTTGTGTTATGTCACAGACTCACATCTGCGAGTCAAAGTCATTATTTAAGTTATTTCACAGATTTACATTTGTGAGATGATGTGTATTATTACAACTTCTGATGTCAAATACTCCAAAAAAGAATATGATAAGGAAAAATTACAAAAAATAACATGTATGATAAAACTTGATTTACATTTTAGCATTGAATTCATTCAAGTTATTATAGTATTAAAGTATCATTTTTTTAAACTAAAACTAAAAATATGACTTGAGAAGAAATTAAAGACTAGTTGTTTTCTCAAATTGTGTGTTTAGTCCTATAATTATTCTCAAACACCTACAGAGACAAGACCAAAATCCTTTATTGCTTGAATTTTTTAAATAAATGACAACTATTTTGGAGCCGCAACTCTAGTTTTAACGTCAAGACTTTCAAGTCATTGAAGTTGTTTTTTTAATACTTATCTCTAAAATTTGGCCCAGGAAGTAGAAGTTTTTTTTTGTTTTCCCTCAATCAATCTAAGAACATTTTATCTCGACTATTCCACAACAATTGATTACATAGAAATTCTTGTCACCTTTTATGTCTCCAAACTGACCGTGTTCTTCCTATTTTTTTATTTTTTTATTTTTCGATACCAATTTTAAATGCAATTTGACTTCATTTACTATTATATATTTTTGGATTGTTTGTTTAATCAATACACATTGAGTTTTCCTTCCTATTGTCTTATCTTTGTAGCATGGTGACTAATTAGAGAGAAGGTTTTAGTATCATTGATATTATTCTTTGCATTCAATACCATTTTGAATTCTATATTGAGCTTGTGTATTCAACCATGCTTTTAAGCAACTTATCAATTTTTTTGATGGTATTTGTATTTGCGGCCTAGAATCATCTTCTATTAGTAGAAATACCATGAAAAGAATTGACAAGTTGTTTGAAAGCATGGTTGATTGCATGAGGGTTAATATAGAATTCAAAATGGTATTGAATTCAAGGAACAGTACCAATGATACTAAAAACTTTCTCCCTATGAGTAGTCACCATGCTGCAAAGATAAGATATTAGAAAAAGAAACTCAATGTGCATTGATTAAACAAATAATCCAGATATATGTAATATTAAATAAATTCAAATTGCATTTAAGTATGGATTTGAAAAACAAAAGAACAAAAGCATGAAGCAAAAGTAAAAGGTCACAAAAAAATTATTTATTTTTGAAATAGAAAAAATAACAAGCAAAAGAAAAAGGGACATGTTTTATATTTTTTGAAATTGAGCATTAAAAAAAATCCAAGAGCACATCATTGGAAATTAGGCCCCAAAATTGAGCCTCCCCCCTTTGGAGTAGGAGTGTTCAATTGAAACTATATTGAAGGCCCAAATTCATACAAATCCATCTATCCTTCCATTTGTCTCCATACCAAGTATAAAGTAGGCCTTAAATGATGAAGTTGACTCACGGTGGGTCTTAAAGTCAAATTTATAAGGACACTAGTGTTCTAGGATTAACACCCAATGATTAGAGCTCTACATTGTCACATGCTCGATTGGTCCTTGTCATAATTAAATTGACAAAGTTTTGTTGTGCCACATGGCACTCTCTATAAAATAGAAAAATTTGCCATGCAAGGCAAGAAATTAAAAGCAAACTTCAAGTTGCAAAGCCTTATACAAGATGCATTGTGTCTTATTCTCTAATTGGCTCTACCTTCCTATTAGTGTTACTTTGCCAGAATACCGCTTGCATTGAGGATTCTCTTAGAGTTGCCATGTAAAAATTATTATCATATTGTTTATAACATTTTATTGGAGACATAAGGTTAACAAAATCTACATGCATTCAAATAAAGATTTGAGCATGGTTCTTATTATTGAACTATAAAAGCTTTTGTTGGATTTTGTTGGTAGTTGAAAGGGGATTTTAGACTTCTTTAGAATGCACTTTTTTATTATTTCTAAATCAACTATGAATTTTCAAAGTACTCAATACATATATACTAAATCAACCCTAAATTCTCATGTATAGAGGTTGTACACTTTAGACAAGATATTACAAGAAAAATAGGGCCTAAGGAGGGTTGCAAAACTGCACTATCAACATTGTCACCTACTGAATTTTAAATAATAATAATAATAATAAATATTATTCACAGTCCCTATTGGCCAAAATTAGACTAGCTAGAACTATCCTTTTGTGAATTTTTTTTTGGGGGGGGGTTGTAGCAGTGACATTAATGCTAGTCCAAATTTGAAGGCCTTCTTGAAGCCCCATTTTTCTTGTAATGACTTTAAATGGGAAGATTTTGCATATACATCCTAATTGGATATTGTTACCTTAATTTTTTATTGACTATTTACATCAAACTTTCATACATCCAAAATTGGCCAAATTTTACAAAAAGGCAAAAGGAATTTCATAATTTTACTTGGAAGTGTGCAAGATGAGATTCAAGATTCATAACATTTAGTAGCCTTCATGCCCATTGCCTTTCCTTCATGCACCCTAGTCATCACATTGAGCCTCTATCTGTCCACTTAACTATTGATGAAGTATTGTTGGATGTGGAATATTTTACACCATCTATTGTAGGGCGGAGGTAGTGACAGTGTATGCTACTGAATGTTATATATGTTGTAAGAAGTGTGCCATAATTTCACTTGGAAGTGTGCAATAGTATTATAGTTGAACTTTTTAATGGCTTTTAGGTTGATTACAAGGTAAAGCCACTCCTAAAATGTAATTTCTTCCTACTCATATAGAAATGAAAGTATCATGATATTCAACAATAACAATTCCAATTATTGAAAATGAGGAAATTCATTTCCAATTTCGGCAAACTAAGCGCCAACATTTGCTCTCAATCCCTTTAGATTTCTAAAATTGTAGTGATGTAATATAAAATGCAGCTTAGAAGAAGAATTCAATGATGAAAATCAAACAAAAAATGTAAAATGTAATTTATAGATCACATTCATCCAATTAGATCAAATACTACACTAATCAATATTTTTCAAAGAGAACATGAAACCAAAAATTGAAAATTCCTTCTAAAATTGATTATAGATTGAATATTTGTAATTTTCACAAGATTTTTGTTTCTTGAGTTCAAAATTTTATATTTTAATTATGTTGATTTTTAAAGATTTGTATGTCACTTATTAGTTGAAATTGTTTTTAAAGGCTCATTTCTGAATTGATAAATGAAAGAAAACTACCCAAAAAAACTGCAAATATTTGAAATTAATGCATAAAAATCAAAGATTTAGTTTGCTCAAAACATGCATTGTATTCATCTCTATTGTTACAATGTAGTTGTTCAACTTAATCCCTTGACCCTGAAGGGTCTACAATAAAAATAAATAAATAAATAAATCATATATTATAAATGATAATTTGAAAGCAGATACTAAAGTATTTAAAGTTAATCTTGTTTTTCCTGTCTCATTGGAGTAATGTCCACATCTTGAAATTGAATATCAATGTGTATACATAATTTTTTATATTGTCCAACCATTTTTTGAGTTACTAATAAAGGTAATTAGTTCTTTCAATGATTATGCATGTTGGACATGATAAGTGCCAATTATAGTCCTCAAAATGAATATGTTTGGGAATATTTTGATTGATCACTAATAAATTCAATTACATTCTATTATAACGTCCATTCTCTTAATATGTCTAAAATCCAATATTTAAAGGAGTCAAAACAAATTTCAATAAACCTATTGAATCATGAAGTTCATTCCTATTCCTTTACACTTCATCCATTATTTTCTTGTCGAGTACTCATGCATTTTCTATCCCTCCTTTTTCATCTTTCTTTCATCATCTCCAAAGCTTCATAAAGTAAGTTTCATTCAATTCATTGACAATACTAATTAGAAGACTTTACAACAGGTGCCATCCCATTCATTTAGATCATCTTGAGAACATGGAAAAGAAAGAGCGCACAAAATCTGCATTCTTTGTTCTTAGGCATTTAAAAAAGTTACAAATTTACATTGCATTTCAACATTTTGTAATATACTCTTTACTCATGGTAAATATGTCATCATATTTTGTAATTGATTTGCTACAAAAATATTCATTCATTCTAATTTTCCATATGACATTTTGGTGAATTTGGTGATATCATCTCCATAAAATTAATCCCCCTTCCTTCCAACAAAATATACCATTGATTTGCTAAAAATCACCACTTTGCAATATATCACCACAAATAAAGCATGAGTGAAGGATACATGTACTAAGTTTGAATGCGCAATCATTGGCTTTGTCATATATCTTGGATTATTGAACGAATTGTCACGATTGGATGGTATCTTTGCAACATTCTTTAGCCAAATAACAACAACAACGGCAACATAGCACATCTAAAGCGCACTTGACACTGTAGAATCACCCATGTACCCCCATTCAGACGGTGAGAACTGAAAAGTAATTTAAATTAAGATATAGATATCCATTATGGCCCCTGTAACAACCCAATTGTGTCCCATCTACATTTGTCCAACATTTCAAGGGTCAACAACATTTTAAGGGTCAAAAAACGTTGAACAAATGTAGATAGAGAGGCAATTAGGTTGAGGGTCTATGTTGGATATTCATACCTTAGTTGAAAGGACAATGGTCTATATTGCAATGCAAGAGAATGGTTGCATGCAAAGGCCAATTTGAACACAAAATGGGACTTTAGAACCACACTTTTTCAATTTAGCTTGATGCTTGACTACTTCACTTCCTTTGTAGTAAGGTAGACCAACCCATTTCCACAAGTTGCCTAATTTCGCCATCCTACTATTGGCCCCAATTCCATCCCAAAACTCATCCAAATCCGTTCATTTTCTAACAAAATCACTGCAATAATGCAAACAAGGGGTTACGTGTCAATTCTTTTAATAGTGAATACTTAAGTACCATTGGATACATGGAAAGGTGGTTATGAGTTGTTTATAGGACATTTATGAATCCACTCCATCAGCGGTATTGTAATTTTAGGGCATATCACTTTAGAAATTCACAAAAATTACAATTTAAATGGGAAAACTATAATTACATTTGGATTTGATTCAAGAAACAAGTGTACACTTTTGAAAAATATGTGCCTATCTCAGAGTTGATCCCAAGATAATTAGATTTCTAATCAGGGTGGTAATAGGCTTGTCTACCTTATTAATTAACCCAGCCCTTGCATTGAACATTGCCCTTTGTTTGTAGAACTTGAAGGATTCAAAATCGACTCAGATTTTGTTTGGTTTAATAGGTGTATGAACTATGGTTTTGTTTTAATTTTTAATGGACCTTGTACAGTTGCAACCAATTGACTTACTCTTTGACAAAATTAACGCATGTAAATTAGCTATTGATGGTGTGGTATATTCCACACCATTCCACCGGGGAAGGCAACCCACTACTCTGCTACTGAATGTTATGCTCACGCAAGTTCAATAGAGCTCTATAATTATACTTGCAATTGTCAAATATTTAGTCATTTTCTTTAATCAACAATTTTCTACAAAGTTTTTCAGAATACAGATGAATGCCCTACATATAATGAAATGGAAAATAGTATGAATTAAAATACCTTTTTGACAAGCATTTCATTTGTTGAACCTGAGTGCCCTGGAACTCAGTCACTACAGATTCCCAACTGAAGTTGTTATTGTTCCAAATTATTAGTTAAGGTAGGAGGCTCTTAAACCGACCATCTAAGGGTTGGTCCGCCTTTTTCATGTATTTCCTTGGACGGGAATATTTTTAGCTCATTTTTCAGACATAGAGAAGTTGATGAGGAATCTAACCCAAGTCGTTTCGTATTTTTCGGAGCATTTTTGAATTACTTATGAATTTTCAAACAAGTTGGGTCATAGGTCCCTATTTGTGACCCTAGGTCTTTCATAAATGGTTCACTTGCAATTCTAAATAAAAATGGGGAAAGCAAAGAGAGTGATTGGCTCTTGCAATTAATAAGTTTTTTTTCCTTGGTTCATTCAATGACTATAGTAGTCAATTTCAGAACCAACTCATGTCCATTTCACAAGCATTTATAGGGTCCATTCTTAATGCCCGAACTGTTCTCGAGCCTTCTACCTTAGTATCAAATGAACCAAAACGAGGATGAGATACTACTTACCAACCTTCACACCACCCTGTTCTGCCTTGCTCAACTGGTCCTGTGCGCGCATAAGATGTGAAAGTGGACAGGGATGTCGGAGGAATTGTGATGTCAGGCTGTCGAGGAGGGCTTGACAGAGAAGTTGACAAGCCACTCCCATAACCTGCAGTTGAAGCAACTTCGTATGAGTTTCACAATCTCAAGTTTAAAATCCATCGCATGCGTCAAACAGTACAGCAGTGGCAGAAAACCTGCCAAACTATCATACAAAATCTGCCGCACACTTCTCACGGCATGGCTCAGCCCTAATAATCATGGTCAAGCCCTAAGTAAGCAATTTAGGGCCGGCTTCCATGTGGAGTTGGGGTGGGTGAAGTCTGTTTTTTCTGGAGTTCCTATTCTACTGTTGATTGGTGGGTTTCATAGCCACATGGAAATTTAAACCAACATTCGGAGTATTTTTTGAGTTTTATCAGCTATTTTCCTTTCATTCCTATAGTGAACCATTTTCTCAAGTATCTAATCTGTTTTTTTCCCTCTATTTCTCACCCTCAAAAAATTATAGATTTTTTCATTGGATTTTTTCCAGATTTTTTCGAATTACAATCAAATTTTTTTCCCAATTTCACCAACTAACAATGAACTAACTGGTGGTTCTCCTGGAACATTGATTTGAACTACTAACACCTGACCTCTCTAATACGCATGTCATATTGTAATTGAACATTCCATGCATATTTCAAAAATCACTTACGCTATGTTCAAATTTCATAGGACAATATCCTATGACTTTGATTGTGAACATTTGAAAATTGTTTGTTTCAAAAAGACTGCAATTGGAGAAGGTTAAATTAAGTTAAAAAAGAAACACAACACCAAACTCCATGAGACCAAGTTTGGATCCTGGTGCTTCACGGAGTTTTGTCCTCTGATAACTCTGCCTCCAGGTCCCTCATTCAGTTGCACACACTTTACTATTAAGAGCATCGCCACTCTTGCACTGGATTGCTCCCTGGCCGCTCAAATCTAGGGCCCGCGCTCTGAAATTGCCCCCCACTCTTGCCCCCAAATCCAAAAGTTAAAGCCCAACCCCTCTCAAATATGTCATCAACCCGCAATCCTCCAGGGCCCGCTCTCCTTCTCTCCAAGCTTGGATTCTCCTTGTCTGACAATGTTTTTGTCTCCTTTTAGAAAAGTTGGAGCACTATAGCAATTCCCACCAATGAGAATGCAAAGTTATTGGAGATATGGAGAGCAAGGGTGGGGAAGGTGGAGCCCGGAAGGAGAATGGAGCCCGCAACAAGCCATTTTGCAAGGCTAGTATTCAGAGCAAGGGTGGCGATGCTCTAACATTTTGGCAGAACATTTGATACATTGTGTGTTTATAAAGTCAGAGCAAATCAGAGTTGCTTGAACTTAACTTACTTGTGGCCATTGCTACTGCAGAGGACACTCCTTCTCATCAAAATGAAGCCAACAACAGCCTGGTTCACCTTTTCAAGAGTGCAGAGAAACCCTATATTAATTTGGTCGATTTCATTTCTTATTAAGAGCTCTAACGCACCCTAACTAACCTCCATTTAGCCAAGTGTTACAATTGGACTCTCCATAATCTCTCTCCAATTAAAGGCGGGTACACCTAAAAGTCCAGCATGCCTAAAACTACCATCATCGCTATGTGTACATCTCCAAAATCAATATGTACCTACAGTGACTCCCAAAAGTAGTTGGCCGCCCTAAAAATCGCTCTCATAAATTGAGAATTTGGAATTTTGAAGTGAAATTTAGACATGTTGTTGTACAAAAGGAATTCTACCCTCATGTATAATTTCACTTTAAATGGACTACATTTAGACCTATTATTAATTGAATGAAATTTCTATGGAAAAAAAAACTTTTTATGAGAAGTCAAAATGTCTCATTTCTTTTTATAGGAAGATTGTACATCTTGACAAGAATCACATGTTACAAGTTTCATGAATTTTGGATTTTTATTGATTGAGTTCTAATTGACTGAAATTTGACCCTAAAATTTTGATTTTTTAATTTTGAACTTCATAATTTGCAAAAAAAAATAAAATTTGATATATATAATTATTTTACGTTATTTTAAATTTTTATTTTATTTTATTGCAATTTATGGAGTGAAAAATTAAAGAAACAAGATTTTGGGGTCAAATTTCAATCAATTAGACCTCAATCAATAAAAATCCAAAATTCATGAAACTTGTAACATGTGATTCTAGCCGAGATGTATATTCTTCCTATAAAAAGAAATGGGACATTTTGACTTCTCACAAAAAGTTTTTTTTCCATAGAAATTTCATTCAATTAATAATAGGTCTAAATGTAGTCCATTTAAAGTGAAATTACACATGAGGGTAGAATTCCTTTTGTACAACAACATGTCTAAATTTCACTTCAAAATTCCAATTTCTCAATTTATGAGAGCGGTTTTTAGGGTGGCCAACTACTTTTGGGAGTCACTGTATGTGGAAGACACAGTTTTGGAAAATCTATCCAAAAAAACATTTGATCTTTTATAACTTTTGCATATGGTATCTAAATGGTCTATAAGTGTTCTTTGGTGCGTCCAAGCCTCCTTTCACTTGCCAACAAGAAAATATGAAAATTTGATCAATCTAATGACAGTAACTAGGCACAAATAGCAAAAAGTGGCGATTTTGGGGGTACCCACCTTAGTGCTCGAGTATATGGTCAAAGATAAAAACATGATTTAGAAAGGTGTAAGTACCGTAGTCAAATATTGCTTGAAATGTTCCAAAGTTGAATTAAGCTTCCAATGCCCTTACATGTTCAAAGAGCAAAGCTCCAAAAGATATAGAACAATACATATTTGTAAAATCCATATCCATATCCATATTCCATATTTGTATAATATATATCCTATCTACATTGTAACACATAAGCCAAATAAAAGAAGTAGTACATTGAAGTGCAACTAATTTTGGAGTCATAGTCATAGTAGCATAAATAACATTTTAGGATTTTAGTATAGAAGCCCTAGAATATTTAACCTAATTCTTGAAAAAGGATAGAAGATTGAGGACAAATATCATAAATAATAGAGTCTTTCCTCTACATAATGCACCAAGGGTAGTCTTTGTAATGTAACATAGCAGATAGTAGAACTATCTCTACTAAATCATTCATGTGCATAGGTCTTCTTCAATTTAAAAATATATAATAGCCAATTGAAAAGTTCTTCCATATTTGAAAATGCATTCTCATGCACATATAGTTACTATGCACATATAGAAAACTATGCAATAGAATTGTATTTTCTTTTATTATATTATCATTGAAAAATAATCTTGATAAGTTGTTCTTTGTAGCAATCTTTTGTGCCCATAGTCCTTTCTTACAATCCTTGATTTTGAAGAAAATAGCATCATTACAACCTATTGTTTTCCAAGGTTAAGATATCACTTTGCATACCACCTAAACAATGTTACAAACAAATAACAATGTGTATAGGATTTTGACAACACGATTGTCTTTTTTTGTGGCTAATCAAGATTGATTTCATGCATACTTGAATTATTATCAAAAGTTAGTGAAATTATTTTTGGTTTGCCTTTTAATTTCAAATACACCCTAATTAAGAATCATGCCACCGAAAGATGATAAAGATCTTCCACAAAATCAACCACCGCTTCCACAAGGATACCCTCCACCTGGATATCCAGGTCCACCTCAAGATTTTTATGCACACAATCAAAATGGTCCACCACCTGCTTATGGTTACCCTAGTCCACCAGGTACTATACTTCTTAAAATTGCAAAATTGATGACATTAAATTTTATATTCTCTAATTGTATTAAAAGAAAAGAATAAACACAACATACTGTAATTGATATTTAAAAATCTATTACATTCTGAAAGACCTCATTCAATACTCTTCAAAACAAAACCCATATTTTTTTGTGCACAATCTTGAGCTCATATTAGGTAAGAAGTACTAAAGTTACAAGAAATGAAGATAAACACAACCTACTCAATGATTGAAAATTGTGCAAGCCATGCTCTCTACAACAAATGTCAAATTTAGAATTTAATTTTCTTTTAACAACAAAATTTGAAGTCCTTTGCTTAAACATTGATTTTTAAATATTTTTTAATTTCTTTAGTGCAAAAGAGTGATAGATTTTCATTGTGTGGAATATAGGGTATGGTTATCCTCCACAACAACAAGGCTATTATGGCCAGCCGAATTATTACCAAGGGGGTGTCATGGCTCCGCCTTCGCAGCAAGGATATTATGGCCAACAGCAACAACAACAACAAAATGGGTTCTTGGGTATGCTTCAAGGATGGTAAATACTTTGGAAAAATCTCCAATCAAGGGATGAGGCTAGGTATCTATTGTTAAATAGAATGTTAATAACCAATGTTCGAGGAGAATTGCCGGTTAATTCAGTGTTAGCCGGTGGAATTGGAAAAAAAACATAACATTCAATAGCAGACATGACCACTGCTTTTTACTCTACATGAGATGGTGTGGGATATTCTCCACCCAACAATCTTCATACTCACTGCATTTCCTCTGCATCCTCCACATATCTACTTAGCTACTGATGGAGTATTGTGGGGTGTGGAATATCCACACCATCTACTCTAAACCAAGGCAGCCCTAGTACTTACTACTAAATGTTATGAAACTTCAATTTGAAAGCATTGAAAAAAATCAATAAATTTAAAAATTAAAATTCTATTTAAAATAGAAAATAGAGGAAAAAACCCGGAGTCAATACTCAAATAAATGCTTCTATATGGAAATTGAAGGAAAATAGCTGGTAAAAAATTTAAAAATTCCCAAACCCTGTTAATAATAAATACTGTTATTAGTGTGGGGATGCCTACCAATTAATGATCGAGCACCTTGTGCTTTATATTTTGAATGTGCAGTTTGACAGCCTTATGCTGCTGCTGCATGATGGACGAATGCTTTGGTAATCTTCCTAACCCAGATTTAGGGTTACATGTCACTACCGTATGTAAAATTTTAGGATTGGGGGTTTAATTTGACCCCACATGTAGGTAGTAAAGTATTGGTAAATGGGCTAACAGCAGTGACATTTACAGCTCATTGTCATTGTGTTTTTTAATTCATTTGTATTCTTTAGTGTTCAATCATGTTTGTCATATATTATTCTCGTGAACAACCTCTTTGGTTTACAATGTGGTAACTAATTAAAAATGGATTTGTTGCTAGCACATCAAAGTATCTTTCAAAACTTTTACATTTGTCAACAATAGAATTAATTGTAAAGTATGTGAAATGATGGACCAAGAGTCGGAGTTTGAAGAAAACGCAAGATGAAATTCCTTGAAACACTAAAACTTGGATCTAATGGAGTTTGGTGTTGTATTTCCTTTGTATTGTTATTAGTTACGCCTTCTTTTGATACCCCGGGTACAATCTAGGAAGAACTTTATCATTAACTCTAATACTAGGAGCCTATTTTATATATGTATTCCACAATAGTCCTAATATTGTTGGCACAATAGAGTTGATTTTTAAAGTGAATCCCAATTTGTAGAAGGGGTGTGACAGGAAGGTTTCAACAAGAATAGTACCAAAAAAACCCATCACCAAACTCCATCAAACCAAGTTCATAACATTCAGTAGCTCTATAGTGATGGCGAGGTATATTCCACACCCCAACAATGCTTCATCAGTAGCTATTGATGAATTAGATAGGCGGAGGATGTAGAGGCACACCATCATTGTAGAACCAAGGCAACATCAACACATGCTACTGAATGTTATGGTTTGGGTACTTCCAAGAATTTTGTCATGTGTTTTTCCTTTATTGCACACACTTTACAATTAACTATAATAGGCCTAAAAAAATATAGTTGATAAAGGTCCTACAATAATGGCTTCAATTAGTTGTCATCTCCTTGCTACTATTTAACTTATGGGTTGTCGGTGTTATTAACTTATTACTTTATGTCATGTAGATGCATTTTGATGTGGAAGGCCGAGGAGAGCAGACAAGTTGTAAGAGTTGGCAGAGTGGAGCGGTATGTAAGGCAGAGGCAGAGTGAAATTCCTCCCCATTTGATTTCCATATCTCAAATCCTGCCAGTTTGTCAGGGCTTAGAATTCTGGAATACCCTTGGATCTTGACTTCCAGCTGTGCTGCGATCTACTGTATTTGGAACAACTGGCTGATGTAGTAGTACTTGTAATTTATTGATTTTGTTATGTTGAAATTTCTGCCAATTGAAGTTGTTTTAGTTGTATTTTGCAGTCAATTTCAATTTGCCACCTCGTGGTGTCATTGCAAGAGTGATGGAGGACGGGATGGAAGGTTAATGATTTTGTGTGTTTTGTTAACCCCTAAATCCTGGAGGCATATCTTGGATAGAACTTGTGAAAAACTGCCACTTTATAGGACAATGAGAGAGCAGAAAAAAAAAATTCAAAATTCAAAATTCAATTGTACAAATTTGTACTAGACTACTGTTGGAATGAATGGAAAAAATTTCAAAAAAATTGACAGCAGATTGAAAAAACATGACGTTTGAAGTTAGAAGAAAAAGGTTTTTTTTCAGCCTTACTAGTCAGGGCTAGTAGACTTTAACCCCTAAAGGACCAAGGCATTTTCTGGCTCCAAAACCACTGAAAACTGCCATTTCTGCTACGATCAATCCCTAAATCGAAAAAACTTTTTTTAGAATCTAACCGTAGGATCTTGTAGTTCACTTGTTTCAGATCATGTGGTAAAAATTTCATGAAGTTTGACCGTATGGATTGGAAGATATTAGCATTTGAAGTTGGAAAAAGAAGTTTTTTTGAAGAAGATACTTAGATTGCCCGAAAAACAAGATTGCTCATAACTTTCTTATTCTAAGTCCAAATAGAATGAATCAAAGCTTCAAATATAGACAAAAACATGATATTTCAGAAAAAAATTAAAAATAAAAAAAATTCATTTTTTTGTGGGTTTTTTTTTCTGCCCGGCGAACAGCTTTTTGGGCTTAGGTTGGCATAGCTTTTGCTCCTGGGCATCGATTGGAAAAAAAAATTATATTTTTAGAAAGCTACTAACATTCCCTATCTTCAAAAAAAAGTTTCAAAAAATCAGGTCAAACTTTGAGGTCACATGAGCCGGCCCGAAATCCCAAAAGTCCCCCGAGGGAACTTTGGTCCTTAAGGGGTTAACCCCTAAAGGCCCAAGGCCTTTGTTCTGCCAAAAAACACTTGAAACTGCCATTTCTATAGCAAGGAGTAAAAAATTTTGAAAAATGTTTTTTTTGCACATCTAACCGTAGTATTTTACACCTAACTAGTATGAGAATGTGTGGAAAAAATTTCAGAATTTTTGACCGCTCAGATTGCAAGATATCTGCGTTTAAAGTGGAAAAAACAAGTATTTCAGCACATTGCGGGACTAGATTTTTTGACTTTAAACATTTTTAACTTAAAATTTTTGCACTACAAAGTTTTGAGCTTTAAATCTTTATAGTGGAGAATTGAGCTAAGAGTCTAGGGGAAAAAAAATATACAAAAAAACTTAATTATCGTTCCTAGAAAATTTATTAAGTAGAAGTAGGTATGAGATAGAAGGAAAATCTAAAATATTAATATATTTTAGATGGAATTAAAATACACTAATCCCAATGGTGAGATTTTTCTAGAAAATAAACTAAACCATGAGAATTTATTTGTTTTTAAAATTTGCAAAAATAGCATTTAGAAATGAATCCTACAAGTTATTTTTTTCAAGAAGATGCTCTAACTGCCCAAAAAACAAGAATGTCCATAACTTTCTCATAACAAATCCAAATGAAATGAATCAAAGCTTTCTAGATAGACAAAAATATAATCTACGAGAAAAAATATATTAAAAAAAAATCAAATTTTTGCAAATTTATTTTTTGCTGCCCGGACTGCCCATTTACCCAAAAAAGTAACATATTTGGCCATAACTTTTGACTCCTATTTCCAAATGTCCCGAAATTTAGTGCGTATGAAAGATATTCCTCGCGCCTACCTTCTATTGAAATTTCAGCTTAAAATATGGAAATCTCTAGTCACACATACCTGCCGAAAATTTCTATACATCCCAAAAACGCATGCCGGTCCTTTAGGGGTTAACTCCTTCTAGAGTGAGATTTTTACACTATGTATGCTTTTATTTTTACATTTGCATCTTGTATTATGTAAGTTACTTACATGCCCAATTTCAAAAGTTAATGAGCTTTTGTGCAAAATATACCCAAATTGCCTGAGATGCCCCAAAAGTTTGGGGCAGTATAACTTTTGATCCAGGCACCTGATTGAAAAAAAAATCAAATTTTCATTGTAGGGGTACATATTCACACCTTGTGTCAAAATTTTGCAAACATCCAACCAAATTTGACTTCATAGGAACCCAAATTTTCAATTGTCCATTCAAAGAAGAATTGTCCTTTAGGTGTTAATTTTACCCCAAACGTGCATGTCTAAGGTAAACAGGCCAATAGCAGGTAGAATGACTCATTTGCCCTTGTTGGCATAGTTGAATTTTTTAAATTTCCTCATTAAGAGAAACGTGAGAAATAGAGAGAGCAAATGAAATTGTTTTTTTTTGACAAAATATGAATTTGTCATAAATTTTTGAAGTGTGCTTTTCCAATTGACCCCAAAGATTCTCTACACTACCCTAAAACCAACAAAAAGTATATACATAATGGTCATCTCATTCACGTAAAGCAAAGCAAGTTACAATATTTTCTAACATAGCCACATCATGTGAAGGCCTTAAAAGTTACTTCCTATGATGAATATATATTTAGAAGGTGGAAGTTCCTATTGCAATCACTAATCACTCCATCACCATAATTATCCAAAATTAATTGATTGTGACCACTAACTCAACCTAATGTAGTCCAAATCTCATGTAAGACTTGATGCAAGACTTTAATGGATCAATCCAAGCAAGTGTTTGTATGAGCTAGTTTACCGTATTTGGAGTTGCTTGACCTTGTGGCAATACATTGTTGTATGTAAAAAAGACATTATAAAAATGTATGAGATCCTACAAGATGGCAGTCTTAAATCTTTTTGTACTTTCCTATATTATTACTAAATTTTTATGTACCTTCCTATGAAAGAATGGAGTGTAATAATATGCATAAAGAAATGCAAAGTGCACACATCTAGGGTTTGAATTATAGTAAACTTGTCAATCACCGCACAAACAAAATTCAAACCCTTCTCTATATAATTATAGAAACTTGCATGTTTTGAAATTTGGCAAGGTCACTAAATGTCATGTTAAGATTCACCTTCAAAAAATAAAACATAAAAAGATTTCTTGAATACAATGGGGGCTTGAAGCTGAAATAAAATTTTATTGCAATTTGAAGGTGATGAAGTTCAAATCTAGTTAGAATTCCTTGTAACCAATGACCACACAGTGTGTGGTCATTGGGCGGTGATACAAAATTTTGTTCCCATCACAATCAAATTGGTAGTTGAATTGTGCGGTTAGTGTTTGGTCATTGGAAGGTGTTATTGTGCGGTGATTGGATGTGTGCGGTAAATGGCCGGTTTACTCTAGTCAGAGAACAATAAAAATAATATTAGAGAAGGTGAAATAAAAATTATATAAGTGCATTGTTATTGTATTTTTTTAATTCTATTTTTATACAAACATTTGTGATTGTTGGTAATTACACTGGAGCCCTTCAGTGAGTTCTTTCTCATGTTATATTGAAGCTTGCATATCCCTACTTATTCTACACTTATACTCTCATTGAGCTGCCTTTATATTTAGGTTGCCCAATTTAATATATAGAAACATGATGGAAATTGAGACTTTTATATCCAAAGCTTAATTTCATAATAGAAACTCAAAAATATACTAATTATCTTATTGATTACATAAATTAGTGCAAAATGTCAAGAAAATAATATGGGGAAGGATAATGTACAAATATCATTCCATGAAAAATCAACAATCTTGAAACCAATTCAAGACAAAAGCAAAAGTCAGTGGTTTTGTCTAGGCAAATCAAAATACAATGGAACCTCTCTAAAGTAATAGTCTCTAAAGTAATAACTTCTTTAACCCTTAAAGGATCGTTGTCCCTTCGGGGGACAAATGCGTTTTCGGGCAGGTACCTACGAGCTGAAATTTTCTTCTGATTTTTTGAAACGTTTTTTGGATGTAGAAAAGCTGATTAGCTTTGTGGGAATATAATTTTTTTCACAATTGGTGTCCGTAAAAAAAGTTATGACCAAATAAGCTCAAAATAGGGGACGGGGGCAGCCCGGGTAGCAAAAAAAAATGGCAAAAACTTGAATTTTTTTAATATTTTTTTTCTTATATATTATATTTTTGTCTATCTATAAAGTTTTGATTCATTTCATTTGGATTTATTATGAGAAAGTTATGGACATTCTTGTTTTTCGGGCAATTAGAGCATCTTCTTGAAAAAAATAACTTGTAGGATTCATTTCTGAATGCAATTTTTCAAATTTTTCAATTTTTTTTTGCATAGTTTAGTTTACTTGCTACAGCAATCTCACCATTGGGATTAGTGCATTTTAATTCCATCTAAAATATATGAATATTTTAGATTTTCCTTCTATCTTGTACCTACTTTTGCTTAACAATTTTTTTAAGAATGATAATTAAGTTTTTTTAATTTTTTTCCTAAACTCTCAACTCAATTTTTGACTATAAAAATTTAAAGCTCAAAACTTTGTAGTGCAAAAATTTAAGTTAAAAATGTTCAAAGTCAAAAAATCTGGTCCCGCAATGTGCTGAAAATTTTGTTTTTCTCACTTTAAACGCAGATATCTTGCAATCTGTGCAGTCAACAATTCGGAAGTTTTTTCCACACACTCTCATACTAGTTAGGTGTAAGATCCTATGGTTAGATGTGAAAAGAAACATTTTTCAATTTTTTTTACTTTTTGCTATAGAAATGGTAGCTTTGAGTGTTTTTTGGCAGAAAAAAGGCCTTGGTTCTGTAGGGGTTAAGGTAATATTGATTGCTCCATTTGGACTTGGACCAGATAGAAACGTCATGAATGCAATGACCCTCCCTGATATAATAACTTCTCTAATGTAATATAGTCATCTTCTAGGAACACAGTGACAAAAGACAAAAGAATCAATTTCAGAGAAAACCACACAAAATTTCTAAAAGGGGTATAGAAGTAATTTTCCTACTGGTTGTTAAACTTCTGAGCAAAAATTTGAGCAAACCCCTTGTGTGAAATGAATTCATGAATTCAACTTATAAAACCCACCTCGACTACCCATATTTGTATTTTGGGAAAACTAGGGAAATTGCAAACCATGTGGGATATATATGTATTTTTTTTCTTGTGAATATGTATGTCTTTTGTATCCATATTTTGTATTCATATTCCATGAGCATATTTGTATTATGTATTTTATAGTCTAAAATTGTATCCAAATTTGGACAGCCAAGATCTTATGTTCTAAAAGCATCAACAACTTTGGTTTTTTTAGAAGATGAACGGCATTTAAGGGGGGATTTTTCTTTAACTCAAATCAATAGCCCTTGATTTTTCCAAGGGAAGGGGAGGGAGGGATTGAAATACAAACATCATATTCGCATCTTTTTAGTAGATAGTCATCCTAGTCCCGGCCCCGTATTACTTTAGAGGAGTTCTATTGCATAAGTCATCAAAACATTTTTAAAGGCTCCAAACTAGCAACATGTCTTGATCTACTAGTCACATTAAATCTGAAAGTTGTGTCCATTTTTCACTAAGGGAGAAAAAACCAAAATTATTTAATATCACAAAGTGATAAATTATGGAATATTTGAATAAATATTTGAATCAAAGACCCCAATCTAGATTGAAGATCTCACAAAATATGAAACATTTATCCCTTGTGATTAAAAGATTTGAGGTTTTGGCCTTCAACTTTTTGATTCAATGTGACTAGTACAATAAAGTATAAAAGGCATATCTTTTCCATGTATGGTTGAGGAAGATTGAATTCAAATTTTCAAACAAATGCCTTGCTATCACAATAAAGATAATTATCCATTGAGCTAAAATAGACATAGTTTGAAGAAGGTAAATATGAGATTCAAATGCTACACCAAACTCTTGACCAAATTATCCTTTGTGTTTGCAATATGGGAAAAGCTCTATATGAAAGTCCACATAAAACAAATTGAACACTCAACAATAATTTCCAATGGGTAGTGACATACAAAGGAGGAGGATATTTTTGAATTACATTAAGACTCGCTAGAACTTGAAAAAAGGCCTTGAGGTCCAAACCTGGTAATTTCACTTAATTGTGACTTGGTTGTACAATAATCTTTACAAATTTTTCCAATTGCCAAAAAGACCTTACAAAAGATAAGACACCCTAGTAATAATAATTACGTTTATATTCTTACTTCAATTGGGCATTTTTAATTGCAAATAGAGTACATTCCATAAACTAACTAGCATATTATAAATTATTTGATACTCCTCGTAGTATATTTTGTTCTGAATCCTAATTCCTAGGCATTGATTACACAAGCTACATACAATCAAAACATGAGAGTCTAGGAGAATCTAGTATTGATTATTAGTTGCCCTTTATACAAAACTTTGAAATTTCATTATTTATTCATATGATGTTCAAGCAATGCATACTAAGGTGAGATGGAATCTTTTTTTAGTTGCTAACAAAATCTACTAAAAACAATTCATGTCCAACAACATTAACTAAGCTCACTTGCTATTGGTGTCAATTCTAGGTGCATTCATTATAGATAAGAAGTCACTCTCACTACTATAGTTTAGAAGATTATTAGAGAACATCAAAGTAATTACTTTTAAAAATTTATTTATTAACCCCCAATTGACTAAAGAGCTCATTTTGCTCATTTTGAAAATTTGAGCAATCTCTATTGACTTCATAATTTGGGATTTTACATGAAATTTTTCAAATGGTTTAATCATCCTAATCTACATGCAAAGCTTTATTTCATGTCATTCCAATAAATATTTGCTAACACTATAACAAGTGGAGGGGTTTATAACTTGGAAAATGAGATTGGGGATGATTGGCAACTATCAGTAGTCACATTCTTGAAGGCCAACACATTGGAGGGGGGCCATAAAAACAAATATGACTACCAAACATATTTTAGCCTTGTAATTGACGTATAGTATATATACGCCCTACAAAAACGCCAAAGTGTTTTATGGAGGACGAAAAGAAACACGTATGGAGAACGGCCAATTATATTTTCCAGTCACATTTTTGTTGCAATCATATTTTGTAGTTACATTTTTATGGTAGTCACCTTTTCTCCTTTCTCAGGCTCAACCCAAGGAAAGTGTGGGCAATCCAAAGAAAATGTAGGTAAACTATTGGTTTAGGTTTTTAAAACTATGATTGCCACTTCTTTTGCTTCTTCTTCCTTGTCTTTTGTTGCCTCCTACCTCTTACTTCGTAATATCGTCTTTTGTTGCATCTTAGTCTTTGCTTCTTGTTATTTCTTGTTGCCTCTTATTGCATCCTAACTCTTGCTTCTTGTTACCTCTTAGCACTTGTCGCCTTTTGCCTCTTGTTCCCTCCACCACCATTATTATTCTTCATACTTTTTTTTTGTGATTTCTAAAGATCTTGCTAGAGATATAGTTTGTTTTGACTTTTTCTTATTCTAACTTGTGGTACATATTTTGTGTTACCATTAACCTTTGAAAGTTGAACCTTATTATTCATTCACTGAAATTGACCTCTTTGATTGTATATGCATGCACCAAAAGCTAGAACAAAGTCGTTGGAGGCTACTAACAACACAATAGAGCCAACCCCTTCACATCAATGTAAGAAATATAGACCTTACAAGTGCGTGTGTATATATACATTCATAGAGTGACTCATTGTGATATGTTTTGTGTTAGTGACTAATAAACATCATTGAAGTAAGTTATATTCCTTCTCGCATTTTTCCTTTCTAATATGATTGTTTTATATACATCTCTACAATTATAAGTATTCGCTTTTGACTACATAGAGTCTTTTGTTCAATTGCTAAACCATATTGACACATGATTGCAACGCGTTATATCCGTTTAGAATGTACGGGGGATGTGACTATAGTTTACGACCAAACCTATTGTGGACCCCAGTTACCCTAATTACTAACCGTGCACACAAATCTAAAAAATGTGACTATAAGTCATGTGGAATATCACTTGCTTGAATTATAGTTCATAATGCATTTCAACCAAAATATGACGTGCCATGGTCACATAATGCTTACAGTCCTATAAAATATGTGACACAACACTTCCAAAAACATGAATACTTTTAGTCATAAAAATTAGCAGATACATTCCATGTATACTATCATGTCAACCAAAAATATAAGTCACTACAGTCATATTCCACATCAACAAAGAATGTGACTACATAGAATTATCCATGTCCGCTTACAAAGACATTCCATGTATAATTTGCTATGTCAATCAATAATGTGACTTACCGCAATCACATTTTACTTCAGCTAGAAAATATGACTGCACACACAGTCACATGCCACGTTGGATTTTTTTCCTATGCTTGTGCATATTAAAGAAAAATTAGACCTCCAAGTCTAGTCAATGCATATTCCAAGATGGATTCTTGGATCTAACATTAGGTGAGATTTGAGACAAAAGAAGGGCCGTTTTAGGCCTGTTCCCCTTGATATGAACCAGCAATACGTGGTCAAAATATTAAAATAAAAAATAAAAGATAAAAAAATATTAAATTAATTAAATATTATTATTTGAAGTGGGAGTCTCCCGACCATGTCAAATTGCTGATGTGGCATAGTTTCCATGTTCACAATCTTCCAGGAACACGCAACCTTTTAAAGGTCTCAAATCTCATCTAATGCATTACAAAAAATTTGGAGCCTTTATAGGTCCGTTTGACTTTTAATAGCTGTGCAATTACAACAAAATAAGATTTTTTTAATTAATAAAAAATAAAAAAACATTATTTTCTATTTCCTATAATCGGATTATTGAAAGAAACACGTGCTGTTTTTGGTTCAAAACAACCTATTTCAGTAAGTAGTGTGATTCTTGGAGTAAATTTTTCTTTAATAAAATAAAACACAAATAATTTTTAAAGCATTGAAAATAGTATTTCTTTAAAAATTTAGACCTCAAAAAATTTATCTCTAAAAATTATGCACAAGAAATGGACTATAGAATACGTCAAGAAAATGGACACTTTGATGTTTGATTTTTAGAAAATAGTAAGAAAACTAAAAAAACAAAATTAAAAAAATTATTTTTCCTAATTTGAAGATGCTCCTTCTTAATCATTTTAATCTTTGGAAAAAAAATTGTGTTCTCAGTCTACACTTGTGCAAAGGTAGTGCTTTTTGAGCACATGTGTATGGAAGGTGGATAGTAATTATTATTTAAATTGCTTTGCGGGCATGTGTAACAATAGTGGAAGTCCTAGTATCCCAATTTTGAGCTTTAAATTCCCATTTTTGGATTAAAAATAGTACTAAACTCTTCCAAAATGCCCAAGGTTGACATCCAATTGGGGGTTGTTTAAAAATAGTAAAATACTTTTGTACATGGAAAAAAAACTCAACATCTACAACTCCATATGTACCTGCATTTCAAATTTTATAGAAAATGGAAAAACAATGCAAAAGTTATGAGCAAAAAAACACATGTTTTAAATTAAGGGAAAAAAAGACAAGTGTTTATTGCAATCACTCAATCACACTTTTTTAAAAGTCAAATGGCCCTACAGAAGTCCAGTTCTCTCCAATGTCACTTCACATATTAGTCATATTTATAAATATGTTGTTTGAGGAGTATAATAGGCCATATCATTTGTTGGTAACGGCTAGATCCAATGACAATCATTCCTACGTGAGCCATATTTTGTAATTTTGTGATTCATTACAATCTTATACTGTGATCATAAAATGCTTGTTTTATTGTTGTAAAAGTTATAAGTTTATTTTTAAAAATATCAATGTGAGTAGCTAAAAATACATTCTAAAAAAATAATAATAAAATTTGTTTCATTGTGTAGATTTGATACCTACACAAAAATATTTGAACCATTCAATTCTAGATGCCATAGCTTCCTAGGAGCTTGGTCAGAAAATAAATAATTAAAAGGGGGCCTAAAATTTTGGGAAGTTTTTGATCTAGTTTGCCTAATTCATAGAAATTCAACTTACTCCACACAATCTTGCATTTCTTCTTCAAGAACTCTAAACATATATTGAAAGTTTTTTGCCTCACCATTTTGATCGTTCTAAAGCACAACTTTTTACAAACAAAATATATCTCTTGTATATAAGAATCCTAATACTTAACATAACCGTGATACACAAGGTAGAAAGTTTATGGTTTAGAGGTCAAGACAAGAGTTTAGATAAATGCGGCCCTTTAATCCCTAAAGGACCAAGACCTTTTTTCTGTCAAAAAACACTCAAAACTGCCATTTCTATTGCAAAGAGCAAAAAACTTTAAAAATTGCTTTTTTTTCATATCTAACCACAAGATCTTATACTAGACTAGTATAAAAATGTATGGAAGAAATTTCAAAACTTTGACAACGTAGATTGCAAGATATTTGCATCCAAAGTGAAGAAAACAAGTTTTTTGCACCTTGCTTGACTAGACTTTTTGGCTTTGAATCTTTTTAACTTAAAATTTTTGTACTAATGATTTTGATTTTCTAATTTTTTATGTTGAATAGTTGATTTGAGAATGTAAGAAATAATTTCAAGGAAAAAAACACTTCATTTTCACTCAATAAAAAATTGTTGAGTTGAAGTATGTTCAAGATTGAAGGGACAATTTAACTGTTAATAGCTTTAAGATGGAATTGAAACTTAATAATCCCCAAAATAAGGTTGTTTTAGCAAGCAAACTTAAACCTATCTAACAATTTTTTTTGGAAAATTATAAAAATTGCATTCGAAAATGAATTCAATGAGTTATTTTTTCAAGAAGATACTTAGATTGCCCAAAAAACTAAGACTATCCATTACTTTCTCATCGTAAGTTCAAATAGAATGAATCAAAGCTTTATATATAGACAAAATTATAATATTTTAGGAAAAAAATTTAAAACATTTATTTTGGCTTTTTGTGATTTTTTTGTATTGCTCGTCGACTTCTGTTTTGGCTTATTTTATGCCATAACTTTTGTTCTCAGGCATCAATTGAAATAAAAATTATATATCCACAAAGCTCTTGCAAAACTGCAAGTCCTCAAAAAGTTTCAAAAACATTCACTACAAATTGAGACAATAGGGACCTATCCGGATCCAAATTGTTCCTCGAGGGGACAAACGGTCCTTTAGGGATTAAATGAAGTAGCAACACCCATCTAGAAGTTGTAAGAGCAAATAAGACGAATGCCTACTATTTTAATTATGTGTTAAAATTTTCTTATTTTAACATATTATTTTTGGGTTGTCTAATTGCTTTTTGCACTTTATTAATTAATAGGCAACAAGTTGCCTAAGTTGCTAGGACCTACAATAATGAAGCGAAAGTTATAAAGAGTTTTATTTATTAGACAATGTACATAGAAAAATATATAAAATTGATGTTTAAACTCAACTTTGAAAATTTCCAAATAAAATAAAATATAGAATGTTTACCAAAATATAAAATGTTCTCACCATTGAAATTTATAATTTTTAAATATGTTGAAAAAGTTATTAGCGATTTAATTTTTTCTGTCATCCAATACCACCTTCTATTTTATAATTTATTTTAAGATGAATACAAAAGTTTTTTGGTTAAGTTTTTATGTAATTTCAATTCATTTCCCACAAGGTGATATTGACTAAAATGCACAAGTTATACAGCATACATGTTTTTTCCTTAAAATGTTTAAAAGACAAAAACTTGAGAAGGACTAATAATATCTACTTTAGGAAATCTGGGCACGTTGAATTTGCAATTGGTGATGATTTTCACTCTAAAAACTTTGAAAGAGGTATTTGCATGTTTAATTAATCATTCACAACCAAAAATAACCTTACATGTAATGATGTTTGAATTTCATTTGTCTTCATGCAATCTAGCAATGCAAATATAGGATCTTGAAGACAATTCAATTGTGCAACATTCTACAAAGTTTCATCAAGATTTGTGGTGCAAACTCAAGATTATTAAACTCAAAGTTGATCCAAATTGGCAAAAAGACTTGAATAAAAGGGAGTTGATTAGACTTTAGTTCTATTTATTTTGCAATACAACAATTTCATAAAAATAAATTTATTCTTTTTTTTACTATGTGTTTTTGATTCCATGTTCTCAAGTGAATATATTTGATAAAGGATTATAGGTGTGAGTCTTAAAAAGTTGGATGATTCCATACACGTAGTGCTATTTTTACTCGGCAACTAAAATTTTATAACTTTAAATTAAAGTGGGGGACTTTAATAATCTTATGAAAGAATATTATAAAATATTATAGTTACATATTTCTATTTCAAACGTAATATTTGTAGCCCTTTACAAAATATCCCTTAGACTCCTATGATTATGCTTCATAGGATATGAAATATATATTTGCCTTTCCATGATAAATACAACCTTAAAAACTCAAATCTTTAATCAAATCAATCTTTAGAGTTTTACAACAAAAGATATAGAGGCTTAAAGATGAAAATCAATTCATACCGTTATATGTATTTTGTATTTTTTCTTTCACATTTAAGACATTAGTACCATTGCTAATTTGAATGAAAGAATCACAACAAACCTAATTACTTGAGCCCCTAATAACTCAAATCTTCCATCCAATCATGCATTGGAGATATAGACCTTGAGATATGAAGGTTGAAAGATCATTAGATCAATTTTCTACTCAAAGGTGTAATTTGATGTTTCATCAATGTTACTTTTTGTTTATTCAAGATATGGTAATGCTTCCATGTTATATAACAACCTTCTTTTATAACCATTTTGATTGTAGAGTAATTTTTTTATAAAATATAGGAAAAAATATTCAAAATACACTAAAAGGTTTAAGCTATCAAGAAACTACCTTGCAAAATTTGAGTTTGGCTAACAATCAAGACATCTGCAAAAAAATCTAATGTAGAAATAGCTATTACTGTTCATTTAAGCCGGTGTATATAGATGGAGTGAAATCACAATTAGTTGTTATTTTTGCTCTGTATACAAATGGAAATCAATAATATTTTAAAAAAATCAAAATTTGAAGAGTTTTTGCATTTTTTCTAAATTTTCCAAATCAAGAGTGGAATGGAAGAAACTTCAAAGTGTTCAATAGGGGGATGTTTGATAGCGAGGCCCCAAACCACTAAGAGCTTCTTACTTTACAACTATAAAGTGCCATTTGTGAAAGGCCTCACAACCTCTCTTCGAGCACTGCCCGTCTTTGCCTCTCTTGTCGGTCTGTCCTGTCTAGTCTTTGTCTTGTAGTCTCTTGTGTCTTGGTTCTCTTTGTGAGGCCACTTGTGGCTAATGGGCTTTCTATTTTATCTCTCTGCAATGGAACTTGTTTCATTTGCTTAACCCCTAAAGGCCCAAGGCATTTTCTGGCTCCGAAACCACTGAAAACTGCCATTTCTGCTACGATCACTCCCTAATCCAAAAAAACTTTTTTTTTAGAATCTAACCGTAGGATCTTGTACTTCACTTGTCTCAAATCATGTGGTAAAAATTTCATGAAGTTTGACCGTACGGATTGGAAAATATTAGCGTTTGAAGTTGGAAAAAGAAGTTTTTTTGAACTCTGGATTGCAATTTCAGATGACTTTGACGGCCATTTGTGGATTTTTTTTGCACCACACACCATAAAGTTAAAATTTTTTATGTTGAACATTTGAGTTGAGAGTCGGGGAAAAAAATTTCAGAATGTCAAAACTTGATTTTCACATATAAAAAAATTGTTAAGTAGAAGTAGGTTCAAAATTGAACAAAACACTAAATCTTCAATAGCTCTTAGATGGAATTAAAAAACCATAATCCCAACGGTGTGATTGTTCTTGCAAACAAACTTAACCTTTTCAAAATTCTTTTTTTGAAAAATTTCGAAAATTGCATTCAAAAATGAATTTTATAAGTTGTTTTTTGAAGAAGATGCTTAGATTGCCCGAAAAACAAGATTGTCCATAACTTTCTCATTCGGAGTCCAATTATAATGAATCAAGGCTTTAGATATAGACAAAAACATGATCTTTGAGAAAAAAAATCAAAAAAAAAAAAATTCAATTTTTTAAAGTTTTTTTTTCTGCCCGGTGAACTGCTTTTTTGACTTTGGGCGGCATAACTTTTTTTCCCGGGCACCGATTGAAAAAAAAATTATATTTTTGGAAAGCTAATGTGATTTCCTATCTTCAAAAAAAGTTTCAAAAAATCAGGTCGAAATTTCAGGCTGCACGAGCCTGCCCGAATTCCCAAGTGTCCCCCGAGGGGACTTTGGGCCTTTAGGGGTTAAGGAAAAAAAATGCCATTTGTAAAGTAGGAGCCATTCAAAGTGAATTGTTTGAGGTCATATTAGTGACACTTCAATGGACACCTATTTGATAGAAAGAGGTGTGTGTAAAAGGTGAAGGATATAACTACCTTACAATTTTAAATCCATGCCTTGAAATATAACTCTACTTCCATATGGGATCATAGATTCTAGCTTATGGTCCTTGTATCCATTAAAATGAAGATACCATCGATACATACTATGCTTTAAGTTGAAATATTGTAAATTGTGAATTTTTGGAGAACCAAGATGGCTATACTAATTAAACCTGTATCCATGACCATTGATTTCAAGCTTCATTATCCATCTAGAGCTCTGTTTATTGCCATTTTTCAACTAGATATGAATGAAAAGATTTATATTTATTTTTCAAAAATGAAGTCATATGTCTACTATAAGTTTTAAAATTTTGGAAAAAATTTGAAATTATCTCAAAAACTATTGTGAATTTTTAAAGAAAAAGTGAAGAAAATTCATATCAATTATAGAATACATTCAAAAAATCTGAAATTTTCACCTTAAATGTACATTATAGTGCATGACATCATTGTATAGACCAAAATTACTATGTCATTCTAAAATGAGAAAATCAACAAATCATGATTACAGGCCCAAAGTTCATATTGCTATAAAATATTAAAATTTATGAATTTAGATATTCTACTATTCAAATAGATGAGTTAGAGCATCCTTAGTTCAACTAATATATTGACCCTCCAAATGCATTTTTAACTTCTCATTGGTATATAATTAGAACTTAAAATTACTATTGTTGGAAGTACATCCTTTAATAGACATAGGACAACTACTTCAAAGCAATCTAGAAGTCAAAATTTGATAGAAGCTTTGGCAAATCACAATTACTCCAAAGCAAAGCATGTCTATGACATGTTTGTTGAGCGACAAGGGGAGTGGCCACCAGCCTTCAATTGGTTGGATGGGCCTTCTAAACTCAATTTCTAGGGCCATTTATTTGGAGCCAGTGTGGATGCTCTAACACCCAACACTTCCAAATCAACTTGCTATAATTTCAAATATATAATAGGTAGGTCTTCTAACTTCTTGTTTCCCTCCTATATACCAAATGTGTTCCCAAATTGTGAATTGAACAATCACAAGTGGATTGGAGCAAAATGTCAACTAAACTTAGATTTAGTGCGTCTATTCTTGACAAAGTAGGATGGGGAGTTTGGAGAAAATTTTGAGGGGCTTGAAGTACATCTCGTCTAATTTGACCATTTATCAAACATTGGCCATGTTGGGTGGAGATGCTTTCATGACTCATGCATTTGATTTGGGCGCATTACCTTTGCATATTGATGAAGCGATGAGTGAACTTTCTCATGACAAGAAAGGTAACCATTTTGGCGGGAAAGGCCAACAATTTGTTTTTTTCCCAATGAAGGTGATGCGACCTCTTAGAATATAGTGGAAGTGTTCATTGTGGTGAAATATAGGTCCGTTGTTGTGCATGTTTTGTGCCCGGAGTTGTAAGAGCAAGTAGGCAAGTCTCGAGAAACCCAAGCTTTCATGTAAAACTCCATCATACTGGTGCTACAAGCCTCCTTTGGAAGGGCAAAATTTGGAGCTCCACTTGAACAAAATATTTGCTATGGATGATAACATTTTAAAAATTCGCATTCACATTTGAAATCAGAGACCCGGAATCAGGTTGGAGAGGTCCCTAATACAAAATTAATTGCCAAAAAAAGAAGACAGTTTTTTTGTCAAACATAAGGTACCCCCCATTCCCGACCAGTGACCCATTCTTGACCTGGTGCACGTATTTCTGACCACACTTAGAATGCGATTTTTTTTTTTTTTTCAAGGTTGGAACTAATAAATACATGACACATGTCCCAAGTTGTGAAAAAAAAATAGGAAATAATGATCAGGTAAAAAGTTATTGAATGATCGAAATTGGAAGAGTCTAGACATTGGCCATGAGTCCGGTGCACTTTTTGCCTCCCAAAATTCATAGTAATTTCAATTCAAACGATAAAATTACCAATTTTTTTGCAATCCATGTCATTTCTATTGATGTACCTCTAAAAAATATTTGTTTTGCCTTCACTACTCCAAATCATGTCGGAATTCCTTATTCGATCGGTTATGGGGGGTTACCTTAGAAGACATTTTTTTACTTTCATGAACCGAAGCCTCAACGCCCCTGGGAAGGCTCGTAGCACTACTGTTTGGAGAACTCCCGTTTCATGTGCGGGGCCCCAGCACTTCCTGGTTCTTGTTGTCGGCGCTGTTGCTGTTTTTTGGTGGGATATTCGGCTTTCAAACTCATTTGCCTACTTCCCTGTTTCTAGGATCTTCGATAGGTCGGCTGTTGCGGTCTTCCGTCCCGAGGCGATGGAGTGTGTGTGTTCTGCAACAGTCCTATGGTGTGAACTTATTAGCTTAGCTTAGCTAGTTTAGAGAACTCTCCAGTCTCGCTGCAGCTTCCCCGCCATAGCCAGGATCGCATAGCATGGACTCTATCGATCTTGGAGTAAGAAGGAAACGATCGTTTGTAGGGATATCCGGCATCAACAAGCGATGTGGAAGACCTCTTTTAAACAAATAAATCGGTCTCTTTGCTATAGGTCAGCTGGACAGGACGTTTCTCTCAATTTTCTTGAGTCTTCTCTCTTCAGTGTAGTGGCATTGATCGTTCGGTGTTTGGTTTGCTCTCTACTGTGGCTCTGCTGTGACTCTGCTGAAGAAAGATGCTGGACGAAGCGATTTTCTGGATAGTAGGCTCTGGCTGAAACTTTGTTCTATTGTTTCTCCAGCATTGACTTCTTGATCGATTAGGAGGCGGAGGAAATGCTCGTTTCAATAGTATATGCTGTCGTTTAACTTACGAGAGCACCTGTCACATGGCCTTCTTTCTAGCGGTAATTTGGTGAGAGTCAGCTCGTGTGGTGGTTTCTTTCTGGCGATGCAAGGCTTAGACTATGGCCTATAAGTAGCAGTCTCTCCACATTTAATGGCATTTAGTGGCACTTGTCGTAGGCTGTATCGCAAAAAAGAAGCCGTGGAAGCTGTGTTTGGTGGCTTTTTAGCTTAGTTACTCTGCCATTGTGGCGTTTGCTCGTACGGAATTGCAATGCAGAGCTGTTTGGTGCAGGCTGACGGTCTTCCGCCACGCTTTTCCTCCGCAACTTTTTTTATTTTTTATCTTGACGTGTTTCTGCGGATATTTTTGGGACACGAAGTAATGTACGTGTACTATGTGGAGCTTAGCTTTTGCGGATATTTTCTCGGAGAGCTGAAATTAAAACAGCACTGTCATTAGGCATTTTCGATCTCTTTGTGACTTGAAATTGGATTTTCTTTGATGTTTTTTCCCTTTACACTAGTTTCGTTCTAACTGATGTAGTTAGGAGGGAATCAGGAACTAGTTTTATATTGATGTTTCTCACTGGTACTGAGCATTTACCTTTACATTGTTGGCTTCTCATCATTTTAAACTTCGGCTTCTGCAATTTCGTCCGCTCTTACTTACGCAAGTGTCACGGGAGTTAGATTTTCTGCTTCTCATCCACCGATTTTATATGTAAACTTGCAGGGGTGTAGGCTTGACATCACAAGTTTCAGCCGTGAACAGGGATTATGTAGTGGAAGAATTTACTGCTGAAGGATCACTGACACCAGCTGTCTGAATCGCTCATGTTTTAACCAACTAAAGCTGAAGTCATGGCGAGGGATATTTCTTCCTCCGAATTATGGAGATTTTCAATCCAGATAAATTCCGAGGCGGATGTCTGTTTTTATCCTTGAAATTTCGTCTCATAACGTAGTGTTTCTGGACTATCAAGATGGCAGACCCAGTTATGGACCGGTCTTTCAATATATTTCCGGTGGACTTTCCTTCGATAGACCATGCCGGCATGTCATTTCCTGAGGTGCGTGAAGTCTGTCTTCTTTATCCTCTAGAGTGTGTGTGCCAAACTGAGATTGACCTTATACACCACTGAGCGAGCCAGAAATTAATGCATGCCTGAGGTTCCAATTGATCGAGTGCGAATCTCCATCTGTTGAACCTGTTTCAAGAATTGGTGCAGTAGTGTAATGTTTCTCACTTTTGAATGTTTTAATGCAATTCTACGATCGCTTAAAAGATCACATGTAGCCGAGCAGATTGTATTACTGCTATACCGTAGGAGTGAGACTAGTTCATCACGTTAATGTCGAATTACTTATTTATTTGGATGGAAGCTTTTCATTAAGATTATCTGGCAATTCCTAAGATTTCTTCATTAGTTGAATAATGCATTAGAAATAAGTAACTTCATGTAAAATTGTTAAAAATATCATTGCAATGCACTTTGTTTGTTGCCTCAAGGTCAAAGTTTTGATTTTTCAATAGTTCATCCTAAGGTCTGTGAGACTCTGCAGATTTTTAATTTTTAATTCTATAAAATCAATTATTGACGAATGAGGGTCACTGCTAGGTATTCGCGAATAGAGGAAATAGTAATATGGTATTCTTTTGATGCCGCTGTTGTGGTCATGTTCAGGTGAAAGCAGCCATTACTTCTCTGAAGTCGATCGAAGATTTAATTATGCCACCGGATGTATTTTGGACACCTGATATGGATATGTTGGACTGGCTTGGTAGCTTCTTTGGGTTTCAGGTGTGCACTCTTTACCCTCACTCCATTAAATCTGTGTTGATGTTGGTCTAATTCTTTATTTTTGAACATTGAAGCTATGAAATACAAATGCCATAAAAGCATGCAGTAGAGCGTAACCATTCAATAGATCTCCCCTTGTCTGGTACTTCTCTGTTGAGGCATGCTAAACTAACTTATCATTCATTTCGACTTGTGAACAGGCAGACAATGTGAGGAATCAGCGAGAACATCTTGTGCTACTTCTTGCTAATGGAATGATGCAGTTGTACCCTGCACCTACCTTCGACTCAGTACGTACTGTCTCTTTATGCGTTTTGAAGCATTACCAACCTTTTGCTCTGTCCTGTTACCCTGAAAGAAACCAATATCATGGGCTTTCAGAAAAATCGTTACGTGCGTACTGCGATTGTTTAGTGATTGCTTACTCTGGAACGCTGTATCGCTAGACGATTATATGAGTGGGATAATGCCGGGATCGTTATGCATTTTCACCTGATGCTGTTTATTTTGTGCAATCATGCCCGTTTCGTCAATGTCAACGACGGCCTGATTTTGTCCTTTTCAGGTGTGAATGAAATCTTTATGCTTTGCTTGATCAGCAATTATACTTCTATGTAGTTCAGAAGTCATCTATCCCTAAATTTTCGCTGATTGTTGCAGCTGGAAGCGACTGTAGTTAAAAAGACTCGAAGGAAGGTGACAGAAAATTATGTTTCTTGGTGCAAATTTATTGGGCGCAAAAGCCACTTGAAGTAAGGCCTCGAAAGAGAAGACTGTTACGACAATCTGTCAAAATTCTGAATTTGTTTGCATAATAGTACGTTTAGGTCAATTTCCTTTACAGATTTGAGGGGTCTCGTGCTGAATAAGGCTGTGATTAATCTTTTTAATGGAATGTGTCCATTAGCGAGAAATAACAGCTCTAAATTTTCCTGTCTAGAGCAAGCATCGACCTGTCCAGATCTTTGCTACAGCTTATCAGAGTTGCGTCTTAGTGGGGTGAAATAGCAGAACTGGATGTCAGCATAAGATTTACGATTGTAAAGAGAGTTAAACTAAAGGGTTTGGGGATGTTCAAAGGTTGCTAGAGGGTAAGCAGGTACATTTTGACGAACGGCGGGAGTTGATCTATATCTGTTTATATCTCCTGATATGGGGAGAGGCAGCAAACCTGAGGTTTATGCCTGAATGTCTATGTTACATATACCACCACGTAAGTACTCTGCGCTAATTCTAGTTAACTTTCTTGCAATTACTTCTACCTTCAACTTCCTGTTTTAATGCTCTATGCTGGTTAGCTTTTATTTTAAAGTTTCAAGAATCTCAGTCTTGGATTGATTGAAGTGGAGATGCAAATATACGTCCATGGCTTTTATACGTGCCACAAAATCACCAATAGGGTGTGAACATCCCGCGTGTGCATTGAGTCTTCAGTGTAATGAACCTGCCATGATGACTGGCGCCTTGCTTAGGATCACTGTCGTTTGGGCCTGGGCATTTATCAAATAATGATCAAGCGGGCTTTGTGTTTGGGGATTTGTGGTGCAGATGCTCGGCGAACTCAATACGTTGTTAGATAGACCAATGGGTGGTGATGACATGCGTGCAGTGATGCCTGCCTACACAGGACATAATGGATTTCTAAATCACGTTGTTGTTCCAATTTATAGTATCCTGAAAGTGGTAAGTTTTGGTGCACTCATTGTTGAGCAGTGTGTCGTTCTTCTTCTTGCTGCAAATGCTTTAGGATTACATCAGTACGATGCCCCCCGAGAATGGCAGGATATAGGATGTCTTTGATTACTTGTTCAATCTGCAAGAAGCTGCACAGATCGTATATTCATGGCAGTCAAACTGTTCTTGCTACGACTGACTCGAAAGCAAGCTTGCGTTTCCCGAGCTTTAATCTCAATTCAGTCCGGTTTTCATTATATTGCTTATTGAAAAGAGTATAGGATCAATCCGGTGCCAATACCTCTTTACAACTTCCGTCTACATGATTTTTCACGCTGCATCTAGCTAGTCTGCGTGGCTTTGGAGAAGTTTGAGCTGTGGTTGCTTTGGATTTACAGGAGGCGGATTCTAATAATGGTGGGACAGCACCTCACTCTTCATGGCGAAATTATGATGATCTGAACGAGTACTTTTGGTATGTATATTAATTATGACTGGTCTTAACTTTCATAATTTGGCTAACAGAGTTTTTGTTTGCCTTCTTGTCGATGATCTCTGTTCCAAAAGTCAGTCCTTCACTCCTTTGGGCTGCTTTGTTAACATACTCGAAAATCAAAAGGTTGTTCAAGGTGTTGAAATGCTTCAATATTTAGCTTTCTCGTATCTTACATCTGATAGATTTCTCTTATTGGGTTCACTCCTGTTCAATCGATTGCAGGACCACACGTTGTTTCAATCAGCTACAATGGCCTCTGCAGAGAGACTGTTTTTACTTCGTGGAGCCTAAGAGGGAGAAAGGTTACCTTGTAAGCGCCCTCACAAGTAATTCCGCACTTGATTTAACTAGCTAGTGGTGTTGTTTCTGGACAATATCAAGACTTGATAGTGTCCAGGAGCGTATGCTGTATTCATTGGAAGTTGATATCTACATTGTGTTTTTGTGAATCCCCCGGAAATCTTACCAGGAATGGTCTTCCTTGTAGAATCGAGGAAGGAAACCACAACGTGAGAAGGTGGGGAAAACTGGATTCGTTGAACAGCGCTCATTTTGGTACATCATCCGCAGTTTCGACAAATTGTGGACAGGCTATCTCCTGGTCCTGCAGGTTAGATCCTCAAGAGTGTTCTGGGTCATTTTCAAATCTTCATGACGGATCGGCAATTTCTATGAATGAAAATTGCTCTGTGCACCTTTTCTGGGTAATGAAAATCTACATGTCGAATCGCTTCCGACATGTGAATTCGCTGTTCCAAAGCTGCATAGTGAGCATTCTTGAGATGCAAAACAATGCTACATTTCATCCTCGCATCATGACTTCGCTGCGTCCTCATATCGGTGTTAATGAAAGTCTCATTGTATACTTATATTGTAGTTTACCATACCGTTAACTTTCTATAATACTTCGATGCTTCAAAGTATATCTCTTATATCATTGTCGAAGTAGCGTTCTTAATTCAGTTTGCCTGTCAGGCTTCTATTGTGTTACTGTGGCATAATGGAGGGCCTCCATGGATTGAATTGCAAAAGCCAGACCCCTTGGCCCGTTTCTTGAGTATTTTCATCAGCTGGTCTCTTCTACGGTTCATACAAGGTATTTTTATGAAATTTTTGACTCGTTATTTCAAAGATTTTAGTAGATTGAAGCATCGTCTCCCATATTTGAGGTGTTTAACACAAAGTCGAAATGTAAGGAATCATCATCTGTTTTAGAGTCTCATCTGAACCTATGAGCATATTCATTACAAGTCATCTTTTGCTGAGTGGTCGAAGATTTCCCACGCAAACTAGAATTGCTAGTTTAAGGGATTCAGAAGCTAGTCAATGAAAGTGAATGTAGTTTCTATTTGTTGGATGGAGGGTATCCCCACTGATGTTCAATTCAGGTTATGAGTGGTGAGGAAAACGCTGTAATGTGTCGCGGGTCCAATCAGTCTCTAGGAACACTTTTACTGGGGGTCGAAAATGTTGACTGTCTTTTGCTTTCAAACTGCAGGATTGCTTGATGTGGGAAGCCAGTATAGTCTTGTCACGAAGGATACGGTGCTTACTGGTGTACGCATGTTGCTTAAGCTTCTGGTAGCTGCAACATGGGCTACCCTTTTCATCATCTATTACAGGTTCTAAAATTCCTGATCCCTTCATTTGGTTTTGACATATGAATGGGGTTCATCTGGACAATGTGCCTTATAAATAAAAAAACCTGGGCCAACTGGGTGCAAGCCCGAACTTGGTAACTATTCTGTCCCTGCAAAATATGGTACCAACTTTTTCTACTAAGTAATGTTGAACTCCCTAGTTTCAGGAGGTTCCCTCTGACCAATTCTTCATGTGACATTGGCTTTTATGTGCATCTAACCTGCAGATGCTGCAACTTTCTGGAAACATTAATCCTATGTTGTTGATGTTTGTGCAGAAGGATGTGGTGGCAACGGAATATCGATCAGTACTGGACATTAACTGCAAACCAGAAATTGTACGAGTTCTTGTACATAGCTGCGGCTTTTATTGCTCCAGAGGTTCTTGCCATCACATTATTTATTCTGCCATGGTTGCGTAATTTCGTTGAGACTTCAAGCTGGAGAATATTTCATCTCTTGACTTGGTGGTTCCAGGTAGGATTCTTAAACCCTTCGATTGGACCATTTGGATGCCAGTACAGCTTACCCCTTCAATTTATTATTTATTCTATTAGTTTGAGAAGATATTTGTTTTTCAATCTTGGAACAAATCCATTGCTACTTGTATTTTTGTACCAATTACAGCTGATTTATTCACTCAGTTTAGTAGGCCAATCTTGGACATGACTTATTTGGTCTGGGTTTAAGATTAATTTATGTATGGGGACATCTCACTTGTATCATCCAATACCTTATTACCTTATTTGCCTCAAGTTCAGCATAAAATATCTTAATTTCCAGATAATCAAAGAATCATTATTCTGGTATGTACTCTTGTGCCGACAAACTCTAGCTAAGGGGGGTGTAGGTAAAATATTTATTGCAAGTTCTATGTTTATGGCGCAGACACGTGATTATGTGGGCCGGGGCCTTCGTGAAGGTATCGTGGATAATGTGAAGTAAGTACTATTCAATACTGAGAGTCCACCTCCGAAAGGAATGCATCAAGGGTTGCACTCGCTATTTAGATCCATGTGCTTTAGTCAGTAGAGCTGTCCTTACAGGCTTTTTATCCTGGTTGATTTCAGGCTTAGAGTTCCTTTAGTCTTCATCAATTGTTTTGCTGTTTTCTTCGGAATATGAGTGTCAGGTATTCGGTTGTTGCAATTTATGTGGAACCTGAGTAATCGGACATCTTGTGCTCTCAGATATACTCTATTCTGGGCATGTGTTCTTGCGTCAAAATTCGCCTTCAGCTATTGGCTTCAGGTACTCTTAGATGTGATATCAGAATGGGTATTTTACATTAGTCATCTGTTCTGGAACCCGATTATTTGTGTTTGCAGTAGTCATCGAACATCTTTGTATAAATGATTTTAGAGAAATTACCGAAAATTTAGTTACGACATCCTGATCTTTTGTTTTGGTCCTGATCCGTTAATATGTACAGATTAGACCTCTGATTGCACCAACGAAGCAGATTCTTGCGGCCACCAATGTCAAATACGCGTGGCATGAGTTTTTCCCAAAAAGTATGTCAATTTTGATTTACTACAGTATTTTTGGCATATCGTACTTTTGTGCTGTGAACTTTTCGAACCCAATTAAAACTAACGGGCAATGTGATTATCGACCTGTGGGGCGCGTTTCAATTCAACTTGTGCCCCTCCTCGATTATTGCATTCGATCAGGATTTTACTGCATTTAGCTCCTTCATCTCATATTACTGTTTGTCTTGTAGGTAATCGGGCTGCGGTAGCTGCATTGTGGACTCCGGTGGTCCTGGTGAGTTGATGTTCGATTGTGATAGACGTTTCGGCTCATTCACATGTGTCCGCTGCTTTCACAGTACATTGTGAAAGAGTTTTTATGCCATCTCTGAACTTTTACAGTTTTTTTTATCAATTTAATAGCAGAAGAATGCAACAAGCTGACAGTGTTCTGTGTTGTGGATACATTTATCGGGTAAGCACCTCTATAAGTGACGCAGATAATTTGGACAATAGATTGATTCAATTGATTCAATTGGATTTACTAACAAGTGGACAATTGCCTCTAGATATACTTCATGGATACTCAAATCTGGTACTCGATCTGGTCCTCGGTTATCGGAGCATTTGTTGGCCTTCTTCAGCATCTTGGAGAGGTTTCCTTTCAATCACTTGTTCGTTGTAGAAACTTAAAGCATTTTTTCTCTGACTACGAGCTTTTCTCTTCCTGTAAACTTTCTGTTGGAAATTCCTTACTGCCTCGTCATTCTACTCTGATGTTCTTATCATTCTAAATATCTAATTTGTTGTGTTTAAGTGATCTCTTGAGCACCACGTCAAATTGAAATGTGAAATTTAAACACTTAAATACATGTTGTGCAATCTGTATTACTTGTTTGATTTGTATAATCTATCAACCCTGCTATCGGGTGGTTATCTTACATTCAGCTGAGTACCTGACACCAGGGTTTTATTGATCACTCTTCAGATTCGGAACGTGGAGCAGCTCAGACTGAGATTTCAAATCTTCCCAAGTGCATTTCAATTTAGTTTAATGCCAATGGATGACTCAGTACACAGGACGTAAGGCCTCTACCAACTTTGGCAGTACAATCTGTGTTGTTTCTAAATTTTTTTGAAGGTCGTCTCATTTTGCACTTTCTTGTCGAGTAGTATGGTTCAATGTAGAGTAGCAAAATTTGCTTGAATTGGTCTTTTAATACTTAAGCTCTCTGAAGTCTTCTGACAGTGTTCGAATTCATTTAAAGATTAATTTCAAAACGCCGAGCAAATCATAATCAGCCTATGACAGAATTGTTAGTTAAAATCTCGGTCACTTCCCCCCTTGAACGGTTTAAATAAGGTCTGCCCAGAACGTTACTCACAGCTACATTTTAGTGTTGAGATCTGCCATTCTTCAATTTCTTGAACTCCTTGAGCAAATTGCGTGCATTTTGTATCTAAGAGTTGACGAGTTGGTTTCAATCTAAAGCTGACTATATCTCCTTCCAGGGGTACCCTTTTCTAATGTTTTGGTCATCTATGAATGATGCATTAGTGTATGGGCAGGTGTAAAGGATTTGCTTAAGCGACTTAGCTTGAGATACGGGTTGTCATCTGTATATGAGAAGGTAAACCTGAAGTCTAGGTTTATTGAGCATTTCTACTTCTGGTTATTGTGCTGATGCAATTCTTACGTTGTAGATTAGGAATCACTGAAACTGTCAATCATAGTTAATGAAATTGTCTTGGTCTGCGCTTATGACAAGGTCAAATTTTGGTATCCTCGTTTTGTTGAATTAAATTAATTCTCAGGCTCTGTTACACGTTTTTACTAAAGCATCTGTGGCGTTTCTGGTACTAATGACAGGTGGAGTGGGGCCAAATTGAAGGTGGGCGTTTTGCACACGTTTGGAACATGGTTATTCAAACCTTTCGCGAAGAAGATCTCATAAGTGACAGGTTAGCTGAGGCCTTCCAAGTCATCTTAGTTATCCAACTGAACAATTTTGATATCCAGCGCTATCTAGGTCCCGTGGCCCAGTTAGTAGAGCTATCCCAAACAGTCTCTTCATTCCCGCAGTCCCAAGGCCGGAGTTATTCTTGTTCCTCTAGATATCAAGTATTTATGTCTCTTCAAGTCTACCAGTTTGTCATCAAGTTGTCCGACAGATTTTATTTATTTTGGTTCATAATTTTGAGATTTTTGATTAAAAATAATTCAGTGTCTAGTTACGATGTTGAGCACGGGTTTATTCTGGTTGTTTTGAAAATTTGAATTCAGAGAGGTAGAGCTTATGGAGATTCCCAAAGGAACATGGAGGCTCAGCGTCTTTCAGTGGCCTTCAACCTTGCTGGCTAATCAAGTGTGAATCCGCTTCAACTTCTTTTTCGTTACATATCAAGAGCCGTGAAAGCAATTGCAATTTCAAAATCTTGTGTGACTGCGTCAGTGTTGTTGTTTTGTCCATACTATTTGAATTATTAATACAACTTTCAAATTATAATTTTTTGATGTCTAACAGAAATTTACTGTTCAGCATACTTCAGTGGCTCAGAATATTGTGTAGGGTGATCAAATAGTTCACCATCCTCGGAATTCCGTGGTCCCTGCAGATTCTCCTTGCTCTTCACAGCGTTAAGTATCATCGTGGAGATGATAGATCTGTCTGGAACATAATATGTAAAAGCGAGTATAGGAGGTGTGCAATTATCGAGAGCTACGAGAGCGTGAAGCATGTAATCAGAAAGATTCTCAAAGAGGGTTCTGATGAATTCGAAATCTTTTTAGCCATTTTTGAAGAGATAGATCGCGCAACTCTTCAAGGACGATTCACATCAACTTTCATGCTCCCAGAGTTGTTGACCATCCATTCCCGGGTTACGGACTTGATTAGCCTTCTTCTGACTCGCCCTACTCAGAGACAAATCCAGAAGGTTATATGACTTTCCGTTTAACATTGCTCGACGATTATTTGCTTAGTATCCTTTCTGGTTTTGACTTTATACTATGTGGTGTCTTCTGGTATGTGTTAAATGACGTGAGTTTCTCCACCAAATTAGGGGGGCAGCTTAATGGAACTTCATTTAGAAGACGATCTGAACTGGGCAATTTGGTTTTGAACTTCTCAGGTAGTCGATTCCCTGCAGAACTTATATGAAGGTCTAGTACATGACTTTCCAAGAGATTTTGGTGTTCTGGAAAGTATCAAGGCACGCACTTCTTATCACAAGGATAATGTGGATAGTGAACTGTTCATGGACGCTGTTGAACTCCCAGAAGCTGACGACGAGTCTTTCTTCAAGAATTTAAAGAGGCTGCACACAACCCTGAGTACCAAGGATCCGTTATTGAACGTTCCCAAGGGACTAGAATCCAGGCGGCGCATTGCATTTTTCAGTAATTCTCTGTTTATGACCATGCCGCGAGCACCACAGGTATTCAACTGAACTCCAAACCATCAATATGCGTCTACTTCACTGTTTTCCATAATACAGCTGGATTTTATGCCCCAACTTCGGGCACATTGTTAACAAATGCTGGGTTTCCGGAGTCCACATCTTGATTTCATCTTGTTTCTGTGCATACCCTGGGAGATTATCTTCCTAATCTTAAAATGAAATTTTGCATTTTTTATGAATGGAACAGATTCCTTTTAATTCTCTCCGCCTGTTTTTGAGCATTAGGTGGAAAGGATGTTGGCTTTTAGTGTGCTGACACCTTACTACAATGAGGAAGTCATTTTCAGTAAGCATCAGTTGAAAGAGGAAAACGAGGATGGGGTCACCATTCTCTTCTACCTTCAACGGATCTTCCCAGGTAATATTGAAGTGTCCTCTGTTGCATTTCGAAGAGGATTAGCTAAATTAACTGATGATTTATACTTGAGAGTATTTTATATAGTCTATCTCGTAAGAATTGCATCCAAAGTTGACTTTTCAAATTTCTTACTAGTCCAATCATATCCAGGTTGATAGTGTAAATTAAAAATTTCTTCTAGAGTTGATATGCCGTTAAGGATGCTCTAATATATGCAACTTGTCAATTTCAGAGGACTGGTTGAACTTCCTGGAGAGGATGAGGAAACGAGATCTTTCTGAGGCTGAATTATGGGAATTGGATGACGCTTACGAAATAAGACTTTGGGCTTCCTTTAGAGGACAGACACTTGCACGAACTGTACGAGGAATGATGTATTATGAAAGGTATGTTCTGATTTATATTATAAATGATATTTCGATGATTGAAGATTTACTAACTGGATTCACAGTATGTCAGCTTGGCCACTATACATCTTCTTTGTGCTTCTGATTTTTGAATTTTCGGTCATTCAGCTCAATTTTACGTTGCGGCTTTCGGCATTTGCCCCTTTCAGAGACCAGCGAGTGCCATCTATTCTTCTAAGAACCCATCCCAAATTCTTGTCTTGAATATGCTCGTTTCTCATGTACTTACAGTAGTCAGTTTTTGCTGGCAGGGCATTGGAATTACAGGCCTTTCTGGACACATCAACTGAAGTAGAGTTACTCGGTATTAAGGAACTCCTGGAACGAGGATCTAGTACAAACGGTAGGGGTTCTATGCGTTCCATGGGTTCCATGCGTTCCATGGGTTCCATGCGTTCCATGGGTTCCATGGGCTCTATCGGCTCCGAGCATGAAGTGGCGGAGTTTAACCGAGTTCACAAGGAAGAGCAGGAACTTGCAAAAGCTGCAATGAAGTTCACTTATGTGGTGACCTGTCAAATTTACGGAGCTCAAAAGGTCGCTAAGGATGTTCGAGCAGGGGATATACTGCAATTAATGAGGACATATCCAGGACTACGGATTGCCTATGTGGATGAGATAACTGTCCCATCGAATGAAAAGAGCGCTAAAGAATATTATTCGGTTCTCGTCAAGTATGATCCAATTGAAGAGAAGGAAGTAGAGATTTATCGAATTCAACTGCCTGGTCCTCTGAAGTTAGGAGAAGGAAAACCGGAAAACCAGAATCATGCCCTTGTTTTCACAAGAGGTGATGCAGTTCAAACTATAGACATGAATCAGGTATGATCTCAATAATAGGACATGCTGCTACTTATTGGAATTGAGAAAGTTGAGGCACTAAGTATATATTTCTTCTCGCTATGGTTGTTCCGCCTATGTCGAGTTATAATTTTCATGCTAATTACTCTTGTTGTGTGATCATTCTTGAACCGTGAATTGATCAAGGTCTCTTAAATTGCACTGGATTGTCTTGGCATTCAGGAAATGTACTTTGAGGAGGCAATAAAGATGAGGAACTTGCTCCAAGAATTCACAGTGCGTCATGGATCCCGAAAACCCACAATCGTAGGGGTGCGAGAGCATGTCTTCACTGGTTCAGTTTCATCTCTGGCCTGGTTCATGTCCGCTCAAGAGACTGTGTTTGTCACCCTTAGCCAACGCGTACTCGCGAATCCTCTGAAGATTCGGATGCACTATGGACATCCTGATGTATTTGATCGTTTGTGGTTTCTCACTCGGGGTGGTATCAGCAAAGCATCCCGGACGATCAACATCAGTGAAGATATCTTTGCTGGATTTAATTGTACATTGAGAGGTGGTAATGTGACTCACCATGAGTACATCCAGGTATTAATCTCTAACCTTTGCTAGAATTGCTTGTTTATTGAAGCTTAATCCTGAGCAATAGGTTTCCTTTGGTGTAGATAATATTTAACATGTACATGCGGAGCAATGGTATCAAATACCTATACTTTGTTTTCTGTCTGTGTCTGCGTCTTTTGCAACATTGAGCTACCAGCTGCATGACACTCATCAAAGCGGTATCATTCTTGTCTCTCTAAAGTCAGTTTTGGGTAGGCCGTAAATCTAACGAGAGTCATAACGAATTGCTGACCTGGAAATTGATATTTAACGCATATTGATTGTTGATCTGGAAATTGATAGTAATAGTGTAGTGATCGTTGACCTGGATTTTTAGTAGTTAACGATCACTTTTTTTCTATGAGTGACCACAGTAGGGACACAAGTGCAAGAGGAAGTTTTATTAAGTTCAAAATAATTTGTTCATGAAAAGAAGTTGGCCATTTCTAAGATATTCTCTTTCGGTTGGATCGTGCAGGCTGGAAAAGGTAGAGATGTCGGGCTGAACCAAATCGCAATGTTCGAAGCGAAAGTGGCCAGCGGGAACGGTGAACAGATTCTGAGTCGTGATGTATATCGTCTCGGTCATCACTTAGATTTCTTTCGCATGCTCTCCTTCTATTATACCACGGTTGGATTTTTTGTGAGCAACATGATGGTAGTCCTCACTGTGTACACCTTTCTCTGGGGCCGTGTCTACTTGGCCTTAAGTGGCATTGAAGCATCATTAACAGGTGGATCAGCGGCACTTGCAAATGCTGCCCTTACAGCCACTTTGAACCAGCAGCTTGTTGTACAATTGGGATTGCTGACTGCTCTTCCCATGCTTGTGGAGGATGCTTTAGAGCACGGGTTTACTACGGCTTTGTGGGATATGATTACCATGCAGCTACAACTTGCTTCTATCTTTTTTACCTTCTCAATGGGCACTCGTTGTCACTATTTTGGTCGTACGCTTTTACATGGTGGCGCCAAGGTAGCTCTACCATACAACTCCACCGCATATTTTCTAATTCTGTATCGATATTGGTGTGGAATGAATCTCTTATTACACTAATATCTCAATTTCCAACTCTACATAAGGTTTGTAATATTTTTTAAATTGCTCAATACCTTATGATGCAGTCTTAAAAATAAATCTGTAAGAAACTGAAGTAATTATTGTTTTCATCTATGTACAACTGCATTCACATCATATTACTTTGGAAGATGGTATAATAGAGGGAGTGTAGTGACTAGTGTTTCTGAGTCAGTTCTATGAATGGCCCTCAGAGTAGAATAAGATTGAAACTACTTCGTTGTTGATGTGCAGTATCGAGCAACTGGGCGTGGCTTTGTGGTCAAGCATGAAAAATTTGCGGAAAACTACCGACTTTATTCGAGAAGTCATTTCGTTAAGGGGATCGAGCTTCTATTGCTACTTCTTTGCTATTTGGCATACGGCCAAGCGAGCACATCCGCCACATACATTCTTGTGAACATCTCCAGCTGGTTTTTAACCTTGACATGGATTTTGGGGCCCTTCATCTTCAATCCCTCTGGATTTGATTGGTTGAAGACTGTTGAAGATTTTGGGGACTTCATGCAATGGTTATGGTTCAGGGGTGACGTCTTCGTCAAAGTCGAGCAAAGTTGGGAGATATGGTGGGAGGAGGAGCAAGCTCATTTTAGAACTACGGGTCTCTGGGGTAAGCTCTTAGAGATTGTACTGGATTTGCGGTTCTTCGTTTTTCAATACGGAATTGTATACCATCTGGGAATCACTAAGGGCAATACGCATATCTCCGTCTACATAGCGTCGTGGGCCTACATGCTGTTTGCTGCGGTCGTCCACATCATAATCTCGAGTGCTAATGAGCGGTTTGCTGCCAACAATCATGGTCTGTACCGCGCTATCCAAGGTCTAACGATTGCTGTCATCGCGGCGTTAGTTGTTATACTGTGGATCAAAACAAACTTCAAGTTCTTGGACATAGTTGCGAGTTTTCTTGCGTTCTTACCAACAGGCTGGGGAATCATTCAGATCTGCCTTGTTTTGAGACGGCCATTTCTGGAGAATTCCCCGATGTGGGGAACCATTGTAGCTGTTGCCCGCTTATACGATCTTGCCATGGGCTTGATCGTCATGACCCCAGTTGCTGTCCTCTCATGGTTACCAGGATTTCAGGCTATGCAGACCAGAATTCTATACAACGAGGCCTTCAGCAGAGGCCTCCAAATCCAGAGGCTGCTGGCTGGCAAGAAAAATCGAAATACTGACTAAGTTGATCATTATCCCTTTTCCCGACTTAGATTAGCATTGAGCAAAGGTTGCAAATTTTGACACTAACGGCCTTATGTGTAGCACACTGATTCTGTAGCGTAGACTTTAACAGTACTGTGGGCAGTTCAGGATAGCCGTGTAAGAACTCACAATTGCCGAGGAAGTAAGTCCTGTACTACGGTCTGTATATGACCAGAAACTCGTTGAGTTTATTCAGTTGGGCATAGTCCCAATAATTTTGTATTTATGAGATCTTATACCAAGAGAGTGTTTGACAGGCATCTCAAAGATGTACCCTATTTCCACCATGTGACTTTTTTGCCACTCTCCAAGAGGCCGTATTTTCGCCACCAAACATTGTCCATTCTCAATTTATGAGAGATTAGGTTGTTTGTGGCCAAATTGGGAGGTGAATGTGGCACAATCAAAGGTATAAGTGATGACCAAAGGCTTTGCAAAGTTGCTTTTATGAGCAATGGAATTAAAGAAACTTCCTACCAAAGATTGTGGCCATAATGGGCTCTTGACATGGTGACTACTATTTTGGATTTTGTTGGTTTTAGGAAGGACCAAGATTATTATCTTCTCTTCACTCTATCAATTTAGGGGAGCCGAGTGGTGCTTATGCATTTTCTAGATGTATTCTCCCAAAATAAAGAAATTATACATTTACTTGGAAAAATTTGAAACCACTAGCTACTGGTTCCATAACTTGAATGAAAAATTGATCTTCTCTTATGCTTGTAGGGGATCAAATTAGAAATTGTAGTATCAGTAGGGTTGGTTATTACTTTGTATATTTCAAAAATTGTTCTCTGTTGGGACATCTTCAATAATTAAAAAAAACCCAAAAATTAAAGAAAAAAATGGATTGATGGATGATAGTAGATAATTGAGATATTAGGAGAGATCAATGGTGTCAATTCTCACTAGAACACTCTCCATCCTAAAAGTCCATCACAATGTCAGTTTATACTCACATGTCTCGATAAATGTCAATTAACTTATCTAGTCATCTTAATATGGATTTGATGGATCAGCACCTTGTAGGAAATGATTTATTCCATTTGTATCTTAACTACTTATAACTAAGGGTCTATATGTCAAAAGACACAAGGAAGTTGTAGTCATTGGTGACAATCAAGTGTGTAAGTAGGATGTTTTCTTCTTTACCTTGTAGAGATTCAAAGGACTTTAATATCTCACCTATGGATATATATATTGTATGTTGGTTCAATGTATATAAAAAATTAATTGGGTATAATTTAAGTTCAATCTCTTTTCATAATGTTTTTAGTCTTACAATAGATAGTCTTACAAATATTTTCCAAATCATCCCAAATTGTCAATGTGTTTGTAGTTTTTTTTACACCTCTCACTTTCATTGTTGGTGTTCAAAATCAATATCCAACCACTTTCATGTGCCGCTTGACCAAGAGTGGTCCCGTACTCATGCCTTAATAAATATGGTGCAAAGAACCCCAACTTAAAGCTTTCCGTGTATAACAACGTAATAAAGTTGTTCACATAATCAGGGAACTATTTCTATCACATACTACATACTACATTTCTAAATCGTTTACACTTATGAATGCTCAATTATTTGACAATAATCCTACTAGATTATGTTGTTCCACATTGGTTATATCCATGCCAAACACTCACAAATACTAACCACTTTTATTGCAAAGCCAAACTATGCCGAGATTTACTCTATATATGTAATGCATCATTCCAATACCCACACCTTGCAATACCTATTCAACTACATACAACTCAATTTGTTGAATCCATCCTTTGCAATAACTGCTACCTACAAATTGCGACCCGTTTTAAAACTACTATATACAAATGTTTCATTTGAAGCACTAAAAACTATAACTAGAATACACAACCTCTATTGCCCTCACAATAGAAACTGGAGGCACTACACACTTTTTATCACTTAACACTCCACAAATCACATTCATCATTTCTAAATCAACCTTTAAACAAACCGATTTAGCAAATTACTATTAATGAAATTACTATCAAATACTCTACAAACATACTACTCAATAAAAAACATTAGAAAACAACCACTCACCTTTTATTAATATAGATTCCCTTCAAACAATAAAACACTATACTACGCCATTAAACCAAATAGAAGAACAAGTGCAAACCACAATGACAAAATAAGCAATATAACAAGGAAGCACAACCTCCAAAGATGCTAAACTTTGATATATTCCTCATTTTATCATGCCATATTTTTTTGATATAAAATTGTCTACCATTTGGTTTGTATTCCTTAAACCCTTAAAGACCATACATTTGAGTTTTGAACAACAAATAAATGTAAACACATCCCAAAGATATAAGAACTTCATATTTTCATTCTTTGTTTTTGAGTATTCTTTTGTTAGTTCTTTAACATTTGTACGATATAGATTTTGAAGACTTTTACTTTGCAAATATTCTATAATTCAAAGGGTATTAGTAGGTCTTGCCTTAGAAAGTAATTTTATGAGTTCAAAAAATGACCTTTCAAAAACGACTTGAATGAAAAAGTAAATTACAATCTTTAAAAATTACTATGATTTAAACTTAACATTTTAAATTGAAAAAAAAATTATTCTTGTGAAAATTATAGATATTCAATCTATGGTCTACTTTAGAATTTTTTTCAATATTTGACTTCAAATTTTGTTGAAAAATATTGGTCTATATTCTAATTGACCTAACCGTACAGATTTTATCTATACACCATGTTTTACAACCATCATTTAGGAGTCATTATTAATCCCTAAAAGACTAAGGCACATTTCCAGCAAAAAAATGCCAAAAATTTCTATTTGTGAGGAAAAATGTATTTATTTAAAAAAAAAATTCAATTGTACAAATTTATATAAAACTATTATGGGAATGTGTGAAAAAAAATTCAAAAACTTTAACCATGCAAATTGAAAGACTATAACATTTAAAATTAGACAATTTTTTTTCCAACCGTGCCCAAGAAGGTGAACAAACTTTTACTCTTAGAATGAGATTTGTGCAGTATATATTTTATTACAATTGCATCCTATATCATGTTAGCTACATACATGCCAAATTTCAAAATTAAAAGAGAAGTTTTGCACATGTTGCCCAAAGTTGCTCCATAAGCTTCAATATAACTTTTGAACCGGGCACCCGATTGAAAAAAATAAATATTTCCACCATCGGGGTAAAAGTCCACACTATGTGCCAAATTTTGTGAACATCTGCAACCAAAACTAACTTCATGTGCAATTATGTAAGATTTTTTGCTCATGTTGAATGGTTATTTGGTTTTATAGGGGATAAATTATTATTTCAAGGTTCATTTGATAATACATTTTCTTATAGATTTTGGAAATTTGGAATACTCCCTACCTGGCCTTTAATCTCTCAGCACTCTAGCGACCATTTTTGGATCACTACCCAACTTTGGACAAAATTTTCGGGTAGAAAAAAACTTCTTTTCAATTTTTATTTATTTATTAATTATTTTAAAAGATTATATGTTGTCTTTCAATATTTATATTCAAAACTCAGATTGCTACGGTCAAACAAAAATTATGAGAGAAATAGCATAAAGTGTTTAGAATTTGCCTAGTGTTGAAAAATTTACTATTTGGAAAAAGTGTTGGTGTTCTCATTACTAGATCTTATGCATTTTTCACAAATCAATAGAAAAACAATTTTGACCAATCAAAAAACCAATTCAAATGTTGAAGATAGAAATTATATTTTTGATGAATTTTTGAAGTTATATCTTCAAAAATCATTTGAAGAGAATCTAAAAATAATTTTATAATTTTGATTATACGGATTTTTCTACTTTTTGTGCTTCACATTATCTTCTTTGATGCTAACTTTAAAAGAATTATAGAACTTATATTTTATAACACATTTATATTTTGTCCAAATCCCTTGAGCTTTTAGGGGTTAAAGGAATAAATTAGACTTCTTTATATTTGCAATTTTTAAACTTCTTGGATATAGGACAACTTCTTTCATTTTTGTATATTAAAAAAAGTACAAAATCCACTCTTTGACACTCATGTTGTGTATTGATATGGTTTAAAAACTTTCAAAAATCAAGTTACGAACTCATATCAAAAACCATTTATAGATCCATTTGTCTCCCCCAAGCAATTCAAGCTAGTAGGATTAAAACCAATAGCTAGTTAAACTTCAAAGCATGAATGATTGGCAATGATTGTAATGAATATGAAGAAGTATATTTTGGACAAATCAGAACCATTTGCTAAATAAGACATGCATGAAATTATAATACAATGAAATTAATATAATAAATAGATTTGCAACTACATAGTGCATAATATTAGTGGATTAGATCCAAATCCTATTTACAATCGCATTCACATTACATAACATGGTTAGAATTTCGTCAAAGGGGGGATTTTGACTAGTTGACCCCACCCTCATTGTTCGATACCATGTCCAATTTTTTATTTTTTTTTGAAAAATTATTTAAAAAAAATAAAAATAAAAATAAAAATCTAATATTTGATATTAATTTTTTCTTGTGTATCATTGATTCAATGTTTTCTTTGTTTAATTTTCCCACAATCCAATATCCATAAACTAATATTGTTGTTTATCTAGAAAAGCCTCACAGTCACATTGATCTTGATCCATTTATTTTGAGTAGTTCAACAAACAATCCTCCTTAGAATAATGAAGTAATTTTCATCTACAAGTATGGATGACAAATGAAAATATAGATGAAAACAAGAAAAATATAGATTTTGCCTAGGTTGAATTGTACAAGAGGCATGAAGCTCGATGTGAAATTTATAAGCTATAAGTATTACCAAAATTAATAGGAATTTTTAAAAGAACCTTTCAAAGTAGCTAGCTAAATTTTTTTGGAATGATATATTTTTATTCATCCAAAATTTGCACATTGTCCCAAGAATTTACTATACAATCCCAAAATTTTGTAGCTATTTAGGAATCTATTTAGTGAGAAATGGCAATACACATTTCCAAATACTTCTTCAATTGTTTTTGAAAAAGCAAAATTTTCTACTTAAAAAACCCAACTAGTATTCAAGTTCATAATTCTCATTTCATTAAATTTGATAGAAATCTTTGCTACAGTATGAAGCTAAGGTCAAAGATGAAGCATGGAAAATGTAGACAAAGACTTACTTCTTCATCCAAAAGATAATACATTCATCCCCCAAAAGCATGACAACACTACAAAATATCCTAACAATTTAGTAATTTCATCCATTGAAAAAGAGAGAAACTATGTCCAAGCACTCCTTGACACAAAAAGTTGTCTCAATTATTTTACTCAAAAATAGGTCTACCAATCCATAGTACCCTAGCTTCAGTCTGCACTTTCAATGAAAATAAGAACGGTGTGACCATGAGGCTATGTCTTAGATAAACAACAATATTAATTTATTGATAGTGGACATGCAGTAGGTAGTCGGAAAATTAACCAAAGAAAATATTAGATCAACGATATGCATACAAAATTAAAATTAAAATTAAATATAAAATATAAAATTTTGAAATTAAAAAAAAATCAGACCCTACTTCGTACAAATTGGATAAGGAGGAAAAAGTCAACCTCCCCCTCCCGATCAAACCCTCACCGTGTTGTGCAGTGTGAATGCGGTCGTATATAGAATTTAGAAACCGACTCAAAAACATTGTCGACGCCAGAGTCTCTGTCCAAAGCACAGACAAGGCCGAGCCTGCCGAACACCCGAACCAGAGTACCGAACCAAGACAAGCCAAGTCGCAGCGGCAGTCAGCGTTGAAGAAACTGAGGCCGCGACCCGGCTTCCGGCGTCTCTCTCGCTCCCGGCCAGACCAGCGACTCCCTCGCTCGCTTGTGTGGTGAGATTGCGCCGTTGTACGTCACTTCAGCTTATTCCTCCTCGAAGCTTACTTCAGCTTGGTCTCCGTCCACTTGCAAGCTGTCCTCTCTGTCTCTGTCTGCCAAGGGTTTGCTCCGTCTCCATGTTGTTTGTTGTCATTCTTTTGTTTCCCATTCCAAACTCATAAGGTAAGTCATCATCATCAGAAACGTCGTATCGTATTGTGCTCACGGTGCCAGCAGTAGCTTCGCGCAATTCAGGACGATCGGTGCCCTTTCTGTGACGCTTAGCTTTGGCGTGGAGATTCCACAGAGTGCGATCCCTGGTCTGGTCACGGAAATTGGCGATGGAGTGAGGCCGTGGAGATGGCGGAGCGGAGGGCGAGATGGGGTACGAGGAGACGCAGGTTGGCGTTTTCGGGGATGGGTTCGCGACTCGGCGAGCGAATTAGGGCAATTCGGGACGCGGAGAGCGGAAACGAAGCGTATTAGGGCAATTAGGGCTTCCGGGAGGGAGAGGCTCTGTGGTGCATTAGGGACACGGAGAGAGGAGGAGAAAGGCTTCGTTTTACGAAACAGGGCCGCGGAGACGGCCGAGGTTCAGGTATGTGTGGATTAGGGAGACTATGAGAGAGGGGGAGATAGATGCAGATTCGATGAATTTGTAGCTAGGGATTGCTGCGGGCGATGAAACGCAGCGTCGGAGGAGAGGATATGAGCAACAAGAGGCGTCGCAATGTCACCCTGGGGCCCGACGATCAGGAGTCGGGGATTTTCAAGAAGGCCAGGATAACAACAGTAACGGCAGCGGCAGCAGCAGCGGCCACCACCACCACCTCGTCGTCGTCGACTTCGTCGGCCGCTTCCATTTGTGGATTGCCGTCGGTGGTGGCGTCAGCTCCCGGGTATGCGCAGTGGCTGGGTTTGCCGGACGACACCGTGCTGGGCCTGTTCCAATTGCTGAGCCACAGGGACCGTGCGAGCTTGGCGTCGGTGTGCAGTGCATGGCGCGGGCTGGGACGCGCTCCGTTGTTGTGGAAATCGTTGGATCTGCGAGCGCATACGCTGGACGCGGAGATCGTGTCCACGCTCGCCGGCCGGTGCTCGCAATTGGAGAGCCTGAAGTTTCGGGGCGGGGTGTTTGCGAGGTCGATTGCGAAATTGGAAGCGACGCAGTTGCGAGAGCTGACCGGGGATTGTTGCAGTCAAATTTCGGATGCCACGTTGTCGATGGTGGCCGCTCGCCATGGGAGCCTGGAGAGCTTGCAGATTGTTTCGGATTGCGAGCACGTGACGAGTGAGGCGCTGAAGGTGTTGGCTCTTTGTTGCCCTAAATTGCGACGCCTGTGTATCTCGGGAATGCGCGAGGTGGACAGGGACGCTATTCTGCAATTGTTCCAGCATTGTAAGGGTCTCAGCGACGTTGGATTCTTGGACAGCGTTACCATCGACGAGCGGGCCTTTACGACCGCCAGGAGCCTCCGGTTTCTGTCCGTGGCCGGATGCAGGTGTGTAGTGTGGACCACTGCGGCCCTTTGCTGGAGCAAATTGCCCAACTTGGTAGGGTTAGATGTTTCCCGCACAGAAATCAACCCTTCTGCGCTCACGCATCTTCTTGCAGCTCCGGAACTCAAGGTGGTGTGCGCTTTGCACTGTCCTCTCCTGGAGGACGAAGAGTCCAGCAGCAGCCTTAAGCCATCAACGTCCAAGGCCGTCTTGCTGTCCCGCTTCACAGACCTGAACGAAGGCTTGGAGGCTCTGTTGCCGCGTTCGCGCAATTCACAGGAGGCATCAAGAGTAGCTCCAAGCTCCAGCGGTAGTCTCCTTGACGCCGAAGTGGTGGAGTGGACGGAGTGGATGTTGTCCCATGCGCTTTTGAAAATTGCAGAGAGTAATGCACCCAGCTTGGGCAGCTTCTGGCTCAATCAGGGGACTGCGATGATGCTGCGACTGGTGCAAAGCGCCCGGGAGGATGTGCAGGAAAGGGCAGCGACTGCGCTGGCTACGTTTGTAGTTGTGGATGATGACAATGCAACTGTGGATTCTGCACGAGCAGAAGCTGTGATGAATGCGGGTGGCATTGCCTTGCTCTTAGGTCTCGCCAAGTCTTCGCGTGAGGGTGTGCAGTCTGAAGCTGCCAAGGTAGTCCTCGTTCCCTCATGGATAAGCTTGAATCGTGAATGTGGTGGTGGTGGTGTTGCCAAATTGGTATCTTACGTGTTTAGATTTAACCCTGAAAGGCCAAGAGGTCCATATTGAACCTAACGCTTTTAAAGCACTTTTGAGTAGGTCTTTTGGGGTTTTTTTGTTCAATAATTTTTTGGACAACACATGCGACGTTCTTCTCTGATTCAGGTGTTGTAAAATTTGGCCTCGGCCAAATTATATTTTGACAGGATGGTCAATCAAATTGGTCATCTTCAGATTATGAAATCTCGGTCCTTTAGGGGTTAAGCGATCTGATTGGCGATGTTTTTTTTTTTTTTTTCTGCGTCTTATTCTCCTCTCTTGTTCTTTCTTGCAGGCTATTGCAAATTTATCCGTAAATACGGAAGTTGCGAAGAGAGTCGCTTTGGAAGGGGGAATTAGTATACTGGCTGCCTTGGCCAGGTCTCCTAATCGGTGGGTTGCTGAGGAGGCAGCTGGAGGATTATGGAATCTGTCAGTTGGAGAAGAACACAAGGTGACGTGCCATATTTGCCAAGATCTTTTTTGCGGATTGCGTTTCTCCTGGTCTTTTATTTTACATTGCAATTTTGTCAGAAAACTGGGCGTTCTGGTTGTCTGTTTCAATCCGGGTTGAGGATGTAACAAATTTTTATTATGTAGACTTGGATTGCCGAAATCCATTTGGCGCTAGGGTCTGATTTTTGGTGGAGATCACCATTATTACTCTTGCTAGCTGGCCAGTTGATTGATATATTTGCGGTTTTACTGACGGATTAGACCGTTAATGTAAATAGGGTGCTATAGCTGGAGCAGGCGCAATTGAAGCACTCGTGGAATTAGCATTAGCATTCAAGTGGCCTGCTGGAGGGGAGGGTGTCCTGGTGAGCACCTGAATTACTTGGCACTTAAATGTAAATTTCATGATATCTGATCTGCAATCCAATATTGGACATTTCTTTGCATTGCACTAACTAGTGCATATTGCTTTCGTTTTGTCTTTTGCTATTTCTCCATGATGCGGCTATACTGAAGTTCTGCACCCCTACGCACCCCCAACACCCCCATTTGTAAACCTATATGTGACCTTGTGAAGGGAGATTCTCGTTTTCTTGGTATTAGTGATGTGATTATTTTGGGAACGGTTGATACTGACATTGAGCATGTTCTGTCTGAATAGCAGGAGAGAGCAGCAGGTGCGCTAGCTAACCTCGCAGCTGATGACAAGTGTAGCATGGAAGTTGCTCGGGCCGATGGTGTGCGGGCGCTTGTTTTGCTTGCACGCTTTTGCAGTCATGAAGGGGTGCAAGAGCAGGTATCAAACAATTACAATCCTGTAATCCAGAGATGTCAAAAAATTTAGAACTCAGATGTGTCCATGGCAGCCTAATTCGGTTTTCGTGAGGGGATACAGAGTGTTGGGTACCTCAGGCGTTTGAGGAAGGCTTGTCTACGAATAGTTTGGGTTTTAGTAGACTCCTGTGATGTAACGAGTGACATCGTCTTTGGTTTTCATTGTATCGTTGTTTTTATGTCTTCATCCCATCGTGAGGGTTTAATATATATCTTCTTAACTTTCAGTTTTATTATTATACAGGAGTGCATTGTAGATATTTAGGAGGCGGTTTGGACAGATAATGTCTGGACGGATAGCATGGGAAAGTTTGTCAAATGAGTATCATCAGTCTCCTTGTGACCCTTGCAGGCAGCACGCGCTTTGGCTAATCTTGCTGCACATGGGGACAGCAATGGCAATAACGCTGCTGTAGGGCGGGAGCCAGGGGCACTTGAAGCTCTCGTGCATCTCACTTGCTCAAATCATGAAGGTGTCAGGTACGTGGAATCTGTCATGCCGACCTGCAGTTTTCAAGCGCAAGAATATCTGTATTGGTCTTTGAAGTTGGCCAAGTTGAGACCAGTGGTTTTTCTTCTCTTACATCCAGCTTGCCTCATGACATTGCAGACAAGAAGCAGCTGGGGCTTTGTGGAATCTTTCTTTTGATGATCGAAACCGGGAAGCTATTGCGGCTGCTGGCGGTGTCGAGGCACTGGTGAGTTCTCCTAGATTTTGGTTTGTAACTTGAGGTGGCGAAAACACTTAAATGTCTTGAAAGTTATGATTGAAGCCTCCTCCTGATTTGTTTGTCGTCTAGAATTAGGCTCGTGTCTTACCCCCTAAAGCCTTTCGTTATTTGAAACAGCCAAAGTCCATTAGGGCTAAGCCATGTTGGTAACTGCACAAGTGCTATGCTGTTATGATTTTGCACATGCTCTACTACTTAGTGATGCTTAGCTTACACCGTCGATCATCTGGGCTCCAGTGGAGTTGTGATGCATGACATGCCTGCGGTGGTTGTGTAGGTTGCTTTGGCCCAGGGCTGCAGCAGCGGATCTCAAGGTCTGCAGGAGAGAGCTGCTGGTGCGTTGTGGGGCTTATCTGTCTCCGAAGCTAACAGGTGAGTATTTATTGCATGATTTTAGCGTGGGGGTTCAATTTGCTTGTGAAGCTTATTGCGAGCTGGTACCATTGAAGCATTGGAGACTAGCAATCGTAAAGTACTATTTCTCGTCAGCTCACTTGAATTGTTTCTCTCTTAAATATATTGATTTTGAATCCCAAGATGTCAGTGTTGAATGCATTATAGCTTGAATCACATTATATTACGTCCAGAAATGAAGTGAAGTTACTTGAGATGGCGTCGAAGTGAGAAAAAGCGTCATGATTTAGTCGTGTTATTTTCTCTTCTTCTTCTTTGGATTAATTTCAGCGTTATACTGAGGGTGCCTTCTTTTTGAATTTGTTTTCTGGTTCAGCATTGCTATTGGTCGTGAGGGCGGAGTTGCTCCACTTATCACGCTGGCGCACTCTGATTTTGAGGTAAGCCTTTGGATAAAGATGAAGGTGCTTGCCTTGCAGCCTACAGTCCAGATGCTTCATCCGTGATACATCAGTCAAGAGCTTCGAACCCGACGGTTGTTTTGTGGTCATGTTCACGAAGTGTAGAGGTCAAAAAAACAGATAAAATCCCACAACATCACTTTAAAAAGTTCAAAAGTTCAAGGAGGTTTCAGAGGAACTGTCATTTGTAGCTCAGACCTGGTTGTGAATTATTGTCTACTTCGTGAAGTAACGGCGTGTTTTCACAATGTTACGTGTTTTTAACCGAAGTTGATTTGCAACTGTCCCTGTTGTAGGACGTACATGAAACTGCTGTGGGAGCCTTGTGGAACTTAGCTTTCAATCCCGGTAATGCGCTGCGCATGGTGGACGAGGAGGGAGTCCCGGCGCTTGTACATTTGTGCTCGTCATCGAAATCGAAAATGGCACGGTTTATGGCAGCTTTGGCTCTTGCGTACATGTTTGATGGCAGGTACAGCATCCACATCTGTATATGCTAGCCTTTGTATTGTGCTGAAGGTGACATTGTCTTTAGGAAGTTTGTAGAAATGTAAGTGGCATATCAACTCGTACGTGAACATTAATCCCTGAATGACGTGTGTGAGTTTGTCATTTTAGTGTCCGATAGTCATCTCAGGGCAACGAAGCAAAACCTCATATTTTTTATTCCGGTGAATTTCACTGTGCCAATATGTGATGTTCAAGTAATGAAAATTAGGACTCTCTAGTGCTCAGATCGGTTTCAGTTCCCGACTGAAACCTCAGAGCTTTAAAACCTTGGACTGGTATAGATCTGAGATTTCAAATGGCTCTCAATCCGATCGGGTTCCGAGTTGAGGGTCCTTTTTGGAAACCTCAGAGCTCTGAGATCTAAGGCAAATTTAGGTCTCAGATTTCTAAGGAGTCTCAACAATCGCTCCATTTCCATGGGGTCATCTCAGTCTGCTCTAATTCGCATGCGCCAGTTTTCTGAAGTATCGACAACGTAACGAATGTGATCATGCAAGTTCAAGTAATTCATGGTCCTTGCCATCTGGCAAAGCGACGTTGAGATGGTTGCAGCATGTATGTGCTTGAGTTAATTCACAACTGGTTCTTCGTTTGCAGGATGGATGAAGTTGCGTTTGGATTATCCAATGGAGAGAGCAATGGTAGGACCCAAAGTAGTTTGGATGTGACGAGAAGATTGGCCTTGCGTGACATCGAGGCATTCGTTCAAACATTCTCTGATCAACAAGCTCTTACAGCGGCTGCCTCATCGTGGGCCCCTGCCACTCTCAACCAGGTCGCGGAGGCTGCAAGAATTCAAGAAGCTGGCCACCTCAGATGCAGGTAACCGATGAATATCCTTTGTGACTGTCAGTTTCGAACATAAATAATTCAAACCGCTAATGCCTAAATTATTAAGTGCCATGTGGCATGTTGCCAATGACTGGGAGTGTTTTTTTATCGTTATGTGTCACCTTGAAAAACCATTATCTCCGTCACCTGGGTGTCTGAAACTGAAAGCTACGTGTGGTATGTACCTTCTAAAGCAGTCTCAACTGTGGAATTTCTAGAAGGAGCTATCTAAAAGGCACACTTAGCTCCTTAGTTGTAAACGATCATGTGGATATGATAGTGCTCAGGGTTTACAGGCGCTCTTCATTGCAAGTGCACGTGTTGAGTCTTGGATTTACTATGGACTTGCTTTGAAGAGTATATTTGTTGAGAAGTTGTAGGCTGATGGTGTGCTTATGATTTGGGGGTCGTTGCACATTATTTTCTATCCGTACAAATGGTCAAATTGGACAGGCTGTGTAGGCCTGATGTTCCATGGGGTATGGAAGGCGCCAAAATCCTCTCCAGAGAATTGGGGGCCCTAGTGTAGTTTGAAATATCAAAGGTCAATGAGGTCAACCTGTTGTGGGAACCTTATTCATAAATTTTGGATAAAAGTTCAGCATGACAGCTTGCATGGTGTAGCGGTCTCCCCGCTCTGTAGGGTTTGAGATTGTGAAGAACAGGATCTGCAAGGGTGTTGAGAGCTTTGGGCTTGGAGGAAGAGACCCTATCGTATATTGAATTTCCTCCCCAGGTCCTCTATGGAACGAACTAGGCGGTCAACGGAGTGTCCTTACATATTGTAGAAATTTTGAGAAAGTGTGTAATCTGGAGTGACCGTCATTTCATGAGGTTCGGTGTTTCTTAACGTTTGATTTTGGTGCTTGCAGTGGAGCCGAGATCGGACGCTTTGTGGCTATGTTAAGGAACGGGGCTGCAGTTCTGAGAGCCTGTGCAGCGTTTGCTCTTCTGCAGGTAATTTCCCTTGATGATACGACCCCGGCAAGTGATGTGCTGTTTAGGGTTGCAGTATTTTCGATTTCTAGTTTGATGAGGATATGGAGATTGAAGTACATAAGTCCACCTAAGTGCAACCCTTACCTACAGGCAACGCTATTGATTTTCACCAGAATTTGTACATAGACTGAACATGAGAGCCCAATGTCGACTTTGGATATAATTGCTATCAACACTTTGAAAGTTCACAGTTTATTTAGATGGTGTCCCATAAATACATGTTAACTTGCGTTTGGATTCTCTTACGACGGACGACGGGACCCAACAGTAACTGAGTATGTCTAATGAAAGGACCATGCTCGGATGCTTGTGGAGACTCTTTTAGGTGTACATATCTTATTCTTTGGCTTTTGGTTGTCATTTCCTAAGCTTTGCATGCACCGTTGCTTACAATTAATTTACTCACTTGTCTCTATTTGTGGCACAGTTCACCATGCCAGGAGGGAGGCATGCATTGCACCATGTAATTCTTCTGCAAAAGGCTGGTGCAAGCAGGGTTCTACGGACTGTGGCTGCTGCAGCAACTGCATCACTACAGGCTAAAGTGTTTGCACGAATTGTTCTTCGAAACCTTGAGCATCATCAAATAGAAAGTAACACTGTGGTGGCGTTGTCATAATAGTAGGTCTTGTGGAGGTCAGGCCGTTCGGTGGGCTTCATGTCATCACATGAATTTTATTAGTTTGTCTTCAGAATGTGAAGAGACTCCCATTAGAGATTTTTCTTAAGTCAAGGTATTCCTTGAATTGTAGACAGTTCCATATTAATTGAAAAGTACAGGTGAGAAGATATGTATAAGTCACTTCAATGAGTGGGTTTGAGTTTTGGTGTTTGATAATGAGGTTTTCCCCGGCCTATGCCCAACATGGAAACTTGCAATGAATGGGGAGTGCCGGCAGTTAGTTACAAGTTAGCCGGTTGAAATCAGGATTTGCCTAATTGGTTTCAAAATCTTCGGAAAAAAATCGATCATTTAAGAGAAAAATTAAAGAGTATTCTTTCTTTTTTAAAGGCCTAGCCGAGAAAATGCTTCAAACAACCGGTTGGTCCGAGAAATTGTAGGATTTTAGCCGGTTGAGCTGAAAAACTCCCCGGACTGTGGAAACTTGACAAAATTCTTTTCCCCCCTCCCATGTACACAAAAGATTAAAATACTATTAGAGTAATGCATGTCCATTGATGTATGTCATATTAGAATAATGCATATAATGCACATTCATCTGAAACTTAAAGAAGCACAATTTTTTAATAGGTATTGTACTGAAGTCGTGAATTCTTGCCTACGTATCATTATCACACTTGTCTTTCTATGCATTGAATTAGTGTGTAAACAATGCCTATCCGACTAACATACGATGGTTGTCCTGATATTAGTTCTTGCCTATGTATCATTATTACACCTGTTTTTCAATGCATTGAATTAGTGTGTAAACAATGCCTATCTGACTAACATATGATGGTTGTACTGATATTAGTACAGTTTAGGTGCATTTTGGATACCACATTTGTATAATTAAAGTACATAAATCGTACACTTTTAATAAAGATTTTAACGGAACTGATTCAGTGCTTAGGAATACATGTAATATGTGCAATAATGGTACATACGTATGAATTCACGTAAATCGTGTTGTATTTGGAAGAACCTATAAACCTTATAAATTGGAGATGTTGATTAAGATAATTTCCACTAGTGCCTGCTTATTTTGACGTGCGAGAGCAGATTGATCGTGCCCTGGCGTGGTGAAGGCCGAGGGTGGAGTAGGAAAGTCCCACTGTCATTCACTTCGTTGCTCCTCCATACACTTCCATGCTTTTCTGGCGGATTAGGTATCTTACAGTAATTCTTGTAAGAATTATTGTGACCCCCGTTGCGCCCCTGCTGCAAACCAGAATGAGTGAAAGACCAAGCTTGAACAAAAGTCTGACGAGAGATTCTCCGAAATTTGTGGATGTGTGTCGCTGAAGTGCCTCGCTACTGTTCAGTGGCCGCTTATATTTTTGGTGTGGCCGCTTCGGAAGGGTCCGCTGCAAGTGTGGTGGTGGGGAGAGAATTGTTGCAAGGGCCCACCAAGAGCCATTGAAGCTTGCCCCTGCAGGCCATGATGGGATTGCTCTAACTTATGATGGTATTGTAATTCCATCAATGATAAGTCAATTGATTGACCACGTTTTCAATCTACTTTGGTTAATTAAATGGGAGGGAATAGAGAATACATGAGACGGTGACCAAGATGGACCACATTGAGAGCGTAACGAGATAACTCTAAAGTATGGCGTGTGGGCCATTTAGAATCTCCTTCAAAAATAATATTATATCATATCGATAAGGAGTATTTTAGAGTATTCACTTTATTTTATTGAAAGATTGCATTTCTAGAATGCAAGATGAGATTCGGTTCTTGTATTATCTTAGTGTGTCATTCATAATGATTTGTATATGAAATCTCTCTGATTTTCTTTAATTGGAAATTAGAGGTGTTTGTTTAAATTAATTTTTTTAGGGTTTAAGAAGTCAATGGTTTGAATGATTAAGTTTGAAGTTTTTAGACTCTCAAGATGAAGATGTTGGTATATTTTGCTAGGGATTTCACTTAGAATACACACAATTGAAGTCTTTATTGTTCTAATTTATGCAATTCATTAACCCCTAAAGGTCAAAGACTATGTTTTCACCAAAAACGCTCCAAAACTGCCATTTCTAATACAAGTACCAAATTTTAGAAAAAAAACATTTTTGGAAAAATGTAACCATTGGATCTTGTAGTACACTAGTTTGAGAAGTTGAGGAAAAAATTTCAGAAATTTCCACAGTGTGGATTGCAAGATAATGGTTGTAATGTTGTAATAAAAAATATACACCCAATTTTTTTATTTTTTTTCAAAAATATTGAAAATTGAGTTAAATAAAGGGCTTCAAAGTTTATTTTAGAGTAGAGATTCCATAACTATCCTCAAACTAAGAATCCTCATGATCAATGACTTTTGACTCAATGATCAAAATGGAATGATTCAAAGCTTTCCGTGTATATATAAATCTAAAGAATCAATTTCAAATTTTTATTTAAAAAAAAAGTGATTTTTAAAGAAGTTTTTTTTGTTGCCCAGGTTGCCCGCCGACCAATGAAAATGACATATCATGCAATAACTTTTTAACCATGTAGTCAAAAGTTATAAAAATTGTTGGGCCTTAAAGCTATTCCTTGGGCACATCTTGTGTAAAAATTTCAAAGAAAAAAAATAAAAAATCCATTCATAGTGAGCTGCCTAAAATCGCTATGTTGTCAAAAAATGGTGTTTGGTCCTTTAGGGGTTAAGGCCCCCCCCTCCCCAAAGTGGAATCTGAGGCATGAGACTCTACTAATACAATGTGGGATATAGAAATGTTTCTCATGGTTCATTTTCTGATCATGTTCTCGCCCCTTCAGATCCTAGAAGTGGGATTTGGTGATATTCTGAGTCAAAGCCTGAGTTCTTTCATTTCATGGATTACACCGTATTAATACTTATTTAAAGGTGAAAATGTGGTTTTATCTTGCTTCAGTGTTTTTTTCACCCTCTCAGCACTCTAAGATTGCAAGTGTTGATGCCAGTAGACTTATTCTTGATTACTCAATCCACAATGCAATCAAGTACATGGAGAAAATTTAACAACAGTCACCGTAACAAGTTCAAATATTGGACTTTGCAAAAAATGTTCTGATCCGAGGGGATTAGAACATTTGGTGATGCTCTGAGTCAAAGCCTAAATTCTTGAAATTTGTAGACTTTCAATTGAGAAGAACTAGCATTTAAGCAGATTGGGCATAGACAATTTTGGAATGATGAACTACACTTTGACTATTTGAAGATCTCTCCAATTTAGGATTAACCAAATCTCATTCTTGGGATGCAAAGAGGCATGAGACCCTACTAATCCAATATGGGATATGGGTGATTGCAAGAAACATTTGTTCTATTTTTGGTCCTTTTTACTTTGGACAAGGTGGTTTTTTGCTCATAACTTTTGTGTCTTATGTCATTTTTACATGAAATTTAAAAAGAGGGTATATGTGGTAGTTTTAAAAATTAGGATTTTTTTTTCATTTTTAAAGAAATATTTTACTATTTTTAAGCAGCCCCCAATTGGATGTCTACCTTGGCCATTTTGGAGGTTTTATTACTACTTTTTATCCAAAAATGTAAATTTGAAGCTCAAAATTGGGATATAAGGATTTCTACTAAAGTTACACAAGCTTGCAAAGAGATTTTTTTTAAATCGTAAACTTTCTACCTTCCACATGTATTCAAAGTGCACTACCTTTGTATAAGTGTAGAAACCACTATTTTTAAAAATAGAAACCTTTCCAAAGATGAAAATGGTTAAGAAGGAGCATCTTCAAGTTAAGAAAAATATTTTTTCTAAAAATCAAACTTTATTGAATTTTTTTACAGTTTTCTAAAAATCAAACATTAAAGTGTAGATTTTCTTGGTATTTTTCATTGTGCTTTTCTTGTGCATAACTTTTTGTAATAACTTTTTTTAGGTCTAAAATTTTGGAGACATAATATTTTCAATGCTTTACAAGTTATTCATATTTCATTTTATTTACAAAAAGAATTATTCCAAAAATCACAATATCTATAAAAATAGAAATTTGTCTCAAGGTTATACTCTAATCATAAGGGATTACAACATTTGATATATATGGTAAGATGAACCCCACTTTGATTATTTGAAGATCTTTCCAATTTGGAATTGACCAAATCCCACTCATGGGATCCAAAGAGGCATGAAATCCTACTAATCTAATGTGGGATATTGAAATTTGCCTCAAGGTTCATGTTATGATCCGAAGGTATCAACACATTTGGTAATGTTCTCAATTAAAGCATAAATTCCAAATTTCGATTGAGAAAAACTAGAATTCATTAAGTAGATTGGGTACGAACATATTTGATAAGATGAATTACAATTTGAATTCCAGTCATCTGGAATCCAAAGAGTTGTTTCATCACACTTCTCATTTAAAGAGGTGCTCATCAATCCATTTGGTAATCTCATTTCACAAATTACTAACATTTCTCTAAATACTAAAATTTCTATAGCAAACTTGAAGATTCAATTGTCCATGCTCAAACCCTTTTATTCTTTGGCTTTTGTTTACAACTTCGTGGTCATTTGCTAGGAAAAGAGTTGTTGCAAAACTTTACAATAGCTAAAAGTCAATTGAAAAAGGATGGCTTCCCATAGGGAGACCTCACAAGAAAGACCCATTATTTCTTCAAGTTCTAATTCAAAGTTTTTTCAAAATTTGATGATGCATTCAATGATGTACTTCAATGCATTCACAAATTTAGATTTCTTCTACTCAAGTTCAAGATTAAATTTCAATGATAACCTCATGATCTCTCATTTGACAACTGATGTTCAATACACGAGTGTTTCATAGTGGCTAAAAAACAAATCTTGTTGCAATAGGTCAAATGTAAGTGCTTGTCAAAGGAGTAGCTAACGTTCAATACACGAGTGTTTCGTAGTGGCTAAAAAACAAATCCTGTTGCAATAGGTCAAATGTAAGTGCTTCACAAAGGAGTAGCTAACATGCTGCTCCCTAGAGTCCCACTCAGATATTCCATTTTGTTTTTGTTCCATAGGTAATAACTAAAACAAGAATGGACTCAAATCTAAAAAAGCGAAATTGACAGGTACCACCAAGCGAGGAGGATGTTGAAATTACTACAAAGGTCATTTATATCCCCATTTAATTAACCAAAGGAGTAGATTGAGAAGGTGGTCAATCAACTGACATATCATTGACGGAATAACAAAACCATCATAAGTTTAACAATGTGCATTATGTGCATTATTCTAATATGACATACATCAATGGACATGCATTACTCTAATATTATTTTAATCTTTTGTGTGTACGGGAGGGGGGAAAAGAATTTTGTCAAGTTTCCATGTTGGGCATAGGCCGGGGAAAACCTCATTCTCAAACACCAAAACTCAAACCCACTCATTGAAGTGACTTATACATATCTTCTCACCTGTACTTTTCAATTAATATGGAACTGTCTACAATTCAAGGAATACCTTGACTTAAGAAAAATCTCTAATGGGAGTCTCTTCACATTCTGAAGACAAACTAATAAAATTCATGTGATGACATGAAGCCCACCGAACGGCCTGACCTCCACAAGACCTACTATTATGACAACGCCACCACAGTGTTACTTTCTATTTGATGATGCTCAAGGTTTCGAAGAACAATTCGTGCAAACACTTTAGCCTGTAGTGATGCAGTTGCTGCAGCAGCCACAGTCCGTAGAACCCTGCTTGCACCAGCCTTTTGCAGAAGAATTACATGGTGCAATGCATGCCTCCCTCCTGGCATGGTGAACTGTGCCACAAATAGAGACAAGTGAGTAAATTAATTGTAAGCAACGGTGCATGCAAAGCTTAGGAAATGACAACCAAAAGCCAAAGAATAAGATATGTACACCTAAAAGAGTCTCCACAAGCATCCGAGCATGGTCCTTTCATTAGACATACTCAGTTACTGTTGGGTCCCGTCGTCCGTCGTAAGAGAATCCAAACGCAAGTTAACATGTATTTATGGGACACCATCTAAATAAACTGTGAACTTTCAAAGTGTTGATAGCAATTATATCCAAAGTCGACATTGGGCTCTCATGTTCAGTCTATGTACAAATTCTGGTGAAAATCAATAGCGTTGCCTGTAGGTAAGGGTTGCACTTAGGTGGACTTATGTACTTCAATCTCCATATCCTCATCAAACTAGAAATCGAAAATACTGCAACCCTAAACAGCACATCACTTGCCGGGGTCGTATCATCAAGGGAAATTACCTGCAGAAGAGCAAACGCTGCACAGGCTCTCAGAACTGCAGCCCCGTTCCTTAACATAGCCACAAAGCGTCCGATCTCGGCTCCACTGCAAGCACCAAAATCAAACGTTAAGAAACACCGAACCTCATGAAATGACGGTCACTCCAGATTACACACTTTCTCAAAATTTCTACAATATGTAAGGACACTCCGTTGACCGCCTAGTTCGTTCCATAGAGGACCTGGGGAGGAAATTCAATATACGATAGGGTCTCTTCCTCCAAGCCCAAAGCTCTCAACACCCTTGCAGATCCTGTTCTTCACAATCTCAAACCCTACAGAGCGGGGAGACCGCTACACCATGCAAGCTGTCATGCTGAACTTTTATCCAAAATTTATGAATAAGGTTCCCACAACAGGTTGACCTCATTGACCTTTGATATTTCAAACTACACTAGGGCCCCCAATTCTCTGGAGAGGATTTTGGCGCCTTCCATACCCCATGGAACATCAGGCCTACACAGCCTGTCCAATTTGACCATTTGTACGGATAGAAAATAATGTGCAACGACCCCCAAATCATAAGCACACCATCAGCCTACAACTTCTCAACAAATATACTCTTCAAAGCAAGTCCATAGTAAATCCAAGAGGTATGAAGAGCGACACGTGCACTTGCAATGAAGAGCGCCTGTAAACCCTGAGCACTATCATATCCACATGATCGTTTACAACTAAGGAGCTAAGTGTGCCTTTTAGATAGCTCCTTCTAGAAATTCCACAGTTGAGACTGCTTTAGAAGGTACATACCACACGTAGCTTTCAGTTTCAGACACCCAGGTGACGGAGATAATGGTTTTTCAAGGTGACACATAACGATAAAAAAACACTCCCAGTCATTGGCAACATGCCACATGGCACTTAATAATTTAGGCATTAGCGGTTTGAATTATTTATGTTCGAAACTGACAGTCACAAAGGATATTCATCGGTTACCTGCATCTGAGGTGGCCAGCTTCTTGAATTCTTGCAGCCTCCGCGACCTGGTTGAGAGTGGCAGGGGCCCACGATGAGGCAGCCGCTGTAAGAGCTTGTTGATCAGAGAATGTTTGAACGAATGCCTCGATGTCACGCAAGGCCAATCTTCTCGTCACATCCAAACTACTTTGGGTCCTACCATTGCTCTCTCCATTGGATAATCCAAACGCAACTTCATCCATCCTGCAAACGAAGAACCAGTTGTGAATTAACTCAAGCACATACATGCTGCAACCATCTCAACGTCGCTTTGCCAGATGGCAAGGACCATGAATTACTTGAACTTGCATGATCACATTCGTTACGTTGTCGATACTTCAGAAAACTGGCGCATGCGAATTAGAGCAGACTGAGATGACCCCATGGAAATGGAGCGATTGTTGAGACTCCTTAGAAATCTGAGACCTAAATTTGCCTTAGATCTCAGAGCTCTGAGGTTTCCAAAAAGGACCCTCAACTCGGAACCCGATCGGATTGAGAGCCATTTGAAATCTCAGATCTATACCAGTCCAAGGTTTTAAAGCTCTGAGGTTTCAGTCGGGAACTGAAACCGATCTGAGCACTAGAGAGTCCTAATTTTCATTACTTGAACATCACATATTGGCACAGTGAAATTCACCGGAATAAAAAATATGAGGTTTTGCTTCGTTGCCCTGAGATGACTATCGGACACTAAAATGACAAACTCACACACGTCATTCAGGGATTAATGTTCACGTACGAGTTGATATGCCACTTACATTTCTACAAACTTCCTAAAGACAATGTCACCTTCAGCACAATACAAAGGCTAGCATATACAGATGTGGATGCTGTACCTGCCATCAAACATGTACGCAAGAGCCAAAGCTGCCATAAACCGTGCCATTTTCGATTTCGATGACGAGCACAAATGTACAAGCGCCGGGACTCCCTCCTCGTCCACCATGCGCAGCGCATTACCGGGATTGAAAGCTAAGTTCCACAAGGCTCCCACAGCAGTTTCATGTACGTCCTACAACAGGGACAGTTGCAAATCAACTTCGGTTAAAAACACGTAACATTGTGAAAACACGCCGTTACTTCACGAAGTAGACAATAATTCACAACCAGGTCTGAGCTACAAATGACAGTTCCTCTGAAACCTCCTTGAACTTTTGAACTTTTTAAAGTGATGTTGTGGGATTTTATCTGTTTTTTGACCTCTACACTTCGTGAACATGACCACAAAACAACCGTCGGATTCGAAGCTCTTGAATGATGTATCACGGATGAAGCATCTGGACTGTAGGCTGCAAGGCAAGCACCTTCATCTTTATCCAAAGGCTTACCTCAAAATCAGAGTGCGCCAGCGTGATAAGTGGAGCAACTCCGCCCTCACGACCAATAGCAATGCTGAACCAGAAAACAAATTCAAAAAGAAGGCACCCTCAGTATAACGCTGAAATTAATCCAAAGAAGAAGAAGAGAAAATAACACGACTAAATCATGACGCTTTTTCTCACTTCGACGCCATCTCAAGTAACTTCACTTCATTTCTGGACGTAATATAATGTGATTCAAGCTATAATGCATTCAACACTGACATCTTGGGATTCAAAATCAATATATTTAAGAGAGAAACAATTCAAGTGAGCTGACGAGAAATAGTACTTTACGATTGCTAGTCTCCAATGCTTCAATGGTACCAGCTCGCAATAAGCTTCACAAGCAAATTGAACCCCCACGCTAAAATCATGCAATAAATACTCACCTGTTAGCTTCGGAGACAGATAAACCCCACAACGCACCAGCAGCTCTCTCCTGCAGACCTTGAGATCCGCTGCTGCAGCCCTGGGCCAAAGCAACCTACACAACCACCGCAGGCATGTCATGCATCACAACTACACTGGAGCCCAGATGATCGACGGTGTAAGCTAAGCATCACTAAGTAGTAGAGCATGTGCAAAATCATAACAGCATAGCACTTGTGCAGTTACCAACATGGCTTAGCCCTAATGGACTTTGGCTGTTTCAAATAACGAAAGGCTTTAGGGGGTAAGACACGAGCCTAATTCTAGACGACAAACAAATCAGGAGGAGGCTTCAATCATAACTTTCAAGACATTTAAGTGTTTTCGCCACCTCAAGTTACAAACCAAAATCTAGGAGAACTCACCAGTGCCTCGACACCGCCAGCAGCCGCAATAGCTTCCCGGTTTCGATCATCAAAAGAAAGATTCCACAAAGCCCCAGCTGCTTCTTGTCTGCAATGTCATGAGGCAAGCTGGATGTAAGAGAAGAAAAACCACTGGTCTCAACTTGGCCAACTTCAAAGACCAATACAGATATTCTTGCGCTTGAAAACTGCAGGTCGGCATGACAGATTCCACGTACCTGACACCTTCATGATTTGAGCAAGTGAGATGCACGAGAGCTTCAAGTGCCCCTGGCTCCCGCCCTACAGCAGCGTTATTGCCATTGCTGTCCCCATGTGCAGCAAGATTAGCCAAAGCGCGTGCTGCCTGCAAGGGTCACAAGGAGACTGATGATACTCATTTGACAAACTTTCCCATGCTATCCGTCCAGACATTATCTGTCCAAACCGCCTCCTAAATATCTACAATGCACTCCTGTATAATAATAAAACTGAAAGTTAAGAAGATATATATTAAACCCTCACGATGGGATGAAGACATAAAAACAACGATACAATGAAAACCAAACACGATGTCACTCGTTACATCACAGGAGTCTACTAAAATCCAAACTATTCGTAGACAAGCCTTCCTCAAACGCCTGAGGTACCCAACACTCTGTATCCCCTCACGAAAACCGAATTAGGCTGCCATGGACACATCTGAGTTCTAAATTTTTTGACATCTCTGGATTACAGGATTGTAATTGTTTGATACCTGCTCTTGCACCCCTTCATGAGTGCAAAAGCGTGCAAGCAAAACAAGCGCCCGCACACCATCGGCCCGAGCAACTTCCATGCTACACTTGTCATCAGCTGCGAGGTTAGCTAGCGCACCTGCTGCTCTCTCCTGCTATTCAGACAGAACATGCTCAATGTCAGTATCAACCGTTCCCAAAATAATCACATCACTAATACCAAGAAAACGAGAATCTCCCTTCACAAGGTCACATATAGGTTTACAAATGGGGGTGTTGGGGGTGCGTAGGGGTGCAGAACTTCAGTATAGCCGCATCATGGAGAAATAGCAAAAGACAAAACGAAAGCAATATGCACTAGTTAGTGCAATGCAAAGAAATGTCCAATATTGGATTGCAGATCAGATATCATGAAATTTACATTTAAGTGCCAAGTAATTCAGGTGCTCACCAGGACACCCTCCCCTCCAGCAGGCCACTTGAATGCTAATGCTAATTCCACGAGTGCTTCAATTGCGCCTGCTCCAGCTATAGCACCCTATTTACATTAACGGTCTAATCCGTGAGTAAAACCGCAAAAATATCAATCAACTGGCCAGCTAGCAAGAGTAATAATGGTGATCTCCACCAAGAATCAGACCCTAGCGCCAAATGGATTTCGGCAATCCAAGTCTACATAATAAAAATTTGTTACATCCTCAACCCGGATTGAAACAGACAACCAGAACGCCCAGTTTTCTGACAAAATTGCAATGTAAACTAAAAGACCAGGAGAAACGCAATCCGCAAAAAAGATCTTGGCAAATATGGCACGTCACCTTGTGTTCTTCTCCAACTGACAGATTCCATAATCCTCCAGCTGCCTCCTCAGCAACCCACCGATTAGGAGACCTGGCCAAGGCAGCCAGTATACTAATTCCCCCTTCCAAAGCGACTCTCTTCGCAACTTCCGTATTTACGGATAAATTTGCAATAGCCTGCAAGAAAGAACAAGAGAGGAGAATAAGACGCAGAAAAAAAAAAAAAAAACATCGCCAATCAGATCGCTTAACCCCTAAAGGACCGAGATTTCATAATCTGAAGATGACCAATTTGATTGACCATCCTGTCAAAATATAATTTGGCCGAGGCCAAATTTTACAACACCTGAATCAGAGAAGAACGTCGCATGTGTTGTCCAAAAAAATATTGAACAAAAAAACCCCAAAAGACCTACTCAAAAGTGCTTTAAAAGCGTTAGGTTCAATATGGACCTCTTGGCCTTTCAGGGTTAAATCTAAACACGTAAGATACCAGTTTGGCAACACCACCACCACCACATTCACGATTCAAGCTTATCCATGAGGGAACGAGGACTACCTTGGCAGCTTCAGACTGCACACCCTCACGCGAAGACTTGGCGAGACCTAAGAGCAAGGCAATGCCACCCGCATTCATCACAGCTTCTGCTCGTGCAGAATCCACAGTTGCATTGTCATCATCCACAACTACAAACGTAGCCAGCGCAGTCGCTGCCCTTTCCTGCACATCCTCCCGGGCGCTTTGCACCAGTCGCAGCATCATCGCAGTCCCCTGATTGAGCCAGAAGCTGCCCAAGCTGGGTGCATTACTCTCTGCAATTTTCAAAAGCGCATGGGACAACATCCACTCCGTCCACTCCACCACTTCGGCGTCAAGGAGACTACCGCTGGAGCTTGGAGCTACTCTTGATGCCTCCTGTGAATTGCGCGAACGCGGCAACAGAGCCTCCAAGCCTTCGTTCAGGTCTGTGAAGCGGGACAGCAAGACGGCCTTGGACGTTGATGGCTTAAGGCTGCTGCTGGACTCTTCGTCCTCCAGGAGAGGACAGTGCAAAGCGCACACCACCTTGAGTTCCGGAGCTGCAAGAAGATGCGTGAGCGCAGAAGGGTTGATTTCTGTGCGGGAAACATCTAACCCTACCAAGTTGGGCAATTTGCTCCAGCAAAGGGCCGCAGTGGTCCACACTACACACCTGCATCCGGCCACGGACAGAAACCGGAGGCTCCTGGCGGTCGTAAAGGCCCGCTCGTCGATGGTAACGCTGTCCAAGAATCCAACGTCGCTGAGACCCTTACAATGCTGGAACAATTGCAGAATAGCGTCCCTGTCCACCTCGCGCATTCCCGAGATACACAGGCGTCGCAATTTAGGGCAACAAAGAGCCAACACCTTCAGCGCCTCACTCGTCACGCGCTCGCAATCCGAAACAATCTGCAAGCTCTCCAGGCTCCCATGGCGAGCGGCCACCATCGACAACGTGGCATCCGAAATTTGACTGCAACAATCCCCGGTCAGCTCTCGCAACTGCGTCGCTTCCAATTTCGCAATCGACCTCGCAAACACCCCGCCCCGAAACTTCAGGCTCTCCAATTGCGAGCACCGCCCGGCGAGCGTGGACACGATCTCCGCGTCCAGCGTATGCGCTCGCAGATCCAACGATTTCCACAACAACGGAGCGCGTCCCAGCCCGCGCCATGCACTGCACACCGACGCCAAGCTCGCACGGTCCCTGTGGCTCAGCAATTGGAACAGGCCCAGCACGGTGTCGTCCGGCAAACCCAGCCACTGCGCATACCCGGGAGCTGACGCCACCACCGACGGCAATCCACAAATGGAAGCGGCGGACGAAGTCGACGACGACGAGGTGGTGGTGGTGGCCGCTGCTGCTGCCGCCGCTGCCGCTGCCGTTACTGTTGTTATCCTGGCCTTCTTGAAAATCCCCGACTCCTGATCGTCGGGCCCCAGGGTGACATTGCGACGCCTCTTGTTGCTCATATCCTCTCCTCCGACGCTGCGTTTCATCGCCCGCAGCAATCCCTAGCTACAAATTCATCGAATCTGCATCTATCTCCCCCTCTCTCACAGTCTCCCTAATCCACACAAACCTGAACCTCGGCCGTCTCCGCGGCCCTGTTTCGTAAAACGAAGCCTTTCTCCTCCTCTCTCCGTGTCCCTAATGCACCACAGAGCCTCTCCCTCCCGGAAGCCCTAATTGCCCTAATACGCTTCGTTTCCGCTCTCCGCGTCCCGAATTGCCCTAATTCGCTCGCCGAGTCGAGAACCCATCCCCGAAAACGCCAACCTGCGTCTCCTCGTACCCCATCTCACCCTCCGCTCCGCCATCTCCACGGCCTCACTCTATCGCCAATTTCCGTGACCAGACCAGGGATCGCACTCAGTGGAATCTCCACGCCAAAGCTAAGCGTCACAGAAAGGGCACCGATCGTCCTGAATTGCGCGAAGCTATTGCTGGCACCGTGAGCACAATACGATACGACGTTTCTGATGATGATGACTTACCTTATGAGTTTGGAATGGGAAACGAAAGAATGACAACAAACAACATGGAGACGGAGCAAACCCTTGGCAGACAGAGACAGAGAGGACAGCTTGCAAGTGGACGGAGACCAAGCTGAAGTAAGCTTCGAGGAGGAATAAGCTGAAGTGACGTACAACGGCGCAATCTCACCACACAAGCGAGCGAGGGAGTCGCTGGTCTGGCCGGGAGCGAGAGAGACGCCGGAAGCCGGGTCGCGGCCTCAGTTTCTTCAACGCTGCCTGCCGCTGCGACTTGGCTTGTCTTGGTTCGGTACTTTGGGTAGGTTGGAGTATTTTTTTGAGTAAAAATTTGTTACAATTTTTTTTTCAAGAAATGTTTGGCAATGGATTCTTCCTTTCCTGGAAGATGAAATTACTAAGTTGGTAGGATATTTTGTGATGGTGTCGATCTTTTCTTGGATGAATGTATTTTCTTAAGAAGTAAATCTAGTCTTTAGTATCTACATGTTGCTTGCTTCAATTCGTTCTTGACCTTTGCTTCATCACTCCAGCAAAGATTGTTGTCTTTTCTATCCAAAATAATTGAAATGAGAACCTTGAATTCTAATGTAGTTAGATTTTTTAAGTAGCAAAAATTTGCTTTCATTGAAAAAATAATTGAAGAAATATTTGGCAATGTGTGTTACAATTTTCTACTAAGTGAAATCCTAAATTGCTACAAAATTTTGGGATTGTATAGCTTGTTTGTAGATGAATATGGAGATTTTGGATGAATAAATATACTTTCATTTATATTTTTCTATTTTTCTTCCATATTTTTATTTATTATTAATATTATTCTAGGATTTTTCATTACATTTTTTAAAAGATTATATTGTGAATTATCAATAACTATTTTATAGCTACTTAAATAAGAGAAACGTTATACAAATATTTCTTAAATTGGTAGCCTCAGCGAATATCTGAAAGTTATCTCAATCGAAACAATAAATGAAAAAAAAAAGTTAGTTCCAAAGGATATTAAATTTACAGCCTCCATTAGTACTATAAATTTTATCAAGGAGATTTTGTAAGTTAGAAATAGAAACCTTTGTAAAATTTTGTGTTTTTATTGCAATTGAAGAATTAGTATGTTAAAAGAAAGCACAATCTAATAATAATATTCAAGGATGTGGACCTCAAATTGTAAATACTTTGAGAATAATCATGAGAAAGGAAAAATAAAATTTAAAGACAATGTATTAAAAATTTAGGTCTTGGCATCCATATTCAAGCACTTGATGTTTACAATATTTATAAAATGGGCAAATATTGAAATGAAACTCTAATTTTCTAATTTTCCTAAAGACAAACTATTTTTTTAATTTTTAATACTAAATACTAAATGAAAATGAAATGATTATTATTTTTATTCTTCATAAATTATTTTACAAAATATTATGTTGTTGTGTTTTGACAGTTACTCATGATTAAAATTTTAAAATACACATGCAACTCTACTTCAAATATAAGACTTTGGCATGGAAGGATTCCCTTTAGGCATTCACCATCAGTTTTTGATCATCTATGTAAGTTACTCTAAGAGAATATGATTACAACTTTGACTATGACTATGATCTAAAATGTGGCAAGCACCCTTGCCCCTACCTACCTACCTCTCTAACTAAGTTGAATTTATTTATGATTCAGATTAGATCTTAAATGAATTGATCTATTTTTTTCACTTATATGCATCTTATTATTATGTTTCATTACAAAATTCTTTGAGATGAGAAAAACTATGTTGACTGTAGTAGTACTTCTCAAGCCTTGAAGACAATCATACAATGAATTAAGGGAGTGATATTTTTTCTTTGCAAATTTTCATCCAACTCTTTATTTGATTTTGGTGCTATCTTTCTTTATACTAAGAAAAAGTGGATGAAATTGCCAAAAATACCATCAAGACATATAGAGTTTAACAAAATGTGGACAAAATTTGCCAATTTCAAACAATATTATAGATGAAATTATATAATTGATAGATGGATGGAAAAATTGGATCATTTATCTAACATGCTTGCATTCTCATATTCATATCGGCTAGCTAGAAGAAAACCCAACAAGAATGGTGTGATCAAGAGGCTCTGCCTTGAAAAGCACTTAGACAGAAGATATATAAAAGCTAATCAACTATTGTTAAATTCAGTGTTAAATGCACGTTGGGGGCCAACTAGTCGGACCCCTCATCCCCACTGCAACCAAATCTTCACTACATTGTATAGTATGAATGCGGTTGTTGATAGGATACCATAATTGATGCGATAGTCTCTGTCGAGAGGACAAAATCATAAAATCAGTGAAGAAGAAGTGATCCAAGATGTGACAAAGCTAGATAAATTTAAATCTACTCTTATAGAGTTGGAAATGGTCTAGTCAAGTACCAGTTATGCATAATAATATACTATCTATCAACTTAGACTATTGACTCATCTGTAAACTAGAAGAAACTCCTATTTTTTTTATAAGTTCATTAATATGGAAACAATGTTTTTTTAATGTCACGCATGCTCCCATGGATGTTCAACAAAATCTGTCAACATTGACATGGCAAAAACACTCAAAAATCTGAATAAGTGCGCCTTGTTTTTAGTCCAATGTTTGCATAGACATGGTCAAAGAATTGAGGTGCTAGAAGTTTGCCATGGGAAGCCACTTCACCTCTACATCATCGCCACGCAAGCGGGCAGTGCTACATCTGAATTTATTTCACCCGACCCAGCAATAATGTGGCCACTTGATAATGTGGCATCTGACGTGACATCTAATGTGGCCGTTTAAGAATTTAAAATTTTTAATATTGTTTTTAGCAATGTCAACTTAGAAGTCTAGACATTTCTTGAGACATCAATTGGTATATAATGTACCCATAGGGCAAGGTTGGCACAAATAATTATTTAAAAAATAAATAAATAAATAAACAAAAAAAATTGAATGTCAATATCAGCAAAAATTTACCATCTACCATTCACTTTGATGCCAAAGTGAAATAATTACTTCATAGACATTTAGTGAGAATGAAGGGTAGAGAGATTATATATATTTATATTGAAATTCAATGTTCATCCATGGTTAAACAAAGGATATGGGATAATTAGAAGATGAAAACTTGACTGCTATACATATTAATATTGTTTTAGACATCTGGATGTAGTTTCAGACATGTACATATATGGATGTTGTTTTAGACATATAAACGTTTTTTCAGGTAGTCTAGTTTAAACAATTTTCTTGTTTTACATATTCCATATGGTTTGTTGTACTTCGTACCACCCCATTTATATAAAGAGCTTCTCTTTTCATCCATAGTCTACATCCATTTTATTATTTTTACAAAGCATGCTATGTGGTTGCCCTTTCTTTATGTTTTCACATCTGGTTAGCGTTTTATCTCAGCCCACAGTAACTTTTACTAAATTACCTGAAGTTAAACCAAAACCCTTGCCAATGTGGCAGTTCCATGTTTTTTTGGATGTTGTATAGAACGTGACTAAGTTTTTTTCAATGTCTCTCGGAACATCATTGTCACACAAGACATCGATTCATTCTGCGAGAGACATCCAAACATTTTTTGGAACATCCAACTCAATGTTGCCTCCCATGGTTTCAATCCCATCTTCGTGCTCTTGTATTGAAAAAAATGCTTGTTTACTGCCAATGTCCAAAGAAAGGCGGATTTTCTATACTGGTCTAAAAAGCCCTTGTACTTGCAACTTAGGGTTCACTGTAACAATGGAGATATTGAATGGTAAAGATGAAGACATAGAGTGCCCTCTACAAAATAAGGTAATGTCTACAAAGTTTTTGTATAAACAAGAAATTGCAAAGGAAAAATATGGCCAATGCTGCATTATAAGTGGATCATGGATCAATTTTTTTGCATTAATAGAAAACATTACACATAGTTATAGAAACATCTAACTCTAAATACATATTATACAATGTATAAAGATCACCATGCAATATGATCACAAGGATTACCTTACTTCTTTTGACATTACAAGAAGTTTCAGCCCTGAAAGAGGCTGTTAACAGATCATTTTCGGCCCCCCTGCGGTGCAATTATAGAACATTAAATAAATATTAAATAAAAATAAATAAATAAGTCTGATGTGGCACAAGTAGTGCCACATCAGCACCCGAAATCAAATAATTTTTTATTTGAATTTTTCTGCAATTGCACCCGGGGGGTCAAAACTTGAGGCCCCTTCGGGGGCTGAAATTTCTTCTAATGGCACATTGTGTGACAAAGTGTTGTTTTCCATATTAATCACACTTCATTACCACAAGCGGTACACGTGTCATTTTTCCATTGGTTGCAAAGATTTTACAATAATTTTGGAAGAGGAAGACATGCCATTTTTCCATTGGGGTCCAACAATGTGCTCCGCCTTTCTTTAAAAATGACTACCAAAAAAATTCTTCAAAGATATACATCATAGTCATCATAAACTCCAAAATCTTAAACCATTATCTTTGCAAATGAGCCTACAAAACCTAAACCCTAATTTCAAGAACAACCTCATCTTCAATGTCATCATCAACATTTCCAACAGTAAGCTTCTTGTGCAACACAAACTTAGACCAGAGCCATCTTCTACAAGCTTGGTATCAAACAATACGAAAACTACCAACAAAAACCTTTGTCAAGCAAACAAATTGAAACAAATTGTCATCACTTGCGGGTTGTTCCTTGAAACCCTTTTCAAAACCAAGGAATTTTGAAATCAAGAAACACTCTAAAGCAAACAAGCACTCATGGAACTCATGCTAACAAAACAACAAATAAACACAAACACAGACAAATACAACAAGCACAACATTACAAGCCAAAATACAAGTAAGCAAAAATTCCAAAAACAATGGTCCTCGGATCTTACCATCCGAATTCTTCTATCAATCGATCCAATGTTTCAATCGACCGACGTCTAGTAAGATACCTCAAGCACCCAAACCTTCAAACAACAGTGGCATTCACATCTTGATGGCATCAATAAAGGAGTAAACTTAAATTAAGCGAAAAAAAGCTGAATACGGATTGCCAACACGAACACGAACACTTTGAGGGTTGAGATCTTCAATTGCCGCTACTACATACTCAGAGAGTGAAATTGTGCGGAGAAGCTCCAATCAAGTCAAATTGGACGGAGAAACTCCAACGATTCAGCAGAGAAGCTCTAAAATGCAAATAGTGTGTAATCGCTCACCATATCCAGACACAAAACAACACTCAACGGTGAAATAAGAAACACACTACTGAAGAGGGTGCCAAACTCTAATTCCCTAAATCAGTGGTCCTCATTTTTTTCTCTCAGCGGCTGTTGAGGGCTTCCCAATTTTTTCTTCTGAGATCCATGGTTGAGATTGAATCACACACCTGAGATTGGCGGAAATCGAATTGACGGCTTCTGGGGGATTATAATTTTTTCTAAAAAGCATTAATGGCCCCAATTTTTTTGGCAGAAGGGGGTGTGGCAGGCACAGGGCTGTTTGCCACTTTTGGGCACATTGTTACCTTACTTTCTACATTTTTTTTTGAAACATTTGCTATCATATAGTTTATTGGGGATAATTGCAACTTGCATATAGAATACATGTAAGTTGCAATTGTCTCCAATAAATTGTATGATAGCAAATATTTCAAGATGTGACAACTGCCATCCTATTAGTGGGAAGTAGTTTTCATTTACTTTGTCATTTCTTCATCAAATCCTGGCATAACAAATTACAAATGGACATGTAAGTTGGAGAATAAGAACACATTTCAAAGTTTGTCATTGGACCTAAACTCATGGCTTAGAGACCCACCCATTCCACTCGTATAGATTACATATTCATATATGTATATATATAATTCAACCACTTTTTACAGTTGGTGTGAGTTAAGAGTTTGTTCAATTCATCGAGGATCCTACATTATAGGATCTTACATTAGACTATATGATAATGTGTGGAAGAAATTTTAGAAACTCAATTTCACCATATAGATTGCAAGATATTTGCGATTAGAATGATGAATATTTGAATTGACACTTTGGGAAAAAAATTCAAAAGAAATATTTGATTTTCATTCTTAAAATCTTTTTTTTAGTAGAATTCACGCAAGATTAAAGGAAAATAAATCGTTAAAAGTTGTAAGATAGAATTGAAACACACTAATCCCAATAGAAAAATGAATTCATTGCATTATTTTCTCAAAAAGATGTGAAAATTGAGTTTAACCCCTCACAGCCCAACGAGACCAAATGTGTCCCCACTACCGCTATACTTCCCGGATGATCAAATGTTGTGATCTGAATCCTTTCTCCACCAAATGCCCAAAAGACAAAATTCCCAATTCATGAGGAAGATAGCTTCCGCATTCAATATATAGTGGATTTCCTAGAGGATGATGCAATTGCATCAAGCCATATGCTTATCATAAAGCGCGTTGGTCAAGCTTGGGCAGTGAGGGGTTAAAAAAGAATTCAATATATTATTTTCTCATTCAAGAAGATGCTATGATTGCTTATTAAACAAGAAGCTTCATAACTTTCACATCACTAATCCAAATAGAATGAATCAAAGCTTTCCAAGTAGACAAAAATATAATCTATGGAAAAAAAATCTGAAAAAAATTTGATTTTGATTTTTTATGGATTTTTTTTGTTGCTTGAAGTCGGCCGTTTTGAAGTTATTGTGGCATAACTTTTTTTCTTAGAAGAAGTAAAAATTGTATTTTACCAAAAGTCAATGTGCATTTCTATCTTACAATTTTTTTTTCATAAAATCAAGACAAAAATTGAGACCGTTGGAACCTACCCAAAATCCATTTTATCCGTATAGTCACGGAATAAGACTTCAAGGGGTTTTAAGAGCAAATGAAGTTGATCCAAAATATCTTGCCACAAAGCCATCTTAATCAATCAAGTAAAAAATTGGAGAATGTTATTATATATTAAATAAAAATATGAATTAATTTTTTACCCATAAATGCTGCGGCAGAAGTTTGGCATCCAATGGATGACAAAGAATCCTTCTAGTAGGACAAATGTGCAACTATTCATCCTCCAAATTTTGTTGTGGAAAGGGAAGTTCTTCTACAATAGTTTGACTTCCAATGAGTGCTTTTGCAATTTTTTAAGCAAATGAATTACAAGGTAACCAAAAGGATGATTTCCACGATCACCAATTTGTCCTTTTAAGGGTTAAACCACTGCAACATTTCAAACTGGGTTATTTCATATACTTTAGCTAGTTCCTATGAGTAATTTTAGACCCTATTATTTGAAACTTTGATGCAAAGGGTAGTTCTTTTAGCTTCAAATGGAGTCACTTTGCAAAAAAAACAAGTTTGTAGTTAAAAGATCATCTCGTTTTCTGGAATTTGCTAAGAAAAAAAGCATTTAATAAATTTAAACCAGTTACAAGTTGCAAAAGAGATTACAAATTTGTCCCACTCCACATTGATTTCAACATGTGCTGCATTTTGAGGCAGTTTTGCTCAAAAACAACAGAAATGCTTACGGGTTAAACATTTTTGGCCCCCCCCCTTCCTTTTTCCACAATTCACAATATAACATCATGGAAAGACTACTTCATCAGTAACTAGTTTCAGTATCTAGGGGGAAAGCAGAATACAAATGCTAAGTTACATATCCTTGTTGGGATTGTTTCCAGACAAAAGTGTCGAGATTTCCAGTCCCCGACTGAAAGCCTGGTTGAAGACGAGGCGCGTCTGGAAGGTGGAGACGAAAGGAAACCAGGAGAGCAGTGCAATGGGAATGAACACAATGGCTCCCATGAACGCTTCGTACACTCTTGCGATGGCTCGAACCGACTTCCACAAACCGATTTTCTTCACCGCTGGCCGTAATGCAATGGCGATCTGATTCGCAAAAACCAGACAAACAAAAAATGGGATTGGTTTAGCCTTAACACTTTCAAATTCTGCTTGAATGGCCCTGAATTTCTCCACTTGAATTTCAGATTATCAACAAGTCACTCTCCATGACAAAAAAATCTAGACGTACTAACAATCGGGTGGGTAAGAATGAGGAGAATCTCACAGATAGTAGTCCCCAGCCCGTAGGGATAAGGGAGAAAGCACTTGCAAATACATCGCCGATTGTGAGACTTGTAATAGCCACAGCCACAACTACGCCGCCGATTAAGGCCAAAAACACAGTCATTTGAAAGAGCCGTAGTATGAGCTGAAAGTTGGCTAACGATTTCTGATTGATAGAAAACACCTGCCAACGACAAGATAAAAGAAGAATAACGTAAATTAATAATTAAAAGAAATAAAAAAAACTCGTGCTATCTACATTTCAATAATTTCGTACTAATTGCTTCGCCAAGGAATATCAATAAAGAGCAGAAGTATTTAACCCCTAAGCACTCTGGATGATATATAGAGTGCTTCAGGTTGGTGTTCAAATAAATTCTCATTTATCCCAAGTAATAATTGAATCTTTAAAGGACAACCTTCCTTTATGACCAATTGAATTAATTGAGGTAAACAATGATTCTGTACAAAGACATCGCGATAATATGCAAAACTTCAAAAAAGGATTCGGGCATGAAAGGGTTAAGAGAATAGTAGTAAATGATATTCACCTTGAACGTGAGGACAACACCCGCTAGCACACACCAGGAGAATCCATAGACCTGCAGGAAATACAGCAACAAAAGGATTCTGAAACTGTAAGGCAGAGGCAAAAACCATATGTATACAAAATAGTAGAGCCATGATCTCGGAGTTCGAATATACCAGAAATCATGTATTAATAGGTTTCAAACAATGAGGAAGACAAAAGAAGAGAGGACAAACTACCAACCCGGAAATTTCTGTCATGGCCAACGACATTAAGCGCATACACAACACCGTACTGGACTAGAAAGAACCGTAAGCTCAGTACGATCTCCCAAAACTGCCCTCTGGTTGTACAAATATGTTCCTGCTCTTCCTCCCACCATTTTTCCCAACTATTTCCGCCTTTCTCATCGATGCCTCCTTTGTGGAACAACCAGTTTGTCCAGTCTTCGAAGTCGGACACAGTCCTGGATGAAGAAATTGTAAGCCGAAAAGGAGAACAATATACGTAATAGAAAGCAGAATGCGAAAGAAATAAAGAACTCTATAAAGATACAGATGTGTGATTTACTCACTTTTGCCACTCAAATCCTGAAGGATTAAATATGAAAGGAGCCCATAACCATGAGATGGCAAGAAACCAACTACTGAAGGTAAGCAGGATGTAGGTGAGCGTTGTACGCTCTGGAGCCCCATATGCAAAGTATACGATGAGCAGCAGCATAATCTCCAGACTGCATGTGCAACAAAGTTAGCTATATACTGAAGCCAACGCCACTGCATTCGAAAAATCCCAAACCCGAAATAATATAAAAGAAATGAAGGTCGATGTTACTCTTATTAAAGAAAATCTTACGCTTTCACAAAGTGGCTCCGGGAGTACATCCGATAATTTTCAGCAAATGAAATATGTTCAACAACAAACCCTCTCCCAGTACTCGCATACTGCAAGAACACCAAATCAACCAGATAACAAGAATTGGGGATGCATCAACATATTGAGTTGCAGGTGTAATATACCGCAAATTTCATGTACAAGATGGGCAAAATAGCAAATGTAGCCTTGTCCTCCACGTCGAACTTTTAAATATAAACAAATTATTGAGTACGTGTGTCCTAACTCCCATATAGCAAATCAAGTAGTAATCTCGGACAAACACACGAGAAAAAAGAAAACCTCCGATAAGCAAGAATTTTTACATAAAGCTTGTTTGATGCCGCAAATCATGGGTGACCCAACCGCTATTGGTTAAAATTAATTCCAATTGCATTGCAGAAGGGCAGACATTTTACCTTGGCACCTCCATGGAGAATGGTGCGGCCAAAGTAGTGTGTTCGTGTTCCAAGTGAGAAGGTAAAGAAGACCGAACTTAATTGAAGCTGCATCGTGCAAAAGCTTATGATTGCCTGCAAGTACCAATGAAGAGAAAATGTCAAAAGTAGGAATGAATACAAAATTTAGCACTCAAAAGCGATTGGTAAATATGACATGGGAGCAAGGATGACAAAAGCTACAAATTCCTAAGACAAGTCGGGTCTAGTTTTTAGCTAGCCCAAGCCTTAGTGGTCACCGTCGATGAATGCTGGACGTTCTAATCTTGCAGATGGTTTTTCAGTCGGGCACCGAGGAATATAAGTGATGTGAAACGCTGTCACTAGTCAGGGGGAAAACATCCTCGAGATCAATGGATGGATTACTTTCTTACTTTCAATATTCCTTCCTCTAGAAGAAAATTCATGATCATCGGCACTGCAGTAAAAACACCAATCTGCAGAAGAAATTGTGTGTCGAGGGCTGATTGCAACGCAACATTAGCGGAAAGGCCTTTACTTTTGAGATCTGCGTCTACTCCTGATAGCGCCTGTTGCAAAAAATACAGCTCGATAAATAATCTATATCTGAGAATTTGGCTAATGCTGGTATGTACCAGTTTCTGACACTTGACAAGTTCCAAAAACAGGTGGCCTAAACTCCACCACAAATCAAACAGTCAGCGCTAGATTTTTCTTACGTATTAAACCGAAAAAAACATAGCCAATAGATAGATAGAAACACGATAATATAACAATGCAATCTACGCACCATTATATATGAAGATACCACAAGGATGTCGCAGTGAAAAGCCAACTCCTTGTGGCACCCAAAGCAAAGTGAAACAACAATTTCACCCCAAATCTGCTGGTAATTCTATCATGAAGTATTAAAGAATGCATACCAAGTACACTTTGCCGTAGAGGAACACGTAGACGGTCAAGACAGTCAACTGCCAGATATCAAGAAAAACATCAGTTGCTATCACCCTAGACAAAAGGAGAGCAGAAAATGAAGATACTGCACGAAATCAGATACGGTACAGGATCCCATGCATACACTGCGAAAGAACACAGGCATCCCATGTACATATTCACTGCAAACTTCATATATCCATCTAAAAAAAAGGTACTATATGAAACATACCATAGTCGTGAAGTAGTAACCAACAGTAGTAAAGAAGAAAGATAGCATCCGGAAGAAGTCAAAGAGTTGGCCCAGACGATAGATGTCACGGCTTAAGGTTTGTTCCCCATTTCCAGAAGCTACTTTCCCTTCAAACGCGGCAATTTGATTTAACCCAACATCTCGCCCCTTACCACACTGCACAATTAAACCACCAAAACAATTGTGAACTTGAATACTACTATCAAAATACAGTGCGTACTTCAGATAAGTGATAAATTAAAGCGTCTAGGGATGCAACTCACCTGAATGTATTCATGATGGGTGATGTTCCCTTGACGTAAAGTGGAATTGAATCCTGCAGGAAAGTGGCAGAAATTGAGTATAATCAACCATGTTGACCGATTAATACCGAAGACATACCACAAGAACTAAATGGGGCACATAGTTACTCAGGATATGGAACAATCACAACAAATCTGAACTACTTCGTCATGCTTATTCATTCGTAAGCACAAAATGCAAGGTAAGAAATCAAAATATTAAGAGACGGATGGGACCTGCAAAAATGTCTTCACTAAGGTTAATCTGATGAGATGCCTTGCTGATACCTCCCCTTGTGATGTGGAATATGCGGTCAAAGACGTCTGGATGCCCGTAGTGCATTCTCACCCTGCAGAACGTAGTGTGAATTGTTGGCGTCAGAAAAGGTATTTGTCAAAAAAGAGAGTAGAATTCTGACCAATTAAAGCAAAAAACAATACCCGACTCATCTGGAACGCGTAGGAGCTGAGAGCAGAGAGTAATGAGTATCCCTTTAGACTGCTAATTCCAATTCTTTGTTAAGCAACCATAACTTGCATGTCCTAACCCTGTATCAAGAGAATGAACATGCAGCTTCCCAAAGAGATTCAGATAACTTACTTCAGTGGCTTTGCAAGAACGCGTTGTCCAAGTGTTACGAAGCTTCGTTCCTGCAATGACATGAACCAGGCCAAAGAAGACACACTGCAACCAGAAAGACAGTCACGAAAGGCCCCCAAAATATTCGTGACTAGGAGCTTTCTACGGCGATCAAAAATTGCTTCAAAATAGCCTAGTTACAGGTCTGCCCGATCATAGTTTGGAAACAATGCATAACTTCTTCAAGGACATCAATGAAAGATGGGAAGATCAATCTGCACCTTCCAGTGAAAACATGCTCACGAACACCAAGAATCGTAGGTTTTCTGAGTCCATAATTTTTAGTATCATCAAATTCCTCTAGAAGGTTCCTCATTTTGAAAGTTTCTTCCAAGTAGTGTTCCTGCGTGAATTTGGGGTGCTCACCAACATTAATACTTCTCATCGACGTTCAAGCCCAGCTGGATGTGTAAACCAGGTCAACTATTAAAACCGTTCCTTCCGGATCATCGAAACAAATCGACCTCATGACATGAACCTTGCCAAAGAAAGGTTGTTCTACAACAGAAATCTACTCGGAAAGATGGGCACGCACCTGATTCATATCAATCGTTTGAAGGGCTTCTCCACGAGTAAATACAATCGCATGGTTTTGATTTTCAGGCTTGCCCTCTCCCAAAATAACTTCTCCAGGCAATTCTATAGAGTAAATTTCCTGCATCCAGATCCCCATCATCGTAAGATTTGTAGTTCATTGTTAATTAAGACTTTCAGCACAAAACGTAGATATTGCAATTCAACTCAAAACTCCACAATTGCGGTAATCATTGAATTCATAGAGAAACCGCAAAACAAGTATCATCACCTGATCATTCCCACTAGGATCGGCTTTCATGAGTTTCGAATAATATTTAGTGACTTCCTCCTCTCCCTGCTTCACCTTGCCCTTATGAATGTAGGCAATCCTCAACGAATCATTCCTGTAGAGGCAAAATGTATGCAACACAGGCAAATTCTGTTAAATACGGTACAATAGCCATTCAAGAGTGCCACTCCAGCTTTCGTCTGTGTCGCATGTTTAAGTTCGAGAAGTTGAGGAGATTATTGTTTGAACCTAAGAACTGACGTCATCATGAGAGTCCGAGTATGCTTAAAAATACTACCGTAGTGATAGTTTTTGAACGGAAATGAGAATCATGTCCAATAAAAGCTACGAAGATGAAATATATAGGATATCTGAAGGAATGAAATAGATTCCCCTCGGACAATCACAAGTAGCGACTTCAAATTCAAATACATAATTAGAAGACTTTGAGTAAGATCCACTGAAGTAAATAGAAAGATCGAAGTGAATACTCATGTTCTCATCAAGTAGGAATCACTGAAGGAAATAGAAAGACCGAAGTGAATACTCACGTTCTCATCAAGAAAGAAATATCTGCCGCTTTCTGTCGGCCATCATCTCCCTTTCCCCCTTGCTGTTGTTCTCCGTATATTTGAGCACTGACTACATACAGAAACTTCAGCTCTGCCTGAGCTCTAGCATCAAGGACACCTAAATCTGGTGAGGCACTCGTTGTCAAATACTGGGATCCTTGTTCCACATCGTCTGCTTCATTCCATAAAAAATAACATAAGAAATGGAGAGACTCTGTTTTACACAATTTAGAAATGTAATAAAATCTGACAGGCATACAAGCTGAGAAAATCTTGTACAAAGAGATGAAAAAGATATACCTGACAGAGATGCTCCTTCTAATTTAGCCTGCAAAATTAGAGCTCTTTTGTAATACATCATTCCACGAACTGCAGGACATGAAAAGAACGTTATCGTGAGGTGGTGTCAATCACATGTTTCAAGAATATCAGCGCAAGCAGACTATCGAAGGAGCTAAACAACACAGTAAAACGAAACAACAAAACGCTTAAACTGATACTCAAAAAAAGTCTCGAAGTCTATAATAATCGAAGTATACGTGCCAATAACTCCAAGTCATAAATATACCACTCACCTGTTCGTGCAAGAGTCTGTCCTCGATACGAAGCCCAAAGCCGCAATTGTAATTTAACAGTTTCATTAAGATCGTCAGGTTTTCTTGGCTTTTCATTGCCCTTGAACTCATATTCCTTCGGAAAGATCGTCTTCAGAAGCGCTTTCCGATATTCACGATCCTCTTTCTTTGGATAAATCCTTTCCAGAAAATTTGCCCACTCATCTGAAAAACATGCAGATACTTGAATTACGTTAAAAATGAAGCCAATAAGCCTGAAGTGATTTTTGGTAAGGATGCAAAATATAAGTGAGAAAACAAGTCTCAAAGTACTGTTCAACCTAAGTGACAATATAAATAAAGCAGACCTCGAATTGACTCTAAATGAATTCCCCTCAAGAAACCTCAAACAACAAGATGCGCTTTTCCTACAAAATCCGCTCGTACAAAGCCAGACGGAAACCGTGATAGGTTTCACCTGTCCAAGGTCAAAATCCGAGGGAACAAACCTGGCACAATGGTTCTCAGATAGTACATCATAGAGATACCATCTTTGTTTTCTTCAGCCAACTTAGATGGACTGTAAATAACATCTTCCGCATAGTACGGTGTGAACACACTGCAGACAACCATCCGCACAGAGAAGTCCTTCATTAGTGTGAGCCAAAAGTAGCCTCCAGTAGGAAGAAGAATCCTTAAACCCGTCACTACATGTAAAGCCTCTTGACTTGAGTAAGACGGACACACGAGAACATCCAACTGCTGTTCACTCCAATACACCACAAATTATCACCAAGTTCTTTCAAACGTAATGGGCAACAGGATGACTAACCTGAAAGAAAACATTTTACGCACAGTTGGTGAATTGGGCATTTTCATAAACAATGAATTACTAAAGAATTCCAATCGTCGACAAGCCTCCAGATTCACTGGGACATTCAAGGCCGATTCCTTGATAGTCAAAATTTGATTCAGTCTACGAACTAGTGAATTCTGTAACAAAAAGAAATCCGTGGTTAGATAACAATCTGCCGTCTGGGAGGTATCAACATACTGCACATCAGGTCAATGATGCTTCAAAACTCGCCAGAAAGCAGTAAGCCCGGACTACAGAAGTACAGTTTAAAAACATAACGTTTCAAAATTCTTAGTCCATATATGCCCCAAACTGAAACAAGCGAAGCAAACAGTTCACACGGAAAGGTTCAAGACGTACTGATTCATCAGTGGGCAAAGTCAACTCAGTAAATAGTCCCTCACTTTGTTTTCCAGCTTGAAGAACAGCATCATCCCTATTTAACCAAACATTACACAGTTAGCTTGCAAATATACAAAACATATGAACCACTTTAATATATATGTGAACTGCTTTGCGGAAACCACAATAACGAAGAAATCTAAATTCAGTATCAGACCTCGTCTCAGAATCCTTAATAAAGTCGCGCATCACAACGTCGTAGAAATCTAGCAATTCGTTTCGAACCGCTGCTGTATAAGCTTCCCTCATTTCTTTAGTATTATCATCCTTCATTTTCTTCGCCTCGTTGATCTGTTAAATAGAGCATGAGACCCCCCCAAAATGAAAACAAACACGTCTTCCCCAAAACACATACTAACCGCATCCCCGTACTCGATGGTTCATACAATTATATTCTGAAAGATCAAGAACGGTTCCAAGCTTATCAAGGTCATAAAATTACAAAAAAAATGATCAACAATAAAAAAACAATGTGCGAATCATTTACCAGAACGGTCGTAAGCTTTGCTGCCTTATTCAGCACTATTTCAAGTTGGTCCTTCTTCAAATTATATTTGTGTTTCAATTGCTCGAGTTCTATAGCCTCCCTCATACTCCCGTAAACGAACTTCACCCTGTCACTCAGTCGGAAGCAGTAATGGTTGTGATAAGGCCGTCTAGGCAGGTAATCCTAAAAGACTAGTCATATGCATTACCAGGAATTATTAAGCAAGGTCATGTGCTGGATCAATATCTTCAATAATGATAAATACCCAATTCCTGAACTGAGACAATTATTTATAGACCAACTAGCGCCTCACAATCCTAAGATGAAGGAATTTGAAGTATACTTGTGAATTCGAGACCAATATACAGCCCACCAATACCTCCTCCAAAAGGCTTTAGCTGAGCCTAACCTTATGCTCTCGCTTGAAGGACAGTGAAAAAAAAAAAACTATCTAAGGTAAGATTCCATGAGAGCGCAAACATACCAACGACTCCCCAGAATATCATTCTCCAAAAGATGCTCGAGAATAATTCGTAAAGTATCGAAAGCCTCTTGCAAAGCAAACCTCATGTACGGATCCCGTCCAATTATTTTCCAGAGCTCCAGCTGGGGAGCTTGCTTGTGCACTTCCGCCAGGTCACAAGCAACGAACACCTGCACCCACCAATAAAAGCAGGCTTCATGAAAACAACAATCAGACTTGTCTGTGATCTATACAACTGAGGGCTGCGAATCGTCAAGTCGAAAATTCAGTAACCCCTGGTGAATAACAGGGTATGCAAGACCACATTAAGAGCCTTACAATCTAGCTAGTTAAACAGAAAACAACGCCCCCACAGACCTTATTCGCTAGTAAGAACAGAGGCCACTGGACCAATGTGAGATCTTGAGAGTTTGCTGTCAGATTTGTCAAGGTGTTGCCAGGCATGACTAACCACTCCATCTCCCTGCACAGGAATAAGGCAGGCTGAAATCTCCGTCCGAAGTGTGCGAGGATAAGCAGACAGCACAAAGAAACAGAGAACTTTCCAGGGAGTGAACACAACACATGTGAATAATCCATCAGTACCAGGATGGCATGAGAGAGTGCAGAATCTCTTTACAAGGGTCAAAGAGTTCGCAATCGTCACAAAACTATATCACTGTCTTACTTATTATTGATAAGATCTTCTTCACGTAGCGACGCGATCACGTCATTCCAAATGGGGGCGAATTGTATGGCTTCAACCTTCTCGTTTGTATTTACTGATTCTCTCAAAACTCTGCAAGACGAAAAAATTCAGATAAGACACACTCAGTAAAGATCCAAAAAATTTCAAACTTATCATAACGCACCATACACTACACTCGGACCGAATTTCACGCATAAATTTCACGCATAAATTTCACGCATAAATTTCACGCATAAATTTCACGCATTTCCAAGTACAGTATATTCACTTATGTTGATGAGCTTGCAGACGCTTTGTAAATGCTGCCGGCAAAAATGTGAAGCGGTTACGGAACATGTCGAGAGACCGGATCTGCCAGATTGAGGGGAAATCACCCGTAAGCGTGAGAATAAAAATTTCGTATCGAAGTCTAAATTTTTCATCGCTTCTAATGATGCGAAGAATCGATACATTGAAAAACATGCAAATTCTCCCCTGAACAAAGGTGTGATGTGCATACACATGTTCACCCAACTGATTCAAATATCAACGATATAAGAGCACAATGTTCCTCAACTCAATGCACGACCAACCCAGAACCTTGCAAGAAAATCCTACTAAAAACAAAACACGTAGGTAATAAACCATTGCCCACCTCTCCGAGACCCATCCTTGCTCCATCGAGGCCTCCAACTAGTGCAGAAATAACCGTATACCAAACTTGCAAGTCCAGGAAATAAATCTGGCAACACGCATCAGGTCGTAACATCAAATAAGCGTTACAACCTGTACTAGACAATTTAACAAAACTCAACGCTCATCTCGTACAGTCTGGCAAAAGTGTACATCACGTCCTCTTTCTAACAATTCGTCCTAAAATAACAGTCAAGGCACCCAACACCTAGGAACGCGCTTCTAAAATTGCGCTACACAAACACTCGCAAATGACTCACCTACTTATACACTAAGGCTTTGCTAAACCAAACCAAAAAGAACTTAAACATTAGTCGATGGTCCGGGTAAATTACCATAACCACGGGAGCCCACAACGAAACAAGAGTAAGAGCGTTATGATTACCTGAAACACCATACAAAGTCGTTAAAATGCAATTTCATAACGAAACCGCAAGTGATAACACCTCAACACAAGGAAACAAAAGAAATAAAAATTGACATTCACTCAGCAGAGGCTGGGACCCTGGACGGAAAAACATCAATGTAAAGCAGTTTTATAGACATACCCTTTGAAACAATGTCTCTCCATCGATAATTGAGGTCGGTGAGGTCCACGATGGTCCTCGTTGGACCCACCATAGTTTTAATCTGCAGTGCCAGTCACCCACTCGTATAAGTTACTTCTGATTTCAATTACTCTGATCTATGCTGCCTCCAAATTCAAAGCTCTGGTAGACAAGTCAGAAGAAACTACCTGCAGGAAATAGCTGAAGGAGAATTTGCAAGCCAGGACGACAATCCAGAACAAGATGTACCTGCAATGTGTAAGAGAACAGATTCATATCCAGGAATAAACAACCAGCTTGCTGATATTTTTCTAACAGTACTACCACGTCCTTCAGCAAGACCAGACGAGAGGGTCATCATTAAGAACGAGTGATGAAAGCCCTATCAACAGCTCTAACCTGAATGCTGTACTGAGATTCTGGAGTGCTTCATCGAAAAAATTTTAAAAAAATTCTACATCATAATGAAATAAATAACTTTTCTTGGCATGCTTACATTCACTGGACTTGCATTCAGAATCAAAAGTTTTCACCCGATATTCCAATAATTAAGTATCCAATGACTTACAAGATCATCAAATGGCTTACAAGATTGGAATGATTGAAATACTTACGAGAAGTAATCGCCAGTGCTTTCGTACAAGCCGCGTCCAACATAATATCGTTCCTGGTGTAAGAATATCCTGTAAGTTGGCTTTCGCTAATATCTCTGGCCAGCAAAGTACATCTTCACACCAGAATACAAAATCCAACTTCTGAGGTAGGCGTACCTGGTGTACCCAATTCAGAAACGGTACAGGGCCAAAGTTCGAGCACTTCTCCGCTTGACTCCGGAGCCAAGGCATATTCATGAGCAGGGCAACAAAAAGATGCGATCCTCCGTACAATATCAGAAGAACGCAATAGAGCCTAAACCATGTACTCTGTCCTGATCTGCTCTCTTCTTCCTGAATTGTCTTCCTAACAACACAAAAACATGGCATTTGAGTCATAGTCCAGGATAAAGCTGAAGTCTTACATTCGTAGTACAATCAATTAGACCTGGCTAACATAATCCAGAATCGAAAGAACGGCACACGTTTGTAGCAGCAGAAACACTGAAGAGTCAAACTCACAACCTTGAGCGCCATGGGTAGGAACTTACACAAAGAGGAGCACAATAATTGCTGAGAGACTGGCAAACCAGAACAAACGTAACCAGATTCTTGAAAGAGTACGGGCCCGGCTGCTTCTGTATGCCCCCAGAATTAATATGACATCCAATACAGCTGGATATCACAAAAGAAAGAACAAATAAGTTGACTCACCTCAAAGGAATAGAGACAAAGAAATAGACTACGGAACATAAAGCAAAAAAGTTACATCCAGCAGATAACTTTCGGATATTTCTAGCATATACACATTAAGTAAGCCCCCAAAAGGGGCTCACATGTAGCCTAGACTGAAAATGCGCAGCGCAATAAATGACCAGTTCAATTCTATATTTAAAGCAACCCTCTAACTCTCGGACATTACTTCAACAACGAAAGACACCAATTCTTGAAGAAATAAGCATCACCCACCACGAACCTCAGATACCTCAAATGCTCCATGAGAGCACCACATCAACATCAACGACTTTCAGAAGAAATAAGTATTGATCTAAACCGTAGTCTTGGATGACATGCAATAACTATATAAACAATATCTTGATTTTCTAGAAAAACGAATCACACTTAAAACTCAAAATTGACTTACATTGTATAAACTTCATGATAACAAAAGTAGGGCCAACGCTCAATATATACTTGATGCTAGTAGTATTAAACTTCTCGTCACAGAAGGCAAAAACTGCAAGTCCCTACCAACACATATAACAAAGCATCAGCTGTGCGAAGTCAAAGCTGTAGCAAGTCCAGAACGAGAAAAAACCCTGAAAGAATGCCAAACACAAAACGATCTAGCACAAATTCGATCCATTCAGAATAACACTAACAAAAACTTGAGTGCAGTTCTAGAAAAAGGACAAAACTAGTGCTACACCTGTAGCTAAAAACCGGGAGATAAGAGCATCAAAAAAACTTTGAAATCTGTAATCTACAACTGATGCCCGAACAAGTTCACAACAATCCATGGCCGTGATGCACCTAAACGAGCAATTTAGGACGCAGTATCGAAAGTCAATCAACCTGAAGCATGCAGACGAGAAAGATCCAAAGTCGATGGAAGCTGTGATACAAGTGAAGACCGCTCCGGTGCTCAACAAAATGAGATTTTCCTGCTTTTCTCTCCCGCCGATGTCCTGGTTCCGAACGTTGATTTTGCTCCTGAAGCAGTGGAATTTCATCGCGTGTATTTCGAAATTTCTGAATCCCAAACTAACTCGTTTCAGCGATGACAAATTTCGATTTCAAAACCAACAAAGTCGATGTTCAATCACAACGTGATATAAAGATCAATCTCAGTCTCTACATGAGCAAGCGACTGCGAGTATAATAACCATGGCAAGAGCAGTGAATTACAAGCTTGTCCCTCTTCTTATTAGAATCTTGCTTCGGCTTCACAAAAAAGCCCGAGCTTAGCCTCCACGGCCATGAAAGTTCCTCAAAGCAAACCGGAGTCCAGAAATACTCATTAATATCATCGTAGTTCCGCCACTTTGAATGTGGAAGCATTCGATTTTTTCGACCTTTTCGATCTTTTCGATCTTTACAAAACTTCGCCTCCTGCAGCAATTAAAAAGAAAATAGTCAAAAGAAATACATAAAAATAATATTTAAAACACTCAATATATTATTTGATGATAAAATTTAAGCCTCTTAAAAAGTTGTATAGTAAACGTAAATCTTTACAGTAAGCACGGAAAGTAGCAGTGACTCTGGAAACCAGAAAACCAATGGATGACCATTGCAGATATACGAGTATTAAAAGCATGATGTTCCTCAAAAAAACAAAACTTCTTGTTCCACAACCAACGAAAGGCTGTTGGTTCAAAATAAGATGACACATACTCAGCTTCATCATGAATCTAATACCTCGAACAGGATTCCGAAACCTTACCGCAGCAATTATCTCATGGACGGGTTTTATGACCGCATCCAGAAATGAGTCAAAATCCTTGAGGATTATTGATCTCTCATGGAAGGGGTGACTGAGGACCACTGATCCAGGGTCACTGATCTCACCTGCCATCTGCAACCCAAAATTCGTTATTTCAAGATATTACATAACTGAGCCCATTGCAACCTAGACAACTATCCAATCTTAACCAAAGCTGATCCGTACAATTTATGGCATGCGTACCAGCATCATCTCCTATATTTTTAATGAATCTTTCGGGCGTCATCACAAGATAATTCTCTTTGGATAGATAGTACAGAACAAATTAAAGATATCCAATCAGGGATGTTTTCAATCGAGACATCCATAATCAAGTTTCAATGGCAAAAGAGACCATATACAAGATACCCAACCAATGTGACTATTAGAACCATAACGCGATGTCACAAGAAGAACTTAGTTATATCGGTATAGATGTGTCACTTCTTATGACTCAGTGAGAGCAATAATTTACATTTTATTATAGAAAAAAAACATAGAATGGCATACTTTCTGATTCACCTTCTAGGGTATGGATAACGAAGTCAACTGTACTCACTTGATGAAAGATGTAGCAGATGCACTCTGGTAAGAACCGCACATTAGAGGCTTCTCCCCAGATCAAGAGATATAGGGCTGAGAATAAGAGTCGCGATTGTGGCATGTGGCATGATTGGAGGCGACTGCATAGCACACGTGAAAATCAAATACTAATTTTAGAATCTGCGGACACGTGGAGGAGATAAACCACACAAACTGAATTATTATGCATAGGACGGCACAAATTTGCCAGCTTTTCTATCACTAGACAGAAGAAATCCTCGAAATGTCGGCAACCATTGCAAGTTATACGTGTTTCATGACGGACACAGACACTTTGGAATAATGCCCCACACATGATGCAATGCTTCGGTGCATTTAGGCAGAATAGGTATTAAGAAAATCTCAATCTCTTACCGATTAGACATTTTGTCCTTCCTTAAGAAATCGCACCATCGTTCATAGTTTTCAAGCAACTTGGTATGTACGTTGAAGATGGCATGTTCATCGAGCTGCAAGAACGCATTTGAGAGCCCCCAATCAAATTCTATTTCATCAGAAGTAAATGCTGCAAGTCTCAATAGTATAAAGAAGTAGTTCGTTTCCATTCCTCTTGAAAAATTCAGGTTCAGTCGTCTGGTCAGAATGCATAACATGTAACGTAGGAAGAAATTATAAATAATAGAAAATAACAGCTGTGACTAAAATGGAGCTTCCAAGACTGTAATTAGTAAGTGGATGTACCTTAGGTTTGAAATGCGAAGAACCAGAGTTGCTATTACGAAGAGAACCCAATCGTGACTGAGAGTTGGCTAAAAGTAGGACTAGATGCTCTCGTTGATTCAAGACATTGTCTGCCTGTTTATTCACTCAACATACAAGTCCCTCATTACCAAACAAAGTTTAGGATAAAAGTAGACAATGGAAATACAAGCCTGAGCACGCACATTCCGAAGTTGCTATCACCTACAGAATCGCAGTTAACGATCAGAGACAGTAACTACGAAGTCAAAGAACCCTGCCAGCTCTCAACAATAAGCGTTAGAGTCTTCAAAAACCCAAAATCGAAAATATAGAGACCATGATATTTTCTAAGAAATGTTCAGTGTAAGCAGAATTGTCAAGCAAAGTGAGTTTCTGTTTCCAATGTAGATGATTGATGAACCTCGAAGTCAAAAAAATTAGAGAAAATACCTGAAAGCCAAAAGTATATTGCAAAAAGTCGAAGACATCCAAGTCCCTCATATTTGGTCGTTTGAAGTCACTATCAAATTCAAGATTGTCAAGCTCGTTCAACTCAATCGAGTTGATGGCAGCTACTACCTGCACTCACAGCCCAAAAAAATTTCGTTAGTAGTCAACAAACCTCACCCACATGGTCATTGCATCATACGAGGCGCTCAGATAGCCTCAAACATTTATCGACGAAGAGAAGCAGAACATGAAAATATCAAGTCATAGCTCTATCTACATCAGCGTCATGAGTTGAATACTGAGCCCTACCTCTGGAGAGTTTTCAAAAGGATTGACCAGACCAGGAGCCTCGAAAGGTAGGATGTTGTAAGACTTATAATCATCAACCTTTTTTGCAGTCTTCTCTATCTCCTCCTTCAACTGCAAGAACCACACTTACTTACGCATCAGCGATTAATAGGTCCTCATGCTCAATATAGAGGTGCTATTTCCACTGACCGAAAAGTTCTTTGTTTCACTGTCCAGATAAAAGATATAGAATCAAGAGGGATAAGACTTCAAATGCACCACTAATACTATACAATCAATTAATAACAGTACCACCGATCTTTGAAGTAGGCAAGAGCAACTTCAACAACCAACAACACTAAAATCATTCCTGAAACTGATTAATACGACTTTCAGCTACTCCGCAGAACAATTTTTCAACAACGCATTCAAAGAACGAATGAGGGACAGCTTACATCTGAGTCAAACTCGACGTGTCTCTTCATCTCTGGATTCTCCTTTATCAGGAAATCAATCACCTCATTCAGAATTTCGACCGTAATATAAATATTTCTTTTCAACTCCGCCCATCCTTCCGGTCTGCATGTAACAGGCTTTGATGTCAAACATGCGAGAACATGAAATTCAGGCAACCTTCCACCTGCAGAGATATGGTGCCCTTGATGACATGTACTCAATCGAAATATGACAATTCCTGCGCACTAAATTCAAACCAAGGCAGATGCAGAGGAAATAGAGTACACGACCTTCAATACGAGCTCCAATGCACAGATGAAAAGAGGTGGCGATAAAGAATAATCAGGACACAGAAATGCTAAGGACATGCATGGCGCCATAGTTCCAATCAGAGAGAATGTGTAGCCCTCTAAGCGTGAATGAAGACTTTCAATCAGTCTTTATGGCTGCTGACTTTGTAAGCCAGACTGACTACTCTGGTGGACTTTCTCGACATTACAAAAAAAATCCCAAAATATGAAAACTAAACAAAACTAGATAACACAGGAAGCTGTATCAACCAGGCGCATACATGATGACAGCAATCCTAGACACTAAGAGTAGTAACATGTGAACAGGATAGGGCAAGACATACGAAATCTGATTGTACTGGGGCTGTTGCCGCAACCAATTTTCATCCTCAAGTTGGTCGAGCTTACGCTTTAAGTCTTTGTAAAACCCTTGAATGATATATAAATCTTCACTACTGTCTGTTTTCTTGCCACGTTTTTGCTGCCACAAGAAAAATTGATGGAAAGGACGAAAACATGAGCAATCAGAAGGAGTTCAAGCTGCTAAATTTAAAAGACCAACATCTCACGCCAAATCACACGCCAAATCACATGCTCCTAAAATCTACGCTGCCAGCAGCTTACTATGCAAACCGAAATTCCAAGATTTACCTGAATAACCGATAGCAAAACCGTTTTGAACTGCAGTACTCCCCTGGATTCACTCCGTGGATCCAAAGCTTGTGATAGTGCATACGAATACTCATATACTGTATCCGGTCACACAACAAGGGCATTCGGGTTAGTTACTGTTCCGTACGTCTGCGTGAATGACAAGACAATTAAAAAGTGAAACATTCACGACAAAGAAATGAAGATATAGTGAAAACAACATCCAGAATTTCTGCACTAGGATCCCTCCAATCCAAGCTGTGCTTCACTTGATTGACGTCGATATCGCACTAAACTATCGCGAAAACAGGGTACTATATATGACTTGCTCCAGACAAGCTAAAACATCGTCAATCAGCGTTCCCCTGATATATCAGAAACTATGGTGACCAGATTAAACTCGAAGTGTATTCCACCCAAAAGCAGAACACTATGAACGCTGCGTATCAGCGTCCTATCAACCTCACCTACTACCCTTATTCTTAGCAGCAATCTTAACACAATGCGATCACATAAACAGAAGCAACTCTAGGAATCTATTTGAAGATAAATTCCCAACAGGATGCGGTCCCGTTGAATTTAAGAGAGGTGATGCACATCTGCAAGTATATCACATTGACAACATCTCAAACCCTCACTTCCCCTAAGCGCACATCCTTGCAGAACCAAGTTCTCATAGAAATGATTTAGTGAAACAAAGAGAGCAATCACTTCCTCTATGTCAAAGTCTACGAACGCAAAGAAACCTAACCAATTTGAGATTCCAAAACACGGACACAACGAGCAGGTAAAATTTCCATCACGAGATTTCAAGAAGCATGTACGAATGCGTGCGCGCTTTCACAAGAAAGAAAAAGGTGAAGATTCGACGTACAAATACGTGCAACTTGGGGATACTGATCTTGCACGCTACGTGCCGTTTGCAAGATGTTGTCAATGTTCTTTTTCTGCTGGTGCAGAATTTGCGGCACAAACGGCGTGTCAGTGTACTCATTCCAATGCGATCCATGTAATGTTCGCTCTTCCTCCGCCTCGATCGCACGGCCTACCAGCCTCTCCCATTTCTCTATCGTGCGCTTGCGCACGAGGTGCGGCACCCTCGCCATGGCTCAATCCTCGGATCCCTCTGTCTCACATCTGTCGGTTTCACCTCCACACAATCAATTCCAACTTCGCAAACCTCATACTCTCTCTCCCTCTCTCGATCGTCGGCGCTGCTGCCTAAAACCCCGCGCACACGCTTGCAACTTCAATCCACCAACGCTTCCAACACGTGAAAACGACGTGAAACGAAAACTCCAAGGCTTCACCGAGATCGAAGACGCAACAGCAACGCTTCTCGCCCTCGAATTCACAAAAAACCTGGCAAGCACGCACAAAGAGAGCTCGTTCTCCACCGATAGGGGTGCAAAACGAGTGAAGTGAAGTGCAAACGCAAGAGCTCGGATGTCGGCCACCCGGAGAAAGAAGCGACGACGGTGGGAGAGCGTGGAGCAATGCTGCGAGAGAGTGCCGGCAGTCAAATCAAACACTCGTCCGCCGCACATGTAGGGGGAAGAGAGCTTCTTCGAACAGACTTGACCAAGCACCGAGCACGAGTTCAAGACCCCGGGTCTTCCCTACTGTCCACGGAATGGAGATGGAGGGGGGTCTTCGGAACAGCAGAGAGGCTTCGGGGTGGAGTCTTGGCTCTGGATCTTGAAGCCGCGTTTTCCATTTTGCCGCTACCGACTGCGTTACTTTCCGTCGACACGTTCAAATGACTTCGTCAGTCCGTCGCCGATAAACCATTTACAGTACCGATATCGTCGCTTTTTCTGATTTTTTATTATCGCTACCCAATGGGAAAGAGTTTTTGCAGTGATGCAGCTAATGGTTCAAAAGTTCAAAGGTTACGTACTGTACAGTAGGCAACATGAAAATAAAACATGTGAACAAACTGAAGCAAGACCATACCCAGGGCAGGACGTCAAGTCGTGCCATCAAAGTGGGACCAGCAGGGTGGATTTTGTATTCTCAGAGATAAAAGTAAAAAAAAAGTCCCTTATTTTGTGTCATGTTTAGGGTGTTTTGTAGACCTCTTCTAGCTAATTTGGGGTCTTTAATTGCAAATATGAATATAGAATTTGCAAATTTTATCCTGTGTGGCAAATGAAAAAATCTTTGCGTTTATTCCTAGGGTAAATCTATCCTGTTGGTGTCACTTCGATGGTACAATATAACGTCTAGCATACCCAGCTATAATGGTCAGCATTTCATGTCAAACAATTAATTAAAGTTGGAAAAAGTGGTTTGACAATCGCTTCTAGAGTTTGGTTTCGGTTTGGCTTTTTTTCAAGAATTTGGCACCTTAACAACATTAAGAAAGTAGCAAATTTATTATTCTAAGATTTGCATGTGATTCATTTGGTCCATTTTGAGATTTTTACATTGCCCACTTTCTAATACTTCAGCATTTACAACATTAACCCCTAAAGGATCGTTGTCCCTTCGGGGGACAAATGCGTTTTCGGGCAGGTACCTGTGGGCTGAAATTTTCTCCTAAATTTTTTTAAACTTTTTTTGGAGGTAGAAAAGCTGATTAGCTTTGTGGGAATATCATTTTTTTCACAATCAGTGCCTGGGAACAACAATTATGACCAAATAAGCTCAAAACGGGGGATGCGGGGCAATTCGGGCAGAAAAAATAAATTTGCAAAAATTTGAATTTCTTTTTAAATATTTTTTTTCTCATAGATTATATTTTTGTCTATCTACAAAGCTTTGATTCATTTCATTTGAATTTGTTATGAGAAAGTTATGGACATTCTTGTTTTTCGGGCAATTAGAGCATCTTCTTGAAAAAAATAACTTGTAGGATTCATTTCTGAATGCATTTTTTCAAATTTTTCATTTTTTTTTTTGCATGGTTATGTTTACTTGCTAGAATAATCTCACCATTGGGATTGGTGCATTTTAATTTCATCTAAAATATATGAATATTTTAGATTTTCCTTCTATCTTGTACCTACTTCTCCTTAACAATTTTTTTAAGAATGAGAATTAAGTTTTTTTGAATTTTTTTTCCTAGACACTCAACTCAATTCTCCACTATAATGATTTGAAGCTCAAAACTCTGTAGTGCAAAAATTTTAAGTTAAAAATGTTCAAAGTCAAAAAATCTAGTCCCGCAACGTGCTGAAAATTTTGTTTTCCCCACTTTAAACACAAATATCTTGCAATCTGTGCGGTCAAAAATTCTGAAATTTTTTCCACACTTTTTCATACTAGTTAGATGTAAGATCCTACGGTTAGATGTGGAAAAAAAAAACTTAAATTTTTTTTTAAGTCTTTGCTATGGAAATGGCAGTTTTCAGTGTTTTTTGGCAGAAAAAAGGCCTTCAGTTGGTCCTTTAGGGGTTAATTTATTTGTTTTTTGACTCCTTCTCGAAAGATTTTTTTTTTGAAATCAACTTTTATTTCTGTATTTAATTTTTGTTGGCACGTCATGGTCCATCATTCTTAAGAATTAAATTTTTTTATGCCTAGTAGAGTTGTGAGTCGTCGGTATCAAAATAGTAGATAAAATTGTTACATAGGGATTTTAATACTTCAATCAATAAAAATTCAATAAAATATTGTATTAAAGATCACATAAAAAGAAACGTACAAAAGTAGTTCACATATATTTGGATAGAGATACTTGCAATTAGCCACCTATTTCATTTTTTTAATTTGCTAGCTTTGGACTAATAGATAAAGGCTTTGTATCGATGAAAGTGATTTGTGAAGACAATGTCGTGATGTAAGCCGTTTATAAGATCAAAGCAGGCATCCATATGTATTTAAGTTATTTCTAATAATGTTAGTTTGTATATGGTGTTAATGAGCTTATACTACTTAGTTTGATGATTGTGAATGAGACTATTTTTAGATGATAACCAGGTTAGATGGTAGTTTAAATTAGGATTAGAGGTTTTGAATTATGTTATTAATTGACAGTTGGCCGTCATAGCTTAGAATTCTATGGCTTTTGGTTGTGAGACGTGCCTATGAGGGCTTGTGGATGTGGAGTTGCACTTAGTACAAGTTGTTTATGAGTTGTAAGTTGAGATATAAAGAAGGCAGATTTTGAGGTTGAGAAGATTTGTGATTGCAAATGACTCTCAAGTATTGTATTGGTATAAATTTTGGTATTTGTGTTATTGAAGGGATTTGCTACTAGTATGACAAGTTTCAAAGCTTTATTTTATATGAAAAAGTAGAAATGGAGTGTCAAAATTGAGGGGGCCCGAATCCATGTCAGTTTAGTAGACATACATTGTAGGCTTGTATTTTAAATGGTGAATATTACTGACTTAGCAACCAAACATTGTGTCAAAATATCAAGAGCAAAAGACGTTGGATCTATGAATTACGAAGAAAATTGCAAATGGGATTTTGAAGCAATGATTAATTAGGGTAAAAAGACATTAAAGGAAAAATATTCATTGTGTTTGAGATACAACTTGTGTAGGCTTGAAAATTGTTACATAGACTTTTGACAAGTTAAATAACAAAATGAAAAAGTTTCAAATGATTTGAATAGACTATCCATGAGTTATGCTAAATCAAGGTTAACTATGTCAATTTATATCAAGGATTATAGGCTTGAAATTTGGATAGAAAAAGAATTCTAGAGATAGATTCAATATTATTTTGGAGTAAAAAGATAAAAGCATTATAATCAAGGCATTACTACAACAAGCCTTATACTATCATGGACTTGATTGACAATCTTTATGACAACATTTGAATAGGTCCTTACTTCAATATTGAATGAGTCTATGTGGATAGAAACTCTTATAGCAAAACTAATTATTTTGATTACCATGACCAAATTATAGCAAGATGACACTTCAATGACCTTATCTCTCTATATTTCTTTTAGATTTTTTTCCACCAAAGGCAAGAATTTTTGTTTCTTTGTTATACCACATGTTTGAGTTTAGGCTACAATTATCAACACAAATTGAACCTCAGGCCTCATGCAACCAAATTAGTCTAATAAGTTCTACCTTCTTTGTCCATCCCTTGCAAATTGTTTTAATTAGGGCATTTAAGACCATAAAGAGTACTTTTTTTCAACAAATAGGAACTTTGATCTAATCCTTGTGAAAATTGGCATGCAAGTTCATATTTAACTATTTATAATTTGCAATTGGTCAAAATAGGCAAACTCTTCTTTTGTGAAAATTTGAGATGTGAGCCTTCCAAATCATTTTGCTCAAGAAAAATAACTCTTGTTTTTTCAAACTGAACTTTGATTGATGATATAGTAAAATCCATATCGTCAAAGTTATTGAAACTTGGAAGGTAGAGCAACTTGATAATAATGAATAAGATCCTATGCTTCAATTTTTCCCTGGGTATGCAACTCTTGTATTATACGCAAGGGTTGTCGGCATTAAAATGGCTTAGAAGACGGCTTTTGTAAGAATTATATCAAATTTAAAGGACCAAAAAGTTAGATGAAGATCAAATAAAATAAAATGAGATGTAGAAAATGTTGAATAGCATATTTATTTCCTAAAACAATATATATGAAGAATTGAAATATTTATGCATAATTTTCAAAAATTCATACAAGAATTTTTCTCCAATTAAAACTAAAATTCATTCATAGTGATTTATTTATAATAAAAAAATCTTAAATTTTTATTAAAAAGCCCAAAATTTGGATAGCTTATCCTACAATATATGTATTTAAAAAATTCATATAATTAGATTTCTAATGCTATTACTGTCTTTAAAAATATTCATTTCATGTATATAATTACATTTTTGGATTCCTTGTTAAATGGGCTACAAGAGTATAATTCTACATGAAAACAAATTAAATACCTTGAAATTGGACTATTAAAATGCATTAAAACAAAATTAACTCTTTAAAGAATAGGGATAGTCCAAATTTCCAAAATTATGAAGATAAAATGCAATCTAGAATAATAATGTAACTCCTCAAGGATCAAGGTCTTTTTTTCACCAAAAAACACCCAAAACTGCCATTTCTATTGCAAAGAGTAAGAAAATTTGAAATTGTTTATTTTGTACACCTAACTATGGGATCTTACACCTAACTAGTGTGAGAATGTGTGGAATAAATTTCAGAAATTTTGACCTCATAGGTTGCAAGATATTTGCATTTAAAGTGAAGAAAACAAGTATTTTTGCACATTATGGGACTAGATTATTGACTTTGAACCTTCTTAACCTAAATTGTTAAGTAGAAGTAGGTACAAGATAGAAGGACACACTCCTAAAGGATCAAGGTCTTTGACTATATGTAAATCAAGGTCTTTAAGTAGAAGTAGGTACAAGATAGAAGGAAAATCTAAATCTAGAATATCTCTAAGATGGAATTAAAACACACTAATCCCAATGATGAGATTGTTCTAGCAAGTAAACTAAACCATGTGAAATTGTTGTTTTTTAATTGTAAAAATTGCATTAAAAATGAATCTTGTAAGTTATTCTTTTAAACGAATGCTCTAATTGCCCCCAAAAACACATTGTCTATAACTTTCACATTACCTATCCAATTGAAATGAATCAAAGCTGTCTATTTAGACAAAAATATAATTTATGAGAAAAAAATTTCAAATTTTTTTTTGCTACCCGGTCTTCCTTGTTTTGAACTTATTTGGGTATAGCCTCTATTCCCAAGCATTAATATAAAAAAAGTTTTATTTTCACAAAGCTAATCAGTTTTTCTATCTTCAAAAAAGTTTCAAAAAATCATGACAAAGATTGAAAGATAAGATACCTTCCTCAAATCCAATTTGTCACCCAAAAGACAATGGTCCTTTAGAGGTTAATGAAGACTTTTAAATATAAGATGTAAAAATAATCCGTAGATCATATCCATATGGTTGAATCTACCCTACTACACCAAATAATATTTATTAATAAAATTTAAAATTAATTTTAGATTAAATATTTGTAATTTGTACATGATTTTTTCTCTAAATTTCAAATTTTAAGCTTTAATTATGATGATTTTTTAAGATTCTTATTTTCCTTATTTATTTCAGTTCTTTTTTAAAAGTCATTTTTTGAATTGAAAAAGATACTTTTTGAGATGTATCGGCACACTTTGAATTATAGAATATACGCAACAATATAGTCTTCAAAATCTATACCATAAAAATGTTAAGAACTAAGACAAGAATCTACCAAAAGAAAAATGAATGAAAATTATATTTATATGTGTTTTGGGTGTATTTGGATTCATCTATTGTTCAAAATTTGAATGATTGGTCCTGAAGTCCTGAATCCCTAAAGGACCAAAAGCACATTTTAGAACAATGAGAAAAAAATGAATTTTTTTATTTTTTATAAAATTCAACTATACAAGTTTGTACTAGACTACTATAAAAATGTGTGGAAAAAATTTCAAAATTTTTGACTGGACAAATTGAAAGATCACAACGTTTGATGGAAGAAGATGAAAAAGAGTTTTCTTTCTAATCTTACCCAACAAGGCTAGCAGATTTCGATTCCTCCTAAAGTGAGATTTTTGTACTACACATGGGTTTTTTTTGGTACATTTGTATCCTATATCATATTATTTATATACTCACCGAACTTAAAAAATAAAAGAAGAATTTTGCACATACTGCCCTAACTGTCTCAAAAATTAAAGGCAACATAACTTTTGATTTGAGCACCCAATCAAAAAAAATTATATTCCCATCAAGGGGGTACATGTTCACACCTCACGTCAAACTTTCATAAACATCCAACCAAAATTAACTTCATGCACAAGTATCTAAGATTTCTTGCGCACAATGAACAGTCACTTGGTCCTCCATGGGCCAAGGAGTTAAACATGGGATAACACGCATGAGCATGACAAGCACTTAATATATGGCTCCTGTACACAATACAAACTCAAAATATCTGTGAAATATCCACGATTAGACGGGTATTTTGAGGAGGATTAGCCAGCCTCACACACACATCTTAATCGGTCACAAACACGATAGATTATTCTAAACTTGTTCTCAAATACAAGATCCATCAGTAGTTACAAAACATTGGGGACAAGTGGAGGGGACGGCGAGACCACTTCCAAATTTCAGCTTGTTTCTGTGCAAAATCTACAGCGGCCCAAAGTTCGTGCTGCCATCGCCAATACAAGACCCAGCCTCACGCAGGCCACAGAAACAGAGAGCATTTCCACCACTCAAATTCATTTCATTTTACCGAAAACACTTTACACTACTCAAATATCATTCCAGTGCAGATTCAACAGCAAGAAAACCCCAAGGTGCAACAATGTCTTCTTTCTTTCCCACCTTCTCCTCATGATACAATCAGTACCTTCAACAGAAATTACGTAACCATCACCACCTTCGAACAAAAAGAACAAGCATATACACTACCAGTGAGGCCAAGGACTCTGTCACTACATATCTGGCTTGCATTCTTGCATTTCAAGTAAGGTAGCTACTCAAACTTCCTCAGGGTAGCTTCTGTCAATGCAAATGCAGAGCTTCCTCCACCTTTCTCAACTCAGTACTCCCCTAATCTCCCTCCCTTCAATGCAACCAATCATGCAAGTTCTGCAGAGGACTCACACCAGTCACAGCTCCCTGCGCAAACAATCCCGCCATCGCCAACATCGCCAATCTCCCATTCTTAATCTCCTTCACCTTGAGCTCTGCCAACGCTTCCGGATCCGAGCTAAACCCCAGCGGATCAAAAACCCTGCCACCCGGGTAAAACGCATCCCCTCCTTCGGGCGCCATCCTCACTCTCGCCATTTCAGCCAACCCCATCAACAGCCCCTGCACCACGGCCACCGCCACCACACTATGCGCATTCACAAACCCCGGCACACCCAAGTAATCAATCCCGGACTCCGAGAAGATCTGCGCACCAGTTTTGAACCAGACAGGCTCGAATCCCGTGGTGGACACGGGGTTGATAAGCTCAGGAACCAAGCATCCCGTGATGCCAAGCATGGCCCAGCGTCCGTTCATAAGCTCCTGGGAACGAAGCTTGGAGTAGTTTGCTGGGAGGCGGCAGAGCTTGAAGATGTCGCAGCCGTAGTCGCCGGGGTACTCGCCCTTGAGGTGGGAGGGGACGTCTTGGGGTTTTGTGAAAGGGCCCTTCCATAAGGGGCGATTGGGGCCGTAGAGAGATGAGCGGGCGTCTTCGGTGGGGGAGACAGAGCGGCCGTAGACGCTGTACCAGGAGGCGGCGGCGGTGAGAGAGGCGGGGGAGGTGGAGGAGGATTTCGCAACTAAATCCTGGGGCTCCGGGTCGGCGTCGGAGGCCTGGAAAACAGCAAGATTAGGGTTCAAGTTTATGGGAGCAATTGGGCAACACGAAACTCTTACTATCCTTTGACTGTTTTCCTATTTGGAAAATTAGGATTCAAGGAAAGAATTTTCAATCACAGAAGCGGCCTGGAGGAGATTCAGTCACATGAACCAGGAGAAGTTCAAGGAGTCTATTACATATTCATATGGCATTGGCCTTGTGGATAAGAGAAGGCTGAGTGTCAAAACGATCCAGGGTTTGAGGCCACCACTACAAACCTCTGACACTAATTCCCTCTTTATTGGAGAGACGACTCTTCCACTGTGTTACGATAGAAGTGTCAAGAGTTCCAAACTCACGCATTGAGACAGGAGCCAATTTTGAAAAGGCAATCTGAAATCCCTACTGAACGAACTGGATTTGGAAATGCACAACAAAAGCGAGCTGCGAACTCTGCCAACCGTCACGGAAGACATTAAACAAATGCGTGCCTGGGTTATTCTTCTTAAACTCCTCTTCCTAAAAATCACTGCTTGTGAGAGACTTCTAAGAATCGTAGCCAAGCTGTAACTCCAATGCTAGTCTCTATCCAAAACCCGACAATTACTAACAAAGTTGAAAGTTGAAAGTTTGAAAGTTGAGCATCCCAATGCATTACGATACGAGACACAGGACAAGACCGGAACAGGTCGCGAATTGCGAACTCATTGCGACAGTAATTAAAAAACCCAGGACTTGCATTACTACAACACCATGAAATTCACGAGAAACCATCACTCCAATTCGTCCACAATGGGACGCCACACACCTGTTGAATGAGGTTGAACACATCGTCCAAGCCCACATTGGACATATCCGACATCTCCCCGTCCTGCGACACAGCTCGGCACGCCCATGACGACGACGACGACGAAGGCTGTTGCACTCGCAGAGTCGACGATCGCCGGGCAGAAATGGAAGCAGCTTCCGCAGGTGCGACTGCTGCAGCAACTGGGACAAGTGCCGTGGACGCCATGGACGCCATTCCGGCCTGGCAATTCCACGAGAGCGCTTGCTTGACTGCAGTTGAGCTGCAGTGCAAAACTGGAAGGAGCTGCAATTCAGCAGCACAACACTGCTGGGATTAGTTCAGGGGAAGTGAGAAGAAGGCGATGAAGAGATGGGAGATGGACGGTGGAGAGTGAATCCGGGACAGCGGGACGGGATAGGGGCCGGTATCTACGACCGTATTCTTATTGGCTGAGGGGGGACCATAGGGGATCCTCAGGCCATCCTACATAAGTAGGTATACCCTAAACCGCCACTTTTTGCTACTGAGCCTATTTACTATTATTAGAATTGTGCGATTTTCATATGTTCTTGTTGACAAGTGAAAGGAAGTTCCAACGCACTAGAGAACATGGCATTTGGATATTGTATGCAAAAGTTATTAAGGAACAAAGTTTGGTTCTAAAAGGGTTTCTTCCACATAAGTACAGAACTAATTTTGGAGATGTACACATATTAAAGATGGCGCTTTAAGGTCAGTGGTACATTTGGGTGTACCTACCTTAGTGATTATTTCATTTTAGAGAAGTAGACCACTATTTCTCCAATATTCATGTGATATCTATATCAAAAGTAGGTGATACTTGGGTAAGATTTGGCTGCTAGTCTTAAAAAAGAGCAATAATTTGGCTTTTATGATCCCAAAAATGAAAATTTCTTTACCATAAAATAGTCAACATCTTTTGGTTGTAGCCACTTGGAAAAAAATTGTGTATAAGAAAAAAAAATTGCTCCTATAACTGTACTTGAGTATCCCAACTACTCTAAAGTTAGAATCTAATTATTTTTCAGTTACCTAGACTTCTCCTATCACTGTATGTGACACTAATTTATCAAAGACACACTATATGCAAATGGTTATTTAGTATGGTCTAAACCCTAAAGGACAATTGTTTGTTGAACAG